>OY728161.1:601459465-604026929 GCA_963277665.1 Viscum album | reverse complement strand
TCATAAATTATTAGATATACTTGGGTTAAAATCATGATCGAGATGTTCTATATGGTTCAAGAGATGATTTTGGTGGCGTAGAACAATTATAATGTTGATTCTAATTATAGGAATATGCCTCTATAGTTTGAGGTTATTGATCATGTGTTCATGATATTCTATCCTTAGTGAGGGTAGCTGAGGTTGCGCAAGGGGATAAATCTTTCTCTTTAGTTTGTTAGTCCCATAGAGTTGTTGGGTCTAGTGAGTGAGGAGAAATATTGGTTGGTGTCTCCAATATGATTCTAGGGGATCCATGATGTTTTCCACTTTTCCTATATTTTTTAGTATCATCACAATTTCTCCCATATCATATACTAGGGAGAGATGAATATCGAGGTTGAAACAATGTTCGTGAAGTTTCTTGTAGAGACTGAAGATCATCAAGAAATGGTGATCTGTAGATGAACTATTTCCTTGGTTCACAATTATTGAGTAATTATGGCCTAGAATATTGTACATTGGATTGAGAGGTGCATATACCTTACCAGGACCCAAATCTGCTTTTATTTTTTCATATCTTATCATTTTTTCCTAGATAATTTTATTATTAAAATTTTTATATTATTGTATCTTTTGTTTCATTATAATTTGCAATGGGGGGAAATGTGATAAAGTTTCCATAATATGAAATGGGGAGGAACAAAATCCTAATGAAGACATTTTATGCTTTGACATGATTAAAATTGTGTAGAAGAGTCATTATATACAATAGAGGATAATATCATGAAAGGGAATATCAAATTACTAGATTTATGTGATCAGGTAACTGTTCATTGTCATTTTTTTGTAGATTTTGGAATTTTCTATTTGTAGATTATGTTGATTTTATGGAAAGTGATGTAACGTGGTGATGATTTTTGGTGTGTTGTTGTCGGTTAAGTGATGATGTGGTTGTGTGGAAATGGAGGATGTCCTTGGTTTGTATCAGATTATGTGGTATTGTGCCTGATGAGAGTTAGTGATGTGGCTTTTGATTTTTTATTGGAATTTTTCTTTGGAATGTTTTCTTGGTGATTTCATTTGTGGTATGATGAGATCCCTGAGTGGTATTTCACAAGGTGTTTATATTGAAACCTTTATTTTGGGTTTTATTTCGATTCCCGGGGATGGTACTATTTTAGATATATTTATTTAATCATATGTGCCTTTGCATCTCATTACTTTTCTAGTTTTCGGGGTTGGAGGTGTTTTAATATTATCTAGTGGAAAAATTTGTGGGGTTTGATCTACTGGAGTACAATAACAGATAGATCATGACGTGAACCTAATTCATGTTCTATGTTGGTGATTCAAGACTTGTGATCCTAGGGAATTCATTGTTTTTTTACGAATGAGTTGTAAATCATGAAAGAGAATAATGACCTGAAATCATAATTCATGAAGTGAAATTAAATCATGTTATGGGGGCATTAATTTAATAAGAAGTCGTTATTATGTGGGATTCACAACCTAACCACATTTCCAGAATTTTATTCCTTGGGCCTTGTGGAATTTACAACATGAATCTATAATTCAGGTCATGGAAGGTTCTTGTCCTATATTGTAAATAGGTTTTTCAGCTGATTCATTTCCATTCATTAATCTCCTCTTCCACTAATTTTCATGAAAAGCCTAGGATATTTTGAAGGATCTTCCATCTCTCCTAATTCTATTTCAATCCTTGGGTTTTTGTGGTCTTGTTTTGGTGATGTTATATTGGTTTTCCTCCTATTCCAATATTGATTCGGTCGACACTTATCATAAGAATTCAATATAGTGTTGTTGTGTTGGTTTAGTGCGAATTTGGGCTATGTTTTTTAATACCGTTTTTGTGATGTAGAATTACATTTTAGTTTCTTGTGTTTTTGTGGTTCATGGGATTTTTCATCTTCACCCTTTAGTGCATAGAAAAATTTAAAAACTACTTTATGATAGGGGATCCACGTTCTCACTCCATTAATGTGATATTTGTGAGATCTTTATGGGTTTTCATTCCTTTGGGTGGATATTAAAGGTCGACAATATGAATATAATAATTTCGAATAATTCAAATTTATGGGTACATGGGAGATGTCAAATTTTTTGTTGGATTTAATATTGTTATTATTATGTCTATGTTTGATGTTTTTAACACTAAAAATAATTGTAGTCATAAGACCTGTTCTTCTATAGATAATATGTGATAAGACACTTGATATGTTTTTGTGTGATCAAACCCTAAATAATTGATATTATTCAATATAAATTAATTTCCCACAGAATATATTTTTGTGATAATACCCATGAAAAATAAATAATTAAAGAAATGGAATCCCTTGATAAATTGTACAAACCAGAATGTGTAATTGTTTTATGTTTGTTCATTTCATGTTTCCTTATGTGGTTCAGATTATTGCGGAGTAATTGGTGTGACTAGATTTATTGTGTGATGATTGCAGATATGTTGTGATGAGGTGGTTTTTTTAAATGGATGTGGTTGGGATGTCCTGATATTTGTTAAACATAGGATTTTGTTAATGGCGGTGATGAAGTGAGGTGATGATGTGTGGAAATGATGTGTGGTTGTTATGTATGGTGGTTTTGTTGTGGGATGTGGTTGGGATGTGGGTTGGTTGGTTGTAATGAAGATATGGATTGTATGATGTGGAGTGTAAATGATGGAGGATGAATGGTGTTGTTGTGGTGGCTGTGTGAGTTGGGATTGTTTATGTGTTATGTAGTTGATTAGTTTATAAATTTTTAGTAGAATAAATTGTGATGATAAAAGACAATATAATATATTAAATAAATGATATGGGGTGGAAATAGAAGTGTGGTGAAATGTATGAAATTAATTTAACAGAAAAAACCATTGAGTAATATGGAATAGAATTGATAAATGATTAAATGTTGTGAAACTTATATCCAAAAGTGGAAATGATATCTGGATTGTGTGTCAGTTGTATGATGTTTTTCACATAATGGTGGATGTGATTATGGTGGTAAGTGTGTTATATAGTTATGGTGATACGTTGTGTATTGGTGTAGTTTTTTTGGAACCTATAAGTTGGGTAATGTGTAATATATATATATATATATATATCTTGTAAGATTATTCCATTTTTATCTACAAACCACCAGATTTGGATAACCTAACCAATGTTAAGAAGTTCTATATTTCTATATATTTCCCCCAATAACATGGATATTAGTGATTTAAAGGGAGGGCTACCCAATCGTTCACACACTTCCTTCAGTATCTGTGATGATATGTGTTGTTTTTTGAGATTACATATTAGTTTCGGCCTATTTGTTTTTGGGTGAGATGTGATGTGATGAGACAGTGATGTGTTGTGATATATAGTGGGGGTTATGAATAGTAGAAGGAGGTCATGTCATTGATATCCATAACATTCATGATACCCTGCTACTACCATTAATTGGTTGAGATGTTTTTTGATTGTACTGGTGTCTTTGAGTGAGATGATATGAGAGGGACCATAAGTATTTGGGTGAGATGTGGTGTGTTGATATATGATGCTTGCACTCAATTATGGACCTTACGATGGAGGTGTGGATTTTAATTCATTACAAACATCATCAGAGAGGGACCATATGATTTCAAGTGAGATTTGGTGTAATGTGGTATGGTTATATGTTATGTGGTGTGATATGATTTTATTTTATGTTATGTGATAAGTATATAAGGTATTGGGTCACTTGACATTTGTTGTTGGGGAGTGAGATCATACAATCTATAGGAATAAATTTTTGGAACCTTTCCTTGTTAAGATATTGATGTTATATTATTTTATTGGATTCATGATTTGGTGAGCTATCCAAGATAGGGATTATTTCTACACAGTTAACCTATATAGGTTCTGGTGGGTTTTACTATTTTTTCACTAGCGTATTCGCATGGTCTTTTCAAATTTTCACTTGAGACCAAGGTTATTTCTCTTTAGAGTATTCTTGTTTGTTCACCCTTCAAATATTAATGGAGTTTCATGTTGGCAATTGGACTTTGGGGATTGATATGAATATTACTTGCTAGTTTGGATCTTTTTTTGAGTCACTATCATAGTCATGTATTTTATTATTTCCATTGGAGACTTTATATGTATCATTTCACATTATTAGTGCATTATCAAATAGTTTTTGGTTTACCTTTATTTTTCTAGTGGAGTTTCATAGTGGTTTATTAACATATATCCCAATGGTATTTTATATTACCGAGGGTAACAGATAAAAATAGTTAATTTATTGTACCCTTAGTGCTAGTCCCCGGCCTAGGTCTACTAAAGGTGAGACTTGGGGGGTCATTATCTCTCTACCTTCCTTGATACATATTTTGTGGGAGGGGTTCATGAAATTTAAATTTATATAGATACCTATAAATATTTTATGGGGTCATTCTATAAATACCATATCATTATATATCTTGAAATCCATGTCAACAGAATCCATTTGACATTATTTAGATGCATATTATATTATAATATTTCATATAATTACAAAAATGACATAAATAATATTTTAAAATAGAAAAATATTTTTTAAAATGATTTTAAAATTTAAAAAAATAATATTTTTTCAATTTTATTGAGATTTAGTTTAAAATATCAACCCTATCCTATTTATGGTAAAATTTTCTTTTTTAGAAACTATCATGACCCCTAAAGAGTAAAAAGGTCATTATCTTGTTAATTATCAAAAGAATTACCATGGGATAAAATTAAATTATAAGGGAAAAACATATTATAATGTTGTAAAATTTTAATTTTATGATATTATATCATCCCGTAATCATTCAATGTTTGAGTGATGTAATATCTCAGCCGCTTCTCTAGGAAATTTAATTTATTTTAATTTAATATTTAATGAAATTTCATGAGTTCCCCTCTCCAAACATATAAAAGGGAACCTTATCATCCCATTTCTTCACAAATAATAATAATTTTTTTTGCTAATATGAAACCAGATAACATTATTTTATCTCTCCACCCATTAAATATGTTTTGGTTTTAAGTGAATACAATCATTAATGGTTTTAATTTATAAATAAAATGAAGTCTTTCTATGAAAAGGTATAGTTTTTAACGGAATGTTTTTATTATATTTATTCTTCAACCTCTATAAAATATTCTTCAAACATTAAAAAATAACAACACTACTATATTACAAATATTGATATCTTTTAAATTAATTTTATAACCTATACAAATATTCTCCTCAATCTAGTGGGCAATAAAAATGATGTTTGTGTATACAGATAACTACCACCTCACAAACTGATGTAATTAATTTAAAATCATTTCCTATCATAGATGGATATAAGGGTAATTTAATATATATATATATATATATTTGATATTAATGAAATAATTACCATTATATAAAGATAATATATCATTTATTTTCATACCTTTATATCCTTTGAAAAAATTATAACATCATTCATTCAAATGTATGGATTACCACCTCCACAAATTGATGTAATTTTTTTTCATAACCACATAACATAGAAATAATATGTTAGAATATTTCAAGAAATGATATTATTTTTATGATATAACAATCACTATAAAATGATAAAAATACAACATACTATATTTTCATCATGATCACTGAAAAATGGAAATGTTTCTCATGTGTATGTACAACATATCATCTTAATTATTTAAACATATTTCATTTTTTATAAAATAATTTTTGTGTTGGTTTTTAAAAGTTTAATTTATTTATAAAAATAATAAATATTTCATTAATATTAATATTCTATATATGATGAAATAATTACCCCTTAAACAATAATCAACCTATGAATGTCATTTTTGACTTATGAGATGAATATCATCAAAACGTATGAGGTGAGCTTAAATGATAACACAATTGAATAAAATGTTATAATAAAATAGAAGGAATAATAAAAATTAGAGTTTTTGTTATGAAATTACTAAATTAAAATATTTTTTATTATTCTAGAATATAAATAACAGAAAAAAAAAGTTTGACTCGAACTATGTTTTACCTTACATTAAAAACCTCATTTTAAATGATTGGATGATTGATTATCTAAATATTTATCATCCCAATACATATTCATAAAATTATTTTATGGACATATTTATGTGGTCATAAATAAACTATAAAGTACACTATATATATTTTTTAATCTATTTTATTAGTTTTCTTAAATGATTCATTTTACATGTTTTACCTGAAAATTTTTTATTTTATTTACCAAATAAAAAATAAAAGTTCTATTTTAACCTTAATTGCATCAATGGTTTTTCAAAACACCATAATCATTATTATATTTTTCATATTATATTATAATATTACTTGTTTTCATCTATTAAAACTCTACCTTACATATACTATGAGTTTTTTTAAAAATTGTTTTAAATAGAAATGTAATTTTGACATCAACAAATGTATTTCTTATTAATGGAAGGAATATTTTTTTATACATGAATTTCTTCATATGTTGTGATTATTTTATGGTAATTTTGAATTTTATATGATGATGGATTGTTTCATTTTAAATAAATAGTAGGGTGGATCTATTATGAATAATTGATGGGTGGTTCTAATATAAATTGATGATGGATGGGGCCGTTATAATCTATGTATGGGTTGTTATGTGATAAAACAAGGATTGGTGGGTTTGTTGTAGCACTCTAATTTATTTATTAATGATTATGTTCTCTCGATAATTATTATCGATGATGGACATATTGGTTATTGAATTATTATGAAAAATATGGAAAACAATTTATTAGGCTACCTATATGATTAACATATTACTATTGTTTTTACATAAAACACTTGATTTCACTTAGTATAATCATGAGTTCATGTTTATAGAAGATTGTTTTCTACTTATTATGGGTGAAAATTATATCTTTGTGAAAATAATAATGATTTTATCATTATTTCAATGAAATATATTTTATTATTATTATTTATTTAACACTTCCAATGAAAATATTTATAAATTTTGTTTCCATATAAGTTTAATTCTTGAGTAAGAAAATGTTAATTTTCAGAAACAAAAATTATTTTGAAAATGTTGATTTTTTAATGTATTAATGGTCAAACAATTTCTTTTTTTCCGTTTATATGTTCCTAACTGATATTTATTTTCTTATAATATGTTTTAATTATTTTTCACTATTTTTAAAAGATGAGATGATACAAGGAAGTGTTCTTGAAGAAAATTATGAAGATGTGTAATGAAAATTAAAAATTTTATTCTATAAAATATTTATTTTTTGTGATTAATGGATACTATGTAGAAGATTATAATTTATGTTGTAATATTTATTTATATATGGGTGAAGGAATAATCCTCTTAACCTTAAAAAAATAACAATCCTTAAATATAGGAGACAAAATTATTTACTTAAAACTCATGATTATGTAATGTTTTTGGATGGTTAATTATAATAATAACATTTTCATACTTACTATAGTGTATATACAATTGATGAATAATATTACCTTACATTAATTCACTAAGAGAATTACCAACTCATGAAAGTATAATAAGAACATGTTAGCTCATTGATCATTAATATATTATTTAAACAAAAAGGATGAACCTCCAAATGGATTATCATTTTAAAGGATTTTAATTAAAAACTGTAATTATTTATCCTCTATAAAAAAATTCCATACCTAAACCACATACATCCACTCCCACTCAAATTAATTCCATGTGATATTTTAATACTTATTATTGGTTACTCATTGATCTAGAAAAAAATTCAATTTCTTACCATACTCTAGGTGCCATCAATATTTCTTTGAGCCTCTTTTTATGGGTTCCCTGCAATACATATGAAATCATGAAAACCATGTATTATAAAATTTAATATCAATTATTTCCACATATAAAAATATATCCCTCTAAGACACATCATCGATCATTTTTAATTCATTAAAAATCATAATTTTAAAATAATAAACAATATGAGATTTCCAAGAACCATTAAATTAAGAAAATTTCTAAATAAAAATGTAAAGGGAGATTTTAATAATACATCATCAAAAGTATCATTTTAAATTAATGATATTGAATTTAAATTTCCAAGGATTATAAATCTAGATTAAGTTGAGAAAGGATAGATTCCCCTTACCTCACAAATGAAGATAAAACTAGTAAATTACAATATAAAACCCCAATATCTAAGAACTACACCTCCAAACATAAATATATCCAAACAAGATCTTATAAAAATGCATCATTAATCCTTGATATATCCATAAAAAAATACGGATAATATTTTGGGTGAGAGGAGATGAGTGTATCTAAATAGAATTATATAAAATGGATATTCACCATTTATTTGGGAGATCCAATGTAATTAGATCCCTTATATATTGCCTGTATATCCAAAGGAACCCCCAAGTACACTTATGAGAGGATATGAGTTCGAGAACCTCATAACCGAGTTGAAAATGTGGTTTTGGTGCTAGAAACTAAGTTAAACCCTAATTTTTTAGAATATAATGCATAATAAAAGGATAGTACACATGGTTTTATGAAAATATAATCAAACCATTGCTACGCTATACAATATATACAAAAACTTCCAATATATACAAAAACTGAAGATAAACTCTAAAAAATAAACAGTGGTATTATATAACCACAATATTCACAATTAAATAGTAATTTAACATAAAATAGGGGTGATACAATTTCCCCATAAATAGGATTTACGCCCCTAAAAACTAGGATATTTATAAAGCCATTGAAAATTTCATGTTATCGCTTCATCATAATTTCCTATCACTCCAATGTATCCTGATGAATTTTACCATGATTCCACACAAATCAGTCTAAATACATACAATTTAAACATAACAATTTCTCTTGTTAATACAAAATCAGTATTTACAGCAATGGGAAAGTATCAATTAGTTCCTGATCAACATGGTCCCAAAAATCACATGTGCAGTACTATCATGGTATTTATTCATGTGATATGCATGAAATATATTATATGTGAAGGTAAATCGTGGTTGTAAATACAACTGATAATCCTCATCAAAAATCGATTATAATATTTTAAAGGATTCATCATATCAAGGAGACAAATGAACTTCTTTACCCATATGTTGATTACATACCTTTGGATACACATTGTTGAACAAATTAAATAAAATAACAAAAGATAAGGGTTGACTATTAATATCTACATAATATTTTTGGAATCATATAGATTAAATCATTAATTTCTAAATCATCATAATTTTATCAGTACTCCACTGAACAAGGATAGGTCCCACAATTGATGTTTCTCTAGTCTCTACCCATCCAACTAGGGACCAATAAAGAAGGACATAAAATGACTTGAACTAATCCATATGCATCGAGGAATCATAACTATTGATATAAGAAAAATTCAATAGACAAAATTTATCCTCTCATAATCCATAGAAATATGTCACATAATCTCATAGACGGAATTATAGTGTATGAATTTTTTTATACTAACTATCTATTTTAGAATGATATATTGTTATAATTTTCAAGTTTGAACCCATGTCCACTACAACTAAATTCACAATCTAAGTGGTAAAATGAGGATTATAGTTACATATGATAAAATAATTATTCCATGTAATATTACCACTTCTCGGATGTAGATATTTACCAAGTAATCTACCATGTCTACATCATGAATTGAAATAAATTGGGATGAGTTTTTGAGTCAGTATAAATTCACGCAAATCAAGTCCATCATCAAAATTGTTCTTGGTAAATCCATGATAATGCCCATAGTGATATGATATTATTTTTATTTGGGAAAATGTAAGGATTACAACTTAAAAGATAGTCCTTGATTCTAGGACTTAAAATCCAGATAGGTTAGAAATATTAATAAAAATAAAAAACATTTAATTTCATACATTAACAAAAAAAAATGGTTTCTTAAAATAATTCTACATAATTTGTATGGTTGGTTGAATGGACCATTTTTGATTGTGATAGTTGGCCTAGACCAGACTGTTTAAGGAACTTTCAATCATAAAATAGTATCATTGTGTGATAATGTAATTTCCTTCTTTCAATTATCTCCCCAAAATAACGTTTTGAAACAAGGAAATGGAAATCTTAATATATCTTTTGGGAATCCTTGATATTATCAACTAATTCAGGAAAAAAATTCACCAAATTGAAAAATACAACGTTATTTTGACTAGTTCATTCCAAATTCATATTGATTGTGTAGTCATAAAAATCCACTGATCAGAGGATTCATTGGATTATTATATAATTGACTTTATTCTAAATTAATCTTTTTTGGAATACTCATTCCATTTAATATAAACATAGTAATATTAAAATATTTTTAATATATTCCATTCATCACCTTAGTCTCATGTTAAAATCTCTTTGTGAAAAAAATATTTTTAACAATTTTAATGAATATGATCATAATGAATTTCTGACCAAAAATATTACAGAACCCTGTTTTCAAACCATGCACTACTACGGGAAATTCAATGTCATGGGTTGAATAATTATTTTCTGGATTTTTTAGTTTTCATAAACTATAATCTACCACATGATAAACATATATGCGGAAATGGATGTGTCCAAATCCATATGCATCCCAATAATATACATAGTGCTTCTCAGGTTCTAAAAAAACTAGAAATTCTATGAATGTGAGCCTATCTGTAGGCTTCAAAACAGATTCCCAAAAATACTCACTCTAGAAAAATATAGTACCCATAATTATGAGTTTTGTCCCAAGATATGAGATATCTAACAAGCCATGAATCAAAAAATATTATAACATGTTTTTCATAGAAATTTATTAAACATATATATGTTTTCTGGTGGTTTCCGAGACATAACAGATTATATCATTGTAGGGTATACTGAAACACCATTCTATGGAATATTATTTGCAAGGAAGGTAACATTTTTTAAGGATCCAATTTTTGAAAATATTTTATATAATATTTTCTCTCACAAAATTTACTCCATAATCTTTAAATGTTGTCCATGTTATTTATGAGGTTGGGAATACAACATAATGTCGTCCATAATTACCATAATTAAATTGTCTAGGTACCACTATATAACATGATTCATCAATTCCATAAATACCAATGTTGAATTTTTAAGTCTAAAGAGGATGAACACATATTCATAATGACCATAACGACTCCTAAAATTATTTTTTTGAAAAATATATTTCCCATCGAAATCAAGGTTATAGTGGGAACATGTATCAATTTTATAGAACTTTTGGAATATCTTGAATTGATAAAAAGGTTAATCAATATGAGGTAGACCATATCTATTATTTTTCTAAACCAATTAAATTTACGATAATGCACACATTATTGTAATAAAACATCTTCCGTAATGTAAAAATAATAATTCCACTAGTCTAACATGATGTGTTTTTTCTTAAGAACTCTTTACTTTCAAAAATATGTAATTTGACCACCAACTATATTAATTCCATTGTTTACATTCTATATGATTGAAGTGAAATATAAAATTCCCTTAAACGATATTGATGAATAATTCGACTTCCCATTGAGGCGAAAAACAAGTGAATTTTTTTGGAAACACATTTAGATATAAATGTGTAATGGTAAGAAATATTATAGTTTCAATTATGTCATTATACCCCAATGTTAAAATTGCTAATTGATAAGAAATATTTCTAACCAATGGTCATATTGATCTTGATCATCTAGGATTCAAAAACAAATTTCCAATAAAAAGATGAACCATCCCATCAAGAATTCTATATTTTACTCATCATGAAAGACAATCACTATAGAACGTTAATGTAAAAAGCTAATCCATAACCATGATCGAGTAAAATAAATCCATGTCTTAACCAAAAAAATTCTCAATCAATGTGTTCTCAATACATTTAGATAAAATAAGAAACATATTTAAAAACCTTGTACTCTCAATATCTGATATGTTTATAGATACTCATCATGTGTGGAATCATTTCCACATAAATCCTATTTGATTAATGACATATGAAGAAATATATGATTTGGATGTACTAGTGTCCATGAGAACATGAATAAGGTTTAATGTATGAAAAATAGTTAATTGTATAATCAATGTACTATATTTTTATTCTATTTTCATATTCCAAACACCATTCAAATTCCTACTCACTGTCCCATGTTTCTTGATACCTTGTTATGGTTGGGTTACCTGGGGAGTTATGGTGTTCCTATAATTACCATGACTGTAAAAATTATATGGATAAGAATTATTTTAACATGGTACTCTTATTTAAGAATAATATGTTTGATAAAAATGAGATGTATTTTTCGAATCTAACTATGAAATATTAGTGAAATAATACAGGATATGTCTCATATAAATAAATCTGTAACATTTTGTTGGTGGTTATTTAGAATCATGCATCAATTAATCAAACAGGCCACAATAAAAACATCTAGACTTGATTTTTGTTCATTGTGTAATTTTAACAAATTAATTTCTTTTATTATGTTATTATTTAATAGAATTGAAGTAGGTTGCAATGCTATTATTATTCCATTCATTAGAGTTCCCACCCATTCCTATATAGAAAAATATATTTCCTCCTATAGGATTCTGTATAATACCTATTTCTTCCACAATTTCACTATTAACCATATATATTTAATCATCAATGTTGTGGACAACTATCATAGAATAAATTTATGTTCGTTGTCCGGACTCAAAGATGCATTCCTTTATGGTCACACTTATAGCTAATTCTGGGGGAAAACCAATAATGTTCATCAAAGTTTCTTCATATTCCATCATGGAGATATTTTATTGGTTCAAAATAGAGAACATTTTCTTTATATATATTTTAATGGTTCGGGGGTATAATTCTATATTAATTAATTCTTAAATTTCCTCCCATGTAATAACATGGTAAACCCTTTCTTGGTGTGTTAGATCTCACCCCTGGTATGAAATATCCTCTAATGTTTTGATTTATAAAATAACCCTTTCATTCATTTTTGTTATATGTAAGTCCAAAATTCAATTATTTATCCAAATATATAATTATTCCTTTTTATGTTTCAAATCCTCCAAGAATATTTGTGGATTCTGTTTCTAAAAATTCACAGAATGATCCTCTAGGAAATGTTTATCATTTTTGTTTGGATTATTTATAGATTAAAGAAATTGAAAAATTCTTGGAATAATTTATCATTTATCTTGTGTTCTAGGATCCATTTATTCTATGAACACTTCTTATGGTTTCCTAGACCATATACCTGGTTTCATTTTATTATATTAATAAAAACACACCATGTAGTCATCACACACA
The DNA here is from genome assembly GCA_963277665.1 of Viscum album. NCBI lineage: Eukaryota > Viridiplantae > Streptophyta > Magnoliopsida > Santalales > Viscaceae > Viscum > Viscum album. The sequence continues at coordinate 604,013,592 of OY728161.1, read as the reverse complement.
TGAACATCACCAAAAAAAATTATCATTAAGAAATAATTGAAAATACAACCAACATAATGTGAATAATTTTATCATAGTGGTATCTGTAAATACTAATTCATGATATGGTACATTCGATGTATAAACACACAATGATTAGATGATAATACACATATAAATTTTTTAGAAAATAGTTTTTACCTATAACAGCAGGGTAACATGATTGTCCGTATAAGTAGGTTTTTTATGTATATTTCTACTATGAATTTCATGTTTCAACATATAATATATCCTTTCTAGTTTCACAAAACGAGGGAAAAACCAAGAATGATACCATTTATAAGATACTATATTGATTTGTTGTCATGGAAAGATATTAGTTTTCATAAAACTTAGGTGGAATACCCAACACACTGAAGACTAGTAATAAATTTCAATGGAATATTAATACATTGGTAGATGATTGTCACATTAAAAACAATACAAACCTTCAATACAAAATACATAAAACCCAAAAAACAATCGTTCATTTTTGAGTATAAATAAAACATACCAACTAGAAAACTATGTTAACAACATTGTCTTAGTATTCTAGAAAAATTATAACAAGGTAGATCATGAAAACCAATGAATGACGTGATGCAGCATCACAAATGTGTAATACCTCAAATAACCCCATGATACAACCCCCAAATTCAAACACCAATATATGGAATTATAATCATAACATATAACAACAATTAAACTTATTGCACATTAATAACTAATTTAATTATATTATATTACACTTAATACTAAATGAAATATCAACAATTCTAGTTTCATTTGGAATTAGTAACATTATATTAAAACATCAAACATAAAATACAACATCTTTATTGAAAACATCTATCACATAATAGAGCTTAAAAATGAATAGATAACCTGTGGAAACAAAAATGAAAGGGGGGGATCCATACCTCATTGTAAGGGAAAAAGGCATAAAATTATGTTAAAAATAAATTTTATACATTTAATATCAATGATGTATAAATTAACATGAAAATTATGTCATCATATAGCCTGATATTCATATCATGGGATATGTGGTAACTACTTAAAACATTGCAACTCAAACACATGTCAAGTATAAACATCCAAGATATCATGGTGGAAAAAGTCCCATAAAAGAATCATTTACAATACTATCCCAACATGACATATCTTGACACTAATAATTACCCAATGAATTTGAGTGCTGTATAATTTTAGGTGCACACATTACATTCATTTCATTCTAATTCTTAAGTGTGCCACATATATCATAGTGAATGGATTCATTAATCATCATAATTTACTACGAGATCATAGATTTGGGAATAAATATTGGTAATTCCCCAATAAAATGTTATATGTGCATAAATATTAACACCCTTGATAGAAAATGGGTACAATATTCACTACACAAATGGATTGGCATGAAAAATTGCAGTGAAAATTCAGTCGCATAACGACATCACTTAAAAATTAAAAAATGTGTTGATGAGATAATAATGGGTTTCTAATAATTTTTATATTAATTTGTCCATGTTATGGACATTTAGGGACATTTATACACATTTACAATTATAAAAATAAGGGAAATGATAATAAATAAGCTTGAATAAAAAGTGAAAGGAAAGGATGCTTATGAAATTTCAGCATTGAAAAAAGTGTACATGGGAGGAATTAATTTGAGATAAATGGGTATATATTCATTTTTACCTAATAAAGGTAGTATGGGGGGTTTATAAAACATACCAATCATTATTAATTGAAAATAAACGGGCATTAAAATATAAAAAAACATGGAAAATGATGATAAAGGAAAGAACCATTACTTTAATTTGTGGCACCAAAAGCATGGAATGTGGAATATTGAGAGATTGTGAACGTTGGGAAGATTTTAGAGAGTGGAGGATATACAATGTATGTTCCCCATGTATTTTATGTGATTAAAAGTTAGACATTGTGGGTGTTTATATAGGAAAAGAGTGGGGAATTCTATAATATTTCATAAAAATAGGTTTTGGACTCTATAAAATTAAATATTCAAAACCAGAAACCCACCATGGTTTTATCCCATGGTTTTTTTCCAAAGTGAGAAGTATTTTTAATTTATTAGTAAATGGTTTGGAAATATTAAAATATTACCCAATATTATGGGGAGGTGAGTCACTCTTTTATAGAAATGGATATAAAATCAATGTTCGAGCCCTAAACTCAAAAGATGCTCTTGAGACCTAAAAAAGCCTTTATGAAACCACATTCCAATTCCGAAATTATCTTTTTTTGGGTTCCAACCCTATTTTTTCTCTTTTTATTCTCTAATAAAACTTATACCCATCCAGTAATTTCAAATAACGATTCCTACTAAAAATTTCATCTCATACTAACCTAATGCATTTCATCCTCTACACCATAATAATTTTGGTCCACAAAAAATCTCAATGTCCATAAAAATGATCAAACCAAAATACCTTGATCATGAATTCTTGATCAAATGTTAGTGTTCCATCCTCAAATATCCAATGTGTTTCTAAAATTTGAATTTCTTTATTAGGAACAGAATACACCATAATGAAATTAATTAACTATAAACACCCCTATAACACCATGAATATTCTTAACTAAGTCTATCTAACCAATGTAATGGCTATTTTTTAGTCTCATTAATCAACCATTCCACAGTGCTCTCCACCATAAGTCTTAATCTATAACCACCAATTTCAATAAATTGGAACTTATTCCATTATAATTTCCTTTGGAAACAGGTTTATATACCACTAAATATTCCTCTGAAATGGTTCCCTACTACCACACTTGACCATGAATGAGAAAACATTTCCCAATCCTATATTCTATATTTCTGGTCAAAATGATCACATCTCCATCATCCCTTCAGAACATGACCATGTTATCCCTTCCTCAAATGGTTCCATCCAATGCCTAAGATGCTAATTTTATATCCCAAATTATGTTCCTAATGAATTTACTAACACAATACATCAAATTATCTAAGTTTATACATTTCAAACCACCCTTAAATTTACCCTCAAGAAAGCACTTATCTCGAGCTGTTGATGTGTTACCGAGAACCAATCATGATGACTTCATCTCTAGAGGCATTCCAAGATGGCCATTCAAGCTCACTGAATATTACTCCCAACTCTTGGGGACTTTAAAAGGTCAAACCATTCACATTCAATTTTAATTACCATGAAACAACATGAACAATGATACGTGACTGACCGGATTATGCTCTCAAATCCATCCTAAGCACGATGCTCATGATCGAATTCAACAATATAAAATATCTAAAGTATACCAAGAAATAAAACATTAATGTAGTAGTACTCATGTATATTTATAGACTATAATAAAAATTCAATAAATAACCATCCAAAAAAATTCCCTATCCAATGAAACTTCTCATGTAATGATCATAAACTCGTGACAGATAACCTTCTCCCCACCATAGGAACATCCTTTTCATTACACTAACAAATCAATATATTGATCATTATATCCAACACCACAAAAATAATTATAATTAATGATTAATGTGACCAAAATCAATAATTTATAATCATCACTTTCTAATATGCTCGTTCCATGATCACATATCACCACCCTCTTACACCACAACTCCCTGACAATGCATGTTAAGGTCCGCCCTTTGGTAAACTATTCCACATCACTCGATTCACTTCCCAAGTTACCACTTATGAGTCACACATCTGAAAAACTATCCTCCCCCACCCTAAACCATCATACAAATATTTCTAGGATATGTCATTCCCACCACACCAGGAGTTCCCTTCGAACTCTTCTTAGAAATTGGGCACTTCACTCATACCATGATTCATAACATGACTGACACCTCAAAACATCATTCTAGAATCATAGATTCACCTCATTTTCCCATGTTATGTAAACCTAATACACTTTTGTGTCCCCTACCATGAGTATTTTCAATCATGAAAAACCACTCAAACTCTAACCACATAGCAAAAATATACCGAAAAACAGAAAGAAAGATGTCATGAAAGTCCCACCCTTGAAATCAAACATTTATACCAAACACACTAATTCCCATAGTTCCCTTCACAGCATTACCCAAAAGAATTAAAATGACTGGGTCAATTACCTAGTATCACATCACATTCACCATTATTATATTTACAACATTACCATACACACCACCTCTATGGATCCAAAATACCCACACCAACCCCTCTCACATGTTTCTCACAAACAATATGAACCAATGACAAACTATGGTCTAGGTAAAAACTATGTATATCTTGGTATCCCACCAATTAGTGTCATCCATGTATGATATAAAGGTCTCTAGGTCTAACCACATGGCCAAAAGGTCATAAGTATCACCATGACCACATTCCATGGATTGTCATACATGATTTCATATCAACCCATAATATCATACTGCTATTTTCATGCTCATGACTTCTCATATAAAATTGAATCAAACAATAACCACTTCCCAAAACCAGGTCACCATCATAATAATAATCCTTATATGGGAATATTTCATTAAGGATTACATCTCACAGGTAAAATATATTCATAACCAATGTCACATTCTTATAGGATCCATTTTAAGGGAGAAAACTACCAAATAGTACTGTTAAGTAGAGTATTGTTCCATGCCATGAGGGAAAAACTGCATAGGTTGTAAATTGAACTGTAAATAACCACACCTGAATGATAAAAACCAATAATGGGTTCCCCATTAGTCATATAACTCCATACTAACACCCTAGGGACACTGCACCTCCTTCGTATAATGACTACATGATTTTCCTCATAATTCAGTGCCTCTCTTTACATCTTTGTGACATACCATCAGATGTAAATCCATATACATGTTTACCCAGTTGAGTAAAATTCCTCCATATACTTATACGGGAAACATTCATAAGAGTTTTTGTTGACACTTTGAACCAATGATCATCCATCATTAGTGAAATTATGCTTTAGTGGGCATATATTTGATGGTAATAGCTTGTTCTTGGTCTGATGTATGAGACAACACTTATGTGTATAGGACGAGATTCTAGTCTAAAATAAATCATCAATTACATACCACATGTGCGCTTCATAAGGAAAAAAATCTTACCTGAATATATCAATGCAATCCCAAACAAAAATTCAATATACTTAGTAACCTAGATGCCATATTTGATCATGTGTTCTTAATGCACCAGCATGATGTTTTATAATGCCTCCAACACATTCATAAATATTCACTATACCATATCATGACACATTAAGAAAAGTGAAATGTAATGACTTAATGACACTTTGTAATGTATTTCTATATAAACCCTGGATTGGTGTCCAAGATAATAGTAACCACTATACCTTAGGTGCACATCCCCATATGCAAGAGGCTACTAACTAGAAGTGAACATCTAATTGGGGTACAGTGGGGATATTATACCCTAAAAATCAAAGTGTGGAGTGAATATAAAATCTCCATAAACCATCAACAATATAACATAATGAAAGTATAAAAATAAATAAATAATGTAGCAATAATACATACAGTTTTGTAAAGGACCGAACATCCACATCATACGTATGACAGACAAACCACTATGTTTGTTATATATACATAATAGAATAAAGATAATAAAAGACCTTTTCTCCATGACATCAAGATCCAACGATAATCTAAAACTCTAAATACCCATTTAATCGATTCTTCTCGACAACACCCAAGCCTCAACCCAATATATACATGCATCCAAGTTAACTTATGGTCGGTAAACAAATGTAGTGGTTTCCCATGTACAATGTGATTAAAAAACTCTATAGGGAAAAACCAACACCGTCCCATACCAATGATCATATATCTTGATATGTACACAATACATTCTCATCTAGAGTAAATAAATAAAATATGGAAATAATTTACCATTTCAATACAATATTCATACACATGACGTAGTTTCATTTAGCACATAAGAAAATGATGCCAACCGAAATAATAATCCAGGCCACATTTTTATGGTATCCCCAACCATAGTATCATATAACTCTAACCATGGAGTGTTTTCATAGTAATCACAATCCTCCCCTAGGAGTGTTTTCAATATAATTCATTACAGACCTCCCCTATGGGGTTTTTATCATCTGGAAATATCCTAATAACATCACAAACCCATATCTAAGATCACTACAATATACATGGATAGAAACACCATAGAAGATAATAGGCCACTACAAATTCACTGGCTATGAGCCCCCAACAAAATTCCCCTCCAGGATATTATGTGATGGAACAACTTATCATTCCATATTAAAATCCACATAAACACAACAAAAAATCTTCCCAAACTACATGGAATCTTCATAAATTATTACATACCTCCCATGTGGTAGTTTTCCCATATGAGAATAATCCCTATATGAGTCTCATCCAACCAACCCTATAAGAGTTCATAATCAATGGAATAATCCCTATATCAACTTCATCTGACCTCCCATGTGGTTTTTTCAATCCATTAATATGAATGACCTACAATATATACCACTTAAATATTTAATATAAAATTTATAAAATATACATCAAAATATTCCCAAACCACTAAGAAATCTATGGTTAGACTCCCCAGAGTGAAACCAAGATTACCACCGCCTGAAAATGATCAAATCATTAATTCTAGTTATGAGGTGACACGTGTGATCACCTCTACCAACTTCCATAACCTCACCCTCACTACAAATATCAAACATTATAGAGTTTATACACTTATATTCCTCAGTATCAATTGGGTCATAGGTCAACAACTGATTTTCTAAGGACCCCACATCCCATGACATCATCAACAAGGTATCCTAGATTCATCAGCTGCATGGGGTCTTATCACATGGGTATGGGTCAAGAGGTAGACTACATCCCATATCATTCATCCATGACACTCTAGGCCATTCCACTCACCCAACCATCTATTAGCCTATACAATGTCCTCATAGTCTTAAAAATTAGATGTAAAGTGAAAATAGATCTAGACACACCACCCAAATATTTTGGAGACAAATAGGAGTCTCAAGGTCGCACCATACCCTTATGTTCATGTCAAAGCTCCCCAGTTAACGACATAAGGTATTGGTTACTCTGAAGTAACATCTAAAGCAGTCAAGAGGCCACCTTGTAACCCATATCCAGACCTTTTTCATAGGAATCTGAGGCAATATTCATGTTCACAATGGTTGTTCATGACCTGTGGCAATCATCAGTATTAAATAAAACTGATTAGTTTAATAAATAACATTTCCTTTAATTAAAATGTCCAAGGTAATCACCCTTATTTGAATGGAAAATATTCTACAGAAAAACATAATGAATCCCAAATTCAATATGGAATGTACATGAGACAATATATCAATTTAGAATAGTTCCACTTTTATTGTCAAAGGATGACATCATCTACCAAGGCCCATCCATGCTCATTCTGACTGGTCCAAAGTCAATGAAGCTCATCTTAACAAACTGAGGTCCTCACTCAAGCCATGAAATCTTAAATAATTAATTACTACAATTATAATAAATTATTTAATTTAGTTTCAACTCAATATAGAGTATGGTAACTTACTAGATCATCATCCCTCCCCATAAATGCAACCAAATAATCACTATTTATTCATGTAAGACCCATGAAATCAAAACCATAAATATATCTATCCAATTTTCATAAAATAGTTATTATATTAGTTCAAAATATTTTTATAAAAAAATAATTCAATAAACACCACTACAATGCACCTCAATGAAATGATGTCTGATAACATGAATATGGAATCTTAGGATGCTGTCTTTTGAGGATGATATTATTCCCCCACATGGTCAACTTATTCCACTATTCTATGTTGTAATTCAGACCAAATATTAAAATGGTGAATCCCAAAAAAATAGTAGTGGAGAGAATGAGGTCAAAAATGTTTAGAAGAAGGTGTGACATACCGCAAATTAGAGGCTGAATCCACCCAAAAGACTCCATGGTGACGCATTAAATAGGGAGGAAGGTAGTATGATCCCACTACTTTTCCATACACCTAGGGGTAGAAGTGGGGGGAGAGATTAAAAACACCAGAAGGACTAAATAATAACACACCATTTGAGTGGGAATCTTGAAATCCACACGATGTGATCACCCAATTGGAAAAACAAGAACAAAATACGAACCCTCCTCTATTCACAGTTAGTCATTTCTCATAGTTATGATGAATGATTACATAGGCCATGCACTAATTGGGTGACATGTATACATGTAACAACTGGGTCCCGATGATATCATAGCCACCTCGCCTAAACATGGTTGTCAGGTCCTGGACCTCCAGGTACCACCAGTTGCCCCGCCGACATGTAGTCCCCACCATGGGGCCCACCCACAAGCCTGAACAGGTCATCTGACTAATAACAGTCCCCATAGGCCCACATTTTTCCTATCTAGAGTGTTTTTTCCTCACTCACACACACCCTAAAAAACATCCTAAATGGTCACCCATTCAGATCACTACTATAGGCCAAACACGTATAACTGTGGTGTTCTAATCTGGTAGGCTCCCGAAAATGAAGGTGCACCATGTTGACATGAGTCATATCATTTATCCATTTAACCATTTTTAATTTTGGGGTGGTAAAATCACCCCCACCCCCACCAAATGAAAATGTCCTTGTTGAGGGACCTACATCTTAGCCTAGGTAGTGTACTGCACATTTGGCTGGGAACCACCTCTGATATGAAATGTAACAACTCAGTCTCGGTGACAGCACAACCACCCCCACATTAACATGACCTGTTCGAGCATGTGGGTGGGACCCAGGGTGGGGGCCATGTGTCTTCGAGGAAACTGGTGGTACCTAGCAGGAAATGATCCGACGAACATGTTAAGGTTGGGTAGTTGTGCTATCACCGAGACCCAATTGTTACATTTGGTATCATATTTTGTACCCAGCCTTAAGTGCAGTGAACTAACTGGGTTGGGATTTAGGTCCCACAATGAGGATGTTGTTCTCTAAACGGGTGATTTTAAAACACAAAAATGATAAAGGGTTAAATAGCTAAATGATATGAATCATGTCAAGAAGGTGAACCTTCTTTTTTGAGAGCCAACTTGATTAGAACTCGACAATAAGAAGTGTTTGGACTAGAGTATTGATCAAGATTGGTGATCTTTAGATAAGTTTCCCAGGGTGTGTGTGAGTGAAGGCAAAATAGACTTGAAAGGACAAATGTAGGCTTGTGGGGACTTTCATTAGTCATATGACCCATTCGGGATGGTAGGTGGGCCCCAGGGTGGGGACCACGTGTCTGTGGTTTAACTGGTGGTACCTGGCGGGCTAAGATCCAATGGCCATGTTAAGGCGGGGAGTTTGTACAGTCACTGGGATGCAGTTGTTTCATTTGGTATCAGAGGAGACTGTAAAGCAGTCACACATCCAATAATGTCATCACATCTTCAAGGTAAATACCACTGCTGCTAACTTTAGGTCATGGGTAGCATAGTTCTTCTCATGCAGCCTCTGCTATCATGAACTATAAACGATCACTCCTCGCTCCTACATCAGGAAACATCCAAGCCTGTTCTCTGATGCGTCAGAGGAGACTATATACCCAATTCCCTCATTTAGTAGCCTTAATATGGGGGAAATCATCAGTCATTGCCTCAGCTCCTGGAAACTCTGTTGGAATCTCTCCGTCCACAAGAAAGGTTTCCCCTTCTTTCTAAAAGATGAAAACAATGTTGCATCTCTGGAAAAGTCGGGCTTGATTCTCTGATAGTATTCAGCCAACCCCAGGAAACTCTACACCCCCATCATGCTCTAGGGTGGATTCCAGGATAGCAGAACCTCTATCTTAACTAGATCCACTAAAACTCCAGCCTTTGAGATAATGTGTCCCAAAAAGTGGACCTCTTGTATCTAGAACTGGCACTTTCAGTGTTTACCATATTGTTGTTCCTCTCAGAGTGTATCCAGAACTATCTGTAGATGATAGGAATGATCCTCCACCGTCTCTGAGTATATCAAGATGTCATTGATGAACACCACCACGAAGCGATCGAGGTATGGCTAGAAGATCATATTCATGAGTCCCATGAACATTGTTGGGGTGTTGGTCATGCCAAAGGCATAACAAAGAAATTAGAATGGTCATACATACATCTGAAGGGTGTATTCTACACATCCTCATCTCTTATCCTGAGATGATGATAGCATGATCAGATTTCTATATTTGAAAACCAGAGAGCTCCCTTCAGTTGATCGAAAAATCATCAATACTCGAGAGTGGATACTTGTTCTTAACAATCACCTAATTCAGTTGCTGATAGTCCACATAGAGTCTCAAACTCTCATCTTCCTTCTTGGCGAACAAAATCAGGGCTTCCCATAGAGACACACTGGGTCATATGAACCCATTTTCCTTTAAGTACTCCAATATTACACATAACTCATGATGCTCCACATGAGCCATCTGATATGCTGGTGCAGATATCGATGTCATCTTGGGGTACATATCGATGTAAATGTCTACCTCTCTGGGTGGAGGTAGTCCTGGAACATCATCATGAAAGACCTCAACATACTATTCCACAACTAGAGGATAGCTCAGTCTCTCGACATCAACTGCTCTGATGGTATGGCTAGACAAAAAATTAGTAATGGTTGCACCCTCTTCTACGTAAGTCTATCATGTGATGTAAAGGTTCCCTTCTAGCCGGTGAAGGGAAACTGGGTCCCGTCCGTCCCGACACACCGCCCTTTGCGCATAATAAATTCAATCTGATCATAGACTATAGATAACAAGTCCATCACCAACATGAAATCATATGGCCTCGATGCCACTACTGGAAGATCACCGCTGAAGCTCTCACCTCCAAGAGAAAGTGAAACTACCACCTTTGAAGACCGCGTGCATGTCGATGTAAGCCGCAAGGGAAAGGCCGTAGCCCGTCAGCCACGGTGAACAAAGGAGTAAGATGGCATGATGGCCGGCAACTAGAATGGATGTGGCTCGAACACCATGCCACCAGCTAAAGGAGGCTATGGAAGAGGTCAAACGCACCTCCAGTGTGTTCTACGACAACCAAGCGGCGCCCATGCGGTGCCCCTGCCTCACCAACTAAACCGACATCAGGTTGGTCAGGAATCCAGGAGACTGGGGGGCTACACCTCCCACATCGGACAGAACTGGGCCACCGCCCTCAAAGCAGGCCACCGCCCTCGAGTCGTGTCATCTCCCTCAGACAAACCTGCCGCCCTCAGAGGGGACCGCCGCCCCAGACCTGGCCGCCGCCCTAGTAGGCGGCCGCCCCACGTAGGTCGGGCCTCCCTTGAGGGACACCCCACTTGCAGGCTAGACCGTACATCAGTTCAGTGGGCCGAGTCCACCTCGGCCTAGCCTAGACCAGGTCGGGCCATGTCGGTTCAGCTGGGTCGGTCGAACCCGGGCCCCATTAGGCCCAAAAAACACACAAAACATGCCTTAAATCCTAAATCAGACATGATTTTTAAAAAATGTCTTCTGTATTAGGAACCTTGCAGAGAGATAGTCCTTTTGACACAATCCATGAAATTTTTTGAGAAACTTGGTGTACGGCTGGGTTGGATCACACCTGAACCCAGCTGTACCCTCACCACTAAAATGCCAATAACGCACAGAACGAGCATCCGGCTGACGCGTCATCTGTTGCGTTGGATCCCTTATGACTATGTGGATCATCAGGTTACTTATTTTTGAGAATTCGTGCTATTTGAGATACAACTGATGGCTTGGGGAGCGGTTCTCCCAAGAGCACTATATAAGGAACCCAACAATTGGATGAGACTAGACTACTGCTAAATTTTAGACTTGGAGTGACTCGACGGTCGTGGTACGTTATGGGGAGGAGTACCTTAATAGACCACTATGAGGGTGGGTGGTTCTGTGTGACCTAGCAGCCCATGGTGGGGAGAGGTCGTGGTACTCGATATGGAGGTGTACCTTAGCATACCCATAGTACCTGATGGGGAGATGTACCTCAACAGTTCAAGGTTAGTGGGAAGGGGCTCAGAGTGACCCGGAAGTCCCACTATACTGGATAGAGGAGGAGTTCTTCAGTAGGTAAGGCATTTGACATTGTGACTCGGGATGTAACTTTTTACTACCCCTAGAATAAATACTAGTGTGAGTTGTATTTACCTTGTTCTTGTGATTGAGGATATTCTATGTGGTACTTTACCTGTGTGGTAATATACAATCGTGGTTTAACCTTGTTGTTTTTATTTGTGGAAATCATGGAGACCATCGGGGTCTTGGGGTCCCTACTTAGTATCATTATACCCACCCCTACACTGGCATCGGCTGCACCTTTTTCTGTCTTGTGTAGATAAAGTAAAACACTAATCGTGGATGAGGGAGCCCAGACTGGATGGTGCTCGGAGGTGGACCGTTCGGCGTGATGAGAAGAAGAGGAGACGAGGGTATGTGTTGTGCAGTGGAGGCGATCTTTACCTACCCTTCAGTTAGGAACCTCGGATTATGGCCCAATAGTTGTTTTCTTTTTTTATTTTAGTTGAGCTCTACTTCCCGTCATACTTCTACTTTTATAGTTGGGCCTGTATTCTGGAACCTTTTACCTTCAGAAATCTTTTACTACAGTATTTTACTTCACAGTTTCTTTTGTTTGTGCTCTCAAACCATGTGTTTTACAGGTTTAAAGGTAGAGTCTTCCCATTTTAGGGAATATGGCTTTTGGTGCTAGTTTCCAACCGCTGGCCTATTGAATTCGGGCATGGGGTAGTCACAGCATGGGCCCCGGGGGATGAGTCATGACAAAGTTCCCTCACGTCGGGTTGTCTCCCTCGGACTGGGCCGAAGCCCTCGAGCCGGGCCCCCATCCTCTGATTGGGCCACTGCCACCCTTGAGTCGGACTACCACCATCAGAATAGGCCACCATCTTTGGATCGGTCCGCGACCCCCAGACCGGGCCTCCACCCTTGGAGCAAGCCTCCACCCTTGATTTGGGTCGCCACCCTCGAGCCGAGCCACCTCTCCCAAGATGGGCTGCCGCCTTTAGAGCAGGTCGCTTCCCTCAACCTAGGTCATCAACCTCAGACTGGGTCACTTCCCTTAGGTCGGGCTTCCCCCTCATGCCAGTCTGCCACCCTCAAGCCGGGATGCCGCCCTCAGACCAGGTGTCCTCCCCAGAGGGTTGCCGCCCCCGAACTGGGCTGCCGCCCTAGCAGGTCGCCGCCCCACGCAAGCCGGGCCTCCCCTTTGTAGGCTTCCCTATTCGGTCTTGGCTACCCCGATTGTTGGCTGATTCCACCTCTACCATGCCCAGACCAGGTCGGTCAGGGTTGATCTGACCGGGTTAGACCGGACCCAGGCCCCACAGGGCCTGAAAACACACAAAATGGGCCCTAACTCTTAAATCGAATGTCTGTTTGACAAACAATTTGTAGCATTAGTATCCTTGGAGTGAGAAGATAAATTGGACTTGCTCCATGAGTGTTTTGGAGAAAATTGGAGTACATCTAGGTTGGATCACACCTGAACCCAACCAGGACCTTGGTACATAAATTCCAATAACGCACAGACCGGGTGTTTGACTAATGAGTCTTCTGTTAATTTGGAACCCTTATGACTTGGCGGCTCATTGGGTTAAATATTTCTGATACTTTATGCGAGTGAGATAAAATTGATATATTGGTGAGTGGTTCTACCAACCGCACTATGTATGGAACCCTACGACTGGCTGAGACCTGATGATTGTATACTTTTTGACTCGGAGTGACTCGATATCCGTGGTATGCGATGGGGAGGAGTACCTTCGTAGACCACGATTGGGGTGGGTGGTTTTGTGTGACCTGGTAGGCCAAGGTGGGGGGAGGCCACGGTACGCGATGGGGAGGAGTATCTTAGCAGACCATGATGGGGGTGGGTGGCTCTATGTGACCCGGATGTCCCACAAAACCTAATGGGGAGGAGTACCTCAGCAGTTCAAGGTTTGTGGGATGTTTCTCAGAGTGACATAGTAGGCCCACTGTACTTGATAGAGGAGAAGTTCTCCAGCAGTAGAGGCCTTTGACAATGTGACTAGGGATGTTACATGTTATTACCCCTATAATAAATCCAAGTGTGAGCTGTCATTACATTGTTATTGTGATTGGGGATATTGTATGTGGTACATTACCTGTGTGGTAATCTACCTTCATTGTGTTACCCTGTGGTTTTTCGTTGAGGAACTCTAGAAGACCTTTAGGGACATGGTGTCCCTACTGAGTAACGTGATACTCACACCTGCACGAGCTTCACCCACACCTTGTTATGTCTTATGCAGACGGCATACAACATTGATAAAGGCTGAGGCAGCCAAGACTGAATGGTGCTTGGTGGTGGACCATTCTACATGATGAGACGTAGAGGAGATGAATGAACGTGGGGTGCATTGGAGGCGATCTGTACCTAGGCATCAATTAGGAACATCAAAGTAATACCATGTAGCTGTTTTCCATTTTCTTTCAGTTGTATTTTACTTCGAGTCGTAAATGTACATTTATAGTTGGTCTTGTATTCTGGCCCCTTTTACTTTGATCCCTCTTTTACTACCGCATTTTACCTCATAGTTGCTTCTTGTTTTTTTCTCAAACCATGTGTTTATACAGGTTTAAATTCAATACCTTCATGTTTTAGGTAATATACCTTTCTGTGTTAGTCGCTAGCCCCTGGACTATGGAAGGCGGGATTGCGGTAGTCATGGCACGGACCCCGGGGGATGGGTCATGACAATACAAGTTTTTGTAGACACTCAAATAATAATCTTGGTCTTATAAAAATTTATTCAAACTACACTCAAATTTTTTCTAAGCTATAAAGTTGGGAAACACTGTTTTCACAAACCATGTAGAAAACATGTAACCTAGTCCACCCTTCCAATAACTTGAACTCTAATCCCTAAACCCAAATAGAATTTCTGAAACCCCAATACCTCTTAAGAAACATCATTACATGTCAAAATTGGGCCTTTTTAGAGGTTATAACCCTATGAAATTTGTTGTGAATCTGCGACTAAAATTTGATATATATATATTAATTAAAATTTAAAATTAATTATGAAATTTTGAACACATACATATATGGGATATTAAAAATGATAAAATAATTAACCCCCATAAATGATACCCAATAATAGGGAAAAAATAAAGAATCTCATGATAATCAACCTCAGAATTATATAACTAAAAAATAAATATTAAAATTTGAAATTAGTTGTAATTTGGTGGTGTTATACATAAGAACATTTATTTACTAATAATATAATAACTAAAAAATCTTATACCACCAAATATCCTAAACCACCCAAAATAATGGGATATATAAAAAGTATTTCACATTTTACATATCCAAGATCTTTTAAAATTAAATATTATTAGAATTATGAAAATTGTTCCATAACGAATTTGAAACTTCAACAAAATTTATATTTTTTTTCATGAAAATGGGTTCTTAGGTTTAAACACTTGTTTCATTTTGGACACACTTCCTTCGTTCAATAGAAGTCACAATTCATAAAATTTCCCATTTTCTATAGTTCCTTCACATCCTCAATCCCGGGAAAAATAATTTGAGGATTTTGGATGAGAAAAATAAAGCTCTATAAGGGATATAAATGAAAAAACACTTAATGAATTTAAAATATTATAAAATAAAAAATGCAGTTTATTATTTAAAAAACTTATTTTAGATATTAAAATCAACTTCATTGATCAAATTGATTTATAAAAATTTTTATAATCAACCATAAATCATAAAGTTTACATGGAAATAACTTATTGATAAAAATTATATGGGAAAACCAAAACCTTTTAATTACAATAGATATTTATAATGGAATAACATATCCATTTAGTTTTGACATAAACTCATAATGTAATAACATTACCTTGTAATTCCAACATAAACTCGCAATGTGATAACATACCTAGTTAATTAAAATATCATGATACATGAAGAATAAATATTTATCTAATGAATTAAAAAGAGATACTAGACCCAAAAATCAGCATATAAAATATACACTTAATATTTCATTAATTAGACACCTAAAACCTTTCATTTAAAACAAAAATCTCATTAAATAATGGAAAACATCCTTTTATTTTAAAAAAAATGGAATTGGAAAATCCTTATATACAGGGAAATATGAAATTCTTTGAAAAACCATAAAAACATTTATATGATATTGATAATTAATAATTAATATACTAGTTATAAAATATTTTCATTTATTAAAAATTACAATAAACATAATTTTTAACATTCATAATGAATGTAAAAATATCCTACAAAGAAAATATTAAAAAAACATCATTCTTAAACCATTGTAAAAAACTAAAAGATAGTTTAAAATAATTGTACTCACCCATTTAATTTATAAATTTTGGAATTATATAATCATATAAAATAATATTGTTATGGAATAGAAATATTTTAAAACAATTAAAAAACGTTTTAAAGAAAAACCCCTTACAGTTTTTGTAAACAAAAGGACATTGTAGGATAGAACATTTACTGGATTTATAAAAAAAATCAATTCAATTAAAAAATAAATTTTAATTCTAGTTTCTACATCAAAAAAAACATGTTGTTAAAATTGAATAAGACTAAATTAATGCATATTGAGATGAAAACATCCTTCCAATGAGTCATGTCTCATTTCAAATGTTCTATAACAAATTAACAATATAATTTTATTAATAATTTAATTTACTAAGATAGTAATTTATTTTCATTAAATTATAATTATTCCATTAATTACATTTATTTAGGAAAATTTCTATGTTCATGTTTGATGCTTTGGAATTGTGTTTCTTTTTAACTAAAAAAATTAAATTAGAGTGTTGATAGTGATCAAATTTCTCATCATTAAATAATATATAGAGTCATAATTATGTTATAATTAATATTTTTATACATTTAATATATTTTCTAAACCATCCTTGTAAATTAGTCTTGATAAATGAGGATGATGGTTTCATGGGTGAGGTGGTCTAAACCTATACATGAGAAATTTCTATATTTTTAAATATATGAAATGGAAATATATTTGTAAATTACTGGAAATAAAATAAAAATAAAAATATAATAAATATAATATTTATTAATTAAATACATCCTGATGACCATCCATGAAAAATTTTAGGGAAAAATGAAATTCATCACTTCATCGAGATGGTTGTCTACACGTATACAAAAGAGATTTCTATTTCCCAATAGATATTAGTGTAATAAGTTATATAAATTTTTTTATAGAATAATTAATATGTAATAAAGATAATATATATTCATTTATTCAATCTTTATATCACAATATACATGGTCGTTATGAATAAAACAAATGCATCGATTTGTGGAGGTGGTAGTCAACATGTACGAATGAGAAATATTGTCATTTTCTATAAGATGAAGAAGAAGTATAAAATACTTATTCCATCATCGTAATAATATTATATTATATTAAATATACTTATTTAATTATGTAGTGATGGTAATAATTGATTTAATGTTTGTAGAATAAGAAATAAATGTGAAAGAATTGAGTTATGTCTTATACCTCCTCCTTGGATGTATTCCTTTAGATTAAACCTTAACACTTATAGAAATGGTATTTTTATGTTACTAGGATGAATATTTCATTGGTATATGAGTTTATGACTTATTGTTAATGATATTGGATGATATATAGTGTACAATGTGTTTGAATAGTGATGAGAATAGGTTCTGTTATTTTAGTTAGGGTAATGGTTCTTTGGTAAATATAATTTCATAATATAAAAATGGATTCCATTATTATAGAATGTGGCACATAGATGGATAATTAAAGTGGTAAATATTTTTTGAGACCTTCATATACCTTATCTTGTAATTTAGTGATATATTTTTGGTATAATTAGTGACTAACCTTTTCATTAAACATTTCTATAACAATTTAACTTTCACCTCGTGGAATAATTTTCTTCATCCTAAATTATTCATTTGGAATAAAATAAAACTAAAATAACTTTATAAATTTAGAATGATGATTCTAAATATTTAATCCACATTCTATGATTCAATATACAAAATTTGATGAAGTTGATTTTAATATATGTGCACAAAATAGATAAATACCCAAAAAATGGATTTATATGTTTAAACATTTAGCAATAATAAGTTAGGAAAACGAATATTGAGTATCCATTCCATGAAAAAATTTATAGCCTTATTATTATAAAAATAATATTATTTTCATTATAAAAATTCCATAACTAAATGTGACCTTCCAACCATACTATTATATATAAAGAACCAAAAATAATATTTAAAATTTGATTGAAAAATTACTTCTATTCCCATAAGATATGCATGGATTATCAATTTCAAAATCATATATTTAAATAATTTATTTAAATAATTTATTTAAATAATTTATCACATATTTGGTGAATAAAAAGGTTTTATAAATTTTTTTGTTAGGTATACAACCTTATGATTTTAAAAACATTATGGAATTTTTAAATATGGTATTTTCATTCATTCACTCAAAAATAAACAAATTTTTTCAAAATTTAAAAAATCATGCCTTTTAATTTTTTACATTATGAATCTAAAAAATTATTTCCATTTATCCAAAAAATTATAAAATATTGAAAAAATAATTCTAATATCCATATAAAATACATATACCACATTTTTCTGAAAGAATTCATTTTCAAAGAATAAAAATGTATTTATTCTCATTACATTCCTAAAAGAAACAATTATATGATAGTTAATTTATTTATTGAATATATAATCAATTTATTTCATAAAAATAAATAATAAATTTTAATTCATTTAAATTACTATGATAAAAAGATCACACCCATAAAATTAGTTTTATATAAAATATCTCTTTTTTCCATCAAATGTTTTTATCTTCATTTCTAAATATTTTATCATCATTACATGAATGATTATTTATGATTTTAAATTTATAAAAAATAATTATTCATTAAATTTAATACCCTAAATAAGTTTAAATTTTCTTTTAAATGATAAATAAAAAAATTATGAAAAACCAGTTTTATATAAAATTGACCCTTTTAAACATTAGCTATTCTTACCTATATTTAATTTAATTATAATGATTAAAAAATGAGTAATTATCTAAAAATAATTAATTAATAAATTTTTATCAGTAAAACATCTCTACGTTTTATATTATAAGGTAACTACTTTTATACCCTCCAATCAGACAGCTAACATTTAATAGTCACATTTAAATAATAATATTCATAATGTATTTCATTGCTCATTTTTTATTGGTAATTTGGGTGGATGATGATATAAAATATAGTATTTCTCAACATAAATATATACTAAAATCTCTGGTTGTTACATTCTCCCTTCCTTAATGAAATTTATTCATCCTAATTTTATTTTTTGTCTAATAAACTATGATTAAAAAATTATAATCAATTACAATGAGTGGGATATAAATATATATAAGTGAAATGAAATAAATTTTACTTTTTGTTAAAAAAATATAAGTTTTTGAAAAATAATTTTATTTTTATGTTAATTATGTGAAAAATATAATTTCTTAAATATTTCATAAACTGTGTATTTACAATTGTCAGTCTTCTATCAATGAAGGTCTATATAAAATCATAAATTTATATATAAGAAATATTTTTCTTTTAAAAGATTACATATTATTCTAATATTGGGTTGAGTAAATTTTCACTATTAAGATAGATAATATTAAAAATATTATTACTTTACATAATTATATATCATGAGTATTATTTCATCATTCAGTTGTGTTTTTAGTAGTTTTCTACCACTACTTTATATAAAATTTTAAATGATACATAATCATGATTTATTTTTCATTTATATGACACTAAAATTATGTTTCAATGATTCCTAAGATTATTTAATGGATGATAAGTTTTTTACACTATTTGAATCAATTAATAGAAATCAATCGTAGTAAGAAGAAGTTAAGACAATACCCATTATAAATACATGTTTATTTGAAGAAATAAGACATAAATCTACAAAATGTAATTATTATATTTATGCCTTAAAACTTATGATTGACATTATATTTATTTTAAAAATTTATGTCATCTAAAAATATTTAATTATACTTATTAGATAACTTCGTAACCTATAATGTTATCAAATCAATTTCTATATTAGAAAATATAACAATATTTAATAAATACAACCCAATATTATATAATTTAAAAAGGTATTTTACATTCTTACTTTTATATGATCTTTTATTTGTAGAGTATTAATGAAATTGGAAAACCATAACATAAAAAGTGTACATTTCAACAGTCTATATTTTTTACAAAATATTAATTATTATATTTATAACCGTTTTTCGTTTTTCAAACAATTTATTCCATTAATATATTTATTTAATAATAAAAGTTACACATTTTTATAGTTCCTTTAAATCCTAAATCCCTTTGAAAAAAATATTTGAAAATCATAGATGACCAAAATATCTCAATAGAGGAGTCAAATGAAAAATAAAACTCATTAAGCCTTTCTAATATTTGAAAACCTTTGAAAAACCCTTTACAATAATAAATAACATTGCACTTGTATTAAAAACACCTTTAAATTATAAAATCATTTTATTTAAGAAAAAATAATCCCAAAAATAGTCTAGTTAGAAAGTGTTAATCATAAAAAGATACTTGGAATCACCATTTTCATAAAACTAATGGAATAACATAACCAGTTAATTCTAATATAATTTCCTAATTCAATAGCATTAATATATACATTAATTATAAAATAATAATTTACTAAAATATATAGTACATTAAAACCTATACTCATAATGTAATAACTTACCTAGTTAATTCCAATATCATATCTCTAAGATAATAAATCATTTCCTAATGAATTGGAGGGTTCTATCAGACTTACCCATCAAAATATTAAATTTTCACAAACTATATGATGGATAAAGAATATAAAATCACTTATTTCCATCATAATACTCGTAAAAATTAACAATTGTTCCCATAATAGAAAAGCATGTTGTTATCCCAAAATGAATTATAAATTCATTTTATTTTAGAACCCATTTGAAACTGAAGATTTGAAAAAAATGGGAAATATGATCATTATAAAAACATAACAATTATATAGATATCTTGATAATGAATAATATATCTAATTTTGGATAATATATTAATTTCATAAATGTTAAAAAATATTATTTTTTAAAAACATTTAAGGATATTAAAAATATTCTATATAAAAAACACTGAAAAATGGTTTTAAATATTTGTAAAAACTATGATGATTGTTTAAAAATAATATTCATTAAATTAATATATATGTATATATAATAAAATATTTAAAACACTTATGAGATCCTAGAAATGAAAAAAAAATATTCTAAAACATTACAATAAGTGCTTATAAGAAAAATTTCTTATATTTTTCATAATGTTTGAAATAATTGTCAATTGAAGGGGAAGACATTAAATATATTTGTAAACAAATATAATTTTATTAATTAAATGATAATTTACACCCATACGGTGATTTATACGTTATAAAAGAGAAAACATTTTTTGAAACTATATAAATCTCAAATAAAGAAAATTAAGATGATAAATTACTTTTTTTGAGAATCAAATCGTTTCATACAATATCTAAGATTGAAATAATAAAATTTAATTGATACGTTAATTTTTTAGAAACTTATTAATTTTTATTATTTTATAATGTATGTTTTTGACCTTTTATAGTATGGACTCATACATGAAAACGGGTACTCATTTTTCCTTATTGGAATACTTTTTATTTGGATTATGACCCAGGGTGTGTTTGGCAAGATTTTTTTAAAAAATAAAAATTAGGGGGTTGTCAATGGTTGGGGCACTATTTTTCCTAATTGTGAACACAAAACTAGCCAACTATGTGAACTCGGGATGAGGGGATTCACATGGTTGGTAAATGGTTTGGAAAATGGGTTTCCCTCTTAGAAGTAATTGTGCAACCAAAAAATAATAGGCGCATAGTTTAAGCACCCAATTAAAAAAACCATAGGAGATTTTTTATTTCACATTATTTTAATTTCTAAAATCCACAATGATTGCAAAAGAAACATATTTTTCCATCATTCAACCCTAGGACGTCATTCATAATTTTGTAGATCTTCAGAAACTAACCATCAATTTCTTACCTTTTTTCTTCATTATTCGAAACATATATCGATGTTCTAATCTTATTAAGGTAATTAAATCCTATACCATTTATTTTATCAATATCGTATAATACTTATTTCTTTATTTTCGTTAATGTAATCATATTTTTAGTTGAGATATAAATATTTTTTCTGATATCTAGATGTATGATTATAGTTCTAGTTCTAGATTTATAAAATCTGGATTTCATTAAACATGATTTAGGGTTTTGATATTCGAATCTCATTCTACAACATTATGTCACTACATTTTTACGGATTTTCAGGGGAGATTAACTATTAATGAATTGATGTAGGTTCTATACTATTCAAATTTCATAATCATGACTTTGATTATGTGTTTCTATATTAAATAATTTTTAATATTTTTTAGAAAATTATTTTTATTTTTTGAATCAATTAATTTTTTCAATTAATTAAGAAAAGAATTTTGAAAAAAAGGATTTGGGAATAATTATATAGTTAATTAATTATAACATTTTTTGCTGATTAAGATAATTAGTTGTGGATTTAATTAGGAGATATAAGGATTGGAAATTTGATATATTTAAAAGATGGTATATTTATGGGATATTGGGATAGGATATTACATATAATTAATTATGAAATTATGTTTTGGATTTTGAGTTGTGAATTTTGATTAATTAATTGATGAAATAATTAATGGGTTTGACATACTTAATTAATTTGAGAGTTAATTAATGGGGTTATGTTATTAGTTAATCATTTAGTTAACTATTAGAATTATTTTCTTTAACAGATTATTGAATTAGTAATGGAATTAATATTGATAATCAATTATTTAATTAATTATGTGATGAACTATGACATGATAATTTAGTTATGAATTATAGAATAGGAAAATGGGTATTTTAATGTGTAATTTATGAATGGTAACGTGGTCTTATATTATTTATGTTAATAATGGTAACATAACCATTCAAATTTATGTAGAAGGAATAGAAACAAGGTATTTTAGTTGGTAATTATAGAATAGGAACATGGTCATTCTATCTTGTAATGTTTGAATGGAAAAAAGGAAAATAATGTATGAATAAAATAATGATAATAATGGGATTTTGAGTTAAAATATCTCATTGGAATACATCAGGCTCTGGCATGATCCAAATTATGAATTGAGTAACAAGTGTCTATGAGAAAAAATGGGTTATGTGGTTAAATAATGATTAATTGATAATATTATAACTATTTACATATCCATTCTAATTATTTTCTTTATACATATACATACTCTATTATTTGAATAGATACTATTTTAGACATCATTGGTGGTAGACTAATGGGTTTTACTCACACCCCACTCAGGTATAGTGATTATTACCAAAATATAATTTGTGATTTTTGTACAGGTTAGTAGAAAAGGACTTGAGATTGATGGATGAGTTGGGATTGAGCTTGGATGAGGGAACTGGATGTGGTTCGAGACCTGATTGTGTAGACATAATTATATTTATTTTTTGTTTCATTTTATATAATTGACATGTATATTGACATGAAATATTTTTGTTCTTTAGTTTTGATATTGTATTTCTTGTTTTTTTAATCATTAGATTATTGGCATCATTAGTGTTATAGTTTTATATTTGGTAGTTTTTTATTTATTTTCTATAGTGTATTTCTCTGATAAAGAGGGAATTGTCCCCCATGACTAATATTATACCCTTAATTCCATTAGGTAGCCTCTAGCATATGGGGAGGTTCTCTTGTTGTTATTTGATCGGCCTGTTCAGGGCTCTGATGTGTGGAACCCAGGTTGGCACATTAAAACGTGGTATTAGAGTTGTTTTGATTTCTTTTTCTTTTAGATTACTGCTTGCGAAGGGAATATAAGATACTATTAAGAGTTCAGACTTGTTTATGATATCATTAATTGGAGTAGCTAAATAATATACGAGGAGGAATCCAAGTACCTATGTTGGGAATATTTTTATTTCTATTTTCTATTATACTTAAATACCATTTCACCTTAGTCCACAAACTTGTATCCTTCTATGATGATTGATGTTGAGATTTTTTGAGATTTTACTCATGTCCTATCATGTCTTGAAAGTTGATTTTACATGAATCATTCTAGGAACTTAGTGTAATCATGAAATGCATCATTTTAGGCATGCACAAAATATGGGTTATGGGTAAGTTGTTGAACATAATTTTTTTTCCTTTTATGGAAAATTAAAATGAAAATAGTGCTTAACATGAAAATTGATAAAGAGTGATAAATGATTCAATATTATAATATATGGGTGATGGAAAAAGAAACACGAATAACTAGAATGATTTTACCCTTATTAAAGAATACCTGGGTGCTGGATTGTTAAGGGTAGTGACAACGCCTTAGTTTTTTTACAACATATCAAGTGTTTGGGAAATGTCTTATTATGGCTTGTTATGTTCCCTCTTATATAAATGTGTAGCTTTTTTAACTATTCCCTAAGGTGTGTCTTTGGAATTTTAGAGAGTATACCTCCACGAAGATTCTTATTAATAAGATGATTGGAGGAAATAGATAGGAATGACCATCTAGTGATAAAACCTAAGGAACTAATATTGTTGGGTGAGGAAGCAGTAGAAAAGATCCGAGAGAACATTTATTGATTCATGTAGTCCATTGGAAGAGACCATGGTTTCGTTGTAAAGAGTATTTTTGATCTGATGGGGGATATGAGTTCTGGATTAAGACTATTGAGACGATTCATGGCCATTTGGAGACTGAAACAGGGAGGAGGGTCAAGTTGGATGATTCTATGCGATGAGATCCAAGGAAGCATTGGTGGGATATTTAGGCATGGCTGGATAGGCTGATGGTATGTTATGGAAGGACATTTTAGAGATTTTCCTAGATCACTTTTTTCCAGATACACTGAGGAAGGAGAGAGCTACTGATTACATGATATTAATGCAAAATAGTATGTTTGTGATGGACTATACTGTATGTTTTACATATTTTTGACACTTTTCTCCATTGTTAGAAGGGGACAAGACTGCTGTTGGAGAGATGTTTATTACATGGGATAAAATGTGATATTAAGTCCAAGGTAAATATTTTTTGATTAATGCTGTTGTATGAGGGGTTTTATCCAAATCTCAGAGTTGAAGGGAACTTCAAAAAGGATTATAGTGTGGGATAGGTAATTTCTTCCTCATGATTAGTAAGAGAAACATCTGATAGGAGGATGTGCCATTATGGGAAATTTATCCAGGTTAATAGAAAAATGAATTGTAAGACATGATGTTCATTTGCACAGGACATTGCACGAGTGATCTGTCACATGTGTGGTAAGCCGGGTCACTTTTTTTTGATAGTTCCCCCAACCCCCATTAGAGTTAATATCTTGCGAATATATGGGAAATATACATAAGTTATTTCAGACCCAGTGACAAATGGTCGGTGAGGGTGTAGCTGGGAAAATTCATATGATAGGTATGGAAGCCTCTACACCATATTAATTGGGAAAATGGAGTTATATTGACCAAGGAGGTAGCGTAACTGGATATGGAACTGCCATAAAAGTGTGCTCATATCATTAGAGTAGTGCAGCACAAGGGAGTCAGACTACATCACATTAAAGGGGGAAAGATAGTTGCATACTGAATAGCCTACACTTGTGGATAATTAGGCTGGAGCATAAAAAATTAGAGATATTATTCTTGTATCCTCTACTTTATTTAGTTCATTATTTGATATGGGCATATCAAATTCCATAATTTTTATAAAACATGTGAATTGTCTGAGAATGGCCACCTAGTTTTTGAGTGGGGTTATGACTATTGATAAACCATTTGGAGTATGGTCTAGAGACATATGTTTATGAAAATTGTGATCTCTCCAAGTCATCAACTAACTTTTTAGGTGGTATCTCTATATCATAGACATTTTGGGCATCACTATAATTCTATGTGTGGGTTAGCTACTCATAGACCAAGACTACTTTTATTTTTACTAGAGGATAGTATCCTTTACATCTCCGAAGGGTGACATCTATATTAACTGTGGAGATTGTGATGTAAAGAATTAACGATCATGGAAATTTACTCTTTAATTAGGGGAATCAAAGCCTAGATTTTTATTCGATTACTAGATGATGGATTTGTTGAGGAGGATGTACTTATACCTGTAGTGGACTAGTTTCTGAATGTCTTTTGGGAAGAATTTCAGGGTTTCCACCTAAGAGAGATTTAGAATTCCCCATTGAGATCATGTTGGGGGAAGAGCTAGTATCTATTACACTATACAGAATGGCACTAGCAGAGCTTCAAGAGCTCAAGGTTCAGCTGTAAGAGTCCGAGTATAATGGATTTATCCATCTGAGAATGTTTTCATGGGTTTAACGTATGTTTTTTAGCAAAGAAGGTTGATAGAGGTTTTCACTTCTGTGTTAATTACCATAAGTTGAATAATATGAATGCGAAGAACTTGTATACCCAGACACATATCGAGGATCTATTTGACTAGTTTAGATGATATATTTTAATCTAAAATATTTGATTCATATTAGGGTTTCATTAGGTGATTGTTTGGACCTCTGATATAGCAAGGACTGCTTTCCGATGTAGGTACATCTTATATGGGTTCATCGTAATATCATTTGGGTTGATGAATTCACAAGTAGTGTTTATGGACTTTATGAATATGATCTTCCATCCATAACTAGATTGGTTTTTTGTAGTTTTTTGGGATGACATCTTTGTGTAATCCAATACTCATGATGATCATTCCCAATAACTAGACAAACATCCTATGTACACTGACATTACAATGACTATAGGTCAATCTATCTATGTGTCTATTTAGGATCCATTAGGTATAGTTCTTGGGTTACATCATCTTAGAATAACATGTTTTAGTATATCCAAAGATCATTTAGGTAATTATCTATTGTGAGCATCCAAAGTACATGTTCAATATCAATACCTTTTTGGGGTTATATGGATATTAGAGTAGGTTAATCAAATAATTTTCTTGTTTTTATCACTACATTTAGTCATGGACAAAAAGGGTTAATGATTGAATGCTCCGAATAATTGATTATTCCTTCTAAGTGATGATGAATCATTTGACAATAGAAGAAATCTTTATCCTACCAATCTAATTGATAATTACATGGTGTTTTATTATTCTTATGGCATTGGAGTCAGAGTTGGGTTAATGTAAGGAGATCGAGTTGTGGCACATGGTTCGTAGAAGTTGTGGTCACATAAACAGAAATAAACTATTCATGATTATGAATTGGATGTAGTGGTTTATGACATAAAATGTTAGAGGTTATATCTAATGTTAAAAAGTATCGAATAAAAATAGATAATGGGGGTAGAATCTGTTTTCAACTTTTATAAATTTTGGTACATTTCAAAAGCTCACCCCTACAACCTATTAAGATTTGTTACATATCAACATTTAGTATATAATCAATCATGAAAAAGTTGGAATTAATGTAAATAAAACATAATTTAAGAGTATCTACCTCGGTTTTAGAACCTACACCCTTTCCATAGCCACCCCATAGTTCTATGAAAATACACTATTATAGAGAAGGGAATGCAATTTTTACTGAATATTGTTAGGCACATTCTCTCTCATGATTTTAATTATTATATTGACACCCATAAGTTTACAATTTCTTATTTTAAAACTATTTATCCAAACAATGTAACAAAGGATTTTTTGAAACTGATCTATACTTTCTTAGTCTGAATTCTCAGTTTGATTTGGACGGATATGATTTTCTCAATCTGATGAGTCTATATCTAATTATATCAATATAAATAGTCCGGATCAGATTATCTTAGTATTTTGATTCTAGATCTGATTCTCCCAATAAAATGGACTCAATACAACGAACTCATTACCAATATTAAAAACTCAACCTCTACTCAAAATCTCAACATGATCATTCTCAATCTGATTGACTCAATCCGATTAACTAGATAAGATCTTATCAATACGATATTTTTAATTCATTATTTCTCAATATGGTAAACAAAAATTCAACTAATTATCATTACGATATCTCTATCAAAAAATGGATCTCAATTTATTTCTCTAGCGCTCCTCCTTTTCCACATGCAAGAAAATTTATAAATGGATGATTGATCTGATAAACTATTTATATGTGA
Source organism: Viscum album (assembly GCA_963277665.1). NCBI lineage: Eukaryota > Viridiplantae > Streptophyta > Magnoliopsida > Santalales > Viscaceae > Viscum > Viscum album. The sequence goes on along the minus strand of OY728161.1, from coordinate 603,985,175 downwards.
CTCCATGAAAAAGTGTAAATCATGAAATCTTTCATCAGTTCCACAAATTTCTAAAACATTGAAAATATCTCCTATTTAAAACATCAAATTTGACTTCTTCAAACCTCCTTAGATTTCATCGAGATTTATGAAAAAATTTAATTGCATGTTTTAACTCCTCAACTATTTTTAAAACTTTTGAAATTTTCTTTTTCAATATTCTTTATAATGACTCAATATATTTATATTTATTTCATAGTGAAAAGTATTTAAATTTAATTATCTATGAATATCAATTATATTTCATTATTATTTAATCTAATTTCAATTTCATTCAATGTGAATATTAATTCCTTTTCATTCTCAGTGAATGTAAATATTTTATCCCATAAGAGAATCTGAATTTTGTATCATATTCAGTGAATTTTAATTCTACACCCTTCTCAATGAATCTGGAGTTAGTATCCTTGTCAGTGAATCCAAATTCTTTATATTTCTTAGTAAATCTAATTGAATTACCATTACGATGGAATTCACATTACGATGGTCTTCCCATTACGATGGATATCCCATTATGATGAAATATCCATACTGTAACATTTAAATTCATCAAACCTCCCCATTGTTTCTTCAAAAGATATTATCTTGAATGTTTTCCGGATTTGTGAGAAAATTTTGATCTGAAAAACATCATATGACTTGCCTTAAAATTTATGAACTCCTGACTTCACAATATTCTTTAAAAACACTCTATAAAAAATATAACTTCTTTACACATCAACATAGTTCATTCATTGATTATGAAAATGGAAAACTTATAGAAAACAATAATGTATTCCTTCTTTTGGATCTGATGATCTGAATATGATAAAGATCTATACAATACTCTAAATCCAATGAATTTTCATTATGATATATATGAAACTGATTCTTGAAATATAAAAACATTCTTATACAAAAATGTTAGTTTTCAACAAATACAAAACTTTGTTAAAACAATACACCATAAAGGTTCTTCAATCCCCCCCTTTGGATTTATTGACAACCCTTGTTAAAAACTTTTCCAACTCTTAGAGTTTTTTCAAACATCAAATTTAGTAAATAAATATTCTTTATGGAATTTCAAAAAAAAACTTAAACTTTCTTAAAAGAGAGTAATCTGACACCACAATGATGGATAAAGTAATGTATTTTAAGGAATTTCATCCCTTACTGGCAATAAAATTTTGCATCCAGTTAAAGATAAACTCCCCTCACTTTTCTTCTTTCTATCTCTTTTTTTCACTCAATTTTCTTTTTTCTTCACCCTGATTCTATGATAATCACAAATTCAAATTCATTTAGGAAATGTAAGTAAAAACTTCTTACAATCTACCAATTTTTACTTTCTCGCCCACTTTTTCAACAAAATCCAATGTATAGCGGTGGTTCATGCTTTTGAGGTTTTGGAAGACATGGGATGAGGATAAACATGAACTCGTATCCCCAATTATATAAACCATTATTTCAATATTTATTTTGTAAATATATCGGCAATCTGATACATTGTGGAAATATATTACAGCAAAACGAATCTATCAATAAATTTATATTTTAATATCTATAGCATTATATCATTGTTTTTTGATCATGAATTTTGGTCATTATTCTTAGAAAGATCAACATAACTCTCATTACAACAATGTATCTTAAATGGTTTAGAAACTTTTATTAACAAATCTTGTAGCTGAACTATCAACCAAAAGAATTTGAGTAAAAAATTATGTTGGTTTACTATATTTGGATTCAACTATGGTCAATGATTATGAAAATTTTTTCTTACTATGCTTACTCACACATCATTTATCCAAGAAAAATGCTCCTCCTAAGGTTGATTTTATATCATTATAATCTCTATCCCAATCAGTATCATTAAAACCATGAAAGTTCTTCTCATTATTTCTCTTTTATAATATCCCATGTGATGTTTTTCTTTAATCCTATATCATAATCCTCTTGACTGCCAATATATGTGATTCTTTCAGATTATATTGATACGCAGCACAAAAAGTCACAACATAACCAATATCATGTCTTGAGGAAGTAAGATAAACTATACATTCTATCAACTTCTAAAATCCTTTCTGACTAACACTAATTACGGATTCAACATTACTCAAAATTGTTCTCATTGAAATATGAGTTGAATATTCATTGGATTATTATATACCAAACATCATTAAAAATTCCCTAGTTTATTTTTCTTGAGAGAATAAAATGTATTTTTCCTTTTTTTGAACATGAAGACTAGGAAGAATGATAATTCTCCAAACACAGAAATTTCAAACTTCTTCTTAATTTCCTAAAGGAATTTATTAAAAACATTATCTTGATCCCCATCAGAAATTATTTTATCCAAAAAACAAATACAATTTGATCTCCAAAGTCATAATCCTTCACTTATATGTTGCTATAATAATTTCCTTTATAAAATATAAACATTATCAAATAATTTTCATGTTAGGAATACTAAGCATGTCGATCTTGTTTTTGCCAAAATAAATCTTTCTTCAATTTGAGAAATTATTTTTGTCCTCATCAAGTAGAATCCCACAAGGTTGTTCAATGAAAACTTCATCCTCAATCTACAAATTTATGAATGTTGGGTTTACATCTATTTTTTAGACATTATAATTCTATTGTGCATCCACTAAAAAACATTCTAATTATTTTTAATCTTATAACTAGGGAAAATGAATCATCATACACCACACATTCCACCTGTACATAACCTTTACAAATGATATTTTCTTTCTTTCATGAAACATATCCATGTTCATTTAATGTGATTCTTAAAAACCACTTGGTTTTGATAAAATATTTATTTTCTGTCCATGAAACAAGATCCCATTTTCATTCTTCTTAATCAGATCCAACACTTAATTCATAGAATACACCCATTTTGTGTGTTAAATAGCCTCTAAAACAGATTTAGGTTCCGTTTTTAAGATAAGTGATGATTGAATTTTTAATATGGACATATTTATTGACCGAACTAAAGACTTATAAATTCAAATAATCATTTTTCATTCAACATGTTTTTGTAAGGTATAAATCTTCAATGTTTCTTTCCCAGTAAAAAATATCTCATCAGACAAATATTATGAATCTTGATAAGGATGTTCAAAATTAATTTCACTATTGTTAGAATTCTCTAGTTTATCCTACTCAGAATTCTGATAAAAAATATTAAGGATCATTGATTTTCAATTACCTTCACATCACATGCATCCACCAACTTTTTTATATGTTTGTTCAACCATTTTCATCTTCTTCAATTTGTTGAATAACCCTTAAATGTTTTTCCCTATAATTATCATCAAACATTCACGAATTTGGATTTTTGATTTTGAAAAAGCATGAAGTTTCAATAAATTTTAAGTATTTCAATGAATGTTTTTTGTTATACCGCATTTTAAAAGGATTCATGTTGGTTTATGGTCTAAATAAGAATCTATTTTGAACATGTGTAGTCGTACTAATATATTCTCTCAAATAGGATTTTGAATGTTTGTATTCTACCAAAATATAACTTCCCATTTCCACAAAAAATATTTTCATTCTTTTTACTAATTAATTTTTTTGTGTATTATTAGTAGCACTATATTATGGTTTGATACCATAATTTTTTAGATAAATATCAAAAGTATTGGTTGTGAATTCAGAACTATTATTCCCTAAAAATATTTATTTTGAATCCCATTTCATTGTCAACATATTTCTTGGATAATTTCAAAATTTCAATAGCTTATGACTTGTTCTTTAAGAACATGATGTTTTTCATCCATGTGAAATCATAAATAAAAGTGATAATGTATAAATTTCCTTTTTTTGATTGACTTTTTCATAAGAAAATACAAATTAGAATTAATAAGCTCAAGTTGTTAGATAGATTGAATATAAATTCTCTTATGACTTTTGTGAGTCATATTTTTGTTCTGGAAAATAATACAAACATCTTCATATATTCTTTTATATTAAATAATATTTCAGATAGAATCAACTATATAAGTTTTTTCATGTTTTTATTTCAATGGTGGTCAAAACATCATTTCAATAATTTGTTTTCATATTCAGAAATCATGTAACATGAGTTGTTGAATTCTTCAATTTGAAAGATATCCTCACTAGTTTTTTTCCCATTCTATAATAAATTTTCCATCTTTCCCACATTTTAAGATACAAAAATAATTTCTAAAAAACATCTTTTCCATAATTACAATATTTACTTGCACTATGTTATGTTTTAACCCATCAACATATAATGTATTTTTTAGATTTAAACTTTTTTGTTTCAATCTCAGTCATTCTGATTCCTCTAATTTTTAAGGAACAATAAATACCAAAGGTAACTGCTCCTCCATCATGACTTTCAACATGTTTCATGATTTTTATATCACCTACCATATTTGAAACTAAACCACTGTAATGTATTAATTTTTTATTTTTACATGCTTTTAAATCTATTTTGACAACAAAAGTTATTCCCTCAACCTTATTCTTTTTATCTTCATTTTCATTTAGATCTTATATAACTAGTTCTAGAAGTATTTTCAAACATATTTATATATAATGACTATCCTAATCACATCTCCCAAAATATTATTTCATTTATTCAAATCGATTTCATGATAGCATATTTCTAACATTTTGAGAAATAACTTTTCAAATTTTTATATGTTAGAATTGTTTCACATTATACCTATAATATTTCTTCCACTTTCTTAAAACATCATTCAGGTTAGTAAATTATATGTAACAAATTATATTCCACATTCCCATAGATTCCACAAAACCAACAATAATCCAAAAAAATCTCGATTTTCCATTGAAATAATATATTTTTTTTTGAAAAATTGTTGAGTATAGTAACTTATTTTAACTATAACTTACTCAAAAGATGGATCCAATTTCTTCAATTATTTCTATAATTTTTCATATTTCATAGGTTTCTCATATCCTTTCCCCACCCAATCTTCCCTAATAATTTTTTAAATATGTAAAATTTTAAAAGAATCAGATGACACATTATTAATATAAAAGAGTGTTTCACCAGATTCTAATTTAGATCCTTCTCATCATTATTTAATGTCTCAAATTTTACTTATAAAGCATTACTAAAAGTTTCATTCATCTTCCCAGTGGTAATTTTGTACTCAAGAAGTTTATACTGTATCTAGTTAGCCACTTTTTTTCTTTATCTTCTATCTTCTTACTAAAATCATCAATTATCATTCCATATTCTTCAATACAACGTTAATAACTCAAAATATAATAAATTTATTCATCCTTCTTCTTGATGACATCTTTTCATCTGTCAAAAATTTATTCAAAATATTTCTTCAATTATATAATCTCTTTCTTGAGAGTTTTTTTCTCAAGACATGCAACAAGTTCTATTCTGAGCTGATACTTTCAATAAGATTCTTCACCACCTTATTCAATATCTATGGAATCTTTTTTTCTCAAATTTTACAATAATGGATCTTAAGTTTTTAAAATTAGACATTAGAATAATTGTTTTTTGAGTTAGTATGATTAAAAGTTATTAGTCAATATACTTCTTTTGTTTCCAGTAAACATTCTCTTGTATCTGTTGGAATAATATTCTCCATTATCATTTTTGTTACACTTCTTCCATCAAGGGATTACATCAGAATAATATTTATTTTCTCAAACTTTATTCTTAGTGAAATTCATAGTAATGTGTCTGATTCCACCATACACCAAAATTTGAAGGGAAGTTAACATCCATAATTTTATCTTATTTATTGACAGTTCTGGGATATAAGAGAAATGATTTTATTAATTCAATACATCATCCTATTTATCTTCATATTCAAAAGAAAAAACATCTTCAACATCTTGAATTTTCTAATTACTTATAGATTCAAAATCCATTTCCACATACATATTTTTTTAATCATTGGAGAATTAACCATTTTATAATAAATAATAAAGTTATGCAATTCATCAAGAGATAAATTATCGTTATCTTATAAAGGATAAATTTTAGAATCTAACATATCTATAAAGTTTTTCCTATGATTCTTCACAATTGTAAAATATTCCAAGACATCTCTAAGTTATATTATGTTGAAAAAATATTCATTTACATTAGTAATGTATTCATCAATTGTTTCTTCATATCTTATTATAATGCCTTCAAACATACTATAACAGATTTATATCTTTTCATCCATAAATTTTTTATTCCCTTAAAAAACACATTCCAACTTGTCCCACATACTTTTTTGATTTTTTGAGACCCCTAACATTATACTAAACATTTTTTGATAAGGACATGAGAATAGAATTTCTAGCCTTCCCATTAACATTTATATTTCACTTATCATCAATGGTCATTTAGGGTATCTTTAAAAATATGTATAAACCCAATAATAGCAGTATCAACAACTTCTAGTCCAAGATATTGGAGATAAGGAATCAATATATTTTTCCATCCATAATATTTCTTACCATCAAATGTAATAATTCCTCTACTTTTGACAGAATTGATATTATGAATGATATGGATTAAAAAGGGAACCACTATCTGATACCAATTGATTTTCTAAATGTAAGAAAAAAACTAGTAAGGGTGGGGGAATCAGTTGTTCACATTTTATTAGCTGCACAACATTTCAAAAATTTAACCCATGAAACTAATTAAGATTTATTTTCTTATTAAAATTTAATAAATATTAATGCATGAAAAATTAGTAAATAAAGTAAACCACACAGTTTTAAATGGTTTTCCCTCTATGTGATAAACTAAATAATTTATATAGATACAATTGTGGGTCTATAGAAATTCACTACTATGAATAAGTGAACAAAACTTCTTCTAAATCCCATAGGACAACTTCTACCTCCTAATAAGAATGATTATATTGACTTCCACCATTTATAATGTCCTCTTGTAAATCAATTTATCTAAACAGAAAAATAAATAATTTGTTGAAATTGATCCATAATTGATCTGTATGAATCCTCAATCAGATTTGGCTAGATCATATTTTCTCAGTATAGTCAGTTTGGATCTAATTCTCTATGTTAGATGAGGCTGGATCCAACTATCTGAATAGTATGGACTCAATAAAATGAACCCATTATCAATATAAAAAACTAAAATTCTGCTCAAATTCTCAATATGATCTTTCTCAGTCCGATTGCCTCAGTCTGATTAACTAAATATGATCTTATGAATAGGGTATTTCACAATTTGGTAAACAAACAAATAGTTATTTGATACTTCTTATAATATCACTATTAGAAAATTACTCTTACTAGATTTCATCAGCACTCCAAATTTTTCTCTCGCATGAAAATTCAACAATGAATGAATGATCTAAGAAAGTAATTTTGGGAGACTCTAAAAATAAAAGCTGGAAACATGAAATCATTCCCTACATCCTTCAATTTCAAAATCTCTGAAAATATCTTGCTTTTATAACATTAACATTGAATTATTCAAACCATAATAGATTTATATGAGATCTATGAAAAATTAATTTCATTTTTGAGTTCAACAACTCTTCATAAAATATATGTAATTTTATTTTTTTAGTCTTCTTCTTAATCATTTCAATAAAATTTTCATTTCATTTTCAATGATAACAATTTCCATTTCTTCCTCATAGAATATGAATTCTGTTCATTTCCTAATGAATTTGATTTCTATTTCTTTCTCATTGTATCAAAATTCTATTGTTTCTTAATGAATTCGAATTCTATATCCTTATCAGTGAATCCAAATTTTGTTGGCTTCTCTATGAATTTTAATTATGAATCCTTCTTATTGAGTCTAATCTTTTTTTCCTAGTATGTGAATCCAAATATTTTATCCTTATCAGTGAGTCCAAATTATGTATGATTTTTAGTGAAGTTGAATTATGTATCCTTATCAGTGAATCTAACTCAATTCCCATTAAAATATAATTCACATTATGATGGATACCCTATAATAATGGAATCTCTAACTACAACATTTAAATTCTTCCAACCTCTCCACCATTGCATCAAAATATTTTATCATGAATTTTTTTTTCTGATTTTAGAAATCTTTATGATATGAAAATAATCATCTAACATTTTTTAGAAAGTTTGAATGTTTTCTAACTCATTAAAACACAAACTAATTTATGAACTCTTCAACAACAACACCACTTCTTCACTCATCAACTTCTTTATTTCACTGATTATGAAAAAATAAAATCTTCCTGCAAAAAAATAGTATATTCCATTGATTATTTTAGAGTTGATGATATGAATCTGATACATATGTATATAAATACTATTAATATTAAAAATATTAAATAGGATAGATATGGTTCTAATTCAATAATTAAAAGAAAAACTTATACATAAAGTTTGGTTGTAAAAAATTAAATTTTATAGTTAAAACCAAACTCCACTAAGGTTCTTTAATATATTTTGGGGAAAACATTATGTTTATACTTATCATAACAGTGTAATGTTCATATTTTCATGGTGAGAGTCCAATATATAGGATTGAATAAGGGATTCATGTATATAGTTATTCAATTTTTGAAATAGAATATAAATCCTAAAAGGGGAACATTTTTGATGATGCTTTGAGTAGGAAAACATAGACTCAAATGGTTCATGCGTCTAGTTCCGAGTGAAAGATGATTACCTTGCTGGATGAAATGAATGTGGAGGGTCTATAGAGTTAGGAGAAGATGACTCTCATGTTAGTTATTTTGGATTTTACACATTTTAGATAGAATATAGATAGATATTTTGGGGATCTAGAATGTTTTACTTTGACAAAATTCATTGATGGTGTGGAGGAACCTTAATAATAGGATCATAGATGAGGATGTGATAATCTATGTCGGGAATCATATTTTTGTAACTACAATAAAATTTAAGGAGATAGTGTATGAGTTTCATTCATCGTTGTGGGCAGTACTCCCTTATGTAGCCCAAAATTACCATGACTTATAATGATACTTTTGGTTTTGAGACATGAAAAATTATATTGAAGGATTTATGACACGATGACACACCTATCAATAGGTGAAAGAAAATAATGAATGACCTAGAGGATAGATACATATGTTTTCCATTTCAGAATGAATGTGGGATGATGTTACTATGAACATTACGGTGGGTATCCTAAGGACACCATAGAATAATGATTATTTTTTGTGTGATAGTGGATCAACTGAAGAAATTAGAACATTTCTTACCTATATGAGAGTATTGTTTTTTGGACTACCTGGGAATTATTGTATGTTAAAGTGATAGTTTTCATATGTGGGGTGCCACAGACTATTGTTTCATGTCATGACTCGGGTTTCACTTCACACTTCTGGTTGGGATTGTAGAAGGAGCTCGGTACAAATGTTTTATTGAGTATGGATTTTCACCAATAGAAATATGAGTAGTCAGAGTGTACCATACAGGTTCTTAAGGATATGTTGCGGGCATGAGTTCTTATATTTTTTGGGTCTTGAGTGAAACACTTTGTTTTAGTTTTGTTTTCCTATAACCACAATTATCCTGAATATATATATATATATATAACCATACGGGGCTCTTTGTGGAAGGACATGTAGATCATCACTATGATATATTGAGGCATGTCATTCAAAATTGATGGGACCTTGTATTGTGTAGGATACCTCAAAGTGGGAGTAGATAATTCAAAAATATAAGGATATGACTCAAAGAAGAATGATGTTATATGCTGATAGAATTTTATGAACCCTAAAGTTTATAGAGGGAAGTCATGTATTTATTCAGGTGTTAGCTAGGTTCAGTCACCAGAAGATATAGAGATAGGCAATGTTGGAACCAAGGTTTATTGGACCATTTGAGGTGGCGGAGAGAATCAAACTAGTGGCATATCGATTGTCTCTTCGAAAAAAATACAGTGTTATGAATGAAATTTTCCATGTATTTCAACTATTCCGGTATCACCCCAAACCTTTTCATTAAGTTATTGTAGATGATGTTGAGACTGGAATAGATGCACCCTTTTAGGAGAATCTGATATGTGTTATGGATCATAGTGAAAAGGTGTTGCAGGGAAAGTCCTTACTGAAAGTTCATATATTATGGAATCATAGGTGTGCACACGAAGAAACATAAGAAATAGAAGCATATATGACGGCCCAACGACTTGTTCTTTTTTACTTTGAATCTTAGAGATTCTTGGGAGTGTAGCTTGACGATGATATATTAAAAGTGGGGAGATTTTAATATATTTATCTTTTTTTACAGTTGACTCATGATTGAATTGAATTAATCTTTTTTCCTTATTTGAGTACATTTTGTTTGGGTTATGACTTGGGGTTAGTTTTAGTGGAATGTGGATAAAAATGGAAATTATACGACTGTGAACAGTTGGAAAATGGTTTTACAAAACCATGAACCCCAACCCATCTAATCTTATAGACCATGAAAAGTAGTATTTTCATTGTAGGTGCACAGGTTCAGCACATGATTATGGAAAACCATTCACCCCTTTCAAGAATACTGTCAATGATTTTAAATTTCACGTGATTATACTCCTTAAAATCCCTCGACCACCTAAAAATCACCAATTTTGACCAAAATTCAACACTAAGAGTTATTCAATGATTTTATAGCAGTCCCAATAAATTCAAATCCTTCCCAACATCCATTATTCAATATAAAAATCCTAGAATGGTGGTTTGTTCCTCTCCCGATAAGTGAATGAAATCCCATTTTTTATCATTCTCTTGTTCTTTTCACTTTACTTTAGCAATGTAATCCTCTTTTTACGAGATATATTAATTAATTTTGGTAGATATAGATATATATCTATAATATAATGATTTAGGGTTTTAAGATTCATATGTCATTCTATGTCATTGTGCCACTCGATTTTTGGGTATTTCCCTTGGGTAAGTATTCTTCAACGAATAGAGGTAGGTGCTCTATTATTAAAATCCCATAGAAATGATTTTGATTATATGTATAAGAATTATATAATTCATAATTTTCTTTATAAATTTAATATCCAATAATAATCGAATAATTTGTTAAAATTGTTAAAGAATGAATTTTGAAATGTGATATTTTAGGATAATTAATTAGCGAATTAATTTTGAATTTTTTTATTGACTAAGATAATTAGTTGTTGAAATAATTTTGAGATATGGACATTATTTATTGGTGATATTTAATTGATTGATTATTTATGAGAATTCAAGTTATTACATATGATATAATTAATTAATCAATTAATTGATGTATTTTGATCTGTGAATTTTGATTAATTTATTGATGAAATAATTAATATGTTAGATGTGCTTAATTAATTGGGGAATTAATTATGTTTTTATATGATTACTTAGTCATTGAGTTGACTAATGAAAATCTTGTATTTAACTAATTATTGATTTAGTGACATTATTGATGTGGATAATTAGTTATTAAATTAATTGTGTGATGAATGGTAACATTTTCATTTAGTTGTGATTTAAAGAACGATAACATGGTCATTCTAATCAGTGTGGTATGAATGGAATAATTTTCATTTAGTTGTGAATTTATGAACGGTAACATGGTCATTATTATTTATGTGGTTTGAATGGTAGCACATTCATTTAGTTGTGAATTAATTAATTGGAACATGTTCATTCTATTTTTTAATGTGTGGATGGTAACATGAGCATTCAAGTATGAATGAAATAATTGAAATAATATAATTTATAGATATAATATCACTTGAGAAAACATCAGGATATTGTATGAGATGGATTAAGGATTTAGGTACATATATTTATTCGAACCTAGGGTTTATGTGGTTAAAAAGGATTAATTGATGATGGTAAAAGTATTTACATATTAATGTAATTATTTTCCTTATACAACTGAATATTTTTTTATGTTACTATATATTTTTTTGGATTCCATTAACTATGGACAAATGAGTTTTAATCACACCCTATATATTATTCCTAATCAGTACCCAAATAAATGTTATGTTTTCTTGATGGGTTATAGACAAAATCTTGTGATAGATGACTAAGTTGGGATAGTGCTTGAATGATGGAATTATATGTGGTTCAGGACCCTCTTGGCAAGTCTTCAATGAATTTATTTTGATATGAATTTTACACACTTAACTAATACTTTGATATGGAATATTTTTCTTCATTAGTTTTGATAATGTATTTCAATATTTGTTTATCTTGATATTTTTTCATATTTATGGTTATGGTTATATATTTGGATATTGTTTTTGTATTTCCATTGGTGTATTACTCTGATAAAGACATCATATTCTCCCCATGACTAATATTAGACCCTTGATGGTAGTTAGAAGCTTATAGTATGTGGGGAGGAAGACCCGAGGTCGTGTTATTGACCAGTTAGGCACATCGGTGTGTGTCACCCTATTTGAGATGTTACAATTATTTATTCATTTTGGTTCATTTATTATCATCTTCTACTTGGTTAATAAATTTTTTATTCCCATATTGGATATATTGGGGTCATTTAGTTTATTATCACAAATTAAAATTCGTTCTTTTACCATTATCAAAAAATACATGGTTATATCATAATTGTAATCATAAAAAACATAAAAATATAATTTTGATATGCTTTTCAAACCATCTATGTAATACAATAATGAATAATTGAGCATGTTGTTTCATGGAGGAGGTAGTCTTTAAGTACTCATGATCCATGCTTTCTTATTTATAATGAATTAAATTAGAAAAAAATAGATAAATATTTACCTTTATAAAATCAAAATAAAATTATAAATATCAAAATTATTCCCTAGATTCTCCCTTATTACAAAAAATGTGATACAATAGAGATAAATGACATGAATCCCATTATGAAGAAAGTTGTACATGTGTATAGATAAGAGATAATTAAATTTACCAATGGATAATATAGTAAAAATATTGGAAGCATATAATGTCTATTCAATCATAATTATTTAAAAAATATTATATAAATACAATAATTATGTATTTATTACAATCAATATGAGGTTGTGATTAAAAAATAAATACATCTCTTCGTGGTGGTGCTTATCCACACATACAATCAAGTGATTTTTCTTTAACCATAAGATGTAATATGGGTAAAAATATTTATTCCATTATCCTAAAAATGTAATTAAATTTAATATTATTTTTCATTATCTTATGGTTGTTATAATATATTTTATGAATCTATGTGAACAAATAAATGTGAAAGATTTCAGTTAAATCTTATATATCATCCATGGATATCTTTCTTGTGAATTCACATTAATCCTTATAGCATATAGGGAGGATTTATGTTGTTATATTTGATAATATAATTGTTAGAAATTTATAAATTGAAAATGAATACTATGATTGATAGTGTAGATTCCTTTCAACAACGAGCCTAAATGAACCACAAAATATTATTATTTAAATATGATAGTTATAACCAAGCCATTAAATAGGTGTGTATGAATAGGATATACTGATTTATGGAATATATATAAATTCTATATTCAATACACATAACTTCATAGTAAATATTCAAACATTTTTTGGTAAACCCATTTTATTGATAATAAATAAATGTTTTTTCAGGCTGGTTTATATTTATTTATAGAGAAAATATTATATTTTGTTTAAGGGAATTTTAGAAATTTTATTTTATAAAAAATATATCATTCATGATGTCATTATATTAAATTTATCTCATGGTGAAATATTTATATTTTTCAAAAAATATTTATTTTTAATAAATAGTGAAAAACAATAATTTTCATTGAAAATGGTATTTTCATTATAAGAATTTACAATGTAAAATTATAATATTGGTTAGTTTAAAATTTTAATTACCCATTTATTATTTAAAATACCATATTTATATTTTTTTTATTAATTATTCATTTGGATATATTAAAAAACATTTTTTACATATAAGTCATTTTTCTGAGATAACTGCTTTTTCCCCCTCTCACGTGTTTAATTTTGAATTTACCTCTACAAATTATATTAATTTAATCTCAAAAAAATGAATTTTATATTTTTAATTTTTTAATATATATTTTTATATATACCCCTTTTATTTTTATTCATTATACATTTAAACTCTAGTAAATAATTATCAATCTAGCAATGGTAAATCAAGTCATTAAGATTAAGAAAATATGGTGAGGACTAGAAAAATACAAAAACACTTTCCTTTATCCTATTGGATTTGTTTATTACTATAATTTACATTAAAATATCAAATATATGACCACATGGTGTATTATTTCATAGATTTGGACCATTATAATTTATAACTGAAATATAATGATAAAATTGTCTCATTCTATTAATAACTATAATATTTTGTGAAAGGGATAAAAACGAATTACATGTAGTTAAAAAGTATTATTTTAAAGATAAATTATTTTTTCAACATGATAAATTATTTTTAACTTTTAATTATGAAATAATAACCTTATTTTTTTATATAACACAGATTTTGTATTTAGCCAATTAATAGAAAAAATAACTAAATCATTTTTAAAAAATATAAAGATTAATAAAAATTGAAATACTTATTGTCTCAAATTATTTTTTTATATTAATATTACATTTTATTGATGATTTAAATGATTATATACTAATTATATTATATTAATAATGTTATTGAAGACAAATTAAATGAATACATCCAAAAAGATATTAATGTTATTTTTATTAAACAATATTTTTTAAAATGATATAAATTCATAAAAAAATATCTTAAGGGATTTTTTTATATTCATATTATTATCAACTAAAATACATTTATTTACCATGTTTCCATTTATATTAGTTGTGTTGACAACTAAACTGAAAAAATCATTGTTATCATAGTAAATGTCAAAAAGAGTTAACACATTTCAAAAGAAAGAGTCAAGGGTAAAAATATTAACTAGAAGTTTCAAAATATTATTTTATGTTAAAATTTAAATCCATAATCATCATATTATATAATTATATCTGTTTTTAAGATTTTTCAATATTTATATTGATTTAATATTTTATGAAATTTGAAGAGTACCCCTCCTCTCTCTTTTAAAATGGAATCACCTCTACTACTTTTATTTGAGCTCAAAATCCATTAGTTTATACCAATACATTTAAAAATCTCATAAAAACATTCTTATCTAAATTGATTTTGTATTTATGGGGTATAATTCCAACCTTAGAGTGCATAGTGTAAATATATTGAATTGTTTTGAAAATTATATATAGTCTTTAACATATTGTTTTTGTTTTATTTCTATCTCTTACTCCATCAAATTTTATTCAAGAATTATGTTATCATAAAATCATGATCTCCTATATAATTATATTTTATTGTGAAAATTTAATGAACTAAATTCATATCCTCTTCCATAAAATCATAATTGAATTTGTCATTCTAGTATACGCTGGATTACTTCCTTTTGAACTGATGCCATTTTTTTCATCATCACCTCTCACAACTTTTTATGATGACAGATTATATATATATGATATTCATTAAATATTTTACATTATTTAATATTAATATGATATATATTTTCATTCTTGTCCAATTATTAGAATATTATAATGTAGTTGGTATGTACATGTGGATTACCATCACGAAGAGATCTCATTAATATTTTATTACTACATCACATGGTTTATAAGTATAATTAAATTCAAATAAATTATATATTATTTTTGATATAATTATCTTTATTGAAATATAAAATAATACTTACATTATTTCCATCATTATCATTAACAAATGGAAATTTTACTCATATATGCGTATGACCTACAATCTCCATAATTGTATTATAGTTCTTTTTACATAACCATATACAATTATTGGTTTTAAAAGTATATGTGATGTATAAAAAAATATTATTTAATGAATTATATTCAATATATTATTTAATATATACCTACTTGACTATAGTGAACCTATCAAATTCATTTCCTACATTGGAGATGGATATCATCAAAACAACATTTGTGAACTTCATTTATAATGTATTTGTATATAACATGATAATAAATGAAATAAAAGTAATAATAAAATTGAAAAATATTACCAATTAAGTAAATAATTAATATAATTTTACTTTTAATGAAGAAAAGTAGTGCATGTGATGATTTGGGCTCAATTTAAGGGGCTTTCGTTAAGAAAACTCCTTTTGTTAAGTTCCCCTTACATACATTTTACTTCGATGTCCATGTCAAGATACATGCTCTATGAAATATTTTATATATGAATTCATGTATGAAAATTTTAATTTTTCCATATTTTAATTTCATTACATTATTTAAAAATTCATTCATTTTTTATTTTTTAATTAAGGAATACTTTACATTAAATGCCTCATTTAAAATGTTGTAATTATTTAGTGTTAAATTTGTTCTCCTACTTATCCATATTCATAAAATTATTTTAATTATGTATTTATATGGAAATAAAAAAATTATAAACAGAATTTTATTTATATTTTTACTTTATTTCCAAAAAATATATGAATGAATCTATTTATGTATTTTATATGGAATGTTTTGACATTCATTATAAAATAATAAAATAATGTTCTATTTTTACATTTATGATGTCAAGATATTTTTCCTCTATAATATCCATTTTATGATGTTTGTGTTAGTTTATAAGTTTCAATTTATTATTCACTAAAAGAAAACAACATTCCTTTTTCCAAAAACTTTTATAAAAAAATTAAATGAAATGGATATTTTAAAATTTAGAAGTATTTTAATTATGGATGTAAATTATCTCTCCAAAACATCATTTTTTTGGTTTGTTATAATTATCTATATTCCTTACTTTATTTTTATATTTAAATTTATTTAATTATTTAAAATAATATATATATATATATATATTCTTATCTGATATATATATATATTCTTATCCCGTCCTTTTCTAGGGTAATTCATGAGTTCTGTTCATATCTCAAATTCCATCATTATGAAATTTCCTTCGATTATGATATGAGAAAAGATTATGAAACCCATTTTATTCCATGGGTAATTTATATGTTTATGACATATGATTTAACTTATTTTTTCATAACATAATCATTATCATGTTATGATTCGTGCACTTGGGTGGTTCACCAATGTATTCAGTAAAACTTATGTCTCATGAGACATTATGTGTGGGATTAGGGAGTAAAATGAACCCACAATGGAACTTTTTCCACCATGTCATGTTGTCTTATTAGTAATCATTGACTTCTATTTTTTCCAGTTTTCTATTCAAGTTATATTTCTTATTTTTCTATGATATCATAATATAATATAATTTATGTTATTATATAAAGTGATAAATCATGAGCTTATATAAAAGTGAAAGTATATATTAATTCATAAAGGTTAAATGTCTGAATTTTATGACAAGGTTTTCATATTCTTTAATGATTTCAATAACAACACTATAATTTTTATTTTTCATTTAGTATTTATTTTAAATGATTTTTAAAAATCCTTGGGAATAAAATATTATTTATTCTGTAATAATTTCTTTTTATCCCTAATATTAATTTTGAAAATGAAAATTATTGTATAAGTACTCTTAAACTATCAAGTTTCATAATTTCATTCTAAATATCCCTTATGAATATTTTTTTGATCATACCATTATTTAAAAAAAATTGTAAATTATTATGGATGTGTAGGTACAAGGATGAGGTGACGATGAAAGTTTTGAAGGCTTGTCCTGAAAAGCGAAAAAATTCATAATTTTTTTAGAAAAAATGAATAATAATTCAAAGTGTAAACATTGTTAAGAAATATATATTTATGTAAGGTTGATGTCCTGATTTTATAATACTATAAACCATAAAGATTCTAAAATTTATGAAACTGAATTCTTGACCTAAAATTTGGGATAAATTTTAAAGAGATTAATTAAAATTTGGGATAAATTTTATTGTTTTGTTGTATATATAAGCCTGAGGATCAACATGAAGTATTATTTATAGAATAATGTTTTTTTTATATGTTTAATAATATTAATAACCCTCATGGTTTATAATTTATATTACTAGTTAAATAATTTGTAAGGGTTTTTATTACATTTCTGAGGAATTCATAGTTATTATATTAATCTAGTTTCAATTGAAAGGGAAACATGTCATAACATGTATGTTCGTGATACTTGAACCCGAAAATAATGGGAGACAATGGTGCAACACCCATAACTCTCCAAAAGGAAGTATAGGATGGTAAGAAATTTATTTTTTAAAAAATAATGTGATATATAAATATTATTTTTATTTTGGGAACATATTAATTATTATATAGATAACCAAGGAATTGAAAAGTGAATTTGAGATTTAGCGATTAATGTTATTTTAAAAGAAATTCACCATCATGAGAACATTATAATATTATAGTAAACAGAACATTATTGAATTTTATTTAAGGAATAAAAGATAAACTATATTTTTTAAAAATATATAATTGAAATATGGTTTTATGGTAAATGTTTATATATGGAAATAATTAGCATATAAAGGAGATTATAAGATTATGAAATATTTATTTTTTGCATGATACATTAAGAGTGATTGAATGAATATGTGATCAAATCATTATAATATTTTGGTTTCAATCTTAGTACATAATAATTTAAAGAATTATATGCTAACTTATTTATCAAATGATCTATGTTGAAATTTTGGTTCTATTTTTGAGGTTTTGGGGATTAATAATTTATTTTTTCATATGATGGTTTATTAATTTTTAAATATATCTTTTGGTAACAGTTTTAGATTTATTTAACTTCTAATGATTTAATTAAAAAAAATATCCTATTTTAGATAATTTTATCCATTATAAGTTGATTTTACTACTCTAAATATGACAATTTCCTCTTGAGAACTCATCTATTTCATATAAAGATTATTTTTATAGAAATTTTTAAAGGATTAAATATCTCTTACAAAGAAAATATACTTCCTTGTGTTCTTAATATATATGGTAATGGAATTCCTATAATCATGGAAAACAATCCCTAAAAATCATCATATTACCTTCATTTTTGATAAATCTATGGTATTTTTCACACCATATGGGTTTATGAATTTTTTAGTTGTTAATTTTATTTTAATTATTAACATTATTATAATAAATATCATCTATTACTATCCATATGTATATGTAAATGATGTTTTTTTCTTGTCCATATTTTCTCTTAACACAAATTTTATATGATTTGTAATCTAAGTTATGTGATGACCAACGTATTTTATTCTCCCTCTCTTCATGTGGAAGATTTACGTACCGTTTATATATAGTGAGATTACAACAAAGTTATTTTAAGATGTCAATCCCTTATACACCAATACCATGTTCAAATATCAAGGACACAATTTATAAAAAATTTGAGGAATGTAACACCCCATATTTTAATAAATATATCTATATATGATAGTGTATATGACATATAACATATATCCTAAAAGAAAAATAGAATATTATTATTTAAATAAAGTAATTATAACTAAGCCACTAAATTGGAATGTATGAATGGGGTTAAAATCATTATTAAATATATTTAAATTTCTAATTAAATATTTATTATATCATAGTAAATATTAACTCAATGTTATGAAAAGTACTTTTATTTTAAAAAAGGTTTCCTCAAAAATGGGTTTCGTTAAATTTTGTGATAATATATTATAAACAATTTAAATAACATTTTGAAATTTTATTTGATAAAATGGTTGAAATTTTTGAAATCAGATTATCAAAATTATCTTATAGTGAAATGTAGATATATTTTGTTGAAAAAAGATTTATTTTTAAATGAATAATGATAATTTTTATTTTTATTGAAAAATTAATATTATTATAATGTATTTTGAAATTAAAATTGTGATATTTGATTATTTTTAAAATTTTATTAATAAAAATATATTAGCATAATCCATTTACGGTCTCTATGATGAATTTTATTCTTTGATATAGTCTAAAAAAATAAAACATAAAAATTAATTTTTTGGAAAACACATTTTTTTCCACGTCATACAGGTCAAATTATTAAATAAATTATAAAAATTATGTGAATTTAATCAAGAAAATTAAATTCTATATTTTTTCTCATGATGCTCAAATTTGATAAATAGTACAAGTTATATTTTACTCATTATGAAACGTAAATATGGAAAATAATTATAACCATGATAAGGGTAAATTAGGTAATTGTGGTTAAATAATAAGATAAAGTCAAAAAGTGTCCCTAAAATTTGTCTTTATCCAATTTTATGAGTGTATTTCATCCACTTCAATCTAAATCTAGAATATGTGGCATCATTGTGTTTTTTATTTCAGTTTTTATAAACATTATGTAAAAGGTAAAGACAAAAATTTCACTTAATTTATTTTAACAAAAATAATGTTTTATAATGGGGATAAATATAAATTATGATTTTTAATAATGATATATTTGAAACAAATATTTCTTTATCTTTGTAATTTATTTCTAATTTTTAATAACTAAAAAATTAACTTGAATTCATATATGATTTTGAGATAGTATTTATTTTAATAATAGAAAAATAATATAAATTGTTTTAAAAAATAATAAAAGTTATATAAGTTGATTTAATTAATTATTTACAAAAAAACAGATAAATATAATTTTTTTTAAATATTTTATTCAAATTTCAATATCTTTATGTTGTTCTAAATGTTAAATTAAATTAATTTATTTAATTTTTTTATTAATTATATTTTCTAATAAATAATATTTTACTAAGTGATATAGAATTAAAGTTATGATCTTAAGTAAAATGATGAATATATGTTTAATAATATAAAATGTGGTCAATTATGTACTATTATTCCTCTTATAGTAAATATATTGACCACTGATGAGTGATAAAATGTGTTCTTTTGGTAATTGGTAAAAAATGTTTAGCATGATTAAAAATAAATAGATAATTGTAAAAAAACAATCTACCCATTTAAAAAATTTATTGGATTATTTTATTTAGAAAAAAATCATAATATATTATAATTTTATCTATTTGGTGTATCATTTCCCAGTTAATTAATTTATATTAATTTAACATTTTATGAAATTCCAAGAGTTCCCTGCCCCTATCATGTAAAAGGGAACCTCCTCTATTATTTTCATAAAACAAAAATATCCTAATAGTTTAAAAATACCAAAGAATATACCTTCCTAAAATCTATAAAGATTTTGTAGAGGTATTTGTTAGCATAATATAAACCTTATAGAGCTTAATGTGGAGAGAAAATGGTATTGTCTGAAAAAAGGCGTAGTCATTAATCTAATGTTTTAGATTTATATTTCCTCATACTCTTTAAAATATTACTCAAACATAAAAAAATTATAATATAATTGTCTCCCATATAATTATATGTAATTTTTTTAGTTTTATACCCTACATCCATCTCCACATTAACTCAATGGGGGACAAAACTATCGTTCATGTGTACAGATGATTAATGCATCCCAAGTCGCTGTAGTTTTTTTTCAATCTTTAATTATCACAACTATTAATGATGATGTTTTTGATATATATATATATATATGATATTAATGACATATTTATTATTATTTAAATTTAATAAACAATATACTTTTTTACATTTCTATTCATTTAATAATGATAATTTCATTCGTGTGTAAAAATAGATTACCACCTCCATAAAGAATTGTGATTCATTTTTCATTAACGCATCAAAATACTAGTATCTATAAGTGCATTTAATGAAAATATATGAAATTTAAACTATAATTATTACTATTTAAAGATAAATTATCATTTTCATTGTTTCCTTCATGATCATTTAAAAATAGAAATGTTACCTAGGAATATGTACAACCTACAGATTCCATAATTGTAATGTAGTTCCATTTTCAAAAACATAATTCTTGATTTTGTTTTAAAGTTTAATTGATTTATAAAAATGAAAATAATTTCATTATTATTTTTGCTGTTATGGATTAATAATCTCTTTATCCACAGACTAACCACATAAGTAATTTTGGAGAAATGTGTTGAATATTGTCAAAACATCCGATGTGAACATAATTTGTTATGTAATTGCATATAAAATTTTAATATGTGACATTAAAAGTTTAATAAATATGAAAATTATGATCAAAAAATTAAATAATTAGAATATTTTTATTATTCATCATGACAAGGAATGTGCGTGATGATTCAAGCTCGAGGTAAGGTGATTTAGTTTTATTAAATTTTCTCTTAATGTTTCCTTTCCAATTGTTTTCCTTCAATTCCCATGATTTTTTAAATGATTCAAGAAACTTTTAATTTTTTAATAAATGGATGATAAGGGTAATTGTTGAACATATTTTAATTTTTTACAATAAAAATAATTTTTTTACGGTTTTACATAAGGGGCACATTACATTAAAAACCTTGTTTTAAATTTTTTACTAATTTTTATTCTAATTCATTCTCTTCTAGGCCCATATTATTGAAAAAAAATAATTCATTCATTTATATATACACAAGTTAATTATAAAGGATATATATATCATGGTTTTACATTATTATAATGGGTTTCATAAGTAATATTTTTACATATTTTTTACTATTTTTATAGATTTTCATTACAAAATTAAAACTAGATGTTTTTAATTTATACAACATTATCAACTTTTCCCACCATTATAATGTTTACATGATTATTATATTCCTTTATAATATTTCATGCATTATATAATAAGGTAAAAAAACTCTTTTTTTTTTTAAGAATTTTTGAAAAATATTAAAATGTAATTTATATTTTGATAATAGGAAAAAAAATAATGAATTGTGTGACTGCGTGGATTACATTTTGTGGTGGTGATTGCGTTGTGACCCTATAGTTGGTCTTTAATGGACTTTAAAATAGATCAATTACAAGGGTATTCCCCATATTTGGTTTAGAGAAGAGTTTTTTCTCCTAATCATTGCTTCTAGATTTAGATGTTTGGTAGGATATGACCTTGCCATCAGTACCAGTCCAATGAACACATTCATGGGGTAGCTGGACATGCAGTGATGAGTAGGTGAAATCTATTCTTAATTATTTTTATTTTGGGAAGGGGAATTACATTGAAGACATTAATTATTTGTTTTGACCATGTAATCCAAGACACTAGAGTCTTGGTTTTGGTTTTAGTCGTAAATGTCATGTTGGGTTCCCGTTAGACCATAAAAGGAGGGTTTTTTATAATAATAAAAAATTAATTTTTATTCAATTTCGGATCTCTTAGAACCATCATTTTCATTATATTATGACCATTATTTTTCAGTCTCACTTTGTTTCTCTCTATTTAATATAATTAAATGATTTTAAATTATATATATGTCTCTAATATATATACCAATATTTCTCTTTCTTCCTTTGATATTTTAATACATTCCTTATGTTAAATTTTAGAATTCCTTCAATATGATTTTTTATTATTATATGTTGTAATATTATGGAACCCATTTCCATCCATGCATAATTATTATGATTATTCCTTATAATCAATTATATTTTGTGGCACACATAATCATGAATCGGTTATGATGGGTGATCCTAGATAGATATCCAAGTAATTGGGTAAATCTATTGTCCAATTAGATGTTATATGTGGAATTAGGGATAAACTTAATACACAGAGTAAACTGTCCACCATGAGATATCATCTAATAATAAATCCTTGAATAATGCCTTTGACATGTTTTATGTTACCGACACATTTCTTATGTTTCATTGATCATATGATATGATGTTCTTTATGTTTTTCTCCCATGTAATTACACATGATCTTATATTTAAAAGAATATATATGCTACTTCATATTGATGCAATAAGTATAATGTATTTGAAAAATTTTTCATATGAATTTTATGATTTCAAAGGAAGCGATATGTTTTTTATTTTTCCTATAATATTCATTAAGAAATGTTTTATATAAATATTTTGGAAGAAAATTTTAATTTTTTGATATTAAAATATTCATTTGGATCCCAAAGTTTATTTATTAAAATGGAGAATATTTTATATGTTTTCATGAACTAAAAATTTTAATTATTGATTTATTATATATCAATTACTGATAATTTTTTTCTCATACGATGTTTTAATGTGTTTTTCATATAATTTGTAGGATGTGTAATTATAAGGAATATATTTTTTGCTGACCTCAGAGAAGAGGCTACCCCTCCTATTATATGTGTCAAGGGTTTATCCTTTTTGTCACATCCTCCCCTCCTCTGGTGCGGCTCAATGTGATTTGGTGTTGGATTTTTTTAGATCTCTACTCGACATCAGTATGGATTGGCATCTGCTCTAGCATGTCTTTCGACTTCATCTCTTTGGAGAGACTTCGAGGTGCCTTTCTGTATCACAGCTTGGTGGCTCAGAGATGGATCATATGTTGCTTCAGATTTTTTATTGCTACTATGGCTCAGTGTCGACTAAGAAGTGTCTCAGAGGGGGGAGGACCTATTTTTTCTTCCAATTTCTAGATGTCAATTATTCCATGGCTCAATATCACCTGTTTCATTTCATTGTTTATCATATTTTATTTTAATGTATTTAAATTAGATGTATTTGTTGGTTTTTAGGGTTGACATCATCAGGTCGGCCATGTCCTTCCCCAGTGGTCCTCTCCCTCGCATCCCACTTCTTGGTTGTCTCAGACTCCAGTGAGGGTGCTTCCGTGGTTTAGATCTGAGTGGATCCAAGCCCAAAGTAGCATTTCTAGTTCAAGGTGGCTTGAACCCCCTAATCAGTGGAATTCCCTCAGTGTGGTGTTTGTCCATCCAGTCCTCGGTGACGATGGTTCGTCTTCACATTCCATGAAACATCTTCTGGTTCCCTCTACAGCTTCAATGGTGGTAGGAGTCACGTAGAGAGCAGCGGGGTTCATCTGGAATTTCATTGGTGGAAGGAAAAATGAATCATGAAGGATTATTAGTGAAAGTATTTTTCTAGTCTACCAGGTGTTGGTGATTGATGTTTTAGTTTTGTGAATTTTTTACCCTGTGGAATGAATTTTGTAGTGGTTAATGAATTGTCACCCTATAGTTCGCAGATTGAGGGTCATGCAACCTATTCACCTAAAAGGGTCTTCTTCAGAGGAGGTTCAGAGCTAAAAGATTTTACTTGGTTATTTCTATTCAGATATTGAAGATTGAGTGGGTATAAAATTTCCATCTATACCGGTCCCATGCATTCATGCATGGCATTACTAGCTGAGAAGCGATGATAATTCAAAAGCTAGTCTAAATGTATTTGAGGTTGGGTAGGGGATTTTATTTTTAATCTTGAATGTGTGGATTTCGACCTAGATATATTGGAACTTGGATGAAAAGTTGTTTTTCTACGTCTATCAGGTCATGATAGGTTCCCTATCATCCCTTACAAGGGGGGTATATGATAATAAAAAATTAATTTTCTATCATACATTTTGTAAGGATAGGGATGAGGTCAAATTTAAAATTTAGATGATATTTCATCAAAATAAAATATTTTCATAATAAAATTATGTTTATTAAAAAATATGGACACATATTGTAAGTGTCCATTTGAGGATGTAATATTTATTTTTTTTAAAGGATATTTCCATGTTTTATAGAGATCTAAACAATAAACATCTTAAAATATGTAAAAATGAATTCTTGACTGAAATCTAATGATTCTTCAATTTGTATGTTTGGGTCCATACCATCTTCATCTTGATATAGTGCTCAATTTGTGTAGATAAATGAAGATATGAGGGTCCCTTTTATAATTTAGTGAAGTGTAACTCTTGTAAATAAAATATCAATATAAAAAATCGATGACAGTATTATGGAAAGTGGAATTTAAAATGAAAATAAATTCGGGAAATATTGTTTTAGGATATGAAATCCCTTATATATACATTTAATAATGATTTTTTGAGATATTTATTGACATAACTATTGATAAAAAAATTTACATGAGTTTAACATTTATTTTGGCGACTAATATTACAATCGATAAATTATTCATCATGATAAAAAATAAAATTAACTTTAAATATAATTATTTCAATGATGATTAAAAATATAGAATCTATTTTTTATGATTAAATTTATAAAATTGTTAAAATTAATATTTATATAATCTCCCAAAATCACTAAAATCCATTTTTAGAAAAAAAAATTATGTGTTAAAAAGAAGTTACCCTTATTTAATTCTAATAATCATAACTGGTGGCATATAAAATTAATTTACTATATTTTTATATAACAAATTAATATTCATCAACTTTGGATACATGAAAAAACATAATTTTACCTTCCAAACACACTATTAAATATCATGAACTATTTTTTTAAAATTATATTTTAATAAAACTTATGTTCCAAAAAGAAATTAATTACTTTTAGAAATCAAATTAATGTCTTCAGTTATTAATTTTTATCTATAAAAATTTATTTTTTTGGTAAAATGGTTTTATAAAATTTTAATTCAATATTATATTATGATATTATCATAAAAGAAATATTATTTTTAAAAATGGAATTTTCAAATATTCTTTTATAAATATACTATTTCCAATAAAATTTCTGAATATTTATATGTCATACAAATTTGACGTGATGAATCAAAAAATTAATTTCATTATATCATATAATATTTTGATAAGTGTGATTAAATAATTATAATATCGACATAAAAATGAATTAAACAAATTTTTAGAAGAAAAACTGGTTTTTGAAGAATAAAATTAATTTTTTCTCATTTTGTGCCTAGTAAAAACAGTCACATGATTATTAATTTATTTTATTGAATAAATTATCAATAAATTTCCACAAAATATTCAACAAATATGTACTAATTTTATTTTTAATAAAAAAATAATATTAAAATATTCTTTATGAAAAATATCACATTTTCCATCAAATGATTTTCTCCTCATTTTTAAATTTTTTTTATTGAATGGAAGATTTTTAATTAATTTTAATATATAAAAATTAATTTTTAAATAAATTTAATACTATTTAATCTAAATTTATCTAAAAATTTAAACATATAAAATTTAAATAAAATATTATTTTTTAGAAAAATGGATGGTTTAATCATTAATTGAACTTAACCTTACATTATTTAATTATTATAATAGAAAATTGGGTATATAATTCCTATGAATCAATAAAATCATTTTTTTAATAAAATTGTATCATTCCATGATTTTATGATCAATTTCTTTTCAAATGTATTTGATGCCTCTAATATCATGGTTTTAATGCAACGCCGATTTTAAACCAAGGGTGATATGCTATAAAAATATTATTATCAAATATGATATATATATATATATATAACCTTGTATTTGGACTGGTGGGTAGGAATAAAACCCATTGAATTTTGATAATTTATTTTTTTCAAATTTATTAAATTAACGTAGTTGGTAAAAATTGATTAGAAATGAAAATAAAATTCTTCTAATATAAAAATAGATTTATTTTTGTAAAAAAAATATTTTTATGCATTTTTTATTTTTTTTCTTAAAAAATGAATCAATAGTTTTTTATGAATTATTTTAATTCAATTTTTATATAATATATTCAATAAAAATTTTTTATTTATATTTAATCATTATTTCTAAAGAAGGAATGATTATAAAAATTATTTCAAACTTAAAAAAAATTTATTTACAAAAGATTTGGTTTGTTTCGTTTTATATGTTTATTGTAAAAATAAATTATTCCAATTATAGAAATTGAATATTATAATGTGGTTTAAATATTTGGAATAATCATTTTAAATTTTATTAATTATTTAACTTTTAATTTCATTCATCATGAATATTAAAAGAGGTAAAAATACATTACAATGGTAAACATTAATATGGTTAATGAGGGGATAAAATAAAAAAAGGGTTTAAATTATACATAATATAATCCCAATCTTCTTTGATGAATGGAATTTTTCTACATATTATCCAATATTAATAATTGAGATAATATTAAAACACTTTACCATGAGAGTGACTCTACTATATTTTAATATTCTTAATAATTACAATTGTGTCACTACCCTCACATATAAAAGGGATCCTCCTCTTATTTCATATCCACAAAACATGAAATATTTATCTTGATAAATATATACATACATACTCCCCTAACATCTTTATTCTTGAATATGATGTTATGGACTTCTTAAAATATCAATAAAATTATCCAAATTGTGCTTATCGAAGGAGGATACTTGAAGAATATGTTTATGTTCTAATCTTTCTTCATAATGTTTCTTCTACTTAAACCACTATAAAAATGTTCTTTAAGGATATTAACATGATTTAATAAATATATTCAATATGTATAGATTTTTTTATGTAATGATCATATTCACATTATACGTTTTTCACATCTGTTGGAAGATGATAAGGTCATTAGTGTGTAAGTGTGAACTACCACGTCTGTAAAGTGATGATATTTATATTTATTTATTTTTTATAAGTATGGTCATTTAGATAGATTTAATTAACCTCGAAATTATATTTATTATATAATTATTATTCTAAAATATTAAATTATGTTTTACATCTCTTTCACTTTATCCATAAAAAATGGAAACATCCCATGTTAGTATGTAAGGACTTCTATCTCTACAATGTGATGTCGTTTTTTTATATCACTATTTTTTATGAATGGTCATAATAGTTTATATAATTTATAGATAAGATAGTTATTAAATTATTATGATTCTATAGATAATTAAACCCTCACCAAGGTCAATATACTCGAACCATTGAACCAAAACATGTATTGAAAACACACCAGTTTTCACCTGTATATTCATTTTAATGATGAATTATTCAAAAAAAGATAATTGGAAGTTATATATAGGTATAAATGGTGACTTATTATTAATATTATTTTGGTATATATTATTAATAAATATATATTTATTATATAAAAGGTTTTAATTCCTATAAACAAATATGGGACTTGAGGTAATGGTCTATGTTACTGCATCATTTCCATCTTGGGTTCTCCTTATTAAATAAACAGTAAAGGAAATTATACGATCCATATCATTAATAACCCATATATTGATTATCTTACATATATTTCGGGGTTTTCCACATTTATCATTCATTATACTATATTAGTCACATAATACTATTGAGATTTTTTTTAAATAAAATTCGATCTTATATCCTCTTTAGTCAATGAACATTTTCTTTCAGGCCCATGTTGATTAATATGTTTTGAAAATGGCATTTTCAAATAACAAATTTTTATTTATATTCCTTTTAAAACTTATTTTACTTCATATGAAATTTTCTAAAATTAATCTTCTTATCATTTTATGAAGGAGGTAATATTGGAATTTTTACCAAAAATGTCAAAGGAATATTTGTTTTAAAACTTACCACATGAATGATTTTCCCGACCATCATAAGTATTCTATTATTTAATTATTACACTAAAATTTTCAATGTTTATTTCCAAGGAAAAATATTTTTCTCAATATTATAGTAATTTTTTTAGATACACCAAAGTAAAAAAGATATTTTCCACTAATTTCCCTAAAATGTTCCAATTATCTTTTAAGGCTCTTTTTCAACTATGTTGAAACCCATTGATGATTAATTCTCATTACTAAGTATATGATATAATGATTCTAACCAACTTATTTCTCAGGATTTATTTTCATTATATGATGATGAATTTTTTATAAAACCCAAATTTTTTCACTTGTTATGTTATAACGAATTTGGGATTTTTTTTATGATATTCTGGAACACATATGTACAAATTTCATTATGGGAATGGTGGTTTCATTAAATTTATTCAATGAATATGGGAATGGATGATATCTAATAAGATAATATGGAATGAAAGTGTAGTTAACATAGTTTATAATGGGTCTCTATCCACTATGATAGTCTTAAGAGTGAACCTTGACCAAAGAATTTATGGAATTGAAAGTGAACCCAAAACAATATAGTACAATGTTTCATGTGATATTATTGGATGAGAAATCTTCTTAATGATATGAATTTATATGATTTTCAATTTTCCAAAATGTTGATAACATGTTCTTATTCTTATGATATTCCCCCATGGATCATGATTGATTAAGGATGACTCCTTACTCTTATGACTCCACAATTTGGAAATGTTAATTCATTATGTCATCTCACATGATTTATGATCTATAAAAAATTTTGTATGAAATTATAATGTCAATATCATAATCCCATAAAATTATTCATATCTTATTCTTACATAGGATAATTGATTTGTATCTCTTGTTTTACAGTTATTGGGCATTTAAGCTCGCCATTTATTATTTTCCCATTTTACCTAGATCATGAGGAATTGTTTCTAGAAAGAAAAGTAGTTGATGGTAACTATGGGAGACTACTTTAAGGGACATATTAAAGTTATTTTATGAAATAATTTTATTTTTTATCTATTCTTCAAAAAACTTATACCCTTATGGTCTATGGGAATGTACTATTTCTAAATATATTAAATATTCAACTAAAATGTTGTAATATTTATATATGTTATGCATGGTTCACCTCAGTTGGTATCATAGTATGGTTTAGTTAATTAATTATCTTATCTTATGAACAACATAATTAATGATCTTAAGATATTGTATGATTAATTGAATGTGATATAGGAAGAACCAAAAATTCTCATAGGTTTATAAAGTGTCAAAATTTATTAAATATTAGGAATTATTTTCATGATTATATTATTAGTCACCATATTTATTGGATCTTGTTTCTTATATTACACCATTTGGTTTTATTCAATTATATTTGAATGTAATAATAATGTTGACATTTAATATGGAGGAGAATGTAATGATTTCCCACATGAGAAACTGAATTAAATAAATGTTATAACATAAAATAATTTTTCCATATGCATGAAAATATCTTAATCCCTGAATCACACAATGATTCCAAATTATTAAAGAATGGACCAACACAGCATTGAGACTTTAGTGAGGAAAAATAAAAAATATTTCTGTGGGTATTATGAAATACTATTTGTTGAGAAATGGATCAGTACAACTAAAATTATATTTTCCATACTATAGTTCTTAAATAATGAAAATGTTTTCCTAGTTGTGTATCATTTTGATGGTTAATCATACCAATAAAGGTATCTCATTCAGAATATGATTCATGTTGAATAACTTTACACCATGTAATGGGATGTATTTAACTATTATTTTCATTAAATTATTTTCCTTATAGAATTATCATGAAAATTTTAAGTGGACTACATGAGATTAAGAAAAATGAATAAGAATAAAATAGTTCCAATAAGGAAAAAATTTAAATACATGTGACGTAAATTTAATATTTTTTCATCGACACTGAAATAAAAATTCATCAGTTCCTCAGCAGACAAAATCGAAGTGTCAAAAATGATCTAGACATAAAGAAATTTAGTTGCTATTAATATCTATTTCATTGTGCATTCATTGTTTAAATTGAGATTGAATATTCAGGTCATTATCATGGATTTGATCAGAATATAAATATGGAGTTTCATGTAAATTATAATAATAAAACCCATGGATTAAATAAAATGAATCTTCCTTTATGAAATAAATGTGGATAAAATAATGTGTAAAATTTTCAATAAGGAACGAGTAAAAGCTTCTAGTATAGAAAGGAAGTTTATATGATAAGTAAATGTTAAATGAGATGTAGAGATATATCCTAGTGAAAATAATTGGTAGATATCTCTATTTAATTCACCTCCAACAATATAATGATAAAACTACCTGGTTTATGGGAATTATGGTAACCAATGACTAGATACAATAGATATTGCTAAAAATTCACCCCAAAAACCTCATAATCCAAGAGATATATGTGAAGATCATGTGATAAAAGTCACTGAAGTTGTTCATGGGAATGAAGTGGTAAAAGGTATGATTTTCATCAACTCTGAAACTATAAATGCCTTATTTGATTATGGCTATACCAACAATTTTATATCAGAATAATTTTATAAGGGTATAATACCATCACCTCATCAATAAGATATTTAAATACTTGTAAATTATTCTAATGGAGTCTACATCATATCTCATGTATATATCTCCAATTATAAGGAATTTATTGGGAATGTGATTCCTAGAAGTCATGTTATTAATCCTCTTATTGAATTTGATGTCATCTCTGTGAATTTATTTGATTTAATTTAATATGTCCCATATCAATTTCTTATTAAGGTAATTCATGATTGATATTCTAAACCAACATATGATCATCTTATGGTGTGACGATGAATATCATCATCCAATGGAAATATCTTTGATTATACTTTCCTTTTTACCTTTTCATGAGGGATTTTAATCTAAAATGATTGGGGATGAAATAAAAATTGTTGATATTTTTTTGGAATATAATGATGTATTTCGTAAAGAATTCCCTAGACATTCTCTAAATAATTTATATGTGTTCTCAATAGAACTCATACTCAATGATACAACTATTTAAATGACTCTGTATAAGATGAACTCGATTATATTTCAATTAAATGATGAAACAAGTCCATGAGAATCTTAATGAGGGATTCATGATCTCTATCATGTCACTATTGGGTGAATTTATTTATTTTTTGTAGAATAATGATAGTTAAATGAACCATTTTAATCATTATTAAGAACATAACAAGATCACTATCAAGAAAAAATATCCTCAACACAATATTAATGAATTGTTTGATCAAAATGATAGATATAATTACATTTCTATGATTGGTATTTATTTTTTATATCATTAATTGATGTTTCAAAAAATGATATATATAAGAATTCCTTCTATATGAGTTATTGTCAATATAAATTTATAGTTATTCCATTTATAATTACAAATTCTTTTGATATCATTAAGGATTAAACTACCATTCATTATATATTTCCTTAATAAGTATGTCATCATCATTATAGATGACATTATTATATATTACAAGATAATAGAAGAGTATGAATACAATTCGAGTATTGTATAGAATACGTTGAGGAAGTAGAATTCATATTCGAAATTTTGAATGTGTGAAATCCAGCTATAGAAAGTGTAAATCATGGGTTTTATAATATCATAAGGGGATATATCGGGGGACCTTTAATCATTGAAACCATTGAAAAATGACACAGTCCAACCATGGTGATCTATATCATTAGTTTTATAAGGATGTATAAATATATTTGATACTTTGTGAGATATTGTTAATGGGTATCGAATCTAATAAATAAGGTTTCATATAAGGGATTTATGTTCCATGGATAGATAAATGTGAGGAAAATTTTAAATAATAGTAGAGAAGGTTGATCACTCATCCTATGCCCACTCAACGTGATATTATAGAATTTGTTTCTAACATATAGTGATGAATTAAAGAAGGTACTGGGATGTATCCTCATGAAAAATTACATGGTGATTTCTTATGCCAAATGTCAATTGAATACTCATTATAAGAACTACCCAAACCAAGATTTTTAGTATCCAGTGGTATGTTTTGCATTAATAATTTAGAGGAATTATATTTATTTTGAAAAATGTGATCTATTGGTTGATCAAAAAATCCAAAATTATATATTATCATATAAATAGTTCAATATACACAAAAGGAAATGGATTGTATTTATTAAGGATTATGATTTATCAGTACATTACTCCCTATAAAGTGACGAAAATAGTTTAATGCCCTGAGTCGGGAAGAACAAGATAGTTTTCCAATAATGAGTATTTAAAGACATAAAATACTAATTTAATTATATAAGGTGGAACTTTAAATCCTAAATTGATTCAAACATTCTATGATAAATTTTCAAACGTATATTCATTTGAAGAATAAAGTGTAATAGATGGAAGATGTGGAAATGTAGAAGAATATAAGGAATGTTCATGGATTCAACCATTATTGTGATGGAATGATAAGGTTCAAGAAGTTATTATGTGTCCAATTAATACCATATTTGAATAAAAATATATTTGTTGAAGCTCATGTTGTATCATTAAGTATTCATCCTAGAATCCTGATGATGTAATGAGACCTGAAAGAGTATGTTTTGGGGGGAAACATGAAGAGGTATATTGGGTATTATATATGTTGAAGTATATTAGAGTAAAAAATTGTGGCTTAGAGATACAAGTTTAATGGGTGGTTAAAACCATTTTTATACTAGAATGGAAATGGGAAAACATCACCACAGATTTCATCTAAACAATCCCTAAAAAAATTAATGGTACAAATGATATTTGGGTTGTAGTCAATCACCATAAGAGGTTAGAAGATTTCCATAAAATGAGAGAATATTTTCAATTGATTATTTTTCTATGATATAAATTATGAGTGGTGTAAGGTTTCATGGAGTACAACAATGTATTGTATTTGATCGAGATTTTAGGTTTACAATAAATGTATCAATAAAAAATTTATAATATTTGAATATGATGATGAACATTATAACTGAATATAATCTTCATGTAGATGATCTGTCTTATAGGACCATAAAAATCCAACAATATATCTTAATATTGGTCATAGTGGAATCTTAGAGGTGGTGAATTGAGTTTGTACTTATAATATCTATTAAATACACTATGTTAAAGTTCCCACACTTTTGCAACATCTCAGTTTATAATGTCAGCAGAGATGTAAATTTTTAGTTGTTCAATTGGCTTCTGAAAGGGTGATTAGTCCTTAGATGAATTAGTATAAAACACTTCTTTAACTTTTGAAAAAAATTTACTGAATTAAACACATACACACACTAACCAGAACTAACTATCAAAGTCAATGCAATTTTTTTTTCTATTTTAGAAATTATATG
This sequence comes from Viscum album, assembly GCA_963277665.1. NCBI lineage: Eukaryota > Viridiplantae > Streptophyta > Magnoliopsida > Santalales > Viscaceae > Viscum > Viscum album. The sequence goes on along the minus strand of OY728161.1, from coordinate 603,950,322 downwards.
CAGTGGAAAATATAAAAACATGGTATTACAAAACTTTGATCACATCAAAGTTAACCAAGAGGCTCAATCTCATGTCGATACTTACTCCTCTCCACTTGGTGATCACCTACCACCAAGCAGTTTATATAAATAACAAACTTCAATGATAGACTCTATCTAGCTTTAAAATAGGTTTCACAAACTGTCCAGGGCTCACACCCTCTACCATAGGTCTTCATGGGAAAAACAAAAAATATAGACCACACATGGTCTATTCCACAGTTATAAATGGGAAACAATGTGTAAGTGAAGTTTGAAGTGTGAATTTTCAGTATCATCTAGTTGAAGCATAAGAGATAGTGTGTGTAATAGACAGAAACACACACTTCTCAGAAATGTCAAATAAATTAATACAATAATATTAATATTATAAAATTGATTTTAGAAAGCTATATGGGTTTGCAGTTCATCTATTGACTCCTTGGAGACAAGAAATTGCACTTTGAGACATTCTCTATAAGTTTTCCTCAAAACAATGTGTCACAACTCCATGGTCTAGCATTCGGGAACTAAGTGTTCTACTTCGTGAGTTGACATTGAGATGATGAAGTACCGAAGGCAGACATGAGTTTTTTCTCCAAAAATGATCTTCTTGAAGCTCTTGGGTTCTCAGTGTTACTATAGGATGGTTCTTCCTTGTTATCTTCGATCTAGCGAGTAAACTCTTTCTCATGTATTTCATTCTCTTCAATTCTCGACACACGAACTTCTTTTACCCTTATTATCTTCCTCAGTCTTCTCTATTATATTTGAGGTCCAACAATAGGATGAAGTAAACCCCATGAGGTCCACCTCATACCTCGTACTGTCCCCAGATACGGTCTCTTGATATTCCTAGAATCAGTATTAATTAATGTTAGAAGCATTAAATTTACCAAATATGATCATTAAATTAATCTTAAGAATTTGAGAAATATGGAGTATAAGAATGATCATCAGTAGAATGGTAATGGTACCATTCAGTGGTAGCCTTCCCAATGGTAACCTTCAGCAGTAACCTTCAGTGGTAACCTTTTCAATGGTAACTTTCAGCGATAACCTTCAATCGGTAACCATATATCAATGTCCTTCATTGGTGAACATCATCGTTGGCCTTTCATCGGTGACCTTCATCGTTGACCTTTCATCTGTGACCTTCATTGGTGACTTTCAACGGTAACCTTAATCAGTGTCCTTTTATTGGTGACCTTCATTGGCGACCTTTCATCGCTGACCATCATTAGTGATCTTTCATACTTAGGGAAATTCTTCACTATAAGCTTAAACAAGAGAACAATGAGATTAAAATTAAATGCTAATTATTTATAGAATCAAGAAATATTAATGAAACATGATTATTATAAATTAAAAACATTATTATCCTATAAATAAAACACAATTTGGGATTATCAAAACAGGTGAGTGCAACCGTCTCCCCCTTTTGGATAATAACAAATTATGTCATTGAAAATGTAGATTTAAGTATTATTGAATCATGGGTAGGAATATTTGATAATATCATTACAGGTGTGTAAAAGTAAAATTGAAATTGAACCATGGTTATTGTGGAAAATATAGATAGTGTGTATATGAAAAGATTCTGGTCGACTTAAAACTTCTCCCCCTTTGTGATTAACAAAAAGAATGTAAGACAAAAATAGAAAAAAAGAGGATTTTATTATGAATAAAGAAATAAGACAAGATACAAAAAGTGTAAAAAATATCCCTATCAACTATGAAATACCACATTCAAATGACATAAGATGTGTCCAAGGGAGCTTTGTCTCTAGAAGCTGAGGAGTCAGGTCCAGAAGATGGAGGGATTGGTCACGGTATGGCAGTGACCAGGGTACGAGGAGCTACTACAGATGCATCAGTAGACCTATAGTTAGTATATCTCTGAGGAAGCATAGGGGTCAAGAATTTGATGGCATGTGTAGGAGACATCAGTGGTGTATCCCTGGTAATTCATAAGTCAACTAAGGAAAAAGGTAATGTAGGTGGAATAATGATGGGAGTGTAGTCCACATGGAGGAAGGGTAAAAGTAGATTTATGACATCTATAATAATTTTTACTCCTCCTTCCATATCTAAGATAAAATCATAATTAATCTCCATAAATTTATCTATGGTAGGAGTAAAATCACTATTCCTCCAAACATGATCCTCAAATGCCTGAGTGACAGGTGGGATCCACATATTTTCCAACAGTAGCTTAAAGTGACCATCCATTTGATGCTTAATGTACACCCTTTTGTAATAGAAACCAAATTTTTCTTTGATGGCCTTCTGATCTTGATCGGCCTACCTGAAATAATCTCCCCCATGATTATGAATTTCTCTAGTATTGGAAATGACCTGAGTCATAGAGTGAGGATCTAATGTACAAGAACTAGAGAACTTCTCCACTTCTTCGTTAACAACCAATCTGAAAGCATCTAGATCATTAATAGGATAGTTTGAAGAGGAATAAGATGCTCACAAAGGTACTATAGTGAAATCCATTATCTCCATAAAGTATTTGGTCATCCCACTGATCATCCTCTTCACATCATCATCTGGGACACTCACATGTGCCTCCATAGTCCTCTTCAAGTCATCAAACATAGTGACCATATTTAAAAAAAACTTTTGTCATACCTATGGTATCTGTCCACTTGAAACCTTAAATCCATATAAGAGTCAAAACTGCCAATTGAATAATCCATAGATTCAATAGATTCTTCCATGGTTCGGATCTGATTGTGAGAATACATAACTTCATGCATTAAATTTGAGTGATAGGTATAAATGAAACTTTCTAAAGAAGATGATACAACATATTGATTTAGGGCCACTTTTCTTTCTATATCAATAGATCCCTCATCAATGTGCCTTTTGAAATCTGATTTCAATGATTCTAAATCATCTTTCTTGACATAGTCTTGAGGTTAATGCACTACTGGTTGTAAAATGTTAGTTTATGAAATAGAAGGAATTTGACGGCCTATGTTTGGCTTGTCATCATCAGAGTCTCCATAGTCTAAGCCCAATACCCGAAATCCAGGGTCTTCTAACTAGTCTTCTATTCCAATAGTAACAACTACTGAACTTATGAAAACAGTTTCCACCCCATCACATGGAGCATTCTCCTAATCAATTACATCCATCACTTCTATACATCATTGATCAAATACATCAACAAGAGAGTACACCTCCACTTATTCTATAGAATCTTTAACTACTATCTTAGCAATTCTATCTTCAACCGAATCATCAACCTCTTTATCTACACTTTCTACCATTTATGTATGTCCTATCATAGGACTAATACTTAGACATTCCTCTCAATTTTTATTATCATCTATCTCAATAATCAACATGAATAGATTCTGTTTCATGTTCCTTTTATGAGTTCTCTCTAATGACTCTTAAGACATTTTGATCTCCTTCTACTTCATTTGTTTCTTCGTCACCATTGTCCCTTATGATAGTCTCTCTTAGAGGAAATCTTATTGGTGGTCTAGGCTCACCAAAAGATACTGTATTGGTACGAGATTTTGAGGGAATGCCAGGATCACTCTTTTCATCTCTAAGAGAATCCTCTCTTTATTGCATACTAGCATCTTCCTTTTCTTCTTATGAGAATACTGGCTCCACTACATCAGGCTTTATACCAAGGTCTCTCTTATTCGTTGGCCTAGTAGGATGAGTAACAAGGTTGAATTCCTCATATATCTTAGCTTCATCATTCACCCATTTTATTTTCCAAGGGTTATAGTTTATCTTCATCAACTTGAAAATCATCTTGGTAATGCACATGTTTTATCTTACAACTACGACTTCCTCCTAATTTCTAGAAACTTGTTTCACTATCAACAACAAGAATATCAATATGGAATGAAACAAATCATTGGGCTTGGAAATGGGCTTTGTTATATCCAATAATTAAATCATCAACATCCTACACAGATTTATCATATATTCATGATTCAAAAGATACAAAACAAAAATGTCTTGATACTTCATGGTAGCAAAGTCCCCTCTCCTAAGACTCAAGACTTGCTAAACAAAATTAAATCATAACTTGTTTTCTCCATCCATTTCAGTAGCAATCACGTTCTTTGGGATCCCATTCCCTATCAGTTCATCCAATGCTTCATCATAACAGATTAACTCACATGTGGGAGGTACCACTCCTGAGTAGTAATAAAAAATCCCTTCATATGGTACTCTCTAACAATAATCCCATTCAACAGAGGAGAAGCTCACACTTAATATATTTACATTGGAATATATTCTATTCTCATTATCATAATCATATAATTTTAGAGATTCATAGAACATGTAACACCCTAAGCTTACATGCTACGCTTCTCTTTCAATAATGCAATAGCTTGCATTTTAGAAAAGATCTAGATTCTAACACACCGCGACTAATCGAAGTAGCCATTATGAATACTAATACCCACCTTTTGAAATTATATAAATTTTATATTTCAAAATATAATTCATTTTTTAATTTGAAATATCTAAATTAGCCTAATTTGAATTTTGGTATTTTTTCATGCACTTCTAATTTTCGATGAATAGTAAAAAAATACATAAAAACAACTTTTTTAATCAAAATAATTTATAGTGATAAATTATACTATTTAGTGGTTTTAAAGTATAATTAGAATATATTTTTACCATTTAATCCAATTGTTGACATTGGAATTAATTTCACATTGAAATTGGAAATAAACAAATGGTAATCTTTTGATATATATTATTTCTTAAAAACACGCTATTTGTTTTGACAACGGGAAATAATTATTAAACTAATTAATGCAACTTATATTCTTTGAATTTTATAAAATTGACATAACTTTTGAATTTGGAATATCAAATATACCTTAGGGTGAATTTTTGGTATTTGTCTGAAAAACTTTAATTTTTGATGAATAGTGAAACCACTAAGTGGTAGTTAAAAAACTGATATTTTGTTTAAATGAAACTTTACCACTACTGTGTATTGAATTTCAAAAATCCAACATACATGGTTTACATTAGTAAGTAAAATTTGGTTCAATGGGATGAAAATAATATTTGGTGAAACGTAACTTTTAAGTTTTATTAATCTTGATTAAAGGTAATTAGTGTAATTTAAGGTAAATATAATGTTATAATAATATTAAACTACCTTTAAACATGTCCTAAACTCCTTGTATTAGTCATGGCCGACCAAGAAAAACCATGGGACGATTTTTGGGACCCCATGGAGCCACATGGGTAAGATAATGACATTAATACCTTTTATTTAAAGTAAAAATAAAAATGTCACAAACATGTATTACTTCACTAAAACAATTTTTAGAAGGGGTTTATACAAGTTATATTTTTGACTATAAATATTAACTGGAAATAAAATAATATTTCATACATCATGGTAATATTTTTATAATTTTTAGACATTAAATAAATAAATTTATTTATGACACCATGATGTTGTAGCGATAACCTCATTAATTAACGATTTAAATGAAATGAAAAGATAAGGTAAAATATAAGACTTACACATTTCAAAAACCTAATGTATGGGTGGATTATGAATATTTATCACCTTATCTTCTAAATATATCATTATGGGACCTTTAAAATCCGAAAATCATTTTATAATAAAGTAATATTTTATATAATTCCAAGAGTGCCCCGCCTCTCCTCTTATAAAAGGCCCACGCCTCTACCACAGTATTCACACCATCAAAGCCATTTGGATCGTCCAAAATCTTCCAAAATACTCTCTAAACGTCCCTAACTTACTCATAGAAGCATCACTTTGGGCATAAGTCTTCCCAACGAATCCTTTGGCTCAAATCAAAAAAAAGTTACCCGATTTTAAGGTAATGTCTTCTCTTATGTTATTTTGTTTTATTTTTCTTCTCCAACCCCTTAAAATCTTTTTATTAATTTATTTGGTAACAAAACCAGTATATTAAATATAATAGGATGTTTTTATGATAATAATTTGATTTAAACTTACACACACCTCCGTCTAATGGTTAAAGAACATAATGTTTCTGTGGTTGACGAATTACTACCTCACAAAACGATGATTGTTCAATCTTCTTCTAACACCTTTCATGGTGGCCATTAAGATGTAACTATATTTATATATGATATATTTTATGTCTATTTATCCCTTATGCTTCTGTATTTTTCATTTATTTCATACCTTTATGGATTCCATCATGGGTAAACATGATAATTTCATTTTAGGAAGTGTGGACTACCACACCCTCAAATTGATTGGAATCTTTAATGAAAAATGTGGGACATATAAAGGAAGGAGTTAAATGATAGTATATATCATATTTTAATTATAATATACCTTAATATTTTTATTATTTCATTCCATTAAATATTAAATAGAAATGGAAATAGAGTTCATGCGTAAGTACGGCTTACCGTCTCCATGAACGGTGCTTTAAATTTCTTACCTCTAAATGTTATGTAATATTATAAAGGAATTTATATACTATATATATGTTATATATATGATATCTAGATCATGAATATAATTATTTAGATAATGGATATTTTACCACATGAACAACTTGTAATTATAAGAAGTTTATTGTTGACTCAAGTACTAAAGATCGATAAAATGACCATTATTAACATAAATGACTACATAATGTTCATAACATGGTAATAAGTGATATAAAATGAATAATGAACTTGAAAAAGGTTCTTAAGAATATATATATTAACTCTAGTTTATTATTCAAAATATTGAAGAACGATCGTGTCAAGTCGGACACGAGGTAAGGCTTAATTCTACAACCTCTTCATTATTCGAGGTTGTTCATATGTAATTATCTACTGGGACCTATTTATCATTGACATACATGTTTCTTAAAAATTTATTTCAAAACATTTTTACTATTTATTAGTCAATGGGTTAAAGTAGTTTATACCCTTATTTTACCTTTACATTTTGGAAAGGAATCTTTCCGTCATTTTCCAAACAAGTTACTTTTTGAGTTTTTCGACAAAATTAAGGTAAGAATGTCTTTTTTAACTTATAAGAAGGGTGCTACTATTTTCTACCATTATAAAATTGTTGATGCTTCCCTTACAAGATTATAAGAAAATTTTCAAAGTAAATGTTTTCTTTTACAATTATGTGACTTTTAAATGACTTAAAAAAAGAGATATTTCTCCCAAATAGTTTTGATTTCGTCTATGTCAACATCCTTTGATGAATTTTAAGCTTATTTGAAGTTGATTTATTGTGATACAAAACTTCCATATTGTATTGAAGGTTTTGTGATATGTTTGACTATGGATGTGTTATTTTTATACCATTCATGGTTTATGGAGAAAGTATTGACATTTTGTATGTTAGTTTTAATAAAAATATTTATGTTATGTTTAAACCTATTCATATAAGGAATGAATTGGACTTAATAAGTGACGGGTGGAGCCTTCTATAGCTCCTCGATGCATCAGTAGGTCTCATGAGACAAACTAGTTTCTTGTCACAAGGCCTTGACAAAATCTTATTTGTAGTTTTGGAAAAAATCCTTGACTATGTGGTTATGATAGTTTGGCATTATGTATTCCATCATTATGAAAGTGGTTATTGATATTGCATGTGAATATTAAAATTGTAGAATATCCATGTGAATATGTAAATGGAATTATTTCATTTTATTTTTTCCATGTTATTCTGATATTCAAGTTTAATTGGATTTTGTTTTAGTTATGCAATTGCATTAAATGTTTACTCTTGTTTATGAATGTTTCCGCTATATTTTTATCCTTACTAAGCATCTGATCTCACCCCTTTCTGTGTTTTATTTTTTCCCAGGATGTGAATAATTATATTATGATTGACCTACAGGAATATTCCAAGGGATAAGTGTGTTCAAAGTGTAAAAGATATTGTTGTATTTTTTCACATTATGAAGTAATGTAAGACTTATGAATGTATCTAGTGTTTCCAAGGCTACTAAACTAATCGGTCTTTCGAGACATGATCTATTGTGATCATTCCAATGTTATGTAATAATGAAACGACTCTGTGAAACTAGGGTCAGGGCGTTACTATTGGTATCAGAGGTAGTTTAGTACTAACCTTGGAAGCTATATTTTGATAAACTTTGATTAGAGAACATAGCCCTAAGATAGACTTTGAGGATTAATATAGAAGAACATCCTAGAAATTTGGTAAAGTATAGATTTTGTGAATTTTCCGAGAAATACATCCCTGTCTGGATACGAGTAGATAGAGGCTGCTCTGGAAGAGATGTACCTAGGGGTAAAACCTGAAAACATCACTTTGAGCTAGACTCGAATGGGAACTGGTGCAGGACAACAAGCCTTGTTTCCCCATTGGTTACTACACTTTTAGGGGATATGATTAGGATAATTCTCATTTCCTTACAAACTATTATTAAGGGTTTATGAGTATATATCTCCTCAAATAAAACATTTTTATGATTATGGATTATATCCATAAACTGTTCAATTCGTGTTCAGTGTTTTAAAAGTTTGGATTTTTGTATTGTGATTCCTAAAATAATTTAGTGTGTGCCAATGTTTAGAAATGGAGCCTAGTAGAAGAAATGGAAACAGTATTAATGCACAAACTCCATGTAGGTATTTTCCTCATGATCAAGATAATTGTAATGGAGCTGGTGTTGCAACTAGTGCTGATCAGCTAATCACCATACTGGGACAACTCACTCAGGTTATGAATAATATCCTCACCCGTATAGAGCACCCTTATCTGTAGTGTGGAGGATCAATGTTAGATCGCTTCATGAGGCAAAAACCACCAACATTTAGTGGGGGTAAAAATCCATTAGTAACTGATCAATATATAAATTCCATAGAGAAAATATTTTAGGCTTTAGGGAGTAGTGAAATGGAAAAAGTTGTCATCGCAGTTTACCACCTCAATGGAGATGTTGATCAATTGTGGTAATTGATTCAAAATACAAAGGAAGCTGAAGAAGTATCAAGTATGGAATGGAGAGATTTTAAAGAGATTTTCTTATAAAAATACTTTTCTCGTGACCATTGAGCGGATATGGAATGGCAATTTCGGAGTCTTTGGAAAAAGAAGGATGAGAATGTTGCAAAGTATGAGTATAACTTTACAAGGTTAGAGAGGCATGATATAGATTATATACATAACCCAAACAGTAAGATTTATCATTTCTTTGATGGGTTAAAACCATTTCTCATTCGAGCTTTAGAATCAAAATCCTTCTCCTTGTATGAAGATATTGTCTCGTTTGCTATCAAGACAGAAAATGAATTCTCTAAGTCTTATGACAACAAAGTAAAGCAAGAGAAGAAGATAACGGAGGAGAAAGAGACAGATAAAGAGAAATGTGAAAGAACGATTTCCATTGTATGATAATTGTGGTAAGAAACACCCTGGTACTTTACTAAATGGAATGGTAGTTTGTTACAAATGTGGAGAAAAAGGTCAGCAGACTCGTGATTGTAAGGGAAATAAATAGGCTATCAATGTTGACTGCTACAATTGTAGAGAAAGGGGGCATTATTAAAATGAATTCCCTTAGCTCCAAGGAAACATATCTCAGAAAAGGCCAAGGGAGCATGGCCAAGCATATGCTGTTACTACATATGAAGTGGAATAATTATTATATTTGGGTATTTGGACTCAATAACTATATTATGGTTATAAGAATAATGTGATATATATAAGGATTGTACTAAAGTACTTTTTTTCATTATGGTTTTAATATGATGAAGGTAATTATATTTTTAGTATGTGACAATAAGAGAAACATTACTTTGTTCGGGGAATATGATGTTACAATTGATTCTGGAATTTAGAGACCTTTTAGAGAAAGTGTGGAAATATGTATTTTGGATAAATATAAAGGTTGGAATGGATTATGTTGAACTTTGGATAGTATTGTTTAAGGTTAAAATATTTCTGACGATTATTTCTGGAATATTATAATACTATAGATTTAGGAAGAGGACAACCTGCAGGTCAGGGGATAACCTGTTGCGTCAGACAAACCTCCAGGAATCAAACCCACAACCATAGTGTGACATGCCTTTATTACCTACCACTCTCCTATAGGAAGTCCCTGGTTATTACAAAATAGTTTTCCTAATCTAAATCGTATGTGTTAATATTTGTATCCTTGTACGATTAGGATAAATATAATATTTTTGAGTTCTATTATCTTTTTGAGTGAAAGATGAGTTTGTGGTAGAAATTAGTTGATGGTTGAAACTCTACATGTCAAGTATATATATATATACCTATCACTTATTCTATGAATAAATTAATTCTTAGAATTTATAAAAGGGATATTAATACAGAAAATGTGTTATCATAATACCTCATGTTTTGTTGAACTGGTGATATTTTAAATTACCATAGATTGAAGGCTTTGAGGCCCTCAATTTTACACTTTTCTGTGATTTATGACCTCAATCACTCCATAAAAATATTTATTTTTTCCTCCAATTATGTGTCTCTAATTTCCACCAATGTTATCCTAATCGAGATCATAATTTGGTGGTGAATTTTTTATTTCCCTTTCCCTCTTATTAAGGATTAATTTTATTAACCTTATTTCTGATGTGGGTTTTCCACAAAGGTATTTTCTATTTTCAAACTTTTATTTTTTAAGATCAATATCAAATTTCGAGGACAAAATTTATTGAAGGAGGGTAGAATTAAACATCCCATGCATCCATGGTATGCTTCTCTATCAATAATGCAATAGCTTGCATTGTACGCAAGATCAAGATTCTAACACACCGCAACGAATAAAAGTAGTCGTTATGAATATTAATACCCAATTTTATTAATTATATAAATTTTATATTTCAAAATGGACTTCATTTTTTTATTTGGAATATCGAAATTAGCCTAAGTTGAATTTTTGGTATTTTTTGGAGAACATCTAATTTTCGATGAATATTAAAAAAATACTTAAAAAACATTTTAAATCAAAATAATTTAGAGTGATAAATTATACTATTGAGTGGTTTTAAAGTATAATTAGAATATATTTTTATAATTTAATCCAATGGTGTACATCGGTATTAAATTCACTTTGAAATTGGACATAATCAAATGTCAATCTTTTGATATATATTGTTTCTTAAAACACGCTATTTATTTTGACAATGGGAATTATTTATTAAAATAATTAATGAAAATGATATGCTTTAAATTTTATAAAATATACATCATTTTTGAATTCAAAATATCAAATATAGATTAGGGTGAATTTTTTGTATTTTTCTGAAAAACATCAATTTTTGATGAATAATGAAACCACAAAGTGGTAGTTAAAAAACTGATTTTTGTTTAAATGAAACATTACCACTTCTGTGTATTTTATTTCAAAAATACTACATACGTGGTAGTCATTAGTAAGTAAAATGTGGTTCAATGGGATAAAAAAAATATTTTGTGAAAAGTAACTTTAAAGTTTTATTAATTACGGTTAAAGGTAATTAGTGTAATTTAAGGTAAATATAATGTTATAATAATATGAAACTACCTTTACACATATCCTAAAATCATTTTATTATTCATGGCTGACGAATAAAAACCATTGGAAGATTTTTGGGACCCCTTGGATCAACTTGGGTAAGATAATGACATTAATACCTTTTATTTAAAGTAAAAATAAAAATGTCACAAACATGTATTGTTTTACTAAAAAAAATTAGAAGTGGGTTATACACGTTATATTATTGACTATAAATATCCATTGGAAATATAAAAGTATTTCCTACATCATGGTAATTTTTTTTATATTTTAGTCATTAAATAAATAAATTTATTTATGACACCATGATGATGTAGCGATTACCTCATTAATGAACAATTAAAATAAAATGAAAAGATAATGTAAAATCTTAGACTTATACTTGTAAAAAACCTAATTTATCGGTGTATTTCGAACACTTATCACCTTATATTTGAAATATATCATTGTGGGACCTTTTAAATCCGGAAATAATTTTATAATAAAGTAGCATTTTATAACATTCCAAGAGTGCCCCTCCTCTCCTCTTATTAAACGCCCCCACCTCTACCACCTTATTCACACCATAAAAGCCATTTGGATTGGCCAAACTCCTCCCAGATACTCTCTAAACTTCCCTCTCTTACTTATATAAGCCTCACTTTGGGATGAAGTCTTTCCAAGGGAGCATTTGGCTCAAATCAAAACGAGTTACCCGATTTTAAGGTAATGTATTCTCTTATGTTCTTTTATTTTATTTTTCTTCTCCAACCCCTTAAACTCTTTTTACTCCTTTATTTTGTAAAAAAACCATTATATTCAATATACTAGGATGTTTTTATGAGAATAATTTGATTTAAACTTACACACACCTTCATCTAATGTCTAAAAAACATACTGTTTCTATGGGTGGAAAATTATTACCTCACGAAATGATGATTGTTCAATATTATTTTAACACATTTCATGGTGGACATTAAGATTTCACTATATTTATATATGATATATGTTATGTTTATGTTTTCTTTATGCTTCTGTATTTTTCATTTATGGAATACCTTTATGGTTTCCATTATGGGTAAACATGATAATTTCATTTTAGGAAGTGCAGACTACTGTCCCCTCAAGGTGATTTGAATCGTTAATGCCATATGTGGGACATATAAAGTAAGGAGTTAAACGATATTATATATGATATTGGAATTATAATACAAATTTATATCATTATGATTTCATTCCATTAAATAATAAATAGAAATGAAAGTAGCGTTCATGTGTATGTACGGCTTACCATCTCCATGAACGGTGCATTTCAATTCTCACCTCTAAATGTTATGTAATATTATAAATGAATATATAAATACTAGATATATATGATATAAATGATATCTAGATCATGAATATAATTCTGGAGATAATGGATATTTTACCACATGAACAACATGTAATTATAAGATGTTTATTGTTGACTCAAGTACCAAAGATCAATAAAACGACCGTTATTAACTAAAATGAATACATAATGTTCATAACATGGAAGTAGGTGATATAAAAGGAATAATGAACATGAAAAAGGTTCTTAAGCAAGTAGATATTAACTCTAGATTATTATTCAGGAGATTAAATAATGATCGAGTCAAGTCAGACACGAGGTAATGGTTAATTCTACAACCTCTTCATTATTCAAGGTTGTTCATATGTAATTATCTACTGGGCCCTCGTTATCATCCACATCCATGTTTCATAAAAATGTCTTTCAAAACATTTTTACAATTTATTATATAATGGTTTAAAGTCATTTATACCTTTATTTGACCTTATAAATTTTTGAAAGTAATCTTTCTGTCATTTTCAAAACAAGGTACTTTTTGACATTTTAATAAAAATTAAGGTCTGAATGTCTTTTTTAACTTATATGGAGGGTGCAGCTATTTTCTTACATTATAAAATTGTTGAATCTTCCATTACAAGCTTATAAAAAAAATTCAAAGAAAATTTTTTCTTTTACAATTATGTGAATTTTAAATGATTTCAAAAAAGAGATATTTCTCTCCAATAGTTTTGATTTATCTATGTCAATATCCTTTGATGGATTTTAAGATTATTTGAAATTTATTTATTATGATACAAAACATACATATTATATTGAAGGCTTTGTGATATGTTTGACTATGGATGTGTTATTTTTATACCATTCATGGTTTATGGATAAAGTATTGACATTTCATATGCTAGTTTTAATATGAATGTTTATGTTATGTTAAAACTTGTTCATATGAGGAATATATTGGACTTAATAAGGGATGGGAGGAGCCCTCTATAGCAACTCAATTCCTCGGTAGGTCTCATGAGACAAACTAGTGTCTTGGGATAAGGCCTTGACAAAATCTTATTTGTAGTATTGGCACAAGGCCTTGAATATGTGGTAATGATAGTCTGGAATTATGCATTCCGTCATTATGAATGTGGTTATTGATATTGCATGTGAATAATAGACTAGTAGAATATCCATGTGAATAAGTAAATGGAATTATTTCATTTTATTTTTTCCATTTTATTCTGATGTTCATGTTTAAAAAATTTTTGTTTTATTTATGTAATTTCATTAAATGTTTATGCTTGTTTATGAATGTTTCAGCAATATTGTTATCCTTACTGAGCATCTGATCTCACCCCTTTCTTTGTGTTTTTTCCCAGGATGTGAAGAAGATTATTATGATTGACCTGCAGGAATATTCTAATGGATAAGTTTGTTCAAAGGGGACAAGATATTGTTGTAGTTTTTCAATTTATGATGTAATGAAAGACTTATAAATGTATTTAGTGTTTCAAAGCCTACTAAAATAATCAGTCTTTAGAGACTTCATATTTTGTGATCATTCCAATGTTATGTAATAATGAACCGACTCAGGTTAACTGGGCTCGGGGCATTACATATCTCCTTCTCTAGCTTCGGGTAATATGGTCCATTGTTATTTGCAAATCATTCAACCTAATTGTGAGCTTCAAGTGCCTTCAGCACTAGAGACCTGCTTGACATCAGCTATTCTGAGCTTAGTTCCTTCCCATCCACAATTTCCCTCTTGTATAGACATGGATTAATCATCTTTTCCACTACTTTGCTTCCACTACATGACTCAGCTCGAGGTATTTTAGAGTTCAGCGCATCTCATTCATCATTGACCATCAGTCTCTTTAATATTGACATTTCAATCTGGAGTAGTTTGAGGCTTTTATTAGAAGGTGAGGTTCTAAGATTAGGGAGAATGTGGTTTTAGAGAGTTTTGTAGTGGAAAAAAATGTGGTAAATTTTTATTTTTATCATTTAGGGATAAAAGAAATCATGTAAATAAAATAAGTAACATTTCAAATTCCAGCAAAAAAACGCAAAGTCCTGGTAAAGTTGACTGTCGGTAAGGTTCCAACGGTGAGGTCCCAATGGCTAGGTCCTAATGGTGAGGTCCCTATATTGAGGTACAAAGGTGAGGTCCTATAGTGAGCTCCAACGGTGAGGTCCAACGATGAGGTCTAACTGTGAGTTCCAACGGTGATGTCTAACTGTGAGGTTCCTAACTACGAGGTTCCAACAGTGGGGTTCAATGGTGAGGTCTAACGGTGAGGTCCAACGGTGATGTTCAACTGTGAGGTTCCAAATAGTGAGGTTCCTAATGGTGAAGTTCAAAGATGAGGTCTAACGGTGAGGTCTAATAGTGAGGATCCTAACGGTGAGTTCCAATGATGAGGTTCAATGGTGAGGTCCAATGGTGAGGTTCAAACATAACAGTTTATCAAACCTATCTCTTGTTTGATGTAATTTAGCCTCTCAGAAATCAATGTAATTGTGAATATATTATCCAATTGGTGTTTAGTTATAATTAATTCAAGAGTGATATCACCTCTTTGATAACGATATCCCAAGAAGTGATGTCTCTCATAAATGTGCTTTGTCCTAGCATGAGATACATTATTTTTAGATCTATTAATAGCACTTTTATTATCACAGTGTATAGAGACATGTTTTATTTGATATCCATAGTCTATAAAAGTGTGTTTCATCCACATAATTTGCGCATAACAACTACCAGTAGCTATATATTCAGCTTCAGCAGTTGATAATCTAATGGAATTCTATTTCAAACTACACCATGATACTACTGACATGCCCAAAATATTACATGTTCAAGAGGTTCTCTTTATATCTAGATTGCAACCCTAAAAGTCTGTATCTAAATTACATATTAAATCAAATGATTGTCCTGTTTGATAAAATAGTCTTTTTCTTGTAGTGTACTTGAGATATTTAAAATTCCTTTTAATAGCAGTTAAATGAGATTCTTTGGGATTGGCTTGAAAACGAGCACACATGCATACACTAAACAAAATATCATGTCTTCTAGCAGTAAGGTACATCAGACTCCTAGTCATACCTCTGTAATTTGTTTGATCTACTATTTTATGATTTTCAACAGTATCCAACATACATGTTGAACTCATAGGTGTATCACTATCTTCTTTACTATCCAAACCAAAACATTTAAAAATACCCTTAGTATATTTACATTGATTTAAGATAATAACATTTCTATTTTTAAAAATTTTAAATCCATGGAAAAATTTATGTTCCCCCATTAAACTCATTTCAAATTCATCTTGCATCATTTTTGATAAATCATTACATAAAGAATTTTTAGAGGATCAAAAAATAATGTCATCTACATAAATCTAAAATATTAAAACATCTTTGGAAATCCTTTTAATAAAAGAGTACAACTTGTTATTCATTTTGGAAAACCTTTTGAAATAAGAAGAGAACTAAGTCTATTATACCAAGCTCTTGGAGATTATTTTAGAAAATATAGTGATTTAGAAATATTAAAGACATGATTTAAAAAATGGGGATTTGTAAAACCATGGGATTTTTAAACAAATGAATCCTAAACTATATACCCATTTAGAAATACATTATTCACATCTATTTGATAATGTTTGAAATTTAATGATCTGTATAAGAAAATAGTATCATAATAGCTTCTAGTCTAGCTACAGGAGAAAAGGTTTCAACGTAGACTATTCCTTCTTCTTGACTATATCCTTGGGCATCCAGTCTAACATTGTTTATAACTATGTTACCAGATTCATCAACATTATTTTTAAACACCCATTTAGTGCCTATGGCCAATGTATCTTTAGGTCTTGCTAATAATTTCCAAACCTTGTTTCATTCAAAGTGATTTAATTAATATTGAATAGCTATTACCCAAACTTCATCATTGATATCATCATTAATATTTTTGGGGTTTAATCTCTGAAATAATAGCTTTATGTTAAACCAGATTTCTCAGAAAAGCTCTAGTTTGTGTTCCTCTATTTAGATAACATACTATAACATCTAAAGGATGATTCATGAGAGTTCTAATACCTCTAGAAATAGTTGAACTAGAATCATCATTTTTGTATATAGGATTAGATTCATCATGATCTGATTCTAGAAAATTTCCAGAACTGGTTGTTTTCAGTAAGGGTTCATTGTCATTATCATTAAGGTCCAGAACTGACATATCATCTTCAAAATGTTCAACTGAGGTTTTGGGTTCATGTGTATCAGTATCATCACATTTGACTTGAACTGATTCTTCCACACATTTGGTTCTCGTATTTAATACACTATAAGCTTTACTAGAGAATGAGTAACCTAGGAAAATTCCATCATCACACATGGAAGAAATGTTTTCAATATTATCCTTAGTGTTATGGAAATATATATGCAACAAAAAACTCTAAAGTAATTATCCTTAGACTTTCTATTATTACAGATCTAATAAAGAGTTTTCTTAATAATAGTTCTAATTTAGACTCTTCTGACGACATAACGATCTGTATTAGCAACTTCAACCCAAAAATAAATAAGTTGATTATACACATTTAGCATAGTTTAGGAAATTTATTGAGTGTCCTATTTTTTCTTTCTACAAATCCATTTTATTGATGTGTTATAGGAGCATAAAAATTGGTCTTATAGACATTTTGTGGGAAAAAAAGATTCAATCTCCTGACATTCAAACTCAGATCCATGATCACTTCTCAGTGTCATAATTCTAATTCAACTAAGATTTTCAACAGACTTAGAATATATAATGAAGTAAGAACATGCTTTACTTTTCTGAGCTATAAATTATAACCGAGTATGTCTAAAAAACCATCTTCCCGAACATAAACATAGTGTTTCAAATTTAAAAATGAAACACTAGATGGTCTAATCAAATCCATGTCAACAAACTCAAGGTGTTGAGAAGTAGAAACATCGTTATTTGGTTTGAATGAAACATTGTGTTGTTTTCCTTTTTGACATGTTTTGCAAACTATGTTATGCGGGAACTACAATTTGTGTAAGTATATAACTAAACATTTTTTAGTTGGTTTCCACATTGAGTGCACATTACAGTGTCCTATTCTTCTGTGCCATAACCAGGATTCCTTATTAAATGCATTTAAACAAGAAACTTCTTTTCTGAGATAATGTGTTTATATCAACAGAAAATAAATTTTCATTTCTAAGAGTAGTGAGTAAAAAATCATTTCTGGAAAAAAAAAATTCATGAATCATTTTCAAAATTAACATTTAAACCATCATCACATAACTAAGAGATACTAAGAATATTGAATTTTAACCCATCAACAAAATGTACTTTTGAAGCTAATATAGTATTAGGGTTACCAATTTGTCATAATCCGACAATATTCCCTTTCAAATTATCATCGAATGTGACATGTATACCCTGAACATTAATTGGGCTCTTGAATAATGAATAGTATCTACTCTTATTTCTTGAACATCCACTGTCCTAGTACCATAGGGTCTTGTAGGAGCTCTTTAAACAATTTTAATACAAAATAGATTATGTACCAGGTAACATTGGTACAAATATTTTCTTGGGTCCATAGAGGTTAAAATGTAAAGCATTGGGAACCCATACTTGTCTCACATGTTTCCTATAATAAATAGATAGGGTTGGATACATGAACTCCTTTTTATGCCCTTTAGAATTTTTTTTCAAATGATTGTCAAGAACATGAAATAGTAGTGAACTATCCAAATTTTGGAACAAATTTATTTTCAATAATTATTCTCTATCTTGGTTGATATCTTAGACCAGTGGTGTATTTTAGAGCAATTTTTTTCCCATGTAATTGATTCAAGGTATCTATAATTGTAGTTAACTTATCAGGATCTCTTTTTTATAACGCATTTGATATTTTAATTTCATTATTTTCTCTTAATAGCTGAGCATATTTTTATTTCTAAATATCCAAGATAGACTTATAATTAGCAATTAAATCATGTTTTCATTTCAATGATTTATATTTATCCTTGAGTTCATTAAAGGTATCCTCATGCATTTCACAATATTCCAATAGTTCATACATAGTCATATTCTAATCATTATTTGATTCAAATTTATTCCCAGAATAGTAGGCATTATGTATAGGGGAATTGGTTGTTACCTCAGATGTTTGTATTAGGAAACACAAGTTTGAATGTTTTTTCTTTTCAATATTAGAGGTGTTAGATCCACTGGAGCTATCTTATGAATCACTCCATGTATCTTTTATAGCCTTTTCATATCCCTTGACCTTGTCTTCATATTTCTTCTCAAATTCCAGCTAGGGGAAATCATCCTTCACATGGCCATTTCATTTACAGTCATAGTAGAATATATCTTTTTGGTTGTCATTCCATTTTCGGTCTTTCTTTCTCTATCCATTAATATCATACCTTCCTATATAGTTTGATTTACTAAATAACTTCTTAATATGGTAGAACTATTTTAATCTCTTATCACGATGAGCCATCTCATCATCACTATCATAATTTGAGTCCTCACTAGTGGAAGTGTCTGCAGGATCTTCATCTTTTTCATTACCTTTACTCATTGAGGTAGTAGTCTTGAATGCTATAGATTTCATTCATTGGTCTTCATCAAATTATTGATTTACCTTTAGCTCTTCTTTGTACGTCATATGTTTTCAAGTTAGTTATTTTACTGGTAGCTTGCATATGTCACATGATTCAGATAGAAATAAATGTTCCTCTCTATCTATCAGGTAGGCATCGAAGCAACCTCATAATATGATCCTTGATGTCCACTGGTTACCCAAGATAACTCATTGAATTTACTATTTCATTGAACCTCAGATACATTTTTGACATAAGTTCATCAGGATTCATTTTAAAATTATAATTTTTTATAGTATAATTATTTAATCGAATTTCATTAACATTGGTGGTTCCCTAATGAGAAATAGCCAAAGTATCCCAAATTTTTTATGTAGTTTTAGAGGCCGATATTCTACTGAATTCTTCATCTCCTAGAGAACAGTATAATTCATTCATTTCTTTATAGTTTTGGTTGTTTGTTACTTTAGTCAACTAAGTCCTTGTGTCCCTAGAAGTAAGAGGCAAAGCATTGTGTTGTACAATTGTGTCCCAGATTTCAGGACCCATGCTCTCTAGATATATTTTCATTTTTAATTTCCACTATGCATAGTTATTAAAATTTATGAAAGGCGTCATATTACTTATATCACCCTCAACTCTGTTATCCATTGTTAATTAGAATTTTCATGAACTGAAAATTTTGATTTGATAGAAATATTAAAATCTTTAAGATAAAATCCAAATCACAGTTAAAATTAATTTTAAAATTTTCACAACAGTTCAAATAGTTGCATAAATAATTAACACTCTGATACCAAATATTGATCGGGGGGAATCTCAAGAGGGGGTGAATTGAGTTCCAAACTAAAATTTCTATTAAATAATTTATGTTAAAGATCCCCCATTTTTAAAATATCTTTATTAATTAAGACAGTAGATATAAAATTGTTTAGTTCATCAAAAGTGTTCTAAAAGGGTGATTAGTCCATAGATGAATCTCTGTAAATCACTTCTTTTTATATTTAAACAATTTTACTGAATTAAAAACATACACACACTAACCGAAACTAACTATCAAAGTCAATGACACACAATTTTATGTTTTGGAATTTATAATCAGTAGAAAAAGTAAAACAAAGTATTACAAAACATAGATTTTAGCAGAGTTAAATAATATGTTCACTCTCAAGCCGAGACATAATCCTCTCTACATGGTTATCACCTAATACCGAGGAGTTTATATAAATAATAAACTTCATACAAAACCTGTATTAGACATTTCAATAGTTTTCACAAACTATCTAGGGCTCACACTCTCTACCACAATTCCTTGTGGAAAAACCAAACAATATAGATCACACATGGTCTCTTCCATAGTTATACATGGGAAAAAGGTGTAAGTGATGTTTGTTGTGAGGATTTTCAGTATCCTCCAATTCAAGCACATGAGACAGTGTGTGTAATAGACAAACACACACACTTATTAAAAATTTAAATCAAATTAACACAATAGAGATAATATTATAATATTGATTTTAGAAAGCTCTATGTGTTTTCAGTTTAGCTCTTGACTCCTTGAAGTGAAGAAATTGTGGTTTAAGTCTTTCTCTGGATGTTGTCTGCAAAACAGAGTGCCACAACTCTAGGGTCTAGCTTTTAGAAACTAATTGTTCTTCTTCTTGAGTTGAAAGAGAGTTGTTGATGCATAGAAGGAAGACGTGAGTTTTTTCTCCCAAAATGATCTTCTTGGAGATATTGGGTTCTCTCTATTAGTAATGTATGGTTCTTCCTTGTTCTATTTGATCTAGTGAGTAATCTCTTTCTCCTGTATTCATTTCTCTTTACTTCTTGACACACACGCTTCTTGAACCCTTCTTCTATTCCTAGATCTTATCTTTTATATTTGAGGTCCAACAACAGGAATAAGTAAACCACATGCGGTCCTCCTTGTACCTCGTACTGTCCCTAGATATGGTCTCATGATATGTCTATAATAAGCATTAATTATTGTCATAAGAATTAAATTTATAAAATATGACCTATATATTAATCTTAAGAAATTGAATAATTTTGAAGAATAAAAATGAGAATCGGTAGACTCGTAATGATACCCTTCATCGGTAGCCTTCTGAACGATAGCCTTCAGCCAAAACCTTCTCAATGGTAATGTTCGGCGGTACACTACTCAACGGTAACCTTCATCAGTAATCTTCAATCGGTAACCTTCTAGCGGTGACCTTCATTAGTGACCTTTATTAGGGACCTTTATTCATTGACCTTCATTAGTGACCTATCATCAGTATCCTTCATCGGTGACCTTCACTAGTGACCTACATCAGTGACCTTAATCAGTGACCTTTCATCAATGACCTTCACCGGGGACCATTCATCGATGACCTTCATCAGCGATCTTTCATACATTGTGAAATTTTGCATTGTATTCGTAATCAATAGAGTAGTGAGATTAAAATTTAATTGTTATTACTTGATATAAATTAAAAATATTGTTGAAACGTGATTAAAATATATATAAAACATGATTTGGGATTATCAAAATAGGTGAGTCTGACCCTTGAGAACCAATTCTGGGGATTTAAAATTATATTATTATTAACACATTTCTCAGGATGTGTTTTCATACAAAAAAACATTACTCGAGAATTTTAATAGATTCTAGTAATACAATTCAAGGAAGGGAGTAAAAAGAACTAATGTGTTGGGAAGAAGTTGGAGAATTAAATCTACTGAGACATGTTGGTGCTATAAAAATTTAACAGAATGTTATATTCATTTATCTAAACATGAGGTAATCATATAGTTGATATAAAATATTTTCATTAAATCATAGGTGTGATATAGTATTTAAAGTTGGTGATAATGTATTCCTTCTAAAATTCCATTCTAATAAGGTTATGAGATTTATATTTAAGGCTAGTATGATCCACATATATTAAAATTATTGATCATATTGGTATGGTTTCATATCTCTATTTTCTTCTACAAAATATCACTCATATTAATGATGCCTTCACTGAAACTCTCCTATGGATTTATGTGCATGATCCATCACATGTACATACCATGGAGGTCATACCAATTTGACATAATATCTCTTATTAGGAAATTTTTTTGGATACTCTAGATTAAATAGATTATGTTTTCTTAATAATACAAATCAACTAATAAATGTTATGTATTGAAACTATAAATTTAAGGAAGCTATATTGGAACTAGGGGATTTGATGAGGTAGTAGTACCCTCAATTGTTTGTATAAGAGTGATGCAATTTAAAGGGAAAATTATTATAAAAGAAATTAATTTAACCTAATGAAATTTTATTATATATTTTTCTTTAAATTTTTTTGATACTTTTTAAATCTAACTTTACAAGGAACATTTAATATAAATGAACCATGATCTACTATTGAAATACTATTATTAAATTTTATAGGTATCACATGGACATTTTATTAATGGGTATGTATAAAAATAAATACATTATTAAAAAACCATTTTTACACATTTATTAAATGAACATATTAGCTATAAATGGGATAGAAATAGAAATAAAAGTATTTGAAATAAAAAAAGAGATCTTTTTTAAATAGATTTTTATGAACACAATGTGTTTTTATCATAATAATAACAATTATTCCTTTTTAATGATATATTTATAGAATATTTTCATATTATATAATTAATAAATTATTTTAGCATTCAATTAATTTTTACTACTATGCATGGAATGATAATAAATTTTAATTTATGCGGAAAATATAAGTTTCTTAATAATGGGTTTTGTTGCAAATTACATGCTTATTTTGAAATTAATTACTACTAGTTGTAATAATTGAATTTGATGAAATGGTTTATATATGTTCCATAAATATGTACAAATATTTTAAAAAAGTAATAATATTTTGATTCATTATAAATATTAACTGTGGAAAAAATTTGTTTCTATAGTATAGGTTAATAGGGGATAAAATAAATAGTTAAGGGATAAAATGAATTAAAAAAATTCTAAATACATTTTTTTAAAATGATTTATATCTTATATAATCATATATTTTGATATTATTTAATTTTAATGCACTTTCCTAGGAGTTTAGCATAATAATATTTTAATAATCATAATTATTACATGTATTTCACTAGCCTCACTATTAAAGGGTACCTCATATCCACTCTTCTCTACACCACATGAGACCATTATCCCCACTAATATATACCAAAAAATTAAACCAATATAATTATAAATTACCTTACAGTTTTTTTCATCCAAAAGTACTCATCTAAACAAAAACTTTTCTCAAAGTAGGATACCTAATGAAGAAGTAAATGTTCTTATGGACCTTTTTAACGCTTTTTTATTCATAAAACTAATCTAAATGATATTTAAAAATATTAAAATGGTTAAATAAGTATTTATATAATAATTATATAATATAATTTTAATTTTATATTTTTTTTAAATATCATTCCCATCCTTTTGGAAGATGATAATATCGCTCTTGTTTATTTTTTGATAAACACCTCCACTAAGAGATATCATTTTTTTCATTTAATATTTACATAGTTGGAAATAAATATCGATTAAAAGAATATATATGATATTTATGATATAATTATTATTATATATAGTTGAATTATTATTTGCATTTATTTTGTCTCATCTCAAAATATTGAAATATCACTAGTGAGTTCGTACAAACTATCATCTCCACGATGCGGCATTATTAATTTTTAATAATCACATTAAATGAATGGTTATAAAATTTTATAAAAATAATAAATATCATACTTTTTACATGATTAATATTTTGAGAGATATTGAATCCATGACATTGTTATAAAGACCAGAACCATTAAAAATAAGAATAGAATACAGATTAGTTTTCACCTAAATGTTCATTTTAATGGGGAACTATAAATAAAATGAAACTTGGAAGGTGTAAAGGAATGATACATTTAAATTTATATAAATTTTTTTATAATATATTTATATTAAATATATATATATATATATATATTATATAGATGTTTTGATCATTTATGAATAAATGTACGACATTTGTTAGGGTTATATGTTACAACCACATTTATTTTTTAGAATGCCTGTATTAAATTTACAATGAGTTAAATTGTAATATAATTATCCATTAAACCACATATATTTTATTATCCTCTAGTAATTTATATTTTTTTATGTTTTTATTTAATTATCATATCCTTATTAGATTAACTATTTTTCTTTTTTATGAAAATCCAACATCATTTCCTGTTAGGTCATTGAAAATTTTTATTCAAGCCCATGTTCTTTCAAATTTTGTTAATAATATTACTTTATATAATCAAATGATTATTTAATTTAATTTATAAATTTATTTTAATTTATTCTAAAACTTTTATTAGGTAAGATATTTTTATTTTATTTAAGGTGTGACATTATAATTTTCACAAAAACTGTGAAAGGAATCGATTTACAAACATTTACCACGTGAACACCTTTACCCACTAACATGAAAATTATTTTATTTGTAACATCCTTAATATATTTATATGTTTATTTTAAAATAAAAAATTTTCTTAATATTCTAAATTTTTTAGTATTATAGATAATGGAGGGAAAGGTTGTTTTATCTTTTTTCAAGGAATATTCAAATGCTATTTAAATTGTTTTTTAATATATTCCAACAACATTTGTTGTTTTTTCGAATTCAATAGGGATATGATCTAATGATACCTTCCATGATATTTCTCTAGATGTATTAATCTTGTGTAATGATGAAAATATTAAGAAACATATTTCATTTCCATGGGATCTGTTGTAATGAATTGATGAGTGTTTCTATGATATCAGTCACACATATGAATGTTTTTTAATTTTGGTATGGGTGGGTCATTAAATCTCCTCCATTTCATTTGGAAATTATTGATATCTCTTGGTATAATATTGTCCTTAATGGGATTTGATCCTAATTCAGTATTTGACTCTTTTCACTTTGATTGTCTTGGGAGTAAACATTGACTAAGGAAACGATGTAATACTGAGTAAAATAAATCCAATATAGATATTTTTTTTACTATAATAGTTTAACAACCTTGGATTGAGTAATTCCACTGTGATACAAGGGTAAATTAGTGAGGAACAAATTATACAATTTTTTCTATTGATTAAATCATCCTCTACATTTTTTTAAAATTTTATTCACTCATGTAATGAGTCTCAATCTCAATCATATATGCATAAAATAAAGAAACAATGTTCAAAATTAATTTTATAATGTTTTTTCCTTAGTGGATATCCTACTTCTTATCATGGTTGATCAGTCCCCCTACTCATGTATTCTTCACTATAAATATCGAAAAACTAAATTATTATATTATTAAAATATAGTCACACTACATATATCTAGATTCAAAAAAGATATCATAATTTCAAACTAAAATTATATATGATGTTTATATAATTTAATAAATATCTTCCTATGAGAATGGTTTCTTAAGGAAGAGAGGATATGGGTCCCCTCATTATGCCTTTTTATATATTCATGAATAGGTGATCACTTCACGTGTATCCTTGGATGAATTTTTTCTCAATCTCATTATATATATCTGAATTTACAAGATCCATCAAATTAGATTAATTATTTTTGGTATTTCACTTCAGAATCGCTTCCCTCCTTTTTCTTCTTCTTCATATAACACTGGAATCAATGACATCTTTCACATAACCTCTTTTTTAAATATTTTATTTTTTATCCAGAGATTTAAATAACATTGAGTTGATGTTTAAAATGGTTATAATAAAGATAAATAAATCTCTATCATCATTTTTGGTTATCATAATATGGAGATAATGAATACATTAAGGTTTCCAAAAATGGAAGGATTATACAATTCCCAATTTTGGTTTCCCTATAATTTCAATGTATAACTCAATAATATATCTAGTGTGAAATTTAATTTCACAATCATTTAACTCACATGAATAGAATACCTCTACCTAAATACTTTTGGATAAGACACTTATTAATCTTTCTAGAGATACAATAATTTATAAAGATAAACTTCACAATCAGACTCCAAATTTCATTTTCATCAACTCATAAGTTTCATGAATTATATTTCGCAACTCAACTATTCTAACAAACATAGCCTCAAAAATATATCACATATTTTAATTAAACTCAGAATTCACCACTGATTCATTATCATATTATTTAGGTATAAAAAAATTGTATAGTATTATCCCAATAATATTTCTAGAATTGATATTTATAGATTATTCATTTAAAACATCAACTTCTAGAATCACTACATTGTTCCATGGTAAAATAGCTTGAAACATAAAATAGATATGACCTGTCTTCATAATTTATGAAATATTTAATGAATCATCCTGGATTGCATTTTAAATATTATTATTTGTACATTAAATATCATTTATTCCATCATAGGGTTTAATTCCGTTAGAAAAAATTATTTTTGTAAAAAATTATTTTATGTATCAAAATTTTCATATCCATTTCACTGAAACACATTTCTCTATGGTGATTTAGATCTATAATAAAATTGGATAAACTAGATATAAATTAAAACACAGTGGAAAACAACTACATTATTTCACATTTGTGGTCATAATTTTTGTACATAGTATAAATCAGATACATTGAGGAAATTTCATGTGTGAGACTATTGATTAAATATGATAAACTTACATATAAATTTTTTTATATGAATCATAAATCATTATCATAAAGAAATTACCATCTTTAAAGATTTATGAAACTCCATATTCTACTTTGGAGGAAAAAACATACATGAGTTTTCACATATTTGTACTTTTCTTAAATACCAAAAACATATTGTTTCCGACGCTTTCGTCGGGGTGCACGCGTCCATCCACTGGGGAGGGTGCACTGCTTGTTTCCCCGCATTCCCTCTTTCCGAAGGCGGGTGGAATCCGTTCCTTGTTCAGGGAAGTCTGCTCCTTGATCGAAACCGGGATAATGGGATGTCGGTTCTTCCCTCAGTGGATTCCTCCTTGGAGCTCATTACCTAGTCCGGGTCTCCCTCATAGATTTAAGACGGGTTCGTGAAGCTCATCTCCAGCGCCATATCTACATGGATGCCAGTTAATTACGCTGCTTCTGTCAAGACGCTCCAGGGGGTCTTGTTAGGACAGCAACCTGTAGTGAGGAGAATGGTCACGTTGGGGCGTCGTCGGCATGTCTGTCTTTGGTCCCTCATCACAGGGCTTCTTGAGGGTGCGGAAGCCCGAGGCATCCCACATCGAACTTGGGGAATGTGTACCATTTGAGGTTTTCCTCAGCTTCCCATGTTTAAAACGGGGTATGTCGCGAGTTTAACCTCTTGCAGAGACGGATCAGGTTGAAGGATCCCCAGGGGGAACACCGATGTTGGGGCCATCACGTGGGCGGCATCCCATATATCATGGAGTGGGAAAGGGTGGCATGATCTCACCGGGATGTGGCGGCCCAGGTAAGGATCAAGATGGATGGTGGTGTGAGGCATGGGGCTTACGTTCTGAGACGGCCCAAGAGGGGGGATACAGTTTAACATCATGTGGGACAGAATACAGTTTAATGTCATTCGGGACGCGATACAGTTTAATGTCATGTGGGACGGAATATAGTTTAACATCATGTGGGACGAGATATTTGGGGAATACGCTCTGAGGCAGCCCAAGGTGGTCGGAGAACCGACATGGAGAGGTCAGGACGACCAGGTGGTGGGCTTGAACCTCGTGGAGGCTTGCTACGTACCATGCGTTAGAACGGATCAAAGTCAACATAGTTCGCTGGGATGAGTCTTACGCTCTGGGGCGGCCCATAATAAATTGTCATGGTCGAGGCACACTCAAAGCCCATGTGAGTCATGCTCCGTGTGGGAAACAAGAGGCTGCAGGGACCATACGATCATGTCGAGAAGGGTGCGTCCGTGAGAAGCGGAATGGGGATTACATGTTGAGCGGCCCAAAGAGGAAATAGGGGCTTACGCGTGGTTTTCGGCCGTTGGTGTTGGGGCTTACACTAGGGTGGAGGCATGTGGTGCGAAAAAGAGCAGTGGGAAAAGGACTCCACTGGCCTTGG
Organism: Viscum album; assembly: GCA_963277665.1. Taxonomy (NCBI): domain Eukaryota; kingdom Viridiplantae; phylum Streptophyta; class Magnoliopsida; order Santalales; family Viscaceae; genus Viscum; species Viscum album. The sequence goes on along the minus strand of OY728161.1, from coordinate 603,921,742 downwards.
CAGGGGGGATGTATAGAGATGCACGGGTGCAATCATCCGCAAGAAAGGATAGGGGCTTACGCTCTGAGGCAGCCCTTCCCCGGCGGACAAACGCCACTACGATAAGGAGGATCTCATTCCATGTGATGAAGATTCCATTCCCGTGGAGACGAGTGGGCATAAAAAATGTCCGACCTGGGGGGACCCTGCATGAGAAGCACGGGGTCGGACCACAGTTTAACATCTTGTGTTAAGGACGAGGTGCTTAGCAGTTTAACGTCCTGCAGATTGGACGATGTGGGTTTGCTCCACACCCCTAGGGCTTACATGCCCAACGCCCTCTACCCCTTGTAGAAGGGAAGGCATTGGTAAGGCCATAATGAAGGGGGGCCGTAGGGTGAACCACCGGGGGGGGGTCCACGTTAGCGTGGCTATGCGAAAAAGCAATAGCCGTTAGCGTGCCTATGCGGAGAAGCATAAGGAAAAGCAACGCAACGGGAAACACGAACCAAGGGACCTTGAGGTTACTTCGCACGAGCCTGGAAGGTCGTGCAGGAAAACAACGCATGGCGCGCATGCCCGGCATGGGAGACATCAGGTGCCAGTGCATGGGGCAGCCAAGGGGCGTCAAGGTGAGCAGTCCTGGGTTTTCCGTGCAAAAGGGAAGGTTTGCATGCAAAATACTAGGACGGCGTGCAATTGGAGAAAAGGAATTGCGCGCGGAGAGGGAACTACATGAAGGGTATTGTGCGCATGGAAGGGTATTGGGCATACAAAGCACGGATTCCGTGCAAGGCTGGAATACTGTGGAGGGGGAAAATTCACTGAAGCCGGTGGAGATGTGCGCAAAGGCGAACTCCGGGGAAAGATTGCGCGAAATGAGGGTTTTACCTAGAAGTCATCATTCGCGCGGGGGGAGCCGAATTGCGCGCACGAGAGCCGCTTCGGATTCCTCAACCCCCAAACCATTCGGGGTCACCTTCTATTTATCTGCGACCTCCAGCGCGGAATCCAGGTGGCGCGCGAAATTCTTCGTGCCGAGCACAGCCGGCGAACAAAAGCTCACCGTGCAGAACCGGGGTGCACAATGATTGTGCACCTCAACAGATCTATTCTGCGAAACCCAGTGATTCTATGCGCACAGAAGTTTTTTTTGCACGGAACCTTTTTTATTTCGCGCACCACATCCCTTGCCTCCGGATTGGGCCTATGATTCCGAATATGAATTCGCTTCATCATTCTGAAACTTCCTCTGGGAGTTACGGTCTTCTTTCAGCGTCAAAAAATGAACCCCCGTGGAATTGGATCGGTGAGATGTCGCAACGATCAGATTCAAAGGGAATCGCCGAAACGCCAAAGTGATGAGCCTCCGGGTCAAGTTACACGCCAAATTCCGATGGGGCGCGCAAAACCTACGGATGCGCGCGGAATACTCTTTCCACGTGGCGCGGAACCCTGGACTTGCATATAAAAAGGGGCGATGGGTCCCAGATCCGTACTTCCGCTTTTTCCGCGCGATAAGCTTACAGCTCTCGTGCGCGAAATCTCTTCCACTGCTGCGTGTAATAATGCTCTGGCAGCATGGAATTCCATCCGAAATCTGGCCATAATCTCGTGCTTGTTCAGGATTTTTCGCGCTCCGTGTGCCGATTGCACGCTCATCTCCAAGATTTCGCGCTGCTCTTCCAGATTTCATGTCGAACTCTCCGATTCCACGCACTGCATCCTGATTTTTCCGAACTCCCGAAAAATTCGAGATGGCGGCAAACCGAGTTGATGAGGGGGAACCCGCTGCCCATAGGAAAGAAATGGTGGAAAACGAGGAGTTTTATGGCGCCAAGGTGATTGTATCCAACAATCTGACCTTGTTCAACCTGTTGTCTCCAGCCCAGAAGGCATATCCCTTATCAGACAACCTCTCGCTCTAGAATTTTGGCATCCTGGAAGAGGTGCCCCTGCCGGGCTTCGAAGTGGACACGCCGCGATCTTGGGTGACTCAGGAGGACGAACATCCTCGCTACAACATCACCACCAACGGCCATCCTACCAGGGAAACTAGACATATGGGCGTTTATGTCCTGAACCCGAGGACGAGGAGCATTACCGGGGACGAGCCTATGGCGGAGGATTCTCCAGCCCTCTAGGTGAGCACGTTCCGTCAAAGCATCACGGATGACACGAAGGGCTGGCTGAACGATTGGGACCTACAGTCCAGGGGTAACTTCACCAGCGAATGGGCCTGGGAGTTCTGGGTTTTCCATACCTGTGACCAGTTCGGGGAAGAATTGCGGTATATCGGCCTGTTCGAGGCGGTATGGAAATCGCAGTTCCATTTCCACCGCCAGCCTGAACTTGGACCGGATCTATTCACCCGGTGGTCTCCTGACACAAACACGTTCCACCTTCATCATGGGGAAGTCGACATCAGTCTTTGGGATGTCCACTGCATCGGAGGTATCCCACTAGAGGTTTACCAATATGACGAGTTCGTTCCTCTAAAGAACACCTGGGGAGACAGGTCGCGGATGCCTATGCTGATGTGGAACCTGTTGTAGCTGGCCAAGGAGAGGCTGGGGGTCAAGGAATTCCTGAAGGACATCACCTACAAGGGCTGGTTCAGCCTGTTCCTTGAGAGGGATCCCACCATCAAGATGCTGGGATGGGGAAAATGGTGCCCAACCGTGACTCAGAGGAGTATGGACGGGTCATACTGGAAGACCGTGGAGGCAGGGAAATACCAATCATGGGGCTACCGCGCCATTGAGGCTCGAGACCCGAACATCCAATATGCCGGGTTCCTTTCCACCTTTCTGAGCGGGTGGCTCCTGCCGGTGCTGGATCCGAGGATGGGCGTCCGTCCAGCAACTTTGGTGATGGCGGGCTCCATGGCCGCCAATAAACGGTTCAACATGGGTGTCCCCGTGCTGGCCAAGCTGTATACCATCCTGGGGCGCATCTCACAAGGGGGGTCGCCTCAGAGAGTCTATGGTCCCTTCCTGATCTTCCATGGCAAGGTGGTGGCTCATCTCGGCGGGTATACATTCCGAAACGCCATCCGTCCTCCGGATAATGGCTTGCGATCATCCTTGCTAAACATTGCGGGGTTGGTTCCATTGACGCTCAATGAGGAGGGCGTGAGGATCCGCATTGGAAACCATGCCAACTACATCTTCAGCCCGTTCCCCACCCCGGTTGGCCAGCTGGTGGACAATGGGCGAGGCTCTCTGGAACATCATGAATACTTCCAGAGCATTTGGGGCGGGGTGCTCGTGGCTCGGATCGACGGGAAGGTGATCTGCGAGCCCTACGTGCCATCTCGATTCGCCAGGCAGTTCGGGTGCCTTCAGCGAATGCCAATGAAAGTCTTCACGGCTGTCTGGTAGGAGAAGAATCCATTCGTCCTGTGCTAGATGTGGTTAATGTTTACCACTTTCAGCTCTAGCGATGTCGTTACTCTTCCTCTCACCGGGGTCGATGTCGGCCTAGCAACTGAATATACCGAAAACTGGACCATTGCATACCCTGAGTGGAATTTACGCAAGCACGTCTGACAACTCGAGGTTACTTGCACTGAAATCGGGTGACAGGAAAGAAGGCACATTCCCGTCAGAAGGGGGAACCAAGGGCGCGTCAGGCAGTGAGGCCTGCGCAGGCCAGGACTTCGGCAGCGGGAACATCACATGGTGCTGTTATGTCCTCGTTACCTGCAGCGGGGTCACATGAGGTGGCCAGGGAACTACCCAGGAAGCAGATAAGATATATGCTCGAACCTTCCCAAGACTCAATTCTCCCGGCACTGTGGTCGGCCTGGATGACCCTGAGGCAATCGCTGAGCATCGAAGCCATCTAGCAGAAGATAACGCAGAATGAGATCCAACTGCCGAAGTTCGGTCTTGTTCGAATTACCGACCGAGTGAACTTCCATCAGCAGCATGCTTATCTGATGGCCATGGACGCATACGCACGCCAAATGGGACGGTGTTTGGAGCCAATTTTCCTAGTGAAAGTGATGCTCGGCCAGGAGCATGATCCAGAAGCGATGCCGCCGGGAGAAGGAGACAATGATGAGGAGCCGGCGGGGGAGGAGGAAACCGGAGAGGATGAAGGCGAGGGAGAAGATGAGGAAGAGGAGCCTGAAGGTGAGGGGTCGCAAGGTGCGACCTACCAAGGGAGTCTCCGAGAGAGCGGCGAGATTGCCGACTCTGATCTCAACGTCACCGAGATTCTCAAGGTTTGCCTCCGTCTTCATTCATTTCCCTCATTCATCCATTCTCCTTTCCAACTTCTAACTCACTTCCCCATCCTACTTAGGAGCAGATGAGCGGTGGATGGGTGTCCCCACCAGAGGAGGGAGGAGAGGAACCAGTGGGACATGATGGGGATCCGACACCCATCATTGAATTAGCCAGCACAGAGGGGTATCCCCTTATGGCGGCTCCTGCAAAGGCCGAAACACTGCGGACCGACGCTCTGGATTCCTGTAAGTCTCACGCTTCACTACTGGTGCTTGTTGTCAAAAGATCCCGTCTGACCAGTGTATTCCCTACGCAGTGATCTCAACACTGGAGGCACGTCAGGCTGCGGAGCCCGGGCCATCCGCGAGTGGACCAGCGGTGGACATACGACCTCACTCGGAACATGCTCTCTGCACTGACCCGGCCCCGACAATAGATGAACAGGGGGTAGCGGAAATCAGTGGTGCTATTCCTAAAATGCGGTCGGAAGCTGGTGGAGGCATCGTTACTGCTGGGGCGAGAGAAGGTCGCCCGAACGTCGAGGATTCTATTCCTCACGAAGACATCCCTGGGGTGGATCCTGCTGCCGATCTGTTGGCAGCCCTCCCCCAATACCAACCCACTGACCTTGAGGAGATTGATGACTCAGACTTAGAGGTCACCGCAGAGAGTCGGATGAAATGACGCAAAGGGTGGAAGTGTATCCAGCGCTTCCTCAGGCTGCCCCAGTCAGATTGGCTGAGGCGGATAGGATCACTTCAGACCAAGCTGTGCTTCCTATGCGCCGGAGGGGCTGATGCTCAGCGCCTTCATCTGGCGGTCCGTGATTACATGGCCGAGAAGATATGCAAAAGCAGCCGACGTACCGACATTTCCCAATGCTGGGAAGGATCGGTGAGCGCTCAAGCGCTTCTGAGGGCGGAGCAGGAAGTCCTGCACCTCAAAGGGCAGGCGTCAGATAAAGAGGCCTTCATCGCAACATGCTCTGAGCTCGTGGAGCAACTGACGGCCCAGCTGGCTGATGTGCAGGAACAACTGGTGGAGGCGAGTCTCCAGATGACCATACCTCAAACCAAGCGGGCGCAGGCACAAGCTAGGGCTGACAAGCTGTGCTCTATTGTGGCCTATGAGGATAGAGTCTTCAAAGAGCGAGAAGTAGTCCTGGAGGCTACCAGCCAGAGGGTACCAGCACTGGAAAGATCGCTTCTGCACGCTAAACCCTGAGGGCTTTGTTTTTTCCATCTCATGAACTTTCTGCATGTACTTCTCATCGTCTCAATCCAATATGTGGTTAAATCCACTCATTTGTACCCTTGGTTTAATGCGCTCAACCATAGTTTCGAAACGAATAACAACTCATCCCGAGGCTCCTGTGGGTTATACCCAACACAAGGAGCAGAAGATGCTTGTACCATCATTTCGTTCAACTGTGGGGCATTGACCAAGGTTCAGGCCTCCAAAATTGGGACTGGACTTCTGAGGAGACCCCTGAGCCGATTGATGTGTCGACTTATCAATGTTCTCTTACACACAAGTGGGGAAATGCAGGGGGCATTGAAATCCATCCGAACACAGGGGAATAGAGAGAAAGGGTGAATCATGCTGCCCAAATTCGGAACCCAATGGGGCGCAACCATGGTGGATAAATGTCAACCGTGGCAGAAACACAGCATCCTTATCACGTTGGCCTGGAATGGGAGGACAATAAATGAGGGCTGACTGCTGACCATTTTCGCAACATGGGGCCTAACTCAAATATCGTTGGTCAGTTTTCCGGAACGTTGGCCCAGGACAGTAGGCGGACCACAGGTCGAGCATCCATACTGTTAGGGGGTCCTGTCAAACATGACTAGTTCTCCGGAACGTTGGCCCAAGATAGTAGGCGGCCCATAGGTCGAGCATCCATACTGTTAGGGGGTCCCGTCAAACACGAAAAGAAATGAGGGTCCGAACAAGGGGGGACGCAAGACGTGGAAGGTGGAGTGGTGGTTTGATCGATGAGATTCCAACTCTCCCGAAATTGCGCCACCATGGCGAAGGCGCATTAGGCGGACGTACCAACATGATCACGGGTCATCCCAATTTCCAGGCAGGACCTCTTTGGTGAGAGAACTACAACTTCCCATTATTAACATGTGGCATCCCAAACATGCTCTGGGTAGATATCCCGATTACACCACTTCCCATGAAGTCGGGATGAGCGGCCGACAATAAGGAAGGATGGGGTTTACAGATCCTTGGGGCTGGACCCAAGACGAAACATCCGGGAGGTCCTACGTATCTCATAATGATGATAATCAAGCCACACGTAGTTCTGAAAATATAGTTTAACGTCATGCGAGAGGAAATACGGATCTTAGTTTTAGGTCATAGAGCTCGGACCGAGAGGATCTTAGTTTTAGGTCTTAGAGCTCGGACTGTGAGGATCTTAGTTTTAGTTCTTAGAGCTCGGACCGTGAGTATCTCAGTTTTAGGTCTTAGAGCTCGGACTGTAAGGAAAGGGGAGAAACGGACACATGGCCAGGCGGTTGCAAAACCCGACGTGAAGGAGGACCTAAGCCCTACTTAACATGTGCTATCCGTGGAAACGCTCGAGTCCAGGGACCGAACACGGAAGTAGGCTAGACCCGCGGGGATGTTCCCCAGGTGTTCCTACGTATCTCATAAGGATGGGAATCAAGCCATACGTAGTTCTGAAAGTGACATGGTAAGATACCAGTGCCAAGGGAAAAGGGGAGTGCGGGCGTGGCCCTTGAACTAAAAGAAGAGGCATTTGATAAATCTTATTTATCCTTTAAGGTGAGTGGTTTTTTTTGTTGTGAAGCAACATGCCCAGAGAAGCAGCCCATGGTGTCGCCACAAGCATCAAGCCATGATAGGCATTGACAAATGGCATGGAATAACACCAATACCCAACGTCATGTCCTCTATAACGAGGTCACCACAATGCAGTTCCATTTTTCGTCGTGCGTCCAGGAGGATAATGTCACAGTTTAGGGTCATAAGGTTTGGACCAACAACACAGTTTAAGGTCATATGGTTTGGACCAACAACACAGTTTAAGCTCATATGGTTTGGACCAATAGCACAGTTTAATGTCATATTGTTTGGACCAACAGCACAGTTTATGGTCATATGGTTTGGACCAATATAACAGTTTAAGGTCATATGGTTTGGACCAACAGCACAGTTTATGGTCATATGGTTTGGACCAACAACACAGTTTAAGGTCATATGGTTTGGACCAACAGCACAGTTTAAGTTCATATGGTTTGGACCAACAACACAGATTAAGGTCATATGGTTTGGACCAACAGAGAGAGGAGCCTCGGGCAAAGGGGCCTACAAGGGTTCAATAATTAGGGAGGGGCAGCAGATGCTAGCTCCCAGCTATACTGGGCCCGAAACAGAATGTCTGGGAGACTCCTCACTCCCGTAAGGTAATTAAGGTCAAGATGCACGCAACCCATAAAGAAGATACCCATGCACATACTCTAGCGCTTATATCGCGGGAGCCCCGAGAGAAACCGTTACGCAGCTCTGTATGTCTGATGTGCGGGGGTGTACTGAGGGTTAGTACAAGGAGTGTCGAGATTCCACCTTGACACGGCGGGGTAGAACATGACATGAACCATGCCACCAACACTCAGGGCCTGGGGAACAGGCGTGACGACTGAGGATTATTGTTGACCATGTTCGCAACACAGCATCCTGTCGTGTTAGACATGGGGACAAAAAAATGAGCATCAATCGCTGACCATGTTCACAACGCAGGATTTGTATCAATTTGTTGTTTGATACCCTGGGAGACATTGGCCCATGATGGTAGGAGAGCCCTTGGGCATTGTATCCAGGTCGTTCTTGGGGGTCCCTCCGGGTATGAAGGATGACGGGGGCCCGAATGAAGGGGAACACGAAGCTTGGAAAGTGGATGGAACTTTCCTAAGTTGAATCTCTAACTCCATGTTCAAGACCAGAGTTCCTTGAGCACATCAGTAGACCACTGTAAAGGGTCATAGGGCTCAGTCTGAGAGCGGCCAAGAGATGGCAGATCCCTGGGCAAAAGAGGGGGTGTGATTCCAAACACCCTGGGCACCGGGAGATCGTGGGATCTTCTAAGAGATGGGGCTAGACCTGACATCTAGGTTTTCAGGAGGTCCTACGTATCCCATAAGTATGGGAATCAAGCCACACGTAGTTCTTGATGTGCGTCTTTAAATGCCATTGGACAGAGGAGGGAAAAACCCTGAGGACAGGGTGCACGAGGTGCATCTATTGCAAACCCGACGTGAATGGGGACATAATCTCACACCACGCCACGCGACCCTGTGGTCAAAGTCCCAAAGGAGAAACAGACGCAACAGCAGACCTCAAGCTGGACCCAAAGACGAATGGTCTGGGTGTTCCTACGTATCCCATTAGTATGGGAATCAAGCTAGATGTAATTCTGGAAATACAGTTTAACGTCATGTTGGACGAAATATAGGTCTTAGTTTTAGGTCGTAGAGCTCGGACCGTGGAAAGGGTAGAACCAAAAGAGGATCTTAGTTTTAGGTCTTAGAGCTCGGACCATGGAGCCCAGATCTAGGGAAGAGTGTAGTTTAAGGTCGTGTTGGACCATACAGTTTAGGAAAAGTACTTCTTGAGGAACCTGGAATTGGTGGGAGGAGTGATACGCTCACCATCCATATTCACCAGGGAATACGCACCATTGGGATAGACCTTATGGACAATAAAAGGTCCCTCCCACTTGGGTTCCTTCTTGGGTGGTTTCCTACCGGGAATCATTGGCGCTCTGAGAGCCAACACCAGGTCACCTTGCAGAAAGGAGCGGAGGTGAACCTTCTTATCGAAAGCTCGAGCCATCCTGCTCTGATGCCTTTCCAAATTATGTAAAGAGCGAAGCCTACATTCGTCCAGCGCTTCCAATTCGTCTAGAAGGATCTTGGCAACTCTGTCTGGCGCTTGCTAGTCATAGACCGCCATGTGCAATGAGGGAAGTTGGACCTCGATGGGAAGGACGTCCTCAGCTCCGTATACCAGGGAATACGGGGTCACCTCGGTGGAATTGCGAGTCGTAGTCCTATAAGCCCAGAGGGTGTTGGGGAGCTTGTCCGGCCAACTTTTCTTGTTCTGACCAACCATTTTTTTTAGAATGATAGAGAGGGTTTTGTTAAATTCCTTAATCTGTCCATTCTCCTGCGCATGATAGCAAGAGGTGTAGTTAGAGTGAATGTTTTACTTGGCGTACAATCTCTTCAGCTCGGCTGCTCGGAACTTGGTTCCGTTATCCGTGAGGATAGCGTGAGGTATTCCAAACCAGTGAATGATATTGGAACTCACGAAGTCGGCGATAGAACCGTCCTTGACATCCCTAAGCGGGGCTGCCTCTGCCCACTTTGAGAAGAAATCCGTGGAGGTTAAGATGAACCGGCACTGGCGGGCCATCGCCGGCAGGTAAGGCCCTACAACATCAAACCCCCAGATTGCAACAGGACAAGAATACTTTGTAGTATGGAGAGGCTACGGTGGCCGATGCACAAAGTTAGCATGAACTTGGCATGCATGACACCTCTTGGCATACTCGATGCAGTCGTGGATCATGGAGGGCATGAAGTATCCCAGTCTCCGAATCTGGTGGGACAACTTCGACCCGACCTGCTGGGCGCCACAGGAGCCAGCATGCACTTCTTGCATGACCTGCGGGATCTCAACTCCTTGAAGACAACGGAGGAGAACACCGTCAGGCCCGCGGCTGTAAAGGAGCTGCTCACGGCTGGGACCGCTTTGAAGGGTGAACTGCGGCGCACAGTGCCGGATTCGTTCCTGCTCGGCTCGGTCCATCAGAAGATTGCTATGCCGGAGATACTCAACCAAGGGTGTCCTCCAGTCAGGAACTGTCTCGATCACCATGCCTGAAACCCCGGGGGGTCCTGATGCGGGGGCACCAGCGGTGAGATGGTACACTCGTTGGCCACGACCACCCTCCGGGATAACAGGATCAATGAATCTTCGGTGTGCCACGTTGATGATTAGGTCATCCTGTTCAGCTTCGCAAGTGATGCCGCCAGGCTGGCAAAAGCATCTGATCGACTGTTCTGCGACCAGGGAACTTGAACGACATCTGGTCGGGATGAGAACTTAGCCATTAGATGGAGGGTACACTCCAGCAACGACACGAGTTCTGGCTTCCTGACAGCGTAGTCACCGTTAACCGGCTTGATGACTAGCTCAGAGTCCCCTTTTACATACAGGTGGGGTACATCAACCTCCAGAGCCAACTCGAGGCCGGTGATGAGGGCATAATATTCTGCCTCATTGTTGGTGCATCCCTCTGACAACAATAATGAATATGGAAGAACGGCTTGCTCCGGGGTGATGAGGACGATACCCATGCCCACTCTATTAAGCCTAGGATCGTTGAGCCTTCTACCGGTAGGGATTCGGGAGGCGCCATCAAAGTGAATCTTCTAGCATGGGGTGGCATGATCGACTGAGAGGATTGCCTCATCAGGAAGTCCCAAATCCAGCGGCTGGTCCGCAGGGGTTGGATGAGCAGCTAAGAAGTCTGCCAATGCCTGTCCTTTGACGGCCATCTAAGGTACGAACCTAATGTCAAACTGATAGTGGATCACCGCCCAACGTGCCAATCGGCCAGTCAACATAGGCTGACTCAGGATGTATTTCAACGGGTCTACCTGAGAGACCAGCTGTACCTCGGGGAGCTGCAAGTAGTGCCTTAATTTTTGTATGGCGAATACAAGCACCAGGAAGCTCTTCTCGATGGGAGAGTATCTAACCTCCGCGTCGAGGATCATGCAGATGAGGTAGAAGAGGCTATTATCTGTTCCCTCGTTGTTCTTCTGGGCGAGACGGGCGCCGAGGGATCGCTCCAGGGTGGTCAGGTAAAGGACCAGCGACTTTCCGGGAACGGGTGGCATCAGGACCAGAGGTTGAAGCAGATACTGCTTGATTTCCTCAAAAGCGGTCTGGCACTCTTCATCCCACCCATAGGCGGCGCTTTTCATCATGAGCCGAGAAAAGGGCTTACACTTGCCGGCCAGATTCGCAATGAATCGGCGTATACAGGCTAAGTGGCCTTAGAGGCCTCGAAGCTCCCGAATATTACTCGGGGGAGGCATCTGACTGATGGCCTTGATCATCTCGGGGTCGATCTCGATACCTCGATACCTGACGATGAAGCCAAGAAACATTCCGGAGGTGACCCTGAAGGCACACTTCAACGAGTTCATCTTCAAGTGATGAGAACGGAGAAAACCGAACACATTCTCACAGTCTTTGAGATGGTCCTGGGGCTGGCGAGATTTAACCACCAGGTCATCAAAATAGAACTCCACCAGCGTCCCGAGGATCGTCTTGAATATGCGGTGCATAGACAGTTGATAGGTGGCACCCGCGTTCTTCAGGCTGAAGGGCATAACCCGATAGCAGAAAGTGCCCTGGGGGCCCTGAAGGCAGTGAAATATTCATCCTCGGGGGCCATCCGGATCTGGTTATACCCGGAGTACCCATCCATGAAGGAGAGGGCTTGTAACCCGGCCGTTGCGTCGATCAACAGCTCTGTCATAAGAAGGGGAAAGTCATCCTTCGGAAAGTGGCGATTAAGATTGCGTAAGTCAATGCAGACCCAGATCTGCCCGTTCTTCATCCTGACGGGCACAATGTTGGCTAGCCACCTGGGGTACTTGACTTCCCTGACGAATTTGGCCTTAATGAGCTTATCAACTTCGGCGTTAACCATGGCACGGTGAAAGGGTTGCATTTTTCTGGGAGGCTACTTGAACCTACGATGGTTTGCTGGGAGGCCAAGGCGGTGGACAGATACCTGGGGATCTAGTCCCGAAATCTCATCCTAAATCCAGGAAAACACATCAAGGTGCTGTCTGAGGAAGTCTATATACTGTTGTCATTCCTCGGGAGGCATAGCGGCGCTGACCAATGTGGGTCTCAGGTCTTCCTCACTATCGAGGTTCACCTGTACGAGCTCTTCAACCATGGCGGAGATGCCCTCCTCAAATGCAGAAGGAGCATCTTCCATGTATTCTTCTCCGATTGTGGAAGGATCGTCCATGGGGGGAGCCGTTTCGGGGCTTCTCGACCCTGATGGGGAGCTATCACCGGCTTGAGCGGCAGAGGTCTTCATGACGGGAGACTCATGCACATCAGAGACCATAGCGACAAAGGTGGATGATCCAATCCCATCCGGCTGGCGGCCCAAGGGGCCATGCTATATGAAATCGAAGCGGTGGTGTCACGTTGGATTGAGCCGGTCGATCCCAGCTCGGAGAAACAGGAATGTATGACGTACCTCCGTTTCCATAAGCCCAACATCCCGATATCGTACGGGGGTAGGAGGCTCAGGGATCACCCGGGCCTGGTTGGTGTAAGAGTACGAGGTGATTTCCTGCTGTCTCTTAGACCCAGAAATATGGCTTCCTCTAGTACCCGAGACAACAAAGCACTCTCCCATATCGGGAGTCGTGGCCTCCAACCAATGGATTGGGAAGACATATACATCATCCAAACCTGCCCAGGGATCGCTCGTGACAGCGGCAGGCTCAACCTCACCTGCCAGGATCTGCTTTTCCTTACTCTTGTAATAGTCAGCATCCAGGTAACGAGCTTCATAAGAGGAAAATGGGGACGCATCTCCTTGGAGCACACCCACTCGACCCTTAAGGTAGTATTTGAGGCACTGATGGTATGATGAGGGAACCGCTGCGTGAAGATGGAGCCACGACATGCCCATCAATGCATTGTAGGAAATGTCTTGAGAGACAACCATGAATTCAGTATTGGAAATTAAGCCTCTGAACTGGGTCTTCAGACGAATCTTGCCGAGTGGAGTTTGCTCGGTCCTGTCATACCCCTGGATTCTGAGGTAGGAGTGAGTTAAATCATAATCGGACAACCCCAGTTTTCGCAGTGTCCGAGTTGGGATCAAGTTAATCACAGAACCCGTGTCGACAAGACAGCGACGGACCTCCACGCCATTAAACTGGTCGGTGATGTAAAATGAGCGGATGTTCCCCTGTATGGGAGGGTCTTAATATTCACTGGATAATGAGATAACCGCCTGACATTCGGAATCATCAATAACCTCGGTGTGGAAGGCTTCTGCGGCCGCTACCTCCGTTTCAAACTAGAGGGGGATCCTTAGAGCCTGGGCGAGCACCTCACTCATTTCGGATGATAGGCGGAGGGCCTCAAGGATGTAAAGCCTCGGTGGAATGTCGTCCAGATGCATCAGGACATCATACTTTCACGCCAAACGTGAGCTTCTGCTTACAAGAGTTCGCTCTGCGATTGGGGGCATGACGGGCCCTACTGGCGGGACCGGTGACTGACTGGTACTAGGCACGTCCCGCTGTTCACCAACTGAAGCCCGGGAGGTGGCTTCCATGCAAGGACCGGAAGGCCGTAGTCAGCCAGTGGCAGGGCTGGCCTGGTTGCGACGTGGGCAAGGCGATTCTGCCTGATCCAGCAACACAAACGATGGTGGAGGCGAACCTGTTGTCACCGGGTCAGGGAGCCACGAGCGCTGCTCACTATACTGGGCCTGCTGCCTGGTCTCAATGGCGTGCACGACCTGACTGGAGGTGACAACCGCCATGCCCCGGCGATCCACGTAGCCACGGCTCCGTCGACGTTGGCGACGGCTGGGGATGGGGAGGTTCACCTGGCGATCCTCGTCGTCGGGAGCCACAATGGGATTTACCAACTCTACGGTGTTACCCGAAGCGTACCCCGGGCTCTCGAGGAGGTCCACCTGGCACTCCTCATCGTCGGGAGCCACAAAGGGATTTACCAACTCTACGGTGTTAAACGAAGCGTACCCCGGGCTCTCGGGGAGGTTCACCTGGCTCTCCTCATCGTCGGGAGCCACAAAGGGATTTACCAACTCTACGGTGTTAACCGAAGCGTACCCCAAGCTCTCAGGGAGGTTCACCTGGCACACCTCGTCGTCGGGAGCCACAAATGGATTTACCAACTCTACGGTATTAACCGAAGCATACCTCGGGCTCTCACTCGAGGAGTCATCCATTACTAGCCGGGGTCTCATAGGGATCCCCATTTATGGGGGACATGAAATCGCCAAGCGTGCGAGAAGACGATGGCAATGGCAGGGCTCGTTCTTTCTTCTTGCGTCGCCGCCTGCTCTTCTGGGAAGAAGTAGGATAGGACGACGTTGCCGAAGCGGCGCTTGCAGATTCCGAGGGCTCTGGCTAGTCCAAGATATCAAGGATGATGCCATGGGTACTGGCAACCGTCCTGCGGGCCATCCAGTCGTTATAAATCCGGGTCCCATGGTCAGAAACCTGTTCCCATGCATCCCCGTCGTCACTACTGCCATCTGATCCCACGAAGACACCTACCACCTGTTCCGGGGTTGGGCCCAACCTGACTATGTTGTTTTCAATCTGGGCTTGGAGCCAGTCCTTGAACACATAGCATTTCTGGATGGTGTGTCCCAGGAACCGGTGATAAGGGTAGTATTTAGGGCGATCTGTGAGACACGCCTCTTCTGGATTCTGGCACTCAGGCGTTCGCATGATCCTCTGCTCCTTGGCGCTACGGAAATAACCGGGGACCTGGGCCTCGCCAAACGAGTAAGCCCGAATCCTTCTGCCTGGAAAAGGGACTCTTGGGGGCTGACCATGGCCAGGGGCCGGAGGAGCAGGCCAAGGAGGCGGAGCTGGATTACCTAGCCTAGGTGGTGGCGGTGCATCACGCGGAGGTGCCTGCCGATTTTGAGGCGGTCACCGCTGGGACGGAGGCTGTGGGGGTGGACCCCTATGAGCCTGCTGATCTGGCCTCACCGGCAGCAACTCTAGCTGTCTGGGGGCCTCTATCTGCGCCACAGCAGCGGGCTCGGCTCTGGCGGATCTCCTTGCAGAGATCATAGGAGGCAGTGGGCTTGCCTGACTGGCCTGTTGCAGGGCTTCTTCGAGGCGCTGAGCCTTGTCCGAGAAGTCCTGGAACCCTCCAGGGTAATTCTACGTGATCAAGTAAGGAACCAAATCCACCTTGATGTTCCGCACACACATCGTCAGTAATTGCTCCTGAGTCAGTGGCATGTCAAGGGAGTACATGAGCCCCTTCCACCGGGTGACGAAGTCCGCGACTCGCTCTTCGGGACTTTGCTTGCACTTGAAGAGGTCTGAAATGTTAGTCTTCCGGGTTGTGGAACTGAACTGGTAGAGGAACTGTCGGCGAAGGTCCTCCCAGCTAGTCACTGATCCAATAGGGAGCTGGCTGTACCAAACGAACGTTGGTCCTTCCAGTGTCTGAACGAAGCACCGGAGCTTGGCAGCTTCCTATTGCACCGGAGTCCCTAACATAGGCCCGCACCTTGAGTTGAAGTGGGCCAAGTATTGTGGAGGGTCTCCAGTCCCTTTAAATGGGGAAAAGTAGGGTTCCCAAATCCCGGTGGGGCCAACATGTCATCCACCCATGCGGGGTACGACTTGCCATCTGGTGGGATCGCCACCTGCCGAGTTTCCAGGGCCTCCAAGCGAGTGATGAGTACTTCCATCAGATCATCCGGATGTGGATTCCTGTCCTGACGGGGATATCTAACCACAAGCACATTTCCAGGATCTTCGATACGATATTCGCGCTCAACGGCTCGGGGGGCAGCTGGAGGAACGACTCTCAGATCGGCTGGAGGAAACCGAGCAGGGTCTCCTAGGTTGCCTCTCTGCTCGGGAGGGTTCAGCGAAACATATCGTGCCCTCTTGCCATGGGATCCAGTGTCTCCACTGTCGGCGAACATGACATGGTCACGGTTTCCTGGGGGGATCTCAGCAAGGGGTAGATGCTCCTGCCCCTGCTGTCCTGGTCTAGGGTTGCCGAAGATAGGCAGCCGCTCTGCAATGCGTTCGGCCAGGAGCTCATCAACCAGCCTCTTTCACTCGGCTAGCTGTTGGCTCAGCGTGGCCTTCTCGGGATCTTCCTCTGCCATCTTCACTGAGGCAGATGGGTCGGCGAGTTTGACAGAACCGATGGGCTCTTTACCCTTGCCGATGTTTCGGCTCAGCGCAAGTTCCTCCGTGGGTACATGAAGTCCTATGAGTCTCCTCTGTTGGCGAGTAATCCTCCCAGATGGGTCCAGTAGCAGCCTGTCCCCAGGGGGTAAGTCCCCGTCGAGGGGCTCCACAATGTTTCCCTCATCTTAAGGTTCAGCCACGTTGACTGTTACTGCCCTTGGCGACATTCCATTAGGGCCTCCCAGTAGATCAGGCTGCTGACGGATCACACAGAAGAGGAGAGCAGTGTACTGCCCCCACCCGCGGAAGTGCACGTGGGGGGTGACCTCCTCAATAACTCTGCGGAGTACTTGAAAACACTGAACGCATTGTTGCTGAAGGGCCTCGTGGAGGCCCATCGACTCGGGGTGCCGGACCGCGGGGATTGCTACTAGGTCAACCTAGCAGCACTGCTCCCCAATCTCCTCGAGATGCGCTTGGCTCCTGGGATAAGGCGCTATCTGATGATGGAGGCATGAGTGAGTCACCCGAAGAATCTGGCGGAATCATTCAAACTCTCCCGAAGTGAGTGACTCTAGCACATAAAAACCCAATTCTGCGACCGGCCAAAACTTCTCAGGGAAGTGGCCCGCTGCAAGAACGGTCCAGAACCTCCACAGCTCCAGCTCGGGGTCTGGAACATTCTGCCCCTATTCGTCCACCGAGGAATGTTGGGGAATTGGAAATGGCGCCATGGAAGGCCGGCAGGGCAGTGGTCCGGATGGTGGCGAATACATCGAACATACCGATTGGCCGCCGATCCCTAGTTCATCCTCCCGGGGTTGCAGTGCCCTAGCCGCCACATCGTGATAGGATGGGCCGGTGGACGGGCCTCCTGTCACAACGTCGGTGCTCGCCGAGGGTGTGTCGCCTCGCGATCCTTCTGTAGGTCCCCAGATATGTTCCTCACCCTCCCTAACAGGGGCAGGAGGTGCTTCCGAGGAGATCAACGACAACTACGAGCTTGATCCCTGGAGGTATGCCAAGTCCTCGTCCTCCTGGATATACCATCGAAGGGAGGAGGGAATTATACGGATCTCACATTCGGTGAGTAGAAGACTGACGCGCCGCATCCCCATCCCTGCCCTCAACTCAAAAGGTTGGGGGGGGGAGGTTCTATCATCGAGTCGTACTCTACCTCAGAATCTGAGAAACAGACTGTTCTGATTCCCGTCCGGACTCCCCTGACATTCCTCCTATGGAGACAATGCCCGACCTTCCTACCACTGGGTAGCTCCTCAGGGTAAGGACGAATTCCGTCATGGGGTCCCCTGGCAATAATAGAGCTGGGGCAGAGGGGACCGAAGGCTGGGGTGCGAGAAGCACCAGGATAGATGTCGAAAGGGACATGGGGAGGACCTCCATGTGAGTGAGTGACTGGATACACAACGGCTCCATGCTCGCGAGCGGCGGTAGGGGGAGTGACCTCATACCCCATGCAGTGGGTTCTGGAAGGAGTCATACCCAGAGCATAGCCGTCGCGAAGAAGTTTTCGGCTTCCCAGATCTGTGGCACGGAATGATCCTTCATGGTGAGTGGCACTACCGTGGATTGGTCCGCAGTGGCCATTTCCAGTGTCCGCGACCAGGAGATTCGACCCAACCTACCTGCAGGGTGGTCGGGGTTTCGATCCCATTCGGGCACACTGTTACCCCTGCTCAACATGCACATGGATCTGGGAACAGAAGTAAACAGTGGCTGGGGCCACAATGGTTACTGATGTTGGTGCCCCATGATGGGAATTCTCCCCCACTCGCACTTGATGCTGGCGTCAAGTCAGATGGGCCAGAACCGGCGGTACGGGCATAAAGATTGCCTGCTCCTCAGCTCGGGGAGTCGGGTGGTGGCATCGACGTAGCCTGGCAGGGGTTCTTGCCTTTAACCCCTAGGACGGATCGCCGATCGAGTGGACCCAGACATCCCCCACCTCATTGGAATAGGGGAGGGATGTGTCACAGCGCTCCGGGGATAGACTCCCAAAGCGGTTGAACGTCGGCATGGGGAGCGACGTCTCCCGGTGCGACCCTCGAGGGCGGCGATGGTGGTGAGGTGTGACCGCCTCTAGATCCAAGCGGGCCATACCCTTGGTGGGCATGACCCCTTTCTCATCATACCAAAGAACCATGTCATTGATTACCGTCCGTTGGATGATTTCAGACGGGGAGAGGGGGCGAAAGCGCATGGAAGCTACGACGGTCGAAGTCGGAGTGACCGTGGGATAGGTGGGACCACACGGGGTAGCCGCGTCGTCACTGCCCTACCCCTACGCCGGTGGGCAGGTGGTGATCGAGCTCAGAATGCAGTGATCTGATTCCTGGAAACGAGGAGATGAACCCATTAGTATCAACAGGAAAGGAGATCAAAAACCAAGTCCTGACATCATTTCGTCATCCGTGGTCAGCGAGAGGGATCCACGCTGACGACGTCACAGAACGGAGTAGTCAACGCCCTTACGACCTCGACCCCTGGTGGGTTCACATCCCGGTGAAGGTTACCTGGACCCGGTGACATGCTATTATTCCAATGCTCCAACGGCTACCATTCCCCGTGTTGAGGAGAAGAGCATCACGTTGGGTTCACCTTCTTTTGTTTCTGACACTTTCGCCGGGGCGCGCGCGCCCGTACGCTTGGGAGGGTGCGCTGCTTGTTGCCCGACATTCCCGCTATCCAAAGGCGGGCTGCATCTGTTCCTTGTTCAGGGACGTTTGCTCCTTGATCGAAATCGGGATGATGGGATGTCGGTTCTTCCCTCCTTGGATTCCTCCTCAGAGCTCATTACCTAGTCCGGGTCTCCCTCATAGATTTAAGACGGGTTCGTGAAGCTCATCTCTGTCGCCATATCTACATGGATGATAGTTAATTACGCTGCTTCCATCATGACGCTCCAAGGGGTCTTTTCGGGACAGCAACCTGCGTTGAGGAGAATGGTCACGTTGGGGCGTCGTCGGCATGTCTGTCTTTGGTCCCTCATCACAGGGCATCTCAAGGGCGCTGAAGCCCGAGGCATCCCACATCGAAAGTGGGGAATGTGTACCATCTAAGGTTTTCCTCATATTCCCATGTTTAAAACGGGGTATGTCGCGAGTTTAACATCTTGCAGAGACGGATCAGGTTGAAGGATCCCCAGGGGGGAACACCGATGTTGGGGCCAACACGTGGGTGGCTTCCCATATATCATGGAGTGGGAAAGGGTGACATGATCTCACCGGGATGTGGCGGCCTGAGTAAGGATCAAGATGGATGGTGGAGTGAGACATGGGGCTTACATTATGAGACGGCCCAAGAGGGGGGATACAGTTTAACATCATGCGGGAAGGAATACAGTTTAACGTCACGCGGGACGCGATACAGTTTAACGTCATGCAGGACAGAATACAGCTCAACGTCATGCGGGACAGGATATTTGGGGCTTACGCTCTGAGGCAGCCCAAGGTGTTCGGGGAACCGACATAGAGAGGTCGGGAAGACCGGGTGGTGGGCTTGAACCTCGTGGAGGCTTCCTACGTACCATGCGTTAGCACGGATCAAAATCCACGTAGTTCGCTGTGATTGGGATTACGCTCTAGGGAGGACCATAAGAGGATTTCATGGTCGACGTGCACTCTAAGCCCACGTGAGTCATGTTCGGTGTGGGAAACAAGAGGCAGCAGGGACCAGATGATCACGTCGCAAAGGATGTGTCCGTGAGAAGTGGAATGGGGCTTATGCGTTGAGCAGCCCAAAGAGGAAATAGGGGCTTACGCGTGGTTAGTAGCCCTTGGTGTTGGGGCTTACTCCAGGGTGGAGGCCCGTGGTGCGACAAAGAGCAGTGGGAAAAGGACTCCACTGGCCTTGGCCGGGGGAAATTACGGAGATGCATAGGTGCAATCATTCGCAAGAAAGGTTAGGGGCTTACGCTCTGAGGCAACCCTTCCCCCGTGGACAAACACCACTCCGACAAGGAGGATCACATTCCATGTGATGAAGAGTCAATTCCCGTGGAGACTAGTGGGCGTAAAAAAGGTCAGAGCTGGGGGGGACCCTACGTGCGAAGCACGGGATCGGACCACAGTTTAACGTCTTGTGTTAAGGACGAGGTGCTTAGTAGTTTAACGTCCTGCAGCTTGGACGAGGTGGGTTCGCTCCACACCCCTAGGGATTAAATGCCAAACGCCCTCTACCCCTTGTGGAAGGGAAGGAATCGATAAGGCCATAATGAAGGGGGGCCGCAGGGCGAACCACTGGGGGGTCCACATTAGCGTGGCTATTCGAAGAAGCAATAGCTGTTAGCGTGCCTATGCGGAGAAGCATAAGGCAAAGCAACGCAACAAGAAACACGACCCAAGGGACCTTGAGGTTACTTTGCACGAGCCTGGAAGGTCGTGCGGGAAAACAACGCCTGGCGCGCATGCCCGGCAGGGGAGACATCAGGTGCCGGTGCAGGGGGCAGCCAAGGGGCGTCAAGGTGAGGAGTCCTGGGTTTTGCACGCAAAAGGGAAGTTTTGCGCGCAAAAGACCGGGACAGCGCACAATTGGTGTAAAGGAATTGCGCGTGGAGAGGGAACTACGCACAGGGTATTGCGCGTACGGCAGGGTACATCGCGCACGAGGCACGGATTGCGCACAAGGCTGGAATACCGCGGAGGGGGAAAATTCACTGCAGCTGGTAGAGTTGTGTGCAAAGGGGTACTCCGGGGCAAGATTGCTCGAAATGAGGGTTTTACCTGGAAGTCATATTTCACGCGGGGGGGGGAGTAGAATTGCACGCACGAGAGACGCTTTGGATTCCTCAACCCCCAAACCGTTCGGGGTCACCAACTATTTATAGGCGACCTCCAGCGCGGAATCCAGGTGGCACGCAAAATTCTTCATGCCGAGCGCAGCCGGCGCGCAAAAGCTCGCCTCGCAGAACTGGGGCACAGAAATATTGTGCGCCTCAACAGCTCAATTCTGCAAAACCCGGTGATTCTACACGCACATAACAATTTTTCACGCGGAACCTTTTTTATTTCGCGCACCACATCCCGGGCCTCCGAATCGGGCCTCTGATTCTAAATATGAATTCGCTTCGTCATTCTGAAACTTCCTCCGGGAGTTACGGGGTATTTTCATCATCAACACATATATCATGTTTAGAAAACATCATCCTTCCTGTAATTTTCCCTTAGACTGTCACTATATACTCCAATGTGATCTCGAACACTAAACTTAGGTTAAAAAAAAATCAAAATAATACAAATTGATTATCATTATTGATTGAAAATAAATAAAAACTATCAACAACTCCAATTGTACATCAACCTCCCATTTTAGATTTTATTTATATCTCATTCGATTCTATATAGAATGGTCAATTTGGAACACTCATTCATAAGTTTAGTGAGAATCATCGTATCGAATAATAGACCATATGAAAAATTTATTACACTACATTCCTGGATATATTTGTTTTCTAAAGAATTTCATATCATATTGTCCTGAATATTGATCCAATTTATAAGATGAACTTCCCCTCAATTCACACATGAAATCCGAAACAAAAAACCCAATTCAATATTATCCAAAAAATCATATGAATTGAAAATGACCACTCTTACATTACCAAGAATGTTCTCTCCATTAACATAGTGTTTTGTAATTATTTCTCCTCCTTTTTCAAAACAATGAAAACCCATATAGGGTGGTTAATTATCAGTTCAAATGAGATAAGAGGTATGAGCATGAATATTCAGCCTTAATTAATAGATAAAAAACTCTGGGAAAATAGTTTTTAACATATAATTAATTGGATTGAAAGTAGATATTATGTCTATCAATATATATTCATTTCATACAAGTTCCTTATGAAAATGATCTCAAATTATGATATATCTATATCTAGTGTGTTATAAAAGATTTAGGGAAAAACTTATAGCACTCTCATTATCACAATGATTCCTTAATGACTTCTTAGTTTCGTATTTAATCTTTATTATATGATCAACCATTCATAATACATGTTTATATACATTATTTTCTTCCATATACACATCTATAGTATTTATAAGTGTCATTGATTTCTTCTACATACTGTACTAACTCACATATACCATTCCAATAAACAAGGTTCCATCTGAGGTGGATTTTAAATCTATACTATCATTGGTCCTATCTGAATCAATATATATAAATAGTTCCATATCTACACTAAACTTATAAAAAATGAAATTACTCACTATTCACTTCACATATCTCATTACCCTATTTACAGCTAGCATGTGTGACTCCCTTTGGTGTCTTTTAAATTGAGGAAAAAGTGTCACTAAAAAAGTTATGTATCATCTATATGCATTAATATATAATATAATTCAAAAATGTTATCTCAATTATTTTTAATTAACCATCTTCAATATATTATCATTGAATTTTTTGGATCGAAGACAAGTTAGTGTTGAAACCTAATTAGATTATTCTATAACAAGCATTTGGAATAGTTAATGAGAATAATTTACTTGGGATTAAAATATATGATCTGAATTCTTCAAAATCTATTACTCCAAAAAGTATCTCAACAATTCCATTATGAAAATTTCTCACTTTTTATTCATTTTATTGGTTAATTCCTCTTAGAGTTACTCATGGACATTAGAAAAAATTATACCATTAACAAAAACTTCAATAAGAAGGGTACTTATAGATAAATCTCTTATAGAAAAATATTTTTCAAACGTAGCCACATTGAAACCGATTTTTTATGCATATATATAATATTGAGGATCAGTTATGGAGATCTTATTTCATACCATATAATTCCTTCCACATCCTGCAATGCAATATACCATTATAATAAAAAAAATAAAACCATGACATTTTCTAATAAAGACATCTTCCTCAAGCTCACCATTCCAAGAACATAATTTCATATCCATATGAATAGTTTTACATCACTTGTATGTACCAATATATCAAAAAATTATAATTATTCCCTGCCAAGATAACACAGGGAAGTATTTTTTATGCCAATTCCTTTAAATTCAGTGTATGCTTTATATACCAATCTAGATTTTTTCTTTATCACAACTTGATTTCCATTAAATTTATACATCGAAACCCCTATTTTTCAATGAACTTATATTATTTTGTTCTTCGGAAAATCTCCCAAGTAGTATATTTCTCAATCTAATATAGCTCATCAACAATAGTAACTAACAATTAAACATTACTAGTAATATAACCATATTTTCCATGATTATTTTAATATTAAACAGATTTTTAGAAACTTAATTGATTAAAATCAAATTTATTTAACTAATTATTTTCATGGAAGGATATAGTGATTTAATGAAAATGTGTATAAAGAAAATGATTTATTCAAGAAAAATATATCCTGTTATGAGTGATAAGTGAATGACCAAGTCAATGGTATTAAACAAAATAAAGAAGATGAAATAGAATGTAATCCACTGGAAAACAACAATTCACATCATTAATTTCATTCTAGACATTAAAAATGAAAGAATACAGTATGTGAAGCATTGAAATGTAGAGAAAGAAAAATTCTAGAGTATGATATCATATATCAATGCATGACACATATGGTCACACCAGGCCACTCCCAAAAAAGCCCCTTGATAGTTTTTCAAAGTGTGAAAATTTTCATGAAAATTCCATCCTCAAAAAACTCACATCATTAAATATTGATTCATTACTAGAAATAATCATTTGGGTTCAAAAAGTATTAATTTCAATAGATTTAATAGTGGATCATTTTATTTTTTATTCAGAGACCTCCAAGAAACCAAAAATTTAACTTCGAAGAAATTAATTTATATATTAATGGAATGAGGTAAAATCCTATCCCTAAAAAAGAGAGCATGGGGTATTGAAAGAGGACCATTCTTCAAGGGGAACCGCTTTATGATAGACTTTTGCTGCACTGATCCTCATACCTTATTTTCCTTTTATTTTTTTAAAAATCATATGACATACCCACTGTAATGAATCAAATCATACACCTTATCTATGGAGGGGTTGTTTTTTATATTTTTATGTAATAGTGTAGGATATATCTATTATTTATGAATTTATTTTCTATAGTTAATTGAATGAAAATTATTTTTCTATATTTTGTTTCAATTATTAATTAAATCATGCAATTTTGTAGGGTTTTTATCTTGATAATGCTGACTACCATATTCGATTATCCAAATCATCCCCAACAATTTATGATCAATATACAAGTGGATAGATTAGGGAAGGGTGGTAAATTCTTGGAAATCACTAGCACATGTACATAACTATTGTAGGAACAATTAGTTGTTTTAGAATAATTTTACTCAATTATGGATTTCCATAACTAATCAATTGGAACTGCTACCTCAACACACAAATATGTTGTATTTTAAAGCCATTTGATATTATAATTAGCATTTTTCTCTCAGTCACCATGTGTACAAGGGAGTGAGATGAAACGATATAGACATATCTCTCTAGCAGGACAATTGAAGTTGAACTGGTAAAATTATGAACCAAGATATTGTCATAATAGGTCTATCCAATCCCACTTAGAAAACCATTTATTCAATATTTTAATGTAAATTATTTAATATTCTTCATATATTCAATATCCCAAAATAAAATAATGTTTATTTTCTTAAAAAAACAAAAAAAACAATTTTTTTGCAGTCCACTGCGGGAGACTACCTAGGTTTAACAAATAGAGTATACATAGTTAATAAAAACATTCACCATGATCCATTATAGGAGTCAATTAAACATTGCACCATTTTGTGGGAAGCATTTACTGAAAACCTGAAAACATTTTAATTTACATTGGAGGAGCAATAGTGTAAATTACTAATTAATTTATTTTGGAAGTTAACTAATTCTAACCGAACATATGAAAATTAACATTCAATATGTCTTTGAAAAAATAAACCTCGCATATTCATGTAATAGTTTTAATGTTCACTCTAATCTGATAATTATGGATGGAAATCCCAATCAAACACTTAATGACTTGTGATAACCCTATTTTTCTAACGAACAAATTCATCTAGTTTTTCACATATTAGACAATGATTATGAATTTCATATTGACATGGTCCATGTGTTGCATATGATTCATGGACATTCTGCCAAGCACCCAAATAGCCACATCCTGGAATTCCCCAACAACTACTCCATCCATAATCTCAAGAAGTCAAAAAAACATGTAATGTGGTGAGAATTACACTTTTCACTATAAACAGCTGAAAAGAAGAATTTATTCATCATACAGCCAGGATAAGTTAATGAATGAGAATATATAAATATATTCTTCATATAGATGTTTTCCCCCACATCTACTAGTACCAAAATCTATGAATTGATATATTCCATCTGACAAATGAATGGTGATACATAGTTTGAGAACTAAGAGAGGATAAAGAATATCATCTCCACCTTCCCACATCAATCCATTTAGGAACTCCACTTACATGTGTTGTTATACCAAGGATTAATCGATAATAATCACAACCTACTTGATGCCTCATCAGGAGGAGACTTTATTGAAATGTCACTAGAATATTTCATAGTTCTATTTGAAAGACTTTATCTAAACTCACCGCAATTAGGTGAAAAGGGTATGATAATGAGGGTTATACCTGATGGGCAAACATTTAATTCCTCTCTTTTGTGAAAAAAATTGATTTCCAACCATTTTGGTGGGAAAACATGTTGTAAACCAAGTAAAAGAACCACAAATCTCTCCCACAATATGTGTTTTATTGACTTCTACCAATCATTAAACTAACCAATGTTCTATGGGGCATGGGATAAAAATAGTTTATACCCCTTTAAACCATGAAAACACCAGTATATCAGGCCATGTCCTTTAATTAAAATGAATACCCATCATAGTGTCCATTATAGAAGCAACAATACCAAAAGACACTCTCCCTTCAGAAGCCTTTTCTAACATAATTTCCCAACTGAAATCATATGAACAACCGAAAATATTTTCTCATAAAAAACCACCAAGGTGCTTAGATTTATGTGATTTAGCACTCATTAAATGATATGAAAAGTAATTTTACCATTATTATGGACTTTTCGGCTAACATACTGGGTAAGATACCATCCTAGAAATATTCCAATCCCATGGAAAGAATATATGTTATAATAAGATGAAATGGAAAATAATTATAGTCAACATAACAAATAATTACAGCCAATTTTTTGTAGAATTATGAAAACCAACGAGAAAATAACAAGATTCCAAAAGTGGTATTGACTTTTTTTTTTAGAAAATAAAGTCCATAAAAAATAGTGAAAAATAACTAATAGGAAAATAAGAACATTTGAACACCATTAAATTCTAATATTATTGATTCAAATAATTTGGAATATGGTAATATTAAAAAATAGATTCATGATACCTTAGGAAATGTCAAGATCATCATTACACAACTAGAATAAATCTAGAAATCCCAATTAATGAAAATTTTCTTAATGATATATACACAAAAAGAATGGGAATTGATTAAATGAGAATATAATATTATGAAGAATCATCTCATCACGGATCGCACAGATAATACCAAAAATAATCTCAACATATAATGACATTATATATTCTATTCACTATTGGTTGTTGAGTTTTTAGGATTCATTGTGTGATATTGGTTAATTCATTAAAATCATTCCAAACATCATATTCATATCCTTACTGATTCTAAAATTTAATCCCACCAGATTGGTGGTCTAGGATTAAAATATATCGAAGTAATTCATAGGAGTTTTGGAAGACATCCATGTAAAGTTCAATGAAAAAAAAATTCACGTAAAATTATATCTTATGAACATCGAATAAGATTTTATTTTATCAAATTCACCCATCATTTTGGGGAGTATAATCCTTAAGTCATAAAAAACATCATCAATTACCACAAACGGACACCTTCAATGGATCTTGGAGATAGTGGAGTGCATTGCAGCATAATTGAATCCATGAAGATTCTATAAATCAGTCATTCACTGAATGAAATATCCTAAAATGAAGGTTAAAAATCAACCGAATATTCAGTTATGCACTAAAAATTATTATCCAAAGAATATCATTTTCTCATAAAAATAGCATTGAATAGGTAAGATACCAATTATCAATAAATTCTAATTTCACGTTTGATGAAGAAATAATATTTTAATTTTTTGATAGTCTAAATGAAAAAATTGAAAAAATTTAGCAACTCAATCATCTCATACATGGATACTTCATCATTTTTATGAATATTCATTTCATTACACAAACACAAGTCTGAAGACCATAATTTTCTAGTTTCTTAGGAAATTTGGAACACATTTGGTGAAAGATATTTAATGTCTCTAATTTTCATTTTCCCACTAGGTAAGGTTCATTAGTATACCCTAAATAAAACCATTATTCATATCCTATGGTAAGGAAAAATAATAAAGAGTGATATTAGATTATTAGTAATGGTAAACAAGTGATATTCTTTGGCATAATTTAACATAAGTATATTAGAAAATGAGCATTACATTTTCAAACCAAACCATTCATATAAATTATCATAATCTTAAGTCATAGAGTACTGATTTTATGTTCATAAGACATTAATTACAAGTAAATCAAAAAACATGAGAAATTTCATCATTACATTAGCATAATAAATAAAATTTTGGTACACACATAATCATCAAAATTTATTTCCTTTGTATCTATGGATTATTCAGAAAATACTTATATGGTCACTCTATGGGTGGCTATAACTCCTTGGTAGAAAAAACCACCATCCCTAGTGGAATACCTTTTTTGATAGTGGAATGGGATCACTACCAAACCCATCAAAGTAGAAAATGTTCCCTCCAAATACCATCATGAAAGAGAAACACCCTTATAGAAATAAGTTCACTCTTCATTCAAGTCTTCTATTACTGAACTGATTTTCACTAGACATTTGATTCCTATATTACTAAACCAAGATCACTAACCATTATAGTCTAGTTTTACTGATCCAATCTCGCTACACATTCTAGTCCTATCTTACTGAACTGAGTTTACCCTTCATTTCGGTCTGGTCTTACTAAACTAAGTTCTCTCCTCATTCTACCCCTTTCTGTCTCATGATATATATATAAATATATATACCAAATTCTTTAGAGGGAGATATTAGTGCAAGGAGTATTTATTATAAAGTGACCACCCTCCTCAATTATAACATAAACATTATCTATATTTATAATGTAACAACCATTAGATAATGAAAATCATAAATATATGTTCCATAAGGTGATAAAACATTGACCATATCAAAACACGTAGAATAAAAATGGGTTTATAAACATTTCATCGTATCATAATATATAAAAATAGACATGTTTTATAATAATTTTATCATTTCATAAAATAATAACACGTCAAAAGAAGTGGGTTTAATAAAATTTCTATTATAGTATAATCTATGGAAGAGAAAAAGGATTCTGAATTATAATTTCATCATAAAAAAACATTCATATAAAAAAATATTATTAATATATTTTTACTGTATCCCCATAAAATAATTTGTAACAGAAATGGATAGAATCTTATGTAGAAAATATTATTCAAGTACTGTTTAAATTTTTTGAGGAAAATTTTCTTTTCTCCATTGAAAATATTATTTTTAAAACCAAAAACATTTTAATAACCTTTTACTATTTAAAATAACCACTAAAACATGTAATGGAATATTTTAAGAAATTATTTGTGATGAAATTAGAATATTTTATTCCACTCATACATATTAATGTGAATATTCCATTCATAATTTTGATAAAATCTAAGTGATAATTTTCTCAAAGTGAAATGATGGTTACTCTAACAAATTAAAAAATATTTCAAACACAGTTAATTTTTATTATAAATAATTTATATAATAATAAAAACACTACTATAAATTCAGTCTCTAGACACGGTTTAAAACCATGGTTATAGGTAATAGCCACAGTTTGAGAAACCATGGATAAGTTTAGCGGGACTATAGGCCTAGACTTATAGCCATGTTTTGGAACTATGGTTATAGGTCTATAGCCACAGTTCAAACTATGGTAATATCACTATAGCCACGGTTTAGAACCATGGCTATTCTAGAATATGGACAGAGTTTATTTCCAGGGTTAAAAACTATGGCATTGGACCTATAGACATAGTTAAAAACTGTGGAAATAGACATATAGCCATGGTTAGAAATCGTGGATATAGGGTCTGAAAAACCATAAAAAAAATATTCCCCCCACCCACACCCCCTCCCTCGTGGACACTCTCACTCCTTCCTGGACACCATACATAAACCCCCTCCCATGGAACCCCCCCAATAAATCCCCCCTCCTAGACAACCAACCTGCAGACCCCTCCCTCCATTGAAGACACCCCCTATGTCTTGGACACTGGACACCCCCACCCTCCATAAACCCCCTTCCCCATCCCATGGATATCCCCCTCCCCCTGCAAAGCCCCCCATGCCGCACCCCATCCCCCATGAAAATCCCCCACTCCACTCCCCTGGATACCCCCCCCCCCCACCTGGACACCCGCCATGGACCCCCCTCCCAGATAGACCCTAGACACCCCCTTGACCCTCCACCCCAGAGAGACCAATGAAACTCCCCCCCGGAAGCTGGACACCCCACAGAGAGAGTATGGATAGACCCCTCCCCCCCAGACCCGGGACACCCCCTAGGCAGACCCTGGACATCCCCCCCCCCCCCCCGCCCCAGGACAAAACCTAGAAAGACCATCCCCCACCCCCAGAACCTATAACCCCCACAGATAGACCCCCCTCCCCCAGTATAGACCCAAACCCTGGAGAGACTCCCCTGGACATCCCAGACCTCCACCCCTGACTTTGGACACCCCCTTCCAAACCCTAGAAAACCGCAAAAACAGACCCCCCCCACAGACCCTGGACAACCCCCCCTAAACGGACCCCCCAGGACAAACCCTGGATAGCCCCCCCCAAAGACAGAGCATGGACAACACCCCAGATAGACCCTGGACAACCCCCTGAACCGGGACAAACCCCCCTCCCACCAGACCCTAGACAACCCCCCTGCACAGACCCTGCACACCCCCCAGATAGACCCCCTAGGATATACCCCAGATAGACCCCCCCCTCCCCAAGATAGACCCTGGACACCCCCTCACCCTTACCCCTGCCCCTCCCCTATCAGTCCCCCTACCCCTCCTGCTACTACACACTACCATCCCCCCTATCAGTCCCCCTACCCCTCCATCTTCCAGTCCCCCTGCCATCCCCCACCCCTACCATACCCACCCCCTTCCAGCCCCCCATGCTTAAACCATGGATCTTGGTCCCTAATTACACTTTCAAAACCATGGAAAATAGACCCTACATCCACAATTAATAACCATGTAAATTCATTCTTACCCATCTATACATAATCCCCAAATTCTTCCTTAATAGCTGCACCTTATAGAAGTACTCACATCCTCTAGCTATGAGCAAAAAAACATCACCTTCCTAATAAAACTGAACTCAATTATAATAAAATATATATAATAAGAATTCAAACTCTATCCAATCTAAGCAATATAAAATTCCAATATCAATATCAGCATAATAAAAATAAATATTTGATAAAAATAAATATATATACCAAGAATAAAACTTACATCTGAAATATACCTCAATATCAACATCACCAGAACCATCATGAACCTCATCATCTCCTATAGAAACACCGACGTCATTATTATCTCAACTCAGACCACCACCGCCACCCGCCACCACCACCATCATGATAATTGAAATATTTATTGGTTTATTCACCTAAATCAGTGGATAGAGCAAAGAATCCTGATAAACATAATTCATACAAATGTGAACACATTTAACTAATGAAAACATTCAACGTTTATTTGGTGATTCAAATAATATAATTATGTTAGCAATAAAATAATCTGATATAAATAATGCATAAAATGAGAACACATATAGTTAATGAAAAAATTGAAATATTCTTGTGTATGATGATTCACGCACATTAAATTGAAGATAAATAAGAAGGATTGTTAGAATTGAGAGCAATAGTAAGAGTCTTATTATAAAAATAAAAAAACAACAATGAGGGAGTAATAAGGTTTACAGATGGTTAAAATATTAAATCTTATTTATTTAATGATTCCCACCCCCTTGATACCCCATGTGCTCCCAACATGCACCCTCCCCACTGCCCTGCAAACCCCCCTACACCCTCCCCACTGCCCTGTTGACCCCCCCCCCCCCATACGAGACCCAGGATAGACCACCCCCCCAGACCCTAGACACACCCCCTAGACAGACTCCCCAAGGACAGACCCAGACCCTAGAAAGAGTCCACTGGACAGCCCAGACCTCCACTCCCCCCAGACCCTAGATAAACCCCCAGACCCTGGACACCCCTACCCAGATAGACCCCCAGACCCTGGACACCCCCAGATAGACCCCCCACCCCACCAAGACAAACCCTGGACACCCCCTCACCCCTCCCCATTTCCCTCCCCCTAATAGTACACCTTCCCCTCAAACATCCAGTCCCCCTGCCATCCCCCCTTCCATCACCCCTGCAAGTCCCCCTGCCCCTCCCCTACCTGTCCCCCTTCCACCCCCCCCCCACCCATGCCATCCCCACCCCTTTCTAGCCCCCCAAGTTAAACAATGTATCTTGGTCCCTAATAACACTTTCAAAAACATGGAAAAAATACCATACAATGATATTTAATAAACATGTAAATTGATTCCTACTCAAATATAATTAATCACCAAATAATTCCATAATAGATGCACCTTATAGCAATACTCACATCCTCTAGCTACGAGAAAAAAACAAACCACCTTCAAATAAAACTGAACTCAAACTTAATAAAATATATATAAATAGAATTCATATTCTCTATAATATAAAAAATTTAAAATTTCAATATTAATATCATTATATCAAAAGGACCATTTGATAAAATTAAATGTATAAACCAAGAATAAAATTTAAATCTGAAATATACCTCAATATTAACATCACCAGAACCATCATGACCCTCATCATCTCATATAGAAACCCCAACATCATTATCACCTCCTCTCATACCACAACCACCACCACCACCAACATTCTCATTGAAATATTCATTGGTTTATGCTCCTAAATCAGTGGAAGGAGCGAAGAATCCTGATAAACATAATGAATACAAATGAGAACACATTAAATTAGTTAAAACATTCAATGTTTATATGTAGATTCATATAAAATACTCAACATAATACATTCAAATGAGAACACATATAATTAATTAAAATCCCTAAAAAACATTATTGAGGTCTGTCCCCCTGCCCTGCAGACCTCCCCTACCCCCTGCCCCCTCCACCCACCCCCTCCCCCTGCCCTGTAGACCTCCTCCTAGCCCCCTAGACTACATACCTACCCCCTTCCCCTTCCCCCTGCCCCTCCCCCCTTCACATGAACTTAGTTCAAAAAACTATCCCTTAATATAGAGGACCCCCAATTTGAGTATGGGGGGTAGTTTTGAACTCCTAGAAAGAATATAGAGGAAGAAAAAGCAGTAATAAATATGTTTCTTAGTTAGTATATAACTCTTCATAGAATTATGAGGAACCATTTTATGTCAAAAGGATATATAATATGGATTACGTAACCATGTGCCAAATTTGATTAAGTTTTACAAACCTAGTAGACTCCATTATAGGGGAAATAAAATCGAACACCTTATGATTCCTCATAAACCTTATCTTATGCATAATATGATCATATAATCATTCTAAAAATATAAAATTACTCTGAATATAATATTTAATTTTTAGATTCTAACACATAGGTGAGAAGAAATGAAAAACATTGGAAGTCACATAGTATACTGAATTTAATTTTCATAACATGTTTTGTGAGTCCTAGTAAATGGTAGGGCATATAATTTTTTCATATATATCCATGTTGAGTCAACTATATAGTCTATCCCAATAGGGTACATGAAATATGGGATATTTGAGTTAATTAGGCATCTACCACTAGTATACATCGAGACAATCTATCCTAATATAAATTTCATGTTTCTGCTTTACACACAATGTGTGAATCATTAGGGTTAATAGGTATGTCCTCTTCTGATACCTACATCATGTTATCGATATAATACATGGAATATACCCTAGAACAGAATACATGTGTGTTCGAGTGCGAAGTAAGGGTTTGTACACCTATACATGCTAAGTTATGTGGTTTGAAAAACACAGTAAGTGTCCCCTAGGTACACACCATTTAGTATAACAATGAAATTCCATCAAGAATGATTAGTATAAATTGATTCAAAATAAATAAACTATACAATATATAATAACAAATTATTTAGTTTTATTTGGTCTCTTTAGGGCCTATGTTCATGGAAACTGTAAGGATGCATGTGGGGCGTGTACATTGAGTTGTCTTACACTTATTTAATACAATGGAATCAAATGTGGGATATAATAATTCTGGTAAAGCATATAGAGTTTGCATAGGCAGTTTAAAATTAGGTAGATATCGGTCCCATGGTCCATAAATCCTTATGAAAATTGTTCTTGTACAGTTAATAACCATTTTAATTGATTCCTACCCAGCAATAATTTATTAACAAATGCTTCCATAATAGATTCACCTTATAGAAGTACTCACATCCTCTAGAGACGATAAAATAACACCACCTTCAGAATAAAAATAAACTCAAGCATAATAAAATATATATCATAAGAATTTAAGCACTCTCCAATATAAATAGTATAAAATAAAAATATCAATATCATCATAAAAAAAAATATTTTATAATATTAAATGTATAATCAAGAAATAAAATTTACATTTGAAATTTACCTCAATATCAGCATCATTATAACCATCACGAACCTCATCATCTCCTATAGAAACACCAACATCATTATCACCTCCTCTCAAACCACTGCCACCACTATCATCAACATGATCATTGAAATATTCATTAGTTTATGCACATAAATTAGTGTAAGGAGTGAAAAATACTAATAATCATATTGAATACAAATGATAGAATATTTAATTAATGAAAAAATTCAGTGTTTATATGGTGATTCATATAATATCAATATGTTCCAAATAAAATAATCTGATAAACATAATTCATATAATTAAGAACACGTATAATTAATGAAAGCATTTAAATATTCTTTTGTATGATGATTTGTGAAAAACAATTGAAGATAAATAAGAAGGATGTTCAGAATATAGAGAAATAGTAGGAGTTTTATGGACCAAATAGAACAAAATAAGAATGAGAGAGTAATAATGTTAGTAATGGTTAAAATATTAAATAATATTAATTTAATGATGATATTATTCATGTATGGATTTCATGAAAAGGGGAAATTATAATAATTTATAAAAATAAATGAAAAATTAGTCCATATAGGGGGGATAATATATGTTATTGGGTGAATATTTAAAGGTTATTCATGAATGGATTCATCATTAACCTATGCCCCACCCACATTGCACCCACCACCCCTGCCCCACCCCCTCCCCCTTGCACCGTCCCCAGTACCCTGCAAACCTCCCTTCCCCCTCACCCTGCCCCCTGCACCCTTCCCCCTTTCAGTTTTCCCTCAACCACTACCCCCCTTGCACCCCTGCCCAACCACCTTGCATGCCCTACCCTGCATACCACCACCATCTCCCCCCTACCCCTGAAGATCCCCTACACCCCCCCTCTTGCCCATTCCCCATCCCCCTTGCCCCTCCAGACCCCCTACACCCTCCCCCTACCCCTGTTGACCTCCATTCCCCAGACCCCCCTACACCCTCCCCCCATGAAGCCAATAACCCTCATTGTAAATTTTAATCTACAAGAATAAAAGTGTGAAAAATTCAATATAGAATGAATGTAATATTCATTAAGAAAATATTCAAAAATTTAAGGATGACAATGAAGATAATTTAAACATTATTAAAGACTATAAAAAAAATAAAATTTAATATTTCTTGAGTTATAATTTAAATTGAAGAACTTTGAAACAACTAAAGTTGATTACTCACTTTATGTTGAGAGAGGAACCTCTAACAATGATCCTAATTAAAATCATACATCGCCAAAGACTCATTATAGTAGTGGTACATTTATGAGTAAATTAAAAGAACCATCTTCTTAAAATCATAACAATATGTTAACCCCACATTCTATTGAATATTTATACACAAATTCCCCTACATTTAAAAGTGGTGGTTTTAATTCTTCATGAAGATGGGTCAATAAATATATTATTAAATGCACCACTTTAGTAAAGATGGAAGAAATAAGTAATGTAATAATTCTCCCATAAGGTGACAATATGGAAAAATTTCTGAAACATCTCTCCACCTGTAATATTATACTCAGTCTAAAAAGATTATTTTTCATGGAAACTACTAGTATTAATGTCCAAGAATGTCACACTTGTCTTCTAAAACGAGCATAGATCACATAGACATTAGTTTGTATGATTTGGGACCTTTTAATTTAAGAAATGGGTTGTCATCCATATACCAACAAACATAATAGTCATATTCAGTTCAATGGAAGATTTCAGGAGAAAATGAGCCAAATTGATGAAATATTTCACTTATCTCAAAATTTCAAAGAAATTGATTTGAATTTAAATCAATTAGAGGAATGGAAAATTGAATACATTTATCTGACACAAAGTGACATTATATTTTTATCAATATGAGGTAAAGAATAAGTCTTTTAATTTAACAAAACATTAATGAGAAATTTTTATTGAGAAGAAATCAAAATTGAGAGATTGAAGTACCCAGGGAAGGATCATGGTAACATTTTATATTTTTTATCAATAGATTACAAAAAAGTAAATGAATTAATCTAAATAAAAGGTAATGAAGTAATTTAAGGAATAGTAAAATGGAAATCAATAAGAATTTGATACACCAGATGAGGTACTAAATGGGGAATAACGGTTTCCAAACATTCCAAACTACCA
Source organism: Viscum album (assembly GCA_963277665.1). Taxonomy (NCBI): domain Eukaryota; kingdom Viridiplantae; phylum Streptophyta; class Magnoliopsida; order Santalales; family Viscaceae; genus Viscum; species Viscum album. Next base: position 603,885,487 of record OY728161.1, on the reverse strand, counting down.
ACATATCCGGAGGTGAAATGAAGTGATTTCTAAAATATGTAAACCAAGGAAACATACTAATAGTGGTACAACAGTGATTTATATAGAAATTATAGGTCATGAATTTACCATCAAGTTTGGGAATCCATACCAAATTTTCATAATCATATTAATCATATCTAGAAACGTTCACAATAAGATGAGTTAGAAGTAGGTCACATATACCCGGATTACTTTGTAAATCATAAAAATTTAAAACCCTCATAGTTATAGGAACATCAATATCATCAATTATGGATCTAGACATCAAAGGAGTTCTTGAGATATTCAGTTGATAATTCGTAAAAACAACCCATTTAGAATAGCCCATAATGTCACAATAGGCCTACTTATCAGCTGACCATACTAATGTGGGCACTTACAATGTATATACATTGTGCAATTTATTGAAAAATATGGTGAAGATAAATTTCAAAGAGAATTCATAAGTGGAAAAAACCTTCCATGTGATGTTTTTTTATCATGGTATCATTGAATATTCTTGTATCGTTAACTCCCATACCTCCCATTTTCACTATATTGACAAAATCTTTCCAATAAACGGGTACCAAATTCCTTTCATGAATCGATCCAGTCCAAATAAAATTCTGAATCTTGAGATTCAATTCTGTAACAATGATTACGGGAAATATATACAGTGATAAAGAGTATAAAAACATTAAGGTGATAAAAAAATCGACCAATAATATTCTACCTACCTAAGACATGGTCTTCCATTTTTATGTTTTCAACTGGTTATCAATTTTCAGGGAAATATTCACCATATAGAATCTTTTCACTCTACCCTACAAAAGGGGAACCCCAAAGTAAATAAGTGTAAGTAAACCTTTATTCACACCAAATCAATGGGCTACCATATTCTGCTTAGAAATACACACTTCGTTTCCAAACATAATAGAATACTTATTCCAGCTAATAACTTGACCTGATACATCTTCATCATGTGAACAAATTCTCTTGAGGTATGAGATAGTAACTATATCAGCCTTACCAAAGAGAAAAATATCATCAACATAAAATAAATGTGATAGTGCAATGAGATCTATCCTAAACCCCAACCGTTTCTAAATCCCAATATTAACAAGATCAATAAGATACAAACTAAGATAATCCTTAGCTATGGGAAATAAAATATGAAATAAAGGATCTCCATTCTTAACTCCTCTTGAAAACTATAAGAAACAACTTGGGGACACATGAACTAAAACAGAGATCATGGAACTGCGTGGGTCAGATCAAATCAAATAAATGAACCTCTGGGAAAATACTATAATTTTCAGAATAAAAAAATTAGACTCAATTTTATTGTATAAAAAGATTTTGATATATCAATCTTCAGGGACATATTACCATCCTTTATCTTCCTCTTAATGATATTCACACATTTAGAAGTATTGTAGAAGAAATTTTAAAGGTTCCTCCCAGGGAAAAACCCAACATGATTTGTCAAATTTAAACCCTTAGCATTCTCACCCATCTTGTGCATCATGATTTTTCTAATGATGTTTGTTATAAAAAACCCAAGAGAAATAGTCCCCAATCCATTATATACAGAGCATTATCTTACTTTGGGATTAATACAACGATGTTGGAGTTCAACCAAAAAGGAATTTATTAAAGAATAAAAAATTCACATCACAACATTTATTACCTCAAGATGAATAATGTCCCATTAAAACATGAAAAAAGTTTTATCAAGACATCAGGTCCAGCAACACCATCCATATTTAATTATAAAGCAGATGCATGAATCTTCTTTTTCACTGGGGGGCCTCAACTATACTTCTATTTTTAATATCATCAATTTTTGGTTCATTTCATTTGATTGGTTGTTCAGTTTTTTACTTCTCCATTATCTGAGTAAATCACCTCAAAATTAAAAATTCATGGCATTTTTCATTTCATTCTTATAACTAAAAATATTACTATTAATTTATTGAGAAGTGAGAATCCTTCTGATGTTTTTCACTGTATGTATGATATGAAAGAAAAGTGAATTTATATCCCCCTCCTTCATTCATATAATATTAAATTTATTATTAGAAATGTTCTATTTTAGAGTCTGGATAATATCAATTTTGGATTTGGATTTTATCTCCTCCTGAGAGGGCGCATCCTGAGGCTAGTTTTTTTTGGAAAATAATCATGTGAGATTGAGACTTTTTAATGTCACCATCATGATTGGAAAAGGATTCTTTACTATATTCATTCAATTTGTCCTTTAGAATATTTATCTTGCAAGTTACAATATGTAGAGAACTTCCCAAAAAATCAATCATCCGGGAATCCAAAATTATTTATCTATAGCCTGGCACAACAAGCAAAGAATTTTTAAACATTAAAGGAAGTGGGGTTGACCTTGAACTATTAATACAAAATTAAATTAATAGAGGATAATTATCAGAATGAAATCTTGGAAGGGTTAGTCCAGATTTCTCAACTTCACTATTCCTTTCATCCAATTACATAAAACACCTATCCAATCCACTTTACAGCGTCCCCTTTAAAGTATATTGACTCCATTATTATTGAACTATAGATATGGTAACTATGGTCAATCCACATTTATCAATAAAAGAAAAAAATTAACTAGCTGAAATCTTATAGAAATTACTTCGAGTTTATTACCCAAGCCTCAAAATAGCATCAATGTCACCAAGAAAAATCCAACTCCTAGAAATATTCATTGATATAGATTCCATATTTATTCAAACATATCTTCATCTATTATATAAATTTAAGGCATAAACCAAAGTCTTAGAAATGGTAGTGTTAGCATTGTAATAGGAGATGGTCACTGACTGCTGATCATTATAGAAGGAATTTATAGTTACACTATCATTATTAAGAACCAAAAAGGGCTATTTGGTAGCAAAAAATTGATAATTTTAAAAAAATTAATATCCGAAAGTTTTAAATTTTAATTCCATCCAATTATAAAATTTCATTCATGGATAGGTAAGACTAATTAGTATAGGGTTTTTTTCACAATAATGTGCCTATGGGTTTTAACCATGGGAGAGTTCACAATCCCTTGGAAGATCAAAAAGATAACCATCATTACATATTAAAACATCTCCTAGTACTAGGACTATCATAATATTGTGTCCTTCCTTTATCAAAACCAACATTTTCCAAAACCTCTTCACCTATATCATCTATTGCATCAGTAGATGAGGGGTCACACTGGTCCTGTTCAGATGGGGAAAACTCATTGTCATCACCCATAGAGAATTAGGTACTGAGGGAATTGAACCAGTTAGTCGAATCAACAGGTGTCAATAGAAGGCTTCCAAGTAGATTCCTCCCTAAAATCTTGGATGAATGAACTATTGATAAATCACTAGTGTGCTAATAAACATATCCTTTCAATGTTGTAAGATAATTAGCCTACTCAGTAGAGAATTAATTAACTCTTAAAGAACAAGAAACTAAGGTAATTCTATAGATATGATCCTGCTCAAAATCGAGATTTGGACAAGAATAATCAGATTTCTCTACAAGTAATGTAGGATCTAGTTCCTCAACATAGAACACATGAAGCCTTCCCTGGTGGTAAAAATGACATTCTAGAGCTCCATAACATTTAAATTCTTATTTGGTACTGATGTATTGGACTTCTCTATTCCCATATTATTGGATCCTTCACTGGTAGTGAAACAGTGACCTGATCGGGTTCCATAACAATGATATCCTTAATTGGTACTGAGGCATTGGCCATCTCAGGTTCCATATCATCAGAATACTTCCCAAGTGCTGAAGTATTGTTATGTTCGGGATATAGAATGACACCATACATAAGATATGAAGTATTGAGCTACTCAGAGGAAAAAACACCTTGGCTTGAGACCATGCCAATAGTATCGGTAGTAGCACAGATATGATCGAACTCCTCAATAGTATGGACAAAAAACTCATCATTAGAGGAATTCCCACATTCATTACCTTAGAATCATCCAGGATAGGATCACCCTTGTATTCACCCCATGAGAAGGGGCCTCCATTGATGTTTCGTGACTAGAGGGTGGGACCAAACCCTTATCATTCTTTCTCCTGTTGCTAGCATCGTCATGTAACCTAATCCTTCAATGATTACATGGTTTTCTTCTACTACAATCAGAGCCCATATGCCCAAAAAATGTAAATTTTCATAGAATTCTAGCTTCCTCTCATGAATAATATCATGATTAATATCCTTCTCTCTCATGATTAGAACAACTTCATTATCAAGGTTAGAATCCATATCAACCTCAAAAAGAATCCATACATAATGCCTAAAAGATGGATTGTCTATCTACATATCCATAAGGACACTAAATCAGCCATAAGGTTTAACTACTTCACAACATTCACAACATGCACATAATAAAACCTTCAAATTCAGAGAATGAATCTTCACATAGAAATAATAATAAATAGGTAAAACATGTAAAAACACAACGTCCCATAAAATTTCATTTAAAGCTATATCGTTTCCTTAATTAGTTAATCCTTCTTTCCACCTAAAGGAAAACTGAAATGTTGTAGTTTCACAAATGAAAAAATAACATAGAATTAGAATACCATACCAAGAAGTAAGCTTTAAATCAAACTAAACTAAAAATAAAAGGATATATGGACAATTTTCACTACCTCAAAATTCTGCACAATGTTTTAGAAAATAAAGGATGAATGAGGGATTTTAAAATGCATAGAAACATGATCAGGAAGGATTTTTATTGAAGAAGGATACTATCAAAGCTGAAGAATGAATTTCACTTGGACATGATTAAGAGGTGAGATGTTACAACAAAGGTGATTGGGATTCCTCATTCAGTGGCAGTGACGGGCAGAATCGCGAGGGGGATGAGGATAGGGAAGAATAAAGAAATCCATCTAAGAACCTTCGGGGGATGAGGATCGGGGAGAGGAGAGGTCTCCAAAGATCTCAGGAAAGAAGGGTCATCACAGAGAGGAGAGGTCACCGTCGAGAGTATAGGTCGCCGTCGAGAGAGGAGACGTCACGAGGGTGGTGGAGGGTGGCCAAGAGGAGAAGTCACACCAAGAAAAGAGAGTTTCCAATAGAGAAAATGGAATGGGTATAAAGTGGTTTGTGAGGGTTCAAGGTAGGAGAGGAATATGGTGTCTCGAACAGTGGAGACGATGTGCCTGATAGATGGTCAAAAAAATCAAAGATACAGATTTTTTTAACAGTGGCTATAAACTATGATTTGGAAAAAAAAATTAATAGAAGTGTGGATATAAAATACACTAGAGCCATAAACATATTAAACCATGGATATAGGTCCATTGATATAGCCCTATAATCTAATAGTGAACGATTAATACATTTATAGATAATATTTTTATGGAAGAAAAAAATTCATCTGAAAAGATGAAGAAACATTATTTTGAAATTTTTAGTACATAAAGATACAAAGATGAAGAGAAAACATATATCTTCCAGACATAACTACATGAGAAGAAAATTATTGAGAATTATTGAGAGTTAGATCATAAGATTTCAACATTAGAGACTTGATCATAAAAAATTGTGATGAATGATGAGATTTTAATGTAAATACTTTAACACTTTGTTATCATTTATTAATTTGACCCATGAAGTAATAAAATAAAATGTAACATAAAATATCATGATTTTGAAAAAATAAATGGTATTATATTTCAATGGGGTTGTATAACATGATATAAGTCTCAATGGAGAAATTTAGAAAAAATACCATAGAAAATTAATAACTTTTGAACAATAAACCCCATGAAAGATAGACCCTAAAATGAATATATAAACCAAAATATTTTTAATAATAATAATCATAATATATATTCTTTGGTATTATATACAACACATAAAATAAATAGGTTATTAATATGACATGTGTCTCACTGAAGTAAAAAAGAGAGACAAAAATCCAATACCCAATGTTCGGACGTCCTTCATAGACATTAAAACCTTATATATAATAAATATAAGATTATTATACATATTTTATAGAACCATAATAATATATATCAAACCATATATAATTTTATGTGACATTTAATTATCTATTCATTAATAATACTATGTTAAAGTCATGTTTCAGACAGTAATAACATTGTTTTTATCATATATTTTAACTTGTTATTAATTAGTCATAAAAATTTGATCATGGTTTCATCATCTCAATAATTTTAAAGATTATATAAATATAATATATAATAATTATTTATTTATTTAGTTTAATTCATGAAATTTTGTAATATAAAAATAAATACACCATTAATGGAGACGGTAGGTCATACGTGTGCGTAAACCCTATTATTTTATTTTCCTATCAGTGTAAAAGAAACAAATGGTATCTGTTATCAATAAAAATAGTTTTTATGTAATTTATGTTACATATTTTATTAAAAGCATCCAATATTCATTCCATGTAACGTGAAAATGAATCACATCGCTTCGTGTGGCGGTAGTCCTCAATGCACACAAATGATGTTATCATATTACCACAAAATTAAAAGCATGAAGGTATGTGTCATGTTATAATTTCATAATATTTATTACATAATATATATAATATATAAAACTTATTAAATATAAATCCATCTATATGACTATCCTTGATAGGTGGTAATGGAAAAATGAATGAGATCGGTTCACGAGGCAGTAGACTGCTGTACACATGAATGATGATTTCATAACACATGTTATGGAAGTGTAGATGTTTTTATGTTGTGAAATTAAAATAAAAACAATTAATATTTAGAAAATACTAAGTATATTATATAATCCTGAAATAATAATAATTTAAGGAGGTGTAGAACGAAATAAAATAAAGACACTCATTGAAAAAACATTACCTCTTCATCGGGTATCCTCCTTATGTTTGAATGAATCCTTACTAATATAGATTTTGTCCCAAAATAAGTATTATATAATGAAAGGGTGATATTTGGTAAGTTATTTGGGTAGGTATTATTCATAATAAATATATTTAATGGTGTGAATATGTGAGGCGAGGGGGTGGCCTTTTATAGTTGAGGATGAGTGCAATTTTTGTAAGTACCACAATGTATTCAATGTTGGTTTGTCAATGTTACATGAGATGGATCCAAAATTTATATTTAATTATTTTCATTAATTATATGAATGATAAAAATCTCAAAAACACAACTAAATACATGTTCTAATCATTTTCTTCTTTATCTTCTATGTTTCCCTACTTTTACCATTTTGGTTTTTCACTACGGTAACTAGTTATCCAACCTAGGTAATTTATTAATTAAGAATAAATTAATGTGTTAATTATTATATTAATTGTACACAGTTATTAAAAATATAAAATTTATTTTATCAAATAAAATACCTTTGTGTGTTGAAAATTTATATTAACAGAAGTGCATTTAACTTGTAAACACAGTGCTTTATCCTTAACCGTTCTAAGAGTTTTTTTTACTCTTTTAGGGAAAATATATTCATTATGAAAGATCCATTGGTACGTGAATGGAAAATATTTTATATTTATTAATATTTACACATAAATTAGTAGATTTTCATATTTTAATTGATTTTAAATATTTTAATGAATTATTATTTATCATAAAATAACATTAATGGAATTTGTAACATTTTTCAATTAAATTAAATTTAAAAAAATATGGCTTTAGAAGATATTATTCTCACGCATTTTTAAAATCATATATTTATCTATAAAAATAGCTTAACATTTTATTTATTTCAATTTTCTTTATTTTATATATTTTTTGAATCAGTTATTTTATTTTATTGTAAACTATATAGTTACGTTGGTTTATTTTTGTATAAATTTAATGTAATTATTTCATCTCAAAAACATAAATTAGATTATTAGGATAAGATAAATAATATATCATTTATAATGATATATATGTCTAGACATATGTTGTTTTTCCAAATCCCAAACCATTATAGAAATTAACAGTATGAAAAGTATATTTTTTATCTTTTTATTTGCATATATTATTAAATAGTTCATATTCAAAAGCCGTGTCAAGTATTTACCATATATTATATAATTATTTTTTCATGATTAAAATAAATTAAATAAATAAAATTAAGAAAATGATTTATATAATTTTCACACTTAGTATTCTAGTTTATCAAAAGGAAAATCCATTTTTACCTTAACAATAGTCATTAATTTTTACATATTTCACTATTCAATTTGCTATAAATTTTAGATATTATAATTTAAAATTATAAATTATGAGGATACAAAATATGGAATCTATTTATCTAAATTTAATCACTACTATATAATTGGGCTTTGAAGCCCCCTGACACGGGTGACCGCATTTAGCGGTAGCTATAGGTGGCATATAGGGACTTCCATTAGTGGTCACTGGGCTTTAAAAAACGATCCCCCACCCCTCCCCTCGCGGAACCCTACCTGTGTCACCTCCCCTCGATCATCTTCACATGTACCTCATCGCCCCACACCCTTCGCCCTCGCTACCCTCCACCCCTCACCACCTATCCCTTCACCACCCTCCCCCCTCCGCCCTCCGCACTCCGCCCCCTCCAACCTCCACCCTCACTGCCCTCTGGCCTCTGGCCTCTGCCCTCCACCATCCGCCCTCCTCCCTACGGCCTCATCCCTCCGCTACCTCTACCCTCCACCCCCTCGGCCCTCAACCCTCTGGCCTCTGGCCTTCGCCCCTTCGATGGCCATCCCCCATCACCTCGCCGCCCACTACTCCAGCTCTCTGTTATCCCCCATACCCTCCCTCTTTGTTTCCCTCCCTCATTGCATCGTCACCGCCCATCCCCTCCCTCACTTTCCCATCATGTGCGGCACCGCCACCGCCTGGTCCCCTCCCACCCCGCACGGCTAATGCTCATCCCCTCACCGCTGCCGACTGTCCACTCTGACTCACCATTGTCCTCTGTCTCCTCCCGCGTCGTCCCACCCTCACTGCACTGTTTCCACCTCACCGCCTCCTCTCCTCTGGCTCACGTCCATCACCCCCCCATCCCCTCCCTCGGCACACCGTCTCGGGATCCATCTCCTCTACACTACCTCTCCTCTCCCCCGCAGCACTACCTTCGGCTCCCCTCCCTTCTAGGTTTGTAGCGCAATCAGGTATGAAATGGGATTTCAATTACATTCCATTATCAATTCCCTTATTTGTTATTCAGAGACATAATTTGATTATTTTTTCAATTTTCCACATGCAATTTGTTAGTATTTATTTTAAATATATTTGATATGAAAAATTCATGTAATAAGTCTTGTGTAAATGTTTGTTATACAAATATTATTATGGATAAGAGTTGGATTGATCATCCAAATCGAACATCTAGAGAATATTTCAATGGAATTATGTAGTTTATTGACTTCACAAGTGGATTTGAAAGTGGCTATATTAGTTTTCCATGTAGAAAATGTGCTAACAAATATCAGATAATATGAGATAATGTTAGGGAGAAACTATTCTTTAACGGATTTCTAAAAAATTATAAGATTTCGACTCATCATGGAGAAGAATATGTCTGTTTTTAAAATACGGATGCAGTTCAGATGGATGTTGATGCAAGTATTAATAATACAATTCATGAAATTATAACTGAAATGGTATGTGGGTTGGATCCTAAAGGCATTGACATCCGGAATCTTGATACTGGTGAGATAAATCTTTGCTCTGGTGCAGATCCTGATTCGAGGAGGTTTTATGATGCACTTGATGATAAAAAAACAAAATAATATCCCATATGTACTTATTACATTAATTTTTTTTTATTATGGTGTTTTTTCATTTGAAGACATTAAATCAATGGTTAGACACATCATTCGACATGTTGTGGATGTTATTGAAAAAGGTTCTTCCTATCGTAGCTAAGATTCCCAAGTCGTATTCCCATGCTCATAATTTGACAGAGAACTTAGGTTTTACATATGAGAACATAGATACATGTGCAAACAACTATATTTTGTTTATAAAGGAAACCGCACATTTGAATATTTGTATGGTTTTTGGTGCTTCTAGGTGGAAATAGAACAGAGGAAATAAGACTCATCAATGTAAGATTACGATACAGGGGAAACATATTGTCGTAAAGAAAATGCGTTACTTTCCCCTTAAACTGAGGTTGAAAAGATTTTTTATGTCATATAATGTTTCTAATTTAAGGAGATGGAATGTAGAAAGAATTCATGAAAATTATATGTTAACCCACCCAGCAGACTCACCTGAATGGAAGGATTTTGATAATATACATCCCGACTTTTCTAAACAATGTTCGTAATGTCTGATTGGGGTTGGCAGCAGCTGGATTCAATCCATTCAAGTCTATGGTTGTTGCAACTCATAGCACATGTCTTGTGGTGTTGGTTCCATATAATCGTCCTTGGTGGAATTGTATGAAGCAACAATTTATATTACTTTCCACTCTTATTGATGGACCTAGAAGTTTGGGGGATAAGATTGATGTTTACCTTCAACCATTTATTGATGAGTTGAATGAATTTTGGATCGATGGTGTGATTACTTATGACTATGAAATAAATGAATTGTTCAAATTGTAAGCTGCTTTATTGGGGGAAATCAATGACTTCCCAACTTATGAAAATTTAGCAGGATAGAGTACGATATGGGAATTTTCTTCCCCAAGTTGTGATAAAATTAAAAAATATGTATGGCATAAACATTCCAAAAAACGGGCATACATGGGTCACAAACGTTTTCTCCTCCCTTATCATAGGTCTAGAAAGGATAGAGTGAAATATGATGGTTTTAGAGAGCTCATACTATCATTAAAGATCATGGAAGGAGTCAAAATGTTATCGAATATTGAGGATGAAAACATCCGCACGATATATGAAATTCAAGATTTGGTGGCTCATCCATTACATAATATTCGTGATGTGGGTAGACAGTGCATTCACAATTGGAAAAAGAAAAGTATTTCTGATAATCTTCCATATTGGAAAAATATAATGCTAAAGAATAATTTGGATGTCATGCACATTGAAGAAATGTTTTTGATAACAGATTGTAGACCATTTTATGTTTAAGTGGAAAATCAAAGGACCATGTTAATGTACATCAAGATTTGGAAGAAATGGGTTTAATGAAATAGTTTCATTTACAGTTAGATTAGGGAAACAAGTAATATATTCCATCTTCATAGTATAGAATGACTAGAAAGGATAAAGAGACATTTATTTCCATTTTGAATAAGCTTAAGGTTCCTGATGGTTACTATTCAAATATTTCAATGTGTGCGAATCTGATGAGAAAGATATTGCAGGGGTGGAAAAGTCTTGACAATCAAATACTACTTTAGTAGTTGATTGCAATATCAATTTTTTATTCCTTATCCCCCAATGTTGTTTAGCCGTTGACTGAGATGACTAATTGTTTTAGACAACTTTGTTTAAGAAAGCAACAAATGAGTGATTTAAAAATATTTCAAGACCGAATTGTACTTATGATTTTTCACTTTGAGAAACTATTTCCCCCTCATTTTTTGATGTTATGGTCCACTTGACAGTGCACCTATCTAATTATGTAATGGTTGGTGGTCCATTGCAATTCAGGTGGATGTATCCTATTGAGCGGTATTTGAGTACATTGAAACGATTTGTATGAAACAGAGCTCGTCTAGAGGCATCAAAATCCAATGGTTATTTGATGGATGAGTGTACTACTTTTTGTGCAGAATATCTTATGGATGTTGAAGAAAAATTAGATAAGCCCTCTCGGATTCATGATGGTCCAGTTAAAGAGGGAACCATATTTGATATGGACATAATCGAGTGGATACAATTGCATTGTTATATCTTGTTCAATACTCCATCACTTGCACCATTAATGTAGTAAGTTTCTTATCACTTTTATTGTTTAACTTTTATATGTCTTGTTTGCATAAGTTGATCATTTAAACATCGCGTTATCATTTGCAGGAAACACATTAATGAGAAGAAAGAAGAGATGTATTGTGTGACTGAGTATCAAATTCAAAAATCTCATTATCTGTCATTTCATGACTGGTTTAGGGATTTTGTATGTATAAATTTATTTTCATTATCAGTGAAGTGTTATACTAATTTCATTCTTCATATATCATTATTGAATTCTAGGAATTATGTGGGTTCATAAGATGAGGGAGTTAGGGGACCCCACGCTGACTAAAGAATTTATCCAACTTTATGAGGGTCTATCTATAATGGATCGTCGTTATAAAGCTATAGATGCTAATGGTTTTCAATTTCACATTAAATATTTTGATGACAAACAAGCAACACAAAACAGTGGCATAGGTTGTCCATTCGTCGATTCTAGTTATTACCATGGTCAATTGATAGACATCATTGAAGTTATATGCACACACGAGTTGAAAGCATATTGTTAAAGTGTAATTGGTTTGATTCAGTGTGTGGATGTAAAGGTGATCAATCTCAGTTTTCATTGGGGAATTTTAACTATATGTTATACAGAAATGAATGAGTTGATAATGAAGCTTTCATTTTTACATCACAAGTGGAAAAAGTATTCTTTGTTACTTTTCCTTCGAATCCAAGTTGGAATGTTGTTTTGAAAATGTCCCGACGATGAGTATTTTTATTTGAACAATTTGTACTTGAGACTATTCTGTTTGTTTCCCAATAGCTTGATCAACATACTGTATTTCAACATGAAAAAGATATTTATTGGGTTAGATCGTCCGTTGAAGGAGAAATGGTTAATTTTCATGCTTAATGAAAGATATAATTGTTTTCCTTCAAGTCAGTATTGAATTTCCATGGATTTCATAAATTATCTAACAATTTTATAAATCCTTGTAGGTTTTAATCCTAACTTTTGAAAGTTTATTCATTTTTAAATATTTAGGGTGATTTCACTTTTGTTATCTACATGTTATTTTCTGCTTATCTTCCCATTGATGTATTCTTCATTTGTTACATTTCCTACATGAAGTTTTATTAATTTAATCTAAAATTTGGCTATGCATTGATTGGTTTTGTACATAATTTGTATATCTGTTTTGTTAACTATCTGATTTTTTAAAATCCATTCACAACTAATTATTCAATACATATTTGTTTTGTTAACAACTATAAAAGTTTTATTTTAAAAAAAAAACCCAATTTATCTTTTAGAAACTTTGGATAGTCCCCTTATTTCTATTTTCTATGACTTCATGCATGTAAGGGGAAGAGGCAGTAGATCCACATCATTCATCTGAGCCATCTACGTCACTGGGTCAAGGTTTGTTTGAATGTCATTATGTCTATTTTTTTATGTGATTGATAAACACACACACACACACACACACATATATATATATATAACATCTGTAAAATTATATATAAAATTGTTTTCAATAGGATCAGACTCGACTGCTTCTTCCTCTTACAAGAGAGGCCCTGGTCATGGCATTTTATCATGGAATTACAACAGGACATTTGATGTTTCCTTTGATGAGATATTTCATCCCTTGGGACTGAATTCCCCTACATTTATTCATCATTTGGGTCATATCATACGTGACCCACATCGATTTCCATGGAATACATGTGATTGGGATTTTATCCCTCAAGACATGTGAGATCATCTTTGGAGGGAGGTTCAGGTAAGAAGACCATTTTACTTTCTTCCAAATGTATAAAAAATACTAACATATGTGATTTTTTTCATTAATAGAAAAATTTGAAAGTATCCCCCAATTATTTCGGCCCGTGTGTATGACAAAATGTCATAAGATGGGGAACGATTTTAAAGGAAAAGTTAAGAGGGATCACTGGGAACCAAATGTGGGTGCCCCAGACATTCTGGAAAAAGTCCTAAGAGGTGTCCTCTTGGATCAATGGTGTGACTTAGTTACATATTGGTATACTGAGGGTGTTACCATTTGTATATTTATTTTGTTATAAATATTTTCAATAATGTGTGATTTGTTTGAAATTTGAATTAATTGAATGTAGGAGGTTTCAGCACACCATTATGAGAATCGAGCGTTGAAGGGACCACCACACAGGCTCAGGAATCATCACATGTCTCAAATCTGACATGAGGTATTAATTATTCATTTTTTAAGTTATTAATTAATATGGTTTTGTGTTTATATTCTATTCATATACAATTACGGAAGAAAGGTGCACTGACAGATAAAATGTCGGTGTGGATGAGGACTCAAGATCAAAATGATCTAGAGGATGTAGCAATGATAGTAAGTTCTTGTAATAATTACCAATACCTATATAAATCTGTATATTAAAATAAATATGTATATATATTTAAACATTTCACAGCCTCAATTTGAAGTTGAGTTAAAACAGTTGACAGTGGACCAATGACAACTTCCCATGCGATGGGAAGATATTATCCATTGCAATATTGGTTGGGACAGGAGTGGATATAGTTTGACCTATAGAACATGGATTACTAGTTCTACAGTATCACGCACTGCGGTTGTCAGTCCTGCTATTGCTCAGATGACAGGGTGGTTATCAGATTTTGAGGCACGGCTCCGCGTTTCCAAGGAGGTAAATGCACAATTGATCACTAAGGTTAGAGAACTGCGGGAATATGTACGTTAAGGTGATGGTGCATGGGATCATACGGCGCAGGTTTATACTGTATTTATTTATTTTATTTAAATACTTTTTGTGATGAAAATCTACATAATTTTTATTTGTTGTAGGCCCCTGGCCCTCTGGATGGAGGTAGCAGTCATGACCACACATGATGCATCATATTCATTAGGTGTTTTCCTTTCATTATTGGTGGATTTGTTATTGGTGTTTCGGTTGGGTTCTTAGTGATATTTTTTGAGATTTGGGGGTATCATGTGTGTTTTTCCCTTATGAAATGTTTTTGTGAATGAATTGAGATGTTACCATGAAATTGATTAATGATTTGCATATTTTTAGTTCACATTATTGTTTAATGCATTCAATTGCATGTTCTATGAATAGTTCTAAAAAACCATGTGATTCCTAATAGAAACCATAGAACTTGTTTTTTGTGACTTAACTTAGGTTCACTATTTGTAGGCCCCTGGCCCACCCCGAACAACCCCCGCACCCCCACACCTTGCACAACCCCTCCTCCCCCCACACCCCGGACTACCCCCTCCCCCCCCCACCGCCACCGAACAACCCCCCCCATCCTATAATTCATACGGACAATTGAACTTTAATTCATTAGGGCAATTGTTCATTAGGTTATTAGGCCATCAGGGAAATTGGCCATTTGGCCAATTTTCCAATTGGGTGTAGGCCAAATGGCCATTAGGCAATTATGCCATTATACCAATTGTACAACTAGACAATATTCCATTATTCCAATTGTTTGTTAGCCCACTATGCCATAGGGCATTAGGGAATTAGGAGAATTGGTAAATGGGACAATTTGACATTCAGTAATTAGGAAAATTGACCTTTAGGCCATTAGGATTATTGATTGTTACGCCGTTGGGCCAATTGTCCATTAGGACAATTAGTCATTATGCCCCCCCCTCACATGCATTTCAGGCGTGGAAAACACCTAAAATTCATAATCAGTCATGTCGAACAAACCGCGCAGTAGAATTATGTTTCATCTCCTTGTTCACCTGACGAATAATAATTAGTATTTTTTCCTATGTTTTCAAGTCATGCTGATGTCATTTAGTGTGCATTTGACCTTTAAATTCATGTATTGGCCATTTACAACATGCGGCGTGCGCTTCGGGTCACCGCGGTCAAACGACACCTCTGATTGACGTGTCTTCTTCCATTTTATAATTCACCACCCTTTGTTGTCATCTAATTTCATAGCATTCGGAGGTCATTCAGTTGGTTTTGATCACCTCACACACACTTTTCATATGTGGAAAAATGACGTGTAATGGTTGAATTCAGAGAAAATGTGCCCATAATGGCTTGAAATCACATGAAAAAATAGGAATATTATTCATGTCACATATGAGGAGACGAAATGTCAATCGGATGTGCAGTGTGCGCGATACGACCGAATATGCTGTTTTGAACAGTTCAGCGTGCTATAAAAGGGCGCGTTGGGTGGTGAAAACTAGTCGAACGACCTAAGAATGCCATGAAATCACAAGACAACAAACATGGTGTGAATTGTGAAATGGTTGGGTAGACGGCATGTCAATCAGAGGTGTCGTTTAACCACGGTGACATAATATGAATTTCTGGAGTCATAAAATGCCAAAAAGACATGTAACAGTCGCATTCAAAGAAAACATGCTCATAATGACTTGAAATCACACTAAATAATCGAATATTATTCATCACATGTAGGAGGAGACGACACGTCAATCAGACGTGCGGTGTGGGAGGTACGACGTAATATTCTATTTTGAACAGTTCGACGTGCTCTAAAAGGGCGCATTGGGTGGTCAAACTAGCCAAAGAACTTTATAATGCCATGAAAACATACGAAACAAACCGTGGTTTGAATTGTGAAATGTTCGGGTAGACAGCACGTCAATCGGAGGGGTAGTTTGACTGCGGTGACTGGAAACACATTTCATGAGTCATAAAATGCCAAAACGACATGTAACAGTCGAATTCAGAGAAAACATACTCAGAATGACTTGAAATCCCATGAAAACAATAGTAATATTATTCATGACATGTAGGATAAGATGACACGTCAATCGGAAGTGCGGTGTGCGCGGTACAATCGACTATTCTATTTTGAACAGTTCAGTGATCTCTAAAAGGGTGTGATGGGTGGTGAAAACTAGTCGAACGACCTCTGAATTCTATGAAATCATACGAAAACAACCGTGGTGGAATTGTGAAATTTTCGGGTAGACGACAGGTCAATCAGAGGTGTTTTTTGATTGTTGTGACCGGAAATGCATTTCCGGAGTCATAAAACGCCATAATGATGTGTAACAGTCAAATTTAGAGAAAACGTGATCATAATGACTATAAATCACATGAATACAATTGAAATATTATTTTTAAAGTTTAGGGGGAGACGACACATCAATCGGACTTGCGGTGTGCATGGTACGACCGAATATTCTATTTTGATCACTTCAGTGCACTCTAAACGGGTGTGTTGGGTGGTCAAAACCAGTCGAACGACCTCGGAATGCAATAAAATCATATAACAACAACCGTAGAGTGAATTTTGAAATTTTTCGGTAGACAGAATTTTAATTAGAGGTGTCGTTTGACCGTGGTGACCAGAAATGCATTTTTGGAGTCATAAAACGCTAAAACAACGTGTAATGGTTGAATTCAGATACACCATGCTCAGAATGACTTAAAATCACACAAAAACAATAGGAATATTATTTTTGACATGTTGGAGGAGACGACATGTCAATCAGATGCACAGTGTGCACAGTACAATCAAATATTCTGTTTTGAACAGTTCAGCGCCCTCTAAAAAGGTGCTTTGGGTGGTGGAAACCAGCCGAACGACCTCAGAATGTCATGAAATCATACGACAACAACCTTGGTGTGAATTCTAAAATGTTTGGGTAGATTTCACGTCTATACGAGATGTTGATTCACCATTGTGACTGGAAATTCATTTCCAGAGTCATGAAACGCCCTAACGACATGTAACGGTCGAATCCAAAGACAATGTTCTCAGAATGACTTGAAATCACACGAAAACAATATTAATATTATTCGTGACATGTAGGGGAGACAAAACCTCAATCAGATGTGCAATGTACGTGGTACGACTTAATATGCTATTTGGAATAGTTCAACACGCTCTAAAATGGTGCATTGGGTGGTCAAAACCAGCCGAACGACTTCAAAATGCCATTAAATTATACGAAACAACCTTGATGTGAATTGTAAAATGGTCGGGCTGACAACACGACAATCAGATGTGTCGTTTCACCGCGGTGACTAGAAATGCATTTCCGGAGTCATAAAATGTCAAAACGACGTGTAACGGTCGACTTCCAAGAAAACATGCTCAGAATGCCTTGAAATCTCAATAAAATGATAAGAATATTATTCTTGACATGTAAGAGGAGACATCATGCCAATCAGACGTGTGATGTACACGGTATGACCGAATATACTATTTTAAATAGTTCGAACCGCTCTAAAAGGGCACGTTGGGTGTTGAAAACCAGGTGAACAACCTTGGAATTCTATGAAATAGAATGACAAGAACTGCGGTGTGAATTGTGAAATGTTCATGTAGACGGTGCGTCAATCAGATGTTTCATTTGACCGAGGTGACTGGAAACTCATTTTCAGAGTCAAAAAACGCAAAAACAATGTGTAACAGTTGAATTCAGAGCAAACATGTTCATAATGACAAGAAATCACATGAAAACAATAGGATTATTAATTGTGACATGTATGATGAGATGGAATGTCAATTGAATGTGTTGTGTGCATTATACCACTGAATATGTTGTTTTGAACAGTTCGACGCGCTCTAAAAGGGCGCGTTGGGTGGTCAAAACCAGCCGAACGACCTCGGATTGCCATGAAATCATACGACAACAACTGTGGTGTGAATTGTGAAATGGTCAGGCAGACCAATCATCAATCGAAGGTGTCATTTGTCCACGGTGACCAGAAACACATTTCCAGAGTCATACAATGCCAAAACGATGTTTAAAAGTAGAATTTAGAGAAAATGTTCATATAATGACTTCAAATACCATGAAAAAAATAGGAATATTATTCATGACATTTAGGAGGAGGCAACATGTCAATAGGATGTGTGGTGTGCATGGTATGACTGAATATGCTATTTTGAACAGTTCAGTGCAATCTAAAAGGGCGTGTTGCATGATGAAAACCAGCCGAACGACCTTGGAATGCCATGAAATCATTCGACAACAACTGTGGTGTGAATTTTGAAATGGTCAGGTAGAAAAAAAGTCAATTAGAGGTGTCATTTTACCACAGTGATGAGAAATGCATTTCTGGAGTCATAAAATGCCAAAATGATGTGTAACGGTCGAATTGAGAGAAAACGTGATCAGAATGACATTATATCACATGAAAACAATTAGAATATTATTCGTGACATTTAGGAGGAGACGACACATCAATCGGACGTGTGATGTGCTCGGTACGACCGCATATGTTGTTTTGAACAGTTTGATACCCTCTAAAAGAGCACATTGGGTGCTAAAAGCCTGGAAAATGACCTCAAAATGCAATGAAATCATACGACAACAACCTTGGTGTTAATTGTGAAATTTTCAAGCAGAATACACGTCAATCGAAAGTGTCGTTTGACCGTGGTGACTGGAAAAATATTTCCAGAGTCATAAAACACCAAAACGAAATGTAACGGTAAAATTCAGAGAAAACGTACTTAGAATGACTTGAAATCACATGACAAAAACATGAATATTATTCGTAGAAGGAGATGAAAAATCAATCGGACGTGTGGTGTGCACGGTATGACTGAATATACTACTTAGAACTGTTCGGCGCGCTCTAAAAGGGTGTGTTGGGTGGTCAAAACTAGTCGAATGAACTTCGAATTCCATGAAATCTTACAACAACAACCGTGTTATTAATTTTGAATCGGTTGGGGAGATGACACATCAATCAGAGGTGTTGTTTGACAGCGGTGACCGAAAATGAATTTCTAGAGTCATAAAATGCCAAAATGACATGTAACGGTCGAATTCAGATAAAACGTGCTCAGAATGAATTTAAATCACAATAAAAAATAGGAATATTATTCATGACATGTAGGAGTAGACGACACGTAAATCAGATGTGTGGTGTGCACGGTACGACCGAATATATGCTATTTTGAACAGTTCAACGCGCTATAAAAGGGAGCGTTGGGTGGTGAAAACCAGTCGAAAGTCCTCTAAATGCCCTGAAATCATAATAAAATTATTGTGGTGTGAATTGTGAAATGTTTGAGTAGACAACATGTCAATCTGAGGTGTCATTTGACCGCGGTGACAGAAAACCCATTTTCAGAGTCACAAAACACCAAAATTACGTGTAATGATAAAATTTAGAGAAAACATGCTCAGATTGACTTGAAATCACACCAAAACAATAGTATTATTATTTGTGACATGTAGGAGGAGACGAAATTTCAATCGGACGTGCGGTGTGCATTGTACGACCAATTATTTTTTTTAACAATTTCAAGCGGTGTGCGCGGAGAGCATTCCTTTTTAGACAACAAAACTCTTCCATAAGCTAAACCAAAGACTCCAAAACAATAAAACAAATCCTAAAATTATTACAGTTATTAAATTTGGAGTTTTAATTTATTATAGCACCCATAATTTGATGTCAGAATTAATTTTATTATATATATATTAACTAAATAAATATGTTTAATTTATGTTTGTTTGGATTAATTTTTTTTGTATCTTATTGTAGGTTTATTAATGTAGAAGATTGAAATGTATTGGACCTATTTGGATTGTTGAAGAATGTATATCATTTATTGTTTATGATGATCTTGATGTTTATATTGTTTGGAATTGTTTTCTTTTCATAAATTTTTTTTACCCTGTTTTGGTTGGGAACTGTGAAATTTTTTTTAAAAAAATTTCTCCAGGATAGTGACCGCCATTGGTGGTCTCTATAGCTTGGACAAGATTCAAAACTATGATATCCACTAGCGGTCACTGTATCTTGGTCGAGGATCAGGATAGTGACCTCCACTAGCAGTCGCTACTGCTCGGCTGAGCAATAGGTCAGCGACCACCTGGCGGTAACTATAGGCCAGATTTTCTGCTTCCTTCAGCCACCGCCTATGGCGGTCAGTGAAGGCCTACGACAATTGGCCTAAAGAGACTTCCATTGGTGGATGCTGAGCGGTCTCTATATTCCATTATCGATCACCAATGGGGGTCGCTAATGGACGAATTTTTAGTACTGAATTCATGTATGTGGAAAAATGAAATAAAAATTAATCACTCAGTTGTGACAATATTATGGGTTTCTAATGAGAAAAAGATCAAATTCTTATAAATATTTTAAATCCAATTTAAATATGAAATGTTTCAAATAAAATATATTCAATTAATAGATATATAATTGTAAAAATTATACTTTAATATCAATTTAAAATATATATTAAATTTATTAATTAATTAAACAGAACAAAGTTTTCAACTAAAATTTTGTATTTTTTACTGTTCATCACAAATGAATCTTTTTAAAAGAATCACAAAATATCACCCAATGATAATTTTGAAAATGTGAATTAAAATTTGAATTTTATTTAATTTAATTCATTTTATAAAATACTCAAAAATTAATTTTATTATTGTTCACAAAAATATATAAAAACATTTTTTGAAAATTCGTATCATGGAATCATATAAAGACCTTACTGAAAATTTTGTATTTTATTATCAATATGTTTTCATTATATGAAAGTATTACACATAGTATCTAAAAATATGCTTTTATTATTCATATCAGCAATTTTTAAGGGATTCTTTATAATTTTTGTATTTAAATAACTTGATTAATAATATATCATGGTTTTGTTAAAACTGAGTGTTTGTTTAACAAATCTATCATAGTATTGTATGTATGAAAATAATAAATTTTGAATTTTGTATAATTAAAAAATAAATTTTTGTGTGTAAAAATACATCAAATAAATTAAAATTATTTTAAAGGAACATTTCATTGATACTTGAGGTGTTACATTATACACATTTAAAATGAATTTCTCACTCAAAATTCATCTCCATCATAAAAGGATTAATGGTTGAAATTATTTTATAGAAACACACATTGTAAAAAAATTTAAAATCATAAATTTCAAAAATGATAAAGGGTTGTGTGGATGTCATCTTGAATAACACATTGCATGTTTCCAAATAATAGATCATATGTGGGAAGTGAATATTTAATCATTAAATTAATGCTTCAATAAATATATAGAGTGACCAGGATCATTGATAACATGAATATTGGTGAGACAGATAAGGTTAATGACCACTAGAACAAAAATCTATGATGATTTCAAGGAAGAATAGATTTATCTATATTTAAGGTACTATGATAACATTTTTGGTTTCCCAATCCTTTTTCAAATTTTGTTGAATTCCTTTTTTGTCCACACTGATTACATATGAAAATCTAAATACATGATATTTTTTATCCTATAGGATCAATTTCATCGTTCTTTTGTTCCATTAATAATTTTCACTTCATATATTTATAAAAGAGGTTATTTTTTCTGAAGCACTCAATAAGATCTATTATAAAATGACAGGTCATTACATCTATATTAAAAATGGTAAGAAATAGCTATTGAATAAGGATAAATTGTCATATGGTGAACTAATATTATGGTATCTAAATCCTAATCTGATGTTTAACATCAAGCATTCCATACATGGATAACCATTTAACCCTTCCATAATTTAAAATTTATAAAAAGGATACTAAATTTTTCAAAATCAACATAACATTAATCTCATATATATCATAAATTATCTCTATATTTTCATATTCAAAAAACATGAAAATATTCTTCATTTGTTCCCTTAAACCCATGTAATAAATTTCATTACCATACAAACTTATTAAAAATATATATTATTCCTCATTAATTAAATAAAACATAGATTATTATATATATTCCTTAAATCATAAAAGTATATTAGCTCCATTAATAATTATATAAACCACTTAGTTAATAATACATGTATCAATTCAAGGGCCATTAATGTAGTCTAGTTCACTAATTCATATACAACATCTCTTTATCTTGATATAATTATCTCAATATCTAGAACATATTAACTTTTTTTTAAATATTACACTTCCTTTAAATCTTTTTTATATTCCATAAACATCATTCAACATATTGTTTTATATCTTTAATAAAAACTTATACTAAAAAAACATATATAATAATAAATTTATATTAAAAAATATTTGAATTACAATACATAAGTACTTAATTCATTCCACTTCTTTCCCAAACCATTATCTAGGTTTCATCATCCTATTACATAATAACTCTTACCTTTCACATGTCATCGGTAGTCTCTTCATCATAAATAATATATCCATTACTCATTTAAACTTTTTGATTTTCTTCCTATGATTTCCCCTTATGGAATCAATTTGATAATGCCCATACTTTCAACAGTTAAAAATTTAATAGTGGATGATATCTTAAGGATACCGATATTCTCATCCATTATGATAACTGAACATTTCATTTTCCCTTTGCAGTATATTTTTCTATGTTCTTATCCATATTCAAAAACATCTTTTTGTTCCTCTAAGAAATCCACATGGTTGTTTCATCCAAAATAATCAATACATAAGAGACTAAATATCCATTCCTCTATGGTATCCATTGAAAAAAAAACATAGTGAACTCTTTATTTCAATTCTATAGTGAGTTTGAGAGTTGGTTAAGTTATACATTATTAACAGTGTTCCATGAAAACTGGTATGGAATAATGGAAAAATAATTTTCTACATTCATTATCCCATTTTTATTAGCAACATAAAATCATCATTCATATTTATTTTTAAACTAATTCCATCTAGTTTCACCAATTTAATAATCCCAAAATGAATAGTGTTATCAACGGTAATCATAATGGAAAATCAAATAGTCTACAAAAATAATTTAAAGAAGTATAAAAAAAGACCACCACTTTTTAATATTTGACACATTATCTTTACCCTAGTTCATTCATAGTAATAATCTACTTAAAACAATCATGATTTTTTGAAATGAAATTGTGAATTTCTAATTCATATCCCCATGGTGTATAAAACCCGGTATACAATGAGTCCTAGTGCCGTTCATTATTTCCCTACTAAGTCTAGACCAATATGGTGAATTCAGTGTTGTTATCCTAGGTACATCTATTCAAGTGAAACATACACTTATATAATCATGAAAGGGATGTATTTTCTTGGAATCATGTCACTCTTTCATTTATTGGAATTATAGGATAATTTCTTATACATTTACTCATCCTTAAACTAATATTTTTCAGAATACCAAGACATAACCTTATAAGTACCCCTAGGGGTTGGTTAAATTAATCATTTCTTTGATACCAACTATAGTGATTTAAAATCCTCATACATGGATATTAAAGTATTTTTACTAATATTCATTACATTACATAGATGTAATCTTGAGGACAATAATTGTTCAATGCCTTTAGGAACACAGAGAAAAATCATCTAATCTTGTGAAGAATCATCAATATATCCTATAATGATTTTAACATTAGTTAATATGTATAGGTATACCCTATATAAAACCTATCTTCCTAACAAGGGGAGGAAACATAAGAAAGGGCGAGCTCAGAAGCTTATTAAGGGTAGAAAACAGAGACAGATAAACATAAAAAGCACATAAGCGAATGAGAACATGGGTATAACCTTTGATAATCATACCCTATATATCATAGATCATAATAATGGGTCTTTTCATAATCATTTTGAGTTAAAAAAACATGAATTATAAGAAAATAAATTAATATGTAACATGAGGGGAAAAAATTAGCATAAGACATAAAATTATAGCATACACATAATAATTGGAAATAATTTCCTTAGTATTAAAGGATCATTTACATGTCATAAAAGGTCACTCTATGGGTGGCTACACCTCTAGGGAGGGACACAACACCATTCACAATGGTTGACCTTTCATCATACTAGAATGGGTTCACACTCCAAACCATCATTATAGTCATGGTTTACTCCCAAGGCCATCAAAGAGGAAAAAGTCCCTGAATAATTCAAGCTCACTACCTATTACAATAATGTATTTCTAAATCGGGTTTACAACCTATTCCAGTCATGTCATACCTAATAGAGATTATTTCTAATTCTAGTCGTATCATATTGACCTAAGTTCACTACCCATTCTAGTTGTTTCTTATATAATCGAGTTCACTAACCATTAATGTATACTATTATAGAACCAATTTCACACCCATTCTAGTCCTATCTATATAATGAGATATAAATCATTACCAAATTTATTTTAGGGAGATATTGGTCCCACCTTTTTTTAATAACATAACTGTCTTCCTCGGTTATAACTTAACCACTATCCTTTGTTATAACGTAACCACTGTAGCATAGTGAAAATAAAACATATATATGCCATAAGATTATAAAATAATGATCATGTACAAACCTATGAAATAAATAGGGTTTTGAAAAAATATTTTCACTACTTGTGGAAAAGATACTGGTTTCATAATAATTTCATCGTTTTTTCATATCATAACCCATGAAAATAAGCGAGATTCATAAGAGTACTATCCTAGTATAACTCATTGACGAGAAGCAGGTCAAATTAATATATTTTAATTATAAATATAAAAAATTTTGTGAAATAATGTTAATGGTACCTAGGGATCATATCATTAGTGAGGTATAGATAAAAATAACAGATGTCTTCCTACATGAAAAATACTCTTGTAAGATCATTTAAATAATTTAGGGAGTAAAATATCCATTATTACATAAAAAGGATTTCTATAACATAAAACATTTTCAAAACTATTTTAATTTAAAATATCATTGAAAACGCATATAGGAGCCTTTGAATTAATTTTTTCCCATGATATAGGAAAAATCTATTCATGCCGTACATATTAAATTGAAGATTTCTAGAAATTTTCTTTAAAATTTAATGGGGTGTTGTTTTGGATAACCATGTTATTTTTCCTTTAAAAAAATATTAAAAATTCACAAATGGGTAAAAATTTATTGAATATATAATTTTTATAATATCAAAACATTTTTAGAAAACATGGTTTTGGATGAAAATATATTTTTAATTTTAAAAGATAGAAAAACATTATTTTAAACATTTGTGTTCATAATGAGATAAAAGGGAAGGTAAAACATGTATTATATAAAAATAACTACTAGTGGAGAAAATTATTTATAATTATTTAGATTTAAATCCTAGTATATCAACATAATACAGTTAATCATAAACAATCCTGATAAATGATGAGATTGTAACATAAAACTTTTACCAATTTGGTAACATTGACTCATAATACATGTGAAATAATAACAAAAATTAAAACTAAAATTATCATGAGCATGAAAGAAAAATTTAAATAACATTTCATGGGGTTTTATATACATCTCATGAAAGAATATAGGGGCATAACATAATGTATCTCAAAGAGGACAAAATGAGATAAAAATCACTTGTCAATTTTTTAACAATTGAACCATAATCACCATGAACATTATATATGAAAATTGACATGTAAAATATAATATTTATTATTTAAAACATCAAAATATACATTCATGGGAATTATATACCCCATTGAAAATAAATATGTGCTGAATATGACATGTGTCTCATTGAAGTAAAAAATGAGATGGAAATCCAATATTGTAAGTCATGATTTCTTTAATAAATGATAAAATCTCAGGTATATTAAATATAAGTATATTATAAATATATTAAAGAACCAAATTAATATATATAATACCATATATATTTTTCTTATGACCATTTATTACATGTTTATTAAGAGTACCATGTTAAATTCAAGTTTTGTGCAACAACCACTTCGGCTTTCAGGTATGTTTTATCTGTTTATAAATTGATCATGATCATTTTATCATGTTTTGGACTTATATATAATTTTAAAAATGATATAAATATCATATATATTCATTATATTTGTATCTATAGTAATTCATGAAAATTTTTCATAGAAAAGTAAATAAACTATTTATTGAAACATTAAGTCATATTTGTATATGAACACAATTTTTTAATTTTATTATAGGGTTGAAATAAGGAAACGAAAATTATATATATTATAATTAAATAATAATTTTTCATATATATCACAAATTTTTATTCAACCCATCCTTAATATATTCTATCTAAAGCATTAACGAATCACATCACTTCATGTGGCGGTAGACTGTCGTACACATGAATGGTGTTGTCATATTCCAAGAAAATGGAATTCTTGAAGGTATGTGTGATATAAAAAATAAAGAAACATAATATCATCAAATATATATATCAAACATAAACAGAAAATACATCATTATAACATTCATTGACAAATGATAATGGAAGAAATGTGTGGCATCAGCTCGTGAGGTGGGAGTCCTCCATACACACAAATGATGATTACGTAACCTAGTTGATAGAATTATATATGGTTTTGGTAATTTAATTAACATTAAAAAATATAATTATATTTAATGTGAATTTTTAATTATATAATCATGCTCTAATAAAATCTAAAGGATGTAGAGAAAGAAATAAAATAAATACAATCATAGAAAAACAATACCTCATCTTCTATTATCCTCCATAATTTTTCACTAAAAGCATGCTAGGATGTATTTATGCCCAATATAAGGATTCTAGTTTGAGGGTAAGGGTTTATAGAATTTATTTGGGTAGGTATTCTCCAATACCAATTGATTTTAATTTATAAAGAAGTTAGGTCATTTAATGGGCTTTTATAGTTGAGGAGGAGTTTCATTTTTTGTAAAAACCAAAAAGTATTCGCTATTGAGGAAGTCAATATTAACTTAAGTGGATAAAACATATATAGGTAATGGTTTTTATGGATTATATGGTCAAGAGACACCTCCCATAAAAAATCAATCACATGTTTTAACTATTTTGATCCTTAACTTCTATGTTTCTTTACTTTTACCATTTTGGTTATTCACTAGAGTAATGATTTCTCTAGCCTAGGTAATTTATGAACAAAGAATAAATTAAATAGATTCATATAACATAATTTTTAAATAATTATTATAAATATTAAATAATGGTTTCCAAACAAAAAATCTTATGTGTGTTGGGAATTAAATTTAACACATGTGCTTTTAACATGTAAAAATACCACTTTAACCTTAACAGTGCAAACATATTGTTTACGTTTTTATGATAAATATAGTAATTATAAAATATTGATTGATCCTTGATTGAGAAATATTTTTTATTTATTAAAATTTTAAAAATCACTTTTCAAATGATAGGATATTTAATAATTTAAAATCATTTTATAAAATATGATTTATCATAAAATATAATTACTTTTAATTTTTACAATATTCATTTGAATGGAGTTAAACAAAATATCACGACAATGATGAAATTAAAATCAATTTAACTAAAACCATTATAAAATATTGTTTTACTATAACTAAACAATTGTCCATAATAATTATTTTAATTTAGTTATCGTTTAAAAAAATTAGTATTATTAATTTTATATAACAGATAACTAAATAATTAATGTATATACCTTACATAATAATTTAAATAATTATTTAATCACAATAAAATAAAAATATATTATCTTGATGAAAAACTATTTTATCTTTGAAAATGATATATATAACAGAAAATATGTTATTTGTGTCCCAATCCCAAGGATTTATAAATATTAAAATGAATAAAATCATATTTTTGTCTTTTTCATTATTTATCATATTATATGGGTCATATTCAAAGAAAAGTGGAAAGTAATTTTCATATTTAATATAATTTAAGAGTATATATAAAAATAAAAATATTAAAGAGAATAATTAAAATACTTTATTTCATTCTCACCATTATCCGCCTAGTTTAACTCCTAGTAAATACATTTTTACCTTAACTGTGATAATTAATTTTTACTTCATTAACTATTCATTTTAGTAAAAAATTAAATTTACCTTACTACAAATTATGAATTATGATAATTTCAATTTTGAAATAATTTTTTTTAATTCAATTCAATAATTTGGAATAAATTAATTTAAAATAAGTTCTGCAAAAGTGTTAAAAAAGTGGGCTTCTAAAGTGAAAAGGATCCAAAGTTTACAATATTTCAATATCAAATTTCAGTTTGAAACTGATTAAAATAACAAAAAATTTATTAATATATTAATAATTGAACAAATTTTACTTAAAAACCAATTAAATATATAGTAAAAAATTTTAAAAAAGTTAAACAAAAACTCATTTTTCGATTAGAATTCAGTATTATATATTGTTTGTCAAAAAATGAAGCATTTAAGAAAAATCAAAAACAATTAACCCTTGGTAAACATTGAAATTACGAATTAAAATATTAAGCTAATTTTATCTAATTAATTTACTAAAATTTTCAAAAATTAATTTTATTATTATTTATAAAAAGGCATAAAATCATTTTCTGAGAAAAAATTATTTTTTAAATATATAAAACACTACAAAAAATTACGTATTTTATTATAAATATGTATCGTTTATGTAAAACCTTTATAATTACTATTTTAAAATTAATTATTATTCTTATCAATATGTTTAATAGAAAGGTTATAATGGTTTCATTTAAATAACTAAATAAATAGAATATCATGGTTTTGATAAAACTTAGGGTTCTAAGTAACAAAAGAAAATCTAGTGTTTTGTTGTGAAAAAATAACATAGTGGTTTTTATAATAATAAATTAACATAGTATTTTGTGAAAAATAATCCATAAATGTTTTTTAATTTATAATAAAAAATAATTCAAAAAAATTATGGTGTTACAAGAATATTTAGGTTTGGATAATGAGATCAAGAATGACAAACTTATTAAAGCTTCACAAGGGAAGATTATCATATATATCTAAATAGAACTGGAGGAAATTGAATAAAAATGGATGAGATTTAATCCATATGACTCATTATACAAAATAAATTATACTAAGTTAGATAAAATTATATTAGTCACGCCTAGGAAAGTGGAGATTTTTCTCAAACAAATGTGAAAAAGGAACATGAAAACAAGTTAAATGCGTACTTATAAAATTTTTAAATAGACCCATTTTTTAAATTGAAGAGGTAAAAACCAAAAAAAAATAATGCTGGTTAAGAAAATACATGGGAAATAATTATTAATAATGGAATGTATTATAAATTTAATTA
Source organism: Viscum album (assembly GCA_963277665.1). Classification (NCBI taxonomy): domain Eukaryota; kingdom Viridiplantae; phylum Streptophyta; class Magnoliopsida; order Santalales; family Viscaceae; genus Viscum; species Viscum album. The sequence goes on along the minus strand of OY728161.1, from coordinate 603,855,595 downwards.
GTCTATAACCCCTTAAAATGTGAGTTTTTTATTTCCAGATCACATCAAAAAATATGTTGACAAATCAAAAACAAACATAGTTGAACAAAATATAATCGTTTTTCTGGTGTTGTGGTAAAAATAGACATAAATTTTATTCTTTTTCATTTAAAATCTATTTATTATTAAATAGTTAATATCCAAGGGGTAATAATGGTGTTGTAAAAATAAAATTTCCTTAAATAGATGTTCCTTATGCTGTGAAATGGATGAGGTTTTAAAAGAAATAAAATTGTAAGAATTTTTAATAAGAATGCATAGTTGTTTCACAGCATTAATTGAAATTGGATAAACTATTAGAAAAATCATAAGAAAATTCTAAAACCAATGTAGATCATGTGAACCTACCTTAAGAACTAGTGGGTGAAATTTCACTAACACAATTATTATTTATAAAGGCCAACACAGTTATACCTTTACATTAAAATTTATTTAAATGTAGTAATTAAATTTTTTTATGTTTTCTTAAATAATAAAATAGTTTCATTGAGGACACAACATAAATTATGTTTTATGGAGTTAATATTGTAGCCTATTAGTTTGTTCAATTTTTTTCATTTTTTTGGTCCGAAAAACAATTCTAAAAAAAGTTTTCAGGTGGAAAAACTTGTTTCCCTTTTTTACTCATCCCTTGATTCTTATTATAGAATAATAGAATATATATACACTATAATTTATTTATATTGTCATTTTATATGTATATAATTATGTTTACCATAGGTCGAAGAAACTATATAGTATTCACATCACGGAATTGGAATTCACATCATGAAAATAGAACTCATAATATCTAAATAAGGATTTATGAAAAGAAATGGTATAGAACAGAGACCTGAAATGAAAATTCATTCCTTGAAATGTATACAAATCTTGAATTTTATTTAGTTTATGAATTAATGGAAAAGTCCTATAAAACTCAATTGAAGCACTATTTCAAAAGGGGGGTTTTCTTCAACATTCATAATCTTTTTAATTTCTTATATTTTAGTTTCAAAATATATTTTTGATCATCAAATGAAAATTTCCTTCCTATAGTATATTTTCTTACATTACATGAATGGTAGAAGAGATATAAATTTCATATGAGTCTTATGATTCTATATTTCATATTTTGATGTTAATGATATTCAATGGGTAAAATGTAGAGTAAAAAAATTAGATATATTCATATTTATTTTATTTATTCCTCTTTATTTGTGGAATTATTTTATTTCGGTAAATGATATTTCCCAAATATATATATATATATATTCTATTAAATTATGTTGATAATTTTTTTATAATTATTTCATTCCATGATTTATTGTCTATAAATCATATGATCTATTCATAAGAGTATTTTTAGACCAAAATATTTCTACAATATCTAATTAATATTTCTATAGTGACATTGGGGCATTCCATCTACTAGAAATTGCATCTGATATTTTCATGTCTAAGAGAATAAAAAACCAAATATACTATGATTGATGATATTTTATTATTAATACCTTCTCAATAGACACAGTATGACATCAATCCTTTTTTATTCCATTGAATTAATGAATGGACAATCTAGGAACAAGACATATAATGATACATTTATATCTTTCACTACATGAACTATTTATATTTCATGGTATCTTATGGTTGGAGAGTGGGGTGTGAAAATTCTTGGCCGAAGGGATGTAATAGGTTGAATGTAAATATTGTTCAGGTTTAATTTTGGTTATTGGGACAGAAAATTGTTAAATATATAATATTTATCATTTTATCTTATTAAAAGAAAAAAAAAAATTGATTTGGGAAAATCAAAAACAACACAGGTCAAACCAATGATATTTTGTTCTTATATAGTTATGGTTTGGATGCGATATTTTTACAAAACATTAATTTCAAAAAAATATATATATATATATATATATTATAGTTCTAGAATGTGAATATTTTTTTTTATTATTACATTGATAATGACATTAATTTTATTTCTAGGGATAAGTTATTGTCATTCCACATAGAATATTTTCATTGTGCTTTAATTTATATAACATGAAAAATGATTTTTATTTAACCCTAATTTTTATGACTTAATATATTGAACATCAATATTTACAAACATTAAGCTTCCAAGTAATCAGGACCTTTTTTCAAATTCACATTTTTATGTGATTTTTAACCTTAAAATGTTGAGAATGTTGATCTTTTACAAGAATACTATATTGGAGAATGAAATCATGATATGACCATAATCCTAATGGAATTTTTATCTTGGGTAATGAGAGAAAAGAATCATTTTTGAGGTAAATCTTAACTTTCTATGTTTGATACTAATTATTTTTTGGTATATAAATGATGATAGAAAAAACCCACCATTTGTCAAAGGGGAAATGTAAAATATATGGGTTGATTCACCTTTTTTGAAATGTGTGAGTTGGAATTAATTTTTTAATATGAAACAGATAATGTTAATCTACCATTTATAATTAATTGATTAAATTTCATAGTAATTTGAGTATTGGTTTCTTGTTGTTCCTCTATTATTTAATTTCAGATTACGTGCTTGAGAGAAAACATATTCTATGTGTTTAGGAAACATATATAATCATATTTTACAATATTATTTTCATATTAAACATTTTTTAGGAACATTAAATGTTTAAACTATCTAAAATTTACTTATATTTCATTATAGTATTCTATGATTTACTGAAAAAGAGCATAAATCCGGTGATTTCATCATGAAAATTATGTCATGTGATGAGTGACAAGGAAAGGATGAAGTCAACAGATTAAAATTAATGAACTAGGTTTAAATAGTGTGTAATTAGCTAGAAAGCACTAATTAAAATCATGAATTTCATTCCCAACATGATACTTGACGAAATACTGGACATGAATCCAATATGAAATGAAAATGAATCTTGTTGGACGATAATATAAAATTTATGGTGTGACAAATAGGGTCAATTTTGGACACTAACAAAAACCACCTGGAGATTTTTTCCAAGCATAAAACATGTCATGAAAATTTAGTCCATATAAAAATCATGTATTGAAATCACTATTCATGATTGGAGTAACTAATATCACACTAAATAATAGTATCTTAGGAAAATTAATAGTAAAACGCATTATTTTTTCATAGGGATGTCTCAGAAAATACGCCTTTGACCTGATCAAATTCATTGTTGTGTTTATGGAATCTCGATGATGACCTATCTCTATAGATAAAGAGCATGGTGGGTCTAAGTAAGATCAACAAATGAGAAGAATCTATTGACGATCAAATATTAATTTTTTGATTCTCTTACTTTTATTTTTTTATTTTATTCTCTTTTAATTCTTATTTTTAACCACCTCTCCTAAATCTACTGATCAAGCTTATCCCCAGATGGGTAGATTTTCATTATTTATCCAGATAGAGGGAGGTTGAATCTATGTTGTTGTACATTAGTTCTTATGGTTAGTTGAGTAAATATCCATTTTACCATAATCATTTTTCTTTGAATTCAATATATAATTAATCACTTCATACGACTGTGTAGTGTTTTGATTCTTATAATATTAATTTTCCTGGTTGATGATCCAAATATCCCTCTACCAAATTCTAGTCTATATAATATAGGATATATTATGGTTTGATAGTGAGTGATCAGTGATCACCAATATGAGCATGGAGTTATGATAGGTTTATTTGGTTCTCTGGGAATATAATACCTAATTAGTGATTTCCTTAATTATTTAATAAGAACCACTTCATCGACATCCATATAGAAAAGAGAGTGGAAAATATGAGATTTTAATTAGGGTTATTCCACATTCTCCATCTTTCCAAGAGAGATATGTGAATATATAATAGAATAACTCTCTTAATGAAAAGAAGAATCATAACATGTAAAATTAGAAGCCATGATAGTATCAAAATAATTCTAGTTAATCCAACTCTTATCACCATTTCTCAACTATTTTAAAATCAATCATTTAAACAGTTTCCTACATTCAATTTCTTAGTATAAAATCAAATCAATTTTCATAAACAAACCAAAAGTGGAAAATTTATTTTTTGAAAACTCATATTTTGGAGTTTATATAGGGTATACCATTAAACTATACATAGGTAATAAAAATTCTATCGGTTCCCTTATCTTGTGTGACTCACCTAGAAGCTTTTAATAATATATTTGGTTCAATATGTGATAGTAGTTCTATGTTTCTTCCAATAATCATCCTTCTTATTAGATAAAATAGAGAACTTAATTCTCTAATGATATTATATGTATAAAAGTTCATTTTTAACAAATGATACAACATAATCTTTTCAATCATATCTGCCACTTCATCATCACTATATTTTGAATCCTCCTCACTAACAATTTTCCTGGTCATGAATTTTTTTTCTGCATATTGGTTTGAAGTATTCAGTCAGTTTTTATCTAAAATAAAAAATCGTTATTGAGAAGTATAAGTTTATTTTATTTTAATTTAAATATTTTTGACATCTAAATATTCTATAAGTTTTTGTGTATAGTTTTCTTACATAAGTACCCACTTCCATCAGTTAACTACATCATAAATATATCATCCTTTACATTCTCTTAAAAAATTTCCTTCCTGTGACCCCAAATCCTTATAAAAAATGGAATTCCAAAAACAGTAATGTAATTGACATTTAGTATCTTATTATTCCAAATTACATTAGGATATAAATGATTATTAGGTCTCAAATATATATTTGTTAATTACTTGTAAAAAACCAAATATAGAAACACTCTAAAAGAACATCGAAATTTTTTTAGATAGAATTATCCTTCCAATATCCATAATACTCATATTATTTCTCTCTAAGACCCTAAATTTTTGGTAATATAAGGTCTGATACACTAATTTTTGATTCAGTTCTTTTTTGAGTTACTCTAAAATTCATCACCTATAACTCATACCCAAGATCATATCAAACACTCATAATTTCAATCCTGAATTCTTTTTCATCGCGTCTTCTAAAAATCTATTACCTTTCAAGTGAATATAATAAATTTATAAGGAACATCACATTATTCATTTAGGTTATTTCATCTATAAATATTATGAATTTTAAATCACCTCTTTATTACTTATGTCTTCTATAAACAAGTAGACAAGTGTGTATAATTTCTAGTTGCATGGTAGAAATAATTTCTTAGTGTTTATGACTTTTATGAGTCATATTTCGATTTTTCCATTTTGCACGCATGTCATTTTGTTTTATATATAAAATTTAATGATATCTCATAACATCGTATATAAAAAATGTACTCACGCAACCTTGGACCCAAATGTTCAATCATTGTGTTCAATTAAAAACATTCATCTTTAGCGCTCATGTAACATGAATTGGTGGGGTAACCTATTAAAAATTGATTTTAAATGGTTCTTTTTTACCTGAAATTTATTCTTCCATCCTCTTATCCATTAATTAAAAATATTTTCTTCTTGAAGGTAATCATATGAACATAATCATAGAGTTTACTAACATTTTTTTCTTTAATATTTATCCCTTCAAAATATAAAACATTGTTTGATTTCACGTTTTGGAGTTCAATTTTAGTATATTCAACGCCTCTAATATTTAATGACCAATAATTAATTATGGTTACTACTCCACCTTCAGGGTTTTATATATTCATTAGGTATTTCTTATCAGCAGTCATGTTAGGTTATCACCCACTATCAGAAATCCATTATTTTGTTTTCCTACAACACTTCATTGCAATATATGAAATTCATTGTATCTCTAAAATGGTTTTTCTATTTTAAATACCATTCTCACGAAGTTGAAATTTAAGGTAATACTATCATACATAATAATACATAGTGGCTCAATTTCTCCCACCTCAAATAAATATCCTCAAGACACTCAAATTTGTTCTCAGTTGGTAAACATAATACCATTAATTTGAAAACCTTACTATATTATAAATATGGCTTCCTATCCTTTATATAACACCCCTTAAAATCATTTACCATCCATAGAACTGGTATATTATACCATTATGTGTTGTATATGTGAAAAAACACTCCATATAACATGTAATAAATGGAAAACCTGAAAAATTATGGTTTATAAAAATTATTTTATTAGGGATATCCGTAATTTCATTATTGTTGTATATTATTAGCATGTAAATGAATCTCTTTGAGATAATATGATCTACCAGATAATTTCATTTCTACTAATGAAGTTAGATAATTTTTCTAATCACTTATATTTTTCAAATATTTACTAGATTTTGATTTATAAGAAACATTTTAGCCAAAATACAAATAAAACCACTCATTTATGTTAATAATTTAACCAGATCATATGGAAATTTTATCAGCTTATTTAGAGGACTTATATTTAAATCAATAGTTTTTTTTTTATTTTCTCATTTATCTATTTCAGTATATTATCAACTTCAATAGGATTTCATTGTATTAAGACGGTTCTTCTTCTTTCAGAGAGAATGTTTCATCAAGATCATTGATCGTGTTATACTAATCATCTTCCTTTAGCTAAATTTTTTTAATCAAATCCTCAGTAGTTACTAATTTCTCCTCAAAATCTTATTGTCTTTAATCAACTTAATGTTTTAATTACCCTACATTTTCATTTTTTTCTTGATCATTCTATTTTTACCAAGAAATTATTCTGTAATATTCATTCACATCCTTTTTAACTCTATTATTTATAATCCATAATCATAACTATTTAAAGTGTCAAAATCTTATTCAACATGATCGGTGAAATTAGTTTATTTTTTCTAGAATCTCTTTCAAATTCCACAATGGATTATTTTTCTAGTTCATCTTATTTTATCATCAATTTTATTATCATAGCTCTATTGAATATTTTTCAAATATTTCTAGTTTTTAATGATTATTTGGAACTTTTATTCCACTTTTCAATTTTATGGACTCTCATATTTATTAGAATTAGAATTAGGTTTCTTATGATGAGGTATTTTCATGTAAAATATACCAAAACCATTATACCTTTATAATATATTGGGATACTTTACTTTACCCTTTTTATTTACTTATAAAATCATTTATAGATAAGATAAATGATTCATTGAAATTCGTCATCGACCTCGTCATATCATAGTCACTTGAACTTTCCCTGTCAACTGGTTCCTTAGATTTCAATTTTCTTCTAGACTCAAAATCCATTATAATTATAAAATTTTTCAAGAAGGGTGTACTTTTTCTCATTCCCTAATATTAAGGAATATTATGTTACTCATTTAATGAATGATTCCCTATATATTCTATAGTTGAATTCTTTTATCCTATTCCCCTCCCTCCAAAGCTAAACCTTATAGAAAAACAATGAATGAAGAGAGATAATGAAACTAGAGTCCTGCCTCCAATTGGACTTGGGTTGGAAAGTAGAACCAATTGTAAATGAATCTAAAATATTAATGTTATTTCCCCCAATGATAGAAGGATCACTGGAATGGATTAATCAACAACCAATTGAATCCCTAAAATACTATAAAGGTAAACAAAAACTGAACCACAATTCATTATCAAAACCAATTTATACAAACTAAATTCCAAAATTAAATATGATTGACATGTCCTAGGAGAGTTACTCACTAACAACATAAACATCTAAGATTGTAATGTCTATATTGGACCCCAGTATACTCCTAAAAACATAAATAAAGAGTTTATATTAATATATTGGGTTATCAGAACATGTATACTCATTAGCGTCATACCCCAGGACTCTGATTCATATGTGCAAATATTATACAAATCCACTTGTGTATAGATAGTAGAACCAACATGAGCCTCAATTGGTCAAATAAATAATTCATGAATCATTATGGAATTATCAAAAATAAACCATCTAATATAGAAACATTATATCAAAATAATACAATATAATGGTGCCCCATAATCACTACCTAATATATTTTCCACTCTCATTCCCAAACATCAAATATCCTCTTCTATAATTCCCTCTTTGAATATATAATCACATGTCTATAAATCATTGTGGGGCATCAGGATTCATTCCAACATATCTTAACCTCCTATAAGACCTATGATTCCATAATAGCATCATCAATCATCATATTACATCAACATTAATATATCTATGGCATTATGGTATCATGAACTAGAAGGAAATCCACCTCATTCATTCCACTTAACACGCAATTCCACCACCATAAAAAAAATCCTCATATGCATTGGGTGATCTACAAGACAAACAAAACATCATTGGGTAATCTTACACAAAAGACCATAACATCACCACTACTGAGGGAAGAATAGGTATAAGGGGGATGTTATCCATCTAATTAACCACTAGCCTATATTTTGGTGAAAACACATAGAACCCATAATATTTGGGCATTGTTAAGGTAATATAACTTTTCAGAGTTACCTAAAAATAAAAATAAAAGATATATAAATTCAAAAAAACACCAAATATATTAGTTAACATCAATTTTAGTAGCACACTATACATCACATTCACTATACCACACAATATGTGTCACATCTACATCCACCACTAAATAGATCAGACTGTACAAAGGAACGACATTTCAAATTTCAATTATATGTCCTCCCATTTTCTATAATTCTCTAATTTTATGTCAAAATTATTTCATTAGTATTCAATATACTAATTAAATGATCAAATATTAAAAAATATTCCCAACATCGTTTATTTACAAACCCATGGCATCTATCATCAATTGGTTTAATACATTTATTATAAAAAATAGTCCACATTTTATTAAATTTAATTTCACTCCAAACCTAATCATTTTTAACCAATGTAATTTTATTTTTATAATTTCAATTCATTGCATTGAAAAATGAGAAAATAATATAATCACACCATATAATATCTCAGCCATATCTTACAAACCATCACTACAACACAATAGATACCCAGCCATCTCACAAGAACCACCACACACCAAAACCACCACACATAAAAAAATTTCACCACAAGAACCAAGCATTAAAATATCTCACCCCATTACAATGAAGTGTCTCTTAACTTCCCAATACATTCCACACCCAATAAAGTCTCCACTACTATCGAATAAGCCCCAAAATGGTTAAAATAGACAAAAAATATTCATGATAAGAACATCAGTATGGAAGAAAACATTTTAGATTCTATATTTTACAATAATTTCATGTTCAAGGAAATTCACATAAGTCCACCTTTTATTTATCATGGGTATTGCCATTTAAATCCATTTTTTCATGGGATGTTATTTCTATAGTCATATATTACCGATTTTCCATTTCATGAATGATCAATTTAATAAAACAATAAAGAAAGTGTCTCATAATACACAACAACTATAATATAAACAAGGATCCCAAAAACCATTATTATATACAAGGGAAGTAAGGAAACATCATTAAATTTTAAAAATCACAAAAATATAAAACACATATGATTAATCCCCACTCCGATTAAATTTCGATATATTCAATGAATTTAGATCTCATTGAACCCTTACCATTCACCCAATGGATGAAAAATAAGGAAACCTTACTATATATACATAAATATGGATATAATATGGATCTTATAACTCAAAAAATCATTACAAATAGTTGTGAAATGATTGAATGAATAATTGAAATCATAAATGTTAATGTCTCACTAAAAATGGATCAGAATCCAAGAACAAAAAAAACCTATATCAATCCTAAAAGAACACATTACACACTCCATCCATCTACCTAATAAATACCTCATATAAAAGGGGGAATAATAAAAATTGAGAAGGAAATGGGGAGAATCACCTTATAGTTTCTATTGACTAGTCTTATGATTTCATGAACAAAATCACACAAGGAGTGGGTGAAATAACCCCAAAAATACCTACGATCAAAAAAATAATAGTTAGAAAATACTTGAGTGGGATAAAATATTATTTTTCATATGACATTATAGAAAAACGAGAAAAAAATAATTACATGATGAAGCAACCTTCACTATGTGGAAAAGGAGTTGTCATACGATGCAGCTAAAGTGTAAGAGAGGATACCAGGCCACAGTGAGTCTGGTAAAAACCACCTCTACAAAAAAATAGAGATGTTCAAGCCATAAATTTGATCAACTATGAGGTACCACTACATATAGGATACCACAATTCCATATAATTAATATTCCAAGAAAATGGATACATAAAATCCTAGCTACATTGTGTAGATACCCTGATATTGAAAAAACTATAAGAATCCCACCTCTAGGACACCATGTCACAGTCTAGTAACCATGTTATAGATATGCATCAAATGGTATATCCATAAAAATTCCATCCCTGAAGATCGTCAACGCATCCAATCTATTAAGTCCATTGTCACTACCCTTATAGTGAAACATATTCTTAAACACCACGAAATCATTCTCCACCTAAATTTTAATCTACAACACCAACATCAACTCCATAGATCCCCATGAACGTCTCACAAACATCCCCAAAACAATAATTACCATAATATATTATGTCAATAATTCCATATTATTACATTAGATAATTCTCAAATAGTTCCAATCCAAACTAATTAAATCCAAATGCAGAATGAGATAAAAAAAGAGTCAGATCAACCACTCTATGAGATACCACTCATGGATATCATTATAACTAAAGTGATACCTCTATCACACACTAGCCTCAAGACACCACTCCTCCACACAAAATTATATACAACCATTTTAGACTATACACATACTAAGTCAAATGACACCAAAAACATTCATACAAAACTACCTCAAGAATTCAAATAATGGAAACCAACCCTCTATATCAAGATATTTTATGCATTCGGGGGTACCAACTTGACAACATATTTTTAAAACACGTTGTAAATTTAATGAATGTTGATGGTGAAGGGGTTTTCACCAAATAATATACTTGAATCAGTAAAAAGCACAACCCACAAGGGGAAATTCACATTCGTAAATCAAGAAGATTCAATCATCGCATCTTCAAGAAAAAATGGAAAAACAAAAAATAAATCATTGTATTGGGGAAGAGTCCAAATTTTATACTCTTATGCACTCCCCTCAAAGACACCTTTCCTCCATAATACACAATACATGATGATTTTTATTCCTTAAATTTCCTTCCCTTGCTGATTCTATATCTCTAGTGACCACTCCATGAATTTTGCATAAACCTTGATATCCAAACCTCCCCAGTAAATGATGTGGGAGTCATCTTATAGATGTCAATAAAGATAAGACATAAATAAGGGATCATAGATCATGTAAAACTGTGGTGGGAGTTACACAAAATAATATACCATTCCAATTTCCTTTAATATTTTGAATAGTCACAACGAACATGGGATAAATCCTTTTACACCAACAAAACATCTGTTACCCTTGTAATAGGAGACTCATAAGAATACATGGTATCAAACATCAGGCTATATGGGCCTTTGACTATGATTACCATAGTATTATTATAATCAATGTGATTCTTTTAACCAGACTACTACAAAACATTCCTTTAATAGCAATGAATCTTATCAATTCTATAAAAAAAAGAAATGAAAATGGGACCCTTTATATGTGCTAAAAATCCATGCTAATAGGTTCCCTTTATCTATGCTTTATTTTTAGAGCCGATGAAGCGTACCTTTTATTAGTCCATTATTGTTAGCATTGATGAAGTGTAGAATTTATTACATCTTTTTTATCATTGGTAAAGGTCTCGAATAAAAAATAAGTAATTAAGGAAAAAATAAAAATGAGTATATTAAAAATATTATTATAATTTATTTTTTTAAATAATTGTTGATAAAATTGCTAAAATTTACTATATATACTATATATAAATTATAAATTTTATTAAATATTATATATTAAATAAAGATATGAAACATAAATTAAATGAAATAATTAAACAATGAAAAATTAGGAATAACTAAATAAAAAAATTAAACATTTTATTAATTAAATTATTATTGATAAAAATAAATCAATTTATCATACATAAATATATATAACAAATTTAAATAAATATTATATATTAAAAATATAAATTTAAAATGAATAAATAGCAATAATTAAACAAAATAATTAAAATAAATAAATGAAAATATTATTATAAAATATATTTAAGAAATATCTATTAATAAAAATGTATATGTTTAAAATATATATATATATATTATAAATAGTAATAAGTAATATTTATTGAATATAAATATATAAAATGAATAAAATTCAATAATTTAAAACGTATAAATGCCGTATTCAATTTTAATGGGATTCATACATAAATATTCATAAATTCATTTAATACGAAAATATATTAATATAAATTTATATATCAATATATATGATTTTTTCTAAAATAAGAATTATAGAATTATAGAATTTTTATTATTAAATTGAATATGTCATATATTTATTGAAGAATGTTTTATAATCAATATTTTATATTAATTAAATATATTGACTAACTGCATCGAGTAATTGAAAAAATTGAATATCATTTTATTTTTTAATGTAACATATATCAAATGTTTATTACATTGATTTCAAACAAACATATGCATCATTAATTCATTTTTATATACAACTCGTGCAAACAAATATTTCCATAGTTAATGAAATCGTATTTAGAAATTCATACACCTAATATTTATGTATTGTATTGAAAATTTCTTATTTATTTAAGAATATCGCTTAGTAACATGATAAATCTAATATATTATGATATTAATCAGAAAATTTATTTAATTTTTTTAAATGTTTTTATGGTTTTATCTTACTCATTCATTTTAAATATTTTTTATTATTTATTTTTTAATTATTTGGAAATTAACCATATTCTTAAATTAATTTATATTTATTTATTTACTATTTTTTAATATATTAAATATGTAATCAGGTTTATTTCAATAAATATCCATTTTATTTGTAATTTATATTTACATAATAAAACATATACATTTTTTAATATATTAAATGTGAGCTCAGTTTTTATTATTCAATTTTACTAATTATAAACATTCATGCACTTAATATTTTATATTCAGTGACATTGATATCAAAATATAATTGTATATAAATATTAATAAATAAATATATTCATAAATGTATATTTTCTATATTTATTCACAAGTAAAATTGTAATTATAAAAAAATAAATATCACTTTTAAAAGTATTTATATAAATATAAATAAATAATCATATATAAATAAATAGTAATAAATTAATAATAAATTTATTTAAATAATGAATATATTTACTATTTTTATATTTATTTTTATATTTATAATTATTTATTAGATTTATATATATGTATCTAATCATATAAATATATATATATATATATATATTTAAAAAAATATTTTAAATAATTATTGATAATTTTTTTTAATAAAATTATAAAATTAATTTAAATATATTTATATAATTAATATATTTACTATATATATATTTATATATATAATGATATGAACATATTTATATTTATAATAATTATAAAAAATACATTTAAATACCGAACATATTTACTATATTTGTATTTATATTTTTATGTAGTTATTAAATATATATGTATATATATAATTATATAAATATATAAATATATATAAGGATGTAATCATATTTATAATTATAAAATTATAATTAATGTACTTAAATAATTAATTTATTTACTATATTTATATTTATATATATTTATTAAATATATTCAATTATATTAATATATTTTAAATTAAAAATAAATTGTTATAAATATATTTATTTCTAAATATATTTAGAAAAATATATTTATTAAATTTATAAATTTTTATATTTAGAATTAAAAATAAAAAAAATATTTTAAATAAAGTAATTCTGTAATTATAAATAAATAATTATATATATACCTATTTAGAATATTTTAATAAAAATATTTAAATAATGAATATATATAATATATGTATATATATAATTAGATAAATATATATAATGACATAAATACATTTTTTATCATATAAAAATTTCTATAAATATATTGACAATTTTTTAATTTATATTTATAATTATAAATCATTTATCAGCGTTAAAAAGGCACTGATAAAGATCTATTTTATCTTAACTTATTAATTTGCTGATTATAAAAGGTATCTTTATCATCGTTTTTTATAACTAATAAAACTCTCCAAACATTATTTAGAAGAACAATAATCACACTAATTCAGTCACGATTTTCATGTTTTTGTGGAAATCCCATATTTTTAGCACTCCACCTCTACATTCTCTCGGATTAATCAAGGCTTGAATCCAAGGTATGTTATTTAATTCACTTCCCCACTCGTTGATAACTTATTTGGGTTCCACGGTTTTTGTTATTGTGGTTTTCTTGGCCCATCTCCTCTCCTTTACCTCATGATCAAATAAACCTCCTAGGATCACTAAATGGGTTTCCAAATCCTTCAAATTCAATTTATGAGTCTCCTCCCTCAATTTTCATGTGTTTTCAAATCTAAATCCCCTTTTCCTTAATTTTATTTAGGATTTTACTCACTCCATTCTAATTTTTGGATGTATTTTTCATATTCATTTTAAATTCCTTTTAATTTAATGTGCTTCTATGTGTAATGATTAAAATGGTTTTGGAAAACATTTTTGTTGAATTCAATTCATGGAATTAAGTGTTTTCCAAGTATTTTTGTTGAATTATTTTATGTTAAATGTTTAATAGTTCCATGTGTTTGATCATTTTCATATGAGTAATTTCAAGTTTATTTTTATGAAAAATGAAAGACTTTGTCTATATTTTGGGGTTTAAAGGAAGAAACAATGTTTTAAAGAAATTACTGAAATATAAAAAGGGATTGTTTCTAATTATTTACAATGTACAAAAATTTTTGAATTTCAAATGAAAGGAATATAACATTTCATCATGATTTAGATTATGATTAATAGATCCTTTGGAACATTAAAATGGTTTTATAGCTCATGATACCCTTCTTGATCTCCCCTTTTATTCTTTGTGTATATTTCATGATCTTTATCAATTGGTGATTTATTTAAGGTTTAATAGGGTTTGTTCATTGAAATGTTGTTGGAGGTAAGGTGAAGGATATTTATTTTTTTATAATATGTTTGTATTTTCATTTCTTTATCCCCTACACCCTTAATATAATCATGTTGGGAATGTTAGGTAACTAAATAGTATCTTGGATGAGTGAAAACACTAGTTTATCTTGTTCCTAGATAGGGTGGGACTGAGTAATGGAGTGTGCATAAATTTTCCCCCATGGTACCTTCACATTCCACGGATGGTTTAGGTCCTGACTTGTTTTATGGGACTTTATAGACAAGTGGGTTCTTTAAGGATGACCATATTTCCTTTTTCCTAGCTCCAATAGTGAATTATCTCTAGTCACTACCAAAAAATGATGACTAACATGGATCAACAAACAATTATTTGAACAGATCCATTTATATCACATCCTAATAACTATTGTTATAATAAAATTAAACTATAACGAAATGATCTTCCATGTATGGAAGAAAAAGAACAGAGAGCACCGATGGTTTTCGACAATCAAGAATTCAAAGATCACCGTTGTGGTCTCAATATTTTCTTTTATTTCGCAATTCATCAAACCAAAAATCCATATTCTATGAAACCAAATAACAAATATGGTGATTCTCCACCTGTGATCACATCTTCATCTAACCTCTCAGGAAGCTTATTTTCGCTAATAAATGTTAGGGTTCCTCAATGGGTGATCAGATAGAAAAATATGGGCCATGTCTCTGCATAATAGAGTGTTATTGACTAAATCATAGATCTCTATAAACACTGTTTCATTGTTTGAATCTCTTTATCAAAAGGTATGAAAACATAAAAAAATTAATGCTCTTTTTATAGATTAGTTTTTATTTGGGGTTTCTCTAATTTTATGTTTGGGTAGATCATTCGGGGGTTCTTCCATTTCCTCTTTCCCTCCACTGATCTAATGAAAAATCATTGAACTGGGGATCGATTATCATTAGGCTCAGTATCATGAAGATCTATAATTTGAGTTTGAATTTTAGTGTTCATGATTATAATGAAATCCATTCTCATGTATGGATTATGATTCAAGGGATGAGTTGGTTACTATGGAACCCCAAAATTCAATATGATATAGTTTCATCCAATTTAATAACAATAAGTACAAAAAACATTACTAAAATGTGTTTTCAGGGGTATTTTTTTAGAGTTTGGGTTGAAATCAATCTTTTTTATATCCTCATTGATAGAGTAATACTTTCAACGCCATAGGATGAAGTCTGCAAAAATATAGAATATAAAAGAATCCCAAATTTTTGTGAATCTTATGCCATAATAGGTCATCTAAAATTTTCGTAAAAAGGTGAGATTGTTTGTTCTAATTATCAAAAGAGATGACATGAAAATTAACATTATCATAGAAAGAAAAGGGATACCCATGTGTAGAGATCAAATGTTGAATATTTTTAATTTCCTGTAAAAGAACAAGGCATCCCCCATTCTAAGACTCTGTTGCTGGAAGAACATGTGTTTGACATTGGTATCTCACCTCACCAGAAAGATGTGTATAAAGTAAATGAAACACCTGTAAATGATACATCCTCCAAATATGATTTGAATCCACTTATTTATTTTCAGGTGAATGTCATATGGGTAGATGATATAGATGAGGTACATGTCCCAATTATAGTTTTCCCATTAAAAATTACTTTCTACAATGGCCTTTTTGAATATAATGTAGATAAATACCTAGAAGACTATTAGATTTCCAAATAAAATACATCTTAGGAAGCTATGGATTTTCATCTTTGGAAGGAATATATGATTTAAAAAAAATTTGTAAAATCAAAAAAATATTATGCCACCTCAATTAAGTCCATGAACAAAAACACATCCCCACTTCTTGGGAAAAACTAAGACAAAATATTCATGTCTATGACCACTAGATAATTTCATGGAATTTTGGATATATCGTTTAATATGGTTCCAGATTTTAAAATAGCTATTGGTATGTTTTTTTCTATCTCTAATGATAATTATTTTGATGTTTCAAAATCTTGTTATACTAATATGTGTCACAAATACATTTTGGGAACTATTTTCATTCCCATGGGTTCTAATGTTGGGCATAGGAATAGCCCAGTTGAAACTCAAACATATGTTTTGGATTGTGAGAAAACTCTCATACAATTGATCATGGGATTGACTTGAAAGCAGACTCAAACCCTTAATTCTACTACCCCTATTGTTGGAGATCTAGGTTTTGACATTCATCATAATTGTGAAGTAATGACTGAAACCTCTCCCATGGATCTTATTGTTGGAATTGCATACAATTCCTCTACTCTTAGGGATATAAGTGTTAGGCCCTCTCCTTCAAGCATTGCACAAAAAAATAATTTAATGTTGTAGATATTCTTAAGGTTCCCTTGACTAATATGTAAGGGTTTATTGGCCATTTCATGAAATTTGTTGGGTACTCTTCATTAAGAAATGCTACGAAAATTTCAAGGCCAGTATGAATAATACATTTGAGGTTTTTTCCTCTGGATGTAGTGAAGAATTTGTCAAGACAGTGATCATGTGTCTTATGTAAAAGTGATTAATTCTATCAATGATGATGAACTTTCAGATTATGGAGTAAGAACATGGTTTAATGTCAAAACATAGGGACATGGATGTCGTCCATGGAGTCAGGGTGGTCATGCCTCCCGCTATATAATGAATACCAGATCCTAGGCTTCTTGAAAATTTCTAGTCTATTTTTTGAAATTTTTTTTCTTCTTTGTTCCTCACCTCTCTTTTTTGGTTTCATTAATAAAAAGGGTATTCGAGTCACATCCTTCAAAAAAATTAAAAAAAATGTTCATCCCATGATCCCCAAAATTCACAACACATGTTAGATTATTTCATGCAGTGTTAGAATTGATCTTTTGTACATCACATATGCTTTATGATGATATATTAATCTGATGGTCAATTATTATCTAAATCCGTTAAGAGGGATCACAATATCTAGGAGTTAAAACAATGATGTCATCCAATGATTATTGAAACTAGTATTCGATTAAATTTTAGTACATAATGAATGTATTTCATTGATAACAGATATAAATTATATGATTCATGAATTGCAATAAAGTGGGAAGAATTTTTGAGTTATTTCATAGACATATAAATCAAAACATGCATCTATACTATTCTTGGTATATCCATGTAAACTTTTACAGAATTTTCTCCAATTACCATATTGGTAAATAAAAATATTGCAAAATCCCAACAAGAAATCTGTTTTAGGATATTTCCCCTTGAGAGGTTATATATTTCAAGATATAAAAATCCATATTTTATTTTCTTCTTTCATTTCAAAAATTGGTTCTTACAGCCCAATAAATATTTCAAAATCTTGGTTGAGATGGCCATTTTGAATTTTGATATATATACATATTTTGTGTTTGAAAAGAAGGCTGAATTAATATTCAATCATAAAAAAAATTTAGTTCATATATAGTTTCATCCTTCAATGGCCTTCCCACAATTATATTTTGTAATTACTAAAATGAAACCAGAATCCAGTCTTTGAGAATCATCTACACAGTCATCTATGTCAGGCACAAAATTCATCGAATATAAAATTCAAAATTCATTCAACTATGTACAGTTTAAATTCTTATCCATTATTTTACTGAACAATTTCTACTGATCATGAGCTTCTATAGATAATTTATTTTATTAATTTCATGGCAAACCATTTTCATAGAAATCCCTTTTTCATGTCTACAAACTAATTCGTCTCAAATAATATAAAGATATTCCATCCATCATCTTTATATCGATTTAAAAGATTAGGTGAAAGGATATTTTTTAAACTTTTTTTGTACATGAACATAATTAATATCTCACTAAATCGATAATGAGGCCAGGTTTTTCAAAGTAATCACTACCGCCAATAATTCCAATTCATTGATCAAAAAATTATTTCCCAAAATCATCAATTTTCATGATCTATAATCATCCACATTAACTCCTTGTATCTAAACACAACCCATTACAGATCTAGATGCATCACAATAATACACATACCCATTTTAGGTTCTATAAAAATAATCACTAGTTCGAAGGGGATCAAAACCTTATGTTCCATAATGGGTTTAAAAAAATCTGTACCTCATTAGAATGGACTTCCTATTCTTGTCCTAAAATCAATATTTGATATGAGATGCGAGATTATTATAGTGAAGTGATCATTGTAACTTACTAATCCTAGAACGATACATTTCTTAAAGATATTTATCGTTTAATTACAAGAGATGAAAACATCTATCTTTATAGAGTCTATTAATACACAATTATAATAAAAAACATTTCCAAGGAATCAACATTCTTATATATAAAATTTTGATATTGATAATTTTGTGTATAAGTTGTGCTCTCACAAAATACAATGTACCATCTCAAACTTTTCTTAATGTTTTCTTTATTTTGAGAATACTATATTTTTCAATCTATAAATATCACAATGAAATATTTTATTTTCTTCTAAAAGACATGATTCCTCAAATTAATTAAAAAATCAAGTGAATGTGAAAGTACAAAGGGAATAACCACATATTCATATTAACTATAATCAAAAATCGAGGTTTTTTTGGTAATATATATTATCTTAACCTAGTGTTGGTGATAAATGAAGTGTAAATAAATTTAATAGAACCACAGGGATCACTAAAATTCATCAAAACTATCATCAATTTAAGGTAGTGGATATATATTATTCACCATAAACTGATTCGACATATGGTAATTAACAAAATGTCATAATGAACCATGAACCTTCTTAAATAAAATAAATTGAATATCCCCATGTGATGTACTCGGTTATATGAACTATTTTGTTTCAAATTAAAAAATTAGACCGTAAACATCTCTAATTCCATTGGTATTATTCTATACAATGGAATTGAAACATTATTTATCCTCATAAGGTGATTAATAAAATAATCCACTTCCCTTTTTAGGAGTAAATTTTGTGAATTTTTTGAAAAGATATTGGGATATTGATCCTCTAGGGTAGAAAAATATCTATTCTAAACGTTTTCATTTGTCTCCAAATTGTCTACTACTAATTATTATGAAATTGTTCTAATAATTATTAATAAGGGTCCTTCTCATATATCCTTTACATCCCTATATACCTTCAAAATATTCAATATACCTTCAAGTGATATGAATTTTATTCATCATTTAAAATAATAATAATGGCCCTCGAAAGAAAATAACCAATACATACCCCAAATTAATTCAATTACATATATGTCCATAATAGAAAATTTATTATTAAACAAGACTCCATATATTATTATATAATATTATACACATATAAATTCCCTTCTCTCTCATTACCCAAGTAATTTTTTTATACCCATCAAGTGTAGTGTCAATTCAATATGAAATTATATTTGATTATCAAAACATGAAGTAATAAAATAGTGGGATGGGAAAAAAATTCAACATAAGTATACTGTTAAAAATAATGGTACCTCATATAGTATATGGTCCTTATTTTTCATCAATGATAATATTCCTTGCACCATATAACTTCTTACATACTCCCTGTGGTTCGTTGATTCCCTATCATGGTTTAATAACCTAAAGAGTCATGGTGTTCTTAGAATAACCTTGTCATTCTTAGTTCACAGGAAGATAAATGTTTTAACATGATGATATAGTTATAGAATAATATATTTATGGAACGTGAAATGTATTTCTAGAAAAATAATTTTTAGATTTTTGGAAAATGAATTGCATAGGGTAAGGGACACCTCTTACAGCGAGTAGAAAATGAAAATGTATTATTTTCCCTAGTGTAGTACATCAGCTGAATATGGTCATATCACATGAGGAGCATCATATTTTTCTATGTTCTAATTCAATATCACCTAAAAATACATATTTTGTAGTTTTTATTATTTTCTAAAAACAAATCATATTTTTGGGTCTGATTGTTTTTTCCAAAAAATAAATGATATGATATTATTAATTCAAATGAAATAAAAATTTAACGAAAATTAGAAAAAAAAAATATTCCTTCATTATTTAGGATTCCGGTTTCTTACATTATTCATGATGGTCGATTATATTTACTCAAATAATACAATTGTAAAATATCACTCTTGAATTACTGTTATATTATATTTTAGTTGGGAAATCTTGAATGTTAAGGAAAACACAATTCAAAATCCTCCTATAACCTAGGTTTATAAAACACTCCAATCGAGAGTGTGGAGCCTTCTAGAAAAAGACATCATCATATTTTGGTTCATCCTTTGAATGGCTCAACTCTATATTTTGAAGAGAGTAAGATTAATATAATGATTTTTTTAAATAAAATTATAGATATAGATTTAAGATCATTATAATATTAGAAAATTTCAACACCAGTACATATCTCTATTACTCACCACAGACATAAATAAAACATTGAAAATTAAGGAATTGAATTCAGTAACACTCGATCCTCCGACAAGGAAAATACTCAGTTCATCCTCCCATTATCGATGGTAAGAGTTGAAATTGGATATTATGAAGAGATGAAGAGAATGTAAATAAAATTAAAAAAATGAAGAAAGAGATAGATATAGAGGACATAATAACACATGAAATCAAAAAAAATAAAACATTAAATAGAAATATATTAGGAATTTAACTGAAAATAAGGAGGAGGGGTAGAATGGTTATAAAACATGAATAAAAGAAGAAAAAAACTCATGTGTAATATTATAAAAGAAATAAAATTTAAAAAAATTCATAGAAAATAAAAAGGAAAAATAAATAAATTAAGGAATCAGCTTCTCACCTGATACACCTAATGTGAGGCTCTCCTCTCCTTATGACTAAATCACTTGGAAGTGGAATTAACATCCATTTATATTGATGGAAGTCTCACAGTCATCCCTTACTTTATATCAATCTTTGAAGTCTTTTGTATATATCAGAAATTTCCATATTCTAATTGAATTCTCCATCCTTGTGACATTGGCAGAAGAATTGGGAACAAATGAAGGGATTTGGTGTTCAAATATTATAGTGTGGACATCATGGAATCATGGAATCCTATTCACATACATTGTTTGAATGGAGAGAATGACCACATAGTTACACCTCCATGGTTGGTCGAAGCTTCATAGATTGTAAGATAATGGGTGAATGGGTACTCATTGATCCATCCAATTAATATGACATTCAATGTGGTTAGATGAAGCCTCCATGGATTTTATTATATTTGAAATTGGATTCATGGTGGTCGTATAAGGATTCAAGAGTGATCCATGGTGGTGGAAGGCCTCAATAGTAGCATATGGATTCCACTTTGTCTTTGTTAGTGGCTTCCATGGGGTTTTTGGTGTCTCGTAGTAGTGGTAGGTAGTGTCGAGTGGTAGAAGAGTGGTAGAGGGTGGTGGAAGGTTGTTTACAATGTATGAAAGTGCTAATAAGGTGGGACACCATAGTGTTTATTAAAAACTGAACTATACCATCATTATGTCATCTCATATCCTAAGAGACACCATTTTTTGTTAGTGTTTACATATTATAGCACTAAATATCCATATCAAAATATTACTTCTATGATGCGATCCTTGTACATAGTTACACATACAGTGATGAATTGCACTGACCTTGAATATCCAGTGTGGGCTTATTCCTTTTTATACTCCCAGTTGGCTCATCCCCATGGGAAACACGCTACACATGCCAGGTCCTCCATGTGGTTCACAACATTTTCTACTAATTTTGGCTATCCCTTGGGATTGCTTAGCTATCATGGACAACTATAGTCTAGCTATGTGGCTTGTAGGAACTTCATATGTGGGTTTTCCATATTGGAATATTTTTCTGATTCCATCAATCAATGTAAAAGAAATCTATACATTCCAAAAAAATATTATTTAAAAACATATTCAATCAAAAAAGAAAAATCTAGATTGATTCTAATTAATTTTTTAGGAATTTTCTTAATTTAATATATCATCAAATTTCATGTGAATTTAGATTAAAAATCCTTTATAAATCATCGAAATTGTTTACAATTTTTCATGAAAATATATGTACATCAAATACCCCCACACTTAAACTATTCTTAGCCACAAAAATAACATCTAAACATTCAATTTTTGAAGTTATCAATGCTTCCGTTATTTTATTCTGAAACAAATTAAACCAAAAAATTATCATTGGAAATCCAGATTATCAAATTCCATATAAAATATCAATTAAATTTTAATCTTTTCAAATATACAATAAATTTAATCAAATTAATTTCTTCCATTAGAAATTTATGGAACATATCCATTCATTAATTCATCTTCATCAATTTATTTTTACTAAAAATTACAAGTAATGAACTACCTATCTTTATAATATTTTTTCTTATCACTCATCAAATTGATTCAAATATATTTGTTATCATTTCATGAAAAAATTGTTCTTATATATTTCATTTAAATGAAATAATTTTTCTACTTTTTAAATAAAAAAGGAACATAAAATCTTAAGGAATTTTCAATCAAGTATCAAATGTATATGTGTTTTAAAATTGGGCTAAGATTGATGTTAAAAATTATTTCTCAAAGGATTGGATTATCACTTAAATTATGAATCATGATATTAAATGAAATGATCACTATAATTATACTCTTTAAAATCACAACCCCAATTCCTAATCCCTAGTTAAAGGTTAGGATTAATATGAAAGAATAATGAATGATGCTTATTGAATTTTCAATACTTTTATACTTCTTTATCATAGTGCATTTTCATATTTTTGAAATAAATATCAAAATTATTTCTTGGATGAAATTGAAAATCCATTACCTAAAGACATATGATAGAAATCATTAGTATGCTAACAGCTATTTTTTATACTCCACGTAAAAACCCATTCCTATTTTTTCAATTTTTATGAAGGGGACACAATAAATGTAATTTATTATTCAACAAAGTTTCTAAATACCAAAAATTAAGAACCCCACATTTTTTCCTTACAATTTGGTGTATACCTTTCACCATGATTTCCCCCATCCCCACACTTCAACATTATGATAACATGAAAAATACTAAAAGGGTCTAAATGGATAAAAATGTCATGAAATTTGGCTCACTATAAACAATTCATTCATGGTATCTTTGGGATAAATATGAATAAATATAAACTTGGTCATATGGGTAAGGAATTTTAAATAAAAATTTCTCAAAACATATTAAATGTTTCTTTTCATAGACATTTCATTGAAAAGTTCATCTGAACATTCTAGAAGGTAAACTGTCCCAAGATCACTCACAAAATATGATCAAGATAAAATAATAAGTATTTTTTCTAGAAATCATCTTATGAATATGAAATTTAATTTGGTCCAATAACACATGTAAATAGAAATAATAACAAATCAATTCACATGAATTTCATAAATTCAAAGTACATAAATTCATAGTGAAATTTCATTTGTAGGAATCAAATAATTCTATCAAATCATGGGTACTTATTTAAATATCCATGATTCACTATAATAATTTAATTCTAAACATTACTAATTCAATCCCATTATCATAAAAAGCAAAAAAAGGGAAACATAGTGTTCCTAAAAAACTCGTGTCTCCTAGATATGTCCAGTAAAGAATAAATTCAAACTAGAGGTATGGGAATTTATATTTAAAACTAAAAAATTATTTTTTGAAAAAATAGAGAGTTTTAAAAGATAAATATTGAAAATGAACTCCTATTTTAATTAATATTTCGTTCTCTTTATCTGCTATTTTGGGGATATATTGTACATTCATGGTCTAGAATAGATTAATATTCATTAAAATTTAGTGGTTATTTTAGTGAAGCTCAAAATGATAGATTTAGTGGGGTTTTATGATACACTAATTCTATTAATAAAGTTCACATAAAAATTACTATAAAGATTATAACATAAATAATTGTTTAATCCCCTAAGGGGCTCTAGGTTTTTTACTACCTCCATAAGGGTAGTATCAGTAATTTCCAATAGATTGGGGTTGGGTGGATTTTCTTGAATATTACTCACCACATGTAGATTTTATGAGATTTTTATTATTTATTAGTGGTAGGGAATTATCCATGGATAGAGTTCACCAATTCTGTCCCCATAAAAATAATTTTTCAATTTTGTGGGATGCGTAGTATGAAGTATGGATCATCCTCATTCATGGTTACTACTAATGGACCATACTTTTTCTTTTCTACTGATTTCTCAATATGGGATGTATGAATTGTAAATTCTAAAGGATGGTTAGAATGTTAATTTATTTTGAAAGAGTTTAAATATGTATTATGAACATTATTGTTCTACATTTTAATTTTAGAAGACTCGATTTTACATTCTTTGGTACTAGCTATTGAGTTATCCTTATGGTCATCCTTTAATTGATGTTCAACAACATCATGGAGTTCCATGAGTTCCCCAATACTTGAATCTTCATTCTGTTCATTAACCAATATTGAAATTATTGATTTTATGAATCTAATAAATCATAATATTGGAAATTAATACTCATTTCATATTGAATAAATAAATTAAATAAATTTTATAAAAGCATCTACACCCTTTCTTGGTCCATCTAGAATATCTTCATCAATTGTAAGTGCATTTCGATGTAGGATCCCACTAGATTGATGAATTTTGTGAGACTCCTTCATGATTTCATTAAATTATACCAAATGGGTGGTTTAATTATCTTCCATGGCCAGGGATAAAAATTCAAGTGGAAATTCTTTATTTTAGTAGATTGAACGATCTCATACATATTATCTTCACCCTAGTTACTCCAAAACTATTATGAAACTTTTCCCATATTCATATAATCATGTGTATATTTATATTCACTCTCTAAATCTTCTTACAGCTATTTTATTTGATCTCATAGATGTTTAGTCAATCTATACTTCTAATGTTGGGCCTCAACTATTTGTATTTCATCACAAAATTCAATAAATATAAAGGGTTCTTCAACTATTTTAGGATTAAGTTATATGAGATAATCATGAGTTAATTGCTCTATTTTGGATCCTCACAAACACTATAATTCATTAAATCCATTGAATCATATAAATTATATAATTGATAACCACATATTCTTCATATCCATGCCCACGAAATTAATCATTCAATGAAAAATAGTATGGAATGTTTTTATGAATAATGGAAAAGAAATAATTTTTTTACTTTTTAAAAAAAGTAATAAAAACTATATATAATGTGAAAATAAAATTCTAAGTCAATAACTAATTGGATACCCAGTAGCAGTACATGTTTTGATTGCACACCAGTCATGGTGTGTGGGAAAAGAATATTTTTTATTTTTCCTCATATAGAATAGCAGATGACTATGATCATCTCACTTGAGGAGATTTATAGTTGTATACATACTAATTTAAATTATCATAATAACTACCAATTTTTTATTATTATCTTTACAAAAGTTAATTTTTGGGATTTGATTGTTTTATAAAATAATGAAATGACATCAAATTATAAATTACCTTAAAATGATATTAGAATTTTAATTTAAAATGAATGAAATTGGCCTTTAGGGTTTAAATTTGGGTTTCTTACATTTTTCATACCTGTTGATTTAATATAGTTTGATAATTAATTTTTTAAATATAACTCTTGAATTAATATTATTTTATTTAGTAGTTGTGAAATATAGAATTCTAAGGAAAAAATCACTTACACCTCCTCCTCCTATAATCATGGTTGATGAAACACCACAATCAAGAGTGTGGAACCTTGTGGAACCCATCTCCATCGTATTTTGTTTCATATTTTTAATGGATCAAATTCATTATGTAAAGATATTATGTTAAATGGAAGGAAGGGGAAATTTTTGAACAAAATAATATAAATAGGTTCAACATTTGTTTCACAGTTTAAAATCTCTATAAATATACATATATCTCTTACTCAACACAAATATAAATAAAACATTTAAAATTGAAGAACAAAATTCATGACCACCTGATCCTACCATAAGAAAAAACCAAAATATAGATTTCCATATTCAGTGTAAGATGTCACAATAGATATAATGATGAGAGAAAATAGATTAAAAGTATAATTAAAAAAATAATAATCAGATGGAGATAGAGGAGAACAAGAACATGAAATATAGATAAAATAAAAGATCAAATGAGAGTGATAGAAATACATTAAAATAGATGATGAAGACGAATAATATAGGAAAAAATATAAATAAAAAATGGAAATTATGAATTTGTTATATTATAATGAAAATAAAATTATAAATGAATATAAAATAATAGTAATAAAAAAATAGTGCAATAAATTATCATTTTAGCCTCCTAGAATGAATATGTATTCCCGCTTTATCTTACTCTACCAAAAGTGGAAAAAACATAAATTTATAGAGGTGGAAATTAATCATTATTCTCTTCATTCATATAATTCCAGGAAATACTCCATAACTATGGAACATTTATTCCCTATATTAACTATTTCATCCCTAGGATTCAGGGTGATGAATTGGAAGATCCAAAATGTTTCAGGTGTTAAAAAATTGCAGCATCTAAATCATGGAATTCTTGCCTCCTGTACATGTGCATTTTATAAACAGATTACACGGCCATGATGATGAACCTCTGTGCTGGTTCTGAGCTTCAATGAGGGTTAAAATTGGATAAATGGGTCTTCCTTGATCCATCATAGTTATTCATCCTTCCAAGTGGTTGGTTGAACCCTTCATGGATGTTTTTCATTCACGAGGGGTTCATGGTGGTGGTATGAGGTTTTGGGAGTGATCCATGGTGGGGGAAGGCCCCAATAGTGGTAGGCGACTCAAGATCAATATTTATTAGTGGATTCCATGGAATATATTGTGTGATACATTGGAGGAAGATAGTGTCGATCAGGGTAAAATGGTAAAAGGTAGTGGAAGGACGTTTCCAAGTATATAGAGCCCTAATAAGGAAGTACATCCACAATTTTTTAAAATTTTGAATAGTACATGCACTATTTGTCCCACATTCAAATCTGAATAGTTTTCAAGGAAAATTTAAATATCAAACCCCTCAATATTTTTCTCAAAAACCTTCTTTTAAGGATGGAATCCAAGAACACAAGCACACACACTAGGTTGGGAAGAGCCAACCCTAAACATCCCATGTGGGGTTAGGTTAAACATTCCTTCACATGGGATCCTACCCAATGGAAACATACTATACATTTCCTATACCCTATGTGGATCACTACCTTTTCCACGATTTTTATCCTTCCCTTGGGCATGCAAGGCTAGATGAGCCTAATAAGCCATATATATGAGTCTTTTTGGCCCTTTGGTGAAGTATTTGACTTATTGGACAATTTTTTGATACATAAAAATGATGTAATGATTGAAAATAAATTTACAGAATATTATTCCGTAAGATAAACCATTTGAATCCATATTAAGATAATGTCTCGTTATATAATAAAATAATTAACTTACTAGGAATTTTTTTAAAAAATTCATTTAAAATAATTTAAATTGTTTACATTTTTTATAAAAATATAATTGCATAAAATACCCCAACAAATAAAAAATTATTCATCTTCATTATAAAATAGAATAATTGAATTCAACAGGGCACATATTCTACCATCATTTAAATATCAATGAAATAAATTCCAAAAATTATCAATGGAAAAACAAATTTTCAAAATCTATATAAAACAACATTTAAATTTTACACATTTAAAATAAAAAATGAATTGAATCATTTTACTTGATCTATTTTGAAATTGGTGGAACTTATATATTCATCAATTCGTGTTTGTCAATTTATCATTATTAAACATTCCAAGTCATGATCTTCTTGTATATTTAATCTTTTATCAAATAACTAATCATATAACTTCAACTTGATTTATGCTCATATCAAAAGAAAATCATCCTTGTCTATAGTATTAAAAAAGAACTACTTTCTATAATATCTAAAGAAAAAAAGGCACATAAAATTTTGAGGATATTAAAATCCATGTTAAATTGACTCTTAGGTGTAAGGATGGAGATAATTGATGTTAATAATTAGGTCTCAAAGGAAGGGATTATCTCTTAAAGTATATATTATTATATTCAACGTTAATATCACTGGAATTATCCCCTTAACAATAACAATACTGACTTTATAATCTCAATGTAAAGTCTATGATTAATATTAAATAATAATGAATGATGTAAACCATCTTTATTTTTTTATACTATTATACATTTTTTTCAAAATAATGTTTTTGATATTAATTTAGTTTTTATAAATTCATTCTTGGAAAAAATATCACATACCTTATCTAACGACATATTATCAAAATTATCATATAATTAATGATGATGATTGATTCTCCAAGTCATAACTAAATGCTATTTATTTCAGTTTTTCTAATAAGGGAAGACTATACATTACAATGGATGATTCAAAACCCATTCTCAACACACATAATTAAGCACCCCCACGTTTTGACTTATTTTTTATTGTATAAATGTAACATCCCAAGTAAATAAATAATAAT
This sequence comes from Viscum album, assembly GCA_963277665.1. Taxonomy (NCBI): domain Eukaryota; kingdom Viridiplantae; phylum Streptophyta; class Magnoliopsida; order Santalales; family Viscaceae; genus Viscum; species Viscum album. Next base: position 603,825,980 of record OY728161.1, on the reverse strand, counting down.
ACATTTGAATGTTTATTAATATTAGTGAATTAAATATTAATTTTACTTTAAAGGGAATGCAATGTTTGATAGCGCACCCAATACGCAAAAGTGGGTTTCTTTGAAATCTTACATTACACACAAATAATATGATATTATTATTTTAAATGGTAGTTAACGCCAAGAAATTGTATTGTCTAGAATGAACAGAACTAATTATAATATTATTATAAATGTTTTTAAAATGTTTTTACATTTATCCAATAAATGTTAGATTCTTAAAATGTGAATGAATCTAATTTTATGCATAATTTTTTTTAAAAGGTCGATTTACCACATCTTAATGCCGAACCCTTTTTAAATCCACGTTTTCACTCTTGTATGTAATATTTCACAAAATAAAATTCTTCTTTAGCATCGGGAAATCAAAATTTACTTTGGATGAAAATTTGGTATTTTTCTGATAATGTTCATTTTTTAATGAATAGTAAAAAATACTGTATTTTAATTCAAAAGTGCCTTTTAATCTAATTTATTCATATGGATAGATTATTTGTTTAATTGGTTATAATTTGTAATTAGAATATATTTTTACTAGTTAATCCATTTTGAGATATTGGAATTAATTTCACTTTGAATTTGGACATAAACAAGTGTCAATCTTTTGAAAGTTATTATTTTATAAAAACACGATATTTGTTTTAACAGTTGGAATTAATTTTAAATTAATTTCTGACTCTTCTGTGTTTTGAATTTGGAAAAATGGATTCCATATTTGGAATCATTAGGTTAAAATTTTTTAAATATATAACTTTTATTTTAATACATTTTAAATATTTACTTCATTAAATATTTTATTTACCAGGATTAAAGGGTAAATATTGTAAATAAAAGTAGAAAATAATATTATAATAATATTAAATTACACTAAAATGTGTGCTAATCATATTTAATGATAAATATCCGACCATTGGAATCCTAGGGTTGAATTTGGGGCCCCATTGATCCACATGGGAGTAATAATTTCATTTTATATTAATTAATTTAAATTAAAGAAAAAAATGACATAAAATAATATCTTTTAGTGAATAATTTTTTACATATGGTTATATAAGTTATCATTTAGACTATAAATATTATTTGGAACGATGATAATATTTCCTACATCATGGTATTTTTTTTATAATATTTGGATATCATATAAAGTAAATAATTTTTGACACAATAATGATGCAATATTTATCTCATTAATAAATGATTTAAATAAATAATATTATAAAAATTTAAAAAATATCAAAACCTGTCCAATTATTATATTAATTTTTTATTTCTAGCATGATTCATCTTAAATTTGATATTAATTAATAGTTTACCTTTTTAAACTGAAGATGTGGTTATATTAAAATAATTATTTCAAACTTTCCTAAATAGCCCCTCATCTCACTTATAAAAATCCCTCACTTTTAACCAATTCCTAACACCTCTCAAGACTTTTGGTTCATCCAAAATCTACTCAATTAAGCTCCCTACATCCCACTCTTCATCCTAGAATCCTTAACTTAGGCATAAAGCACTTCAAGAAACCCTTTTGGTCAAACCAAAGGGAGTTACCCGATTTAAAGGTAACGTCTTCTCTTATGTTCTTTTGTTTTATTTTACTTCTCCAACCCCATAAACTCATTTTATTCCTTTATTTTATAAAAAACAAGTATTTTTAATATAATAGGTTGTTTTTATGGGAATTATTAGAACTAAACTTACACACACCTCTATCTAAGGGGTAGAGAATATAATGTTTTTGTGGATGGAAAACTAACGCCTCATGAAAGGATAATTGTTCAATTTGCTCCTAACACCTCTAATAGTTTCCATTATGATGGAAATGTATTTATATATGATATATTTTTTTTCCTTATTCTTTTTTATTTTCCATTTATAGCATACCTTTATGGTTTTCATAATCGGTAAACGCGATAATTTCATTTTAGGAAGTGCGGACTACCGCCCCCTCAAAGTGATATGACTCGTTAATTCCTTATGTGGTAGGAATAAAGGATAGATTTAATTATGTTATTTAATATATTATACTATAATTATAATATACAAATGTATCATTATGTTTTTCCATTAAAATACAATATGGAAATGAAAGTAGCGTCCATGCGTACGTACGGCTTACCGTCTCCATGAACGGTGCATTTCATTTCTTACCTCCAAATGTTATGTCGTAATATAAATACATTTATATACTGGATATACATTATATATTTTATATCTACATCATTAATATTATTCTTACGTTAATGGATATTTGACCTCATGGACAACTTGTAATTATATGGTGTTTATTTTTTCTCAAGTACCAAATATCGACGAAACAACCGTTAATAACATAAATTATTACACAATGTTTATAACATGGTAATACGTGATATAAAAGGATTAATAAACTTGAAAAATTTTCTTAAGAAAGTTGAAATTAACTTTAGTTTATTATTCAGGAGATTAAAGAATGATCGAGTCATGTCGGACACGAGGTAAGGGACTTCGTATCAATCTCCTTTCATTGAGGCTTATTTTATATTATTCTAAAATTTCTATTAAATGGTGTATAAATTCCTTTTACTTTTCAGTTAATTCAAAAGGAATATTTTTCTACAATGCGTTTTAAAAAACAAAAAAAAAGAATGTTTCTTTTTAATGAACGTGGTGACAACGACCTTTCCTCCGCCGCGAGTATTATTTGATCTTTGGATTCCTAAACAAGTTGTAATGTATTTTAAAAGGAAACTAAATAAAATATACTCTTTTAATGTATTTTGGTATTGAATTTATTTTTGATAATGTATTTGTTATTTCAATATATTGAAATGATATATTGTGATTAAAATGTGTAAATGTTATCTTTAATTTATTTTTGTTTTATGTGTTATGAATATGTTATGGTTCTTGGGCATTATTTTTGCAAATGGATGGTTCCATGATAAACCTATGGTAGGTGAGCCCAAGAGAGCTCTACAATGCATTGGTTAATGTGACTAAGGTAAACATGAATGTTTCACGTAAGAGATTTGGGGAATACAACTTGATTGGTATTCCAAATGTAACTCCTTATGTAGTTGTGATAGCTAAAATGTAAGTATGATATGGATGCCACAAGTTACCTTTATGATTTAAATCTTATTATTTCATGAGGTATGTTAAAGATCTTATGTTATGTATGTAATGATGAACTAATGTTTTCATTATTTGTTTTATAACCCTTACTGAGCTTTTTATGCTCATCCCATGTTTTGAAATGTTATTCACAAGACATAAAGATGAATAGGGTCAACGTCGGAATTCAAGGAAAATTCATGTTGTCTAAAACATGGAACTGAACATGACTCTTTTTCATTCAAGAGTTTTTATTTTGTGAAAAAATTGGAAACAAAGTGGAAGTGTCTACTTTGTAATCTTTTGAGATGTAATAGTTTTGTCTTAATTCTCTAAAACTCTAAACCTGAAAAGATCCTCAATGTGAATTATTCATTTAATTCAAGATTATGTAATGTTTTAAGGTTGGGTCATTATAGTTGGTATCATAGTTCGGTTTAAATAACTTTATGAGTTAAAATATTGTTAAATTAATGTCCATAAATATATTTATTGTAACATTGATATGATATAGCATTTAAATATTACCATGTTTCTTTGCCTAAGATATTTCTGTGTTTAGAATAGTTTTTCGCAGAGGAAATAGGGCAGCTATATTGGGATGACATTAGGAGGAACACAACCATCCAAATAAGCAACTTGAGATGGTTAGAATCAGAACTGAACACCTTGTTATAGTGATGGAACAATTGACTCAGTCTATATATGGTGGTGGTATCCATGCTCAAGATCAGCTAGATCAACAACATAGTAAAATTTCAGTAGTAGACCATTTAATGAGACAACATCCCCCACCATTCAAGGGATCATCTGACCTTGTGCTAGAAAAAGGTTGTATTAAAGCATTGGAGAAAATTTTTGATGTCATGGGGTGTTCATAACAACAAAAGGATAGTCTTGTTGTATACTATTTTGAAGGTGAAGTTGATCAGTGGTGGTCGATGGTGAAAAATATCCGGGAGGGTGACGATATTGATGCACTTGATTGGGATGAATTCAAAGGCATGTTCCTTGAGAAATATTTTCATAAGGTGGTTCGACTTAGGATAAAAAACAATTCCTAGAATTGAGGTAGGGGGATGACTCAATGGCTGTTTATGAAGAAAAATTCACTTGACTCGCAAGGTCTGCTCCGAATTTCATACGAGATCATGATAGTAAAATCAATTGTTCTTACTCCGGATTAAAGCCAAAGTATCAAAGGGCTTCATATTATCGAGAGTTCAAAAGTTATGAAAAATTTATTCGTTGTGAGGAGAAGGTGGAAATGGAGTTTTTCGAGGATCAGGTCTTATTGGACAAAAAATAGAATAAGAGGTCGAGGTGGTAGGCGAATGGGAAGAACTCTCCAAAAAATTTCTATAGTAAGACATTTAAATTTACAGTTTTTTAAAATTTTGGAAAAAACCTTGCTGGGGGATATCTTTTGAATTCTATTAAGTGCTATCGATGTTGTAAAATTGGACACAAGTCTTGTAATTTCACTGAAAAATATCAAGGTAATGGTAATACAAAATATGATTTACATTCATTAAAATGTTTTAAGTGCAAAGAAATGGCTCATTATTCAAATGAGTGTCCAAAGAATAACTCAACTGAGGGAAAGTAGCTAGACTACAAGCAGAAAGTGGTGTTGAAATCCATTGTAACTACTTCAGTAGATGTTGGGCCATCAAACAAAGTAGTATTAGGTACAATGTTTGTTCAGATTATGATAATGTGTTGTTTGATTCAGGGTCTACACACTCTTTCATTTCTGAGAATTTTTCAAGTAAATTGGGAATTCCATCTCAAGATATGAATACATAACTTATGGTAAAAACACATGGGGGAAATATTGAGACAAAAAGAAAACAGAAGAACCTGTCTGTCATTGTGTGCATAAAGAATCTACCTGCCAACCTAATTTTTTTTCCTCATGAAGAGTATGATGTTATTTTGGGTATGGATTGGATTTCATTTTATCATGCAAAGATTGACTGCAGAGATAAAGAGGATTCTTTTCACAATGATTTTTAAGTTGTGTACAAGAATGAACCCTTACTTTTGATAACATATCAGGAAGCTGATAAACTAGTAAAAGTTAGAAATGAATGTTACCATTCTCATATTGTTGAAAATAAAGTGTTGAAATTAATGATGTGCCAGTGGTAAATGAGTACCATGATGGTTTCCCTGATAAGTTGCATGGTATTATACCTATTCGGGAAGTTGAATTTACTCGTGACTTAGTGTCTGATGCTAAACCAATTTCAAAACCCCCTTATAGAACGGCTCAAATTGAAATTTTAGAGTTAAAGAATCAATTACAAGAGTTATTAGATAAAGGTATCATTTGACCTAGCACATCTCCATGGGGTGAACCAGTCTTGTTTGTTAAAAAGAAAGATGGTTCAATGGGACTTTCCATTGATTATAGAGCATTAAATAACATCACTGTTAAGAAAAAAATATCCTTTTCCACATATTGATGATTTGTTTGATCAGCTCTAAGGATCTTAGTATTTGTCGATGATTGACTTGAGGTCATGGTACCATCAGTTGAAATTAAAGGAAGTAGATATTCCGAAGACCGCGTTTTTTAATAGATAAGGCCATTATGAATTTGTAGTAAGGCCTTTTTGGTTAACCAATGCACCAGCTATATTCATGAAACTTATGAATAGAATTTTCCGTGAGTTCTTGGATAAGTTTGTGGTTTTGTTCATTGATGATATTTTGGTATTCTCCAAAAGTAAAGAAGAACTAAAAAGTAATTTTAGGGTTGTCTTGAAAACATTAAAAGAAAAGATAGTATTTGTAAAATTCAGCAAGTATGAGTTTTGGTTACAAAAAATTTATTTCCTCGGTCACATTATTTCAACAAATAGCATAACTGTTGATCCTACTAAAACAAAACTTGTTTATGAATGGCCAAGACCCACAAATATAATTGAGATCCATAGTTTTCTTGGTAAGGAAGGTCATTGACAAATATTTTTTAATAATTTTTCATGGTTATCTAGTCCAATGACTAAATTAACTTGAAAAGGTGTTATGTTAATTTGGAGAAAAGAATGTCATGATTGTTTTTAGGAATTGAAAAAAAGATTGGAGAATGATCCCGTTTTGGAACTACGTTCCAGAAATGGTGTGTTTGTTATTTACCATGATTCTTTGTTGAAAGGACTTGGTTGAGTCCTTATGAAGAATGATTAGGTAATTTCTTATGCTTCACGTTAGTTGAAAACCCATGCGGTAAATTACCCTACACATTATTTGGAATTATCTGCTGTTTTTTTGCTTTAAAATTTGGAGGAATCATTTGTATGGAGGGAATTGTGAAATATATACTGACAAAAAAAAATTGAAGTATATATTCACTCAAAAAGAATTGAACATGAGACAGATGAGATGGTAAGAATTAATCAAGGATTATGATTTCACGATACATTACCATCCAAGAAACGAAAATAAATTTGCTGATGATCTGATTCAAAAAAGTAATGATTCATTAACCATGCTACGTTTGGAATAAGATCCTTTGGTTTTTGATTTGATAAACATTGGAAAAGAAGTTGTTGGTGTAGAAAAAATTCTTCTGTTTTGTTTCAGGTGTCAGTGGAATAATCTGTGTCAGACAGAATTAAGAGAGTGCAGAAAGAAGACAGTGAGTTACAGAAAACGGTAGAGTTGGTTCAGAAGGGTATGTTTCATGAATTTAACATTGATAATGATTGTGTTTTGAGGTTTGGAAAGATATTATGTGTGTCTTGTGATTCAAAGTTGAATAATGAGTTGTTATATGAAGTTCATAGGTCTCCATTTTCAGTTCATCCCAACAGTACTAAGATGTACAGAGATTTTTTGGAGTATTACTATTGTGATGGAATGAAACGAGATATTGTTGACTTTACTGTGAAGTGTTTGACTTTTCAGCAGGTTAAAGTAGAGCATCAGTTACCGAAAGGGATGCTTTAGTCTTTATCAGTTCTAGAGTGGAAATGGGAAAATATATACATGGACATCATTGTGGAATTACGTAATGAAACTAGAGGTGACAATGAAATATCGGTTATTTTTGATCTATTGAATAAATCAGCTAATTTCCTTCCTATTCCAGATACATTGTCTCTAGATCAACTTTCTCAATTGTATATTAAAGAGATAGTCATATTGCATGGTGTTCGCCACTCCATTGGATCTGATCGTGATCCCAGGATTACTTCTAATTTTTTGAAAGGCCTTCAGAAGTCATTGGGTACTGAATTAAATTTTAGTGTAGATTTTCATCCTCAATTAGATGGGTAGTCAAAACTAACAAATTAAGACCTTGGAGGATATTCGTCATGCTTTTCTATAGGATTACCAGGGAAGTTGGGACCAACATATTTCATTGGTTGAATTTTCATATAATAATAGTTTTCATTATACTACACAAATCTCTCCATATGAGGCATTATATGGAAAGCATTGTCGACCTCCAGCTTTTTCAGATGAAGTAGGTGAAAGAAAGATGATGGGACCAGAATTGGTAGAAGAGATGGCAGAAAAAGTTCAGTTGATTTAGAAGAATATGAGAACATCTCGGGGAAGGCAGAAAAGTTATGCAGATAACCGAAGCAAGATCTATATTTCGAGGTAGGTAATCATGTTTTTCTAAAAGTTCCTCCATGGAAAAGTGTGATGCGTTTTGGTAAGAAGGGAAAGTTGAGTCTGAGGTTCATTGGACCATATAAAATCCTGGATAAAGATAGAACAGTTGCGTATAGAGTGACTTTACCTCCAATTTTATCTCAGGTAAACAATGTTTTTCTTATTTCAATGTTGAGAAAGTATATGATAGATCCATCTCATCTTTTGTGCCCAGAGGTAGTTCAGTTTGAAAAGAATATCTCTTATGAGGAACAACTTGTCCAGATTCTTGACCGTAGAGAGCAAGTGTTGTGGAATAAAGGAAATTTTCAGGTAAATGCTTTGTGGAAATAAAATATGGTTGAAGAGGCAATGTGGGAATCTTAAAATGTTATGATTGATAAATACCCCCCACTTATTTGATAAGTGAAAAAAAATTAAGAGGGCACAATTCCCAAAAGGGGGGAAGGATGTAACTTCCCATGCAAATAAAGAATAATACATTTCAATTTTTATTAATATTTGTGAATTAAATATTAATTTTACTTTAAGGGGGATTCTATGTTTGATAGCATAACCGATACGCAATCGTGGGTTTCTTTGAAATATTAAGTTGCATACTAATAATATAATATTATTATTTTAAATGGTAGTTAAAACCTACCCATTGTATTGGTGGTAATGAATATAACTAACTATAATATGATTATAAATGTTTGTAAAATGTTTTTATATTTATCCAATAAATGTTAGAGGCCTAAAATGTGATTGAATCTAATTTTAAGCATAATTTTCATTAAAAGGTCGATTTACTAGCTTTTAATGGAGGGCACTATTTAAAGTCAATTTTTGTCACTCTTATATATTCTATTTGAAAAAATAAAATTATTTTTTAAATTTGGGATATAAAAATTTACTTTGGTCTAAATTTGGTTATTTTTCTGATAAAGTAAATTTTTTCATGAATAGGTAAAAATATTGTATTTTAATACAAAAGTGCATTTTAATCTAATTTATTTATATGGATAGATTAACTTGTTCATTAGTTATAAAGTGTAATTAGAATATATTTTTAATATTTAATCCAATGTTGGACATTGGAATTTATTTCATTTTGAAATTTGACATAAATAATTGTCAATCTTTTGATAGTTATTATTTCATAAAAACACGCTATTTGTTTTAACATCAGAAATTTATTTTAAAATAATTTTCCACTTATATTTTTTTAATTTAGAAAAATGGATTTCATATTTTTAATCAGTAGGTCCCAATTTTGTAAATAGGTAACTTTTATTTTTATACATTTTAATTATTTACCTCTGCAAATATTTTTTTACCATGATTAATGGGTAAATATAGTAAATAAATGTAAAATATAATTTTATAATAATATTAAATAACCCTAACATGTATTTTAATCCTATTCGTTGACAAATATCTGAGCATGGTCATCCTTCGGCTGAATTTGGGACTCCATGGAGCCACATGGGAGTAATAATGACATTTTATATTAATAAATTTAAAGTAAAGACAAAAATGACATAAAAAAATTATCTTTTGATAAATAAATTTTTTCATAAGGTTATATAAGTTATATTATAGACTATAAATATTAAATGGAAATATTTAAATATTTCCTACATCATGGTAATTTTTTATAATTTTTGGACATCATATAAATTAAATTATTTTTGTCACAATAATGATGCAATATTTACCTCATTAATAAATGATTTAAATAAATATGATTATAAATATTAAAACAATATCCAAAGCCTGTCCAATTCTTATGGGATTATTTTTTTTAACATTATTCATCTTAAAATTGATATTAATGAATATTTTTCCTTTTGAAACCGAAGAAGTGGTTATAAGAAAATAATTAGTTCAAATATTCCTAAAGAGCCCCTCCTCTCACTTATAAAAAGCCCTCACTTCTAACCAATTCCTCACACCTCTAAAGCATTTTGTTTCGTCAAAACTCTGAAAAATTAAGCTCCCAATATCTCTATATTCATCCAAGAAGCCTTACCTTAGGCATAAATCACTTCAAGAAACCCTTTTGGTTCCATCCAAAGGGAGTTACCTGATTTAAAAGTAACGTCTTCTCTTAAGTTCTTTTGTTTTTTTACTTTTCCAACCCCATTAACTATTTTTATTCCTTTAATTTATAACCAAAATAATATAACCAATATACTAGGATGTTTTTACGATAAGTATTCTAACTACACTTACACACACCTCCATCTTATAGGTAATGAACATAATGTTTCTATAGATGGAAAACTAACGCCTCACGAAACAATGATTGTTCAATTATCTCCTACCACCTCTCATGGTGGCCATTATGATGGAACTGTATTTATATATGATATATTTTATGTTAATGATTTCCTTATGATTCTATATTTTCCATTTATATCATAACCTTATGGTTTCGATAATGGGTAAACGTGATAATTTCGTTTTAGGAAGTTCAGAGTAATGCCCCCTCAAAGTGATATGAATCGTTAATGACATATGTGGGATGAATAATGGATGGATTTAATGGTGTTATATAAGATATTACACTATAATTATAATATAAATATGTATCATTATGTTTTCATTCCATTAAAATACAAAATAGAAATGAAAGTAGTATTCAAGGGTACGTACGGCTTACCATCTCCATGAACGGTGCATTTCATTTCTTACCACCAAATTTTATGTAATAATATAAATACATGTATATACTAGATATACATGATATATTTGATATTTAAATCATTAATATCATTCTGATGATAATTGATATTTGACCACATGGACAACATGTAATTATAAGGTGTTCATTTTTACTCAAGCACCAAATATCAATGAAACAACCGTTAATAACATAAATGATTACATAATGTTTATAACATGGTAATAAGTGATATAAAAGAAATAATAAACTTGAAAAATGTTCTTAATCAACTATAAATTAAATTTATTTTATTATTCAGGAGATTAAAGAACGATTGAGTCAAGTCGGATATGAGGTAAGGGACTTCGTCTCAATCTCCATTCATTGAGAATATTTTGTATTATTATCAACATTATTTTATACGGTGTATAAATAGATTTGACTTTTCATTTCATTCAAATTGAATCCTTTTCTATGAATAGTTTTACTAAATAAAAAAAATATTTCTTTTTAATGTACACGGTGACAACGACCTTTCCATTGTCGCGAGTATTATTTGATCTTTGGCTTCATAAACAAGTTGTAATGTCTTTTAAAAGGAAACAATGTACCATATACTCTTTTTGTGTATTTTGTTATTGAAATTGTTTTTGATAATTGATTTTTTATGTCAATATATTTAAATGATATATTATGATTAAAATTTGGAAATGTTATCTTTCCTTTATTTTTGTTTTATGTGTTATGAATATGTTACGGTTCTTGGGAATTTTTTATGCATACGGGTGGTTATGCGATAAACCAAGGGTGGGTGAGCCTAAGATAGCTCTCTAGTGTATTGGGTAACCTGATGGAGGAAAACGTGAATGGTTCTACTAAGAGATTAAAGGAATGTACTATGATGGGTATTCCAAATGTATCTCCGTATGTAGCTGTCATAGCTACATTGTATGTATGATATAGATTCCACAAGTTTCCTTTATGATTTATGTTTTATATTATATGAATCATAAATCTTATGATTTCATGAGGTATGCTAAAGATCTTATGTTATGTATGTAATGATGAACTAATGTTTTTATTCTTTGTTTTATAACCCTTTCTGAGATTTTTATGCTCATCCCATGTTTTGAAATGTTTTTCACAAGACTTAAAGATTAATAGGGTCAAGGATGGGATTCAAGGAAAAGTCATGTTGTCTAAAACATGGAACTGGACATGACTCCTTTTCTTTTATGATTTTTTATTTTTTTTGTAAAAATGGAAACTAAGTGGATGTGTCTACTTTGTAATCTTTTGAGATGTAATAGTTATGTCCTAATTCTATATTAATCCTAACCTGAAAATATTCTCAATGTGAATTATTCATTTAATTCTAGATTATGTATTGTTTTAAGGCTGGGTCCTTATAATTCATTTAACCATTAAATCTCTCACCCCAACAATTTAACTTTAAAATATCATGAAAAATAATAATAGAATGATTTAAAGGGATAAAAATCATTGAGATGTGGATCATTATTAACAAGTTCATTCAGGGTCTCTATGGGATAAATGACAAGAAATGTAACAGTTGTCTTAAATATAACGTATTTTTAGTAAAAATTAATCAATCCTTTTAAATGTACTTTTACATAGTCATATCTTTGACCAAATCAAATGCCTCTTCTAGTAGGTGACATGACCCAAAATATATCAACAAATATGATAAATAAAAAAAATAGAAGTATTTAGTTAATAAAATCCACTTCAAAATGATACTTTTTATTTGGGACAATAATCCATCAAATGAATAATTAAAAAAATCAATTCACATGAATGTTATAACTTCAATGGATATAAATTGATAATAAAATTGTAATTACATGAATAAGATAATTCTTTAAAATCATGATTACTCATTTTAATATCCATGTTTCACTCTAATAATTTAATTCTCCCTCAAACTCCTCCAAGGTCATTATCATTGAAATATAAATAATATAATAATTGGGTTTATATGAAAACCATGTCTCCTTGATATGTTATTTAGAGCATAAATTCAAATAATATTCATGAAAATTATAGTTTAATGTATAGAATATGTTTTTATAAAAAATATAAGGTTCTTAAAAGAAAAAAAAATAAAAGTGAATAGTCTTTTCAAATATTTATTTAATCCTTTTTATACACTATTTGTGTTATTAATTATTCTACCATGGACCTACAATAAATAATCAATCAATAAAATGTAAGGACAATGTCATTAGAGATCAATATGATATAGTGATTCGGGATACGTAGTAAATTAATTCTAAAATATAATATCCTAAAATGAAAGTAAGATAAATATTGGTTTAATTTTCAATGTGGGCCTTGGGTTGTTTCCTTTCACTATAAGGAAAGTAAAATATGTTATCCATAGTTTTATAGTGGATGAATATTCTTTTATTTGAACAAGTATATGTTTATTATCATAGATTTCTTGTTTACATTAGTGGTGAGGAATAATACATGGAGAGAGTAAAAAAATCCACCCCCTTAAAATTAAGGAATATCTTTCATGTCAGTGGTATGATGAGTTATAAATCTTCATCCTTCTTGGTTGCTACATGAGAGACCTCCACTTTCATTTCTTTTGATTTATCAAAATGGGATGTATGAATTTAAATATCAAAAGAAAGATTATTATTTTGATTTTAATTTTAATGATTTTAAATAAGATTAATGAAAATTATGAATTCTCCATTTCTTTCATCCTCTATATTAGTTTTTTTAGTCTTATCTAATTGGATCTCAATATGGTTCTTCTCTAATTCATGTCCCACAAAATCATCGAGTTCTGTGACTTAATCAATAGGTGAATGTTGTTCTTTTACATATTCCCCTATGTAAAAAAAGGACTGTATGAATATGAAAATTTAAAATAATAGGAATTAATACACTGTTCATATTGAATAAAATTGAATGAGATAGTATTTAATGAATGATCAATTCCCTATCTTGGTTCTAATTGAATATCTTCATCAATTGTAAGTGAATATTGAAGTTGGATCTCACAATATGGATTTATATAGATAGGTTCCATAATTATTCCTTAAAATTTAAAAACATGGGTAGTTTCATAAACATCCATGTCCATAAATTGGTATTTATGTGCTTATACTTTAATATTGTGGGCATGAAGTTCTAGTTTCATTTCATACTCTGCCCAGTTTTTGAAAAATTAATGTAAATATTTTCACATATTTCTATCAGAACATTATTCTTCATATTCACTCTATATATCTTCATGTTACTATTAAATTTGATCTTTTAAATGTTTAGTTAGAAGATACTCTTCAATTTGTGCCTCAGAATTCTTGGTTTTCACCAAAAACATCAGGAATGATTAACTTTTCATTCACTAGTTTAGGTACAGGTTGATTGAGGTAATCAAGGGTTATTTTTTACATTTTCTACCTCATTAACTCTATCTTACTTTCAATACATTTAATATTATCATTTATATTATTTTTAACCACTTCTTATTAGTAGTTTTTCATGTAAGAGTAATCATTACATTCCTAAATGGATTATAGGTGTTGATACATCATGGAAAAATAATAAATTTTTATAGTTTTTTTATAAAAGAAATAAAAAAGTATATATAATATGAAGAAGAATAAGTAAATTAGTGAATTTTGAAATGGAACCTTAGAAACAATGTCAGTTTTAAAATAACACCTATTATAGGTTGTGTAAAACGAAAATTTATAATTTTTCCTTGCTCAACATAGTAGATGACCTGGGTTATATCACCTGAGTTGCTTCACTTTTTTCTATTCAATAATTCAAAATAAACTATATACTACTTGTTATTATTATTTTTATTTTCATAATTTTATTTTATTTTTGGGTTTATATTAGTTTAAAAAATATTGAAATGAGATCATATTCTACATTACCATGAAATAAAAATAGAATCAGAATCAAAAATAAAAAGACATTTATTTTTAAGGATTGCATTTTGGTTCCTTACATTAGTCATGTTGGGTTATTATATTTAGTCTACTAATCCAATTATGAAATATCAATCTTTTATAACTATTTTAATATTTAGTACTTGAGAAATATTCAATGCAAAATAAATCTCAATCGATAGTGTGTCACCTTCCAGGATTCAGATCCATAATATTTTGTTCTATCATTTGAATATCTCAACTCCATCATGTGAAAAGCATTTATTTAACAAAATGACGGGAAATTTTTTGAACATAATAATAGAAATTGTTTCAATATCCATGCTATAGTGGACAATATCCACACCCATTAAAATATCTCTTACACCACCATAATCATAAATAAAACATTTAAAATGGAAAAAATAATTCATGAACACTTGATCCTCCCTTGAGACTAATCCTTGGTTCCGCCCCCCTTTATTGGGAGTAATAGGTCATGTCAGATTGGATGAAGAGAAGATGAGAATAAAAATAGAATAATATAAAAATTAGGTAGAGATATAGGATAAGAGTAACACAAGAAATAAAAAAAAAAATATATAACAGAGAGAAATTGAAAATTTTAAATAAATAAAAGAAGAAGAAAAAGAGGATGATGATGAGAAAAGTATGGGGAAACACCTAAATAAATGAAGGATAAATGGATGATTTATGCTATAAAAGAAATTAAATTAAAAAATAATTGAAAATAATAAGGTAAAACAAAATAAATAATGATTTTGATTCTTTTTTGAGAAACCTGGAGCATGGATCTACTCCTTCAATGATTAACACTCTCAACAATCGAAAGAACCACATATTATATAGGAGTGAATGAATCTGTCTTCTATTCCTTCGTATATTTATTTAATATCATCCATATCAATGGGATATTTCTTTATTCTTTCTAAATATTTCATCCTCAATAGATAGAGACTAGAATTGGACACACTTAAATGAATATAGTGTTCAAATATATGAACAGTAGACATTGTGGTTTGATGGAACCCAATGCATGTGAATTGAATGAATGGAGTGTGTGGCCATATGATCATACCACCATGGCTATTATGAGCTTTAGATAAGGTGAATAAATGGATATGTGGGTCTTAATTAGGCCCTTTAACTCATCTAAACTTCAAAATTGCCCGATGAATCCTCCATGCCTTTCTATCAGCAACAAGGGATTTTTGGTGGTTGTATAAGGGTTCAAGAGTTATCCATGGTTGTGTTCAACCATAATAGTGGAAGGTGGCTTGATATCGAGAATTATTTGTGGAATTCATGGAGAATTCATGGGTTTTCAATAGTGGAAGGTAGTGTCAAGTGGTGGAGGTAGGTGATAGATTTTTTTCAAGGTGGGTGAGTTCTAATAAGGTGGGATGTCATAATTTTTATTCTAATTTGAATGGTACCCACAATGTGTCATCTCACATCAAAAGAGAGACAAGTTATAAAATGTATTTCAATATAAAGTGTTGCTTCCCTAGATTGGAAGCCTACTCCAGGGATGGGAGCTCGATACACACGTACACACAAATGGTTGGGCCACACCAACACTATGTGGCACGTATAGGCTTAGGCCCGTATACTCCCTGCAGGCTCCTCCCTATAGGATGCACACATTACAAGCTTGGTCCTATGCATAGCTCGCAATCTCTATCAATGTTTTATTACTTTCCTTGGTATTGCATGTATTTATTATCCTATTAAAACATATCTATATGTCTTCCATGCCATTTGGTTAAGGATTGGAAAAGTTGGCATATTTTTTCGATAGTTGAAATTAATTTAATATTAAAAAAAATTCACCAAATATTTTTTATTAGGATAAACCATTAAAACCAAACATTTATATTACTTCTTACACTTTTTTTATAAATTCCCATGTATTATTAAAAAAATTAATTTCATTTTAATTTTCATTGAAATTTAATTTTCATTCATTTAAATTTTTTAAATTTTAAAATGAAAATATAATGGAATCAGGAGGTCCCATATAATTACATTTGTAACATGATCTATATAACAACCCCAAATTTTCAATCCAAGATTCATTGCAAAAATATAATCATTATATTTTAGACTTGATACCGATAAAAATGACACAATTGTTTCCTCCCAAAACAGAATTATACAAACGGAAATAACTGATCACTTAAATACCCAAGGAACTTTTTAATTTATATTTTTATTGAATGAGGATAAACTCTTATATAAATAATAACCATGTTTTAAATTGAGTATTTCTCCCAGTTGAAAAAGGTTTTCTTATTTCACAATATTAAATTATTATAATCTATATGAAAACCTTTATACATAATTCATTTAACAATCATTATTGGTAATCTATGGAAACAGAAACATAATAAGGGTGAACAAAAATGATCTTTCAGGGTAAATATAATCATTAACAACATAATTTCATCAGTGAGAAAATGATGAGATTTAGGGAATGATGACATAATGAAAGTGCACAGTCATATCCTAAGATATACCATACCCATAAATACCCAAATAATTAAACATAAAACATTGAATAATTATTTAATAAATTAAATAGATATAAAAATCAATAATCCTGAACAATGTAATGTCAATCTGTATCAAATGAAACATTTTGAACACATATAAATCATGAATAAAACTTGTTGGTATATGGGAGCATTATATTTATATAACCCTTACACAAAAATTATTATTTGGAATTACCATATCGTAAACATTAAATATAATTATATGGTGAACATAATTATTAACTAGTACATTGGAGTGTTATCTTTGTGCACCCATCAAATAAGATATATTGGGCTCACCCATTTCTATATGCGTTCATCCAATATATAATATATATCAATATCACATGTTTCAAGTTGGGTGTACCCATCATATAAGATATATCATTCTAAAAAATTTCTATATTTTCAAACCCATGATGTTTAATAATTCCAAAGTATCATTCATGAATTAATTTTTTTTGCTTAACTCACATTTCAACATAATAATAATAATTTTTCATTCATTTCTTAATTCTCTCATGAAAAAAGAAACGAGTTTCTTGTTATTCTCATAATCAATAAAAATAAATAATATTTATGGTTTCAATACCATAAATCCCTAGTGAAGTGTATGTAACATCAAGGGTTTTGATTTTATGAATTCAAATTCCGTTAAAAGGTCTTTAAATTAATTATTGAGGAAAATGACCTTTCAATATTGAAAATATATTTTAAATGATAAATATTAAAAAAAAATTCAAAATCCTTTTAATTGAAAATAAATGTCGAAAAACAATAAAGGAAGGTGAAAATAAAAAATGGTCATGATGGTGGGAAATTTTGTTCATGATGTAAATTATAAAAATAAACATTCTTTTTAAACATTTTTTTAATATAGTCAAATGGGATCCATTTGAAAAACATTAAGACAAAACCTTTTAAACCCATTTAAAAGATTTTCAAAGTCTATATAAAATATAATTTGGAAATAATTTATTTTTATTAAATAATATTTTTCATATAATTTTTTGAAAAAATGATATGGAAGAGAATGAATTCTAATATAAAATAAGGTACAAGATCTGTACCCCTTACAAGAGACTTCCTTGATGTTTTTTTAATCATTACGGGAGGAAAAGAAAATTATACATGTAAACCACATTCATAACCAGAATATAATAAAATATATGGTTTTCAATAAAATAGGATCATAAAATTTCCTATAAAGTAACCCAAAATATAAATTAACCTGAAAATAATATTGATTGTAACATATAATCAATTCAACTATCTTAGCCTTTAAATCATATGACCTGTGAAGTAATAAAATCAAATAAAAACTTTAATATTATTATAATAAATATATTCATGATATAACATGTCAATTTTTTATTATATACACCTCATAAAATAATATAGATTCATTTTAATAAACATATGTCATAAGGGAATATAAGTTGAGATGAAAAACTCATATGAAGATCATATCATTGAATTAATAATTATTCAATAGACAAATTGTGTGTAATAAATGTAAATATGAAAAAATTAAGTTACATAATAAAACAACTTATTTATTTTTTAATAGATAATCATATAACAATATATGAAATTAATAAGAGCAATAACCTATAGAAAGGAAATTGAGTTAAGAAGCCCTATACCAATTGGTAACATTCTAGTGAAATAAAATATGATGAAATGATTGAAATAGAATGATATAATATGATGAAGTACATAGGATTCCTAATATAAAATAAAAAAGGGATTTCATATATACACCTCATAAATTAAATTATATGCATAATAATAAAATATTCCACAATGGTGGAAAATTGGGATGACGACCTATATTGATTTGGTAATATCTGGATCAAAACCTCGTGAAAGGGAGAACCTCATGTGGATTAGTAAACCACAATAATTTTCTTGAAAATAATAACATAATCTATTAATTATAATTACATACACAACATAAAAAATGTAATCGTATATTATGGAATATGTCTCATTGAAATAAATGCAATAGGAGAAATCCTTACCTTGAGTTCATAATTTCCATGTATGTATTTTTAATCACATATAATAATAATATATCAATGATTTGATTTATTAAGATAATATTCTATGTTTTATACATTATTATTAAATAATTTATTTTATTTATTTTAATGTAATATTTATATACTTAATTATTTAAGTCCATTTTTGGTGTTTTGAGGATGTTTGGCCCATATTTTAAAAATGGATTTGGTATTTTGACCATGGTGAATGTAATAATCATTAAAACATTTAAATAATAATCAAAATTAAATAATTATTATTTTTATAAATTAATTATAATTTTAAAACCAGACATGAATAATGGTTATGAAAAATGAACTGTGTTGCAATCATAGAAATGGTAGGTCGTACGTACACCTGAACAACATTTCAATTTTCAACAACTATTATGGATAGAAGGAAACCATTATCTAATCATTACATAATACTAATATTATCATAAATATGATATTATTTCATTAAATACAATTATATATTTCACCCATGTGAGGTGGTAATTAATGATGAATCACTTCTCTTTATTGAGGCGGTAGTCCACACATACGGATGAACGATGTTATCGTCTTTCAATGAATGGAATGGTAAGAATATACATGATATATTATAATTTAATAATGATAAAATTTTCATTAATATAATATATAAATTTTAAATATATCATCATTAATTTTTATAATATGTTATTATAGAAGACTAATTATATCTGTTCATGATGTGATAGTTCACCAAGAAAATGAATGATGGTTTTTTTCCATTTGATGAAAGAGGAGATGGATTTAGGTTATAAAAATACCATAATAAAATATATTTATATATTATAAAATTATTTAATTAAATAATCATGTTTTTAAAATATTTTTAGGATGTGGAAGAATAAATAAAATTGAACGCTCGGTTAAGAATAATACATCATATATGGATGACCTCTTTCGATTTTCCCCAATATTTTTCCTATGTGGATTTTATAATCTAAAATGAATCATAAGGAATTATTATGGATATGATTAATAGATATATTTTGGTATTTTTAAACCAAAATAAAATGAATGTTTAAATTGGATAGGGTAGGGGCTCTACTTTCATATGCGGGGCGGAGGACACACTTGGAATTTTAGAAAATACGAAGATATACCCAAATTTCACACATACCAAAAATCTAGAATTGGACAATTCCCTAGATTAATATTACATAAGATCTAAATATGGCCATATAATATAATTTAGAATGTTTTATTGGTCATTCTTTATTAAAATTTTTAGTTTACCTCCCTCATTTGAACTGTTTTCACTTTAGCTGATGTAAATGATTTTTATTGTATTAACTATTCATTATAAACAAAATTTAAGTTAAAATTATTATATAATATAAATAATTCAGATTCAAAATATGAAATCTACTTTATGAAATATGATTTACTGAATTATAATAATTTATTTAAAAATCCTGTAGACGTGATGAAAAGGTTATTTTTCATGAAATATATTTTTTCAAGTTTAAGATGAAATTATATTAACTTTATGAGAAGTAAAAATTATTATATGAATTATTATTAAAAATATATATAAATAAAATCTCTAAATTTAACTTAAATAATTCTTTTTTAGTTTTTATTTTAATTAATTAAAATGGATAAATATTAAGCACTTTAAAACAGTTATCAAAAAATGTGGTTTTATGCATTAATTAAAATTATACTAAAATCCAGTAGAAATATAAGTAAATTGTAATTAATTTTACTTAATATAAATAAATAATTATTATTTTTCATCAAATAATATTCAATTAATAATGGTACTTTCAAATATCAAAATTTATTTAAAATAAATTACAGTTTTACAAAAATTGGTATATATTACTATTCATGTAAAAATCACAATTTTTTATAAATATATAAATTTATCTATAAATTAATTTATTATTATAATTTAAAAATTAACTTTATATTTTTATGAAAAATTATAATATTTCTATAAAATAATTATAATATTTTCTCACAGAAATTAATAAAAAACATTTTTGAGGAATACATTTTTTATAAATAAAATATAATTACTTAAAATTGTTTATTCGATGTATAATAATTTATAAAAAAACTATATTGAGTATGATATTTAAATATATATTTCATAATTTTTTTTAACACTATTCATATGTTCCGATTTAATTACTATGTTTTAACAGTCTTATATTTTATGGGTTGTTTAAAATTTTTGTCATGTGTGGTATATGCTAATGAACATAATGTTCTTATTCTAAAATTTTTGGGTGTTGAATTCTACCCCCACATTAATAATTTTCATCCTCTCAATTTTAACATTGTATCAAAAATTAATTTTCTGAAATTTGAAAATACGTTTCCTGAAATGCCACATTGTAAAAAATAGTTATTAATTTTTTTGAACAGATCGAAAAGATATTATGAACTTATTCTAGAATTAAAAAATAACTAGGTTTCCAAATAGGAGAACATTTGTGGGAAGTGATTATATAGACTTATAATAAAATTGTAATAACTAATTAACTATTTATGGTGATATAAATCATTGACCACATGAATGTGAATTACCATGATAAACTCAAAAACTATAATACCATAAAAATGGTGTGCAAAAAAGACCAACAATTTATGTGGAAATGATGATAAAGGATTATGTTTTTTCATGATCCTTTCACTATTGTTTATGAATTACATTAACATATTGATGATGAAAATAAGTAAATGTACTTACATGATGAGTATAATTTCAGTCTTTAGTCAATTTCCACCGTAATCTATTTGTCTCCTTTATGTGAAGAGTATTCAAGAATTTTTCATGCCAGAAGCTCTAAAAAAACTTTTTTCAGATCACATAATTCCCAAAATTGATAAAATATATTCCTTAAATCCTTATATATTATCCAAAATAAAAATGGTTTGGAAAATGTAAGATTTTTCCCAAAATGAGTCAACATTATTATCATTAATATCTGAAATTAAATAGTAATACCATAAATAATTATCATTAAAATTGTTTAAACAATTCAGGACTATGATTGAGACCCAAATATTATAATGACTTTGTCAAATATCTTTTAAGATAAATTTAATATTTACCTCAAAATAACATCATTAACTCTTAATATATCATAAAAAAATGTATATCATCTCCATGATAAGCTAATTTTCACTATAAAGCCACATTAAAATCATAAATGCTTCAAAAAAGAAAATAAAAACGTTTACTCATCAAATAAAATACCATAATTTTATATTTCCCATTAATATATAATGTTCTCAAAACTATTTAACTTATTCATTAGTCACATGGTCACCATATATATTTTCAATCTCGTGTTAAGATATATCATATATTCTCAAAATGTAATAATGTACAATTACCTCAACATCAAAGATATGATATACCTTAAATTTATCCAATTCCAATTAAAAAATCCAAAATATTAATTTTATTCTTCTTCATATAATAAATCACATTACAAATACGGATTATATAAAACTCAACCCAATATAATATCTCCTAAAATTCCAGTAATCATCTAAAAAATTCATTATTTAAAACAAAAAATGGGTCTCTAAGACATTAAACTTAAGATTAACCATAAAAATGAACATCCTTGATGTAATCTATATCTATTAATGTAACTTAAGATTAAAATTTAATAATCCACCGTGTTAAATAAACACAAATCTGATTTCAACTGCAATAGCCTTATACCTGCACTTCTAGATATGGGGCTAAAAACAGAATCTTCACATTTTTTTCCAGATTCAAATAAATGTGACCCAATTTTTTCATTTCAAAACATATAGAATAAATGTAAATAATTTATCACTTCCATAACCAAGGAAATTTTTGGTTTTTTATTTTCTATAAATAGAATAAACTCTTACATAAATAAAACACATGTCTTCAAATGTGTATTTCTCCCACTAAACCCACATTTACTTATTTTACATTAATCAAATGCCATCACCTATATAAAACCCTTGTAAAATTAATATATTTAACATAATTCTTTATAACATTGGGAAAATGAAACATAAAAAGTGAGGGAATCAATTCTCATTAAGGGTATAAATAAGCCCTAAAATTGGATTTCATTAGTGATAGAATTATTATAATGACAGTATGAGGACATAATAAAAGTGCATGAGTATAATAGAAGATAAATAATACCCATCAATCCATGTATAATAAAAAATGAAACAAGTCATCATGATTTAATAAAGGATAGAGACATAAGATTCAAAAACTTTAATCCATGTGATATCAATTTTGATCAAAAAACCATTATAACATATATCACGAAAAAAACCCATGTTTCTATCATGGAATAATATATTCATGCAATACATAAATAACCCTGAAAAATTAAAATAATCAAAAGGTAAACTTCCTATATAAATCACTAAAAATTATAACCATTACTCAATCCATTGAATCATCGTCTTGGTGTAATCATCTTACTAACTATATTGGGTTCACATGATGATGTCTGGGTTCTCCAATCATATATGCTATATTGCTCTCACTGAATGATATCTAGGTAAACCCATTAATATAAATGTCTTTAATAAGTATTCATAGATAAAAACATTAAATTATTTATCTTTTTGAAAAAATATTAATCATTCTCCCTTCATTTTTTAATCCACCCATGAGAAATAAATGGCTTCCAGATCGATCCAAAAATCTATTTCGTGAAAGAATAAGAATATTATTAATACCAACAAAATTAATATCAATGTTTTATAAGGTCAAGGTTTGTTAGCATGGATAATTTAACTACCATTTAAAGTTCATTACAGACATTATTGAGGAAAAAACCTTTCCCATTAAAGAAATATTTTAAATACTAAAAATTCAAAAAACATTGTGAAATTAATTTTCACTAAAAATATCCTTGGAAAATAATGAAGTAATATTTAAACTAACTAATTAATATGATGGTGGTAAAATCCAATCACTTTTTAAACGATAAAAATAAACCTTAATTTAATTCTTTTTGTAAAGGGATTAAAAAGTGATCCATTCAAAAAATGTTAAGTAATTTAATTTTAGACCCATTTTGATGAAGTTAAAAGATAGTGAAAATAAATTTATGAAATAATAAATGTTAACAAAAATAATTTTTTTTAATTGTTTTAGAAACTATGTGTATGGAAGAGAAATATTCTCAATCTAAAAGAAGGTAAAAGATCGGTATCACCTACATAAGACATCCTTGATGTTTCTTTAATAAATAAGGGTGAAAATTTAAAATTAACATCTAAAAAAACATTAATAACTTGAATATAAGAAAATATAGTTTATTCCATAATATAAGAGTATATAATTTCCTCCACAGGGACCTTGAACATAACAATCCCGAAAAGAGAGGATATTGTAACAGAATACTCCTTCCACTTTATTAATCATTTCAATCACAATCCCCATAATAGAATAAATTAAAATAAAATATTAAATATCATATAAATAAATATATTAATTATATAACATAAGAAATGCTATATACATACTCCTTAAAAAAGAATATATATGCATGTTTTTAAATATATGTCCTAAGGAAAAGGAATTTTAGATGAATAACACTTAAAAGATCATACCATTGAATTAAGAATGAATAAATGAATATATTTTGTGTATGAAATGTAAATATAAAAAACATAATTGTATTTTTAAAGTATAAAAAATAGAGATCAATTAACATATCATCATGTAAAAATGGATTCAATGAAGTAGAGTCATAAACCAATGAAAATAAATTATGGTGAAAACCCCTTTACCAATTAGTATCATAAAACTCAAATCCCTTTCTGAAAAATAATTCATGTTGAAACATATAATACTAGTAATTATGAAGGACTCATGATATAAAATTAGAAATTGGTAGTATATATGTACGTCATAAAATAAATTCATTTTATAATAATAAAATATTCCTCAATAAAAGAAAATTGAGATGAGGTCCCTTGTTACTTTGGTAATCTCTAGATCAAAACCTCCTGAAATGGATAATCTAAAATGGATTTGAAAATCAAAATAAATTTCATGAAATATATTATGAAATATTATGATTATAAATATATACATCACATAATAAAAATAATTGGTGTACATGTCATTTGTCGCAATGAAATTAAAGTGATTCAAGAAACCCATATCTCAAGACCAGACTTCCCTTGTATATCCTCTAACTACAATATAATAATATTATATAAATTATTTTATTTCCTTATAATATTTTATAGTATTAATAAATTTTTTTATGTCTAATATGTTATTTAATTTAATGTTATATTTAAATATTTAATTAATTAATTCTATGTCATGTGTTTTGAGGACGTCTGGTCTATATTTCCATAATAGTATGAGTATGTTGATTGTGGTAAATGGTTGTGTTTTAAAATAATATAAATTTTAATATAAATTTTATAATTAAAAATTTTATACATAACTTATATTTTTATTAAGAACCATGAATAATTTTTAGGAAAAATAAACTAACTTACAATCATCGAGATGAGAGGTCATATGTATGCATGGAGAACACCTCCATTTTTGAATAATAAATATGTTATTAAAAAAATTATAGTTTATATTAATATAATTAAATTAATATTATAAAAAAATATTTCTTTAAATATATTTGTAAATATAATTCATTTTATTTGGTGATCAAATAAATCAAATCGCTTCATGGAGGAGGTAGTTCACATAAAGAAATGCACTATGTCATCGTCTTTCAATGAGTGGAAATGTAAGAAAATATTTGATACCTTATAGATTAATAAAAATAAATATTTCATTGATATAATATATAAAATAAATCCATCATCATGAATTGTGATGTAAGTCGATGATAGAAAATAATTACATTGTTTCATGATGTGGTAGTCCTGCAAACACATGAGTGATAATTGTCATTCCCATTTCATTAAATATGAGATGCATTTTAATTAATTCATTAAACTAATAACATAGTACTATATAGGATAA
This sequence comes from Viscum album, assembly GCA_963277665.1. Taxonomy (NCBI): domain Eukaryota; kingdom Viridiplantae; phylum Streptophyta; class Magnoliopsida; order Santalales; family Viscaceae; genus Viscum; species Viscum album. Next base: position 603,800,034 of record OY728161.1, on the reverse strand, counting down.
AATAATTCTAATATACCCTCATGTTTCAAGAATATTTGAAGAAGGTGGAAGAAAAAATTAAAAATAATCCTTGTTTAAGATTGATATCTCTTCTTCCGATGATCTATTTAGGTTTCCACCAAACATTCTTCATGGGAGGGTTTATAATAAAACAAAAACTATTATAGGAAGTGGTTGGATAAGTGAGGGAGGTAATTAGATATTTATTTTTTCTCCCAAAAGGATTTTTAGGTATGAATAAGATAGGATTGACGTGTCCTTTTATATGTGGGAGACAGTAGACACTTGAAGTACCTGAAAAGAAAAAGTTATACTCATATTTTTAAAATTAAAAAATGTTCCAAGAAGAACATTTATTGAGAATTATATGATTAAATGTAAAAATATTTCAATAAAATAAAATTTAGACAAATTGTTTGGTCATTTTCACCGATAACATTTTAGTTTAACCCCTAGAAAACCCATTCTCACCTTAACATCGGTAAATGATTTTTACATTTTTCTTTATTTATTAAGTCTAAAAATTATGTTGATAAAATTAATAATATAAATTATGATGATTAAATATATTCTTCCAATTTAACAAAAAAATTAAGATAATAGAAATAATTTAATTTAATATAATACGAGAAGATGCAATGAAACATATGTTACATAATAAATGTGTTTTTCAAGAAATAGATGATCTTATATTAACTCTTTCAAAAATAAAAATTATTTTGTGAATGTAAATAATAATTTTTATTTATTTAATATATTAATTTCATTTGAATAATTCTTATTTAGTATTAATGTTAATTAATTAAAATTAAGCAATATTATTTACTTTAAAATAGTCTTTAATAAAAGGGTTTTTATTCCAAAAAATGAATAAATATACAAAAATATAGTATAAGGATGATTAAAATGTAATTAATTGGATTAAATATAATTAAATAGTACTTATGTTTCATGAAATTAAATTCCTAATAATATTTTATATTAAAATTACATGATTTGTTGAAAATATATGACATTTTTATTAAACTATGGACTTTTCTCTGTTTACAGAAAAATAAATATTTTCTAAAAATACACAAAATTTCACAAAAAATAAATATTGATATTCCAATATATAAAATTATCTTATTTTTATGAAATAAATTTTCAAAAATTTCTTGAAAGAATTTATTTTGTCTTCTCATGAAAATAAATAAAAAATATCTTTGATAAAAAAAATATTTTTCATGAATAAAATGTTATTACTAAAAATTGAATGATTATTTTACAAGATTTCATAAATAAATCTATATTTAGTAGAAAGTATTTTATATTTATTTCATAATGAAGTTAATCTTATTTATACCTTTCAATATAAATACTATATCATAATGGTCATTTATTTGATGTTTTATTAATGATAGGTGTTGTGTATCGTATATACAATCAAATATAATGTTCTGGTTTTCAAATCTCCGGGTATTAGACTCTAGGAGGTGTCATAAAATCTCACTACAAATGTTCTAATGAACAATATTAAAAATTTAATGCTTTATTTTGGGTCATTGAGGAATTTTAACTTATCTAGTGCATTTATTTCAATATTCATTGCCACTATAAAAGTATGTGTCCCTATTATACTTTTTACCATCATTAGAGTTACCACTCATTATTGTATTGAAAAACAATAAATACTCCAGTGGGATTCCCAATATTATCCAATACTTCCACTTACTATTTATTTAAAATATTTATATCATAAATGATAAATAGAAAATAAATCTTAGAAAAAATTATTTCTTACATTCCTAAATCCAATATTTATACCTCTAAGGATGCACTAGTAGCTACGTATGGAGAAAAAGAAACTAACGTCGTAAACAAAACTGTGTATTCAAACACTAATAAATTTTATTGGTTTACAATAATGAAATTTTTTGTTTTGGATAGAGATTCCCAAATTCTTATTACATGACTATTAAAACATTTCAAAGATAAACAACATAATAGATATACAAATCCAAGATCAAAAATGATAGTTTATTAATAAAATTAGGCTTACAGATGAATTTTACATATTAAGACATAAACATTTTTTAATTACTTATTATTTATCTTCTTAATGGAACTTTTTTTCTAAATAAAATAGGTAATCACAAGAGGATATATAATAGAGAATGGGGTGAGATAAATTCTAGATAAGAAGATAAAAATGGTAAATGAATTATTATAACATGGGTGAGAATAAATTTCATGTTTGCCTCGATTTCTCTAATATTTTCAAAGTAATTTATACATTCGTATAATTTATTATAGAATATTGAAATACATATAATTCAATTTCTATTTATTATATATAGTTTATAATAACTATCCATAATGAATGTTATATGTTTTGATAAGGTAATGTCTCCATAGGTGGTTAACCGACCAATAATGGGACATTTTCAAAAGAGAGGGAAAGGTAAGTATGCCATTTATATTTCCATAAATATCATAATTATAGTAGTTTAACATCATTAATATAATGTTAATATACTAAATAGTGATTTTTTTGAAATACTGTATCTTTAATATTCATCCAAAAAATACACTATTTTAATAAATTACAAAAAATCACCCTTTGATAGTTTCAACATTCTAATTTAAAAATTGATATTAATATTATCAAAAAAATCTAAAATAGTTTATTTCAAAATTTTAATAATTTTTTTTAATTAAGTAACTTAAAATAAATTTCATTAAATTTGTGCTTATGTTTTTTTAGTTTTTTAACCATGATATCTATTTTTTTTAAATAATAAAATTTATATTTATAAATAATAATCATAATAAATATTATTTATATTCTAATTTATTTATTTTATATAAAATTACTATTCAAATATTAAAGTTACAATTCCAATGTTACATTAACTTTTATATATTCCACTTCATTCTTTCTGTCAATATTAAACTCAATTACTCTCACAGTTAAATATTTCCATTTTATTAGATGTTGATTATTTTACTAATACTTTTTTTTATTTTAAAAATTATTGTTCTACGATGTTTGTCCTAGCATATTGCGGTTATATATATTTTCACATTTTATCTTTTGAAATTTATAATTTTTTCACATGTAATATTGGTAATTTTATTAGGTGTAGTCATTGAATAATTTAATTAATACTTTTAATTGAAAAAAAATACTTGATGGTTTATTTACATATAGTATATGTATAATATAATATAAATTTATTTCTAGAATAAAATATCATATATAATCATCGAGTCATTAAATTCCCCTTAGAAATTCCATCCCGGGAATTTCAACTAATACTATCATATAGTAATAGATGAGTGTACTTATGTTTCATTATTTCATATGGTTACCAAGTCAGCCCTTCATACATATGGTTCCTCCACAACACTTTGTCAAGGTGATTTGTTTTATTTAATGAAACATTGTCTCTATGGTTAAATATTTTCACTTGTAGCTCTTCATTTGAGAGTTCATTCTCTAGTTTTATCACCTCTAAATTTCATACAGGTGAGGGATCAGGTATGTGCTTCTTTAAGAGGGATATGTGGAACATGTCATAAACATGAGACATACCTGGTTAAAGTGAGAGCTGATAGGCCACATCTCCTAAGTGATCAAGGATCTAAAAGGGTAAAATGTATAATGTTATAATATTCTCTATCATTCCAAATAACATGACTCTCTTCCACGGTGATATTCAACGTAAAACATTGTATCCAACAATGAACTCTATTTCCCTTCAAGGGTTTTCATCATATATCCTTTTTCAAAACTTTTCATCTTTTATATAGTGTTATTTTTATTGAAAATTCTATATCTTCTCTTGAAAAATATATTATCCAGGTTGTTTTCTCCCAAAAATCATACCAACAAGTCAGAGTTCTACCAAACTTCTCATTCCTTTCTTTATAAGGAGAAACTATAATACTCGAGTGGAGGTTATGGTTATAGGAGAACTCAAACATTGAGATATGTTGATCTTATCCACCATTTAATTCCTTTGAGTAGGCTCTTAAAATGATTTCAAGAGTCTAAATACTTATTTTAAATTGTCCATCAACTTGGGTGTGATATGCCATTTGAAAATTCAATTTTTTACTCAAATCATGTTGAAGATTTATCCATAACATAGATATAAAACATAGATCATGGTAAGATACACATGAATGTGGATTCCAATGCATCATGAAAAAATTCATTACATATATCTCGGAATGTTTTTGAAGTGATAAATATTCCTAAATAGTGAAAATTGGTTAGTCTTCCTAAGTCAACCCACCAAAACTCATATAAAAAATTTTCCTTTGGATGAATTCAGGAAACTAGTGACAAAGTCCATGATGAAATTATCCCATTTATATTTGGGTATAATAAATTCTTATATCATCCATGTTGACATTTATAACTCTTCTTAAAATTTATAACATACAAAAACCTTGACATATACTTTGAAATCTCATTCTTCATGTTTTCCCACCAAAAGTGTTCTGAAAGATCACGGTACATCTTTGTACTTCCAAGATGTGGGGGAAAATGTGATCTATGTGATTTATCTAATAGATCATTCTTTATATCTGGTGATAAAGTAACACAAATCCTCTTCATAAACCCTATCACAATATCATAATTAATGGGGAACTTATGTAGATTTTATTCCTTTAGTTCTTTTACTTATTGCGGCTTTAGATCATCCCTTCAAACCTCATTGATAAACTCTTTGATATATGTTTGGAAAATAATTTTTGAAAATTAAGATGTATTAATTATCGTTGTTTTTTTCAAAATACATCCTTTGAATATCCATGAATATAGGTTCTTTCTCAAACTACATCATGGATAGATCAGTGGGTTCTTTCCTACTACGAGAAACAACATCCTAGTTCACCTTCCCAGATGATAGTGAATTGAGCAATAATATTCCTTTATTAGATCTAACTATATTATTTAACACATGTTTAGATCCTTGTTTATTAATTTATACTTGATAATCTAATTATCATTAAATATTTTACACTTTTTTCCAAAGGGAGAGTGCAGACATATCATTAGAGTGAATATTATAGAAGCTAACTCCAGATCATGTGTCGGGTAGTTCATCCCATGAATCTTAATCTATCGGGAGTTGTAAGATATCACTTCATAATATTTTACAAGTAAACAACCCAAGTATTTTTTTTAACCATAAATATAATACATTCTACCCTTTTTGGTAGTGTGATAACAATTATAGTGGTTATCTTTTTCTTTTTCCCCGTGAAGCATTCCACATCTTATTCCATCCAGACGTACTTTATCCCAATCCATGTAATCATAGTTAATAGGATATAACATGTTGATAAATTACTCACAAAACATCAGTAGTACCCAAAAATGAATGAAAATTATAGATTTCAGTGAATCTAGTGGTTTTGGACCATTCCTCAATTTCCTTTGTTTTCTAAGGGTCAATATTAATTCTTTCACTTGTTATCTTGTTCCCAAATAATGTGGCTTTAAACATCCAAAAGCCACACTTGAAAAGCATAGTGTATATTTACACATTACATATTGTCTCCATAAAATTACATAGATGACCTTAATTTTCATCCTTACTCTTAGATTAAATGATAATATTATCGATAAATACAACCAAAAATTTTTCGATGTAGACTATAATTCATCTACTCACCAAATTCATGAGGATTTCTCGTGAATTAGTAAGTATGATGGGAATCACTGTGAACACATAGCTCCAATACCTTTTATAGAAGTTCTTCATATGAATATATTGTTTCTTTAACTTATATTTATGATATCTAGAATAATGATCCACATATTAAAAGTATTTATCTGCTCATAGATGATCCAAAAAGTCACCAATCCATGGAAAATGATACTTTTTCTTTATGGTGATGTTCTAGCGATCCCAATAATCAATACTAAGCCCCATTGATCCATCATTATTTTTTATAAAGTTCACTAGAGAACCCTAAGGAGATTCTCTAGGGTGTAGTAAACCTTTGTCCAGGTGCTCTTTCAGCTTATTCTCTAACTCTTACAGTTTAATCAGGGCCATCCTGTAGGGGAATTTTGAGATAAGAGTGGATCTGAGTACAAGATCTATTGAGAACACGACCTCATGATTTGAGGGAATTCTGAGCAACACATTTTAAAATATATAAATATCATCCCTAAAAATGGTAATTTAATCCCATTTGACACCTTCCAATAACTCAACCATTTGATTGAGGTATTATTCTTACTAGGGTATCAACACCCAGACCATTGTAGGATTTTCCAAAATAGATTCTGGATTCTCCTTGAGTTTGTAGGGGAGCATTAGATACTTCGGAATATAGAAAAGATAGTTCATTATTGAAAGTTGATGTGTCCTAAATAAAATGAGAGGTAATCCATGCCTAGTATATCATATAATTTCACAAAGAGATGTGTTATGAGATTCTCTAGAAGGACCTTCCCACATACAACAATTGGATACGTGTCCAACACTTGGGTTGTAATGATCAGGGAAATATATGTTTTTATAGAAAAATCTACTTCAAGGTATCATGGATTTGATTCAATAGTTTTATGAAACATGTAGGATATAAAGGAATGCATTGAACCAAAAACAAATAACGAAGTATCAATTATTAAGGGAATTGTAAGTGTACCTTGTAGTACATCATTTTCTTGTTCCAATTCAACAGTAGAGATGGAATAAACATTCACTTACTCCTTTTGATTTTATAGTTTCTGAGGCTAACTTCAATCAAGGACTCAAGGTTTAGTTCATTGTCTTCCATAGTTCAATTTCTCCCTATTTTTTAAGAAGTAACACATATATGGAGAATTAAGATGTTTCTCCATTTCCAACATCATATTGGTTGGATTATTCATGTCTCTTTGACCATTATGACCTTTTTAGACTTTTATCCCACATTTGATGTACTTCACTATCACTTTGAGACAATTCAACAAAGTTTCATCCCACATTATTGGCATTTGGGTACATGGATTCTCTTACCTCATTTTTTATTTTATCCACCATCATGAAACATCATTCTTCTATTATTATCACCATAACCATGGTACCATTGTACGTACTCCATTTCTACTTTGAGATCACATCAAACCACATCTTCATAACTCCCAATGTCTCAGATAGCAAGATCCCTTCAATGGTGTGTTTGTAAGATAGTTATGAGTATATCTATTTTTCTATCATTTTTTATAATGAACCTCGTGTAGTATCCTGCAATCCTTGTGATGTTTTCCTTATTTTATGTGACACATTCACCTTCTCCTTTCATTGGTTATATAAATTCTTTTTCTATATTTTATTAGTAGTTCTATAGAAATACTTGTTACAAAAAAATATTTTCTTAATTTCTTCTAACTCTTTGTTGTGCATTTGAATCATCTACATTACATTATTAATGAATTATCTCTATTGATAAGCCTCTCCATAAAAATTATAGATTTCTAGGGAGATCTTATCCTTCTCAAAATAATGGCTAGAAAAATAAAATTCTATTAAGTTAACCCATTGTTCCGCGATATGTGGATCAGAAGTTACACTAAATGTTAGTGGTTGTTTTTTTATACAAGACTCAATAGTTTGTTTATTATTCTTGGGTTAAGGAAGAAATTCCATGTGTATCAGGTTATTATTCATATCCTAAGACTGTTAGGTAATAATATCCAAAATAATTTAACTTTACATCCCAAGGAATTTGGGATGTAGTTCTAGAAATCATTGTGTTGTCCTTTACACATATTTTTGGCCTCTTTTCTCATAGTACAAACAATTTTCTAAAATAGAAAATGTATGAAAAAATCATAAGTCAATAAACAATGAAAAAATAATTAATTTTTTTGGCAATTACCTTTAACATAATATCTTATGTGATTCTTATGTTTATCCTTTTTTAAAAACAATTCTTTGATACTTACATATAAATAGTATTATCATAAGGATTTTCACTAAAATACTATAATCATATGTCCCAAATTAACTAAACCATTATATTATACATACTATAGTGACATAAATTTTTCTTAAATTACTATGAAATATTTTTAAATATAAAAAACATAATATAGACACAAATCTAGGATCAAATGGTTTATTGTATTGGGAAATTTTGCTCATATATAAATTTTATAAAATAAAAAAACAAGTTATTTATATCATTATTCTCTATCTTCTTCACTAGACCTTTTTTTCTCCTCCGAACAAGTAATCATTAAAGGATATACATAAAAGAAAGTGGGGAGAAAAAAGCCTAATAATATGACTAATAGGGGAAATGAATAAATATAAAATGGGTGAGAATAAACAACATCTTTATGTCATTATAATATGATAAACATCAAAAACCTAATGAAAATATTGGATAAATGCATCTAATGTAGAAATTCATAAAAATGAAACATCATATCACAGTGGTCAAGTACCACACATAGTTGTGAACTAATATAGAATCTTGTTCGGGCATAACATATGTACCCAATTAAAACAAAATAATTATGAACAAAGCTATCATCATGTTGATGCATGATAAACATCATATTATAAGATATATCGCATTACTCAATGCATGGTAGGGTATATAATTCTCATCCCACCCATTATATCATAATATTTACAAAATTATTCATGCCACGTAGAATGTTTCACAATCATATTAATGAAATAAACCCAAGGAAGAAAATGGGTTTCATAAGGATTTGATGAAGAATAATTTCATGAATAAAATTTTTTTCTTTCAAAATGAACTTGGGAAATAAAACATGGACATAAAATATCATTATTCTTGTGTTGGTGTTAAGCATCTCAAGATGAGTAATATATGATATTTTTGGAAATTGATGTCACTTTGAAGACCAGATGAATTTATTATAAAATAATTTAAAATTGAAAGAACATTTATATTTTGAATGGAAAAGTGACTGTACATTTTATATAAATAATATTATAATTCATTCCATTTAATAGAGGATAACACAAAAAAGGAATTATGTTCAATAATCCCCTTACAAATATCCTACCTTATTTCATCGCTTTTCCTCTACCTGAATAATAAAAATAGATTTATTCATACATTTATACATAAGTGAATAATATTCATTTAAACAACTATTTATATATAATAATAATTTTAGTCTACTAGTAACTTCCTTCCATGAAATTGAATCATTTTTGTATTGCAGTTTTCTTAAAAACATTTCCCCCTTATCCTTAATTTGGAAACTTTTTTCAAAGTAATTTATAAAATAGTATTATTATTCATGGAATCCTATAATTAATATAATTAATATTATTTTATTATATATAGTTTATAATATCCATACATTCTTATGTGTACATGTGTTTTCATGGTAATGTCTCCATAGGTGGTTAAACAGCCTTTAAGGGGACGTTGTCGAAACAACAAGATAATGAATTATTCCATTTATATTTTTCATAAATATGACAATTAAATAATTTTACTATCCTTAATATAATTTAAACATACAGAAGAATTAATTTTTTTATATGGTTTAGATAGTAATTGGGGAAAAGGAATAAAGAGAAGAATAAAAATGGAAGAGTTAATAGAGACTTACTCTCTCCTCAGTGTATCTTCTCTTTTATGACACTATAAATTCATTGGTGTTTGGTTATTGATTACTCTATAAGGTCACTAATTATTATATGGGGTTTGAGAGATAGGATTTGGGTAGATATTATTCTTTCTAATGGGTGACTGGATTGGTTCTCTAAGGGAAGGTAGAAGGGTTATTTATACATGAGAAATGTGTATTTTTAGAATAAAATACTGAATGGAATATAACAACCAAGGTAGTCCATATAAAATTGATTTATTGACATTATAAACTATAATTGAATTAAAAAATTATGTAAAAAAATTGGTTCACTTTATAACTAAAATTCGTTATTTAAATCAAATGAAAGGTGGAAAATGAGAAAATAATATTTTAATATAACTATTTAGTTTTTTAGGTTTGGAAAATACATTTTAGGTTTGGAAATAAAGTTTATCATATATCGATGAAACAATTATGAATTGAAATAAGTAATGGAAAAGCTTAAATTTATTTTAAAGGAATGGTCTATTTTTATTTCATGATTGATGTAATTTAAGACACAATAGTTATGTAAAAATGTATATTTCACTATTTAGCCAAAAGATGAGATATTTCATAAAATTACAAAACAAATAACCATTAGATAGTTTAAACATGATTATTTTAATAATTTAGTTATTTTATCAAAATATATCTCTAGAATATGTAATTTTAGTTTTTAATCTAAGAAATATGATTTTAAAGAAATACCTAAAAACATAGTTTTTAAAAAAAATTCATTTATTTTCATTGAGTTTCTTAGCCATTATATTAATTTTTTTGGAATTATAATGGTTATATTAAAATAAATTAATCCGGATAAATATTATTTATATCCTATATTATTACTTTTAGTCAATATTACTATTACAAAGATCATGTAACTATTCTAACGATCATTTAACCTCATATATATACCCCTATATTCTTTCGCTCAATATTCAACTCATATCCTCTCTGGGATCTATATTTTTATTTTATTGGGTTTTGATTAGTTTACTAATATTTGGTTTCTTTTCAATAGTGTTATTTGTGGAAGGGTTGATTATAACATATTGGGGTGATTCGTATTTTCCAATTTTAGCTTTTCTATTTTATAATTTTTTCCCTTATAGTATTTATATTTTATATTAGGATTAGTCATTGGGTAATGTAATAAAATTCATTACTAGAATATGGTATTGTCAGTTTCTCTACTTATTGTATGTTTATAATATAATAGACATTTATTTCTAGAAGAAAATATCATTTATAAACATTAGGTCATTATATTCATCTCTACACAATAAATTGTATTCCTAAAATTTCCAATCAATATATTGACTGATAATAGATGACGGTACTTTTGTTTCATTTTTTCCTCTGGTTCCCTTGTCTCTTCCACATACATATAGTTCCTCCCCAATAATTAAATAAGGTGATTTTTCTTATTTCATAGAACTTTGTCTCTATTATCCAAGATTTTCACCAACTACTCTTCATATGTGATGTCATATCACGTTGTACCAGCCCTAGATTCTGTTCATGTGAGGGATCAAGTATGAACATCCTCAAAGGTGATATGTGGAAAATTCAATAAACTTGATCCTTATGTGGTTTAAGTGAAATTTGATAAGACATTGGTCGTTTGAGATCATGGATCTCAATGGGGCCATTTTACATTGGTCTAAGAATACCATTATTTCTAAAAAACAATAATATATTCCATGATTATAACTGAAGGAAATATTTTTCTACAATATCGAACTCCAATTCCCTTTGATCGTTGTCATTATTAAACTTTTTAAAACACTGAGATTAATTTATAAATTGTTTGATATATTAATCCTAATTTCTATTCTATTTACCTAGGTTAGTTATAAGTAGTTTTCATTCCTCATAATCATCACAAAAATTTGTAGTTCAACATCTCTCTCTTTTATGGATCATTATGTGGATCCATTTGAATACTTGAGTGGAGATATTGTCAAAAGAGAACTTAATTAATGGTATATGTTTATCCCATCCACCTTTGAATTCATTTTTGTAGGATCTTAGTATTTGCAAGAGAATTTGAATAGTCCTTTTAGATTTTCAATTTGTGTGGGGGTGATTGGCCATACTAGAATATAATTCAGTAAATAATGCATGTTCATGAATTATCCATAATCTAGATGTCAAGCGTGGGACATGAAAAAATATTATTTAAATTGTTACCCCATGAATCCTCACCACATACTTCATATTAATCATGGATTGTTTTTCGAGTGAGAAATATTCCCAAATAGAGATAAAGTGGGTAGTCATGATTATTCGATCCACCAAAACCCATATAGAATTGTTTATATTTGATTTCTTGTAGAGAATAGTGAAACATTCCATGTTGACATTCTCTTATTTCAACATGGATATAGGTAATGGGTTCATCATCCATTTGGACTTGTATTTCTCTACATTAACTTTATGATATACTAAACACCTTGAGATATACTCTATAATCTCATTCTACATGTTGTATCCTCAGAAGTGTTATAAAAGATAATAGTACATCTTAGTGCTTCCTAGACTAATAGAGAAATATTATATATGGGAATTATCCAATTTCTTAGTCTTTATCTCATGGGATGAAGGCACAATAATCCTCATTCTAAATCTTATCAAAATATTACCATAAATGTCAAACACTTCTATCTTCCATTCCATTACTACTTTCACAATTTTTGTGGCTCCAAAACGTCGATGTATACCTCATTGATATTATCCTAGATATATATTTGAAGAATCATTTTGTCAAGATAAAATTTATTCCATTCCATTATGATTTCCAGATACATCCCATGAATATCAATGATGGAAGGTTCATTCTCCATTTTCATTATATGAAAAGAAAGAGATTCATTCATACTAAGATCATTATATACCCTTTTCACCTTTCCCAAATGGTAGTGAATTTATAAATCATAGTCCTTGATTATCTCAAACCATCTTTTTTATGAATGTTTACCTAATTTTGTTTGAATATTTACATTATACTATTATGATCAGTATATATGTCATAATTCTCCACATATAGATACTTCCACCAACTTTTTAGAGATAAGGTCACTTTTTTTAACTACAAATCATGTGTCTCGTATTTCTTCTCTAGGATCTACAACATTCCTAGGGTGAATGCTATCACATTATAATTTTGGAAGAGCACACAACCTAATCCTTTATTTTAAGAATCAATTTGTATCAGAAAACCATCTAAACTATTTGGTAGTATGATTAAAAGTGTATTAATTAGCATCTTCTGAAATCCATGATGGTTTCGTCACAATCTTCCATCTAAAAATACTTTAGCCATTTCTAGGTTAACCTAATTAGTGAGCTATAAATCATGAGAATTTACTCCCAAAACATCATTATTACCTATAAAATCAATGAAAATTATAGATTTATGTGAAACTAGTGGTCCAATTCCATTCCTCAATTGAAGTTTAGTTGAAGAGTACACTTAAATCCCCTCTCTGGTGGTCACATACCCCATGAATTTGATATTCTACATATAAAACTCATACGTTTTGAACATAGAGTACATTTTATAGTACTATAATCTCACTAGAACAATCCTTAGTTTCTCTTCATGTTCCTCCTTTATCTTAGAGTAAATGAAAAAACCATCAATTAACACTACCAAAAAATTCAAGGAAATATATGAATACTCTATTCATCAAATTCATGGATATTTCCTTCACATTAGTATGTTTTAAAGGAATAACTATGAATTCAGCACTCCCATAGATTTTAATTAATGTTATTTCTTAAATATCTTCCTTCTTCACATAATTTGATTTTATATAGAACAAATATCTACCATTGAGAGGTATTAATATCCTTATAGTTGATCGAACATGTCATCAATCCTTGTAAGAGGATACATATTCTTTATAGTGATATTTTTGAACTCCCAATAATCTATACATAGCTACAATGATAGATGCTTATTCTTAACAAAGAGTACTAGAGATCCCTTCGGTGATGCACTAGGGTATATGTAAAATATTTCTATGTTATCTTTTTTCAATTTCTATAACAATTCATGTTCTATTGAGGTTATCATGAAGGGTAATTTTGTGATAGGAGTGGATATGATTATAAGCTGTATTTGGAACTCTACTTCCTGATCTGGGGGGAATTCGGGATAACTCTTGAAGAAATAAATCATTGTATTCCATAAAATGGTTATTTCCTCTATGTTGATACATTCCTTTAACTTAACCATTTGATAAATTTATGATTCTTCATGGGGTATCAACACCCATATAATTTATGGATTTTCCAAGGGAGATTCACGATCTTCATTGAATTTGTACTAGATCGTTGGATGTTTTAGGATATGAATAGATATTTCATTTTCTAGATAGTTTATGTATTCTCTATGTAAATAGAACCAATCGATGACTAGTATTTCATCTAATTCCACCAATTGAACTATTATGAGATTCTCTAGAACAATATTCTTATATATGCCAATAAGAGAAGAGTCCAACACTTATACTGGAATTATTTTACCAATAGGTGTTTTTATAGATATCTCTACATCAAGGTATTAGGTCTTTGATTCAATAGTTCTTGAAAACATGTAGGATGTAATGGAATGTGTAGAAATAGAATAAAATATTAAATTTTCCATTATTGAGTGAGCAGGAACTGTACCTTGTATGACCTCATTTTCATGATCCAGTTTAGCAGTAGTGATGGCACAATACTTCCCTTACTCCTTTTTATTTTTTGATTAATGAAACTAATTAACCTCAAGGGCATGAGGATCTGTGCCCTATATAACATTGTTCTCTTTATGTATATAGTTGAATCATTGAACCATGGGTGGTTCATTATGATGTTCCTTTATTTCCTCTATAATGTTTGATGGATTATTTAGGTATCTTCAATATTCCGGATCATTGGGGCTGTATCTCCTATATTTGAAGCATTTTCCCCATCCCATTGAGACATTTCCAATGATGTTTCATCCCCCAATATTTACAAGAGGGTATTTGGATCCTAATTTCTCCTATTTAGTTTCATCCACTAGATTAAAACACCATTTTTAATTTTGTATCTCCATAACCATGGGACCATTATCCAAACACCATTTATAATTTGAGATAAATTCAAAGCTCTCCTTTATAACTCCCATTATCTTGAATGTCTATAGATTTTAGAATGTTTGGTTTGAAGATAGTAATGAATCATTATATTTTTCAATAATTATTGATAACCAATCCAAAGATGTATCTTTAAAAACAATCAAACTTTACCACATTAGTCATCCCATATTCACCATCCATTTTCTTATTATCTATGAATTATATTTTAATCTTTGTTCTAAGAGCTTTAGGGAATAAATTGTATGAAATATTTTCTTGAATTCTTCCCACTCTATATCTTCCATTTCATCCTCCATATTAGTGTTCTTAATCTATTCCAACATTTGATCAACCTATCCTTCTAAATGACTGAACGACAGTGTCACATTCTCCTTCTCAAAATAATGGATCATAAAAATAGAATATCCATTGAGTTAACCAACTTTTCAGTGTCCTATAGATCATTTGATACACTAAATGTTAGTGTTATTTATCACATAAAAGACACAATGCCTAGTTGATCATTCATGGGTGATGGTGGAAATTCCATTTGGTTCAAGATATTATTCATTCCCAGAGAAAAATTAGAGATCATTTCATTAATGTTATGAACTCCACCTCTAATGGAATTGGTAATTTAATTAAGGAAATTTTTACATTATCCCTCATGGGGTTTTTATTGTACTTTATCCAAGTTCAAACCTTTTTCTAAAATATAATAGATTTGGGCAAATTATAAGTCATCAAAGCATGAATAAATAATTTATTATTTTGTTAAATTAACTTTTAATACATATATTATGAGATCCCAATGTTTATATTTATTACAAACATGGATATTTAAGTATACATAGTCTTATACTAAGGGTTTTAACTAACATTCTCTAATCTTGATCACCAAATTAAATAAATGGTCCTCCGATAGTAACTATTTTGGCCCTACATTTTATTACATGTCTATTACAACATTTTAAAGATAAAAAACAAAATATAGATACAAATCTAGGATCATAATATTTATTATACTGGGAAAATTATGCTCGCACATAACTTTTGGATAGTATAACATAAAGTTTATTTAATTTCTTATTCTCTATCTTATTAGTTTCCCTCATTTTATCATTAGAAAAAGTGATCTCTTGAGGAAATACATCATATAACAGGGTGAGAAAAAAATCCCTGTAAGAGGATTAATTGGTGAAATGAATCAATATAACATGGGAGAGAATAAATATCAACATATTTTTATAATAAAAAAGTCACCATCAATAACCTGAGTGAATAATGTTATAAATTCATGGAATGTGATAATGAATCAAAATGAAACATCATGTCTTAGTGGTCAAGTACCAGACAGATTAGTGACAAAGATAGAATTAGGTTCACACGGAACATGTGTGTATAATCATAACATCATCATTATGAAAAAATATTGCATCATTTCAGTCATAGAACACATCATCTAATCAGATACATCACACTAACCAATGCATTGGAGGGATATAAAATTCCAATCCCACCCGTCACATTAAAATATTTATATAATCATCCTTACCACATAAAATGTTTAACAATAATTGTTATGAAATATATCTATGGATGAAAATTGATTTCGTAAGAATTTCAGAAATTATATATTCATCAATAAAATCTTTGGTTCCCAAATAAATAAGTGAAATCATATATGGGTATAGAAAATTATTATTATTGAGTGGGAATGAAGCATTTCAAGATGAGTAAAATACTATGTTTTTTAAAAGAAGTCACTTTAAAAAAGGATTTTCTTATAAAACAATTTTGCAAGGTAAGAAAATATATATCCTAGAAGGAAAAGGTAAAGTAACTCTTAGTGAAATGATATGGGCATTAATACCATGGAATATAGGATAAACCAAAGAAAGGAATTGGGTTTGAGAATCCACTTACCTTAATTCCTACCTTATTATGTCTCTATTCCTCCTCTAGAATAATAAACATTAATTTATTAATAAATTAATCAAGAGGTTAATTATTATAATTTATAAAAATATTTATAAATAAAATTCATTAAATTATATTTCTTAATTTATATTAATGAACTTTAATCATTTTTATGTGTAGTATTTCTTAAACATTTCCCATTTTTTTATTAATTCGGTACATTGTACAAAGTAATGCATATATTATTATAATTAATTATAGAATTTTATAATAAATATAATTACATTTTTATATAGTTAATATAGTTTATATAATCCATCCATAATTATGGTTATATGTTTTTATATTTGAATGTCGTCATATGTGGTTAACTAACCTGTAATGGAACTTTGTTAAAATAACAGGAACAGGAAGTATAACATATTTTTTTTATGATAAATATGATAAATATTATAGATTAAAATATTTGATTTAATTTTAACATACTACCTAATTAATTTTATAATATATTTTTCATCATGTAATTTGGAAAAATAACAAATTGAATATTAAATAAAAGGAATAGTTAATAGAGACATACTATCTCCTTTGTGCCGCTTCTCTTGAATAATAATATACCCCCATGGTGATTAGACTTTGATTACTCCATAATATCCCTAATTACTATAATGGTCTTTAAAGAGCAGATTGGTGAAGATATTGTACTTTTTAATGAGTGGGAGGAGTGGGTTTCCATGTGAAATGAGGGGGTTATTTATACATGTGGGGATGGGTATTTTTGAAATAACGTTTGGAATAATATATTATATCAATGTTAAACCTTTAAATAGTGATTTTTGGGAATTATTAACCAAAGTTGAATTAAAAAACATGATTTTAAGACTTTGGTTCACTTTATAATTATGAAAAATTAGTTTAATAAAAAATAAAGGTGAAAGAACTGAGAAAATACTATTTTAATGTAATACATTAGATTTTTAGGCATTGGAAATTAAATATTAGGTTTGGAAAA
This sequence comes from Viscum album, assembly GCA_963277665.1. NCBI lineage: Eukaryota > Viridiplantae > Streptophyta > Magnoliopsida > Santalales > Viscaceae > Viscum > Viscum album. Next base: position 603,782,372 of record OY728161.1, on the reverse strand, counting down.
AAAATTCATATTCAAATGAATCATTTATGATATTAGATATTTTATGGATGAAAATCACGTTTTAGATAGTATTTGGTTATCATTACATCATGAATGATGTAATTTAAGATAAATTAGTTATGTAGATAACATTATTTTTACTATTCGCCTGATAAATAAAATCTTTATGAAACATATTAAACAATTTCCCTCAGATAATTTCAATATTTTATATTAAAAAATCATACTCATTAAATCATAATAAATTTAGAAAATAGGTAATTTTAGTTTTTATTATAAAAATTTTGAGTTTCTTAAATACATTAAAATACATTTTATTAAAAATGTGCTTATATTTTCTTTGAGAGTCTTAATAATGATGTTTATTTTTTTTTGTAATTATAAAATTTATATACACAGAAATTAATCATGATAAATATTATATATATACTAATTTATTACATTGAGGTAAATTTCATTTTCAGTGGTTATAATACTATGTCAATGGTTATGTTACTATTTCAACAGTCACATTATCTCTTATATATACCACTTTATTCTATCACTCAATATTTAACAAAATTATTCTCAAGGTTCTTTATTTCCCTTTTATATGATGTTGAATTGTTTATTTTTTTTCTTTTCAATAGATTTTTCCAAGGGATTGATTCTATCAGATTGAGGGGATCTATATTTTCCCATTTAAAATTTTCTAGTATTATATTTTTTGTCCCCTTGGAATTTTTTTTATTTCATTGGGTTTTCTCATTTAAAAACTTAATTAATATAATTAATGGAATAAGGAATTGTTGGTTTCTCTGTTTATTTTGTATGTATAATATAACAGAAATTTATTTCCATAAGAAAATATCATTTATAAATATAGGGTCATTACAATACGAATTATGAAGGTGTACAGATAGATTATTCAAAACAATTATTCAAAGTAATCACATATAGGTCCCTCGTGAACTCTAAAATGGGTAGATAAATCCCACCACTAGAATATAAGATCAACCAGAGTGTAGTTTCCGGACATGACATTTAGACCAACGGATGTCCCAATCAAATAAAAAAATCAATTTATTTTATTTATTAATATTTATACCTTTTCTGCTTAGGAATACCCCAAAAATATTTTGGGACTATGTTTCTGATATTTCATTTAAGGAAAAAATTAGATAATTTCATCAATTAAATGTCCCTTTTCAACATCCAATAAATATTAAATGATTCTCTAAACAATATGTTGGTTTAATAGTGGTTTAGGATAAACCACAATTTCTTTAGTCTCTTATTATATTATTCTATGTCATTTAATGGGTTTCATTTATCTATGTGTAGATAAAAACACCACGTAGTCATCACTCACTTAATATTAAGGGATAATAATTTTCAAAAACATAAAATTAGATAAAATCATGATAACCAGAAATGAAGATATCTTCAACATAATAGAAAAAATGGTGTCCTTTGGGAAAGTCTCAATACTAAATAATGATATGATACACTAATATATTATACCCATGATGATAAGATAAAATCAAACTATGAGGTGTTTTATAATATATTTTTACCTAGAACACCCTGGTAACTTGAAATTCCTCATGAAGTGGTTGGATATATATTTTTATGCTATAAATTCCAATGTTATTAAATAACTTTTCTTATTGCACATATCATAATATGACAGACCAAACAAGGATGATATCATTAGTAAAAACCTTTTTATAACCACCGTCTTGGAAAGAGCCAAGGTTACAGTAACCATATGGGATATCTTCTAGATAATAAAGACTATAAATAATGTCAAATATATTACTCAAGCACTAAAAAAATTTCTATAAATAAAATAAACAATTTAATAAAAAATGAAAACAACCAAACCAACTAAATGATGCATGATTATAAAAAATATTTCTCTAATAAAAACTAATATTAAAAGTATTAGAGTAATAGTGTAAATTTATAACATAGAGAGTCAGGAAAAAAATTTCTGATGTGATACATCTATACCAATGTTTATTACTCCAACCATCCAAGAAAGGACCCCATGCTCAAAACAAAATTATGAAGAAGTAGTATCATAATGCACCATTATTGAAATATGATACCTTTCCTCTACCAATTTCATAAAGAATAAAACTTTTGTACACACCAATGTTAATAAACATGGGATCATTAATCATACCTATTAGGTTATTTCCAAGATACATCCCAACATAAAACACTATTAAATTAACATGTTATCTCATTGTTCAAAAATATATTAATTAAATAAAAGGGAGGAACATAAAAATACTTCATCAATTTAAAAACATATAAATTATATATAGAAAAATTTATCCATTTTTACCACTTTTCATTTCGAAACCACATCCATTCATTCATAAACACAGTCATTCCAGCTGATAGTTACAAAATCATGAGTGGATAGTCCTCCATCCACCATGTCATCATTTGGTGGCCATTCATCATGTTCCTCCAATATTGCACAAAATCCCTTATCCAATGTCCATTCTAATGAAAAATAAATCACACCAATAATTTTCACCATTGTATCATATCATTCCATTCCATAAAATATAATCTAACCTTTTAAAACATTTCATAAAATATATTTCATGTATTAATACAAAACCATCATTTTAAGACAATAAACTATGAATTTTTTAAAATAACCAATGAAAAACAAAGATTAAATCATGATCAATCTAATGTTTTTTTGAAAGGTAAATAATCATATATTTTCTACGAAATTAAAGTAATAAAATTTTAATATCAATTACTTATAGTTATAGAATATGATTTGAAGAGTGAGAAGCCAACAATGTCAAAAAGGGTGATGAAAATGGTAAAAGATGCTACAAAACCTCTTGATCCGATATACACCTCTATTTACCTCAATATATATAGCCAAGATATCATAAAAAACATCATAGATCAAATATCTATCAATAATGGAATATATATAACATTCCTGGATATTGGATATTTGAAGATCTAATAAAAAAGAGTGAAAATAGATAATTTGCATTGATTCTGGATATTTAGCACATTTAAATCTATCAAATGGGATTCCTGATCAAAAGGAACCACCAAGAATTTTTATTAGAGTATTTTATTTCAAGAACTTGGGATAAGATGTGAAAAATAAGGGTTTAAGGGAAAACAACAGTTAGCCTCTAAATTCTAGTGAATTTAATTAATGGAACATGGTTACCTTAAATGTTTTGGGAAATAATTCGCTAATCAAGTTCATGATACTATACATCACCATTTGATGCTCAATGTTTTCTTAGACAGTTTGAGAAACAATGAACTAACCATGTGATACTACTGTCTCAAAACACCCACCTCACATGGTTTTTTCACATAGTTTTAGAAATCATGCACAAATTATGTTTTTTCCACTACATACCCTTATATAGTTTCTCATAGTACACAATCTTTTAGTGAAAATTGTGTGATAACATTTCACCGACCTTGTGACCCCCAAAATTACCTTTCCTAGTTTCCTATTGAATCTTCTTGCTTTCTCCTATCTATTCTCAAACCATGCATCCCATAAAACACATCTTATACACACTAAAACAATATAGAAACTCCAAAAACTCAACCCATGTATAATATAACCTCAAAATAATTAATTATAGGGATAACTAATAGAAATTATGGGTCTTATATTCTCTTTATCATAAGTCGTTTCATCCTCTGAAAGGTATATACTTATTATTTCATGGAAATCATTCAGCCTTTTCTCAAGAATAAAGACTTCTCATTCCCATATAACTAAAAAAATCTTACCATGAATACATAAAACTCAAATAAAATTGTTAATAATTCCATATAACAACTTCTCATTCTTATTAATAGTTTGTATCCGTATATGTGGTAAAGTAGCATCCGGTTCAAGTTCAACATGGTCCCATAAAATTCCATGGTAAGGATCAGTTTGATACTTTTTTGAGTGAGTAATATGAAGTAAATAGTGTATATATGTGAATCATTTAGGTAAAATTAACTAATAATTCACATAACCAATCCAATTAAGTATTTGAAAATGGTCGATATATCGAGGGTTTAATATACCAATCTTACCAAAATTTTGATGTCTTATCCTTGAAGATACATTCATGAACACATTATATCCCTTGGAAAAGGATAAAGTTTGAAATTTATTATTTTCATATGATTATTTTTATATTTGTGATGAATTAATCATTTTCTTGGCTATATAATGTTTCTCAGTCATCACCTGAAAAAAGTTACCCCCAATAGTGAATTTTTTGGGTATATACATAACAAAGTGTATAACAAAAAGGATTAACATACAATGAATAAAATGAATCAATCAATATGATGGCCTAATATCTTTTTTAATATTAATATTACACTATGGTAAATTTATCCTATTATGATCTACAAATATCCAGTACACGAGAATGTAAAATGTCCTCTAGTTCCTTAATATTCACTTCATACAACCTATATATTTAATGATGAAATATTGTTTCATACATAGTTGAGTAACAAAAGACTCATGAATGGATCCAAATAACTAAAAATTAAAATGGGGTTCTTTGAAAAAGAATATTGAAATTGGTATTCTTAGGAATATATTTATTTCCAAAAAGCATATCATTTGTTTCATATGTATTGGATTTTAAATTATGAATAATGTTGTATGATTTTGTGGGTTACTCCATAATCAAACAAGTAGAATATTTTTTTTCTAAAATGTTCTTTGAAAAATCATGAAAAACTATATATCAATATAATAACATTTCCATATCTTTTTATGTAAATATTACAACATCTTAGTTGGACATTAATTCTTTGGCTTAAACATCTAAAAAGTTACTCCTTTTGATAAAAAATTGACCACATTTTTTTTCATACATTCCAAAAAAATGAGTTATTAGGATCATGTATATATTTTAGATTCCTAGGTTAACCCCACATTTTTAATAAAGATAAGTAAAAAAGGGGATGTTCTTGAAAATATTAATGAATTCTGATTTCATATTATAAAAGTAAATTTTATTTCTCATCTAGTTTCCATTCAGTAATGGTCACCGCACCATTATGTTTTTGACATTATTTAAAGAAAAATATAGTCTAATATTTTAGAATACATGAAATTATCAACTAATCTAAGCATAAAATTCACTAGATAAAAAATTAAAACATCATTACTCATATATTAATCCAAATTCATATTTTCTATAGTCCTATTCATTTGGAACTAGTCACATGATTCTTTGAGTAATTGATTTTACAACTTTTGGTTCAGTAAAAATACTACTAATTTCCTTTTATAGGTTTAAAAACATGTCAAATTGATACATATAGATATTTCTCATCCATCACCTCTATCACTGATTAAACTCTATTTTTCAAAAGATATGTTTCAAAATTTAATTTTCTAAAAACAATGTTAAATTCTCACCAAAGATATAATAAATCCATGTTTTCAAAATCATGTACTACCATGGTTAATTTCATTTCATGGTTTGGATAAAAGTTTCCATAAATAAATAACTATCATGATCTATAAGATACCAAATGACCTCTCTTCATGATAACACTATTTATTTTAGATCCATAAACCTCAAAAAAACCACATAACCCTTCCTAGATTATTTTAAAACAATAGTTGGTGTCAATGTGACCCTATCATTAATCTTGAAAAAGGATGGTTAAAAATACTCACTATAGTGGAATAGAATTATATTTCAAGTGAGTCTTATAATAAAATATGTGAGAAATGGAAATTCATGAATTAAGTGATGGTAGTAACCTTTTAACTACGAAAAACAAGATATCTAAATGATCTTTTTTTGGAGTTTTCCATGAGAAAATAATTTATATCTTTATAGGGTTAATTGATACACCAATCGTAGAAATAACATGGTGAAGGAGGGAAATTTATTATGTTTAGAAATTTAATTTAGATTGTTTTTCATATAATTGGTGCTCTGGTAAAATGATCATAAAAATATCATAATTTCTTTATGTTCTTTCTATGTTTGAGAAAAGAGAATAATGTGATACAAAAATACCCCAAAAAATGATTCTATATAACACTCAAATATTCAATTCCAAAATTCCAAGAAAACCGAAAGATCATTTATAAGTCCATTTATCATGACCATATATTTATAATGTCTATAAAAACTTCTCAAATATATTTTTAAAATATCTTATCTCTTTACCCAGAGTTAGTGATAACAGAACAATAGATTAGTTTTAAATAACTATTTGGATCCATTAAATTATTGAAATTTTCACTAATATGAAGTAGTGGATATCTAATAATTATTTTATCTTGATTCAAATAAGAATAATCAACCCATATCCATAATGAACCATCTTCCTTATAAGAAAAATCACAGGGCCATCTCTAGGTGATGTGTTCCGTCTTATGAACCCTTTACTTTAAAATTATTTCAATTAGAACTTAACCACCATTACTTTTTATGATTATTTTTAATATAATGAATGAGAAATATAATCCTTTTCAATATGAGATCAATTTTTGATTCCACATCCCATTTAGATAGAAAACTAGTAAAAGTTTCCAAAAATATGCCACAGTATAAATCCTCTATGGTAGTAAACTTTCATGTATCAATTACCTAAATTGTCGATAAAGTGATTATTTTTAATTTATAGTAAACAGTTCCAACCATTGATGATAAGGTTCTGACTCATTCACCCTTCACATCTTAATCACCTTAAAATTATGCATTATCCCATCATAATATGTAAATTTTAGTCATTGAGTAAAACTACCGGTATAGGCCTTGAAACAAAATAACCAATTAATAAAAATTTTCAATTCAATGATATACACATCCAAAATTAAATATCCCCCATAAACAAGACTCCATACATTGTTATAAAACAAGATGTATATTTAAATCCCAACCCCTCTCTCTACCTTATAGGTGTCTGGATACTCATCACATGTGGCATCATTTAAATATGAAGTATTATCTGATTAATGTAACATTATAAAATAAATGAGTGTGATGCACTAGTATTATTAAATACAAGCATATTTAATGGGTTAAGATCATTGGTATCTCATATAATGGAATGTACTGATTAGTCTTATATAGTCATCTTTTTTTTACTATATAATGGCATAATTTCTACCCATCAATTTTTATTTTCTTATTATGGTATTGTTACCTGAGGAGTCATTTGGTTCCTAGAATCATCTTGGATCACATGGTTTTGAGGACAATAATTATTATAATGTGATCATCTAGTTGAAGCATAGATTTTTTGAGACACAATATAGGTATTTACATCCATAGTTATTGAAAACATGTACCAATAATGCTAGAAATATCACATCAGATTATAGTTATGAAATTCTATTGGTGTTTTCATACAATATCTCCATATATGTTTCAATAGACCATATTAGGATGATTCGGTCATTATTTTGGTTTTAGGATGAATCTTAAATAATCTTGTGGTATTGTTATGAGATTATTTATTACATTGGATATAGGTGTCCCTATTCTCCTATTTCCCCTCATTAGAGTACCCATATATTCCATTGTAATAAAACATACTTCCTTTAATATTATTTGGAAAAATATTTTTTCCTCATATATCCCTATCTTAACCATCTTGATATAATCTTTCATAAATAAGAAATCTATCTTAGAATGCCAAACTCAACATAAATTTTACCCCAACATGTGTTCCTTCAAAGATGAACAAGGAGATACTTCTAAAAATTGATCCATGCTTATTAAAATAGCTTATTATTCTATTTCTAACATATTTTAATGGTTCTTTCAAACGAAATATGTTTTTTCTGGATAACATTAACATGTTCATATAGAATTTTTTTAAATAAAATTCTTTTAATTCCCCACTCATAGTGCATCATCCATCTTTATCATAGTTAGATAAATCCTTACACTAAAGCACAAGATCCTCTAGAATGTATATTAATAACATGAACATTAAATTAACTTGTGGTCTAGGGAAATCATAAACTCGATTCATTCTGTTAATCCACACTTCTATCTTTTGAGGGTCTGAATCCCTAAAAAGAGTGGATTAAATTTTTTTTGTTATAAATAATGATACTTTTTGGGAGGTTCATCAATTTAATTTAAATTATTATTAAATTGAAAAATTCTCTAAGTATATTTTTGGTTTACATGTGAATTAGGTTAAACAACATTTTTTACATCATCTTCTTGTAGGTTTCTTCATCATCTAACTTGGTCCATTAATTAATAATAAAATAAAAGACCCATTTATTCTTAAATAAGATGAACTATTATTCTTAAAATATTTCAAATCATAATAATTAAAAATATCATTATAACCAATATTTGATAAATATCATCATTATAATAAAAAATCGACCCTTGTGGGTAGTCTCAATAATAATGTATGATATTAAATATTGCACAAATAAATCCAAAAATGATGAGATGAAAACACAACTATATGTGTTTTAGAACACTTTTTCTACTCATACCACTTTATTAATACGAATTTTAGTATAAATTGGTTATATATATATCTTTTAATTCTATATATTTCATGTTTAGAAATATGCTATCTTTTTAATGGTATCCCAATATGATAGACTAACTAAGACTAATTACATTTGTAACATCTCGACTCTATATATTTTATTTGAAAGATATGTGTTTCCATTAACATTATTGTAAGTCCTTGAGACATAAAAGTCTAAAAGTAACTAAAAATGTATTACCTAAACATTGGGGTATGATTTTATTTTAAAAAAGTACAACCTCTAAAGTCAAATTGAAAAACAAATCTGCTATATGATGCATGCGTATAAATAATAAATCTCAAATGGACATAAAATATATAATAATATCATTAGATTAGTGAAAAACTATATCATAGTGTTGAAATAAAATTTCTAGAAGATGAAACATTTGAACACAAATGTGGCATCACTAAAACCCCTCCATGAGAGGTCCCCATGCTCTAAACAGCATTTTGATGATGTTTCATTGTGATGGTCCACTAGAAAAATATAAGAACATTCTTTTACTTATTTATTAAAGAATAAAATATGTATAAACACAGATTTTCTTAAGAAAGTATTGATTAATAATAACTAGTGGGATTTCTATAAGACACTTCCTAACTTGAGACACTACAATAAGAACACGTAATCTCATAGTTCAATAATATTTTATTTAAACCAATGGGAGGTGCATAAAAATAGTTTATCTTTTTTTTAAAAATTAAATAAAAACATAAATAGTGTATGTATTAGAATATCTGTATTTACCCAAACTACATCCATCCACTTACAAATGCATACATTCCATGTGGTAGTTAAATAATCCTATGTGATTACTTGTTGATCCGAAAAGGTATCATGATGTGAAAATTCTCTAGTTTCCTCTAGTTTTCTGCCATTATTCATATTCAGGGACATATTCAATGAAAATTAATTCACACCAACAATGTATTACAACTTCTAATATAATCACCTTCAATAAAAAAACGATCATTCATTTTAAAACATTCTATTGAAGTCTTCTTTGCATTAAAGAAAAACTATAATTTCAATACAATAAACCATATAGGATCCCAAAAAAATTAAATTTATAAAAATTTTCAATTATCAAGATGAAATTGATAATATAAAAACCATCAAAAGTTTACACTGAAATTCATGAATTATAATTTATGTATCCAAGATATCTAGTTCAAGAATATTTGGTTAAGAGAGATAAGTTATCTACCTCACAAAGGATTACTAAAATAGTAAATGACATTACAAAACCATATGATCCATTCATGATTTTATTTTGATTTAATTAAGTTATCAATGACCACATCATAAAAAATCATAGATCATACATTTATCTCAAAAAGAAATGGATCCAGTATTCTAAGTGGGATGATATGAGGATATCTATATAGAAAGACAGAAAAAGGATAATAACAATTGGTTTGGAAGATCCAGTTCACATAGATCTATTAAAACTAGAATTTAGATCATCATGAACCACCATAAACAGTTAAAATATGATATGAGTTCTAGAAAATTGGATAAGAGGTTAGAAATGAGGCTTTTGTGGTTACAGATAGAGATAAACTCTAATTTTGGAGCATAAAATTCAATATGTAATTTTTTTAAACATTATTTAGGAAAATATGTTCTGACCATGTGAATGAAATAGTAGAAAACCAAGATAGTAGCATGGTTGTTTTACATGGTATGAAAAACCATGCATCGACTATGTGAGGCCTCTATCCCAAAACATTCATTTCATATTGTTTGTTAGAATGGTTTGACAAATCTCATTCCAACTGTTCTTTTTTCTTTTGACTCTAATTAAAAATTTGATCCCAGAATGTAAATGGATTTTAAAATCATTTTTCAATCTATGTTCCAACCTAGTGACTCCCATAATATACTTTTATAGTTTCCTAGATGAGTTACACAGTTTCTCCTAAATTGGATGAAATCATGTACCCCCAAAACACTTCCAAAACATGCCAAAACCATCCAAAACACCCAAAACTCAACCCAAACATTTTATAACCTCAAAATAAAAAATGAAATTTTAATATAACAAAAATTACTGGTGTAACATTCTCCCCGCAATATAGATATTCATCCCTAGAAATCATGAGATTTCTGGTGTCTTAGAAAGGTTTGGGTCACCTCTCTAGTATAAAGTATGCATATTCCCATGCCTCTTCATGAATCGAATGAGTTTAAAATAAAACTCACAATAAATAGATTTTTTATCTACATAAAAAATTATCTAGTCAATTAAAAATATATATAATCACATGTATAAAAATATCATTTGGTGAATGATCAATGTGGTACCATCAAATTACACATTCATGATTTGTATATAACATAAACAAGTGAGATACATGAAAAAATGTGTTCAAAGATAAATCAAAGTGTTAAATCCAATATATATAAATATCAAAAATAAATTCTATAATTTCAAAGGGGTTGATTTACTAGAAGTTATAATTCACCATCCATACAAAACTATTTATTTTCTTCCCCTAGAGATACATTTTAGAACACATGGTCTCTCATGGAATACGATAAGCTCTGATGATGATTATCCCCTTATGTTTTGTAGATTCCTTTTGCAGAAATAATTCTTTTTCTTGATCATCTAAACTTTATCATTAATCTCTAGAACATGGATATGTCTCAAAAAGTTTTTTCTCTGATATCCACCCAAAAAATTGAAATGCAATAAGGAAAGATTTACATTTACTAAAATGGTTCCAGATCTATCATGGCTTGATATTTTTTTTATAAATAAATTACACATTTTAAAATGATCCCCTGATGAGAAACCAAAATCTATAGTATAAACCTATAGAATGTGTTCTAGTCTATGAACTGTTAAATCAGACTATTAAGGATGATAAGTCATATCATGGTCAATTGTTTTCTCAATTCCTCTTCAAGGGATCTCTAAATCCTAAAGGTAAACTTAGGATCATGATCATAGATGATAAAAAATGTTATTGCATGAAATTTTCACTCTTCTTAAATATAGATATTTATAAAGTAATCTACCATGATGGATTTTCTAATTAAAATAATGTAGGTGGCCTTTTCTTTAGTCCATAATCATTCAAATCAAATCATGATTCAAAATATATCTTGGAAATACCATGATAATTTATATTGTGACTTTATCCCATTCCCATATGTGTATAGGTAAATATTGTAACATCTCATCCATTCATTGATACAATGCTATAACCTTCTAAAAGGTTAGAAATTTTGAGAAAAATAAATCACATTTCATTTCAAACATGATTATAAAAAATTGGTTCTTATCACCCTTTTTATCTATTAGTTGCATGGTTAAACCATCTATTTCGAATAGTGATAATTAGAAAGAGTTTTTTCTTGGAAATATAGTGGAATGTCCATTAAATCATGAAAATAAATATTGAGGTCCCATATTGTTTCCATCCAACAATGGTCTCCCCACAATTTTGTTTTGACATTATAAAAGGGAAACTAGAATCCTAACGTTAAGATTTCATTTACTTACTCAAACAAGTAATGAATAAAAGTCAGTATATTGAAAAATAAAACATCATTCCACTTAGTAAAATATTTAAGAATATCCTTTATAGTACACATTAATTTCCACCAATCAAAATATTATTTTTCTTATTAAATTTACTAATTCTATCTTAAAGTGTATTATATATAATTCCTTTTTCTAGGTTTATAAACTACGTCAACTTCAAACAGATAGATATATTCCATCCATCACCTCTATCCCATGTTTAAATATATTTGAAAAATATATGTATCAAACATTTATAGTCTATTAGCCTAGTGAATTTATCATTGAAGAGATATTGAATCCATGTTCTCAAACCATACACTACAATGGGAAATTACAATTCATGGGTTGGATAACTATTTTCATGAATCTGCATATTTTTTTATCCATATTCCACCACATGATCTCCCTTACTAAGATCAAAGTCACATTGAGATCCATATTCATAATAATAACCCACATAACCCTTCCCAAGTTCTGGAAAAAAATAGTTGGTATAGAAGTGAGACTATCCATGAAATCTAAAAATAATCCATGATAATCCTCACTCCAGTGTAAGTCATATCCCTTTATGGTGAACTATGTCATTGGATATGAAATGTGTAGGAATCCATGAGAAAATTAGAGAATATTTCTATGCTGGTAATGTTATGGATATTAGTGTCATTTATCAGTGGTGTCCAAGATACAACAACTTTTTTTCCTTTTAAGGCCGAAAAATACCACTTTAGTAGAAATAAAATTTCTAAAGAATAAAAAATATTGATTCAAAAAAATTATGTTTTGAGAAATTATATATAATAGCTACTCACACAAAATGCACAACATAATATCCAAATGGTCTTCATGTTATATTTTAGTTTTAGATACACTATAGTTTCATCTGAAATACTATATTAAAAGATTCAAGGATCCACTAAAAGACACAATTCCTCAATTACATGAATACTATTGTTTCATTTCTAAGAAAAAAATTGAATAACTACTTATTCATAATGATATTAATGACTCCTGGAATATTTTTTTTGTGATATCATCTTTCTATAAATGGATTTGATGATACTAGGAGAATATATCAATTTCATATAACTATAGGGTTACCTACAATTGATCAAAAATAAAATATATCTAATATTGTCGATGTCTATTATTTATCATACCCTGATCCAGCTTAACCTAATCAATATAGATTTTTAATAAACAATCATCCTTGTTTACAAAAATAACAATAGAACCCTATGGAGATGTACTCGGTCTTATGAACCCTTTACATAAAAATTATATTAATTTTATATTAGACAACTTTAATTACATTTTTTCCATTCTATAATATAGAATTAAAAATAGAATTTCCCCTATAAAGAGATCAATTGAAAATTCCACTTCCCTTTCTGGTGTAAAACTAGTGATATTTTCTAAAAACACATTAGGATATCAATATAGTAAGGTAGGAAAAATTATATTCTCAAATATGTCATTATATCCATATTAACTAAATAAATTATAACAAATAGTTCCAACCATTGGTGATAAGGATCCATATCATCTATCCTTCACATCCCAATCTGCCTTAAAATGATGCACCATCCCAACAGAGAATGTAAAATCTAATCATCACATAAACAATTGATATGGGAACTGAAAATAACTAACCAATATATACACATGATCAATAAAAAAATCCATTTCTAAAATGAAAATTTCCAAATCAAACTATAATCTATTTTTTTATTATAAAATAATATTCACATTTAAAACCCTTACAGTCTCTCTTCCCAAGATGTGTCTAGATACTCATCACATGTGGAATCATTTCAATATGAAATTCCATTATATTAATGAAAAATGGAAAAATAAAATATTTATATCCACCAACGTAACAAATGGAACTTCATGAATGTTTTATTTAAGATGAATTGTTCTTTATATAATCAGATTACAAGATTTTCCTTCCATGATCATAATCTTAGTACCATAATAATTATTACATTTAACCCTTGTTCAATGATACCATGTTTTGGTTTCATATCTTAAGGAGTTATAGTGTTCTTATAATCAATCAGGATTCCTCAATTTTTTTATAAGAATTGTTCTAGAATGGTCATCTAGTTCAATAATAATATTTTTGATTTAGAAAAGAATTATTTTTAGAAAATGCCTTTGTTTCATTATGGAAGTAATGTGGGAAAAATATCATTCGATTAAAGTTGTGGAATTCTCTAGGAGGTTATATAAAATCTTATTTCATATTCTCAAAAGAACCAAAATGTAACAATTCATGATTACTTTTGGGTTTATCAAGGAATGTTAACAGGTCTTGTGGTTTGATGATGAGATTCTTTACAACCTTAGAAGTATGTTTACCTCTTATAAATATTCCCAAAATTAGATTTCCCAACCATTTCCATGTAGAAAAGATACTTCCTCAAACAAGATTCTTAGTAATATCATTTTCTTCAATTATTTCCCTATTATCCATTTTCCTATAATCTGAAATAAAAATGGAATATATCTTAGAATTAATTCCATGTTTCATTCCAGAATTAATGATTCATTCCGTTAATGATTCATTAGAATATACTTCCTAAGGAATATTCTCTTAGTTCATTAACATAGATTCATATTCCATCAGTGATATATTTTATTACATTATGATAATGAATTACTTGATTATAGATTATTTGAAGTTGTGTAGATAAAATTCTTTTCAAATAAATTCTTCAAATCCCTCCCATGTATGCTCTTTGTAAACTTTTTCGTAGAGAGATAAATCTCACCACAGGTGTCTAATATCCTCTAGCATGTATATTTTTAACCTGGCCTTTATACAAGGGGGATTTATTAGTAAATAAAAAATTTAAATTCATTTGGTATATCCATACTTCTTCCTTTTCAGGTTTTGGATCCCTATAAAGGATAGGTGGATTATTTTTCTAAAATTTCACATAATGATCATCTTGGAATAGTTCTTAATTTGATTCCCCTTATCAACAACCTAAAAATAAGAAATGATCTAAATAGTGTGTTACTTCGCAATTATTCTAGGAACAACCCCTATTCAATGACCTCTATATTTGGTTTTTTTGCATTATTAAAATGGTTTAATTTCACCAATGTAAGAAAAAAATCACCACTTACTCATCACTTACTTGAATATAAAGACTTATAGTATTCAAAATAATAAATTTAAACATCATCATAAAACCAAAAATTAAAAAAAATTATCATCATAATATGGAAAAAAATTCTACTGGTGATTATCAATATTACGGCATGATATGTTATAGTCATCAATTATACTCATGTTGAGATATGAAAACACAACTAGATGTGTTTTAGAACACTTTTTATTCATAGTCTGTCCTGGTAACATGAATATCTACATAAATAGGTAACATATTTATTTTTATTATATACATTTTAGGTTATGAAGTATCCTTCCTACTTTTTAGTATATTAATATGATGGAAGAACCAAGGTTGAAACCATTTGTAACATCCTGACTCTAACAATTGTATTTGAAATAGATGATGTGCCACTAAAATTTAGTGACATAACTACGATGGTAATATCATTAAATAAATATGAAGGGCTTTCATATACATTAAGGGGGTTATTCTCCCTTTAAAATTATTACATCATATAAATAAAAAATGAAAAAATGAGACCAATTATATACTTCATGAGTTTAAACCATACTAATCAATTTAAATTCCAATGAAACAACAAAATAAAAGTAGAAATGAGAAAATTATAATATGTAATATCATGAAAAAATAAACCAACAATTTAACACATCATGACCGGGTTAGCATCACTCTGACCACTGCTTGAGAGGGAACCAAGCTCCAAGCGCCATTTTATGGAAGTCGCATCATGTTGCTGCACTAGATAAATATTAAACCCTTATTTTACATGTGTAATGAAGAATATCATATACATATTCACCAAATTAAATATTCAATGAGTATTAATCATACAAATTATGCATTTAACAAGATACATCCGAACTCACACCACTTGGAAAAGTACACATTATCTCATAGTTAAATAATGTATTATTTATAAAATGGATGAACATAATAATAGTTTTACATTTTAAAATATTTAAAACTAAAATAATAATGATTTATCCATAAGTACCACTTGTAATTCCAAAACCACATCAATCTACTCACGCACACTTTAATTTCATATGATAATTATATACTCAATAGTGATTACTCAATGATCATCCAAGTCATCAGTATGTGACCATTCTTCAGATGCCTAAAATATTGCACCATTCCCCTAATTTAGGTCCATATCCAATTTAAATTAAACAATTCCAACCATATATATCAATTTATAATGTCAATTTTTTCAACATAAAACATCCCTTTAAAAATTTTAATTTAATATATTTCTTTCATAAAATCAAAAACTATATTTTTAAAACATAAACCCAAGGGGTATCCTAAAAAACTATTTAATTTCCATGACTATATAATTTTCAATCATAGGTGATTTGTAAACAAAAAATTCAAAAGTTTATTTTTAAATAAAAGATAGTAAATTTAAATTTTCATTCCTTTTACTAATATATTAATTAGAGAAGGGAGTGAAATCAGTTAACTCACAATGGATGGTGAATGTGGTAAATGGAACTATGAAACCTCTATATTCAGTATCAAAACCTATTTTCTTCAATTTATCCAAATAATATCTAAAATAAATTATATATTATTGATCTATCCATAAATAACAAAATTAATGTTCTTGGTGAGAGGATATTAGCAGATCATAAGAGAAAGAGAGAGAAAGAAGACTTAGCATTTATTCTAGAGATCCAATGCACATAGGTCAATGAAAAATATATTCTGGATAAAAAATAACCCATAATAACACTGAGGAGATGATATGAGATTTATATAAAATGAATTGAGGTGAAAAAATGAGGGTTTTAGTGCTAAAGATGTATCCAAACTCTAATTTTCAAAGCCTTTAATTCACGGTTCAAGGTTAGTATAAATAGTTTGGTAAACCATTTTCTAACCATGTCTATGATACCAGGAATCACCTGGGGTTTCTCATATTTATACCAAAAGGATTCTGAATCTATGAAACAACTGTGTGATGATACTATCTAAAAAACAATTTTCATTTTTGGATCACACGGTTTGAAAAATAATGTGCCAACACTGATTTCCCCTCTTTCACCACTTGTATAGTTTCTCCTAAAAGACATATAGTATGGATAAACCATGTGAAAAATCTATGACTCTATAATCTTATGTAATTGTTTTTAATATAATATTCTCTATTTTCTCATCCTATTTGGAAACATCTCACCACCCTGGTCCACTGAACAGTGTCCGGACTGATAGTCATCATTATACCACCTATGTGCCTCCCAATATTCTAGATGATTCTGGCATGCAGTGGTGGTATAAAGTGGAATATTGGGGAAACTATACCCCTATTTTAGAGTGCACGTTAAATATATAATCACTTGACACTATCCATAGTAGTAGAAAATCAGATTATACATAACAAATAAAACATCCTGATATAATAAATGAAATTCAGAAAAGTCTTTAATGACCATTTTATATAAATAATAGACCAGAAACTAGGACAATTAAATATACATAAAAATATACAGAATAATTTATAATGGATCCATGAATTCCCATGATAAATATTAGCATAATAACTATATAACATTTTGATCTATTATGCTCGACCAAAACAAGGCCTCATCTGAACATGTACCTACAAACAGGTGAACATCTACTCTGTCATGACCCGTCCCCTAGGGCTCATATTGTGACTACTCCAAGCCCACCTTCCATAGGCCAGGGGCTAGCGACTAACACCAAAGGTGTAAATCCTTAAACTGGGAAGGTATTTACCTTTATAACTGTAACCAAACTTAATAGAGTACAACTGGAGGAAAACACTAAGTAAAAATTGTATAGAAAAAGAGTACTGGAAAGTAAAAAGGGACCAGAAATACAATCCCAATAGTAAAGTACAAGTAAAACTGAAAAAGGGACAAAACAGCTGAAAGGTGAAAGTAGATCCTAGATCGTCCACCATGGATCCTACCTGAAGGGTAGGTACAAATAGCCTCCTCAGTAATCCATGTCTGTCAGACTCCTCTATGTACCATCTCATCGTAAGGACCAGCTCCTAGTACCGTCCATTCCTGGTGCTCCCAGTCTTCGTCAGTGTTGTCCGTCATCTACATCCAACACAATGAGGTGCGAGCATAGACCGTGTAGGGGTGAGTATAATGATACACAGTAGTTACCCCAAGACCCTCAAGGTCTCATGAAATCCAAGAAGGATAAACCACAAGGTATGAAGTCGAAAGATAGCCCCACAGAGGTATATGTTGATACATATACATTAGTTATCAAGTAATCCATCTCAATCATGAGGAATAAAAAAATTTACTAACTCGGATCACACTTGTAAACAACTTTTGTAGAATGATATTGATGATCAGATGTAATCACTGATTCATCTAAGCTATCGGACCCACACATGATCCAGGACCAATAGTTGGAACTGTCAGACCCACACAGGATCCAGGAACATTAGTTGGAGCTGTCAGACCCACATAGGATCCAGGATCAGCTAAGCTGTTGGACCCAGAAAAGATCAAAGACCATCTATTCTATCAGACCCAAAGAGGATCTAGGAACAAAATTCATAACTGTCGGACCCACACTGGTTCCACGAACAGTCGTTAGAACTCTCGGACAAACGCTGGATCTTGGAAGAGTCGTCAGTGTACAGCCAGCCGTAGGGTTTCCACAAAGTATGCTTGATTCCGAGAGGGTCCGCTCTCAAACCAAGTGTCGATGCATAAACATCCACTTCATCTCATGTTGATGTATCTCGAATTTCATTCTTTTCATAGGGGTCTCAATGCGACAGACGGCGCGTCAATCAGACGCCCGGTCTGTGAGTTATTGTCATTACCATTCTGAGGGCCCGGTCGGATTTGGGTTCAATACAACAGAACTGTTCCCCAAATACATCCAAAACCTCCTTTGGGGTATCCCAAAAGATCTATCTTGCTCCAATATTTCTGTCTCTACAGGCGGTTCATCGATCAGACACCTGTAGACCAAGTTTTTTTCAAAAAGATTATTTCGGGTCAAAACAGGTCTGGACTAGGGTTTGACACGGTCCTTGGGTCTGACCCGGACCGAGGGGGAAGCCCGGAGGCGGCCCGGCCTGAGGGCAGCCCGGCCCGAGAGGGGAGGCCCGGTTCGAGGGGGACGACCCGGCTGGAGGGGGCGGCCCGTATAAGGACCCGCACTTATTTCATACATAATCTTGAATTTCTTTAAGAAAACACTTCATTATACATTGAGGATCTTTTCAAGTTTAGAGCTTTAGAGAATTAAGACAAAACATTCATAACATTACACATTGTTACATTGTGGATACCATAAAATCAGTTTTCATTATCCTCAGAATATAAAACATTAAAACACAAAACAAGACTCCTTGACAATTCTTCAACATTTAACATGTCTTCCTTCCTTGTATTACTCATCATTAACCTGTGAAAAATCATTTACAAACTTGGGATGAGAACAAAAGCTTAGTAAGGTATGAAAAAGAAGGAAAAATCACATTAGTCCATAAATACGCAAGACGTATGAAAACATTTTCAAAAGACATGATTTCCACCCATAAAATCTTACTTAGCGTAACATGAGATTTACAAAATATCCACACAAAAATAATTATAATCATAGAGGTATATTGGGGAATTACTTGCATAATCTTGTAACCATCTTGGCTACCTTAAAATTTGTAACCCTCACGGTTACCTTACTTTGTGTAACCATCACAGTTACACATGGAGTAACCATACGGCCGACCTCCAACTTACTCATACCCAATGCATTGGAGGGAAATATAGGTCCCAAACTTTATCATAAACAATTCCCAATAACCAAAACATAATCATACAACATAAACAACAGCATAAAAACATTGCCTTTGAATCTTATAAAACAGAATTTTAAAAGAGGATTTTAGAAGAAAAGTCCCTTATAAACATCATATACTTGATGTGAGGCTTAATAGAGTGGATGTAATATGTATATACTCTGTAAATACAAATAGTGAAACATAATATAAACAAAACCCATCACACAAACAATTTAAATAGCACATAAATTATAAAGTAGAATGTTAACCCAAAGAATGGAAATCGGGTTAAGAATTCCATTACCTTGGGCTTGCCTTACTTCAAAATTGTTTAAACCAACTGTATAATGGTTAAAAGAGTGTTATTAGTATTTTATAGAAAAAATTTCATGTTTATAACATCTTATATGGTCATTTCATAACCTCATTTCACCCCTTAATTGTTAGTATTTTGTTCCTTGCATTATTTTGGGTGAGTTCTTTTGTGATTTTCACAATCGGTTCATGATGAATCGTTCTTGTTGATTAGAAGTGAAACTCAAGAATTGGAATGGAGTAGTATTTACATAATTACACTACCACAAATTATACCATTTATCACTTTGGTGCTTTATATGATGATGATTTATTAGTTAAAACATTAATTATGTTAGTTTAGATAATTTAAGTGGTTCTTTGATTATTACAATTTCATTTAGTCTAATAAGTATGAATCATGAGTACAAAAGAATTCCAGAACCTTATATGATTCATAAAACATATATTATAACCTGGTTCAACCATATAAATGGTTTCATGACCAGTCTTGAAATAATTAATGGTGATTGAAAATACATCGTCCACGATATCGGTAATTCGACACAAATGGACAATGTTTTTTGATTCTTTAAATAAGTGAGAGAGGAGAGGAATAATGATTTGTAATTTTCCATAACCATGAAAACATCCAGAATATACATGATTCTGGAGTTTTCATGCCTCTTGGATAAGAGGGGGTGAATAACGAAGAGAAAGGAATCTTGAAATGATGAAAACATGAGAAATTTCTTACAAAAATTCGGCAGCCTAACGGCGTCTCTTAAAATTTCATAAAAATAAGATTGATGAGAGGAATGGAATATCTCATCATTCATACAAAATTTGGACAGTAAGGGGAAATATTAAATTAAATATACCAACAAAAGACAAAGGGAAAGGAAGAGAATAACATAAAATGGAAGGAAAGAATGAAAATGAAAGAGGATGTTTACCTTTTGATCTCTTCTCCTTGAGATCCTTCTTAAAGGCTTTGATTTTGGTCTTTTGGTGAGACCAGCAGCTCTAGGACGTGGGGAAGAAGATTGGGGAGGTAATTTGGCAGAAATTAGACAATGCTCAAGGCTTGAGAGGTGTGAGAGGAAGAGGGGAGTGAGGGTGGTATTTATAGTGGAGGAAGGGAGGTATTTTAGATTATTTTAATTATTATTATAATATTTTAATCAATACTATGAATAATATTAAATCAAGTGTCCCTAAATAGTGATAATATCATGTGATTTCGAAGAAAGTGGCCTTGCATCACTTATGATGTCATAAATAGTGTATTTTTACTGATAAATTGATTATACAGTATTTTACTGTATTTCACTATTCACCGAAAATTCAAGAGTTTCAGAAAAATACCAAAAATTTACCCCAACCATTTTTCGATGTGTAGAATTCAAAAATGAACTCCATTTTTCAAAAATAATTTTCTAAATATTATTAATTTAATTTTTAAATAAGGTCACAGTTAATTCGAAAAATAACAATATTGAAGTGCAATTAGTTTTATGTGACATTGGAAAATTAATTAAGATCCCATTATCCTATTTCCATGGGAAAATAAAATATTATTATTATTTACTATTCATGAGGTCATATTACTATTCATATTACTATTCATAAGGGCATGTTACTATTCACCAAAAAAACAAGTTTGTTCCATCAGACTCTAAATAACGTACTGAACACTATTGTAGATGACAGTTTCTTGAAATTCAAAACATAGAAGAAATAAAATTATGTTTAAAGGATACTTATAAATATACACCTTAAACAAAATTTCAAGCATTTTCAATTTATTTTTAGAAAACCTTGGGATGTTACATTATCCCCACCTTCTTGAAATTGCGTCCTCGCAATTTTATTTACTTATTAAACAACTGAGGGTATTTTTCCCTCATAGCATTTTCAGACTCCCATGTTGCTTCTTCAACCATGTGGTTTCTCCACAAAACCTTTACCTGGTGGATTACCTTATTCCGCAATACCTGTTCTCTTCGATCAAGAATCTGAACCGGTTTTTCTTTATAAGAAAGGTTCTCTGCTAGCTGATCTTATTCCGGCCTCAAGACATGTGATGAATCTGGAACATACTTTCTCAACATCGAAACATGAAAAACATTGTGTACCTGAAACAAGCTCGGAGGCAAAGCTACGCGGTACGCAACTATTCCAACTTTATCCAAGATTTCAAAAGGACCGATGAACCGTGGACTTAGTTTCCCTTTCTTACCGAAATGCATCACACTTTTCCAAGGAGATATTTTAAGGAAAACATGGTCACCTACCTTGAAAGAGAAGTCTTTCCTTCTGTTATCTGCAAAACTTTTCTGCCTTCTCTGAGCTGTCCTCATGTGTTGCTGGATCATCCTCACTTTCTCAGACACTTCTTCTACTAATTCTGGCCCCATCAACTTTCTTTCACCGACTTCATCCCAAAACGCAGGAGTCCGACACCGCTTTCCATACAAGGCCTCAAAAGGTTCCATCTGAATACTGGAATGGAAACTGTTATTATAAGAAAACTCAACTAATGAAAGTTGTTGATCCCAACTTCCTGGATAGTCCATTGAACAAGCTCGAAGCATCTCCTCCAATGTTTGAATTGTTCGTTCTGACTGCCCATCTGATTGAGGATGAAAAGCTGTACTGAAATTCAACTTTGTGCCCAAAGACTTCTGATGTCCCTTCCAAAATTTAGAAGTGAACCTGGGATCTCGGTCAGACACAATGGAAAGAGGAACTCCATGTAACCTGACAATCTCTTTGAGGTACAATCGAGAAAACTGATCTAATTTCATTGTATCTCGAATAGAAATAAAATGATCAGACTTTTTTAGCCGATCAACAATAACCCATATCGCATTGTTACCTCGAGAAGTCTTTGGTAGTCCCACCACAAAATCCATGGATATATTCTCCCATTTCCATTCTGGCACTGGAAAAGGCTGAAGCATCCCCTTCGGTAACTGTCGCTCTGCTTTAACCTGCTGACATGTCAAACATTTCATTGTAAAATCAGCAATATCTCTTTTCATCCCATTCCACCAGTAATACTCCCGAAGGTCACTGTACATCTTAGTACTTCCAGGATGAACAGAAAATGGAGAACTATGAGCTTCACACAACAATTATTTCTTCAGCTGGGAATCACAAGGCACACACAACTTTTTTCCAAACCTTAAAACACAATCTTTATCAAGATTAAATTCTAGAAACTTACCCATTTTAACCAATTCTACCTTTTTCTGTAGCTCACGGTCTTCCCTCTGCACTTTCATAATTCTGTCTGACAACGAAGATTGCACTGAAACCTGAAACAAAATAGATATATTCCCTGCACCAACAACTTATAAGCCAAAATTTATCAAATCATTAATCAAGGGATCACGTTCCAAACGTAGCATGGTTAATGATGCATGATTTTTCTGACTAAAGGCATCTGCTACTTTGTTTGCTTTTCCAGGATGGTAATTAATTGTGCAGTCATAATCCTTTATCAGTTCTAGCCATCTTCTCTGCCTCATGTTTAATTCCTTCTGAGTGAATATATACTTAAGACTTTTATGGTCAGTATATATTTGGCATTTGGTTCCGTATAGATGATGCCTCCATATTTTCAAAGAAAAAACCACAGCTGCCAATTCCAAATCATGTGTGGGATAATTCAGCTCATGAGGTTTAAGTTGTCTCGAAGCATAGGCAATTACCTGATCATTCTGCATCAAAACACAACCAAGTCCCTTCAAAGAAGCATCACTGTAGATGACAAACTCACCATTCGGGGAAGGTAAGGCCAAAACTGGAGCATTCACCAATCTCTTCTTTAGTTCCTGAAAACAAACATCACATTCCTCTGTCCAAACAAATTTAACCCCTTTCCGTGTTAACTTAGTTATTGGGATAGATAACTGTGCAAAGTTCTTAACAAAGCGTCGGTAATAACTTGCTAAGCCCAGAAAACTACGAATCTCTGTAACATTTGTGGGTCTTGGCCATTCATCAACTACTTTTGTTTTGGCAGGATCAACTGTTATTCCATCCTTATTTACAATGTGCCCAAGAAAAGAAATATGTTGCAACCAAAAATCACACTTGCTGAATTTTATATATAGTTTCTATTCTTTTAATGTTTGTAAAACAACCCTTAGATGTTTTTCATGCTCCTCTTTATTTTTAGAAAAAACCAGAATGTCATCAATAAATACAACCACAAACTTATCCAAGAACTCATGAAATACTCTATTCATAAGATTCATGAATACAGAAGGTGCATTAGTTAACCCAAATGGCATAACAACAAATACATAATGCCCATATCTAGTACGAAAGGATGTTTTCGGGATGTCATCCTCCTTCACCTTCAGCCGATGGTATCCGGATCTCAAGTCAATCTTGGAAAAGTACTGAGCTCCCTGGAGCTGATCAAACAAGTCATCAATATGAGGCAAAGGATACTTGTTTTTAACAGTGATGTTATTCAAATCTCTATAATCAATGAAAAGTCTCATGGAACTATCTTTCTTTTTAACAAACAAAACAGGGGCTCCCCATGGTGAAGTACTGGGACGAATGAAGCCTTTGAAAAGAAAATCCTGCAACTGATTTTTCAATTCAAGAAGTTCTATTGGAGCCATACGATATGGGGGTTTTGAAATTGTCTTAGCATCAGGAACTAAGTCAATTGTGAAATCGACTTCTTGTTTAGGTATGACACTGGGTAACTCCTCAGGAAAAACATCAAGGAATTCATTTACCACTGGCACATCATTAATTTGAATAGTTCCGTTGTTTTCAACAATATGAGCCAGATAACTTTCATTTCCATCTTTCAGTAGTTTCTCATATTCTTGATATGTTATCAATTGTATGGGTTCATTCTTGTATACAAACTGAAACTCTTTCTGAAAAACAACTTCTTTCGCTCTACAGTCAATCTTAGCATGATAATCAGAAAGCCAGTCCATCCCCAGAATAACTTCAAACTCGACTAAGGGTAAAACAACAAGTTTTGCAGGTAAAGTCTTTCCACATACCACAATAGAAATATTCTTATAATTCCTCTTTGTTATAAAATTTCCCCCTGGTGTTTTAACAACAAGTTCAGGTATCATTTGTTGAGGTGATATTTCCAATTCACTAGAAAATTTCTCAGAGATGAAGGAATGTGTAGGCCCCGTATCAAACAAAACATTAGCAAAATCTGAGTGAACAAACAAAGTACCTGATACAACTTCATTGGATGGCCCAACATCTGCTGACGTAGTCACAAAGGATCTCACTACACCTTTCTGCTTGTAGTCTGGCTTCTTTGAATCATTTGGATCCCTCTTTGGACAGGCATTTCCATAGTGACCCATCTCACCACAGTTAAAACACATTACATTTTTCTTATCAGGATTAGTCTTTGGATCATTCTCATTACAATTTCGGGCCATATGTCCAAACTTACCACATTTAAAACACTTCCCAGTTTTGATAAGACATTCCCCAAGGTGCTTCTTGCCACACTTTTCACAAACTGGAAACTGTATTTTTTTACCACCAGATTTCATTGGTTGATTCTTACCCATTTCTTTCCAATTGGACCTCTTCCTCTCTTTGTTTCCAAATTTCATGTGATCGTCAGCAAACTCCATCTCTACCCTCTCAGCACATCGGACAAGTTTCTCGTAACTTTTGAATTCACGGGAGGCCAACGCCCTTCGATACCTTGGCTTCAATCCTAAGTAAAATTGGTTGATTTTGCTATCGAGATCCAGAATAATATTTGGAGAATCCCTCGCCAGTCGGGAGAAGTTCGCCTCATACATAGCCACTGAATCTTCCTCCTTTTGTTTCAGTTCAAGGAATTGTTTCTCCATTCTAAGTCGCACCACCTTAGGAAAATATTTTTCAAGAAAAAGCCTTTTAAATTCATCCCACACTAAGGCATCAAAATCATCTCTACCCCTGATATTCCTTACCACTGACCACCACTGATCAGTTTCCCCTTCAAAACGATAAATGGCAAGACTTACCTTTTGATTGTCCGAACATCCCATAACATCAAATATCTTTTCAAGGGCTTTAATCCATCCTTCTGCTGCCACTGGGTCAGAAGATCCATTGAATGCAAGAGGATGTTGTCTCATAAAAAGTTCCACCACTGTCATGTTCCGTTGGGGTACTTCTATTTGTCCTCTTGCATGTATGCCACCACCATTTATTTCCTGTGTTAGCTGAGCCATTACTGTCACAAACTACTCGTTTCCAATCCCTACCATTCCAGGCTGTTGATCAGGAAGGATGTCATTCTGTCGGTGCTTATCCTCTCCAGCATCCATGTTCCTTCTGCGGACAACCATTCTAAACAAATATTTCTTAGATGAAGCAACATGGTAATCTTTAAATGCTATAACAAATTAAACATAGGTTGAGAATTATTTATGGTATTCTATTAGCATCCCCTTAACCCCTAAAGTTATCTAAACCATCCTCTGATACCAACTATAAGGACCCGCACTTATTTCATACATAATCTTGAATTTTTTTAAAAAAACACTTCATTATACATTGAGGATCTTTTCAAGTTTAGAGCTTTAGAGAATTAATACAAAACATTCATAACATTACACATTGTTACATAGTGGATACCATAAAATCCGTTTCCATTATCCTCAGAATATAAAACATTAAAACACAAAACAAGACTCCTTGACAATTCTTCAACATTTAACATGTCTTCCTTCCTTGTATTACTCATCATTAACCTATGAAAAATCATTTAAAAACTTGGGATGAGCACAAAAGCTCAGTAAGGTATGAAAAAGAAGGAAAAATCACATTAGTCCATGAATACGCATGACGTATGAAAACATTTTCAAAAGGCATGCTTTCCACCCATATAATCTTACTTAGCGTAACATGAGATTTACAAAAGATCCACAGAAACATAATTATAATCATAGATGTATATTGGGTCATTACTTGCATAATCTTGTAACCATCTTGGCTACCTTAAAATTTGTAACCCTCACAGTTACCTTACTTTGTGTAACCATCACAGTTACACTTGGAGTAACCATACGACCGACCTCCAACTTACTCATACCCAATGCATTGGAGGGAAATATAGGTCCCAACCTTTATCATAAAAAATTCCCAATAACCAAAACATAATCATACAACATAAACAATAGCATAAAAACATTGCCTTTGAATCTTATAAAACAGAATTGTAAAAGAGGATTTTAGAAGAAAAGTCCCTTATAAACATCATATACTTAAAGTGAGGCTTAATAGAGTGGATGTAATATGTATATAATCTGCAAATAAACATAGTGAAACATAATATAAACAAAACCCATCACAAAAACAATTTAAATAGCACATAAATTATAAAGTAGAATGTTAACCCAAAGAATGGAAATCGGGTTAAGAATTCCCTTACCTTGGGCTTGCCTTACTTCAAAATTGTTTAAACCTCCTGTATAATGGTTAAAAGAGTGTTATTAGTATTTTATTGAAAAATTTTCATGTTTATAACATCTTATATGGTCATTTCATAACCTCATTTCACCCCTTAATTGTTAGTATTTTGATCCTTGCATTATTTTGGGTGAGTTCTTTTGTGATTTTCACAATCGGTTCATGATGAATCGTTCTTGTTGATTGGAAGTGAAACTCCAGAATTGGAATGGAGTAGTATTTACATAATTCCAGTACCATAAATTATACCATTTATCACTTTGGTGATTTATATGATGATGATTTATAAGTTAAAACATTAATTATGTTCGTTTAGATAATTTAAGTGGTTCTTTGATAATTACAATTTCATTTAGTCTTATAAGTTTGAATCATGAGTACAAAAGAATTATAGAACCTTATATGATTCATAAAACATATATTATAACCTGGTTCAACCATATAAATGGTTTCATGACCATACTTGAAATAATTAATGGAGATTGAAAATACATCGTCCACGATATCGGTAATTCGACACAAATGGACAATGTTTTTTGATTCTTTAAATAAGTGAGAGAGGAGAGGAATAATGATTTGTAATTTTCCATAAACATGAAAAAATCCAGAATATACATGATTCTGGAGTTTTCATGCATCTTGGATAAGAGGGGGTGAAGAACGGAGATAAGGGAATCTTGAAATGAAGAAAACATGAGAAATTTCTTACAAAAATTCGGCAGCATAACGGCCTCTCTTAAAATTTCATAAAAATAAGATTGATGAGAGGAATGGAATATCTCATCATTCATACAAAATTTGGACAGTAAGGGGAAATATTAAATGAAATATCCCAACAAAAGACAAAGGAAAAGGAAGAGAATAACATAAAATGGAAGGAATGAATGAAAATGAAAGAGGATGTTTACCTCTTGATCTCTTCTCCTTGAGATCCTTCTTAAGGGCTTTGATTTTGGTCTTTTGGTGAGACCAGACGCTCTAGGACGTGGGGAAGAAGATTGGGGAGGGAATTTGGCAGAAATTAGACAATGCTCAAGGCTTGAGAGGTGTGAGAGGAAGAGGGGAGTGAGGGTGGTATTTATAGTGGAGGAATGGAGGTATTTTAGATTATTTTAATTATTATTATAATATTTTTTTCAAGACTATGAATAATCTCAAATAAAGTGGCCCTAAATAGTGATAATATCATGTGATTTCGAAGCAAGTGTCCTTGAATCACTTATGATGTCATAAATAGTGCATTTTTACTGATAAATTGATTATACGGTATTTTACCGTATTTCACTATTCACCGAAAATTCAAGAGTTTCAGAAAAATACCAAAAATTTACCCCAACCATTTTTCGATGTGTAGAATTCAAAAATGAACTCCATTTTTCAAAAATAATTTTCTAAATATTATTAATTTAATTTTTAAATAAGGTCACAGTTAATTTGAAAAATAACAATATTGAAGTGCAATTAGTTTTATGTGACATTGGAAAATTAATTAAGATCCCATTATCCTATTGCCATGGGAAAATAAAATAATAATATTATTTACTATTCATGAGGTCATATTACTATTCATATTACTATTCATAAGGGCATGTTACTATTCACCAAAAAAACAAGTTTGTTCCATCAGACTCTAAATAACCTACTGAACACAATTGTAGATGACAGTTTCTTGAAATTCAAAACATAGAAGAAATAAAATTATGTTTAAAGGATACTTATAAATATTTACCTTAAACAAAATTTCATGCTTTTTCAATTGATTTTTAGAAAACCTTGGGATGTTACAGCCCGGGCCGAGTGGGCGGCCCGACCCGAGGGGGCGGCCTGACCTGAGGGGGCGGCCCAACCTGAGTCGGGGTGGCCCAAGGGGGCAGCCTAGACCGAGGGGGAAGTCCGGCCTGAGGGGGTGGCCTGGCTGGCATTGGGTCCGGAACATGTGGTGTTCGGCCCGGTGGCCCACGTGGCATGGCTGGCGGCCCGCGTGGCCTGGTTGGCCAGTGGCTGGAGGCACCCTGTTGGGCCCACCTAACTGCATAAGAGGGGGGGGGTTTGTGTCCCCTATCTCCTAAATGGAACTGGCGCTAGGCACTGGTTTGGTAACCCACGAGACCCAGGAGGGTCCCATCTTGTCTGGCTGGCCGAGCGGCCAGCCGGTTTACTCCATCGGCGGCCAGCCCAGTAGGCCACTTATACTCCACCGTCAGGGCCAGGGGCCCCTGACTTCTTCCTCCATGTGGCGTGACAGCATCGTGCCCCTCCGGCGGCCTGATGTCTGCCCATGTGTACTGCCGTAACCGGGGGCCTCAACCTCTTACGTTGCGCGTCATGACATCACCATGCCCTTTCGGCGACCCATCAGCCCTGCGCCATCGGTTTCTACTTGGCGGCGGGCTGTTGCTCCGTCGTTACCCACCGGCCATGGTCCGATCCTCCGACGGTACTGTTGCGCCACCTCCCTCTTCAACAACAGAAGAGAAATAGAGGGGTTCAGGCCAAGATCGTGCAGCCCACACCCTCCACTTTATGATGATATCAATTGGAAAATAACAAACCATGATGAAACAAGATTGAACGAGAACAAAATTAATTCAAATCCCCTACCTCGTATCTTTGTTCATTGACGATGATGTTGAAAGGTGGATGTCTATTCTTTGATTTCGAAAAATGAAGAACCTAAGGATGGTGTCGCCAGTGTTCTTCAAGGACGGTGCTCCCTCCTTTGTTCCAGTTGAAGAATAAAGAAGGTGTATGTCATTCTTCAGTGGTCGTTCCTCATTGGAGAGTTCTTTCTTCCTTTGCGTTCTATCTCCAAGAGCTCCTCAATTCTCCCTTCAAAAAAAAAGAATTATTCCAATCAAATGAAATACTATATTCTATGTTATTTTAATTGTTGAAATGAATTCAAAATGTGTTGCTTAATTAAATGAGATAACTCACTTAATTAATGGGGTGGAGTTGGTTCAATTAATTAGTGGGGAGGTCAAGAGTTTTCTCCACTTTAATGGGAGTTAAATGGGTTAAAAATATCAGGTGGTCCCCACAAAAATTTATCCTCCTATGGAAGGTTATGTTTGGGTGGTCCCCTCTACCATAACCTCTCATGGGAGGTTAAGGTGTGGTGGCCCCCACCCCCAACCTCCACAAGGAGGTTTTAACCATGAAATAAAATAAGCTAAACACATTATTTTTATTTAATTTAATCTTTAAAACCCCAAAACTAACTTTCATTATTGACCAACTATCCTCAAGGTGAAATTCTTCTTAAGAGAATATTGGCACTGCATGTTCAATGGTGCCCTCATATTTTAATTCCAAGAACCAGATCAAAAGTTATAAAATCTCGCTCATACGTTTACTGAACGTACCTGAACAAAACATCATAAATTGATTCTAGGCACATCGGGCCTCGGAATCACGCGCCGTAAATTTTCACGGACTCGTAAAAAAATCCCATGTATTTAAAAAAATTCCACCGAATTTTTGGGTCTTTACATACTCTGGTAAAAAAGTATTTTGTCAGCCAAACTAGGGTTTGAGTACAAAACATGGTAGGGTTCAACTAATGTTGTACCATTATAACCCATATTTCTTAGGATATTTTCATGTCACATGACCACCTGAAGTGAATAAATATATATTGAAAATAAATATCCACAAGACTACATACTTCAGCCCCATGTCACAGTGACTCCAAGAACATCGTGAAATAATTTCAACCAAGATAATAAACCAAAATCCACCTTCATTATATCCCCAAAATTATTCTCATAAACCTCCCACCATTTATTTTTCTCTTAGTCATCACATAAATAACCTATAAGAGTTTTATTATTTGTTTTAAAATACATCCTCTATAGGAATTTTCTCACTAGAAAAACTCCCAATATTATCATAAAATTTGTGAAATGATCACTATAGTATCCCATACCAGACACACCTAACCAGAATACAATCTCAATATATATTTTAGTCTATGATCCACCACTGAAATACCCCATATGAGATATCTTATGATAGTCTATCTAATCATCTTGCCTCTAAATCTATCGAATCCCAAGAATAACTCTTCCATAACTATATGGGAGCTTCTTCAAGTATCATATACATGGCTTTTGGTAGTTCTTTTAATAGAGGAATAATCCCTATATGAATATCATATGACCTCCCATGTAAGAGTTTTCTCTGTAGGATATAAAGGATATAAGAAATTTATCCAACCTCTCCTATGGGTGTTTCTATCCATTCCATAAAATTTCATATGGAATATAAAACACCAATAATTAATATAAAAATTATAAATTGTTTGTGTCCATATTCCCAACCCACCATGAAATCTAGGGTGAAACATAATAGATCAAAACCCATCTCATCATAGCATAAGCAAGCACAAATCTTTTATTCAGGTTCTGATTTAAAACTTGTGGTCTTCTCTATCAAATTATTTATCTACCCACTCACTATCATCACACTAGAAAATCCATAATATAATCCCTCCAATTGGGGACCTCAGTCTCATCATTGTCTCATGTAAACACCTTTTTATCTAAGAACAACATATTTGATTACATAATCAATAAGGTATCTAAGATTCACTAGAAAAATCAGGTCTCACCAAAAGGGTATCTGTCAAGACATGTCCCATGGACCATCTCATTCGTCCAGGTAACTCTAGGTTGGTTCACTCACTTTTCTCCATTTTATACCTCCTAAGGTTTATCTACATAATCATGTTAATCTTCTTCAAGACATAATCATTCTAGAATCACCTCCTATGATGTTTGAGGACTACCAGGTATCACAATATCCCACCAAACCCTCATAGTTTAGTCATTAAAATTTATGATACCCCTTCCTTAAGAGGTTATAGTGGATCATAAGCTTGGTAACCTCTGCCATTGTCAGTGTTTACATGGCTCTTAATGGTTTCGGATCCCCACTATAACCCAAGTCCCTCTCTAATCCATCAACAATGATGGGTACAATCTAGCATACAAGGGTTGTTGGTGAACCTTGGTGGTCATCTATTTTCAATCAATAAAATTAGTTTAATTAAAAAAATTACTTAATTATACCATCATGATTCTCCATTAGTATCATTCCTGAATATCCACATGAAAAATAATGAAACATAAATGACATATGGTAGGTTTTTAAGACCACATACAATTCCTTATGCTTTAAAATTTTACCATCAATGGCTAGAAGTATCTTCCAAATATTTCCCAAGTTCATCCAACCTCACACATAGTTAACCAAGATCTTATCATTAACACGATCTACAAACTCAATCAAACAAATAATAATTAAAAATTTATAAAAAAATTATTTAATTGATTAGCTTAGTTCAGACATGGTATAAAGCTGAAAAACTTGTTGATTCATTTTGATACATTGAAAACATGACCAAATACTATATATCCACATACAACAAACCCCCATGAGGTATAAGGTGTTTATAAGAATAGAGAATATACCTTAAATCAATAACTGAAGCCAAAAAACACTTCCTTGGTGAGGCCGAGTAATGGACGGAAGGGGGGGGAGTCCTCATATGGTATATGTGTTTGAGGGGAGGAGAAAGTGAAAGGTAGAGTTATTAATATTATATGTAAAATGATAAAAACATATTAGTAATAATATAGTTAGTCACATGGTCTTGCCACATGGATGGACAAAACCATGTGCCAACAGTACACCTTCCACATTCCAAGGCTATCCTTTCCAAATAGTTATGATAAAAAGTTACCCAGAACATTATCTAGCTGTGAAACCTGAGTAAACATTACTGTTGACACTCAAAAAAATTATGAGGCCTTCAAAATTGTTCACAAACCATGGGCCTATGTATTTTAGGCCACATGATTTGGGTGCATGGATAGCACTATGATTGCGCTAATCATGCACCCCTAGGATGACCTTCCACAAATTTGAACTCTGAGAACTAAACCCCTAGTATTCCTTAAAAACCATTGAAACATATATAAATATTCATTATCAATCCAAAATTTTCATTTTAAGGGGTTCCAACCCTCATCATTCTATTCCAAATCATTGATCAAAAGTCAAAATATCATGTAATTGAGAATTCAAATTCATTTTGAAATATTGAACACATAATCAAATTGGATCTTACAATCTACCCTCCTTAATAAATCAAGTCCCTAAGAAAAATAGGTGGTTGTACAAACGGACAACTTGACTCACCAGGTCCATGATTATATGCTCAAATTGTCATAAATCATCCTCGGGCCGATGTCGTGTCTACCCCAATCTCGCCTTCTATTGGCCAAGGTCTGGCGACTAGCACCAAAGGCATAAATCCTGATAAAAGGGAAGGAATTACCTTTATATAGTAAACAAACACAACAGAGTACGCAATAGTAGTAATAAAAAAGTAAAACTATATAAAAATGTAAGTGCTGAAAGAAAGGGGACGGAATACAAGCCCAACAGTAAGAATAGTACAACTGAAAGTCTAGTACAACATCAGTAAAGTAAATCTGCAACCACTGAGTCATCCTCAGGGAATCCAACATGAAGGGTGGGTACAGATGGTCTCCTCAGTACCTCGTATCCATCCATTCGCTCCGTGTACGTCCCGCCAAATGGTCCACCTCCAGGAACTGTCTAGCTCTACAAGTCTCTACCACGATCAGCGTTGTTTGTCATCTACATCCAACACAACGTAGTGCGTGCATTCCCGTTCAGGTGTGAGTATAATGATACTTAGTTGGCACCCTAAGTCCGAAAAAGGTCTCCCAGAATCCATGAAGGATAAATTACAAAGAAAAGAAACAATCACAAAGAAACAACCAACTCTACTTAGGTATATGCCCATACAAATACCTAATTCATAAATTCCACTTCGGCTCTAACTCTTGAGCCCAAGCACAACCCAGTACACACAGGAAAGAAGTCAATCACACCAATGGTAATGATTGTATATCAAGACTCAGCTCACATGGGTATACATCTTTCATATAGAGATAGAGATTATTAGATGTAGTCACTGATTCATCATCGCTGTCGAGCCCACGGAGGATTCCAGTACAGTTGTCCTCGCTGCCGAA
The DNA here is from genome assembly GCA_963277665.1 of Viscum album. Lineage (NCBI taxonomy): Eukaryota > Viridiplantae > Streptophyta > Magnoliopsida > Santalales > Viscaceae > Viscum > Viscum album. Next base: position 603,747,514 of record OY728161.1, on the reverse strand, counting down.
CCCACAGAGGATTTCAGTACAGTTATCCTCGCTGCCGAACCCATGGAGGATTACAGTACAGTTTTCATCGCTACCAAACCCACAGAGGAATCTAGTACAGTTTTTGTCACAATATCAGCCATCTCTAGGGTTCTCGCACTCAGAACGCTCGATTCCGGGAGGGTCCGCTCCTCAAGCCAAGGGATTGATACATCAACTACCAGTAAGTCTCAAGTTGATGTATTCCGAAGTTGATCCATGTCATAGGGGGATAATCCAAAAAAACATATCTAAGATATTGTGCACAAGATGACCAACCCTTTTACAAAGAAAGTACAAGACGTGTTGGTATAAGGTACACTCCATGTAGTCAGACCTCAGGTATTTCCCGTGTTCAACGGCCCGTGTCGAAGGGCAGGTCGTGAAGAAAAGAAATTACACGGCATTTTGTATGGTTACATGCCATGTCCAAACATCTAGGGTTGTCTTCGTGTACAATGGACATGTGCCGGTACACGGCCTCAACCAGTGTTCTCCAACCCATGTAATTACTACAGGAGTTAGCCCATACCACTGGCCTTATCTGGCTGTGTGGTAGAGTACATGCTCGTATACTCCACACCATGTCTGTGTATCCCCAGGATACACGTTGAGTCTCACAAAGCTATTTCTTCCATTCTACGTAGAGTGTACACATCGTGCCTCTTAGTCGTGTATTTCCATCTGTGTCCATGTATTTCCCAAAATACACGCCGAATCTCGCATAGCCACCACCTCCTTGTTGTGTGGCGAGTACACCCCGTGTGACAGAGGTCACATGCCATGTGTTAACCATCTGACATCAGAAACCCTAGTTGTACGATGCCCGCACTACATGGCGTTTTCTCCAAGAGTACACGCCTTATAGTATACAATTTGTCAGAAACGACGCATCTGGCCAGCGCGTCTCCCTTGATGCTCGTTCTTCATTTCTATGGTTCATTCGTCACGAAACATCATATTCTAGGTCACCCCAATTTCCCGAAGTCGATTCTGGTGTTTTCGGGATTCCAATCAACTCTTAAAACACATTTTGAATTCCCACTCAAAGAATGGTCGAGGAACGGTCCATCCCATTACGGTCTGAACCGTCGCCCGCTATCATCGTCGCACCTCTTCTAGGTCTCCATGAGGTTGAAAAATCAATTTTTGGATCGTTGCATCGCATAACGAACCCGTAATGATCCTTTGTTCATCACCCATGAAAAACATGAAGAACCACCAACAATCACACTAATGGAAAAGGATTCAGACCATGTCAGTTTGGCCCGGTCTCTCCGCATTAGTTCATTAGTATGTAGTTAAAGAGAAACAAAACAATAAGGAAAGAAGATTCAACGTTGATCCAATAAAAACGCACCTCTACCTCATAATTGACAGTGCACGTCATCAAACAGTAGAAATAGGATTCGAAGATGACGTCAGGGTACGTCCGAGGAGGATGTGCAGTTGACGTTACTTGCGGACGATGTCATCTCCCTTGTCGCGGAGGAAAAATAAAAGAAGAAGTCCTTCGTGGAGAGAAAGTCATTCTTCTTAGAAGGATGAATATCTCTTCTAATTCCAAAGGTCCACCAAAATAATTTTCAAGCAAATATTAAAGTAAGGCTTCTCCCAATTTTAAATTATTTTTTAACCAATTCAAAATAATTCAAAATGAATGTGCCAATTAATTAATAAGGATATTAATTAATTGAGTTTGTAGACATTATGAGAAGAAGGTGGAGAGTTTAAATTTAAAATAGGGGAGTTAAAAAATTAAATAAAGGATGGTTTAAGGGAGTTTAGGGGAGTTATGGGGAGATAAAAGGTTAGGGATAGTGTGGGACCCACCACACTAATTCCTCTTATAGGAGGTTATGTGGGTGTGGACCCCACCCAGAACTCCCCTTGGGAAGAAATAACCACCATCCATAAATAAAATTGTGTTCTAAAATTTTTATTTATTTTATTCTAAATCCCCCAAAATTAACTCTCAACCCTCATAAAATGAAACTGTGGTAAAGGTCCCCTAAAAAGAATACCAGTGTTGCAAGTTCATTGGTGTCCTATGTTTTCAATTCCGAGCATCGGTTCAAAAGATAGAAAAACCAGCATGAACGTTTACTGAACGCACCTGAATAAAACTTCATAAATTGATTCTGGGCACACCTATCCTTGCAATAAAGTTCCATCAGAATCATCCGACTCATAAAATTCCAAAGTATTTAAGAAAAAAAATTCCCTTGAAATTTCCGGGTCTTTTCATTACTCCCACCTCAGAGCTTTACATACCTGTAAATCTACAACACACACTAGGGAAATAAATGCGGGTAGTGTACATGTGTCTGAGCCTCCCACTCCTAAGTGATCTTCTGGAGGTTCTCGTGATGCCAATGAATGCGCACCAGAGGAATCGACCGTCCACGTAGGACCCACTCCTATCGATCCTTGATCTCCCCCAGAACCTCCATGAATTTTTCCCTGTCATCGATTTCCTGCTCCCCGTGGTCGATGATATGGGTCGGTTCATGCACGTATCTCCTCAGCTGAGATATGTGGAAGACCTCATGCAGCCGATGCAACTGAGGTAGAAGGGCCAGGTGGTAAGCCACCTCTCCTCCTCTACTGAGAACCTGGAAAGGTCAGATGAAATGTGGAGATAACTTTCCGCCCTAGCCAAATCTCCATAGACCTCGTCGAGGTGAGACCCTTATGGAAATGTGGTCACCATCCTCGAACTCTATTGGTATCCGTGTTCTGTCAGCATAGGACTTCTGTTTTCTCTGTGTACTCTTCATCTGCTCCTGGATGATCTGCACCGTCTCAGTTGTAGAATAAACCATCTCTAGTCTTAAAAGTTCTGACTCCCCTAGGTCTATCTAGCACAGACGTGATCTGCAAGGTTGGTCGTACAGTGCCTCATAAGGTTCCATGCCGATGGTGTAGTGGTAGATGTTGTTGTACGCAAACTCCACCAAGGGTAGATGATCCTTCCAGCTACAACCAAAGTCAAGGACATATGCACATATCATGTACTCGAATGTATGAACGTTCCTCTCGTTCTGGCCATATTTCTGAGGATGAAATGCGGTGCGCAAGCAAAGCTGCATCAGAAAAGCCTCATGTAATCCCTTCCACGGTCGGGAAGTGAATCGAGCATCTCGATCAGAAACAATAGACGATGGCACACCAGGAAGTCAGACGATCTCCTGAATGTAGAGGCATCCTAAGCTCCATACCGAGCCCTGCTCTTAGATAGTTAGAAAGTGGGCCGAATTGGTGAGTCGGTCTATGATCACCCAGATAGAGTCATGCACTCTGGATGTATGTGGAAGCCCCGTCAAGAAATCCATGGATATCTCATCCCACATCCACTTTGGGACCTCTAAGGGTTGTACCAATCTTGCGGGTACTTGGTGCTCCGCCTTCACATGCTGACAAGTGAGGCATCTTGAAACAAACTCTGCTATAGCCTTCTTCATACCTGGCCACCAGTGCTGTCGTCTGAGTTCCTGGTATATCTTCTCCACTCCTGGATGTACCGCTATAGGGGAAGTGTGAAACTCCCTCAGCACTTTCTCTTGCAGTGCAACTAGTACCATGGTGCGTCCCCTGAAGAGGATGACATTCTCACCTCCTTCATAAAATCAATTAGGTTCCTGACCTGAGGATATCTGAGCACATCACGTCTCACAGTCAATGTCCCCACGTTGTGCCTCCCTGACGCACTGAAGAAGAAGAGTGACTGTGAGAGACTGAATAAATTTTTCTCCATCTCTATCCACAAAGTATATCTGTAACGCAGCTAGCTGCTCCATCAACTCCCCTGGAAACTGAATTCCTGATCTCCTACTGATAGCATCAGCTACAACCTTCCCCTTCCTAGTAGTATAGACTATCTCAAAGTCATAGTCCTAGAGGGACATGATCCATCACCACTATCTCGGGATCAGGTCCTTCTGTGGAAAGATTTACCTAGGACTCTGGTGGTCAGAGTAGACTGTAAAGCACTCACCCATAAGATAGTACCACCACATCTTCAAGGAAAATACCATTTCTCCAAACTCTAGGTCATGGGTAGCATAGTTCTGCTCATTCTATCTCAACTACCGTGAACCATACCTGATCACTGCCAACTCCTGCATCAGGACACACCCGAGTCCAGTCCCTGATGCGTCACAGTACACTACATACCCAATGCCCTCCTCCGATAGCCTCAAGATGGGCGCACTGGTCAATCTCTGCCTCAGTACTTGAAAGCTCTACTAGCATCTCTTTGACCACATAAATGGTTTCCCCTTCTTAATCAAGGCTGAAAGTGGTTCTGCAACTCTGGAGAAGTCTGGAAAAAATCTTCAATAGTATCCAGCCAGACCCAGGAAACTCCGCACCTCTGTCACACTCCAGGGTGGCTCCCATGTTAGTACTGCCTCGATATTTGCTGGATACACTGCAACTATATCCTCTAATATGACGTGTCCCAAGATGTGAACCTATCAAATCCAAAAATGGAACTTCGAGAACTTACCATAAAGCTGGTGCTATCGGAGTGTATCAAGTAAAACCCACAAGAGGTAGGAGTGCGCCTACTCAGGGGTCGAGTAAATAAATATGTCGTCGATGAAAACCATGACAAGTCGATCGAGGTAATGCTATAAGATCTGGTTCATGAGAATCATGAACACTTCTAGAGCATTGGATAGGCCGAAGGGCATAACCAAGAACTCGTAGTGGCCATACTGACACCTAAAGGTCGTCTTCTGTACATCCTCGTCTTGAACTATGAACTAGTGATAGCCTGACCTGAGGTCTATCTTCGAGAAACATCATACTCCCCTGAGCTGATCAAAGAGGTCGTCAATCCTCGAGAGTGGGTACTTGTTCTTCACGGTCACATGATTTAGGCAATATTAGTCGACACACAGTCGTAAGCTTCCATCCGCCTTCTTGGCGAACAAAATCTGAGAAGCCTAGGGTGAAACACTGGGTCGAATGAATCCCTTCCCTTGAAAGTCCTCCATCTGTACCCGCAACTCACGAATCTCAGCAGGAGTCATCCGATAAGATGGAGTGAATATCGGTGCGGTCTCGGGGTACAGGTAAATGTAGAAGTCTACCTCTCTGTGATGAGGTAGTCTTGGATCGTCGTTAGGAAAAACATTTGCATACCGATCCACCACAATATGAAAACTCGGACTCCGCACATCAACTTCTCCAAGGATGAGACTAGCCAACTGATGTGTGATTGGATTTCCTCTCCTCTACGTAATTCCATCCTACACTGCAAAGTCTCCCCTCTCACGGTGATGGTGAACCTTCTCCCATCTGTGCAGACACACCGCACTTTGCACCTAATACAATCGATCTGAGCACGGATTGTAGACAATAAGTCCATACACAAGATGATGTCGTAAGGCCTCGACGCCACTACAAGAAGATCCCAGCCGAAGCTCACACCTCCTAGAGTAAGCTCACATTACTATCACCAATGCGTAATCATCGAGTCTTCTCCCATAGAAGTCTCTAGCCGTAAAGATCGAGCCAATAGCTCCATAGGAATCTCTGAGCTTCGAACAAGGGCAGCAACAATTAAAGAACGACTTGCACTTGTGTCTATTTGTACTGCAGCAAAGGTGGAGTAGACACATATAGTACCTCGAATCATCTTAGGTGCACCGTGGTCAAAGGTCTTGACTTCCTGGAGATGAGCCTTCCCATGTCTTCCAGATCCGTGAGGTTGGGGTGGTCCTCCAGGTGGTAGTGGTGGTAGATCCTCAAAGCGTCGTCCACCACCCGCTGCTCGGCCAGCTCCACTGCCTCATCTGCCTGCTCCCTACGGACCGCTATAGTCGAATATATGCCTCTACCTAGGAGGTCCCTCTACTATCTGTTTCTCGTCCGCATGATGGGTTGGGCAGCTTGATCCATGTGACCCTGACCTCCTTATTCATAGCACTTCCTACTCCTCATATAGATGGCTCTGTTTCGAGTGCCCCGCACAACCGAACCTGTATCCCGAGGTCACCCACCTGACGGCCAGATCCTCTTAGAGCATAAACCTCCACCATATACCTACTTCTGCATGTAAGAGACTCACAGCAAGGATCACCATAAGATCAGCTGGTGTCCCTACTAATCTCAAAACTCTGACAACAGCCTCAAGCCAATCCTCGGCTGCCTTTGGGTCCGTATCTCCACGGAACCTGGGCGGCCTCTCTCACTGAAACTCATGTAACACACTCAGGTGGTGTTCACTCTCTACTTCTGGGGCTGGTAGTATCATGGGCTTAGTGGGTAGTGGTACCGCTGGTGCCTTCGCTGTGATGGGGCCCTTCACCAAGGCCTCATCGCTCGGTAGGCTACCATCTCGTACGTAACTCGAAACACTACCTGGTGGACTTCATGGGGCCATACTGAAATGAAACAGGTGTTCCATGGTCAAACTGTATACATTTTGAGCTGACACAAAGTAATCACAAATAAAACTTTTGAAACACACATGCAATCAGTGTTTTTCTGCACCGAGTAAGAAATTAGAGGTCAGGGTCCTGGTGTATGGATACGTCGGCTGATGCACCAACACTGGACTCCCTGGACTGAAAACCACACTCAATACTCTTAACACTATTTCCTCACAGAAAATAATGATCAGAGTTATATGTTCTGTGGTAGAACCGACTCCTCTGATACCAATTTGTCACGACCCATCCTTGGGGCCCGTGTCGTGACTACCCCATACCCAACTTTAATAGGCCAGGGGCTGGAAAATAGCACCAAAGGCGTAAATCCCGATAAAAGGGAAGACATTTCCCTTATATAGTAAACAAAAACAACAAAGTACGTAATATTATTAAGCAGAAAGTAAAACTATATACAAAATTAAGTGCTGAAAGAAAGGGGCTAGAATACAAGCCCAACAGTAATAACAGTACAACTGAAAGTCTAGTACAACAGTAGTAATGTAAAGTAGAAACCACTGAGTCCTCCTTCACAAATCCCACCATAAGGGTTGGTATATATGGTTTCCTTGGAACCTCAGATTCATCATTCTACTCCCCATAGGTCCTTCCAAATGGTCCACCTTCGAGTACTGTCTAGCTCTACAAGTCTCTACCACGATTAGTGATGTCCGTCATCTTCTTCCAATACAATGTAGTGCGGGCATTGCCCGTGCAGGGGTGAATATAATGATACTCAGTAGGGCCCCAAGACCCCCGAAGGTCTCCCAGAATATACGAAGGATAAACTACATTGAAAAGATAAATCAAGAATTATCAACCAACTCTACTTAGATATATTCCTATACATATTCCTAAGTCATAAATTCCAGTTCGACAACAAATCTCAAGCCCAAGCACAACCCAGTCCACACAGGACATAAGTCAATCACACTGATGGTAATGATTGTAAGTCAAGACTCAGCTCACACAGGTATACATCTTTCATATAGAGATAGAAATGATCAGATGTAGTCACTGATTCATCATCGCAGTCGAACCCATGGAGGATTCCAGTACAGTTGTCCTCACCGCCAAACCCATGGAGGATTCTAGTACAGTTGTCCTCGCTGATGAACCCACGGAGGATTCCAGTATAGTTTTCATCACTGCCAAACCCATGGAGGATTCCAGTGCAGTGGTCATCGCAGTCGCAGCCAGCTCTAGGATTCCCTCACTCAGCATGCTCGATTCTGGGAGGGTCCGCTCCTCGAGCCAAGGGATGGATACATCAACTTCCATGAAGTCTTAAGTTGATTTATTCCGAAGGTCCTCCATGTCAAAGGGTCTAATAAAAAAAACATTATACAAGATATTGTGCACAAGATGACCAATCCTTTTACAAAAAAGTACACGGTGTGTCGGTATAAGGTACATGTCGTTTAGTCAGACCTCAAGTACTGCCAGTGTTCAATGACCCATGTCAAAGGGCTGGTCGTGTAGAAAAGTAAGTAAACAGCGTGTTGTACGGTTACACGCCATGTTAAAAAATCCAGGGTCGGATCCATGTACGCTGGCCATGTGATCGTACACGTCCTCAAAATGTGTTCTCCAACCCGTGTAATTGGTACACAGGTGAGCCCGTACCACTGGCCTTGTCTGGCAGTGTGGTAGAGTACATGCACGTGTACTCTACACAATGTCCGTGTATCCCTGGGATACACGCTGAGTCTTGCGAAGCTATTTCTTCCATTCTACGTAGAGAGTACACGTCGTGCCTCTTGTACATGTTTTTCTATCTATATCCATGTATTTTTGTTCATTTCCATGTATTTCTATCTGTTTCCATGTATTTCACAAGATACATGTCGAGTCTCGCGTAGCCGCTACCTCCTTGTTGTGTGGCGAGTACACACCGTGTGATAGAGGTCACATGCCGTGTGTTATCTGTCTGACATTCGAAACCCTAGCCGCAGGATGCCCGCACTACACGACATGTTCTCCAGGAGTACATGCCGTGTAGTCTGGAATTTTCCAGAAACGATGCCTTTGGCCAGCACGTCTCCCTTGATGCCTGTTTTTCATTCCAACGGTTCATTCAAGGATGAAGCTCTCTTCTAATTACAAAGGTTCCACCAGAATATTTTCGAAGAAAATATTAATGTAAGGCTTCTCCTAATTTTAATATATTTTCCAACCAATGAAAAATAATTCAAAAAAATGTTCCAATAAATTAATGTTGATATTAATTAATTGAGTTGGAAAACTTAATGAGAGGAAGGTGGAGAGTTTAAATTTAAAAGACAGAAGTTAAGAAATTAATTAAAAGAGGGTTTAAGGGAGTTGAGGGGAGTTATGGGGAGATGGAAGGTCGGGGATCGTGTGGTCCCCACCACACTAATTCCTCTCATGGGAGGTTATGTTGGTGTGGGCCCCACCCCTTACTCCCCTTGGGATGAAATAACCACTATCCATAAATAAAATTGTGTTCTATAAATTTTATTTATTTTATTCTAAATCCCTAAATATTAACTCTCATCCCTCATAAAACACAAATGTTGTAAAGGTCCCCTTAAGCGAATATCGGCGCTGCGAGTTCATCGGTGTCCTCCATTTTCAATTCCGAGCACCAGTTCAAAAGATAGAAAAATCCGCACATACGTTTATTGAAGGTACCCAAACAAAACTTCAAAAATTGATTCCAGGCACACCGCACCTCGGAATCAAGTGCTGTCAGAAACCGCAGACTCATAAAATTCCAAAGTATTTAATGAAAAAAATTCCTTGAAATCTCTAGATCTTTACACAAAAGGGCGTGTTCCATTATCAAACCCTAATGTCCTTCTAAAAAACTACATTACAACTAGAGAACTTTGGCCACCCAAACATGGTTCCTCTTTTATAAACACCACTAAAATTGAAATATAACTCTAAACGGATCATTTCTATCCTAAGAGATGGCTATTTCATAGTATCATTCATCAACTGTCATATGGTTCCCCCAAAATAATGACTACGTTATAATCAACATTTTTAATATTTTGGAACCTCTTATATAGGAATTTTCAATCAAAACAAACCCTTAGACACCTAATGATACGCCTAGAAATGTTTCCATCTACTACACCTAACCATGTATGTGAACACCATTCAAAATTAGTGATTCCTCATTTCAAGTCAGAATAGTAGCTCCTCCATAAACCATTCGGAGCATGATCTTGTCCAACAATCGTTAAAATTCCCGAATAATGCTCGAGACACTCATATCTAATCCCAAATGATGTGAAAAATTTATTTCTTCCCCAACAACATCTAATTACGTTGTGGTAACACAATAAGTTCAACTATTGGTCGAATCCACTTGCAAATGGTTATCTCTAGTTATTGGCGTATTAATTAACCATAATCATGATATCTAAAAACCTAGAGGCATGGAATGATTGTCCTATCCTGATATCCATACCCCATTACCGAATCTCAGTTATATTCATTTGTCTAACAATCTATAATCCATTTACATTTTCATACTACAACATGAACACAATCACAAAGCTGACCCGATAACACACTCAAACCCATCCTCAACATGGCACTACTTCATGGACCCCACCCAATACAATATCTATATACACATTGCATTACCCAAGGAGTCCAATAATAAATTGGTAAATTTATCACCTAGCATAAAAATACCAAATTGACCATCCAGTGACAAGTCCCACTCCCTAAAACCTTCTCACACATGGGTCATAATCTTATGATGAACATTTATCTCTTCACCTTAGGATCAACCTTATCATTATACTTCTAGAACATGTTCTCAGTAAGTATTCCCCTGCCACATCCACCTTCAATCAAAATGAATATCATGTCCAAACCCACACATTCATGATCTCCATGTGACACTCTACGTGGTTCATGCTATACTATCATTAAACACTATTATCATATCCCCCTAAAAATTCATGTCATGGTATGCCATTGGTTAAACAATTACACAACACTCGATCCACATCCCAAAAAATAATGAGTTGTACATCATCAAAACTAGACTCAAATGCCTAAACCATCATTCAACAATTGCCCATGGAATGTCAGTTCCAAAACATCATGAGCCCCATTATAATTCCTCTTCAAAATCTATTTCCTCACTAATGTTATGACTCATCCCATGACTTATTACTCAGGGTGTCATTCCAAAACCATAAAACATACATCATTTGACCAAGGATCATCATCATCATCCATATGTATAGCCCCCACCCAAATCCATTCCTATCATAAGAATCCACCTACACTCTGACCATGCCACGAAAACAATATCCAAACACATAGGGCTGAATGCCACTCTTGTTCTACCCTTGAAACTGCACCTTGATACTGAAGGCATTAATAACAGTGGGGTTCTTCACCACATAACCCCATGGTATCACAATTTTTAGGACACATGCCTTATGGAACACTACATGAACCTGTCCCATCATGATCATTAAACCATTATCACCATATATTAGGAACCACAAAACCCAGTACAACTCATCTCATAGGGTTCCCCTGAACAACATGAACCACCAACCCAATATGGTCCTACTTCAAACTAATGTTCTCAATATATCTTAGTTAGCCCAAAATAACATGTTAAGAATCATGGCCACTTGGTCTAATCAGATATCCAAAATTTTAAGACTCTCACCATGGACACATTTCATAGAATTTCATTTATGATATCATCTTAACCCATAACATCAATAAGCTAGGAACCCACTCATAGGGTCTCACAATTGATGGAATCGCGTATTGAACACCACCTAAAACCAAGGAACTCATCCTCATGATGATACACCAATAGGGCTACTACCACGAGGATTATATCTTGCTAATCAAATCCTATCACAAACCATGGAATTTCCCAAAATTAAGCATTCTAAGGGAAAAAACTGCCACATAGTTTAGTTATTTATAATTCCATTCTAATTTACGAGGTAAAACAATCTATAGTTTATTGAAGAAACCTTAAATAAACAAACATAAATGATAAAAACTTATAATGGGTTCATGTTTTGGCATCCAATTCCATACCAACACACTAGGGACACTACACTGCAAGTTCATGTGGACAACATCATCATCCCCATCATTGAGCACTGCACCAAAAAATGCACATGAAAATCCATTTGAAGTCAATCCATATACATGTCAGCCTAGTTGGATAGAATTAAACCAACTACTTATTTGGAAAAACATCGTACGAGTAGTTTTATATAGATTAATCAACCAAACAAGTTTCATCAGAAAAATCACACACTACAAGACACATAATTCATTTGAATCCAATATGCCTGATAAGATGTGTGATATTACTCTTTCCTCTATTATCCAAGAGTCATAACTCCATAATAAATAACCAAATACATAACACATGTACATCAAACAAGGAAAAAATTCATATTTAACTATAAAAACATGATCCCAAATGTAAATCTCATATCCCTAATAACCTAAAAATCCTATCGGAACATACCTTCTCAATGCACTAGTCCAATGTTCATCAAATCCTATAACACATTCCTAAAACACCATTCTACCATGTCCAAAAACATTATGAGAAAATAAATGTAATACTTTGATACCCCTTGGTGACATATCACTACCTCAGACCACTGTCTTATGTCCATAACTACAATCACCACTATACCTCATGCATGCCTCCATATATTCCAAAGGCAACCGACTAGTAGTGGGGGTATAAGGAGGTATTTTTGGGAGACATTATGCCTTATATTAGAGTGTCTAGTAATTAAAAAATCACTTAAAACTATCAATAGTAGTAGAAACACTATTGTTATTTAAGGTCATAATAATCGTCAAAAACTACTAGTATAGGTTGGAGAATAGTTGGTATTGACTATACCAATAGTTCTCCAAACCAATGGCTACAGTGAGATTGGGAATGGACTCTAACAATGGTTTTTAATGAATCATTATTATAGGGTGATCTAAATTTTATTGTATACAATGGTTCCCTATAAAATAATTGTTTAAAGCTATAACAATGGTTATAAAAATGTTCTTAGAACCCCCCCCCCACAAAAAAACATTCCACAGCCAGTAGGAGCCATGGCCTTCCCATAATACCTAAAATTGAAAAAAAATATCCTTTAATGTAATGAAAATGAAACATACTCAACAAATAAGACATTTTCAACAAATAGAACCTATAATCCATCCAATAGAATATCTTAAAAAAACCTATTAACAATGAAACCACGATCTCAAAACTAATAGAACAACCAATGTAATCAACAAATCATCCTCAAAGATCCAAAACCCAATAAAAAATAACGATAACATATGAAATAAATTAATGTTTTTATCAAATGTTAAAAAAATAACGAACATAAAATGTATTCGTTCATAAAAAAAATTAATTTTTTTTCATAAATATCATTGATAAGTTTAAATGATCAATCTGTAACTCATCACCATATCTATCGACAAAATCATCCATAAACTCATCCATATCCTTTTCCTCATACTTATCCTCAATCTCATCCTTTCCCTTGCCCTCTTCCCCACCATCATCCTCACCCTCTTCCTTGCCATCATCCTATACATTTCCATCACCAGGAATGTCATCATCCCAACCACCACATGGTTAACTACTCGATTCTCTATATAATGTATATATCATTGACATATACATATCACAATCCATTGTAGTATCTAGTGGAGGTGATGGACATAAAACATCCATCTATTTCCTGAATTCATCATTTTCCCACATACTATGCTATAAGTCACCTTTTCATCCTTTTTGGTCCTTAGCCACATAATATGCTACCTGAGAATTATCTTTTTCCAACTCGATTCTACTAGACCCAGAACCTAAAGTGCACCAATATCTCATAGATACAATAATCTTCCTATGTCAAAAATGTACACTACCATGGTGATCATCTCCCACAACATGATATAAGTGATCGTTTTACCATATTATTTCATCTTCTAGGGAATTGGGGGCCTCCAAATCACACTATTACAAAAAATAGACTATTAAGTTTCTAAATAGAATATTAAAATATGAAATAAAAAAATTAAAACATATAATCAGCTACTATGTTGGTTCATTTATCATGCTTCCATATTTTTTGTTTCTTATCAAGAAATTCAGTTTTTCTCGAGGCACACAATATTCAATACTCAAGAACTCCCTCTACAATGACATTGAATATAGCAGACATTAATTGAAAATATATTAATAGTAATAAAATTCATAACTAAAAAATTGGTTATTGATTCTAAATGAATCTGGAAATAAAAAATATGGTAGATTAATTATAAATGAGTATCAATTAATGGTTTAAAAATAGAAATAACATATATATAAGTGAACTAGTCATCACAGTAATCAATAAAAAGGTGGATGTGTGATCAAAATTGTTAATAATAAGATGGATATATATTACTATAACAAATTTTAATATTCGTGGATATGTTATCAAAACTCTAATAACGAATATTGCATAATGGATTATGTGTTGGTATGATTTATAAATACATATTTCATTCCATAAATGATCGTTTTGATATTTTAATTGTGTTTATTGAGTTATTATGATATTATGACTGAATTTAAATTTTTTTCTCCATCACATTAGGTCCTAGATTTCTTTTAAACCCCCAATTATATTTCTATGATCCAAATTATGACTAAAATATTTATTTTTCATGGTTCGTTTCTAATTGTTTCATTCTAAAGAGATGAAGGGGAGTTAATATCATGTTCTTCCTCAAAAAGATAATTATAGCATATTGAATAAGTACATTAGAATAATTTTCTCAATAAGATATGTATAATGTTTTAAAGGGGTGGGATATATAGAATATTTATTTACATTATATCATTTTTCAACTATTATTAGTGTATGGGATGATTGTTCCTCTACAATTGGTATTTTTTATCTATGATTATGACCATGGAATTCCATTTATATATAGGATGTAACTTTATCTATATAAAATATAGTGTCTTAAGTTTATTTTGATTAAAATTATCAGATATTCAAGTGTAAAATTGGATTCCTTATAATAACATATGATCTATTCTGTGTTCCAATTGGTCAACACAACATTGATCATGGTTTCAATGTCGTGATATAAAATGGTGTCTTTGGAACCAGTTAAGATAGATAGAGATTATATTTCTAAATATTGTGTTGATTAATTTATTTTGTGTTTATTAATTAAAATTATTCTCATAAACATAATGGTTATTGAAAATATAATTTCATTGATTTACTATATCATTATTTAAGGTATTCTCCCTTTTTTTATTATGTATCATTCTCTTATGAAATTTAATTTTTGAAGATTAAAATATATATAATATGTTTGTTGAATTTGATGAATTTTTTTCATAATATAAGGTATTAAGGATTTTATCCATATTCATTTTAAAGGGAAGTATCAATAGTATTTCAGTTTTCTTTTATATTAAAAGAAGTGAAATTTAATAAAATTTTCCGTGGTTGCATAGCTTTATGACATGATCACAAGGATGACAATACTAATCCTAAAATATAATGACACACGTAATACATTCTAAAATAAAATAATTAATAAGTTATCATTTATCTATCCTAATTATAATTGGAATAAAATATGGGGGAAATATTAGAAATTTGATGTCCTAAAGAAAAATTATACCCGAGTTTCGTACGTGTTTCCTCTCCTAGTATGAAATCATAGTCATCCAAGTAGATCATAGAATCCTTCTTCTAATTCTTCTAGAAAATTCAGAAAAAATAATTTTCAGTAATACAAAAGAATGTATTAATGAAAATCCTGGTAATTTTCATTTAAAACCCTCAAATTTTATTAATAAATTTAACATGGTACTCATATAATGAGTAATAAATTCTCAATAATATTCTATAGAAAATTCATCCATGTAAGGTGTGGCCTCTAAAACTATACCAAATCTAGAATTCAATCTACTATTCAACTCATGCTTATTGCCTCCCCACGACTCAATTAATTCCAAGAGTTGTGCTGACCTTACAGCCACAGCATTGGGAAAACTAAAATGATGCATGAACCAAAATATAAATTCATATAAATATAATAATAATATAACATTATATCCAATTATTTTTTACCCATATTTTTCCCAAGAATTATCCTTTACTTAACTTGGATGGTTTCTCCATGAGAGTTGACTAATTAGAATGATGTTAGTGTATTTGGAAAGGATCAATAATAAAATATTACATTCCTGCCCTATTTTTACAATAATTTAGTTTTATTTATTGTACTCCACCATCATCAATGTGTGATGGTTACACATCACACTCATGAAGGTACACCCATGCCACTTATTATAAGCTCTAGTTGATAACGAAGAAAAAAATATTATATCAATAAAATTTATAATAAAATTAAATTATGGTAAAACAATTTACTAGGGTTATATAAATATACCAGTGCCATTTTAGATAGAGGGATTAATTAAATATTAATGAAATGAAGGAATATCATCCTGTATTGATATAGTGGGTCCTATTATCTTCTATATAGGTTTATAAAATCTTTAAGGAGGTGTTTAATAAACAAGAATGTAGAAGCTAAGGGGGAAGGAAGTAGAAGGAAAATAATATGGAGTTGACGAATCTAAAAATGAATAATGTGGATTTGGAATAGTAATCATCATTGAATTAAATAATTATAGGTGAGGAGGCTCAAATGAAAATTGTGGTGATAACATGGGCTACCTAAATATCATGGGATTCTGTGACAACACAATAAGATTAGATGTTTGTTATATGGTACATCAGGGGGGTTAATGTGTGATAAAGAATGAAAACTAGAGAATCTAGCTATTATATACCCCCCTCATATCACCAACATGAGCACTATAAACACTAGTCCAGTTTATGAATAACTGGTGCCTTATTGGTGGATCCAGATTAAAATTTTAAAAAAAAATTAATCACATCACATTATATGTTATTAAAATATAATTTTTTGAAAAAAATACTCACAATGGACAATAAATAATGGAAACCCATCTCCCTCATCTGGGGATTGTTTTCTACAATCCTTTGTCTTAATATCTTATAAATGTTTTTCATTTTCTGTATTTGGAAATAGCTATTGAATTAAATATAAATCCATTACTAATGTGTCACCCAATAAGAAATAAGATGATGCGTGACTTAATTAAGTAATACCACTTGTCAAACCAAATACTGGATACATAGTGATATAACAAAAACATTTTATATATATTGGTTAGAATATCAACTCATAATACATGTGATAGAAGAAACAATATGTTAAAATTTTCATGTTTAGATTGGGTATGATATAGTTTTCTTCTATTATAAATTGTATACTGTGCAATTTTAGTTAGGTCAATTGGATCATTCTTGTCAATTTATTTGGAAATTTTTTATATTTTTATTTTTATGTGATTTTGGGTTCACTTTTGTCACTTTATTAGGAAATTTATACATTTCTATTTATCTTAGGTGATTTAGTTCATATTTTTGGTTAGGTAATATTTCCATTTTTTTGTTCGGTCATTATTTTCATATTAATTTTTTTAATAGGACCAATTCAATTCATCTTTTTTTTATTATAATTTAATTGATTCAGTTTTTTTTGGTTTTATAAGATTGAATATGGTTCAATTCAGTATAAGAAAATGATACTCAAAGAAAACTACAACCAGTAAATATTTAAAATACAAATGATAGTTGTGTTAGATACA
Source organism: Viscum album (assembly GCA_963277665.1). Taxonomy (NCBI): domain Eukaryota; kingdom Viridiplantae; phylum Streptophyta; class Magnoliopsida; order Santalales; family Viscaceae; genus Viscum; species Viscum album. Next base: position 603,730,306 of record OY728161.1, on the reverse strand, counting down.
AAATATTTTTAATAATTATTAAATAAATATTTATGGAACCTACATCAAAAACCATAATCGAGATAAACCAAAACAATGTATAACACATAAGAATTACTCTATATATTTCCCAACACAACTTCAGTTTCACAATTAACTTTGAAAACGGATGTATTTGAGTCATCATAAGTAATAAATGGATTAGGGTCAATAGGATAAGGGATGTTATCAATTAAATAATCATCATTATCAAAAATATATCTATGGGATTACTTCAATAATCAAACGAAATTTACTTCAAAAATGGTCTTTAACATAAAAAAGAATATTTTACCATCAATCCCAATACATCTGGTTCATCGGTAATAGTAGTGTGATTCATGTCAATAAATTGAAATCCACAATCAATAATAAATTTTCATTCATCATCAAAGAATCAATCGACTGGAATTTCATCATATTGACTCGAAAATGAGAGTAAAAATCCAATATTAGTATTTTCTCAATGAGTCCATAATAAGACACATTTTCAAATTGATGCCCACAGTCTAATTCACTAGCATAAAAGTCTATTTTGGTTGTTACTATTACACCATATTATTATATTCTCATATTCATTACTCATTTAGTGATAATAAATCTATACACATTAATCACAATTGATATGGATTCACAAACCATGGAATTAGCACAAAAAGCCAAAGCTCTCATTTCCTGAAAGACATATTAAGAAAGAAAACACAATACTAAAAATATAAATAAATTTTAAACATAATTAAATAATAATTTTATTGATTTATTACACTAATATTTATATCTTCAAATTAAAAAAACCCTAAAACCATTTTATATACAAATTATATGTCCTTTTAAATGTTAAAGAACAATTATTTCTATTAATCATTTCTTTCTATTCCATACTAAAAAATAAAAATAGTTAACAAATATATTAAAATACATGAGATGTCGCAATATATACCTATTAATTTTAATTACTTAATGTAACCATCAAACAAACCATAGATAAATAATAATTTTTGAAGTGCCATCTCCATCTCTTCAATCCATAATGTGGTCAATCCATATAATCTGAGAATCACCCCTATTTAGGGAACTAATGGAAAATAGGGTTTAATTTTCTCATATTATTCCTATATATTTCCCATTGGCCTTTTGTGCAATGTAGTTATAATAATATAATACATTGAATAGAAATTCATGCCAAATCTATCATGCCATTAACTATAAAACTCAATCTTATGCCTCCCCACAGCTAACTTAATTCCATGAGCTATGTTGGACTCACAGCCACACCAATGTGAAAATTAAAATTAATCTTCCACCAATATATTAATTCATATATATATATATAATATTAAAATAAAATAAAATCCAACAAATTTATTTACTTATAGTTATTCCTAAGGGTTATCCATTACTTCATTTGGTAAGTTTCTCCATAAGAGTGCACTAGGAGAATTATATCGAAGTATTATTAAAGTGTCACCATGCAAATTCTATATTCCCACCATTTTTCAAATAATTTAGTTGTGTTCATTGTAATTTTCCATCATCTATGTGTGGAAGTTCTATACTGCACGCATGTGTGTATGACCACACTACTTATTAAAATATGATGTCATTAAATAATGAAAACAAATATTATATCAATACAAATTATAATGAAAATTAATTATAGTAAAAATATTACTATGGTTATATAATTATACCTAATGAAATATGATCAGTGGGAATCGAAAGATCCCCAGGAACTAAAGGAACATCAACTTGTAAAGTTGTATTTGGACCATATTATACTACATAGGCTAAGAATGTGTCAAAGCATTAGTCGAAGAATCAATAATGTAGAAGCTTGGGGATAAGGAAGTATAAAGAAAAGAAGATAGAATATATGGACATGAAAATGAAGCTCTATAAATCATCTTCAAATATAAGAAATATAGCTGAGGATTCTCATATGAAAGTGGTGGTGAAAAAAGGGGTGATCTAAATAGCATGGGTGTCTGTAACAACATTGTGGGATCAGAAGACGTGGTAGATGGTGCATCAAGGTGTGGGATGGGGTGTGATCAGGTATGCCAACTAGATAACCTAACACTATCACCCCCCCCCAATATCGCTATCCTAGACACCGATACCACTAGGTTGGTTGGTGAATAACTGGAACCTTCATTGTGGATACAGATTAAAAGTTAAAAAAGTTAATCAAAAAATATTATAAGTTATTGATATATATTTTTTAAATAAAATACTAATAGTTGGAACTAAAGACAGGATGCCCATATAACTCATTCGATGCTTGTTTTATATCATAATGTATTATTCATATCTAATAAAAAAAAATCATTTGGAAACAAATATTGAATTAATTATAAATCAATAACTAAATTTTAACCTAAAAAAGAAATAATATGAGACATGACTTAAGTAAAGAATACCAATTTTCAAAACAAATATAGGGTACATAGTGACCAAAGAAAAACATTTTATAAATAGTGGTAATAATATAAATACATAATATGAGTCATATAAAACACAATAAGTTCAAATTAGTATGTTTAGCATGGCTATGATATAGTTGTATTCTATTATCAATTTTATCCTATTCATTTTTTGTTAGTTCATTTTATCTATTATGGTCAATTGATTAAGTTAGTTTTTCATTTTTATTTTTCTAATGTCATTTGGTTCATTTATTTCAATTTAATATGTCATTTATCTATTTTTAGGACATTTGGTTCATATTTTAGGATTGTTTACTTTTATATTTTTTTTGGTTGTAGCATTATTTTCATCAGATTTTATTTTCATATCACATAGTTTAATATTTCCAATTAAATACATGTTTTTTTACTATTTAATTATATAATTTTTGTTTGGTTTCATAGGATTATATATAGTTCAATTAAATAGTACAAAATGTAACTCAAATAAAAATAAAACCACGGAATATAAGATATTTTCAGGTAGTTAAAGTTGGATACAAAATATTTATAATCAATAGTAAATAATATTTTATAGAACCATTATTGACAAACCATGTTGAGAAAAACTAAAAGACCTAATAACACATATAAATGATTCTATTTATTCCCCACTACAACTTTAGGTTCACAATAAACTCTTAAAACATGTGAATGAGATTCGTCATAATTAATAAATGGGTTAGGGCCTATTAGAGCAGGGAATCTATCAATTCCATCATCATCATTAGAAAAAATATTTCCTGGTATTTTTTCAATAATGACACCAAATTTATGAACATTGACATAAAAACATGTTTCTCCATTGATGCCTATAAATATGATTCATCAGTAGTAAGAGTGTGATTCATATCAATAACATGAAATCCCCAATCATAAATAAATTTTCCATGCCTCCTCAAATAATCTTACCTTTTTCATTTCATCACAGTGACTCGAATGTTGTTGTAATAATCCAATATTAGTATTTTTTTCAACAACTTCATAATAAGATTCATTTCCAAACCGATTTCTACTATCTAAAGCAATGTAATAAAATTATTTTGTGGAAGATACCATTACACCATCTTAATTTTTTCTCCAATTATTTTCATATTTAGTTATAAAAAATGTATACCCATTGATCACAATTGGTTTTCATTCACAATCCACCAAATTTGGTACAAAAGAAAAAGTTCACATTTCCTTAAAGGAAGATTTAGTAAAAAAAATCACAACCCAAAATATAAATGAATATTACATGTAAATAAATTTTCATTTTAATAATTTTTTACAATAATATATCTACCATGAATTTCAACCAAGAAGGAAACAATTTTCTATAAAAAGTATCAACCCTTCTCAAAGATAAAGAAAAGTTCTTTCTATTTATCATTTTTTATGTTACCTACTAAAAAATAGAAATAGTTTTATGGATATGTAAAACTACATAATATGAAATAGTAAATACATGTTCAATTTACTTACTTGATATTCCCATTGAACAAATAATTTTAAAAAAACACATGATGTTCCATATCCTGCTTTTCAAGCATTAATGTGGTCAACGTATATGATAAAATAATTTACCTGATATGGTGATGTGATGGAAAACTGGGTTTAATTTTCTCCCACTATTATTATTCATTTCTCGTTGGTCTATTCTATCTAATAGTTAGATCATAAAATTACATTGAATAAAAATCCATACATTCTTGAACCAATTAACCTTTCACGATAAAACCTTCGGGTTGATTTTTATTCTTGACATAATACTTGAATGTGAACATGTATCATTTAGTTAGATACATCCCATGAAAATAAAAGGGTCCTATAAAAGGAATTTCTATTGTAATATAGATATTTATATGCATCACACATGTAAAATATAATGGAGGAAATATTTTCTCTAACTCAAGGAAAATTATTTTTTTCTCTTCCATTGTATTTTTGCAATAAAAACTTACAAAAATTCTTATCAGAGACATGTATAAAGAAATAGAAAACCCAAATAACTAACACCCTTATATTATTATACATAATATGACGGATTGATATTGGAATTAACTCATGTAGAATGATGTGGTAATCATGAGTCATCAAATATTTCATCTTCAACTCTCTTTGGTTGGCACATTTGGAAATGTTTCTTGAATATCCATTTGTAAATTTTGTAGTATCTAGTAATTCATGTTAGTTTTGGATATATATAAAGAATATAGAGACACAATAAGTTTGTAATTTGGGTTTTTAAACGTTTGAATAATTTATAACACCATTATTAGTATGCAATGTTCCTTTCATTTACTATTGATGATAAGGAAACAATGAAAATATATAAATGAAATGAACATGGTGATGTATAGTGGTTCAAGGAAAAAAATCCATTAGTCCACTCAACCAATGCTCAACTCCATGAGATTGGTGATTTTAACTAGGCCATAATATCCTAATACCTTTAAATACATAACTATGTATATGGATTTGAATCCTTACAATACTTAAAGATATATGTTTACATTGAAGTTGTGAATATAATACCAGAATAAATATTTCAACAAATATTAATTTCCTGAAATTTTTGTAATGTAATATAATAAGTTAAACAACTGTGGGTTTTTTTGATCATGAAAACCAAAAATAACTTATTGAAATTTTTGAATCAACTCATTATCAACAATCTCCCCCTTTTGATGATCACAAAACCCATAACATTAAAAGATTAAATTTAAATACAATTTTTTCAAAATGAAAAAATAAAATTTCTATATTTTTCATTGTATAATATTTTTACCAAAACAACTTCTCCCCCAATATAAGGATATATAATTTATCATATATTCAATTAAATATATAATGTTAAAGAAACATCTCCCCATTTATATCTTCACTCGATAGAGAAATATAAATTTTAGGGAATGAAAAAAAATTCTCCTAATTTATTATCCACAAAAATATTATAAATAATAAATATATAAAACATTATAAACATAGTAGAACTCATAAAATTAAAAAATAAAACATCTCACCATATTTTTGATATCAAAAGTATAAGATTGGTAATTAACTCCACATAATTTTATAATTTTAAAGATAAAGTGAAATTTAAATAAGTAACATTCATGAATTAAACAATAATTTGATTAAAAATAACATTAAATAATAGCATATTAAACTATTTTAATGAGAATTTTTGATAATTAATGAAAAAAATTAGTCCATGTTTTCATAGTTAATATACAAAGTATAAATAAATTACAAAAAAATAATTGCACTATATTTCACTTAATAAATTTATAGAATAGTATAACACATTAATTTTTATTTGAATAGACTAAAAGTGAAGAGTTTAAGAAAGAGTATACTATTTATATGAACATTCCAAACAATTAATTTGGTTCATTTAAATCATCTGAAATAATTTATTGTTTTTTAATATATTTTGAATATATGATTTCCTTTCATAATAAGAATATGAATACTTTTCAACTAGAAAAATCTTTTATTTGTCATGATCTAACTTTGTAATGGCTTATTTTCTAAGAATATCCCTTTAACTCAGTATTTAATCTTTAAAATCTTTAAAATTTTATTTTCATATTGAACTATCTTTAACATTCGTATATTCCTTTTCAATGAATCAAAAACAACATCTGACATAGATTCTTTCTGTAAATCATCAAAACAATTTCTAGATGCATCAAACTCTACCTTGAACATGTATTTTTCTTTATTAAAAATATTAATTGAGATAGAATAATTCAATAAGATATTTTAAATAAAATAATTATATTTTTTATAACTATGAGCATCTCTATTTACTGCAGAATTCATTGCACCCAAAACTTCAACAAATGATACTAATTATTTATTAAACTGGTTGGGAGGATTATCTTTTTTATTTTTTTTAAGAAATATTTTTCTTCTGAACATGAATTACTTCACCTATTAATATTTCAAAGACTAAATTTTAATAGATTATTGAACCAGACATTTCAAATAATTAGAAAAATAATTATAATAATATATGTAGAATATGAAATTTTTCATTATGAAAAAATTGATGTGCTGTTCTATTTTCATGAGCTATAAAATACAAAGCAGTTATTTTAAAAAGAAATTTTACATTTGAATTATTTTTTCATTATGTAAAAAATAAAAAAATTTGAATAAAATATGAATTTTTTTTAAAAAAAATTTATAAAAATTAAAATATAAACACTGTATTTTCAAACAACATATTTAACCAAGTTTTTGAATAATTAATAGAAACAAAAACATGAAAAATATAAAGAATTTTATTTTATTAAACATTAAAAAAAACAAATTCTCTTCCAAAATAAAAATTAATAAACCAGAATTATATAAATATTAAAATAAATTATTTCCAGGCTATGTAAAATAAGTAATGTATATTTTTTATAACACACTACTTTAGTGTAGTTCACTCCTTATATAGATACTTTTACATATATCAATCCATTGACAACTTATAGATTTAAAAATATATATTTGTGGTATAATACCTAAAAATATCAAAGTCAAGTGTCTTTTGGTACTAATATGATTTTGGGTCCAATATTGTTAGAAATTAAATTCTCATGTAGCCAAAAAAAATTTGAGTTATAATTCTATTATTTAACAAATCTTGAGAAATAAAAACATTTAACACCATAATCATTTTTTTATATAGAACGAATCATTCAAATTAAGACCATTAGTTCCATAATAGAAACATTTAACAGTAGACATGTTTTCACTATTTAAACTGGAAACTAAATATTTTTTTATAATTTTTTGGCCATTCACCATTACATCTAATTCCAACATTTCCTTTTAGTATTTTATATTTTACATGGATTTGAAATAAATGTTATTATTAATTTATTAAAATAATTGAAGATTATTTTAAATCATCAACATTCTCATATAATTATATATTCTAAATTTTATAAACCATAAGAAATTTTAGAAGCATTATATATTAAATCTATAAATAGTTTTGTTAAATTTTCATTATCTAATAGGAAAAGTATCATAGTATTTCGTGAGTTTTATATTTTATTTATTTAATGAGTCACATATGTTTTACAAAATAAAACAATATTTATTTAACTCATCGTAAAAATGTTTATTAGAACTAAATTGTTGAGAGTAAGTTGATTGTAACTCAATAGTATCATCCATTATACATATAACTTTATGTCGAGCTTCTGAATTTAACGAAGATTCACCAAATAACTATAAGTGTTACTCCAGGTAGTTTTTAAAGCTTTATTCCCTTTAAATCCATAATCTAATTTTGTTTGTGATTTTATTAAATTATAGTTATCCTTTTTATGACTTATTTTTTTACATTTAGAGAATCAATCATCTACGGTGAATTTTTTTATTTTTATACACCTTTTAAAAATTTTCAGCAAGACCTAATAGATATTTTTCTCAATACAAACAATTTTAATCATATTATTCATAACAGAATAAACACATGGAACATTAAATATTATGATAAAGACATGGTATGAATCCCAACAATTGACTATTCAAATATTGAATCGTATGATTGAACAATTAAGAATCACAAATAACATTCCATTTATTTTCATTGATATATAGAGTCCGCAATCCAAGTATTATTCTCAAACCTGCCAAGTCATGCCTAGAACATAAATCATATTTTCTTCTTTCCCTTTACATTTATATGTAATTAAAGAATCATTTTACATATATTGTTTTCAATGTGCATTTTGTTTAAGAAATGACATAGAAAATTGGTTGAGCAGTATGGAAACTAAAAGAAGATACTTATCTTTTTCCAATTGTATCAATTTTCAATGGAAGCATTCTTAATAATACTATATTACATCTAACACTTCCTAAATGAAAAAACATAAATCATTCTATTCATTAAGATCATCATTTCTAGACATAAACTGAGGTTTAATGATGGTATCCATGGTATTGTCAAATCTTCAAAAATTATTCCTCTATAGATGGTCTATTGTAAAAAATATTTTCTGTCCCATAAAACTGAATCTATGTTGATATTTTAGTTTTTAGGATCATTTATTATTCATAAAAATAAGACATGATAGTTTTCCCTTCATTATCTGTCCATACATCATTGTAGAATTAGGAAAATCATTGATCATCCACATTAGAAGAACACAAAAATGAAATATGTATTTTGAACATCCATAATAGGTGAACAAACCAAAATTACAAATATGTTTTAAATATTTTATTAAAGGTTTAATGTATAAAAATATATCATTTACCATATCATAAGGTCCAAATATGAGTATACCAATAAAACTAAAAGGTATTTCATATACATACATGGAGGAAGGTTATAAATGTGTATGAATATTGGACATGTGTTTTGTGATGTAATAATCTTCCTAAATAGATTAAAAACATTTCATGAAAGACCCAACATCACATTATTCATTTCAGCTGCGATATTATGTTTTAAAGTGAAAAATTCCTTCCATGAAAATACATACATAGGGTCAACCAACACATAATTATTATTTTTTCTCTAGGTATCATGTAATAACATATTTATTGATATTTCATCAGACATGAAAATATTCCAGAGTCTGGAGATCAATGGAATATTCCACATTACATTATAAGGAACATGGGATGGTTTTTAATCATCTTTTGGATTCCACCAGGATTTGGAAAATTTTATACAACTATTTTTTTAATAGTTTCATCCTAGAATAAGATGTAATATTTTAGTTTTTAATGAGTTTTGTTATTTGAAAATATATGTTCCTCAACTAACTTCTATGAAATATAATGGTTTTAGGGAATATCTGCATCACCAGGAATCATGTTTTTCAAATTCGTAAGAATTTAATTAATGGTATTGTTAAAATCCCAAACATTTTATCTCACGATATAGTTTGATTACATAATATTGCTTCTTCATTCTACAACACTGCAGATATACTAGATTCATGAAACCATTATTAAATTTCTTCACCCTTTCAAAATATTAATTTTAATTACAAGCATCAAGTGTTCTTGGATAGAAATCCTTTCATTCTAACGATGATGAATAAACATAAACTTTTTATCTAAAAAAATATCTAATCAAGTCCTCTCATTTAGATCATAATCATTTTGAGATTTCATTTCCCCCCAATTTAGTAGCACACAAACAACATTGTTTGAAAACCACATTTATTTATATGGTATATAACTTCTTCAAGGTTCAACCATGGTATTCCAACACAATTATAACCTGGGTCATGTATGTGAAAACAATATGAACCATTTTCAAAAAAAAATTTAAAAACCTCTCCTTATTTTAAAAATCACTTGATATTTGATCGGTTTAATACTTCTAACTTATATCAATTTTATAAAAAAGAGTTATATGTCTTTTCATAAAAGAAATTAAATAAAATTAATGTTCAATAAAAAATATATTTATGGAAATAATAAATATTCACATTATATGAAACCATAACTAACATGATAATCTATACGAGATTCATAATATTAATTGATAAAAATATTATATATATTAAAATTACTATTAATATAAATCCATGATATTTACTTCAATTATATAAATGACTAATAACTATACATAATACAACACAAAATTGTGTTTTATTTTTTTTTATTTCTTCACTTATTCTATTCACTTTATAACTAGTGTTATACTTATTCAACAAACCCATGTATAAAAGATTACGTCTTCTAGGTAACCATATTCTACATGATTCGGATTTGTTTCAGTCTTTTTCGTTTGTTTGTTATTAGTTTTTTTGTTGATTTAGTTTGATTGGGTCTGGATTTATTATTTGGATTGGGTTGGTACATGCCTATTATGGTTTTATTAAATATTTTCCATGTCAATTAATTTTTTATATTTACTATCGAATTTGTTTTAATTAGTTTCAATTTAGTTTAATTGTTTTTATTTTAGTTATGTTTGAATCATTTTAGTGCTTTTCAGGTGTACTCATATCTCTAGGGGTAAGATCAAGTCATTTCAATTCAATTCATTTGTTTTGGTAAAGTCAGTTTGGTTATGATATAGATAGTATTTTTTAGTTTGGTTAGGTTTTAGTGTGTACGTTGCTGATAGGTTTGGTTCATTAATTTTTAAGCATAGTAAGGTTGGTTTGGTATAATTTAGTTTTTTTAAGGTATGATCAATTCATTTAAATTTAGTTTATTTATTGGGTAATCATAACAAGAAATATATTTCGATATTAAGTGAAACATAGGGTATCTGATGGAAAATATTTGTGTAAATAATTATCACTCTATTATAAATATAAGACAAACATTGGGATTATGTATAAAATTGTTGATATCATTTTACCTCATAATTATTGATCTTTCTAATCAATGTTGACCCACTAGAAAATATATTTGTTTATTGTATGGAATAAAAATATTAGAATTAGTGATCCGGGATTTCATAGTAGGATATTTGGACGATAATCATCTGGTTATAATATGGTGTATAAGTTAAATATTTTTTACACCATTGAAGATGATATTTTTATAGGGTATGTTGTTTAAGGTAGTGATCTGGGAAAAAGTCATTGTTTCTTAGTATTTAACATTTATTTCAATTTATATTTAATGAGTTTCATGAGACTTGTATGGTTTTATATAGTTTCCTACTTGAGTTTGAATACCTCTATAGATGAGTATTATGAAAATATAGGCTATCATATAAGATGTGGTGGGACCACCCTTGAATGGATATTCATTTAATATTAATGATTATCCATAATGTGACTCAGATTTCTATATTTTTATACAGTCCAATAGTTATTTCTATTAAATTTATTTATCTCTTAAGACATTGTCCAACATTTGAGACCTGTACAATACAAATTAGAATACACATTCCAATTTATTTTTATAATAAATATAAATTACTCTATATGCTAAAATTATATACCATATTAATATATAATTATTTTTTATCACAAAGGGTAATTTTATTTAATATTATAAGAATATAAAGTAATTATATATCACCACCTCATGTTATTTTTAATTATTAAATATTTAGTAAAATATTTATGAAGCTAGTCTAATGAGGTTGAGTTGTATAGTGTCTCTAATGTCTAGGGATTTGAGAAAAAACACCATATTGGTGGATGATATCCTTTGATAATATCTTTGATTAATACCCTATTAACACTATATATTTTTTCAGTAATTTCACAAAAAAAAGGGAATTTAATAACATGTATGAAAAATAATACTTCCAAGATTTATAATATATTATAGATCCATACATATTAAGTCATTATTCAAATAAACATATAGCATGTAAAAAACATTAAATGCACTCATAATCATTTTATAAATATCAAAAAAAATAGGTTCATAATAGAATTATATAGAATTAAAGAGTGAATAAATTTAAAAAAATACATCATAGCGAATTAGATTTATTATTAAATTCTATGACAAAATTAATTTAAACAAACCATGTTTAAATGAATTTGGATTCTAAAAAAACCATGGTTATTCTATCAGAAGTAAAAAATTTACTAACATGATGGTTTCTAGAAAAAATAAATTATACAGGAACATACCAATTTTGTATTCAAGAAAAATTGATTGAACCCCTTATGACATGAGATGTTGAAGTTGATGGAGAATGAAACTAAATTTCATAGATAAAAAATGAAAATAATATTATTCAGTACAGATAAACCATTTAAAACTCACTAATTTGATACGAAAGAAATCGAATTAATGAAATCAAATATGGATCACCTGCTATAGAAGACTAGAATAATGAGTCAGGAATAATGTGGCTATATTCATAAATTATGAGGTTCGGTCCATGTTCTATTTTCAGGATAACTCTATACTAATGGTTTTAAAAAAATCCTTGTCATAGACAATCTATCCCAATTGTGTTTTTAAAACAATTGGGATATTCTTCACTATAATGTTCTATCCCAATGAATATTCTAAACCATCCTCATCGAATGATGATTAGTAAAAATGGGATGTTCCGGAAAAGATAGAATAATGATCATTGGATAATTTAAATTTAAATTTCTGTTCTTATCTAGTTACCATTCATAAATGGCTACCCAACCATTATGTTTTTACTTTATTTATAAGGAATTAGAATCCAATATTTGAGAATATTTTACATTATCACCTAATATTGGAATAAAATTAACTTTATAGAAAAATAAAAACCTCATAATTCATAGTAAAATCCAAATTCATATCCATTAGGGTACTCATCAATTTCTAGCAATCACAATTTTGTTTGGATAATTGATTTTAAAACATTTGATATAATGAATCTTCCACAAAATTCCATTTTCTATTGTATCATCCATGTCAAACTCATCCTTATATACATTTTACCTCCATCACCTCTCAAATTGGAAAAAATATATTTGTGATAAAAAAATTCATACTTTTATTTGATATAAACAAAGTTATTTTATCCCCAATGATATAATGAAATCTATTTTTCAAATGATGTACTACCCAGGTAATTTCATTTCATGGTTTGGATAATATTTTTCATGAATAAGAACTATCATGATCCATATGATACCATTTGATCTACCATCATGAGAAAACTTCTGATTTCAAATCCATATTCCTCAAAATAATCCATATAACCCATCATAGGTTCAAGAAAAACAAAAAATGGTGCATATGTGAGATTATCCTTAATCATGAAAAAATATGGTTAAATATAATCAATCCAGTGGAATGGAATTCACTTTCTTATAATGGTTTTCATAGGATATGTGAGACATTATAATTTGTGAATAAATCAATGATAATAACTTACTAATCCAAGAAATAAGTGTCTTTTAATGACATTTATATTGTTTTATAGTAGAAAGAATATGATATATTTATAAGGACAATTAATAAACCAATTTGTGAAATAAATATTTCAAGGTGGTAAATATATTCTGTTTAGAAAAATCATTTCGATAGTTTATCAAGTAGGTTGAGCTCTTGTAAAATTCTTTCCATAATATCTATATGTTAATTATGTTATTTCTATGGTTGAGAAACCACAATAATGTGATCCACAAATACCATAAAAATTGAGTCTAGGAACCACTAAAAGACAAAATTCATAAATTCCATGAAAGTTGTAGGTTTATATGTAAGTCCACTGAGCATGACTATATATTAATTATGATTTTAACAACTCCTAAAATATTTTTTTGGAATATCCTATTTTCTTACCTAGAGTTGGTGCTAACATAACTATAGATTAATGTTATTAGAAGAATAGGGCACCCATCAATTGACAGAAAAGTTTTTCAATTCGATTTTCTGCATAAGTATTGATTATCATAACTCGATTCAAATTAAAATAATAAACATAGTTACATAATGAACAATATTACTTCCTAAAAAACACATGAGCATCATAAGGTGACATTCTCAGTATTTTGAACCCCTTACTTTCTAATTATTTCAATTGGAACTTAACCACCATTAATTCATTTTCTTCTATTCTATATGATGGATGTGAAATATTATTTTCCCAGAAAGGTGATCAATTTATGATACCGCGTCCCTTTATGGTAGAAACTGTGAGAATGTTTCAAAAATAGGGCAACATACCAATCAAATATGGTTGGAAAATTTCTCATTTAAATTATTTCATAATACGATAAAGTGATTTTTAAATTGATAAGAAATATTTCCAACCATTTGTGATAAGGGTCTTACATGTCTATCCTTCACATCTTAATCACCCTAAAAATGATGAACTATCCCATCAAGAGATGTAAATTTCAATCATAGGGGAAATCAATTAGTATATACCTTGTAAGAAACTAACTAATTCATAACCATAATCATTTCAAATACACAAAAATCAGAAATAGAATATCCAGAATCAAATAGGACTCCATATATGATTATATAAATATCTTCAAATTTGAGTCCCTTACACTCACACTACCATATAGGTGTCTAAGTACACATCACATGTCACATAATTTCAACATGAAATATTATTATATATATGTGAAAAGATGAATTAAATGAGTGGTATGCACTGGTATCAATAAAAACATGTGTAACTATTCATTTAAGAATAATGGTACCTCATACAGTCGAAGGACATGTTTTTCCATTTGTGATTATCTTCTTAGTACTATGAAACTGTATACTTTCTTCCCAATTTTCCTAGCTTCCTTACTATAGTTTTATTACCTAAGGTGTCATGTTGTTCCTAGAATCATCTTGGATTGATTATTTTTTTGTAAAAGTATTATTCTAATGTAATCATCCAGTTGAATCATATGTTTCCTGAGATGCATGATATTTATTTTCAGAAACTAACATTGAAACATAATAGAAATAATTGTGATCATATCCCCACATATTATATATTTGAAATTCTCTTGGTGGTTTCATATAATCTCTCTTCATATGATCCAATAAACAACAATAAAAACATCTAAGCCTTATTTTATGGTTTTGGAAAATTCTTAACTAATATAGTGGTCTTATTATGATATTAATTACTATATTAGAATATGTGTCACCCTTCTTTTTGTTCCCAATATTAGAGTTTCCACATATTCCCTTGTAAATAAATACAATTCCTCCTAATAAAATTTTGAGTAATATTTTTTTCCTCTACTTTCTCCCTTCTAACCATTATTTTATAATATATCAAAAATAAAATAATTCATAGAATGAATTCCTCGTAATAGTTTTAACTCTATGTTGAGTGCCTTTTAATAATATCTAGGAGATACTTATAGAAATAATGAACCATTTTCATAAACATAGATACATATTCTATTAATGAAATATTTTCATGATTTCTTCTAAATAAATATGATGTTTTGGATATCTGTAACATGTTATGATAGAATTTTTTGTCAAAAAATACTTCCAAGTCCACCCCTATAAATCCTCATACATATTTATCTTGAACATATAAATCCTTTTATGTGAGAAAATGATCCTCCATCATGTAGATTTTTAACATGATCATTAGATCATCTATTATTCTATGTAAATAAAAAAAATTCATTCATTATATTAGTCCACACTAATACATTTTTAGGGACTCAATCCCCAAAAAATGGTGGATTTTATTTCTAAAATTTTATATAATGATCCTCGTAGTGAGTTTGATCAATATTATTTCAATTACCAATTAACTAAACAATTCTATAAATAAATTTTTGGTTTTCATGTGAATCTAGTTAAATTAAATCATCTACCTCCTCTTCTTATAGGATTCTACATCATCTAATCGGGTCTATAACAAGATATTAAAAGAAAAAAACCACAGAACCATAACTCAATTGAAATTAAATTATTATAAATTTTCCAAATCATCAAAAGTGACAATATCATTACAATTAAAATTTTAAAGAAATCATTATCATTTTGAAAAATATAAATCATAGTGGGAAGCCTCAATACTAAAGTATGATATTCTAAATTCCTTAGGTAAATTCACAATGATGAGATGATAACACACTACAAAGTGTTTTAGAATACCTTTTGTACATGGATCACCTGAGTAATAACAAATTTAGAATAAAGAGGATACATATGTCTTTTATGTTTTATATTACATGTTTTATAGTATTGTATCCCTTTATTAGTATCCTAATATGATATATTGACCTAGACTAACACCATTTCTAACATCCAAACTCTTTTGATTGTCCTTGAAAGATATGACGTACCATTTACCATAGTTTATGTCCTCAAGAACCCAGAGACTAAAAATAAATGAATATAGAAAACATAAACATTTGAGGACTATTTTCCTTCAAAATAAGTAAATTCTATAAAACAAAATTATTAAATAAAACCAACAATATGATCTATAAAAATAAAAAATACATCTCAGTTGAAAAAATAATAATAATATCATGGGATTGGAAAAAAATTATAACTCGTATATGTAATAAAAGTAATAAAAGATAAAAAATCTCAACACTAATGTGGAATCACTCAAACCACTCCATGATAGGTCCCCAAGTACCAAACACCATTCTGAGGAAGTATCATCATGATTTTACACAAGAAAAATAAATTACAATTCAATTACCTATTTCTTGAAGAATAAAATCCATATACAGACCAATATGTATATAAATGTATTGAGTAATAATTCCTAGTATGATTTTCATAAGAAACATCCCAACTCACGCAACTAGGATAAGATCACATTATATCATAGTTTAATAATATAATCATTAAAAAGGGGATTAAAATCGAAATAGTTTGTCATTTTTTAAAAAAAAATTAAACAATTAGTTTCTGAATCAATATAACATTACATATCGAAACTCCATCCATCTATTCCCATGTACAAACATTCCAAGTGTTAGTTCTATACTCATGTGAGATTACTCCACAATCCTAAAAGTTAATACTAGCTAACCATTTTCTAGTTGCATCTAGTCTGACACCATTCTTCTTATTTGAGGTCACATATAATGAAAATAAACTCACACCAACCTTTTATTACATGTTATTATATAAACCACATCCACCAAAAACAATAATTCCTTTTAAAATATTCCATCTGACATATTCCTTGCATTAAAAACCATAACATCAATACATTTAAGCATATTGAATTTTTAAAAACCATTCCATTTAAAATATTTATGAATTATCAAGAAAAATGGTATTGAAAAATACCATCAAAATATTCCTCTTAAATTAATTCAATTTAATTTAATTATACAATCATTCATGTTCTAGAATAATTGGATAAGTGATAGAATTCACTGACCTCAAAAAGGGTGACTAAAATAGTGAACAACACTATGAAACCCCACAATTGAATATTGAAACCTATCTGATTTAATAAATCCATCCATTATCTCATCAAAATGCATCATAGATCATAGATGTATTTATAATGAAATATATCTAACATTCCGAGTGATAGGAGATGAAGAGATATAAATAAAAAGAGATAAAATTGATACATACCACCGATTCGGGGGATCTAATGTACAGAGATCCATCAATCCAAGATTTTAGATCAAATTTAACCACCAAGACCACTTTGGATATGAGATTATTCTGATAACATTTTAGGATATGTTAGAAATGAGGGTTTTGGGGATAAAATCTATGTTAAAATATAATTTTGGATCATAAAATACACAATTAAATGTTATTCTACATGGTTTGATAAAATATGGGAAAAAATTTGAATTATATCGACAAAAACCTGGGTATATTCATGGTTGAGTCACATGGTTTGACAAACCATGCCCTGACCATGTGAGGCTAGTATCCTAGAACTCTCATTTCATATGGCTGGTTAATCTGGCTGGAAAATCCTTGTTCCAAATGTTTTTCCCCATTGCATCTAATTGAATGGTCTCTCCTAGAACTAAAATGGTTTGAAAAAGTATTTTCCATTTATTCCCCTATCTATTTCCCCCTAGAATCTCCTTTCCTAGTTTCATAGAAAAGAAACAAGGTTTCTCCTAACTGTGCTAAAACTATGTACCCAAAACACTTCTAAAATGCTTAAAACCATCTAAAAAATCCAAAACATAATCCATGTATTATATAAACTCAATATAAATAAAAAAATGAAATGTACCATAAAAAATGGGTGTTAAATTATCCAAAACACTAAAAGTTTCATCCCTATAAGTCATGGTATTTTTGGTTCCATGTAAATGTTCGGGTCATTGCTCAAGTAAAAAAGTATTCCTATTTCCATTTATTTTCTTGAGCCTAACCATTTCACAATAAAACTCACGCCATATGGATACTCTTTCTACATAACAAATTATTTGGTCAATCCAAAATGATTATCATCACATGTAACAAAATAAAATTTGGTTTATGATTAAATTGGTCTCGACAAATGACAAGGTTTGGATCTATCCAGTACTACAATAAGTTAGATACATGAAATACATTATGTGTAATGAATAATCATAGTTTTAAATCCAATCATATAACACATCATAAATATATTCTATAATTTCAAAGGAGTTGTTTTACCAAGGTTATAATTTATCTTTCTCACCCAAACATTGATGTCTATCCCATGGAGATACTTTTTTGAACACATGATCTCCCATAGAATAATATAAGATTGGACGATGATTTCCCCCATAATATTTGCCGATGCTTTTGGCTGAAATAATTCTTTTCTTGATCAATTAAATTTTCTCAATAATCTCTTGAACAATCCTAGGTCTCAAAAATGATGTTTCTTCAATCTCTTCCCAACAAAAAGTAGACTGATAAGGACAGATGTACAATACCTAAAATGGGGCCATATGTATCATTGATCAATAGTTATTTTTATAATTTAAATTCCCTAAATTAAAATGTTTCTTGGATGAGCCACCAATATATATATAATTATATTAGTGAATATTCTCATGTGTATGAATTTTTCTATTAGAATGCCCATTTTTTTAAGAATGATATATTGTACTCATGTACAATTCTTTTCCCAAAGCCTTTACAAGTGATCTCTAAATACAAGATATAAAATTAGGATCATGTTCATAGATGATCAAAAATGGTATTCCATCAAATTTTACCACTTCCTAAATTTATATATTGACTATGTAATCTACCATGTTGAATTCACTCATTTAAATGATGTGGGATGGCTTTGTGCGTTAGTACACAATCACCCAAATCAAATCATATGTCAAAAAAAAAATATCAGTAAACCCATGATAATATATATAGAGAATTGGTCCCATTACCATATTTGTATAGTTAAATGTTGCAACATCCCATGTATTCATTGATTCTAGTATGTGACCTTTAGAAGGATTAGGAATTTTGAGAAAATTCAACCACATTTCAATTCATACATTCCCTTAAAAATGGTTTTTTGGAACCCTGTATATATTTTGGACTCCTAGGAGATCCTCCAATTTTTAATGTTAATAAGTAAAAAAAATTCAGGAAATTATAGTGGACTGACCATTCAATCATGGAAAGAAAAATTGAGTTTATATCTTTTTTCCCACCATCAATGGTCTCCCCTCCATTTAGTTTCTACATCATTAAAAGGAAACATTAATCCTATAAATATTAAATCACTTAATTAATTAACCCTGTAATTAATAAAAGTTTCCATATTTAAAAATAATACTCAATTAAATTTATTAAAATCCAAATTAATTTCCTTTATATTACTCATTAATTTCCATTAATCATAAGATTATTTATCAAAATGATTTTATGAATTTTTTCCTAATGCTTCTACAATAGAATACACTACTACAAATACGGCTTTTAACAGCGCTAAAAAAGCCCTGTAACAGCGCTAGAAAAGTGATATTAATGTCGATGAACTTAATGGGGGTCCCTTTTATCAGCGCTCCAAAAAGGACTGATAAAGACCCCTTTATCAATTCTTTTTTTTAGCGCTGATAAAAATAAAAAAAAAATACTTCCAATCTCGGGGGGGGGGCATTTTACAGCACTTGAACCCCCTTTATCAGCACCTCCCCATACCTCCAGCGCTAGCCCCTCTAAATAACCCTTGCATGCGCGCCCCTGGATCCACCCAGATTTGATATCGAGACCTCCCCCTGCACACCTAAAGCCTTTACCACTCCCATATATTGATTTGTTCTCTTATTTATGATATATATATTTATTTATATATATATATAGTTATAATTATTTATATAGTAATATATATTTATATTAATATATATAGTTATATTAATATATAGTTATATAAATATTCATATATTGGTATTTTAAATAAAATGGATATTAGTTATTATTTAGATAAAGCTAAAATATTTTATTTGTAAATATGTTTAATTATTTATTTAAAAATAATAATTTTTAGGTGTGAATAGATAAAAAATATGTTCATATAGTTATATATTTGATTATAAATAGCAGTTCATTATAAAAAATGATAAAATTTCAAAGGAATAATATCAATATGAATGTAATACCATGGAATAAATTTAGTCCCCACCAAAAAATCCAATAATACCCCCCTTAAATGAAGCTGAAAATTCACAAAATTTTTAAAAATCGGGGTACCCCGACAAAAAACTCAGTTTTGGAGGCCTTCTAGGTCTCTTTTGGCCTCTAAAAAACCTAGACTGCGGTTATCCCAAGATCATAGTAACGTATATCTCATCACATGCTTCAATTTGATATGTGGTAGAGCTCAAACAGACACCCGGATCAAAAGTTATGGCCGTTTGAAGATTGAGTTGCGTTTTCAACATATTTTGGAGCTTTTTTAATTTTTTTTTATTTTTGTAGTGTTCAAATTGTTATTAAATGACTATTTCACCATAATAATTATCAAATTATTAATAAATAATATTTTTTTAATTTTTTTATAATCCATTTTCACTATATATATTATATATTAAGTATAATATGTGTAAATTTATATTTATACTTATCTAAAATATATTTAAAAATTATATATTATATTTATATCAATATAACTATATTGATATATTTTTATATTAATATATAATTTTTAATTAATTTTTTTTGAATTCGAACACTTTATCAGTGGTTTTAAAAAAAGAGCCGATAAAGGAACCCCTTTATCATTTCTACTAAAAAAGAACTGATAAAGGGGGTCCCTTTATCAACGCTAAAAAAACGCTGATAAAGGAACACCCCTTTATCAGCGCTTTTTCGTTAGCGCTAATAAAGGGGTGGTGCTGGCCTTGCCCAGTTTTGTGGTAGTGTAATTCCCTTTACAAGGTGTATAAAATATGTCAAATTTAATCATCTATAGATATTAAATCCATCATATTTTTCTCAAGTTTAAGTATCTTAGAAAGTATATATGTTTCAAACTTTTATTTTCTATGAATAGATTTAATTTATCACTAAAGATATATTTAATCAATTATTTCAAACAATAAACTACCATGAGAAATTACAGGTCCTGCATTGGATAATTATTTTCATGAACATATATTGTTCCTAATCTATAATCTACCACATGATCTTACTTTATAAGAACACAGTTGGGTCCAGATCTATATGCATCCTACTAAACCACAACACCCTTCCCATTTTATAGAAAAAACAAAATTTGTGTGAAAGTGATCCTAGACCTAAAATCCAATATGAATCAATGCTAATCCATACTATAGTAGACTATAACTTCCCAAATTATGAACACTATCATAAGAGGTGATGTATGTGATAATTAATGAACACATGATTATCGAAACTTTTTATTATCAAAATGTTATGTATCTCAATGACATTTTTCAGTGGCTTCCAATATAGAACAAATTTTATCTTTATAATGACTAATGATACCCCATTCCTAGAAATAATATGTCCAATGCAGTGAAGACATTTTTAAAAAACATATTTAGAGAATTTTTTATGTAATTGCTACTCTCACAAATTATCAACATAATCTCTATGTGTTTTTTATGTTCTTTTTTAGTTTTAGTTGCACAAGACTGTAAAATAAAAGTACCGCAATAAAATATTCTAGTTTCCATTAAAATACACAATTCCTCAATTACATGAAAAATATTGTTTCATTTGTAAGACCAAATTCCATGACAACATATTCTTAATGATAATAAAAACTCATAAAATCTGTTTTTTTAATATTATATTTTAAAAAATGCATTTGGTGATACTGGGAGCAGATGAAAAATTTACATAACCATAATTTTCACTTCTATTGTTCCAAAATTTCATCAATATAAGGTAGTATAGATCTAATATGTGTCAAACCTTTATTCAAATTATGATATTCAATATATATTTCTAATGAACCAAATTCCTTATTGGAAAAAATAATAAGAGAACCCTAAGGTGGAATACTCGGTCTTCTGAACAATTTACAGAAAAATTATTTTATTATTATATTAAACTATTTTAATTCCATTGGTTATGTTCTATATTATGGAATTGAAATTATATTTTTCCCTAGAAGTAGATAAATTGAAAATTCCACTTCCATTTGGAGAGGAAAATTTGTGATATTTTCTTAGAACCTGTTCAGATATCAGTTGAGTAAAGTTGGAAAAATTATAGTCTCATTTATTTCATTAGACCCAAAATTTTCTGTAACTAATTTATAAGAAATAGTTTCAACCATTGGTGATAAGTATACTTAACATTTATCATATTTATCTTAGTATCCATTAAAAATATTCGCTATCTATCTAGTAAATGTAAATTTTAATCCTCATGTATAAAAATTGATATGGGACATAAAAATCACTAACCAATATATACACAAGATGAATTCATAGACATATATGATAAAAATAATGTCCCAATAAAATAATAATTGATTGTATACCATAAATAAATATTCACATTTAAATCCCTTACATTCTCTCATACCAAGAGGTTTCTATATACTCATCACATGGGGTATCATTTCAATATGAAATTCTATTTTATTAATGAAACGTGAAGAAATAAATTTTTAGATTCACCAGTATCAAATGGAACATGCATAATAGATTTGTTAATAAGAATATTTCATCGTGTAATTGTAGTAAATGATTTTTCTTCCATGATCATATTCTCTATATCATAATATTATTACTAATTTCCCTGTTTTCAGTGTTACAATTTTTTTCCTTACCTAAGATGTTTTAGTGTTCCAAGAATAACATTTGATTGCCTGATTTTGTGGATGAGAATTATTTTATCATGGTCATCCATTTCAATAATAATATGATTGATACAAAAGATATGTACTTTTAACATCTGACTTTGTAGCATTATGGATTCCATATATGAAATTTCCCATCTGATTAAATTTGTAACATACTCTAGGTGGTGGTGTAAAATTTTGTTTCATATACTCAAATGAACCACAATGTTATCATTCGGGCTTACATTTAGTTTCATCGAGGAATGTTCACATATCCAACTTATTGATGATGAGATTAAACTTCTTAGAAGTAAGTTTCCCTCTTATGTATATTACCAACTTTAGATTTCCTACAAACTCACATGTGTATAAACACAATTCCCGAAGAATAATTCCGATTAATATAACTTTTTGCCTCTTTTTTCTATTAATTGTATTTATAACATAAATAATACAGATGGTTTATATCATAGAATGAATTTCATGTTGTAGTACTGACATAAATATATATTTCATTAAGGATTCACTAGAATCTACTTTTGGGGGAAAATTATCTATGTTCATAAATATAAATTCATCATCTATCATTGATATATTTAATTATATTATGATAAATAGTTATGTCATATAGGATATTTTAAAGGTGTGAAAATATAATTCATTGTTAATAAATTCATTAAATTTATCCCATGTAAGGTCTTCGTATACTTTTTCTTAGATAGATAAATATATCCACTAGAATGAAATATCCTCAAGAATGTAGATTTATAGCTTTACCTTTAGAATAGTTTGTTTTCTAACAAAATAAAAATTTCAATTTATTTGATATATCCAAACATCTTCTTTTTCAGGTTCTGAATCCCCTAGAACAATTGGAAAATTCTATTTCTAAAATTTAAAATAATTATCCTCTTGTAACGGTTCTTCATTTCAAATTCCCTTTTCAATAACATAAAAATAATGAAAATGAACTAAACAATATTTTCGTTCACATATAGTTTAGGAAAAATAACATATTCTATGTCCTCTATATATGGGTTTCTACATCATAAAAATGGGTTTATTTCTTTATTGTCTAAAAAAATCACCACATAGTCATCATGCACTTGAATATAAAGCCTTATAGTTTTCAAAAGCATCAAAATAAATAGTAGAATAATAATAAATTTTGAAAAAATCGTCAACATTATATGAAAATTTTTATCCGAGTTGGAAGTCTCGATATTACTACCTGATATTCTATACTCATCAATTATATCCATGATGTTGATAGGAAAACACACCTATAGGTGATTTAAAACACTTTTTATAACTACACCACCCTAGTAACTTCAATATCCATATAAATTGGTCAAAAAAATTATTTTTATGATATACATTTCAGGTTATAGAATATCCTACCTACATGGTAATATATCTATATGATGGGTCGACCATGGCTGATTCCATTGGTAAAATCCTAACTGTAACCATTGTATTGGAAAAATATGAGGTTACACTAACCATAGGTGAAAAACATTAGAAAATAAAGTCTAAAGATTAATACAATGTGCTTATGTAGACATTAAGATATGAATCTAATTTTAAAAATATTATAACCTATTAACCAAAAAAATAATAACAGACCAACTATAATATGTTTGAGAATAAAAAATACTACTCAATTGAAAAACCAATAAAAACAATATAGAATTAGTACTAAGAAAAGGATAATAAGGAAACTCCTGAAAAAAAAATATATGATTCAACATGGCACGAATAAATATTTCATCACTCAAACCAGTCCATTAGAGGACTCGAATATCCAAACAATATTTTGGGGAAGTAGCATTATAATTCTCCGCTAGATAAATTTGAAAATATTTCTTTACATATTTTAGGAAAAATATAATATTAATATTCCTAAAATATAATATGCATGGTGTCGTAAACATACTGAGTATGAATTCAACAAAAGAATGTCTAACTCTCACCACTAGAAAAAGTAAAAATTAACTAAAATTTCAATAATATATTCTTTAAAACAAATAGAGGAACATCAAAACTATCTACCATTATAAAATATTTAAAATTTTATAAATATTGATTAATCCATTGTTACCAATTTTATTTCCCAAATTACATCAATCTACTCACACACAGACGCATGACATGTTATAGTTCAATACTCCTTGGGGTTTACTCATTGTCCATCAATGTCATCACATTGTGACCATTCTATAGGCACCTCAAATCTAGAAACATTCCCATCATTATGAGACTTTTAGAATTTAAATTAAATCATTATAAAAATCTACGTTAACATAATATATATATTTTTTCAAAATAAAATATCCCATTAAAAAATACATTTGATATTTTTCTTTCATTAAAACAAACCTTAATTTTGAAAATATAAACCAAAGGGGTTTCCCAAAAAAATATTCAATTTCCATGATTATAGAATTATAAATAATAGAGTATTTATAAAGAAACCGTCACAAGGTTCATTTTAAATCCCATAGTTTAAATTTCAATATTATATACTTATACTTCTATCATAATTAGAGAATCTAGAGAAGCCACTTACCTCACAATGGCTGATGAAAGTGGTAGATGACACTATGAAACCTCTATATTTGATATCAAAACCACTTATCCTTAATATGTCCATAAAATATATAAAAAACAAATAATATATTATAGATATATTCATAATGTAATATATATAATATTCCATGTGAGATGTTATGAAGAGATCATAAGTGATAGAGAGAAAAAAGGGAATTACCATTGAGCCAAGAAACCCAACACACATAGATCAATAGAAATTGGATTCTAGATAAAAAATTAACCACCAAAGAACACTAATTAGATGATATAATTTTAGATCATATGTTCATAATTGTTCGATTAAGGTTTTTAGGGATAAATAATGAGGGAAACATTAATTTTTGAGGCATTTAATTCAAGGTTCATAGTTAGTATGAACAGTTTAAAAACCATCTTCTATGAATTTATATGATATTAGACACCACCCAAGTATTATCAAGGTAGTACCATAGGGTTTGAAAACCCATGTGAAAAAAAATTGATACTACTATTTCAAAACAAAAAATTTGTGTGGCTGGTTCATATGATTTGAAGAATAATCTGTCAAACATGATTTTCCCTCTTTCAACACATGTATAGATTCAACTAACACCCATATGGTTCGGATAAACCAAATCCTTACCATGTTACTGCACCATCTTCTTTCATAGATTTCTAGAGAATATTATCCATTTTGAAAACCTTTTTTTTAATCTCACTACCCTGGTCTATTGACTAGCGTCTAGACTAATAGTCCCCATTGTACCTCATCTGTGCCTCCCAATATTCTAGAGGATTCTCACTAGAAACGATGGTCTAATGTGGTATTGTTGGGATACTATACCCATATATTAGATTTTTAAAAATATTTATAATAACTGGATACTATCCACGTTAATATAAAATCAATGTTCATTCAATAAATAAAACATCGATAAATAGTACATGAAATGCAGGAAAGTCCATAACAACCATGTCATAAAAATAATATACCACCCATTGGAAAGATTAAATATTCATAACAAAACATATAAAATAATATATGTTTCATCATTTAATTCATAATCTAAATCTCATACCATGATCAATGTACCCTTTTGATCCATTGTGCTCAACTAAACCCATGCCCCAACTCAACCTGTACCAAAAAACAAGTGAACATCTACTCGGGTACACAAGTCCAATGACATCCTAAGAAGGGTGTGATTTAAAAACTTAGTATAATACCACCAACACAATAACATACTAAACCAAACTATTACATGGTTTTTTCATGTTAAATTCTCAAATAAATAAAATAAATAAAATTTGAAAATAAATAGCCACCAAACTACTTGCATCATCCCTATGTCATAGTGTCCCTAAAAAAATCGTGAAATTATTCCAACAAAGATAAATACATGAGATCCACCTTCATGGAAGTTGATGAAATAGTATCATATACCTCTCATGATTGAGTTTTATCTTTTTCATCAGAGGCCTTCCCTATAAGAGTTTTATTTCTTAATCTTAAAAGTCATCCTCTATCGGATTTATCTCATTCAAGAAAAGCCCAATAGTATCACCAAGATGGTGACAATATCACTCTGGTATATGGAAATAGACACACCTCACCTTATTTTTGTCCCATTATGTATTTGAGTCCATGATCCACCACTAAAATACCCTATATGAGATATCACGTGACAGTCCTCCTGATCAACTCGGCTCTAAATCCATAGAATCCCAAGCATGATAGAGCCCAAACTATATGGTACCTCCATCATGTATCACATACCTCAATTATGGGATTACAATAAAAATAGAAATTACCGCTATGGTAATCTCAAACAATCTCTCCTATAGTAGTTTTCCCTCTAGTATATAAGAAATATAGGAACTTCATCCAGCCTCCCCTATGGTAATTTCACACCATTCCTTAAAATTCATTATTTAATATACCATATCAATCATTAATATAAAAATTATAAAATATGTGTGGCCTTATTCCCAAACCACCAAGAAATACAAGTCAAAACTTCATATATCATGACACATATCATCATAGCCTAAAAATTTTCAAATCATCATTTCATGTTCTAAGGTGAAACCCATTATTCTCTCTTCCCACTTTTGTATCCACCCTCTGAGTAGGGTCACACTGGAAAATATATAACAGAATCCCTCCACTTGGGGACCTTCGTCTCAACATGGTATCATGTCAACACGTGGTAATATAAAGACATCACATCATATTCTATCATCAACATGTTTTCTCAGCCTCACCAACTATACGAGGTCTGTCAATAAGGGTGTCAGTCAAGAGATGGCCCATGGACTGTTTCGATAATCAATGAAACTCTAGGTCTGTCCGCCCAGCCATCCCATTTCTAGTTATCCTATGTTATATCCACTTAAGAAATTGAATCAAATATTAATACAAAATCAATCCTAGATCACCTCCAAAGTGGTTTGGAGACCACCAGGCATCACAATGTCCCACCAGACCCTCACAGTCTAGTCATTCCAAGTCATGATACCCAGTCTTCTATGGGTGTTCAAGGATCCCACTCTTGGGCTTGTAGGACTTTGTTGGTATGTACACACATCATAAGAGTATTGAATTTCATCTGATAACTCAAGTCTATCCCTGATATGTCAATAGCTAAGGGGAAATGTTAGTGCCCAAGGGTTGTTGGTGACCCTTTGAACTCATCCATTTTGAATCAATCCAATATGTTTAATAAAAAAATTATTTAATTATACACAGTGGAACCACCCTTAGTGGCATGATTTTGGGTCCAAATTAAACATAATTACAAACAAATTACATTTTTTTGGTATGTGATACCATGACCATTTTAAAAATCTTTCGAATGTTATCATCAATGGATAGTAGTAGCTTCCTTACCTTGTCCATGTTCATCCACCCTCATACATGGTCTACCAAGCTCACCTTAACAACCTAATCTTGAAACTCAATAAAACCTATAATAACTAAAAAATTATTCAATTTTAGTTAATTACATAATATAGTTTCAATTCATTATAATGCTGGATAACACATTGTGTCATTATGACACACTAAAAACACGACCAATCACTCAAAATCCACCAACAACAAACCCCCAACTTCAAACCGAGAAAAATTCCTATCAAAACCAATATAATAATAAATTTAGTTTAATTAAATAATAAATTTTTTATAATAACCTTGGTTACCTATTTCAATTAAATAAAATTTTGTGATGTGTAGAGGATGTCTTGGGACACCCTCTTATTAGGAAGAGATGAACCCCATTATGCTTGTCTGATTCCAAAATGATATGGAGGATTATAAACCAAATCTATAACTACAGAAAGAAAATATTTTAGAGATGATGAGGTAAAATATGGTTACCAGAATAGAAGATTTACCTCACATTAATAATTAAATATACCAAAAAATCATTACTGAGAACTGATGAAGGCCGAAAGGGGGGAGGATCCCTCCTATAGTCAATCTATACAAGGGGAGGAGAAAGAGATAGGGAGATTAATAAATATTGGAGGGAAAATGGTAAACAAAAAATTATAATGATAATATAGTTAGTAATGGGGTTTGTCTACATGGTTGTCCAAAATAAAACACCAACCATACACCCTACACTATTCAAGTTTATCCTTTTCACACCTCTATGATGAATAGTTTCACATAACATGAACCAACCAGGCTACACATCAACACATTACATAAAAAACATTCAAAATATTCCAGGTCCTTCAACATCCATTCTCCATACATGGGACTATGTATTCTAGGTCACATGGTTGGGGTGAACAATTAGAACTAATCATTCTCCAATCGTACACCCAAGACTGCATGTCCAAAAATTTGAAATCTAAGCCTTGAACCCCTATGATGCTCTAAAATCCATCAAAAACTCTACAAAAAATCATTAAAAATATTTTTTCTAATTTTTATGGGTAGAAACCATCATAATTTCAATTCAAATATTTGTTAAAAATTCATACTATCAAGTAAATGATAATTAACTTTCATTCTAAAATTTTTTAACTCATACAGACACAAGATCATACAACCTCCACACCTTAATAATTCCTGGTCCCAGTAACACTCGGTGTTCATCAAAATGAACATCCCAACTTACCTTGACCATGAAATCATTATCAAAAGGTCATGTTTCATCCTCAACACCAAAAGTTCTTCTAAAATTCCAAATTACAACCACAGAATATAATCCACCCAACCAAGGTTCGTTGACTATAACCCCCACTGTAACGGAAAACTGACTCTAAATAGAGCCTTATGTATCCAAAGAAATTATTATTACATAGTCTCATTAATAAAATAGCCTAAGTTTCTCCACACAATAATATCTACACTTTAATCCCCAATTCAAATATTTTGGAACTTATTCTATAATAATTTTCTACCGAAAGAGTCCTCTAGCCACCTAACGATACCACTAGAAAAGTTCCCAACAACCACACTTATCCATTTATGTGAACTCCATTCCAAATTATTCATTCCATATTTAATGTCAGAATAGACACACCTCCCACATCCCTTCAAAACATTAGCATGTAGGCCTTTCCTCGAATGTTCCTGACCAATTTCCAAGACATCTTTTTGTATCCGAAAATATGTGACCAATGAATTTCCTCCCCAACTGCATATAATTTCTTGAGGGAAAACAAGAGGAACCACCATTAGATGACCCCTCTTTAAAATGATCATCTCCATCTATCAACGTGTTAGAGAGACATAATCATGATGTATAAAACCCAAGAGCTGTCAAATTATTGTCCTAGAAAGCTCATCAAATCACAAAACTGGATACCGATGATGTTCCTTGGTCAACACATACACTACCCATTTTCTTCATCATGATACAACACGAACACGAACACACAAATGATTAGATGCCACTCTCAAAGTTGTCCTGAGTCATATTCTCAAGATCAAACTCCACCCAATTCCTTATCCAATGTACACCTTGTGTTCCCCAAGTAATCCAATAGTACTTGAGTACAATTATCCCCTAAAATGAAAATTCCAAATTAACCATCCAATGAGCAGTGACACTCCCAAAACCCCTCTCACACATGGTTTATTCACCTTCCACTGGCATCCTTCTCTCAACCTTAGCAGTATCTGTATCACTACACTCCAAATACAAGTTCTCGATCCTTATAGACCATTCCCCATTTACTATCTGACATAATAATTTTCATCACCAAAACCACACTTTTATGATAACCATAAGATACTCCTCTTGATCTATGTTGACCTATTATTAAACCCTAATATCTTTTCCCCCTGAAAATTCAAGTCAAGTTCCAACCTTGGGTCAACCATTCCACACCACTCAATCCACTTCCTAACACTACTAAATGTTATACATCATTGAATCTAGATTCACCTACCTAAACAACCATTCATCCATACCCCATAGAAACTATGTCCCAACAAATCATTAGGTCTCCTAGAATTAATCTTCAAAATCGAGTACCTCACTCATTCCATGACTCATCCCATATCTTCTGCCTCATAGAATCATTCCAGAAATACATGAGTCTATTCTTGGACAAAGGTGCGTAAAACTAATTTTGTTTTATATCCCCTCTCTTGATCCATTATTATCACAAGATTATTTATTCACTAAGAACATTCTACTAAATGTTTACCCAAACACATAGTTCTAGATGTCACCTTGGTCCTTCCCTTGAAACTCCTCCTTGATACCCTTGGAATTAGTAACCATGTTGTTTTTTTACCAAAAAAACAACAATGTATCCCCATGTCTAGGTCACATAACATGTGTAACCTTGCATTGAAATAATCTCATCATGGTCATAAAACAATTATCACCACAATTTTTGCACCACAAAACTAACACCAACCCCTCTCGTAGGTTTCCCTCCTAAAATCATGAACCACAAACCCACTATCGTTTGGGTGAAAAATAATGGTTTCTAGGCCTCCCAGTTATCCCAAAATATCAAGTCACACATCGAGATCACTTGGTATAATCACATAGTTGAAATTTCAAGCCCCTCATATAGGCCACATCTCATGGGAGTTCATTCGTGTTATAATCTCAACCCACAACATCAACATTCCATGTACCCAGACATAGTGTCTCACATATGATGAAATCATAAACTAACCACCACCCAAAACCAGGGAACCCATTCTCCTGAGAATATACCTATATGACTACTTCCCATAGGATCATGTATCACTATTCAACTCTTATCACACCCTTTGGAATTTCCCAAAATAACCCATTCCATGGGAAAACAAAATGACAAAGTATTTTTAAGTATAATTCCATTCCAATCTATGAGGTAAAATGAATTATAGGTTTTTAATTAAACATTAAATAAATAAATCTCATTGATAAAAAATAATACGGGTTTTACTATTATGAATCTCTTTCCATAATGACACACCATGTACACTGCACTGACAGTACCTGAGGACTAAATCATCATCCTCATTATTGAGCACCATAACATAAATCCACAAAACCTACCATTATAAGTTATTTCATTTACAAGTAATATTAGATTAGTATAATTACACCAAGTACCTATAATGGAAAACAATGTATGATTAGTTTTAGACACATTAATGAACTGGTCCACTATAATCAGAGACTTCACACCCTAGTAGGCCTATAAGTCTTTTGAATCATATTTTCTAGATTTAATTCACGATATGACTCTTTCCTCTATAAAAGAAGATTTTTAATTCCATAATTAATCATAATTTACACACCACATGTACATCACCTATGGAAAATCATATTCAACAATAACAACACAAGCTAAAATAGAAATCTCATATCGCTTGTAACCTAAATACGCTCTCAGAACATAAATTCTCAATGAACCTATCCGATGTTAATCAAATCCTCTAACAGATTCCTAGAATTCTATTATACCATATTCCCAAACATTAAAGACTTCTATGATACTTATTTGTGACACCTCACTACCTCATACCATTTACTAATGTCCAAACCAACGGTCAGCATTGTACTTCAGGGATTCCTCCCTATAATTCTAAGGATTCCGACTAGAATTTGGGGTATAAGGTTATATTGTGGAGAGACTATACACTTTATATTATAGTTTTTAGTAATTAAAAAAATCACATTATAAAATTCATAGTAGTAGAAAATCGAAGTATTAAAAATAAAAAATCATCCAACAATAATATATAGCAAGAAATAAATGCTCAAATATCCATGTCATATATAAAAAAGACTACCCACTGGTCCAGTTACATATATATACCAATATAATGGAAATAAAAGATATGGGATAAATGAAATCCTGATATATATATATATATGTGTGTATCATACCAAGATCGATGATCCCATTTGATCTATTCCACTTGACCAAACCTATGCCTTAACACAATTTTTACCTGCAAACAAGTGAACTTCTACCCAAGTACACAAGTGTTGTTGAATTTGGTATAGGGTTTGAGATAAAAATTATGTAGGGAACAAACAATTAGGTCCTTTAATAACAATAATATATCACTATATTTATGTGTGACATTCCTAGTTAATGTAAATAAATAAACTGTCCAAATAAATAACCACCACATTATATTCATTGGCCCCATGTTGGAATGTCTCAGATCGTGTCCTGAAATAATGCCAACAAATATAATAACCTAGGCATCACCTCTATGGAATCCCAATCCATTATATCATAGACCTCTCAACAAGTAATGTTTTATGACTCATCAGAGACTTCTACTATGGTATTTTTCATTATTAGTCATTACAGACCTCCCCTATGGGTGTTTTCTCATCAAGGAATATCCTAATATAATAACAAAAATGTAGTTAGAACGCCCTTTTATACCAAATAAAACATGAAATAGTAGATAGATGTCCCCAATAGATCGTGTAACACGAGACCCCTCCAAAAGACCCCATCGGGATATAATGTGATGGTCAACCTAATCATCCAAGAACTAAATCCATGGAATCCCAACAATAAAAAATCCCCAACTATATGTTATCTCTATCCACTATCACATACCTATACTATGGATGTTTTTTCAATCAAGGAATAAACCGTATAGGAATCCATACCAGCCGTCCTAATGGAAGATCTATGTCTCAGGCACAACCCCATTAATCACTTCAGCAACCTCACTTATGGGAGTTCCCTTCCATTAATTAAAACTCCATATTTTTTTAACCACATAAATCTTCAATATAAAAATTATAAATTTGGTTTGACCTTATGTACAACTCGACAGCCAATCCAAGGTCATAATATCTAAAGTACGACCTCACATGTCTCAAAAAAAATGTGCCTAAATCCTCTTTTCATTTTCCCAGGTGACACATCCATCTATATTTTCCCCCTTTTATAACCACCCTCTATAAGCGGTATCGCTACTAAAACTATAAGGAGGCCCTCCACATTGATATCACAATCTCAACATGACCTCAGATCAACACCCAATTCTCTAAGGACATCACGTCCCATGACATCATAAATAAGGTAATCTATATTCCCTGGATACATAAGGTCTCATGTAATGTACCCGCTAAGATGACACTAAATAGGTTCCCAAATCTGGCTCACCACATAACCTAAAGTATTCCCCTTGTAAGAAAAATGTTATCAACTAGTTGTGGGAATCTTAGGTGGTACAGTGAGGATAATATACCACTATATTAGAGTCAATAGTAACAATATAAGAAACTAATAATCCAACAAATCAGAGTTCACAAAATGATTAAAGCAACATATAGGGATATAATATAAAATAAAATGTTGTAAATTTCTGAACAACCATGAAATCCATACAATGGAATTCCCACCAGTTTGGATACATAGATATATAGAATAAAGAAAAATCCAGGGAAAAGATTTCTACTACATCTACAAGTTGAATCTCATATAGTATCTTAATACCATTTCTGTTATCCCACCCAGTCAAGAAAAACAAAAATATGGGCACCAAAAAAAACTTGTTACTTTAATAAATATATGATAGACTCTCTGGTACCCATGTGCTATAGTGGACTAAGGAAGGTAGGAGTATAACTAAATAATCCACCCCAATATGTTTCTAATGTAAATACCAATCAATGAAATAGTTAATATAAATAAATAATAGATTAAATAAATAATATTTAATGGATGAATCATATCATTTAAACAACTATCTAACAAGTATTGAATTTTTCAATTGGTTATAATGTCTATTCTGGTAGAACAAATGTGAATTGAAAAGGGTAGGTTATCAGAGTTGTAAAATACTGGGTGAAAAATAATTTAAATAAATAGTGGTATTTTTATTAACAGATGAAATAATATAAAAACATGAAAACCATACAAGGTACATATCACATGTTCCAATTTATCAATTCCAAATGAATCATTCAAGAAACTCAATCACTTGTTGGTTTCCATAGAAAACATTCCAAAAACTTATATCCATCACCCAAACCATGCACAAAACCATCCATACAGATATGGAGAATCATGTTCAACAACCTTACCCATGGATATGGGATCTCCTACCCAACATTCTAAACCTCAAGTGTACAATGTTATGTTAGATATCTAAGACCAAACATGTGGAACATCTTGACTAACTCTCTAAACTATAAATGTGGAGCATCATGCCAGAAATTTGAAACCATATCTATATTTATCAAAATCATGGTTGATCATTTTGACCTTAGAAATCATAAAAACCATTATTAAACCCTCTTCATTAACCAAGGTCCTAATGGACCTCCATCAAAAAATCTGGTATAGAAAATTTTATCCCCATTCGTACATAAAAACAGCATTCTAACACTGATTGTAATATGATGGAACCCACAAAACCATTTAAAAAATTCTAAAGCCAAAATTAAAGCATTGGCCTTCCTCTTTAAACTTCAAATAATGGATAATTACTTTATTCCCATTAAAACCATTAAGAGTGTAATTATGATATTTTTACTAATGGTAAAAAATTAAATTATATTTTAAAACAAAATTCTAAACCCCTTTGGTTGTCAAAACCGGTATTTAAAACAATATAATCTTTAAAACCAATTATGCATCCCTTTGAACCCCAACATTAAGTCAAAAAAATTGCATGGTCAAAATATTTTCATGACCTCGTAGGAATTTCACAAAATCCTAGAACATACAAAATTTCCAATTCAAAAATCAGAAATATTATAAAACATTTATATATAGGTCAGAACAAGTATCTCTTAACCATTTAATTAAGTCGGAAAATGATCTTAACCAGGTTAAACACATTGCCCGGATGCATTTCCATTTTTCAATCTATCATCAGGTAACCACATCACCTAATCATGATGCATTCACACCAAGAGGCATCCCGCAATCACCCAAACAAACTTACCAGAGTCGATGTCGGAATCTCGATGAGATTCAATATATATACTCAACTGACTGAAAACTACCATTTTCTCTTCCACACCACTAACACACCTCCAAAATAGGAATTTTACATTACTTATTTGAACAATTTCAAACCTGAATCCATTTCCTAGCTCTATCATTCACCATAACATGATTCCAATTATAATTACCAATAAAATCATAGAAAACTTCTCATCATTTTCTCACTAGATTCATGGTTCTACCATAAATAATTCATAACCCACTTAACACACCTTTTACCCTTCTCACACAAGGTTATAACTTCCACAAACAAAACATCCATTTCCTTCATAGGAGTTTCATCAGCACCACTGCACTCAAGCAACTACTATCCTTATAGAACATGCTCTAATCATAGATTGACCAATGATTTGAACATGGTCATTTCAGTCCCACAAGAGTGAAAAAAATGAAAAGTCATGTATCACCCATTCCATGCCTCCAAAAATTGTACACATGAAATCTGTTGACATCTTTTCAATCTCTAGGACCTTACTCTTAGACATTTTATTGTGAACTTTCCACTATATGGATTCCCTTACACTACTTCTTGAGTGAAAAATCTAAGTATTACCTTCATAAAACATAAAAATAAATTTATGTGGCCATGTGTATAGTTGATTCTTTATCAGTGTACTCAAGTCATTATCAATATGTTGGGTAGGATCATCTATACAATTGGAATATACTAATATTTCATCGGTTAATATCGCCACAGTTTATCCACACCCATGTCACCTCTACAACACCCTTATATTTTAAAAGAGGAATATTATATTTTATAGACAATATAACGTGAAATGTCAAGATTAGAATATAATGTAATACCCTTATACTTTATGAAATATTCAATTGCATTAATGACTTTAAATGCACGCAAAAATGGGTTTTAATGATATAGGTACTCTCTTAAAATATTATTATTTAAACATGACCATTATAACCTAGCCATTATAATAGAATGTATGAATAGTAATAACTAATTTGGGATAATTTTATTGTTTAAAAATGTATAAAATAAATTCAATGGTCATCTATTGATTAAAAATAAAAATAACCCCTTAAAAGAGAATGAACTATTTTTTGAAAAATAGTATTTTTATAAAAGGGCGATTAGTTGCGCTTTTCAAACATAAATTAAAATCAATTTTTAACACTTTTCTATAATTTATTGGAAAAAATAATATTAAGTTTTGATGTTTTCGTTTCAAAATGATCATTGGTTGAATTTATGATAGTTTTCTAAAAAAGATGTTTTCTTGTTTATAGTGAAAAATAATTATTTTTGTAACACTACTTGTTTATTTAATTTATTTACAAAGTTAATTTATATTTTAATTTTTTTAAATGTTAAAATAAGTTAAATTATATTGTAATTTAACTAATTTATTTCATTGGAATAAATTTATTTATGAATTTTAATATTAAAACATTCCATACTTATGATAATTTTTTCTCTGGAAAACCACCCTTTTGTCGCATCTACATTTTATTTTAAATTAAATTCATCCATTAATATGTCTGGAATTTGGAAAAATGTATTAAATATTTGGAATCATAATAATTTATATTATATAAAAAGTAAAAATTAATTCTGGACCAAATTGAAGAGTGAAATCAATAAATATTATTTACCATGGTTAGGGTAAAATGGGTTTATCAGGGGTAAACTAATAAGATATAGGTTTGAAATGTCCTAAAACCAATCCAAAATTTATTTTTTGTAAATAATTAGTCCCTATAATATCTAATGTTTTATAATGAACCATTTTTTAGGATTTTGGTATGATAAAAACATCATTATCAATTTATATTTTCAAAAAAAATCAACATGTGTCTTCAGCCCACTTATAAAAGTCTATAAACTATACTCACTTTTTATACATCAAAAATGATTTGGATTGTGAAATACCAGAAAAAATCCATTAATTTACTCTATAAATATATCCTAAAGGAATTATTTTCCTTAATAATTCTTATTCATAAGGATTTACATATAAATCTAAAGAGTATCTATATAAAAGAGGTAAAATACAAAAGCATTTGTATTTCTGTTATTTCTTCTTCCACTAATTAAAACCATATTAAAATATGATAATATAATAACAATTGTATATAATATATACTAATATTTTATAATGTTTGTGTAATAACCCATATCCATCTACATTTTCATCAAATGTGAAATGAAATGGTCGATCTTGTGTACGGTGGACTACCGCCTCGCAAACTGATGTAATTAGTTTTCTATCACCATCACTCACGGATGGATGTGATTATAGATTTAACCTATTAATATGATATTTATAAAAATATTAAACCCATACAATTATGATATCACATATACCTTCTTACATACCATTTCATGGAGAGTAAGATAATGTAGTTCGTGTGTACGAAAATCTATCACCTCATGAGGCGATGTGATTCATTTTTCACTTAAGATTTACATGAAATGTAGTAAGTCTTATTTTTATGATCACATGTGATATTTTTTATATAACCGTTATTATGAAATAAAATATCACAATTAACTTCATAAACTCCAATATTTTGGAGAACAATAACACTTCTTGTGTAGAAGTGTGGACTACCGCCTCCACGCAGTGTTGCGAAATGTTTTTCATTAAATTTTTATATATATGGAAAAAAGAATGAATTTTATTCATATAAATTATATATATAATAATAATAATGCTTTTTAAATTATAATTAACATTTATTTTTCTTCTATTCTATTTGTTTAGGAAATGGGAATAGTGTTAATGTATACATTCTGCCTAACGTCCCCATGAACTGTGTTATTTTATTTCTCCCACTAACATTTAAGGATTTATATAAATACATAAATAGTTAATATATATGATATTTATATCATGGGTAAAATTATTTAAATTGTGGTACTATGATACAATAAAATGAAATAAATACACTAAGCTAAAACATACATGAATAAATGAAGCAATTATCATATGAAACTATTATTTTACCAACAGATTGTTAAGAAACGGGTGATTAAGGACGTTAAGAAAATAATATATGGTATGAAATATATTATTATTATTTTTAATAAAATAATAATAATTCAATATTTATTATATAGTAGGTTTTAACACAATTTAAGGAAATTGAACCTAAGACAAGGGTTTCCCATCTCTCTTTTACTTTCGTGAGACAAATGACAAATTCACCACTTATTTCAATTTTTTGGTATATATTCTTCCCAAAGTATGTTTTATATGAGTAATATTATTGTATAAATCTCATCTAAAGAATAATTTTATGTTATTTATTTTATGGCTCTTAATATTCAAAATTTACCAATGTGCATAAGCTTATTTGCACAATGTCATCATTATTCAAGAATGTTTTTATTCACGTCTAATTTGATGAAATTATTTGATATTTCAATATAAAAATAACTATATTTTCATATTATATTGTTATTAATTAATTTTTTCATGCAATCGTACCATTTTACCACTCGTTGATACATAACATAATGGAGAAAAAAAATTAAGAAAATTTTTCTTTATTTCTTTCTTTTATCAAAAATCCATTTTCATCAAAGTCCATGTTTTCTTAAAATGTTTTCAGAAATATTTTTAACCATTTAAACATCATTTAATAAATAAATTTTCACACATTTTTAATTCTCAAAATTAATTAATGGATTCTTCATTTCATTTTCAAAAAAAGGTGTGTTTGGCTGCTATCGAAAATGTTACAAGAATCATTATTTTAACATGTATGATATGAACAGAATTTTTTACAGTCATAACCACATAATGTTTTTATGAATATTTTATAAGAATCAAATTATATTTTCAAATAAAAATATTTTCAAATATTATTGGGAAATTTTAGTTTTAAACAGTGATTTTCAAAGTGAAAGGTTATTTTCCTCAATAATATTTAAAAAAAATTCATGGAATTTGTAGTCATCAACAACAATAAACCATTTTAAACTTATGATACACAAGGTATAATTTTAACTGATACCATATTTATTTTTTCTTTGTATCTTTTATGATTATTTTGACTTATTTTGTACAATTTTATTACCATTCACAATTTTATATTGGATGGTTTATGATTGTGTTAATTTGATTGGGGTAATTATTCATATTTAGTAAGTTATATTTTCTATAAAAATTATTATATTGATAATGTTTCAACCATTTATATGATTAATAAATAAGACTTAAATAGTGATAACTTCATCATCATTATAGAGAGTCTCTCGATGCATCAAAAGGTTTATTGAAACAATTCATTTATCCAAATTAGATAGGTTTATACCCAAAAATTTACACTGTCTTATTAGAGGTCTTGATGGTATGTTTTATATTCTTAACATTATGAATTAAATTTGTATGAGATAATTTTTTAATTTCCATGTGATTATTTTTTAGTTATAATATATTTTGATATGTTTTATTCATATGTGGGTACTTATAAGGATTTATTTTATCATCATTCATTTTGGTCATATTATGAATAGTTTATTAATTAAAATCCATGTGTTTCAGTTATTTAGCTTACCATATTGATTATCTGTATCTTCTCATGATATATTTTACTATATGTTACATTTATTTCAAATTTCAGCTCACCTCTTTCTTATGTTTTATCATTCCCAGGATATCAAGAAGTGTATTATGATTTATATGAAGGTATAAACTATGTTGAATAATGGTGTTCTTAAATAAAAACATTTTGTAATTTAGTTTTTCAATTGTAATATTAATTTCAACTAATTATATAGTTTACCAAGACTAATAAATTATTCATTACTTCGGGGTGAAATACTTTTTATCTTATTTCGATGTAATAAAATTTCCATTGGATCTATGCAACATAGATCTAGGTCTTTATAGTTCATATAAGAGGATGTATATTAAAAATCATTGGAACAATATTTTAGAAAACATATATTAGGGAATATAAACCTATAGAATGCATTACAGATAGGTATAAGTATCATATAACATCCTAATGTTATCATATCCTACAAATTATGTGGTTTTCCTTGAACTATATTTCTATATGGATACTACAGGAGGATGTGGTTATGGAACTGATGTACCTATGAGTAATAACTTCGAAAAATGATCTTTGGGCTCGACTCTATCATTTTGTAGTACACAATAGTGGGCCATACTATGCACCTAGTTTGAAACTCCATGTGGGGATATTCTTTTTATAATCTAAAATTTATTTATAAAACATTATAAAGTATTTGAAAATATTTATATCATATAAAAACCATCCTAATAAAACAATGATTATGAATATGCTATTAGATAATCATTAAATTTTCAATTTATGTTTAGTTATTCACTAGTATCTCGATTATACATTCTGTTCCAAAAAATTTCTGATTTAGTCTAGTGTATACCGTTATTAAAAAATGTCCCCAAGTAAAAGTAACAGTAAACATTTCAATAAATGTACCCCATATAGGGATTCCCACTATGGAAGTATAGCATTTCAATAGATGGCACTACAGCTTTCAATGTAGAAATTATAACAATATTGGAAGAGATGACTCATGTTATGAGAAATAGTATTTCTTCTATGGATCAACCTACTAATACACCATGTGTTGAAACAATTTCATACCACTTCATGCATCAGAAACCCCCACCGTTAAATGGGAATATAAATCTATCAGTTGTTAAGAAATTGAAAACATAATTAAAAAATGTATTTATTCTTTTATGATAAATGAATAAGGGGATGTTTTTATATATTTTCATTATCTCTTAGGAGATTTGAATCAATAGTGTTTATTGATTCACAACACTAGGTAAAACTATGAAATATAAAATATAGAATGTATGGATATTAATATAATCTTCAACGAAAATAATTCTCATCATGAACAAATATAAGTAATAGAGAGACAATTCTTGAGACTAATATAATAGGAATAAGAAAACATAGATAAGTATGAAGTCGGCATTACAATATTAGAAAGGAATTATATAGAATATATATGTAATAAAAATATCCTGATTAACGATGTCTTTTATGGGTTAAATTCAATCCTTTGAAGAGAATTAGTCTCCCAAAAAATCTCATCATTTAAGGACATAATATCATGTTATATCAAGATATAGAACTAAGTATCCATGTCTAATAAATTATAAGGGAAGTGAGAGAAGAAGATAATGGTAGAGAAAAAAAAGGATACATGGAATAATGGAATGATAGATTTTTCTCTTGTGATAATTATAAAAAGTAACGCCCAAGTACCTAGTTGAAGGGAATGGGATTTTTCTACAAGTGTGCAAATAAAGTACTCTATGTTTTTTATTTAAAGGGAATGCAGGAAGTTTTTAATATTTAATGATTCAACCATAAGAAGAAGGGTGACTATAAAAAAACACTCAAGTGTCAAAGGAATAAACCTCATACAAATATAAGGGATCAAGTTATTTTGTATTCTATTACTACAAATAAATTTGAATAATTAATGTTATCGTTATTGGATTCCATAATTATGTTAATGGATTATTTTTAATAATGAAATTATGGTTATAAGAATTATAAAATGTATCATGATTCTACAAAATTACTTTCTCTTTAAGTAATTGAGAAAAAATATTGAATAATAGTAGTGACCAAGAATATTGATTTAGTAGAAATTCAACCTTATTATAACAAATAGGATTGTCAGATGATAAAAATTAATATGTTCTATATTTTGAAAAAATTATGATAATGTTTTTTATTTGATGGTATTGGTGAAATTTAAATTAGTTAGTGATTTTAAATCTTATTTTTTTTTTTTGAGTTTACTAAATGTTTAAAATTATGGATTATATTTGAAAATATGAAATTTTATTTTTATAAGCATGGATGTTTTCATAAATGTTTTATAGTGATCATGTTATTTATATATTTGTAATTTGATATTAAGATCCACATTATATTATCTAATGAGTATAATGATCATTAAGTAACCTTCCTTCTAAAATTTTGGACTTTGAACTTGGTAAGACATATTTTGGTTGAGCATTAAGGTTAACTATATATTCAATGGATTTTTTTGAACATAGGGTGATTTTGGATGACTTGTACTTACAATATTAGTAGTCAAAAATATCTATAGATAAGAGGAATTATGTGTCATTAAAATATTGATCTAATGATTTGTTAAATATTAGTTTTACTGCTTCAGAAATAAAAATTTCCAATTATATATTCATTTCATGGAGTAAGATATGTTGTATGAATTGATCAAAGAAAAATAAAAGTATTAAATAGTACATATATTCTTTTGTGTTTCTTATCTTTATGATAACATAAATTCTTAAACTCTAAAAAATTGATCTTGAAAAAAAAATTATCCAACTACCATTTTTTATGATGAATCAAATGGTCACTTATCTCATCATATATTTATGGATTTTTTTATTAATTTTTTAGATCATTCACTTTCTTATAGTCAATGATATTTATCATTCTACTTAATTATTTACCTTTTTCATCCATTTCAATATATTCATTTCCAACCAATGTTCTCCTACTTGAAAACCTAGGGATGTCTTATTCTAGACAAACGTAATATATCTATTTCCCATTCGTTTAGAAGAATTTTTATTTACCCTTTTTAGAAATTGGTTTCTAAAAACATTATTTTCATATGTCAAACCATTAATTATTGTGATTAAGATTAAATTGGAAGGAAGAAATTTATTTAA
Organism: Viscum album; assembly: GCA_963277665.1. Lineage (NCBI taxonomy): Eukaryota > Viridiplantae > Streptophyta > Magnoliopsida > Santalales > Viscaceae > Viscum > Viscum album. The sequence continues at coordinate 603,686,516 of OY728161.1, read as the reverse complement.
GGGGTATAATTTAATACCTTGATATTTAAAAATTTGAACATTATGTTCGATAGTGTATATTAAATAGGAAACCAATATTATAATAGAATTTAACACATTGATACTTTATGACACATTAAATATCTTTGACATCTTTCAATGCACACAACCCTAGGATTAAACGAAAAGTGATAATCTATTAAATTATTATTATTTAAACAAGACCATTATGATGTAGATGTTAATTTTTTGGGTATTAATAATAATAAAAAATAAAAAATATTATATTTTTTATAACTTTTATATAATATATTAAATTGTTATCTATTTACATTAAATAAAAAAAAGAAATATTTCATAGAGAATGACATATTTTCTGAAATCTATTTTTTATTAAAGTCAGATTAGTCATGCTTTCCATACATACTTTGTAATTATTTTTTACAACATTTAGAAAGTTTATTAGAAACAAAAAACATAATTTTTTATATTTACCTTTTAAAATTATATTTTGAATAAGTTTTTTTAATCTCCTCAAAAGATTATTTTTTATGAATAGTAAGAAATCTAATTTTTTTAGAAAACTAACATTTATTTTTAATTATTTTTAATGTAAAACTATATTTTTAAAATTTTAAAGTATAATTTGTATTATTATATTAATATTCTACTAATTTATGTCATTGGAAATAATTTTATATTTAATTTCTATTTTAATAAATTTTTTACATATCAAAATTTTCTCTTTTTAAATATATACTTTCATTGTGTATGTAGATTAATTTTAAATTGATTTATGAAAATTATGTGAGTTTAATAGTAAAAATTATTTCATATTTGGAATAGAGATAATTTATATTATATAACAATTTAAAACTAATTTTTTATCATAATGAATAGTCAAAAAGGTAAAACATTACTGTAGTTAAGGTAAAAATGGGTTTACTGGAGTTAAATTAAAATAATAAGGGTTAAAAATTACTTAAACCCTATAAAACCCCCATTGTATGGATATATATAGTCCCTATAATTTTTTAGATTCTATAATTACCCAATTTTTAATAATTTTTCATGAGAAACACAAGAGTGTCACTTTAGATTTTCAAAAATTTCATGTGATTCCTCTCCCACTAATAATCCATCACCATAAATACTCCCATTTTCACACATTCATGAAACTTGTGATAAAAATACCCACAAAAATACATTTATTACTTTCATACCCAACTCCTCAATTCCTTGGTTTTATTATTAATCATGTCTAGTAAGGATTATGTATAATCCTAAAGAATCTCTCCGAAGAATAGTTAAATTTATTAATCATGTGTATTTGAGATATTTCACATTCCAAAAAATCAAATATTCTTAAAATGTTATAATATAATAACACCAATATATAAGATATACAAATATGTCATTATGTAAGTTTAATAACCAAGACACTTCAATATTTCCATCAAATGTGAAATGAAATCATTGATCATCTGTGGGGCGGATTTCCACCTCCTGTATCGATGTAATTTTCATTCCATAACTGCATTAAAATTATGGATATGATAATGGATTTGACATATTTATATTATATTTAAGAAATTATTATACTTATTAAATTTTTCTATCACAAATACCTTCTTACTTTTCCTTGCATGGGGGTTACGATAATGTCATTTGTGTGTACGGATGACTATCGCCTCGTGAAGTGATGTGATTCATTCTCAGCTTATGCTTTACATGAAAGGTAGTATGGTTAGTGTTAATGAAAATATGTGTTATTTATTATATGAAAATTATTATAGAAATATAATATCACACATAACATCTAACCTTAAAATCCATTGGAAAACAATAATGTTACTCATGTATACAAGTGGACTACTGCCTCCACATAGTAATGTTAAATGAATTAATTATATGTTTACATGTATGGTAAAATGGGTGGATTTTATTAATTTAAATTATATATATAACATAATAATTATTTATTAAATTTTAATTGATTCATTCCCTTTTGGTCCACCCACTGAGAAAAATGGAAACAACATTCATGCGTATGTATGGCCTATACACCCCATGAACGGTGTAATCCATTTTCTTTCTATAATATTTATAGATTACTATAAATAAATATATAATAAAAAAATTATATGTTTATATTTTTTAGAAATTTGGTGATAATTTAACCATGGTTAAATTAAGAAGACTAAATTTATCTAACTAAAACATACATGAAAATGAAAAATTTATCACCTAAAACAGTGATTTTAATAAATATTTGTCAATAATTGGGAGATAAATGTCTATATGAAAATAAAATATGTTATTAGATATATGAGTATTTTTATCTCATAAAATCAAGATAAACCAATATTTTTTATAAAGTATTTTTTTACACATATAATTAAGTTGAACCTGAGGTAAAGGTTTCTCATCTAACTTTTACTTCTGTGAGACATATGTAATATGCAAAAATAATTTTTTTGTGAAATATATACTTCCCACTTGATATTTTATATCATGAATCAATTTACTTTTATGGTATTTAATTTTTCATTTAATGTTATTTTTTGGGGCATTTGATTCATATGTTACCAAAGTGGTAAAGATTTACTTCATAGTCTCATCATTATTGAGGATTGTTTTTATATAAGTATCAACTAGGGTAACTATTTGATATTTTCATATCAAAATAGATCTATCTTATTATCCTATTGATATTAATTAAATTTTTCATCTAAAAGTACCATTTTCTAAATCTTTTTAACATAAAATTATTTGTAAAATTATTTTAATAGAATTATATTTTTGTTCTCTCTACGGTCGAAAATCCAATTACATTAAAATAAATTTTTTAAGTGTTATTTAATTTTTTTTAAAATTTTACATGTTATTAATTTAATTTTTACCCATTTTTATTTTTTAAAAAAATAAAAGGAATATTCTAGAATTTTTCATGTAAATTTATGTTTGGATTTTACAGAAAATGTGAAAAGAGACTATTTTTTAAAATGTATTGTTTGAAAAAAATTACCCTCCATAATGAACACTCAGTTTTTTAAAGAATATTTGATAATTTTATATGGTTATTTTCAAATAAAATTATTTTCAAAATGTATTGTGATATTATAGTTTTAAAAGTTGGGTTAGAAATTGTAAATGTTATGTTCCTCAAAAACATTTTAAATGTTCTTTTTGTGTAATTTATACAACTAGATGAAAAAATTGGTTATTCTATATATGCTTTATAAGGGATATGTTTTACTAATACCATTATAATTATTTTTGTAGATGTTTACTGATCAGTTTGACTTGGGATGTAAAATTTTATTACCATTCATCATTTTACTCTGAATGGTTTGTGATTATGTTAACTTTATTGGGGTTTTTATTAAGTTTTCACCAGTTAGTAGTTCAATATGAATGTTTATATTGATTAAAATTCAACCATTTTATATTTAAAATTCATTAAAATTATTATGTAATGCATTGGGCTTGGCTACAAATACCCCCTTGATGCATCTTCAGATCCCATGAGACAATTAGGCTGCCAAAATTAGATCAGTTTCAAAGAAAAGTCTAAAATTATCTTGTGAAAGGTATTGATAGTATGTTTCATATGTCCTGTATTATTTATTAAATCATTATGAGATCATTTATTTACGTTCATGTGATTAATTGATTCGTTAAAATATCCAATGATATTTTTTAAGCTTCATTGATTATTTATATGTATTTATTTGATCACCACTACTTTCTGCCATATTTTGCTGGGTTTTTTAATTAAATTACATGTGTTTTAATTATTTACCATTCGATATTGATTATAATTATTTATTAATAGAAGAATACAATATATTATTAACCTTACTATTAATCTTATCTCACCTCTTTCATATGTATATTTCCCATTGGATATCATAATGTTATTTTTGAGTGATATATAGGGATATTTAATGAGAAATAATGGTGTTGAAAATAAAAAGCATACTATATTTTATGTCTTCAAAGATAAATTTAATTTCAAGTATATATCTACCTTACTAGGACTACTAAACTATTTGGCCCTTTGGGATGTGATTCATTATTCTTATTCTAGAGTATTAATGTAACCTCTGGATCTGGGAAACAAGGTTTAGGGACATTAAAATCTATATCTTTAGGAACATTTCAATCCCTCTAGAATTCTATGGGACTCTCTCCTTATAAGTTTCTCATCAAACCCACATATATTCTCGGCCTACTCACAGCTTCCTTCTTATCTGAAGCATTAGGGGATTACACTCTCATAACATATGATCCACAAGAAAAATGAAACTGTGTGTCACCATCCATCAGGTCCCCAGGATCCCGTTAACACTTAACCATTATATTCCCTTGTATATCCCAACCATATAATATTGATCCATAGGTAACCATGTCAGGTACCTAACCATTCATTCCATTAGAAATTTCTTGTGTTATAATTCATCACTACTATAAGTTATTTTAATCACATGGAAAATAGACATCTTTGTGTGCTTCATGCTACAAATATACCATGTATACTTATCTAATATGGCCTCTATACAAATTAAAAAAACACACCATGAACAAAAAACCCTAGTTCACATCATTTTCTCCTAATCCAACTCATATTCATTTAGAATAAACTATCCACACAATTGTTACCTCAAATAGGCACTTGGATGAACATTTCTTATATAAAACCAACCACTAATCTGGAAAACTAACACAAATGTGTTCTGTCTAAAAACAGTTAGATGACATGTATCAACCACATAATACAAAGCACTTATCAATGAATGTCATCAAAATTACAAAGAATATGATTTTTTCTCCCACACCAAAAGTGATACACAAATCGACTGAACCCCCTCATAGGTCACCCTAAAAATAATTAGTGCACCAACACTGAAAGACCATATTCATGTCATGAAATTAACTAGGATCTCATACCTAACCCCACTAGTCTTGTCCCACGATAATCACTTGGTCCGAATACTAAGGAATATGTAAACAAATAGAGGTCCATAACTCTTAGGGTGTTAACATACTTCTGTACCATTTTCAAAAAATATCAATATACTAAAACCATCATCCCTAGGCTCTCATATAAAAAATACATCACATGCCAAATCAACATCCTATAACACAGTCACCCATACCCTTTGAGAATATTAACATCAGATAACTCCCAAGAGGACTAGTCCAAACAACCAATACCAAATAAAAACAACCCATAAGGTTCCAATGGTCATATACCTATACAATGCTAACACACTAGGGTTTATACACCTACAATACACTAGGACCACATCATTTTCCTCCTCATTGATCATATCACTATATATCTACATAAACTTCCCTAAAAAGATATCCATATTCATTTTAGAAAATATAAGTACTATTCCACCATGTTCTTAAATGGGAAAAATATATATGATCCCTTGTTTCCACATTAAAAAAAATTCATCAGTATTACGGGTAAATCACGCACTAGTATGCTTATAAAATATGGATCCTGCATGGATATCATGATTCAAGATAATCCTCTTCCATATAAATTCCAAGAGAAAAAACAAAATCACATGCTTCATTCCAATAGTCCAAGATCCAAAATACATAAAAAATAAATAAATACAAAACACATTTTCATCCTCCAAAGAGAAAATCAAAGCCTATCAGTACATCACAAATCAGGATAAATTTATTTTCTTGGTAACCTAGACTTCAAAAAAACAAATTATCATGATGTACCAGTTTGATATCCATAATATTATCTATCACATTACTATGTCTCCAATACACCAAATCCCAAAAATTGAAACAATAGAAAATAAACTCCTCTGATAACACTTTTTAACCTCCCGACCCAGATGCCACTAAACGAGTTCCCATAACATATTTGACATATTTCCTCAATCATACTCCAACATATTATAGAATCTACCAGCATACAACAGGGCTATAATGTGGATATTTTAGGAGAATATACCCACATATAAATTTGTGAAATACTAATATAAAAAACCTAGAATAAAACACATTAGCATGCATAAAAAATAAATCAATTGAATATGCTGTAATATAAAATAAATGTTTTAAGGTCCCATATGGCCATATAATCCACACAACTATGAGCCCATCGGTCAGTAAACACTAACATAAAAAATAAACTAAATTATTTTAAATATAGTTCAACTAAATCTCTATATGAAACCTAATCAATTATATTGATACCACCCTAGCTACCATGTCTGATCATTAAAAAATAAACATGGGACTTATCAGAAACCAATTCTTACAATAAAAATATGAGAGATTCTTGGGTACCCAAATATTGTGGGGCCCCAATCAAGGTGTGTATAAAAATCAATATACCATACCATCAGTTACTAAAAAATACATGTCACAGTAACAATGTATTATGATAAATAGTGGAGTAAATAAATAGTTCTGAAAGGAAGATATATCTAAAAAACATTTGAATTATAAGTACACCATTAGTCCTCATGTTATAATGTAACACTCGAGTCAACCAAACATTAATTTTTCTAGGGTGATCATAATATTCACAAAACATATTTTGAAATATTCTTTAAGTAAAATAATGATTTTCATTTATAGATCAACTCAAGGAAACAAAATCTTCTATCTAAGGAACCTATAACATGTTCCCATGTTAACAATTCACATAGCCTCATTATAGGAACCCAATCATGTTTCGACATCCATATCAACCATTCTTGGAACCTCTATCCATAACCAAAACCAAAAAATAAACCATCAATACGGATATAGGGCACCATTTATAATGGTCTGGAATGTCTTATCCCACATTCTCATCCCCAAATATAGATATTAATTTGAAACATCCAAAACCATGTATGTGGAATGTCATATCCAACAATATAGAGAATTAATATGGATGATCATGTAAGACATCCCAAAATAACCCAATATTAATAAAAAATATATGTTCAACTATCTGACCTTACAAATACTTAAAATTTTACAACAATCCTTTTAAAACCATCGTCATTTACTAAGGACTGGATGGGCCTCTAACACATAAACATGGATTTAAATTCCAATACTTTTTTCACACAAAAAAAAGAATTCCAATAATTATTGGAAACTAATAGATCTCACACATCCAATTAAAAAAAATTTAATCAACGATTAAATCATAGGAAATCCTCCTTAACATTCATAACATCTCCAATGAATTTATTTATACTAAAACGAATAGAATTTTTATCCAATCATTTTCACCAAAGGGGCTCCCACACACCTATTTCAAATAAACAATTTAAACTCATTTTAGAACCCCCTTTTAAACAACATGTAGGTGAAAAACTCTCTTCATCAGAAAATCAACATCAAGAAAATTATTCACCACTTTGAAACTCAAAATTGAGAGAAAACAGAAATCACACTATCAATCCCATTTCAAATCCCTCGTAATCATTTAAAAAAACATTATAGATAAAAATATTTAATTTATCATTCTAATATATTATAATAATTTTATCTTGAAGTATTACCAAGTATATCTAAACCATTTAATCAATTAAACCAATGAACACAACTTGGATCATCTTGTAACACACTCTCTTTACCCTTTATGACCCCATATTACCATTTCCATGAAATAGACCACCTTGTGGGAGGTTATGGGTTTAGTATTATATACTAAATGAAAACTAACATTTTTATTGGCTTTGAAAATACAAACTAAAACAAGAAAATCATGGAGGATGAAAAAAGTAAAATCCCAAAGAATCATTACTCACAAACTTCATCCCCTCACTAGGAAAAGAACCTATATTAAGGAAAAAGAAAATACTCTAATTGGGTGTATCTATGGATTCCAAGAGGTCTACCACATGATTCCCTTCCCGCCATGTATGATTGATATCAATAGAGTTCCCCAAAATCTGCTTTCACTTTCTGATGATATAAACACTATTCCATGGAACGCGACCTGTACCTGCTAATGCTTTGCAAAGAATTAAAGAGTCTGTTTCCACAAAATTAAGATTGGTATCTCGCTGCTCGAACAACTCCAAACCTGTGACAATAGCCTTTTCTTCGGCCTGGAAAAATGTCGCCCCTACCATAGAAAGTAAAAAAACCTGCAATAACAGACCCTGCCTAGTTTCGAATGACCCTACCACACCTCATCTCCCCCTACAAGAGATCCATCCGTGTTGAGTTTTAGTCCAAATTGGAGGGGATGCCAACATACCCAGTGCCCAAGGCCAAACACCATGCCTCAGCTCGACAGTAAACAACTGGGCAGCATGGCTTTCATAGAAGGCGCATCATCGCACTCAGTACACAGCCTAACGAAGTCCTGAAATAAGTTCTGCATTTTAAAAGGAATACTTGCCTTGGTACCTTTGAAATTTTTGTGTCGTGCCTCATTTCTTTCTCTCTAAATGGTCCAGCATATTTCTAAAACCAAAACAGCTCGCGCCTTCCTTTCATGTTTTTGATTAACCGCCCCTTGAAACCATGAACTTAAGAAGTGTTCCACTATCCCTCTCTGTCTGTTCCACCCCGTGAAAGCACCAACCAATGACCAGATCCATCAATCCCATTCAATTTAAAAAAAATTCCCCAATGATTCTGTTTTGGGCTCCCGGCAACACCAACACCTAGAGGAAAATCTAACACCCATACGCTAAATGATATAATCAAGAGGAAAGGCATGGTTCCTTAACTGCCACAACAAGAAATTAAATTTTTGAAGGTACCTCTTTTCACCACATAGTCCCCCCCCCCCAAGTATCGACATCATTTACATCCCTCCTCACCCAAGAAAAATCCTTTAAAGAAAACACATCACTCTTGGTCTTTAAATATTATTCCACATACACATCAATAAAATAAAAATAATATGGGTAAATAACTTAGAACACCTACCATATTTATCTAATATTCCAAAAAAAATTCCAATGATTTGTAGCCTTTCCGATTCCCATATAAGTATTATCCAAACAACTAAGAATAAAAGTGAACTCATCTCCACCAACCAATCTTTTGTGCACACCTCTTATCAAAACCCCTCACAACATCCATGAGTGTTCCACAACAGATTACTGATACTATTCCTGGTTAAATCCATAAGATTTTATACAATTACTAATACTAATTAAAATATTAGGTTATGTAAATCCTAATGAAATTAACTAATGATTCATAATTTAATTGAACCTCATGAAAAATCATGTGGGAGTCATATAAATATCGTCTTTATGCAAGAAAATTAAATACCCCTTGAAAATTGTATTATTCCACGACAAACCAATTGAATACTTATCAAAACATATATATTATAAAACCAAAATTGCATATAAATATAGGAAGAGGAAAGGATGTCAATGGATAAGAAATATTTACCTAGGTACCAAATAATAACTATAAAAATGCTAAAAAATCAAGGGGTTTGAGATGAAAGAATAGTTTGTACGAATCCCAACTCTGGAAGTGCTTCATGGGGGAGTAAAGGGAAGAGTGGAATAAAACATCAAGAAGAATTTTTTGGTAAAATTCATCTTTCAATAATATTATAGGTATCCTCTTGGTTTGTCCACTCAATTTTCACAATCATGTGTCAAACATAAGCCCCCCCCCATATTCCAAAATCATACCCTTCACATGGTTTGGTCAAATGGTTTTCCAACCCATGCACCGACTCTGTGCCTTCCACTATCTAACATTGGCACCACTTGCATAGTTTTTCCACATGATTTCCTAGCCATATGTTATCTTTGAAACACCACACTAGAACCCTCCAAAAAAAGGCATATATTTTGTCTAAAAATATGATCAATACCCCATTATTTCCACCACCTCTTGCAGGTTCCCATTTAGATCACAATGTTAACACGACACCATGGTCAAACCAAGTATCCAATCCATTCTAAGATTAAACTGAATTAAAATCACCCCAATATATAATGTATCACATGGTTTCTCTTAATCCATGCACACTAAATAATACATCATATCTAGAAAATAAAAAAACTCTGAAAACATGACCCAATTCTCTCGAGGTTCTCTTGAAAACTAGAGTTAAGATTTGATCCTCATTACCCATCTAAAAACATAACATCTATTCATTGTAACTCTTATATTCCCATTATATGTCTTTATTTAAAATGTTACCTATCCAAAACATAAAAATACAATTTCTATCTAGAATTTACAACTTTTCCAGCAATGGGATCTTACATCTCACAAAAATAGTAATATTCATGAGATGGAGAATGGACTAATCAGTACTCTAGGTCACTATGGGTTGGTCCACTCACCTAACATAATCTTGGATCATATAAGTTTTGTCCACCATGGTCTATGATTTTACTACCACGCCACAATTAGTCCTGCCTATCCTTCATAGAGGTCAGGAGTCCACTAGATGTCACATGGTCCCATCAGATAGTCATCGTATGATTACTCTAATTCATATTGAAAATTATTCTAGGGGTGTTCAAGGAACTTATTCTTGGGCCACAATGTGTCTATTGGTCTCACCTCATCTCTCAATAGATCTAGATATTACTTGGTGACCTAATTCCTATACCCAGCCATTGGTAGATGAAGAAAAAACATTGTTCACAAGGGTTTCTCCTGACCCTTTTCCCACATCTATTTTCAATAAAAAATTATTTAGAAAAAATTATTTATTTAAATTATTTTTGGTCATATACCTCAGTGGAATGTCTGAGAATCAATATAAAACATAGATAAACATAAATTATATATATAAATTACATGAGACCACCTATCATTTCCTAAGCTTTCCAATTTTACATTAAATATAATGTAGAAATTCTTATTCCTCATCCAAGCTTATTCATCCTCTTCCATGTTCAACTAAGATAATATCAATAATCTATGCTCCTAACTCATGCCAATAAAAAAATAATTAATTAATCAGGATAAATATTATTAATCAATTAATTTAGTTAAAACTCTATATATTTCCAAGTAACATTCCAGGACATCACATTGTTCTAGAAACATATTCAAGATCTTTCTAGCCAATTAAGACCAACCCCGACCATTAACCATTAAAATTATCTCACCAATGATTCAAAAAATTATTAATTTAATTTGATCTAAAAATATATGAAAAATAAACATGGTGGTATACCTCAATGAAATGATGTCTGATAATATTTTGTTGACATCTTGGAATTCCCTCTTCCTAGGAAAATTGTAATCCTTATCATTCTCAACTGATTCCACTCTTATCTAGTGGAATAATAACTAAATATCAAATGAGGGAATCCTAAAAATTCATCAAATAAGGGGGGTCAATATTGGTTAGTGAAGGGGTGACATATATAAAGTCATAGATTTATACCACAAAAATATATCATTGGTTATTCATCAATAATGGAGGTGGGTGGAAGGATCTGTCCTTTGGTCCATGCGTGAGAGGGTAGTTGAAATGGTGGAGAGAGTTAAAATTCCAAATTGTAAAAATAGTAAAAGCAATATTTTTATGTGAATATGTTAAGTTGCACAATTTGGTTTCATGGTTGGAAAACCTATACACCATATTTGAACCCTATACTATCTATGTTCAGTCATTTCTCTTGGTTATGGTTTACGATTACACAAACTATGCACTAAAAGTGTGACATGTCTGCATGTTACTATAAACACATACACATTTTGGAAATTCATTCTCCATAGTTTCACAAAATGGGAACGTATGTTATTTGGTCCACATTGTTTGGGTGCATCAACAACTTTAATTGTACCCTAACCATGAACCCTAGGAATACCTTCCAAAAACGCAAAATTCAACCCCTAAACCCTTGATTCACTATCAAAAAATTAAGAAACATATAAATAAATTCATTACCTGTAAAAATTGGGCCTTTGAGGGGGTCCAACCCTCATATTTCAATTCCAAATCTCTAAAAAATTCATCTCATCCAGAAATTTATAAAATAAATTCCTTCTAAAAGTTTCAACTCATACAAACGCTTGATCATCCATGTGATCAAATCATGCACCCACAAATATGGTTCCAATTCACACGAAAACCATCCATAAACTCCTAAAACTCCACAAGGGTATTATATATGCTCAAAATATATAATAAAATATTAATATTTTTTTGAAATAGTGGTTTTTACACATAAGTAAATTAATTAAAAAAAGATATATTTATCATGTATTATTGTAAAACTCAATATCATAAACCATCACTAATCATATGAATTTTATAGGGGTTTAAATTTAGTTAATCATTATGATAATTTCAATTTATATTTTTAGAGAATTAGTAAAACCATTTCATAACAATGTTGACATGTCCACAAAGTGTATCTCTTTTCAGAAAAATTGATTCTTCTGTTAACACTCTTATTTCATTCTAGACACATTTTCATTCTTTAAGTCATGTATTCATTGTTGAAATTTTATAATTTATATAGTTCTTAGTCATACTTAATCCTTGTAAATGAAATTTCAATATGTGGTATAATAAAAATGAAACTCTGTATGGGATATAAATGAATAATAAAACTCGTTGAGCCTTTGAAATATTTTATAGCCATGGAATATTTTTTTAACAAAGAATTTTAATCTTGTATAAAACATAATTTTAAATTTTAATGTAAACATCATTGAATTTTTTCTATAAACTTGTCTCATAAGAACGAATAAATCCTTATGTTTACTTAGAAACCAAATATTCATATAACTTTTAAGGGAATAACATTAATAATTAATTATAACATAATCTCATAATATAATATCCTTACCATTTAGTTACGACATAAACTCGTAATAGAATAACATAACTAGATAATTATAATATAAAATAAAAATGATATTAATTAACATGTTAATTACAATATCATATCTCTAATAGAGTAAATATTTAACTAATGCATCAGAGGGCTATATCAGACCAACCCATTGTTATATAAAATTTACAAGTACCATATACAGAATAAAACACATAATATAATTAATTTCTTTTATAATACTCATAATTTTTTGATTTGATCATATAATCAAAAACACTTTTAATTGTCTTAAAATCATGGAAAACACCATTTTCATCAAAAAATAATATTAAAATACCTATAAAATAAGAAACTGTATCTTTTTTGACATAACATAAAATATATTATAGGAATATTGATAATGAATACCTTATATGATGGATAGATAATGTGGTCATTCTGTACATGAACATTTTTTCACATTTTTAATGGATTCCATAATAACTGGTAAGTAAATTGTTTAAAATATTCATTTTTAATCCATTATAGAGTGAGTTAAGAATGTTCAAAATAAAAGTAATCATTCCTTTATGTAATAAACATGAATACTGTATAAATATTTAAAAGATAATTTATATTGAAATTAAAGTGTTTAAAACATGTTAATTTTTTTTAAAAAAATACAATACATATTTTGTAAAAAAATTATAAAGAAGCAAAATTAAGGAGAGAACAATAAATGGATATGTAAAAAACATTAATTTTTGGAATTTAATGGTAAAATTCCTAAAAATGTTCATTTATACATCGTAAATAAATGTGTGCTGAAAATGGAATAATTCTCAATGAAAGGACATTAAGAAAATAAATATCTTACCTCGAGTCCTGACCAATTTTGTAGATTATATAACCTCATAATAATAAAATTATATTAAGAATTTAATTTTTTTAGAAAAATTTAAATTTAAATTACATTTTCATTGTTCCTCTTATGTTATTTATTATCAAATTCAATTTATATAATGAAATGGTTAAGTTCATGTTCAATGTTTTGTGATCCTTCTTCTTATTACCTCAAAAATAACATCGGTGTGTTGATAGTGATCAAAGGGGTAATCATATAATAATATCAAGAATATTAAACATTATATAATTAACATTTTTATAGATTAAATTTACTTTTAAAACCATCCATGTGAGTTATTAATGAAACATTAAAAACATGGTTTCATAGAGGTGGTGGTCCAAACATACACATAAGAATCATTTTCATTTCTCTAATAGATGAAATTGAATTAAATTATAAAAAAAATTACTTGAAAACATAATAATTCTATAAATATAATATATATTTATTAAATACACCCTTATGACTATACATGAGATATGGTGTTGAAAAATGAAATGCAACACTTCATGGAGATGATTGTCTGTAGGTATACATGCCCAACATTTCCATTTCCCAATGGATGTGATAGTAAAAAGTACGATTACATATTTTATTTAAAAATAATAATTTAATGAAAATTATCATATATATTCATTAATTATATCTTTATAATCCAACATGTGGGGGTATTTATTAATAATAAAATACATCTCCTCGTGGAGGTGGTAGTCCACACATATTTATAGGTGACGTTTTCATTTACATTAACATGAATAGTAGATAGAAAATAATTATTCCATCATCAAAATAAAATTTTAATGTAGTAAGGATACATATTTAATTAATTTATTATGGTTAATATATATTCAACAGAGGTAGATGAAAATAATAAACTTTAAACAATTTGGTTGGGACTTATACCTCATCCTTGAACATATTCATTTAGAATTCACAATAAACATTCTAGGATTGGTCTTTCTAAGGGAATATGATCTCTAAGAGATGGGAATGAGTGTTTAACTGTGATTTTATAAGATATTGGTCAAGATATAGAGATTGATGTTTTTTTAAATGTGAGTATAACATGTTCCCTTTTATAAGTAATATGAGTGGAACTCTTGTTAATATAATTTATCAATATAAAAATGGATATAATTATAATGAAAATTGGAACCTAAATTGATAATTAATGTAGTAAATATTATTTGTGTCCTTTAATTCCATTATCTACTAATTTAATAATGATTTTTTGGGATATTTAGTGTCTTTCCATTAGATTAAACATTTCTATATCAATTTAACCTTTATTATGGTGACTAACTTTTATCTTTGTAACTTATTCATCATGACTAAAAATGAAACTAACCAAAATACTAGATTTTAAAACAATTATTAAAAATATTTAATTAATTTTCTACGATATAATTTATAAAAAATTTGCTAATTAATTATGATATAATCAAAAAACCCCAAAAACCCATTTCTTGAAAAAAAAATACTTTTATGTGTATAGTTTTAGTTATATTTATTATGGATAATGAATCTTGAGCAGTGGTTCTCAAAAAAAATATTTTACTATTATTCAAAAATAAATTATATAGAATAAGAACTATTCCAAAACTAAAAGGATATTTCAAGACATATAATTAAATTAAAAACAACCAAAAATAGTTTCTTTATCTGACTAATATATATTTTATGTTCAAGAAATTCAAGAATGTATTTTCAAATAATAAATTATCATGAAAAATTCTAGATACCCTAGTACCATGATACTTGAATTGGTACTAACATAGCCCGAAGGTTATTTCCAATACCCATGGGATGGAGACTCACACCTGGCATCATAAATGAATTATGAGGAGAGATTTTCTTTTCCAAAAATAATTGAAAAAAATGATACAGGTTAGTATACTCAAGAATCTAAATTGAGAATGTACAAGAATCAGAAAATTAAAAACCCAAAAATAGTTCATCATCAATAGGGACAAGAACTACTAAAGTAGGATCATAAATATTTTATGTTACAAGTGGTACAAAAAGCCACCTATTACCTCCATCAATCCATGTCCCAAAGATAAATAACATTACCCACCTCTATGAAGTGCCTTTTTTTCTCAAACCAAGCATAATAAAATCTACATATTCCAAAAAGGCAAGATAAGGTGTATTCTATATTGCTTTTTTGGGTCTTACCAAGTATTCTATAATTATAACCATAACAATTAATCTAATTTTTATTTCAATATAAATAAAACAATTAATGGCATGGAATTTACATATTTTGAAAAAGATATTATTTAATTATAATAATATAGAAGAAATACAAAACTAGAGAAAATGGACATTCTATATAAAACATATATATAGACAAGATGGTATGAGTGGAATAGTTATAAAAATTTATAGCATGTAACCAACAAATAAATCTTATCATAGAACCATTTATGAATCCCCCAGAAATATTATTTTCTCATAATATGATCCTTACACTACTCAATTAGTTATCTCAACACATTTTTTCTAGACATCCTATGAATCAAGACATTGAGACTCAACTACTCATTGAAGAAAAATACATGTCATAGTATTTTTATATGAACCTTTTCATCATCAATATAGTTCTATATGGTATAATAATATCTTTATTTCTTTATTTACCCACTAATTAACCAGTCTCATGTGTTTTTCTGTCAATAAATTAATCAATCATAGTAAAATTATTCATTTTAAATCAGTTCAAAATTAAATTTCCCACATTTAGTTTTTATCATGCCTTATTCATTTAAAAACAAAATCATAGGATTTCACCCATTCATTCAATGTCAAATAAACATTCAATTTAATTGTTACCAAATCATTACATCAAATCCATTTTCAAATAAAGAAATAAATTTCCTCGAGTCATCCAAACAATTTCAATTCTATTGAAATTATGTTTTTTTCAAAATTTCCATGCCTTTTCAAAAAAAAACATCAATCATCTAAAATATGGGGTTTTTAAACTTTTAAAAACACATTTCAATTCAATTAATAAATTTAGATCTTTCTATTTTAGGAAAAAATCATATGTAATGTTCTACATTATGTAATAATTTAAATGAACAAACACCCTCAATAGGAATGTCAATGGAGACTCAAAAAAACAAAAGAATAATAAATAATCCCAAAAAAGGATCCAATAAATCAACAAAATAGGAATAAACATTATCAATATGGTTATACGGAAAAATAGATGATTCCCATTGAAGATATATGACTTACCATAGAGGAATCAAATTCTCCCACTCAAGATTTGATTTGATAAGAAAGGATTTTGGAGGAGCTAAAATTCCTCTCAATATCCTTTAAATTAAAAAAATGGGAGCCTTGTGGGTGCAAAAGAATATAAAACAATGTTTTTGGAATTATTTATATAAAAATATAGATTTTTCCATATACTCTATAGTCATAGTTCATAAGGGATAAAATTATCCAGACAATGATCTGGCCACACCAGACTAAGACGCATCCGGCTGTATTCAAATGGCCTATTAAAAACACACCATAAGCCTCAACCAAATCTTCTTCACCCAGTGTAAGGATATATTGAAGTACTACCACCATGACAAAGCTACTGTAAAATTGGTTGCAACACTAAAATTCACCAAACAATATTCCACAATACAATTTTTCAAACATGAAACACCTATGTTTAAATTTTATATAACTATGAAAACCAATATCTAGATATCCATGACATTTTTAACCACCTATTTATTATCCCTATACAATAAAAGATCACTTAATTCATTGGAATACATGGGACTCTCCACACAACATCCCCCTAAAAATGATGTAACTAGCTATTGAAAACGAACATTATTTATAAAAAAATAAAGACCTTAGGAATAAGACCTTTAAACCCTTTGGCACATTTATATTACGAAACTAATAATTCAAACAATCATGCATTCATGAAAATTAGTCTATATTCAAAAAAAAATTCCATCCTCAAAAGAACCGAAATGAATCTAATCATAAAAGGAAATCGAAACATGATTCAAGAAGTACCTGTTTGAAAGCAACCTGATGTTCTTAAATCCCCCCATAAAAGCATTTTATCCCCATAATGAAATTAAAAAATATTATATATCTAATATATGAGTCCAATTCTCTCTTATAAATTCCTCATACACAAAAAAATCTTAAAAACCATTACCATTATTCCGTAGCTTATGAACAAAAGGTATCATCTTCACAAGAAGAAACATTGTCTCAAAGTTATTAATCCTAACTGGATTCTGAGTTGTTGATAAATTAGGTTCAATATCAATATCATTCCATATGAAAACATGAGAAGATTAAAAAGGATATTTTCAAAGCTACAATATGTGAAACATTTTTTTGATCTATGTAAACTATGGTGGATGTTCTATAAGGTAACAATCTTTCCCTGCCTAATTGAAATATGAAAAGGACCCAAAACCAAAGCTCAAAATTTCCCTATTGTCCAAGATTTTGTTGACACAACTTTGGTGAAATTCCCAACAATTCATTTTTTCCAACACAAAACACTAATATAAATCAATTATTATAATAATTTTACTTACATTGGCTCCTTTCCATCAAGATTATATGATAAATCAGGTGAATCCTCACTGTCATATCACAGAAAAAACTTGTTCTGATAGACGAATACTCACCAAACTATAACATACAAAAAATATATCACCAAGACCTTCCACACATGGGATAAAATGTATAAATCTTAATAAAATATTAGTAACTATTATAGTTTTAAAAACAAACTAGTTTTAATTGGTCATCCTAAAATCTAGAAATTCCAAAAATTCTAGAAGATAGTATGTCCTCAAGAATTTTTATATCTCACTTTGTATAGTCATTCATATATATTTTATATGTTTTTATCAAATATAAGTTATATCCTACTGCCCCTGTAGGCCTCTCTATAAGTGAGAAGTGAATCAGGGATCTCTATCAGAGACTATAATTGAAGGAACTCTAAAAAATAGACAATCTCTTGTAAATAGATACATCCTAATTACTCAACATTTGATACATCACAAATATATATAAAGTGGGATAATTCATCATCCCATTGATGACAACCTTTACCACATTTTTCTCTCAAGTGGTACACTGAAATTATACCAAAAAGTATATAGAAATATAATCCCACTTCTAATTTGGAACTCAAAGTGGCTAATGAAAACATAAATCTATCTGGTTCTTATTTCTTACCTCATGGTAGGTATAAAAATGAGAAAAAAAAGTAAATGATTTCATGTCTCATACATGGATAACAGAGTCATTATTGCATATCACATAACATAATTATTGTTCAAGGGTGCACAGACTAGTATGAATCATGTAAATCCCCATTCAAAGACTTTATCAATGGAATATTCACAACAAACAAATTTTGGAAACATAGGATACACTATGAAGATAACAACCACCCAGCAATGGTCTGCCTTACATAATGAGAGTTCTTAATGCCATAGAATTCATCATCATGTTTTTTCTATTGATGAATCATCTCTAGAACACAACATGTCAATTAAAGACTTTCTAGAACATCATTAGACTCAATAACTCATGCTCTAAAATGCAATGAAGCAATGAGAGTAGTTATATTTCACTATACTAAGGATTCCTTCATGGTATGGGATGGAGGTTTCCTACTCAAAGAATCATAAATAAAATATCCCCTTTTAGGGGTAGAATAAATTTTCAAATCATAATATTATAGGTACTGCACCAAATTCCTCTGTCGAATGCTCAAATATTTTGCAGAGAAAATTTAATGCAAAAATTTTTGGTAAAAATTAACTATAACACATTATTAGAAATTTTAATGATTCCATCTCTTAAGAGAAATCATCAAAAATCTGATTTTGAGATCCTAGTTTTGATAATTCTTCTTTCTTGGAGTAAATTGTTTGGAACAATATGATACAATGTGATCATCCTATATAAGAAAAAATGCCAAACCTAAACCAGATGCATCACAGAATACCACAAATCCCTCCCCAGCTTCTCGAAGTGTGAGCACTAGTATATAATTGAAAATACATTTACTCTCAATAAAAAAATCTATATTTTCTCATTCAAAATGAACTTCAATCCATTACAAGTGAGAGAGGTCATTGGAGAATCCCACTTGCATAAATTCATGAATTATATTATAATATCCAACCAAACCCATGATTCATTTAATATCAAATACATTACGTGGTTTCTCCCATGTAATTATAGATTTCATCTTTATAGATTTAACTAAAATACTATCTTCTGAGACCTTATGTCTCAATGAGATCACATATTAAATATGAAAATTACATTTTAATTACTTGGTAAAGAGAAAGGGATTTATAAACATCTCAAAAATTGATATTAGATAAATTATATGGTTATCCTCTAACATAGATTAAACTAGAATGTCATCCAAAAATAAAACAATGTCCAATTTAACATACTCATAATGTATCCAATTCATTATATCTAAAAAATATTTAAAAAAATTGGTTAAGAAAAATAGAATATTAGATACTCATAATTTCTATTTTTTCTCAAGAAAGATTCATTATTAATGCAATTTTCATTTATTCTCAATCGGTGACAACAAGATAAATTATTAATCTATAAGAACCACTTCTCCCCTGTCATCTAGTCAAATAGATCATCAAACAGAGAAAAATGATATTTTTTGTTTACAATGAATCATTTTTTTGGAAATCAAAACATAGGTGAATTTTCTTCATCATATTTATTCACAAATAAAATAGGTGTCACCTGAGGTGACACACTCGTGTTTATGAAACCATTCTCTAGAATATAATACAACTGATATTTCAACCCTTTCAACACTATAGGTTCTATATGATAAGATGTAATAGACACTAGATGAGTAAAATATACTAAATCAATAGATAACTCTACCACTCTTACCAAGTTAATGCTAGAGAAATCAGAGGTAAAATCTTTCTGAAACTCGATCATAACTAGAGGGTGATCATCACATAAATAACGGATTTCCAAGTCAAAAGCAGAAACTGATATTACCCATCCCAAATTTGGAAAAGATGGTTCAACACCACTTGACCTAGGGTCCCATTCTCCTTGAAATACATGGAACACCCCATCGAATACAGTACATGAATCCTGTTAAAGATAACAATCAAATCAGGCTTATGAAAAATTAGTCAATCTATCCCAAAAATAACATCTTCTGGTTTCATGTTGAGGACTAGGCAATTCCATTTAATTTCATTATCATATAAAGATAAAACATAATAGGGAAATCTTTAACCCTGAACTCTCTCTGTTCTAATGGGAATAGTAATATCTGTCACATATAAACAAATACACATTGTAAGATTCTTAATATTCACTATACCTGTAAATTAAAATTAATGATATGCACTAGTATCAAATAAAGAAGTCACTAAAGATTAAATTATAGTGATGATACCTTTAATAGTAACTTGACCCGGATCAGTTTCTTCATGATACACTTCCACTACTTGATAAAGATTCATTCCATAAGAATAAATATTGTTCCTCTAAGTTATTGAATCATCTAATTGCACCATAGTTATTTTAAGATCTAGTGATCATCTTCTACTAGATGTAGAATAAACAAAATTGAATATATTATGTATGCCTGCAGAGACACCACGATAACTATATATCTTTGGTTCCTTGGTAAAAACCAACTTTTCATAGCCTACCTTGGAAAACTAAATGAATATCAAATGTCTTATTCCAGTAATTCCAAGTGGTATAGACAATGCATACTGTTTAGATCCACCAAAAGACTCATCATGATTTCTCAATGATTTAAAGGAACTCATAGAACTATGACTTGGTGAAAAAGTAACTCCCATCAACCCTTACCTTCTTATTAGGCCAAGCTCGACCATCAATACTAAGAACAACACATTAGAAGAAGCAGT
This sequence comes from Viscum album, assembly GCA_963277665.1. Lineage (NCBI taxonomy): Eukaryota > Viridiplantae > Streptophyta > Magnoliopsida > Santalales > Viscaceae > Viscum > Viscum album. The sequence goes on along the minus strand of OY728161.1, from coordinate 603,664,929 downwards.
GATATTCTTTAATAAATACTTTGATCAAATATTAGGTTAGAGAGCCATCTCAAACCTTTGAGAAATCAGATTCTAAATGGATACAACCTCAACTGTAAACTGAACAGGCTTCATAAAATAGTTCTCATACTATGTAGTAGTTTAATTAATGATCCCCACAGGTTAGAGAAAAGAACATATAATCAAAGGAGAATTTAGAGGAAATTATTTTTTATACGAAAAATAATAAGAAAAAATATATAATATCATATTCTCAACACTCAAAATGTTTAATGTGCCCTAATCATATAGGTAAAAAACCCAAAATAGTGCATTATCAAGAGTCATAAAAACCACTAATTAAGGCTCTCCATATCCCATGTAAGAAGTGGTCCACATATCCATCAGTCACCTCCATGACTCTAGGTCCAAAAAATCTAGAACATTAACTACCTCCAAGTGGGGATTTCGATTTTCTCTGACCTAGCATTAGATAATCTATAAACAACGAAAGGAAATGTTATGGTGTGAGCTATAATTCCCAGTAGGGTATCACCAAGTATTTCATAATCCATTTAACAAAAAATAAAAAAAAATATTTTAAAATAAATAAATCCTAGAATGTAATGGAATTTAAATATTTTAAATGGAACATGATTTTATAATAAATTAAAAGGAGATATTTAAAAATATCCTCAAATTAATATTTTATACAAAATTTTTGTATAATGTAGTTAGAATGAAAAAAATAGTTCAATAAATAAATTTCAGAAAATATTAAATTCAATTACATCATATAATCATTTATAAATCACTATGTTGTGTTAGTATCTTGTAATAGGTTCCTCGCACTACTTAATCAATGATTTAATATCAATGTGTACACATGTCCCATGACATGGGTTGTCGGGTCTCAACTTCCCATTAGTGGAAAATAATTTGTAGAATGTTTAGATATATTTTTTTAAACTAATATCAATTATAGGGGGATAAATCCAAGAATTATTATCCAAATTACCAACTAACAAACCTATCATACATGCCCTTTATTAAATCAATAAATAAATCATTTTAAATTAGTTCAAAATTTAATTTCCCGCATTTGGTTTTCGACATGCCTTCCTCATTTCAAATCAAAATCATAGTTTTTCATCAATTAAGTCCCTTTAAAATAATCATTTAATTTAATCCATATAAATTCTTTTAATAAAATCCATTTAAAAATATTTCATTTAGTTTTATCAAATCAAACCAAAAATTTCAATTGTATTGAAATTGGGGGTTATCAAAATATCCATGATTTTTCAAAATCAGTAATCAATCATCCCAAAAACATGATTTTAAATTATTTGAAATTTTTTTTTAAATAAATTAGGTAACATAATTATTTTTATTATAAGGACAATAATGTATAATCACCTACCATAAATCAGTGATTAAATGATCAAATACAAAAAATGGGAACACCAATGGATAGGTCGAACACGTGAAAAAACAAAGTGTCCTTTGAAAAAATAGAGATCAAATACATTTTCAAAAAGAGGATTAATCACCCTCAAAGAAGGATATATGGAAAATTATAAGATTTTTTATCAAGGATATGTCACTCAGTAGAGATGATTCAAAAAATTTACATTAGAGATTCAATTTGAGAAGAAATGAGTTTGGAGGAACTATATCAAATATTGATATTATTCAAAATAAAAATATTATAAAAAAAGTATAGTGGGATAAAGTGAATAAAAAATAAATTTTGGAAAATTTATTTATTTTAAACACGGGACAATTCCATAGTACTCATGGCCATGATACAGAATGGCTGAAAACATTTAGACCACAATGTAGCCACATTAGACCATGCTACAAACACACCCAGTTATCCGGCCTTTTAAAAACATTCTATATACCTCGCCAAGACCTTATTCACCCTGTATAAGGACATAATTAAGCACTAGAACCATAAAAAAATGTGATAAAATTGGTAGTAGCACTAAAATGCACAAATTAGGGCTTCATGGCGATGTCAGACCTCTATAGAAAACCTATACTGAAATTGGATGTAGCTATAAAAAATAGATTCCAATTATCATAAAAATAGTAAAACCCCTTCTCTATATCCCTTTATAACCTCAATATATCATATTCCATATCCTTATGGTCCACAACTTATCTAAGACTCTCCATGCTGCTTCCCAAAACACCATGGTGTAACATCGTGTTGAAAACCAAAATTCATTCATTTGAATAAAACGACTGAGGGACACAACCATTAAACCCTTCGAACACTTATAATCATACACCACTAATTAAAAAAACATACAACCCTTAACATTAGTTCATTTTCCCTGAAAAAATATCCATGTCCTCAAAATTCCAGAAAGGAGCCCATATAAAAAAGGAAATTGAAAAAAAAACTCAAGAAGTACCTTAATGAAGGTGGAAGGATGTTATAGAAAAAGATATTTTTAAATGATTTATTTTATTCCTTAAACAGATATTTGGTAAATAAAATGAATTTTTTAAGAAATATCAATATTACATCATAATTATTTCATAAAAGTTATGGTGTATTTATAAACGGTATTTCAAACCATTCACTCAAAAAATATCCATTTCAAAAAAAAATTTAAAAAATCACTAGAAGTTGGTTTTTTGAAATTTTATATTAATTAATTATTATAATTTTATAAAACAAATATATAATTTGGAATAAAATAATTATAATATTCATTCAGAAAATGGATAAATACTATTCTTGTAAAATATGTATTTTTAAAGAAGAATCTAAGGTTTCTCTCATTACATATCGAGTAACATCCATTATATGATTATTAATTTATTTTATTTTATTTATTATCAATAAATATCATTAAGATAATTAATCAATAGGGATTAATGTTTTTAACATAAAAATACATCACATAGTTAAAAACAAATTTCTAAAAAATATCTCTTTCTACTATCAAATAATTTTATCTTCATTTGTACATATTTAATATCAATTAAGGAATGATTATTCATTAGATTCTATGTCTAATAAATAATACTTATATAAATATAGAAATTTAAATGAGATATATTTATATTTAAAAAGAAAAATATAAAATATTAAGAAACCCCACTTAAATAGAAAAATTACCCTTTTGAAATTTAATTATTCTTAACCTCAAATGACTTCATTATTCTCATTCATAATTTTTTACTAAGTTACTATGAATTCATAAAAAATAATTTGGAAAATCATTTTACATTTTATTCATAAAATAGTCACTCCTTTTTATAACCTCCAATGAAATGGCTATGTTTTATAATTCATTCATAATAAATAATATTTCTCTATTTTTTTATTTTCTTATTATAGTTTTGTGTGTTACACCCTATCAAAAGTAATATTAATCTAAATAAATATAAATAAAATAACTAGGGTGTCACATTTTCCCCTACTAAATAAAATTGTGTCCATTAATTTTTATCTATGTCTGGTAAATAGGGTTTAAATTATTTTTAGAATAAATTCGAAGAAGTATAAGAAAAATATAAATAAGTGGAATGAAATATATTTAAATCCATTTTAATAATGTATCATTTAAAAAATAACATTAATTTCAATGTTAATACAAGGAAGCTAATCATTTCCAAAATATTTCTTAAACAATGTATTTAAAATTATGAGTCTTATCATTTTAAATGAGTTTCATGAAGAATGCCTTCATGGATAAGAAATATTTCCCATACAAGACTCAATATATTTATCTTTTTCTTCCATGAGTTGAGTAATTCTTATCAATTAAGATAGACACTTGGAAAAAATGTTAATACTTGACTTCATTCAATACCATAAGAATAAGTTCATCCTTTAATTGGGTTTTGAATATTTTTCAACCTCTATTTAATCAAATATTTTAAATAATAAATACAAACGATAAAATTTTCAGTCCAGAGGAACAAAAATTTACATTTAAAGATTCTTAAGAACCATACAAAGATAAGAATTTATTTCCATTTTCATATCCATTAACCAAAATCAAAAATGATGAGCACATGTTAATATAATATCCAATTTTTATAAAAATTCATATGAAAAAATAATACTTAAATATCTAAAACCTCGGTTGGACATCAACTCATTTGAACTGATGATCAATCATTGACTAGTTAACAAATGATGGTATCTTAAACTCTTAAATTATCTTCATTTGATAAATTCATAACCTATAAATTATTCTAAATTATTTCATTGAGGCTAACTATACCATCATTTATCATAAAAACCCATAATTATATAATTTATAAGAAAGATTTAAATTTCTTACTTTTCTGGGATATTTTTGGTTTAGAGTTTTATGGAATAGGGAAAAGTATTACATAACAACGTTTATGATTCCCTATAATGTAAAATTTTCAAAATAAACATTTTCTATTTTTTATACTCCCATTTCAGTATTAAAACACATAATTATTTTTAGATAATTTTTGATTACTAAATGTTAGACATTATTTTATTTCTTATAAATCATTAACAACTATAAAAAACATTAGAGAATCTATTATGAGAAAAAAAAGAGATTATTAAGGAATGTAGATGATAAATAAAACATGTTGGGCCTTTTAAATACTTTTATAGATTTTAATGTATTTCTATTAATAAAATTAATATTGATCTTGTGTAAAACATAAAATTGATTATTAAAATGAAATTATTAAGAAAAAATAACTCCTAAAATAATCTTATGAGAAGGTGTAAATAATAAAGGTGAATTTGAAACACCATATTCAGATAACACATAATAGAATAAAATAACCCAATAATTCTAACATAATTTCTTAATCAAATATCATAAATAGATAATTCTAATATAAAATAATCATGGAATAACTTATCTAGATAATTCCAATATGAACTCATAATTGAATCACTTAACCAGTTAATCCCAATGGCTTATCTATTATACAATAAATCATAAACTAAGGAATGGATGGGTAATATCATACCAACACAAAAATATATAAAATTTCTTCAAACCATATCATGAATAAAACGTATAAAATATTCCATTTACATCAGGAACATCATAATATTTACACTTGATCCCATAACAAAAAATAGTTATAATTGTCCTAAAATGATAGAGAATCCCATTTTATTTTGGAAACATTTTGAAACATAAAAATAATAAAAAAAAATGAGGAATATTGTCTTATTTATACATAAAATACAATTTTAGATAAATTTTGATAATTAATAAATTCTATAATGGTGGAAAATGTATGCATAGGGTAAATGATAAAATAAAAATTCTTTTAAATTTTGTAAAGAATGACAAGATGATATGTATAGAAATAATTGAAAAGATTTATTTTTAAACCCTTATAAGAAAATTAATGATTGTTTAAATTAATTTAATCATTCCCTTAAAATATAATGAATAAAATTCTTCAAACACAAAAAAAAAGATCTCGGACATGGACAAGGAATATTGTAAAACATTTAATACAATGTTTTAATGAAAAACCTCTTACAAAATTCACAAATTCTAAAAAAATCCACCGAAAATGATAAATTAAATATATTTATAGATACTTAAATTTTAGAAAAAAAATGTTAAAATTAATATTTAATTATATACATCACAAAAAATAAGAGATTTGTTGTAAATTGTATAAATAAAAAGAGAAAATTGATATGATAAATTTGTTAACCGGAGTCACCACTTGTTTCATTGTTATATAAATACAAAATTGTAAAATTATATTAACAATTTCATTTTTTAAGAAATTATTTCTAGTAAATTATATTATAATTATTCCTTTTGTTTCATTTTTTTATTATGTTCTATATAGTCACTAAAATAATTAAGTTCATGTTGGATGTTTTGGGTTTGTTTAGTCTATAATATCAAAAGAACATTTTAATTTTACAATGGTCAAACAGGTAATGGATACATCATATCTATAATAATAAAGATGTTATAAATATAATTACTATAAATTTTAGGTACTTTTATAACCATCAATTTACAGAATTCATGAAAAATGAAACACAATATTTCATGGATATTGTAATCCGCAAATACACATTATCAACATTTCCATTTTTCTAATGACTAAAAAGTAAATAAAATTGGTAAATATTTTATATTTTTTAATCATAATAATACTATAAATATCATATTTATTTTTGAAATTCCTCTTTATAACCATCCATGCGAGAAGGTAGTGAAAAACCAAATGCATCACTTTATAGATGTCACGACCCGACCCAACGGGGCTCGAGCCGCGACTCCCCAAGCCCGGCTCCAATAGGCCAGGGGCTGGCGACTAGCGCCAAGTAGGCTATCACAGACATGAGAGGCATTAGCCTATGGTACCTGTACACATGCACCCACAAACACCTCCATGCAACAGTGCATAGATATTTAAAACTGAAAAGAAAATGCAGGCATACAACTATCCCAATCGGAGTGCAACAACAAAAGTACAAAAGGGAAAAACAGGGCCCACCAAAAGAAAACTACAAAGTGCGTTCAACCTGCTCTGAAAAAGGGAAACGCTGCCACAAACACCCGCCGGAAATATCTCTTGTCATCGCACCGAAAAACACCCCGGTCAGTCTCGCTCACTTAGCTCCGCGTGCTCCGGGTCCTCCTGGGACTCCGTCGAATGGTCTGTGGTCTACACAAGACACAATCATGTACTGGCAAAGCCCATGCAGGGGTGAGTATAATCATACTCAGTAGGCACCCCAAAAACCCAAAACCAAAGAGAGCAACTAAAAGGCAATAGTCCGCTCATCCCAACCAGAGGGAACCCAGACGAGAAAGAAACTCCATCTCGTGACCATCCTCGGCTAAACACAACTCATCAGCTCAGCTCAGCTCAGGTGTATTCCCATACATACACCATGAAATCCATATATACTCATCTCATGACACAAATCCACAAGAGGTACTGACTTCGTCACCAGCAAATTCCCACAACCAGAAGAGTACACCACACGAACACTGTCATCCCAGATGACACTCATCTGATAGATACACTCCATCGGGTTTCTCACAAACCTCTTAGACGCTCACCCGAGAGATATTATCATCAGATAGAATCACTGAGGAAACCTCAATGAAACAACATAACCACCAAACTCCTCGGATAGGGGAACACTCCTAGGGTCTGCTAGGGGATACCAGAACCCACTCCGATATACGAATCTCACAGATTGGGGATCACTCCCAGGGTCCGCTGGGGGATACCCCGACCCGATCTGGCATACATAGTTCTCACAAATAGGGGATCACACCCAGGATATGCTGGGGGATACCACCACCAGATCTGGCATATGTAGTTCTAACAAATAGGGGATCACACCCAGGATCCGCTGGGAGATACCACAACCCGATATGGCGCTCGACAGAAGCACATCACTCAGATAGAGGATCATCGCCCATATAAAGGTGGTCACGATGATACCGGAACCCTATCTAGTATAACTTGAGATATAGGGGATTGAGCTGACGATGCCACAACCCTACCAAAATCACGCTCTGAGTAGAGGATCGCATAACCAAGGATACTGCAACCCTACTATACACCTCATGCTGAGTAGGGGATCGTATACCCGACGATGACACAACCCTACTGAGCACGGCCCACCGCATAGGGGATCATAATCATGATGATGCCACAAACCCTACGGGGTTAACCATCTAGATAGGGGATCGCCGCCCATGAATAAATGGTCAGAGCAATACCAAGGACCAGATCTAGGGAAAAGATTCTAGAGGATCCCGCTCCGGGCCCACCGTAGGGATTCCATAACTCTTAAAAATTAAACATCCCATCGAGAGGTTCACAAGCCTACAATAGGGTTGTGATGCCGCAAGAACCCTCATATGAACGAACCAGGGGGTACCCTAAACCACTACTGGTCCAAAACGTTGCTAACCCGAGTGACCAACAACAACACCACACTACGCACCTCCAAGGCCAAAACTGAGGCCACCATCACGATTTACGCAGAAAAACACATAGGATAGGATGTTTACATGCCCGAAACGGAGCAGCGGTAAAAAAAGAACTATTCACCGTAGCTAGCTCATATGGGTCCCACAAAAAGATCCCAAAACCCGTCGAGCGGATCATACCACGGCGATCCCCTTAGAAAAACAAGCGGAATCGACTACTCGTTCGTCCAAAACGGACACTCGGTGAAAAAGGAACTATTCACCGAAGGTCGGCCCAGGTGGGGCCCACGCCTCGATCCCGAAACATATCGAACGGATTGCACCATTGCGATCCTATGGAAAAAACACACAGGATCGACTATTCATCCGCCAAAATCGGACTCGTGGTGCGAAAGCTGCGTTTCTCCGCAAACGTCAAAACCCGGCCTCAAGGGGCTCGCACCCCATTCTCAGTCGCAACACCCAGAAACCAACTCAAAAATTCTTTCATACCATCATGGTCACAAAGCCACTGAAGGCACGTCATTCAAACGCTCCGTGTAGAAGTTACAACAGCCCGAAGTCGTAAAATAATAAAATATTATTATTTTATACGCCATTTCTAACTACCGGGACATTATCCCAAACCATAAAATTCTAAAACTGAGTTCAAAGGGTCTGTCTCGATGCAAGGAATACATCTCCTCAAACAGCTCACAAATCGGAGTTTCGGTTTGTGAGTTATGGGGGTTTAAAGAACTCACGGAAAATCCTGGCCGGACCACCGCCATCCTCCCCGGAAACTACCGCGCTACGGCCAGATTCCGCCACGCCGCCACCGCCGTTGCCGAAAACCGCCGCGCCACCGCCGCCTTGCCTTACCGGATTCCTCCATGGCCACCGCCGGAATTCGGGATTTCCACCGGAAAACATCCAGGGACCCCCGGGAGCACCCCGGTGCCCCAAAAACAGATCTGAAACATGTTTCGGAAACCTCAGGACCCAAACTATACAACCCTTATGAAGATTTGAAGAAAAAAACACATAAATGGGGTCCAGGATTTTAAAACTCAAACCACCTACCTTGCGGGCGAAACACTGATGTTTCGGGTGCAGAACGATGCCTGCGACGCGCTGGAGCTTGATCTGCTGACAATCGGCGCTGAAAACGGACGCACGGAGCTCGATCTGACGAAGAAACGGAGGAAGGGGAGGGTTCCATCTGGTGCCTGCATGTACAAGGTGAGGGAGGGGGAGTGATTGATTTATTTTATTTTTTAAATTAAAATAACTTCATTTTAACTCCCCCTCCAACTCGCCTCCGACCTGGCACCCAGCGCCGACAAAAAATATGTCGCGCCTCGGGTAAACACGGTGTTCTGAACGCAAAGGAAGACTCGGAATTGTGATCCAAGACTCTGTTCAGAAGTTATTCAAGTCGACGCTCACACACTAACTTCTCCATTTATTTACTAAAACGCCCCTAGTGGCGTTATCCACCGCAGACCCGCGCCCGCAAAGTTTACACCCTACCTAGGGTAAACATCATGTTCCGGACGCAACCGTGCCCTCAGAATCCCATTCTGAGCTAATTTTTAGAGGATATCACACCCCTTCCACGTGCATAATATAAAAAAACTTAATATTTTTATAAAATTTATTCCGGGCACACCGGGCCTCGGAATCGCACGCCGTCTTCGCACTTAGCTCTAGAATTATTCATAGAAATATTCCAAAGTCTAACAGGGCCAAAAAATCGAGTCTCTACAATAGAGAGGGTAGTCCATATGTACATAGGAGTAATTTGTCAATTTTCCAATGGATATGAGGGTAAGATTATTGATAGAATATTATCTATCCAGCATAATTATAATTTTATAAAAATTATATATATTAATAAATTAAATCATAATCACTATCTTTGTGAGTTGGTGATGAATAAAAAAATTTATCTCTTCATGTTGGTGGTCTTCAACACGTACGCACAAGAAATATTTTCATTTCCCACAATATGTATTAGTGGTAAGAATAGTTATTACATCATAATAATAATATTTAATTATTGTAATGATATTGATTTCATTATCATAGGGTGGTTAATAAATATTTTATAGAGGAATATGATAGAATAAACTTGAAATAATTTTGTAAAGACTTATAACTCCCCCTTGGATATATTCATTTTGCATACACAATAATACTTATACGGTTTGGGAAGTGGAGTTAAAGTGGGATTTGAGATGATATTGGTTTAGATAGAGTGCTCAAAGAGTGTGAATATGTTATGATAGGTGGTTCCCTTTTTCATATGAGAAGAGTGCAACATTTTTAATTGTAGTTTCATAACATAAATTGAGATATCATTATTATAGAACGTTAAACCTAAATTAAAAAATAATAAACTAAATAATATGTGAGGTCATGAATTCCTCTATATGAAGATTGTATAATGATTTTTTGGTGATATTTATGGACTAACCTCTTGTTTACACATTTTTACCTTCGTTTAACCTTCGCTATGGTGGCTAATTTTTACATTAGTATTTTATTCATAATTACCAATATTAAGATTATCCCAATTCAAAAAAAATTAACAGGATGATTGATAAAATAAAATCGATTTTAATGATTCAATTAATATATTTGGTAGAAATTATTTACAAATTAAGTTCACAAAACACATGAAGGTAGTATGATCCCTATACTAAGGCACATCCATGCTCATTCAGCCTGGTCCAAAGTCAATCATGCTCATCTTAACAAACTGAGGTCCTTACTCAAGCCTTGAAATCATAAATAATTAATTACTATAATTATAATGAATTATTTAATTTAGTTTCAACTCAATATAGAGTATGATAACTTACTAGATCATCATCCCTCCCCATAAACGCAACCAAATAATCACCATTTATTCATGTAATAACTATGAAATCAAAACCATAAACTTATCTATCCAATTTTCATAAAATAGTTATTAGTTTAGTTCAAAATATTTTAATAAAAAAATAATTCAAAAAACACCACTACAATGCACCTCAATGAAATGATGTGTGATGACATGCATATGGACTCCTAGGATGCTGTCTTTTGAGGATGATATTATTCCCCCACATGGTCAACTTATTCCACTATTCTATTGTGTAAATCAGACCAAATATCAAAATGATGAATCCCAAAAAAATAGTAGTGGAGAGGATGAGGTCAATAAAGTTTAGAAGAAGGTGTGACATACCATAAATTAGAGACTGAATCCACCCAAAAGACTCCATTGTGATGCATTAAATAGGGAGGAAGGTAGTATGATCCCTCTACCTTTCCATAAACCTAGGGGTAGAAGTGGGGGGTGAGAGTAAAAACACCAGAAGGACTAAATAATAACACACCATTTGAGTGGGAATCTTGAAATCCACACGATGTGATCACCCAATTGGAAAACCAAGAACAAAATATGAACCCTTCTCTATTCGTAGTTAGTAATTTCTCATAGTTATGATGAATGATTACATAGGCCATGCACTAATTGGGTGACATGTATACATGTAACAACTGGGTACCGATGATATCATAACCACCTCACCTAAATATGGTTGTCGGGTCCTGGACCTCCAGGTACCACCAGTTGCCCCACCGACATGTAGTCCCCACCATGTGGCCCACCCACAAGCCTGAACGGGTCATCTGACTAATGACAGTCCCCATAGGCCCACAATTTTCCATTCTCGAGTGTTTTTTACTCACTAACACACACCCTGAAAAACATCCCAAATGGTCACCCATCCGGATCACTACTCTAGGCCAATCACGTTTAACTGTGGTGTTCTAATCAGTTATGTTCCCGAAAATGAAGGTGCACCATGTTGACATGAGTCATATCATTTATCCATTTAACCATTTTTTATTTTGGGGTGTTAAAATCACCACCACCCCCCACACCCCACCAAATGAAAATGTCCTTGTTGAGGGACCTATATCTTAGCCCAGGCAGTGCACTGCACATCTGGATGGGAACCACCTCTGATATGAAATGTAACAACTCGGTCTCGGTGACAGCGCAACCACCCCACATTAACATGACCTGTTCGGGCATGTGGGTGGGCCCCAGGGTGGGGGCCATGTGTCTTCATGGAAACGAGTGGTACCTGGCAGGCATGGATCCGATGACCATGTTAAGGTTGGGTGGTTGTGCTATCACCGAGACCCAATTGTTACATTTCGTATCATATTTTGTACCCAGCCATAAGTGCAGTGAACTACCTGGGTTGGGATGTAGGTCCCACAACGAGGATGTTTTGCTCTAAAGGGGGTGATTTTAAAACGAAAAAATGATAATGGGTTAAATGGATAAATGATATGAATCATGTCAACAAGGTGAACCTTCTTTTTTGAGAGCCAACGTAATTAGAACTCCACAGTAAGAAGTGTTTGGACTAGAGTAGTGATCAGGATTAGTGAGCTTCAGAGAAGTTTCCCAGGGTGTGTGTGAGTGAATTCAAAATAGACTTCAAAGGACAAATGTAGGCTTGTGGGGAATTTCATTAGTCAGATGACCCATTCGGGCTGGTAGGTGGGCCCCAGGGTGGGGACCATGTGTCTGTGGTTTAACTGGTGGTACCTGGCGGCCCAAGATCCAATGGCCATGTTAAGGCGGGGAGTTTGTACAGTCACTGGGATGCAGTTGTTACATTTGGTATCAGAGGAGACTGTAAATCATTCACCCATAAAGTAATGTCATCACATATTCAAGGTAAAGACCACTACTGCTAACTCTAGGTCATGGGTATCATAGTTCTGCTCAAGAAGCCTCTGCTATAATGATCAATAAACGATCACTCCTCGCTCCTGCATCAGGACACATCCAAGCATGTTCTCTGATGCGTCAGAGGAGACTATATACCCAATTCCCCCTTTTAGTAGCCTTAATATGGGGGCACTCATCAGTCTTTTCCACAGATCCTGGAAACTATGTTGCATCTCTCCATCCACAAGAAAGGTTTCCCCTTCTTTGTAAAAGATGAAAATGGTGCTGCAACTCTGGAAAAGTCGGGCTTGAATCTCTGATAGTATTCAGCCAACCCAAAGAAACTCTACACCTCCATCATTCTCTAGTGTGGATCCCAGGCTAACACAACTTCTATCTTCACTAGATCCACTGAAACTCCAGCCTTTGAGATAATGTGTCCCAAAAAGTGGACCACTTGTATCTATAACTGGCACTTTGAGTGTTTACCATAATGTTGTTTCTCTTAGTGTGTATCCAGAACTATCTGTAGATGATAGGCATGCTCCTCCACCGTCGCTAAGTATATCACGATGTCATTAATGAACACCACCACGAAGCGATCTAGGTATGGCTAGAAGATCCTATTCATGAGTCCCATGAACACTGTTGGGGTGTTGGTCATGCCAAAGGCATAACAAAGAAATTAGAATGGCCATACAGACATCTGAAGGCTGTATTCCACACATCCTCTTCTCCTATCCTGAGATGATGATAGCATGATTAGATTTCTATATTTGATAACCAGAGAGCTCCCTTTAGTTGATCGAAAAATCATCAATCCTCGAGAGTGGATACTTGTTCTTAACAATCACCTAGTTCAGTTGCTGATAGTCCACATAGAGTCTCAAACCCTCATCTGCGTTCTTGGAGAACAAAATCAGGGCTTCCCATAGAGAAACACTAGGTCATATGAACCCCTTTTCCTTCAAGTCATCTAATAGTACACATAACTCATGAAGCTCCATGTGATCCATCTGATATGCTACTGTAGATATCGATGTCATCTCGGGGTATAGATCGATGTAAAAGTCTACCTCTCTGGGTGGAGGTAGTCCTAGAACATCATCTGGAAAGACATCAACATACTAGTCCACCACTAGAGGATAGCACAGTCTCTTGATATCAACTTCTCTGAGGGTATGGCTAGACAACTAATTATTAAATGGTTTCACCCTCTTCTACGTAAGTCCATCATGTGATGCAAAGGTTCCCTTCTAGCCGGTGAAGGGAAAATGGGTCACGTCCGTGTGGACACACAGCCCTTTGTGAATAATAAATTCAATCTGATCATATTATATAGATAACAAGTCCATCCCCAACATGAAATGGTATGGCCTCTAGGCCACTACTAAGAGATCCCAGCTGAAACTCTCACCTCCAAGAGTAAGCTACACTACCACCTTGGAAGACTGTGTGCTTGTTGATGTAAGCCGCAAGAGAATGGTCACAGCTCGTCAGCCACAGTGAACAAAGGAGGCGGCTGGCATGATGGCTGGCTACTAGACTGGATGTGCCTTGACCGCTATTCCACCAGCTAAAGGATGATATGGCAGAGGTCAACGCACCTCCAGTGGGTTCTACGGCAACCGAGCGGCGCCCATGCGGTGCCCCCGCCTCACCAACTAAATGGCCATCAGGTTGGTCAGGAATACAGGAGACTGGGGGGATACACCTCCCACGTCGGACAGAACTAGGCCACCACCCTCAGAGCAGGCCACCACCCTCGTGTCGGGGCGTCGCCCTTGGACAAACCTGCCGCCCTCAGATGGGACCGGCGCCACCGGACCTGGCCGCCGCCCTAGCAGGTGGCCGCCCCACGTAGGTCGGGAAGCCCTTTAGGGGATCCCCTCTTGCAGGCTAGACCTTACATCAGTTAAGTGGGCCGAGTCCACCTCGGCCTAGCCTAGACCAGGTCGGGCCATGTCAGTTCAACCGGGTCGGATCGAACCCGGGCCCCATTGGGCCCAAAAACACACAAAATAGGCCTTAAATCCTAAATCAGACATGCTTTTTACAAACTGTATATTGTGTTAGGAACCTTAGAGAGAGATAGTCCTTTTGACATAATCCATGATTTTTTTTGTGAAACTTGGTGTAGGGCTAGGTTGGATCACCCCTGAACCCAGCTGGACCCTCACCACTAAAATGCCAATAAAGCACAGACCAAGCGTCTGACTGATGCGTCGTCTGTTGCGTTGGATCCCTTATGACTTGGTGGATCATCAGGTTAGTTATTTCTGAGACTTCGTGCTACTTGAGATACAACTGATGGCTTGGGGATCGGTTCTCCCAAGAGCACTATGTATAGAACCCAGCGATTGGCTGAGACCAGACTACTGCTAAATTTTAGACTCGGAGTGACTCGACGGTCATGGTACGTTATGGGGAGGAGTACCTTAACAGACCACTATGAGGGTGGGTGGTTCTGTGTGACCTAGCGGCCCCGGTGGGTAGAGGCTGTGGTACCCAATATGGAGGTGTACCTTAGCAGACCATGATGGGGGTGGATTTCTCTGTGTGACCTAGCAGACCCATAGTACCTGATGGGGAGATGTACCTCAGCAGTTCAAGGTTAGTAGGAAGGGGATCATAGTGACCCGGCAGGCCCACTGTACTCAATAGAGGAGGAGTTCTTCAGTAGCTAAGGCATTTGACGTTGTGACTGGGGATGCAACTTTTTTACTTCCCCTAGAACAAATACTAGTGTGAGTTGTATTTACATTGTGCTTGTGATTGAGGATATTCTATGTGGTACTTTACCTGTGTGGTAATATACAATCGTGGTGTAACCTTGTTGTATTTATTTATGGAACACTTGGAGACCATCTGGGTCTTGGGGTCCCTACTAAGTATCATTATACCCACCCCTATACTGGCATCACCTGCACCTTTTTTGTCTTGTGTGGATAAAGTAAAACACTGATCGTGGATGAGGGAGCCCAGACTTCATGGTGCTCAGAGGTGGACCGTGCGGCGTGATGAGAAGCAGAGGAGACGAGCAGACGTGTTGTGCAGTGGATGCGATCTTTACCTACCCTTCAGTTAGGAACCTCGGAGGATGGCCCAATAGTTGTTTTCCTTTTTTATTTCAGTTGAACTGCACATCCCACCATACTTGTACTTTTATAGTTGGGCCTGTATTCTGGAACCTTTTAACTTCAGAAATATTTTACTACAGCATTTTACTTCACAGTTTCTTTTGGTTGTGCTCTCAAACCATGTGTTTTACAGGTTTAAAGGTAGAGTCTTCCCATTTTAGGGAATATGGATTTTGGTTCTAGTTTCCATCCCCTGGCCTATGGAATTCGGGAATGGGGTAGTCACATCATTGGCCCCAGGGGACGAGTCATGACAAAGAACCCTCACGTCGGGTTGCCGCCCTCAGACCAGGCCGCAGCCCTTGAGTCGGGCCCCCAACCTCTGATCAGGCCGCCGCCACCCTTGAGTCGGACCACCACCATCAGAATAGGCCCCCATTTTTGGACCAGGATGCGACCCCCATACTGGGCCGCCACCCTCGGAGCAATCCTCTGCCCTTGATTTGGGTCTCCGCCCTCGAGCTGATCCACCTCTCTTGAGCTGGGCTACCGCCTTTAGAGCAGGTCGCTGCCCTCAACCCGGGTCGTCACCCTCAGACCGGGTCACTTCCCTTAGGTAGGGCTGCCCCCATATGCTTGGCCGCCACCCTCAATCCGAGATGCCACCCTCGGACTGGGTGTCCTCCCCAGAGGGTCTCCGTCCCCGAATTAGGTTGCCGCCCAAGCAGGTCGCCGCCCCACGCAAGCCGGGATGCCCCTTTGTATTCTTCCCTATTCGGTCTAGGCTACCCCTCTTGTAGGCTGAGTCCACCTCGACCATGCCCATACCAGGTCGGTCAGGGTCGATCTGACCGGGTCAGACTGGACCCAGGCCCCACTGGGACTGGAAACACACAAAATGGGCCCTAACTCTTAAATTGAATGTTCGTTTGACAAACCATTTGTAGATTTAGGATCCTTGGAGTGAGAATATAAATTGGACTTACTCCATGAGTGTTTTGGAGAAACATGGAGTACATCTAGGTTAGATCACACCTAAAACCCAACTGGGCCCTTGGTACAGAAATTCCAATAACGCACAGACCGGGTGTTTGACTAATGAGCTGTTTGATAATTTGGAACCCTTATGACTTGGCGGCTCATTGGATTAAATATTTGTGAGACTTCATGCGAGTGAGATAAAATTGATAGATTGGTGAGTGGTTCTACCAACCGCACTATGTATAGAACCCTACGACTGGCTGAGACGTGATGATTGTAGACTTTTTGACTCATAGTGACTCGATAGCCGTGGTACGTGATGGGGAGGAGTACCTTCGTAGACCACGATTGGGGTGGGTGGTTTTGTTTGACCTGGTAGGCCACGGTGGGGGGAGGCCATGGTACGTGATGGGAAGGAGTATCATAGCAGACCATGATGGTTGTGGGTGGCTATGTGTGACCCGGATGTCCCATAATACCTAATGGGGAGGAGTACCTCAGCAGTTCAATGTTTGTGGGAAGTTTCTCAGAGTGACCTAGTAGGCCCACTGTACTTGATAGAGGATAAGTTCTCCAGTAGTCGAGGCCTTTGACATTGTGACTAGGGATGTTACTTGTTATTACCCCTATAATAAATCCATGTGTGAGCTGTCATTACATTGTTCTTGTGATTGGGGATATTGTATGTGGTACATTACCTATGTGGTAATCTACCTTCATTGTGTTACCCAGTGGTTTTTCTTTGAGGAACTCTAGAAGAACTTCAGGTTCATGGTGTCCCTACTGAGTATCGTGATACTCACACCTGCACGAGCTTCACCCACACCTTGTTGTGTCTTATGCAGACGATGTACGACATTGATAAAGGCTGAGGCAGTCAAGACTGAATGGTGCTTGGAGGTGGACCACTCGACATGATGAGACGTAGAGGAGATGAAAGAATGTGGGGTGCAGTGGAGTAGATCTATACCTAAGAGTCAATTAGGAACATCGAAGTAAGACCATGTAGCTGTTTTCTATTTTCTTTCAGTTGTATTTTACTTCGAGTCGTAAATGTAATTTTATAGTTGGGCTTGTATTATGGCCCCTTATACTTTCATCACTCTTTTACTACAGCATTTTTCCTCATAGTTGCTTCTTGTTTTTTTTCTCAAACCATGTGTTTATACAGGTTTAAATTCAATACCATCATGTTTTAGGTAAAACACCTTTCGGTGTTAGTCGCTAGCCCCTGGACTATGGAAGGCGGGATTGGGGTTGTCATGGTACGGACCCCCGGGGATGGGTCATGACAATACAAGTTTTTGTAGACACTCAAATAATATTCTTGGTCTTATAAAAATTTATTCAAACTACACTCATATTTTTTCTATGCTATAAAGATGGGAAACACTGTTTTCACAAACTATGTAGAAAACATGAAACCTAGTCCACCCTTCCAATAACTTGAACTCTAATCCCTAAACCCAAAGAGAATTTCTGAGACCCCAATACCTCTTAAGAAACATCATTACATGCCAAAATTGGTCCTTTTAGAGGTTATAACCCTATGAAATTCTTTGGGATTCTGCGACTAAAATTTGATATATATATATATATATATATTAATTAAAATTTAAAATTAGTTATGAAATTTTGAACACATACATATATGAGATATTACACATGCTAAAATAATTAACCCGCATAAATGACACCCAATAATAGGAAAAAAATATATAATGTCATGATAATCAACCTCCGAATTATATAACTAAAAAATAAATATTAAAATTTAAAATTAGTTGTAATTTGGTGGTGTTATACATAAGAACATTTATTTACAAATAATATAATAATTAAAAAATCTTATACCACCAAATATCCTAAACCACCCAATATAATGGGATTTATAAAAAGTATTTCACATTTTACATTTCCAAGATCTTTTAAAATTAAATATTATTAGAATTATGAAAATTGTTCCATAATAAATTTGAAACTTCAACAAAATTTATATTTTTTTTCATGAAAATGGGTTCATAGGTTTACACACTTGTTTCATTTTGGACACACTTCCTTCGTTCAATAGAAGTAACCATTCATAAAATTTCCCATTTTCTATAGTTCCTTCACATCCTCAATCCCTGGAAAAATAATTTGAGGATTTTGGATGAGAAAACTAAAGCTCTATAAGGGATATAAATGAAAAAATAGTTAATGAATTTAAAATATTATAAAATAAAAAATTAAGTTTAATATATAAAAAAACTTATTTTAGATATTAAAATCAACTTCTTTGATCAAGTTGATTTATAAAAAATTTTATAATCAACCATAAATCATAAAGGTTACATGGAAACAACTTATTGATAAAAATTATATGGGAAAACCAAAACCTGTTAATTATAATAGATATTTATAATGGAATAACATATCCATTTAGTTTTGACATAAACTCATAATGTAATTACATTACCTTGTAATTCCAACATAAACTCACAATGGGATAACATACCTAGTTAATTAAAATATCATGATCCATGAAGAATAAATCTTCAGCCAATGAATTAAAAAGAGATACTAGACCCAAAATCATCATATAAAATATACAATTAATATATCATGAATTAAACACCTAAAACCTTTCATTTAAAACAAAAATCTCATAAAATAATGGAAAACATCCTTTTATTTAAAAAAATGGAATTGGAAAATCCTTAAATACATGTAAATATGAACTTCTTTGAAAGACCATAAAAACATTTATATGATATTGATAATTAATAATTAATATACTGGTTATAAAATATTTTCATTTATTAAAAATTAAAATAAACATAATTTTTAAATTTCATAATGATAGTAAAAATATCCTACATAGAAAATATTAAAAAAATCATTCTTAAACCATTGTAAAAAACTAAAAGATAGTATAAAATAATTGTACTCACCCATTTAATTTATAAATTTTGGTATTATATAATCATATAAAATAATATTCATATGGAATAGAAATATTTTAAAACATTTAAAAATGTTTTAATGAAAAATACCTTACAGTTTTTATAAACAAAAGGACATTGTAGGAGATAACTTTTACTGGATTTATAAAAAAAATTCAATTCAATGAAAAAATAAATTTGAATGGTAGTTTCTAAATCAAAAAAAACAAGTATTTAAAATTGAATAAGACTAAATTAATGCATATTGAGATGAAAACATCCTTCCAACGAGTCCTGTATCATTTCAAATGTTCTATAACAAATTAACAATATAATTTTATTAATAATATAATTTACTAAGATAGTAATTCATTCTCATTAAATTATAATTCTTCCATTAATTAAATTTATTTAGGAAAATTTCTATGTTCATGTTTGATGCTTTGGAATTGTTTTTCTTATTAACTAAAAAATTAAATTAGAGTGTTGATAGTGATCAAATTTCTCATCATTAAATAATATATAGATTCATAATTATGTTATAATTAACATTTTTATACATTTAATACATTTTCTAAACCATCCTTGTAAATTAGTCATGATAAATGAGGATGATGGTTTCATGGGTGAGGTGGTCTAAACCTATACATGAGAAATTTCTATATTTTTTAAATATATGAAATGGAAATATATTTGTAAATTATTGGAAATAAAATAATGTAAAAATATAATAAATACCATATTTTTTAATTAAATACATCCTTATGACCATCCATGAAAAAATATAGTGAAAAATGAAATTCATCACTTCATCGAGATAGTTGTCTGCACGTATACACAAGAGATTTCTATTTCCCAACAGATATTAGTGTAACAAGTTATATAATATTTATTATAGAATAATAAATATTTAATAAAGATAATATATATTCATTTACTCAATCTTTATATCACAATATACATGGTCGTTATCAATAAAACAAATGCATCGATTTGTGGAGGTGGTAGTCAACATGTACGAATGAGAAATATTGGCATTTACCATAAGATGAAGAGGAAGTATAAAATATTTCTTCCATCATTGTAATAAAATTATAGTATATTAAATATACTTATTTAATTATGTTGTGATGGTAATAATTGATTTAATGTTTGTAGAAAAAGAAATAAACGTGAAAGAATTGAGTTATGTCTTATACCTCCTCATTGGATGTCTTCCTTTATATTAAACCTTATGACATATAGAAATGGTATTTTTATGTTACTAGGACGAATATTTCATTGGTATATGAGTTTATGACTTATTGTTAATGATATTGGATGATATATAGTGTACAATGTGTTTGAAAAGTGATGAGAATAGGTTTCCTTATTTTAGTTTGGGTAATGGTACTTTGGTAAATATAATTTCATAATATAAAAAGGGATTCCATTATTATAGAATGTGAAACATAGATGGATAATTAAAGTGGTAAATATTTTTTAAGACCTTCATATACCTTATCTTGTAATTTACTGATATAGTTTTGGTATAATTAGTGACTAACCTTTTGATTAAACATTTCTATCACAATTTAACTTTCACCACGTGGACTAATTTTCTTCATCGTAAATTATTCATTAAGAATAAAATAAAACTAAAATAACTTTATAAATTTAGAATGATGATTTTAAATATTTAATCCACATTCTATGATTCAACATTCAAAATTTGAAGAAGTTAATTTTAATATATGTGGACAAAATAGATAAATACCAAAAAAAGGGATTTATATGTTTAAACATTTAGTAGTAATTAGCTAGGAAAACGAATCTTGAGTATCTATTCCATGAAAAATTTTATAGCCTTATTATTAGAAAAATAATATTATTTCCATTATAAATATTCCAAAACTAAATGTGACCTTCCAACCATACTATTATATGTAAAGAAAAAATAATAATTTTTAAAATTTGATTGAAATATAACTTCTGTTCACAAAAGATATGCATGGATTATCAATTTCAAAATAATTTATTAAAATAATTTATTTAAATAATTTATTTAAATAATTTATCACATATTTGGTGAATAAAAAGGTTTTCTAAATTTTTTTTAGGAATACAACCTTATGATTTTAAAAATATTATATAATTTTTAAATATGGTCTTTTCATTCATTCACTCAAAAATAAACAAATTTTGTAAAAATTTAAAAAAATCACGCCTTTTTATTTTTTACATTATGAATCCAAAAAATTATTTCCATTTATCCAAAAAATTATAAAATATTGAAAAAATAATTCTAATATCCATAGAAAATACATATACAACATTTTTCTGAAAGAATTCATTTTTAATGAATAAAAATTTATTTATTCTCCTTACTTTCCTAAAAGTTACAATTATATGATAGTTAATTTATTTATTTAATATATAATCAATTTATTTCTTAAAAATAAATAATAAATCTTAATTCATTTAAATTAATATGATAAAAAGATCACACTCAGAAAATTTGTTTTATATAAAATATCTCTTTTTTCCATCAAATGTTTTTATCTTCATTTCTAAAAATTTTATCATCATTACATGAATGATTATTTATTATTTTATATTTATAAAAAATAATTATTCATTAAATTTAATACTCTAAATAAGTTTAATTTTTCTTTTAAATGATAAATAAAAAAATTATCAAAAACTAGTTTTACATAAAATTGACCCTTTTAAACATTAGCTATTCTTACCTATATTTAATTTAATTATAATGATTAAAAAATTAGTAATTATCTCCAAATAATAAATTAATAAATTTTTTCCAGTAAAACATCTCTACGTTTTATATTATAAGGTAACTACTTTTTATACCCTCCAATCAGAAAACTAACTTTTAATAGTCACATTTAAATAATAATATTCATAATGTATTTCATTGCTCATTTTTTATTTGTTTTTTGGGTGGTTGATGATATAAAATATAGTATTTATCAACATAAATATATACTAAAATATATGGTTGTTACATTCTCCCATCCTTGATGAAATTTATTCCTCCAAATTTTATTTTTTGTCTAATAAACTATGATTAAAAAAATTATAATCAATTACAATGAGTGGGATATAAATATATATAAGTGAAAAGAAATAAATTTTAGTTGTTGTTAAAAAAAATAAGTTTTCGAAAAATAATTTTATTTTTATGTTAATTATGTGAAAAATATAATTTCTTAAATATTTCATAAATTGTGTATTTACAATTGTCAGTCTTCTATCAATGAAGGTATATCTAAAATCATACATTTATATATAAGAAATAGTTTTCTTTTAAAAGATTACATATTATTCTAATATTGAGTTGATAAAATATTCACTATTAAGATAGATAATATTAAAAATATTATTACTTTACATAAATATATATCATGAGTATTATTTCATCATTCAGTTGTGTTTTTAGTAGTTTTCTACCACTACTTTATATAAAATTTTAAATAATACATAATCATGATTTATTTTTCATTTATATGAAACTAAAATTATGTTTCAATGATTCCCAATATAATTTAATGGATGATAAGTTTTTTATCCTATTAGAGTCAATTAATAGAAATCAATCATAGTAAGAAGAAGTTAAGACAATACCCAATATGAATACATCTTTATTTGAAAAAATAAGACATAAATCTACAAACCTTAATTATTATATTTATGCCTTAAAACATATGATTGACATTATATTTATTTTAAAAATTTATGTCATCTAAAAATATTAAATTATACTCATTAGATAACTTCATAACCTATAATGTTATCAAATCAATTTTTATATTAGAAAATATAACAATATTTAATAAATACAACCCAATATTATATAATTTAAAAATGTATTTTACATTATTACTTTTATATGATATTTTATTTGTAGAGTATTAATGAAATTGGAAAACCATAACATAAAAAGTGTACATTTCAACAGTCTATATTTTTTACAAAAAATTAATTATTATATTTATAACCGTTTTTCGTTTTTCAAACAATTTATTCCATTAATATATTTATTTAATAATTAATGTTACACATTTTTATTGTTACTTTAAATCCTAAATCCATTTGAAAAAAATATTCGAAAATCATATATGACCAAAATATCTCAATAGAGGAGTTAAATGAAAAAAAATCATTAAACCTTTCTAATATTTGAAAACATTTTAAAAACCCTTTATAATAAAAAATAACATTTAACTTGTATTAAAAACACCTTTAAATTATATAATCATTTTATTTAATAAAAAATAATCCCAAAAATAATCTAGTTAGAAAGTGTTAATCATAAAAGGATACTTGGAATCACCATTTTCATAAAACTAATGGAATAACATAACTAGTTAATTCTAACATAATTTCCTAATTCAATAGCATTAATAGATAAATTAATTATAAAATAATAATTTAGTAACATAAATAGTACATTAAAACTTATACTCATAATGTAATAACTTACCTAGTTAATTCCAATATCATATCTCCAAGATAATAAGTCATTTCCCAATGAATTGGAGGGTTCTATCAGACTTACCCATCAAAATATAAAATTTTCACAAACTATATGATGAATAAAGAATATAAAATAACTTATTTCCATCATAATACTCTTAAAAATTCACAATGTTTCCCATAATAGAAAAGCATGTTGTTATCCCAAAATGAATTATAAATTCATTTTATTTTAAAACCCATTTGAAACTGAAGATTTGAAAAAAAATGGGAAATAAGATCATTAGAAAATCATAACAATTATATAGATATCTTGATAATGAATAATATATCTAATATTGGATAATATAGTAATTTCATAAATGTTAAAAAAATATTATTTTTTAAAAACATTTAACAATATTAAAAATATTCTATATAAAAAACACTAAAAAACGGTTTTGAATATTTGTAAAAGATATGATGATTGTTTAAAAATAATATTCATTAAATTAATATATATATATATAATAAAATATTTAAAACACTTATGAGATCCTAGAAATGAAAAAAAAATAAAACATTAAAATAAGGGCTCATAAGAAAAATTTCTTATATTTTTCATAAGGTTTGAAATAATAGTCAATTGAACGGGTGGACATTAAATATATGTGTAAAAAAATATAATTTTATTAATTAAATTATAATGTACACCCATATGGTGGGTTATACGTTATAAAAGAGAAATTTGTTTTTGAATCTCTATAAATCTCAAATAAATAAATTTAAGATGATAAATCACTTATTTTGAGAATCAAATCGTTTCATACAATATCTAAGACTGAAATAATAAGATTTAATTGATAAGTTAATTTTTTAGAAACTTATTAGTTTTTATTATTTTTGCATGTATGTTTTTGACCGTTTATAGTATGGACTAATACATGAAAACGGGTACTCATTTTTCCTTATTGGAGTACTTTTTATTTGGATTATGACCTAGGGTGTGTTTGGCTAGATTTTTTTAAAAAATAAAAATTAGGGGGTTGTCAATGGTTGGCGCACTATTTTTCCGAATTGTGCACACAAAACTAGCCAACTATGTGAACCCGGGATGAGGGGATTCACATGGTTGGTAAATGGGTTGGAAAATGGGGTGCCATCTTAGAAGTAGTTGTGCACCCCAAAAATAATAGGTGCATAGTTTAAGCACCCAATTAGCGAAAACCATGGGTGATTTTTTATTTCACATTATTTTAATTTCTAAAATCCAAAAAAAACGTAAAAGACACATATTTTTACATCATTCAACCCCAGGAGGTCATTCATAATTTTGTAGATCTTCGGAAAATAACTATCCATTGCTAACCTTTTTTCTTCATTATTCAAAACTTATATCGATGTTCTGATCTTATTAAGGTAATTAAATCATGTACCATTTATTTTAACAATATCGTATAGTACTTATTTCTTTATTTCAGTTAATATAATCATATGTTTAGTTGAGATATAAATATTTTTTCTGATATCTAGATGTATGATTATAGTTCTAGTTCTAGATTTATAAAATCTTGATTTCATTAAACATGATTTAGGGTTTTGATATTCGAATCTCATTCTACATCATTGTGTCACTACATTTTTACGGATTTTCAGGGGAGATTAACTATTAATGAACTGATGTAGGTTCTATACTATTCAAATTTCATAATCATGACTTTGAATATGTGTTTCCATATTAAATAATTTGTAATATTTTTTATAAAATGCTTTTATTTTTTGAATCAATTAATTTTGTCAATTAATTAAGAAAAGAATTTTGAAACACGGGATTTGGGAATAATTATATAGTTAATTAATTATTAAATTTTTTGATGCTGATTAAGATAATTAGTTGTGGAATTAATTAGAAGATATAAAGATTGGAAATTTGATATATTTAAAAGATTCTATATTTATGGGATATTGGGATATGATATTACTTATAATTAATTATTAAATTATGTTTTGGATTTTGAGTTGTGAATTTTGATTAATTAATTGATGAAATAATTAATGGGTTTGACAAACTTAAATAATTTTAGAATTAATTAATCCGGTTATGTTA
Organism: Viscum album; assembly: GCA_963277665.1. Classification (NCBI taxonomy): domain Eukaryota; kingdom Viridiplantae; phylum Streptophyta; class Magnoliopsida; order Santalales; family Viscaceae; genus Viscum; species Viscum album. The sequence goes on along the minus strand of OY728161.1, from coordinate 603,638,725 downwards.
TTAGTTAATCATTTGGTTAACTATTAGAATTATTTTCTTTAACTAATTAGTGACTTAGTAATGGGATTACTGTTGATAATAAATTATTGAATTAATTATGTGATGAACTATGACATGATAATTTAGTTGTGAATTAAAGAAAAGGAAAATGGGTATTTTAATGTGTAATTTATGAATGGTAACGTGGTCCTCTATTATTTATGTTAATAATGGTTACATAACCGTTCACATTTATGTGGAAAGAATAGAAACATGGTATTTTAGTCGGTAATTATAGAAAAGGAACATGGTCATTCTATCCTGTAATGTTTGAATGGAAAAAAAGAAAATAATGTATGGATAAAATAATGATAATAATGGGATTTGGAGTTAAAATATCTCATTGGAATACATCAGGCTATGGGATGATCCAAATTATGAATTATGTTACAAGTTTCTATGAGAACAAATGGGTTATGTGGTTAAATAATGATTAATTGATAATATTATAACTATTTCCATATCCATTCTAATTATTTTATTTATACATATACATACTTTATTATTTGAATATATATTTTTTTTAGACATTATTGGTGGTAGACTAATGGGTTTTACTCACACCCCACTCAGGTATATTGATTATTACGAAAATATAATTTGTGCTTTTTGTACAGGTCAGTAGAAAAGGACTTGAGATTTATGGATGAGTTGGGATTGAGCTTGGATGAGGGAACTGGATGTGGTTCGAGACCTGATTGTGTAGACATAATTATATTTATTTTTAGTTTCATTTTATATAATTGACACGTATATTGACATGACATATTTTTGTTATTTAGTTTTGATATTGTATTTCTTGTTTTTTTAATCATTAGATTATTGACATCATTAGTGTTATATTTTTATATTTGGTTGTTTTTGCTTTATTTTATATAGTGTATTTCTTTGATAAAAAGGAAATTGTCACCCATGACTAATATTAGACTCTTAATTCCATTAGGTAGCCTCTAGAATATTGGGAGGTTCTCTTTTTGTTATTTGATCGGCCTGTTCAGGGCTCTGATGTGTGGAACCCAGGTTGGCACATTAAAACATGGTATTAGAGTTGTTTTGTTTTCTTTTTCTTTTAGATTACTATTTGTGAAGGGAATATAAGATACTATTAAGAGTTCAGACTTGGTTATGATATCATTAATTGGATTAGCTGAATCATATACGAGGATGAATCCAAGTACCTAGGTTGGGAATGTTGTTATTTCTATTTTCTATTATTCTTAAATATCATTTCACCTTAGTTCACAAACATCTATCCTTCTGTGATTATTGATGTTGAGATTTTTTGAGATTTTACTCATGTCATATCATGTCTTGAAAGTTGATTTTACATGAATCATTCTAGTAACTCAGGGTAATTATGAAATGCATCATTTTAGGCATGCACAAAATATGGGTTATGGGTAAGTTGTTGAACATAAATGTTATTACTTTCATGGAAAATTAAATTGAAAATAGTGCTTAACATGAAAATTGATAAAGAGTGATAAATGATTCAATATTATAATAGATGGGTGCTGTAATGAGAAACACTAATAACTAGAATGATTTTACCCTTATTAAAAAAGGCCTGGGTGCTGGATTGTTAAGGGTAGTGAAAACGCCTTAGTATTTTTATAACATATCAAGGGTTTGGGAAATGTCTTATTATGGCTTGTTATATTCCCTCTTATTTAAATTTTCATCTTTTTTAACTATTCCATAAGGTGTGTCTTTGGAATTGTAGAGAGTATACCTCCACGAAGAGTCTTACTAATAAGATGATTGGAGGAAATAGATAGGAATGACCATCTAGTGATAAAAACTAAGGAAATAATCTTGTTGGGTGACGAAGCAGTAAAAAAGATCTGAGATAACTTTTATTGATTCATGTAGTCCATTGGAAGAGACCATGGTTTGGTTGTAAAGAGTATTTTTGATCTGATGGGGGATATGAGTTCTGGATTAAGACTATTGAGACGATTCATGACCATTTGGGGACTTAAATAGAGAGGAGGGTCATGTTTGATGCTTTTATGTGATGAGATTAAAGGAAGAATTGGTGGGATATTTTGGCATTGATGGATAGGCTGATGGTATGTTATGGAAGGACATTTTAGAGATGTTCCTAGATCACTTTTTTCTAGATACACTGAGGAAGGAGAGAGGTACTGATTACATGATATTAACGCAAAAGAGTATGATTGTGATGGACTATACTGTATGTTTTACATATTTTTGACACTTTTCTCCATTGTTAGAAGGGGACAAGACAGCTATGGAGAGATGTTTATTTCATGGGATAAAATGTGATATTAAGTCCAAGGATAATATTTTTTTATTAATGATGTTTTATGAGGTGTTTTATCCAAATCTTAGAGTTGAAGGGAACTTCAAAAAGGATTCTAGTGTGGGATAGGTATTTTCTTCGTCACGATTAGTAAGAGAAACATCTGATAGGAGGATGTGCCATTATGGGACATTTATCCAGGTTAATAGAAAAATGAATAGTCAGACATGATGTTCATTTGCACAGGACATTGTGCGAGTGATCTGTCACATGTGTGGTAAGCCGGGTCACTTTTATTGATAGTTCCCCCAACCCTCATTAGAGTTAATATCTTGAGAATATATGGGAAATATACATAAGTTATTTCAAACCCAGTGAAAAATGGTCGGTGAGGGTGTAGCTGGGAAAATTCATATGATAGGTACGGAAGCCTCTACACCATATCAATTGGGAAAATGGAGTTATTTTGACCAAGGAGGTAGCGTAAGTGGATATGGAGCTTCCATAAAAGTGTGCTCATATCATCAGAGTAGTGCAGCACAAGGGAGTCAGACTACATCACATGAAATGGGGAAAGATAGTTGCATACTGTATAGCCTACACTTATGGATCATTAGGCTGGAGCATCCAAAATTTGAGATATTATTCATGTATCCTGTACTTTATTTAGTTCCTTATTTTATATGGGCACATCAAATTCCATAATTTTTATAAAACATGTGAATGGTCTGAGAATGGCCACTTAGTTTTTGAGTGGGGTTATGACTATTGATAAACCATTTGGAGTATGGTATAGAGACATATGTTTATGTAAATTGGGTTCTCTCCAAGTCATCAACTAACTTTTTAGGTGGTATCTCTATATCGTAGACATGTTGGGCATCAATAGAATTCTATGTGTGGGTTAGTTACTCATAGACCAAGACCACTTTTATTTTTACTAAAGGATAGTATCCTTTACATCTCCGAAGGGTGAAATCTATATTAACTAAGGAGAGTGGGATGTAAAGAATAAACGATCATGAAAATTTACTCTTTAATTCGGGGAATCAAAGCCTAGGTTTTTATTCAGTTACTAGATGATGGATTTGTTGAGGAGGATGTCATTATACCTGTAGTGGACTAGTTTCTGAATGTCATTTTGGAAGCATTTTAGGGTTTCCACCTAAGAGAGATGTAGAATTCCCCATTGAGATCATGTTAGGGGAAGATCTAGTATCTATTACACTATACAAAATTGCACTAACAGGGCTTCAAGAGCTCAAGGTTCAGCTTTAAGAGTACGAGGATAATGGATTTATCCATCTGATAATGTTTTCATGTGGTTAACGTATGTTGTTTAGAAAAGAAGGTTGATAGAGGTTTCCACTTCTGTGTTAATTACCATAAGTTAAATAATATGAATGTGATAAACTTGTATCCCCTGACACATATTGAGGATCTATTTGACTAGTTTAGATGATATATTTTAATCTAAAATACTTGATTCGTATTAGGGTTTCATTAGATGATTTTTTGGACCTCTGATATAGAATGGACTGCTTTCCGATGTAGGTACATCTTATATGAGTTCATCGTAATATCATTTGGGTTGATTAATTCACTAGTAGTGTTTATGGACTTTATGAATATGATCTTCCATCCATAACTGGATTGGTTTTTTGTAGTTTTTTGGGATGACATCTTTGTGTACTACAATACTCATGATGACCATTCCGAATAACTAGACAAACATCCTATGTACACTGACATAGCAATTGCTATAGGTCAATCTATCTATGTTTCTATATGGGATCCATCAGGTACAGTTCTTGGGTTACATCATCTTAGAATAACGTGTGTTAGTATATCCAAAGATCATTTAGGTAATTATCTATTGTGAGCATCCAATGTACATGTTCGATATCAATACCTTTTTGGGATTAGATGGATATTAGAGTAGGTTAATCAAATAATTTTCTTGTTTTTATTACTACATTTTGTCATGGACAAAAAGGGTTAATGTTTGAATGCTCCGAATAATTGATTATGCCTTCTAGGTGATGATGAGTCATTTGAAAATAGAAGAAATATTGATCCTACCAATCTAATTGATAATTACATGGTGTTTTATTATTCTTATGGCATTGGACTCAGAGTTGGGTTAATGTAAGGAAATCGAGTTGTGGCACATGGTTCGTAGAAGTTGTGGTCACATGAACAGAAATAAACTATTCATTCCCATGACTTGGATGTAGTGGATTATGACCTAAAATGATAGAGGTTATATCTAATGTTAAAAAGTATTTAATAGAAATAGATAATGGGGGTAGAATCAGTTGTTCACCTTTTATAAATTCTGGTACATTTCAAAACCTCACCCCTACAACCTATTATGATTTGTTACATATCAACATTTAGTATATAATCAATCATGAAAAAAGTAGGAATTAATGTAAATAAAACATAATTTAAGAGTATCTACCTTGGTTTTAGAACCTCCACCCTTTCCATATCCACCCCATAGTTCTATAAAAATCCACTATTATAGATAAGGGAATACAATTTTTACTGAATCTTGTTAGGTGCATTCTATCTCCTTATATGAATTATTATATTGACACCCATAAGTTTACAATTTCTTCTTATAAATCTATTGATCCAAACAGAAGAACAAAGGATTTTTTGAAACTGCTCTATACTTTCTTAGTCTAAATTCTCAGTTTGATTTGGCCGGATATGATTTTCTCAATCTGATGAGTCTAGATCTAATTATATCAATATAAATAGTCCGGATCTGATTATCTTAGTATGATGAGTCTAGATCTGATTCTCCCAATAAAATGGACTCAATACAACAAACTCATTACCAATATTAAAAACTCAACCTCCACTCAAATGCTCAACATGATCATTCTCAATCTGACTGACTAAATCTGATTAACTAGATAAGATCTTTTCAATACGATCTTTTCAATTAATTATTTCTCAATATGGTAAACAAAAATTCATCTAATTATCATTACGATATCATTATCAAAAAATGGATCTCAATTTATTTCTCTAGCGCTCTGCCTTTTCCACATGCATGAAAATTTAGAAATGGATGATTGATCTGATAAACTATTTATATGTGACCCCAAAAAAAGTGTAAATCATGAATTCTTTCTTCAGTTCTACAAATTTCTAAAACTTTGAAAATATCTCATATTTAAAACATCAAATTTTACTTCTTCAAACCTCCTTAGATTTCATTGAGATTTATGAAAAATTGAATTTCATGTTTTAACTCCTCAACTCTTTGTAAAACTTCTAAAATTTTCTTTTTCAATATTCTTTATAATGACTCAATATAATTTATATTTATTTCATAGTGAAAAGTATTTAAATTTAATTCTATATGAATATCAATTATATTTCATTCTTATTTAATCTTATTTCAATTTCATTCAATGTGAATATTAATTCCTTTTCATTATCAGTGAATGTAAATCTTGTATCCCTCTAAGAGAATCTGAATTTTGTATCATATTCAGTGAATTTTAATTCTACACCCTTCTCAATGAATCTGGAGTTAGTATCCTTGTCAGTGAATCCAAATTCTTTATATTTATTAGTGAATCTAGTTGAATTCCCATTACGATGGAATTCACATTACGATGGTCTTCCCATTATGATGGATATCCCATTATGATGAAATATCCATACTGTAACATTTAAATTCATCAAACCTCCCCATTGTTTCTTCAAAAGATATTATCTTGAATGTTTTCTGGATTTGTGAGAAAATTTTGATCTGAAAAACATCATATGACTTTCTTTAAAATGTATGAGCTCCTGACTTCACAATATTCTTTAAAAACACTGTATAAAAAATATAACTTCTTTACACATAAACTTCTTTCATTCATTGATTATGAAAAAGCAAACCTTATAGAAAACAATAATGTATTCCTTCTTTTGGATCTGATGATCTGAATATGATAAAGATCTATACAATACTCTATATCCAATGAATTTTCATTATGATATATATGAGATTGATTCTTGAATTAAAAAAACATTCTTATAAAATAACGTTAGTTTTCAACAAATACAAAACTTTGTTAACAAAAAAACCATAAAGGTTCTTCAATCTACCCCTTTGGATTTGTTGACAACCCTTATTAAAAACTTTTCCAACTCTTAGTGTTTTTTCAAACATCAAATTCAGTAAATAAATATTCTTTATGGAATTCCAAAAAAACATAAACTTTATTAAAAGAGAGTAATCTAGCACCACAATGATGGATAAAGTAATGTATTTTATGTAATTTTATCCCTTATTTGCAATAAAATTTTTCATCCAGGTGAAGATAAAATCCCCTCACTTTTCTTTTCTTTTTCTCACTTTTTTCTCTCAATTTTCTTTTTTCTTCTCCCTGATTCTTTGATAATAAAATGTTCAAATTCATTTAAGATATGTAAGTAAAAACTTCTTACAAACTAATAATTTGTTACTTTCGCTCCCACGTTTTCAATAAAATACAATGTATAGCGGTGGTTCATGCTTTTGAGGTTTTGGAAGACATGGGAGGAGGATAAACATGAACTCGTATCCTCAATTACATAAACCATTATTTCAATATATATTTTGTAAATATATCGGAAATCTGATACATTGTTGAAATATATTACAGCAAAACAACTCTATCAATAAATTTATATTTTAATATATGTAGCATTATATCATAGTTTTTTTATCATGAATTTCGGTCATGATTCTTAGAAAGATCAACATCACTCTAATTACAACAATTTATCTTAAATGGTTTAGAAACTTTTATTAACAAATCATCTAGCTGAACTTTCAACCAAAATAATTTGAGTAAAAAATTTAGTTGGTTTAATATATTTGGATTCAACAATGATCAATGATTATGATCATTTTTTTACTATGCTTACTCACACATCATTTATCCAAGAAAAAGGCTCCTCCTATGGTTGATTTTATATCATTACAATCTCTATCCCAATCAGCATCATTAAAACCATGAATGTTCTTATTATTTCTCTTATATAACATCCCATGTGATGTTTTTCTTTAAACATATATCATAATCCTCTTGTCTGACAATATATGTGAATCTTTCAGATTATATTGATACGCAGCACAAAAAAGTCACAACATAACCAATATCAGGTCTTGAGGAAGTAAGATAAACTATACATTCTATCAACTTCTAAAATCCTTTCTGACTAACACTAATTATGGATTCAACATTACTCAAAATTGTTCCCATTGAAATATGAGTTGATTCTTCTTTGGATTATTATATACAAAACATTATTAAAAATTCCCTTGTTTAGTTTTCATGATAAAATAAAATGTATTTTTCCTTTTTTTTGAACGTGAAGACTAGGAAGAATGATAATTCTCCAAACACAGAAAATTAAAACTTCTTCTTAATTTCTTAAAGAAATTAATTACAAACATCATCTTGATCCCCATAAGAAATTATTTTATCCAAAAAAACAAATACAATTTGATCTCCAAAGTCATAATACTTCACTTATATGTTGCTATAATAATTTCCTTTATAAAAGATAAATTTTACCAAATAATTTTCATGTTAAGAATACTAAGCACGTCGATCTGGTTTTAGAAAAAATAAATCTTTTTTCAATTTGAGAACTTGTTTTTGTCCTCATCAAGTAGAATCCCACAATGTTGTTCAATGAAAACTTCTTCCTAAATCTCCAAATTTATGAATGATGGGTTTAAAACTAATTTTTAGACAATATAATTATTTTATGAATCCACTAAAAAACATTCTAATTGTTTTTAATCTTGTAACTAGGGAAAATGATTCACCATACACCACACATTCCACCTGTACATAACCTTTACAAATGATATTTTATTTATTTCATGAAACATATCCAGGTTCATTTAATGTGATTCTTAAAAACCACTTGGTTTTGATAAAATAGTTATTTGTTGGCCATGAAACAAGATCCCATTTTCATTCTTCTTAATCGGATCCAACACTTAATTCGTAGAATACACCCATTTTGTGTTTCAAATTGCCTCTAAAACAGATTTAGGTTCCGTTTTTAAGATAAGTGATGTTTGAATTTTTAATATGGACATTTTTATTGACCATACTAAAGGTTTATAAATTCAAATAATTATTTTTCATTCAACATGTTTTTGTAAGGTATAAATCTTCAATGTTTCATTCCCAGCAAAAAAATATCTCATCACACAAATCATCTGAATCTTGATAAGGATGTTCAAAATTAATTTCACTATTGTTAGAATTCTCTAGTTTATCCTACTCATAATTCTCATAAAAAATATTAAGGATCATTGATTTTAAATTACCATCACATCACATTCATCCACCAACTTTTTTATATGTTTGTTCAAACATTTTCATCTTCTTCAATTTTATGAATAACCCTTAAATGTTTTTCCCTATAATTATCATCAAACATTCATGAATTTGGATTTTTAATTTTGAAAAAGCATGAAGTTTCAAAAAAATTAAAGTATTTCATTGATTTGTTATTGTTATACCGCATTATAAAAGGATTCGTGTTGGTTTATGGTCTCAATAAGAATCTATTTTGAACATGTGTAGTTGTACTAATATATTCTCTCAAATAGAATTTTGAATGTTTGTATTCTACCAAAATACACCTTCCTATTTCCACAAAACCTATTTTCAATATTTTTACAACTTAATTTTTTTGTGTATTATTATGAGAACTATATTATGGTTTGATACCATAATTTTTTAGATAAGTATCAAAAGTATTGGTTGTGAATTCAGAACCATTCTTCCCTCAAAATATTTATTTTGACTCCCATTTCATTTTCAACATATTTCTTGGATAATTTCCACATTTCAATAGCTTATTACTTGTTCTTTAGGAACATGATGTTTTTCATCCATGTGAAATCATCAATAAAAGTGATAATGTATAAATTTCCTTTTTTTTGATATATTTTTTCATAATAAAATACAAATTATAATGAATAAGCTCATGTTATTAGATAGAATGAATATAAATTCTCTTATGACTTTTGTGAGTGATCTTTTTGTTCTGGAAAATAATACAAACATCTTCACATATTCTTTTAAATTAAATAATATTTCAGATAGAATCAACTATATAAGTTTTTTCATGTTTCTATTTCAATGGTCGTCAAAACATCATTTCATTAATTTGTTTTCATATTCAGAAATCATGTAACATGAGTTGTTGAATTCTTCAATTTGAAAGAGATCCTCACTGGTTTTTTCCCATTCAAAAAGAAATTTCCATCTTTCCAACATTTTAAGATACAAAAATCATTTCTAAAAAACATCTTTTCCATAATTACAATATTTACTTGCACTATGTTATGTTTTAACCCATCAACATATAATGTATTTTCTAGATTTTAATTTTTTTTTTCAATCTCAGTCATTCTGATTCCTCTAATTTTTAAGGAACAATAAATACCAAAGGTAACTGCTCCTCAATCATGACTTTCAACATGTTTCATGATTTTTATATCACCTACCATATTTGAAACTAAACCACTATAATGTATTCATTTTTTATTTTTACATGCTTTCAAATCTATTTTGACAACAAAATTTATTCCCTCAACCTTATTCTTTTTATTTTCATTTTCTTTTAGATCTTATATAACTAGTTCTAGAAGTATTTTCAAACATATTTCTACATAATGACTATGCTAATCACATATCCCAAAAAATTATTTCATTTATTCAAATCGATTTCTTGATGGGATATTTCTAACATTTTGAGAATTAACTTTTCAAATATTTATATGTTAGAATTGTTTCACATTCTACCTATAGTATTTCTTCCACATTCTTAAAACATCATTCAGGTTATTAAATTATATGTAATAAATTATATTCCACATTCTTATAGATTCCACAAAACTAACAATAATCCAAAAAAAATATCGATTTTCAATTGAAATAATATCTTTTTATTGAAAACTTGTTGTGGATATAAACTTATTTTAACTATAACTTACTCAGGAGATGGATCCAATTTCTTCAATTTTTTATCTAATTTTTTATATTTCATAGGTTTCTCATATCCTTTCCCCACCCAAGCTTCCATAATGATTTTTTAAATATGTTAAATTTTAAAAGAATCAGATGAAACATTATTAATGTAAAATAGTGTTTCACCAGATTCTAATGTTGCTCCTTCTCATCATTATTTGATGTCTCAAATTTTACTTCTGAAGCATTATTAAAAGTTTAATTCATCTTCCCAAAGGTAATTTTGGACTCAAGAAGTTTCTGTTGAATCTAGTTCGCCACTTTTTTCTTTATCTTCTTTCTTCTTACTAAAATCATCAATTATCATTCCATATTCTCCAATATAATGTTAATAACTCAAAATATAATAAATTTATTCATCGTTATTCTTGATGACATCTTTTTATCTGTTAAAAATTTATTCAAAATATTTCTTCAATTATATAATCTCTTTCTTGAGAGTTTTCTTTCTCAAGACATGCAACAAGTTCTATTCTGAGCTGATACTTTCAATAAGATTATTCACCACCTTATTCAATATCTATGGAATCTTTTTGTCTCAAATTTTACAATAAAGGATCTGAATTTTTTACCATTAGACATTAGAAGAATGTTTTTTGAGTTAGTATGATTAAAAGTTATTATTCAATATACTTATTTTGTTTTCAGTAAACATTCTATTGTATCTGTTGGAATAATATTCTTCATTATCATTTTTTTTACACTTCTTCCATCAAGGGATTACATCAGAATAATATTTATTTTCTCAACCTTTATTCTTAGTGAAATTCATAGTAATGTGTCTGATTCCACCATATACCAAAATTTGAAGGGAAGTTAACATCCATACTTTTATCTTCCTCATTGATAGTTCTGGGATATAAGAGAAATGATTTTATTAATTCAATGCATCATCCTCTTTATCTTCATATTCAAAAGAAAAAACATCTTCAACATATTGAATTTTCTAATTACTTATAGATTCAAAATCCATTTCCACATACAAATTTTTTTAATCATTGGAGAATTAACCATTTTATAATAAATAATAAAGTTATGCAATTCATCAAGAGATAAATGATAATTATCTTCTAAAGGATAAATTTTAGAATCTAACATATCCATAAAGTTTCTCCTATGATTATTCACAATTGTAAAATCTTCCAAGACATCTCTAAGATACCTTATGTTGAAAAAAATTTCATTTAAATTAGTAAATTATTCATCAATTGTTTCTTCATATCTTCTTATAGTGCCTTCAGACATACTATAACAGATTTATATATTTTGATCCATGAATTTTCTATTACCTTAAAAAACACATTGCAACTTTTCCCATATACTTTTTTGATGTTTTGAGACCCCTAACATTATACTAATCATTTTTTGATAAGGACATGGGAATAGAATTTCAAGCCTTCCCATTAACATTTATATTTCACATATTAGAAATGGTCATTGGGGTATCTTTTAAAATATGTATAAACCCAATAATAGAAGTATCAACAACTTCTAGTCCAATATAATAGAGATAAGGAATCAATCTATTTTTTCATCCATAATATTTTTTACCATCAAATGTAATATTTCCTCTACTTCTAACAGAATTGATATTATGAATGATATGGACTAAAAAGGGAACCACTATCCGATACCAATTGATTTTCTAAATGTTAGAAAAAAACTAGTAAGGGTTGGTGAATCATTTGTTCGCATTTTATATGCTACACAAAATTTCAAAAATTTAACCCATGCAACTAATTAAGATTTATTTTCTTATCAACATTTAATAAATATTAATACCTGAAAAATTAGTAAATAAAGTAAACCACACAGTTTTAAACTGTTTTCCCTCCACGTGAGAAACTAAATAATATATATAGACACACTTGTGGGTCTACGGAAATACAATACTATGAATAAGTGAACACAACTTCTTCTAAATCCCATTGGACAACTTCTACCTCCTAATAAGAATTATTATATTGACTTCCACCATTTATAATGTCCTCTTCTAAATCAATCGATCTAAATAAAAAAATAAATAATTTGTTGAAATTGATCCATAATTGATCTGTATGAATCCTCAATCAGATTTCGTAGATCAAATTTTCTCAGTATAATCAGTTTGGACCTAATTCTCTCTGTTAGATGAGACTAGATCCAACTATCTGGATAGGGTGGACTCAATAAAATGAACCCATTATCGATATAAAAAACTAAAATTCTGCTCAAATTCTCAATATGGTCTTTCTCAATCTAATTGACTCAATCTGATTAAATGAATATGATCTTATGAATAGGTTATTTCTTAATTTGGTAAACAAACAATTAGTTATTTGATACTTCTTATGAGATCACTATTATAAAATGACTCTTACTAGATTTCATCAGCACATCAAATTTTTCTCTCGCATGAAAATTCAACAATGAATGAATGATATTAGAAAGTACTTTTGGAAGACTCTAAAAATAAAATCTGGAATCTTGAAATCATTCCCTACATCCTTCAATTTCAAAAACTCTGAAAATCTATTGCTTTTATAACATGAATATTGAATTATTCAAACCATGATAGATTTATATGAGATTTATGGAAAATTAATTTCAATTTTTAGTTCAAAAACTCTTCATAAAATATCTGGAATTTTATTTTTTTATTCTTCTTCCTAATCATTTCAATAAAATTTTCATTTCATTCTCAATGATAACATTTTCCGTTTCTTCCTCATAGAATACGAATTATGTTTATTTCCTAATGAATTTTATTTTTGTTTCTTTCTCATTATATCAAAATTGTATTTTTTCTCAATGAATTTGAATTTCATATCCTTATTAGTGAATCCAATTTTTTTTGGCTTCTCTGTGAATTTTAATTATGAATCCTTCTTATATAGTCCAAACTTTTTTTCCTAGTCTATGAATCCAAATATTTTATCCTTCTTAGTGAGTCCAAATTATGTATGATTTTTAGTGAAGCTGAATTATGTATCCTTATTAGGGAATCTAACTTAATTCACATTAAAATATAATTCACATTATGATGGATACCCCGTAACAATGGAATCTTTATTCTACAACATTTAAATTATTCCAACCTCTCCACCATTGCATCAAAATGTTTTATCATGAATGTTTTTCTAATTTTAGAAATCTTTATGATCTGAAAATAATAATCAAATTTTTTTTAGAAAGTTTGATAATTTTATAACTCATTAATACACAAACTTATTTATGAACTCTTCAACAACAACACCACTTCTTCACTCATCAACTTCTTTATTTCACTGATTATGAAAAAATAAAATCTTCCTGCAAAAAAATATTATATTCCATTGATTATTTTGGATTTGATGATATGAATCTGATACATATGTATATAAATACTATTAATATTAAAAATATTAATTAGGATAGATATGGTTCTAATTAAATAATTAAAAGAAAAACTTATACATAATGTTTGGTTGTAAAAAATTAAATTTTATAGTTAAAACCAAACTCTATTAAGGTTCCTCAATATATTTTGGGGAAAACATTATGTTTATACTTTTCATAAGAGTGTAATGTTCATATTTTCATGGTGAGAGTCAAATATATAGTATTGAAGATGGGATGACTGTATATAGTTATTCAATTTTTGAAATATAATATAAATCCTGAAAGGGGAACATTTTTATTGATGATTTGAGTAGGAAAACATAGAGTAAAATGGTTCATGTGTCTAGTTCCAAGTGAATGATGATTACCTTGCTAGATGAAATACATTTGGAGGGTCTATAGAGTTAGGAGAATATGACTCACATGTCAATTATTTTGGATTTTAAACATTTTAGATAGAACATAGATATATATTTTGGGGATCTAGAATGTTTTACTTTGACAAAATTCATTAATGGTGTGGAGGCACCTTCATAATAGGATCATAGATGAGGATGTGATAATCTATGTCAGGAATCATATTATTGTACCTACAAAAAAATTTAAGGAGATAGTGCATGAGTATCATTCATCGGTGTGGGTAGTACTCCATTATGTAGCCCAAAATTACCATGACTTATGATGATACTTTTGGTTTTGAGACATGAAAAAGTATACTGATGGAATTATGACATGATGCCACACCTATCAATAGGTGAAAAAAATAATTAATGGCCTATAGGATAGATAAATATGTTATCCATTTCATAATGAAAGTGGGATGAAGTTACTATGAACATTGCGGTGGGTATCCTAAGGACACCATAGAATAATGATTATTTTTTGTGTGATAGTGGATCAACTGAAGAAATTAGCACATTTCTTACCTATATGAGAGTATTGTTTATTGGACTACCTAGGAATTATTGTATGTTCAAGTGATTGTTTTCATATGTGGGGTTCCACAAACTATGGTTTCATGTCATGACTCGTGTTTCACTTCACGCTTCTGGTCGGGATTGCCGAAGGAGATCGGTACAAATGTTTTATTAATTATGGATTTTCACCAATAGAAATATGAGTAGTCAGAGTTTACCATACATGTTCTTAAGGATATGTTGCGGTCATGAGTTTTTATATTTGTTGGGTCTTGAGTGAAACACTTTGTTTTAGTTTAGTTTTCCTATAACCACAATTATCGTGAATATATCTATATATAACCATACTAGGCTCTTTGTGGAAGGACATGTAGATCATCACTATGATATATTGAGGAAGGTGATTCAAAATTGATGGGACCATGTATTGTGTAGGATACCTCTAAGTTGGAGTAGATAATTCGAAAATATAAGTATACGACTCAGAGAAGAATGATGTTATATGCTGATAGAATTTTATGAACCCTAAAGTTTATAGAGGGAAGTCATTTATTTATTCAGGTGTTGGCTAGGTTCAGTCACCAGAAGATATAGAGATAGGAAATGCTGGCACCAAGGTTTATTGGACCATTTGAGGTGGCAGAGAGAATCAAGCTAGTGGCGTATCGATTGTCTCTTCCAAAAAAATACAGTGGCATGAATGAAATTCTCCATGTATTTCAACTATTACGGTATCACCCCAAACCATTTCGTTAGATTAGTGTGGATGATGTTGAGACTGGAATAGATACACCCTTTTAGGAGAATCTGATATGAGTGATGGATCATAGTGAAAAGGTGTTGCAGGGAAAGTCCTTAATGAAAGTTCATGTATTATGGAAACACATGTGTGCACAGGAAGAAACATAAGAAATAGAAGCATATATGATGGCCCAATGGCCTGTTCTTTTTTACTTTGAATCATAGATATTATTAGGAGTGCAGCTTGACGATGATCTATTAAAAGTGGGGAGATTGTAATATATTTATCTTTTTTTGGAGTTGACTCAGGATTGAATTGAAGTACACTTTTTCCCTTATTTGAGTACATTTTGTTTGGGTTATGACTTGGGGTTAGTTTTAGGGGAATGTGGATAAAAATGGAAATTATACGACTGTGAATAGTTGAAAAATGGTTTTACAAAACCATGATCTCCAACCCATCTAATCTTATGGACCATGAAAAGTAGTATTTTCATTGTAGGTGCACAGGTTCAGTGCGTGATTATGGAAAACCATTCACCCCTTTCTAGAATAATGTGAATGATTTTAAATTTCACGTGATTATACTCTTTAAAATCCCTCGACCACCTAGAATTCACCAATTTTGACAAAAATTCAACACTAAGAGTCATTACATGATTTTATAGCAGTCCCAATAAATTGAAATCCTTCCCAACATCCATTATTCAATATAAAACTCCCATAATGGTGGTTTGTTCCTCTCCCGATAAGTGAATGAAATCCCATTTTTTATCGTTCTCTTGTTCTTCTCACTTTACTTTAGCAATGTAATACTCTCTTTACGGGATATATTAATTAATTTTGGTAGATATAGATTTATATCTATAATATAATGATTTAGGGTTTTAAGATTCATATGTCATTCTATGTCATTGTTCCACTCGATTTTTTGGTATTTCCCTTGGGTAAGTATTCTTCAACGAATTGAGGTAGGTGCTCTATTATTCAAATCCCATAGAAATGATTTTGATTAGATGTATAAGAATTATATAATTTATAATTTTCTTTACAAATTTAATATCCAATAATAATCAAATAATTTGTTAAAACTGTTAAAAATGAATTTTGAAATGTGAGATTTTGGGATAATTAATTAGCGAATTAATTTTGAATTTTATTATTGACTGATATAATTAGTTGTTGAACTACTTTTTAGATATGGACATTTTTTATTGGTGATATTTAATTGATTTACTATTTATGATAAATCAAGATATTACATATGATATAATTAATTAATCAATTAATTGATGTATTTTGATTTTTGAATTTTGATTAATTTATTGATGTAATAATTAATAGGTTTGATGTGCTTAATTAATTGGGTAATTAACTAGGTTTTCATATGATTACTTAGTCATTAAGTCGAATAATTAAAATCTTGTATTTAACTAATTATTGAATTAGTGACATTATTGATGTGGATAATTAATTATTAAATTAATTGTGTGATGAATGGTAACATTTTCATTTAGTTGTGATTTAAAGAATGATAACATGGTCATTCTAATCAGTGTGGTATGAATGGAATAATTTTCATTTAGTTGTGAATTTATGAACGATAACATGGTCATTATTATTTATGTGGTTTGAATGGTAGCACAGTCATTTAGTTGTGAATTAATTAATTGGAACATATTCATTCTATTTTTTAATGTGTGGATGGTAACATGAGCATTCAAGTATGAATGAAATAATTGAAATAATAGAATTTATAGATATAATATCACTTGGGAAAAATCAGGATCTTGTATGAGATGGATTAAGGATTGAGGTACAAGTGTTTATTCGAACCTAGGGTTTATGTGGTTAAAATGGATTAATTGATGATGGTAAAAGTATTTACTTATTAATGTAATTATTTTCCTTATATAACTGAATATTTTTTTATTTAACTATATATTTTTTTGGATTCCATTAACGATGGAAAAATGAGTTTTAATCACACCCTATATATTATTCCTAATCAGTACCCAAATAGATGTTATGTTTTCATGAGTGGTTATAGACAAAGTCTTGAGATAGATGACTAAGTTGGGATGGTGCTTGAATGATGGAATTATATGTGGTTCAGGACCCTCTTGGAAAGTCTTCAATGAATTTATTTTGATATGAATTTTAGACACTTAACTTATACTTTGATATGGAATATTTTTCTTCATTAGTTTTGATAATGTATTTCGATATTGGTTTATCTTGATATTTTTTCATATTTCTGGTTATGGTTATATATTTGGATATTGTTTTTGTATTTCCATTTGTGTATTACTCTAATAAAGACATTATATTCTCCCCATGACTAATATTATACCCTTGATGGTAGTTATAAGCTTGTAGTATGTGGGTAGGAAGACCTGAGGTCGTGTTATTGACCAGTTAGGCACATCGGTGTGTGTCACATTATTTGAGATGTTACAATTATTTATTCATTTTGGTTCATTTATTATCATCTTCTACTTGGTTAATAAATTTTTTATTCCCATATTGGATGTATTGGGGTCATTTAGTTTATTACCAAAAATTAAAATTCTTTCTTAGACCATTATCAAAATATTCATTGTTATATCATATTTGTAATCATAAAAAACATAAAAATATAATTTTGATATGGTTTTCAAACCATCTATGTAATACAATGATGAATAATTGAGCATGTTGGTTAATGGAGGTGGAAGTCTTTAAGTACACATGATCCATGCTTTCTTATTTATAATGAATTAAATTGGAAAAAAATAGATAAATATTTACCTTTATAAAATCAAAATAAAATTATAAATATCAAAATTATTCCCTAGATTCTCCCTTATTACTAAAAATGTGATACAATAGAGATAAATGACATGAATCCCATTATGAAGAAAGTTATACATGTGTATAGATAAGAGATAATTAAATTTACCAATAGATAAGATAGTAAAAATATTGGAAGCATATAATGTCTATTTAATCATAATTATTTAATAAATATTATATAAATACAATAATTATGTATTTATTACAATCCATATGAGGTTGTGATTAAAAAATAAATATATCTCTTCATGGTGGTGGCTATTCACACATACGATCAAGTGATTTTTCTTTAACCATAAGATGTAATATGGGTAAAAATATTTATTCCATTATCCTAAAAATGTAATTAAATTTAATATTATTTTTCATTATCTTATGGTTGTTATAATATATTTTATGAATCTTTGTGAACAAATAAATGTGAAAGATTTCAATTAACTCTTATATATCATCCATGGATTTCTTCATTTTGAATTCACATTAATCCTTATAGCATATAGGGAGGATTTATGTTGTTATATTTGATAAGATAATTGTTAGAAATTTATAAATTAAAAATGAATACTATGTTCGATAGTGTAGATTCCTTTCAACAATGAGCCTAAATGAACCACAAAATATTATTATTTAAATATGATAGTTATAACTAATCCATAAAATAGGTGGGTATGAATTGGATATACTGATTTATGGAATATATATAAATTCTATATTCAATACACAAAACTTCATAGTAAATAATCAAACATTTTTCCGTAAACCCATTTTATCGATAATAAATAAATGTTTTTTCAGGCTGGTTTATATTTATTTATAGAGAAAATATTATATTCTGTTTAAAGGAATTTTAGAAATTTTATTTTATAAAAAATATATCATTCATCATGTCATTATATTAAATTTATCTTATGGTGAAATATTTATATTTTTCAAAAAATATTTATTTTTAAGAAATAGTGAAAAACATTAATTTTCATTGAAAATGGTTTTTTCATTCTAAGAATTTACAATGTAAAATTATAATATTGGTTTTTTTAAAATTTTAATTAACCATTTATTATTTAAAATAAGATATTTATATTATTTTTTTATTAATTATTCATTGAGATATATTAAAAAACCTTTTTACATATAAGTCATTTTTCTAAGATAACTGCTTTTTCACCCCTCTCACGTGTCTAATTTTGAATTTACCTCTATAAATTATATTAATTTAATCTCAAAAAAATGAATTGTATGTTTTTAATTTGTTAATATATATTTTTATATATACCCCTTTTATTTTTATTCATTATACATTTTAACTCTAGTAAATAATTATCAATCCAGCAATGGTAAATCAAGTCATTAAGATTAAAAAAATATGGCGAGGACTACAAAAATACAAAAACACTTTAATTTACCCTATTAGATTTGATTATTACTATAATTTACATTACAATATCAAATATATGACCACATGGTGTAATATTTCATAGATTTGGACTATTATAATTTTTAACTGAAATATAAAGATAAAAATGTCTCATTCTATTAATAATTATAATATTTTGTGAAAGGGATAAAAACGAATTACATGTAGTTAAAAATTATTATTTTAAAGATAAATTATTTTTTCAACATGATAAATTATTTTTAACATTTAATAATGTAATAATAACCTTATTTTTTTACATAACACAGATTTTGTATTTAGTCAATTAATAGAAAAAATAACCAAATCATTTTTAAAAAATATAAAGATTAATAAAAATTGAAATAATTATTGTCTTCAATTGATTTTTTATATTAATATTACATTTTATTGATAATTTAAATTATTATATCCTAATTATATTATATTCATAATGTTATTAAAGACAAATTAAATGAATACATCCAAAAAAGATATTAATGTTATTTTTATTGAACAATATTTTTTAAAATGATATAAATTCATAAAAAAATATCTTAAGGGATTTTTTTATATTCATATTATTATCAACTAAAAGAGTTAACACATTTATATTAATTGTGTTGACAACTAAACTTAAAAAAGCATTGTTATCATGGTAAATGTCAAAAAGAGTTAACACATTTCAAAAGAAAGAGTCAAGGGTAAAAACATTATCTAGAAGTTCCAAAATATTATTTTATGTTAAAATTTAAATCCATACTCATCATATCATCTAATTATATCTGTTTTTAAGCTTTTTCAATATTTATATTGATTTAATATTTTATGAAATTTTAAGAGTACCCCTCCTCTCTCTTCTAAAATGGAATCACCTCTACTACTTTTATTTGAGCTCAAAATCCATTAGTTTATACCAATACATTTAAAAATATCATAAAAAAATTCTTATCCAAATTTATTTTTTATTTATTGGGTATAATTCCAACCTTAGAGTGCATAGTGTAAATATATTGAATTGTTTTGAAGAGGTTATATAGTCTTTAACAGATTGTTTTTTTTTTATTTCTTTCTCTGCCTCCATTAAATTTTATTCAAGAATTATGATATCATAAAATCATGATCTCCCATATAATTATATTTTATTGTGAAAATTTAATGAACTAAATTCATATCCACTTCCATAAAATCATAATTGAATCTGTCATTCTAGTATACGCTGGAGTACTGCCTTTTGAACTGATGCCATTTTATTCATCATCACCTCTCAGAACTATTTATGATGACAGATTATATATATATGATCTTCATTAAATATTTTTAATTATTTAATATTAATATGATATATATTTTCTTTCTTGTCCAATTATTAGAATATTATAATGTCGTTGGTATGTACATGTGGATTACCATAACGAAGAGATCTCATTAATATTTTATTACTACATCACATGGTTTATAAGTATAATTAAATTCAAATAAATTATATATTATTTTTGATATAATTATCTTTATTGAAATATAAAATAATACTTACATTATTTCTATCATTATCATTAACAAATGGAAATTATACTCATACATGCGTACAACCTACCATCTCCAGAATTGTAATATAGTTCCTTTTTCATAACCATATTCAATTATTGGTTTTAAAAGTATATGTGATGTATAAATAAATATTATTTCATGAATTATATTCAATATATTATTTAATATATACCTACTTGACTATATTGAACCTATCAAATTCATTTCCTACATTGGAGACGGATATCATAAAAACATCAGTTGTGAACTTCATTTATTATGTATTTGTATATAACATGATAATAAATGAAATAAAAGTAATAATAAAATTGAAAAATATTACCAATTAAGTAAATAATTAATATAATTTTACTTTTAAGGAAGAAAAGTAGTGCATGTGATGATTTGGGCTCAATTTAAGGGGCTTTCGTCAAAAAAAAACTCCTTTTGTTAAGTTCCCCTTACATATATTTTACGTCCATGTCCATGTCAAGATACATGCTCTAAGAAATATTTTATATATGAATTTATGTATGAAAATTGTAATTTTTTCATATTTTAATTTCATTACATTATTTAAAAATTCATTCATTTTTTATTTTTTTAATTAAGGAATACTTTACATTAAATGCCTAATTTAAAATGTTGTAATTATTTAGTGTCAAATTAGTTCTCCTACTTATGCATATTCATAAAATTATTTTAATTATGTATTTATATGGAAATAAAAAAATTATAAAGGGAATTTTATTTATATTTTTACTTTATTTCCAAAAAAATATATGAATGAATATATTTATGTATTTTATATGGAATGTTTTGACATTAATTATAAAATAATAAAATAATACTCTATTTTTACATTTATGATGTCAAGAGATTTTCCCTCTATAATATCCTTTATATGATGTTTGTGTTAATTTATAAGTTTCAATTTTTATTCACTAAAATAATACAATTTTCCTTTTTCCAACAATATTTATAAAAAAATTAAATAAAATGGATATTTTAAAATTTGGAAGTATTTTAATTATGGATTTAAATTATCTCTCCAAACCCTCATTTTTTTGTTTTGTTATAATTATCTATATTCCTTACTTTATTTTTATATTTAAATTTATGTAATTATTTGAAATAATATATATATATTCTTATCTCATATATACATATCTTCTTATCCCATCCTTTTCTAGTGTAATTCATGACTTCTGTTCATATCTCAAATTCCATCATTATGAAATTTCCTTCAATTATGATATGAGAAAAGATTATGAAACCCATTTTATTCCATGCGTAGTTTATATGATTAAGACATATGATTTAACTTATGTTTTCATAACATAATCATTATCATGTTATGATTCATGCACTGGGGTGGTTAACCAATGTATTCAGTAAATATTATGTCTCGTGAGACATTATGTGTGGGATTAGGGAGTAAAATGAACCCACAATGGAACTTTTTCCACAATGTCATGTTGTCTTATTAGTAATCATTGACTTCTATTTTTACCAGTTATCTTTTCAAGTTATATTTTCTATTTTTCTACGATATCATAATATATAATAATTTATGTTATTATATAATGTGATTAATCATGAGCTTATATTTAATTGAAAGAATATATTAATTCATAAAGGTTAAATGTATAAATTGTACGACAAGGTTTCCATATTTTTTTAATGATTTCAATAGGAACACTATAATTTTTATATTTCATTTAGTATTTATTTTGAATGATTTTTAAAAATTCATGGGAAAAAAATATTATTTATTCTATAATAAATTCTTTTTATCCCTAATATTAATTTTGAAAATGAAAATTATTTTATAAGTACTCTTAAACTATCAAGTTTTGTAATTTCATTCTAAATATCCCTTATGAATATTTTTTTGATCATACCATTATTTAAAAAAAAATTTAAATTCTTATGTATGTGTAGGTACAAGGATGAGGTGACGATTAAATTTTTGAAGGATTGTCGTGAAAAGCGAAAAAAATCGTAATTTTTTTAGAGAAAATGAATACTAATTGGAAGTGTAAACATTGTTATGAAATATATATTTATGTAAGGTTGATGTCCTGATTCTTTAATACTATAAACCATAAAGATTCTAAAATTTATGAAAATAAATTCTTGACGTAAAATGTGATATTATTTAAATGTTTAAGGATGGGTTCTTATAGTTGGAATCATTGGAAAGGTTAAATAACTTTGTATATCATTATTTTTCAAATGAATTGAACTTAAGGGTAATGGATACCATAATGTGTTTATGATTTTATGGTTTATCATTATATCAATGTCTTATACCCCCATTTCTAGTTTTTAATTAATTGGATTTTAAAGAGATTAATTAAAATTTGGGATAAATTTTATTGTTTTGTGGTATATTTAATCCTTAGGATCAACATGAAGTATTATTTATAGAATAATGTTTTTTTCATATGTTTAATAATATTAATAACCCTCATGTTTTATAATTTATTTTATTATTAAAATAATTTGTAAGGGTGTTTATTACATTTCTAAGGAATTCATAGTTATTATATTAATCTAGTTTCAATTGAAAGGGAAACATGTCATAACCTGTATGTTCGCAGGACTTGAACCCAAAAATAATGGGAGACAATGGTTCAACACCCATAACTCTCCAACAGGATGTATAGGATGGTAAAAAATTTATTTTTTTTAAAAAATGTGATATATAAATATTATTTTTATTTTGGGAACATATTATTTATTATATAGATAACCAAGGGATTGAAAAGTGAATTTGAGATTTACTGATTAATGTTATTTTATAAGAAATTCACCATCAGGAGAACCTTATACTATTATAGTAAACAGAACATTATGGAATTTTATTTAAGGAATAAAAGATAAACTATAGTTTTTAAAAATATATAATTTAAATGTGGTTTTATTGTAACTTTTTATATATGGAAAAAATTAGCATATCAAGGAGATTATATGATTTTGAAATATTCATTTTTAGCATGATACATTAAGAGTGATTGAATGAATATGTGATAAAATAATTATAATATTTTGGTTTTAATCTTAGTATATAATAATTTAATGAATTATATGGTATCTTATTTATCAAATGATCTATGTTGAAATTTTGGTTCTATTTTTGAGGTTTTGGGGATTAATAAATTATTTTTTCATATGATGGTTTATTAATTTTTAAATTTATCTTTTGGTAACAATATCCTTTTTATTTAAATTCTAAAGATTTAATTAAAAAAAATCCTATTTTAGATATTTTTATCCATTATAAGTTGATTTTACTGCTCTAAATATGACAATTTCCTCTTGAGAACTCATCTATTGCATATAAAGATTATTTTTTATAGAAATTTTTAAAGGATTAAATATCTCTTGCAATGAAAATATATTTCCTTGTGTTCTTAATATATATGGTAATGTAATTCCTATACTCTTGGAAATAAATCCTTAAAAATTATTATATTAACTTCATTTCTGATAAATCTATGGTATTTTTCACACCCCATGGGTTTATGAATATTTTAGTTGTTAATTTTATTTTAATTATTAACTTCATTATAATAAATAACATCTATTCATTTCCATATGTATATGGAAATGATGTTTTTTTCTTGTCCATATTTTCTCTAAACACAAATTTTATATGATTTGTAATCTAAGTTATGTGATGACCAACGTATTTTATTCTCCCTTGCTTCATGTGGAAGATTTACGAACCGTTTATATATTGTGAGATTACAACTAAGTTATTTTCAGATGTCAACCCCTTATACACCAATACCATGTTCAAATATCAAGGACACAATTTATAAAAAATTTGAGGAATGTGACACCCCATATTTTAAAAAACATAACTATATCTGATAGTGTATATGACATATAACATATATCCTAAAAGAACAATAGAATATTATTATTTAAATAATGTAATTATAACTAAGCCACTAAATTGGCATATATGAATGGGGTTAAAATCATTATTAAATATATTTAAATTTATAATTAAATATTTATTATATCATAGTAAATATTAACTCAATTTTATGAAAATTTATTTTATTTTAAAAAAGGTTTCCTCAAAAATGGATTTCGTTACTCTTTGTGATAATATATTATAAATAATTTAAATAACATTTTGAAATTTTATTTGATAAAATGGTTGGAATTTTTGAAATCAGATAATCAAAATTATCTTATAGTGAAATGTAGATATATTTTGTTGAAAAAAGATTTATTTTTAAATGATTAATGATAATATTGATTTTTATTGAAAAGTTAATATTATTATAATGTATTTTGAAATTAAAATTGTGGTATTTTATTATTTTTAAAATTTAATTAATAAAAATATATTATCATAATCCATTTATGGTCTTTATGATGAATTTTATTCTTTGATATAGTCTAAAAAAATAAAACATAAAAATTAATTTTTAAGAAAACACATTTTTTACCACGTCATACAGGTCAAATTATTAAATAAATTATAAACATTATGTGAATTTAATCACAAAAATTTAATTCTATATTTTTCCTCATGATGCTCAAATTTGATAAATAGTACAATTTATATTTTACTCATTATGGAACGTAAATATGGTAAATAATTATAACCATGATAAGGGTAAATTAGGTAATTGTGGTTAAAAAATAAGATAAAGACAAAAAATGTCCTTAAAATCTGTCTTTATCCAATTTTATGAGTGTATTTCATCCACATCAATATAAATCTAGAATATGTGGCATCATTGTGTTTTGTATTTCAGTTGTTATAAACATTATGTAAAAGGTAAAGACAAAAATTTCACTTAATTTATTTTACTAAAAATAATGTTTTGTGATGGGGATAAAAATAAATTATGATTCGTAATAATGATATATTTGAAACAAAAATTTATTTACCTTTGTAATTTATTTTTTATTTTTAATAACTAAAAAATTTACTTAAATTCATATATGATCTTGAGATAGTATTTATTTTAATAATAGAAAAATAATATAAATTGTTTTAAAAAATAATAAAAGTTATATAAGTTGATTTAATTAATTATTTACAAAAAATAGATAAATATAATTTTTTTAAATATTTTATTCAAATCTCCTTATCTTTATGTTGTTCTAAATGTTAAATTAAATTAATTGATTTAATTTTTGTATTAATGATATTTTATAATAAATAATATTTTACTAAGTGATAAAATATTAATGTTATGATCTTATGTAAAATGATGAATATATGTTTAATAATATAAAATGTGGTCAATTTTGTACTGGTATTCCTCTTATAGTAAATATATTGACCACTGATGAGTGATAAAATGTGTTCTTTTGGTAATTGGTAAAAAATGTTTAACATGATTAAAAATAAATAGATAAGGGTAAAAACACAATATACCCATTTAAAAAAAAATTTGGATTATTTTATTTAGAAAATAAATCATAATATATTATAATTTTATCTATTTGGTGTATTATTTAAGAGATAATTAATTTATATTAATTTAACATTTTATGAAATTCCAAGAGTTCCCTGCCCCTATCATTTAAAAGGGAACCTCCTCTCTTATTTTAATAAAACATAAATATCCTTATAGTTTAAAAATACCAAAGAAAATACCTTCCTAAAATCTATAAAGATTTTGTTGAGGTATTTTTTAGCATAATATAAACCTTATGGAGCTTAATGTGGAGAGAAAATGGTATTTTCTGAAAAAAAAAGGCATAGTCATTAATCTAATGTTGTAGATTTAATTTTCCTCATACTCTTTAAAATATTACTCAAACATAAAAAAATTATAATATAATTATCTCCCATATAATGATATGTGATTTTTTTAGTGTTATACCCTACATCCATCTCCACTTTAACTCAATGGGGGACAAAACTATCATTCATGTCTACAGATGATTAATGCATCCCGAGTCGCTGTAGTTTTTTTTCAATCTTTAATTATCACAACTATTTATGATGATGTTTTTGATATATATATATATATGATATTAATGACATATTTATTATTATTTAAATTTAATAAACAATATATTTTATTACATTTCTATTCATTTAATAATGATAATTTCATTCATGTGTAAAAATAGATTACCACCTCCTTAAAGAATTGTGAGTCATGTTTCATTAACGCATCACAATACTAGTATCTATATGTGTATTTAATGAAAATATATGAAATTTACACTATAATTATTACTATTTAAAGATAAATTAACATTTTCTTTGTTTCCATCATGATCATTTAAATATAGAAATGTTACCTAGGAATATGTACAACCTACAGATTCCATAATTGTAATGTAGTTCCTTTTTCAAAACCATATTTCTTGATTTTGTTTTAAAGATAAATTGATTTATAAAAATGAAAATTATTTCATTATTATTTTTGTGGTTATGGATTAATAATCTCTTTATCCACATACTAACAATATAAGTAATTTTAGAGAAATGTGTTGAATATTGTCAAAATATCCGATGTGAACATAATTTGTTATGTAATTGCATATAAAATTTTAATATGTGACATAAAAGGTTTAATAAATATGAAAATTATCTCTTAATGTTTCCTATCTAATTATTTTCCTTCAATTCCCATGATTTTTTAAATGTATCAAGAAACTTTTAATTTTTGAATAAATGGATGATAAGGGTAATTTTTGAACATATTTTAATTTTTTACAATAAAAATAATATTTTTACGGTTTTACATAAGGGGCACATTACATTAAAAACCTTGTTTTAAATTTTTTACAGATTTATATTCTAATTCATTCTCTTCTAGGCCCATATTCTTGAAAAAATAATTCATTCATTTATATATACACAAGTTAATTATAAATTATATTTATATCATGGTTTTACATTGTTTTAATGGGTTTCATAAGTAATATTTTTACATTTTTTTACTATTTTTATGGATTTTCATTACAAAAGAAAAACATGATATTTATAATTTATACAACATTATCAACTTTTCACACCATTATAATGTTTACATTATGATTATATTCCTTTATAATATTTCATGCATTATATAATATGGTAAAAAAACTCTTCAATTTTTTCTAAGAATTTTTGTAAAATATTAAAATGTAATTGATATTTTGATAATAGGAAAAATAATTGATGAATTCTGTGACTGGGTGGATTACATTTTGTGGTGGGGATTTCGTTGTGACCCTATAGTTTGTCTTTAATGGACTTTAAAATAGCTCAATTACAAGGGGATTCCCCATATGTGGTTTAGAGAAGGGTTTTTTCTCCTAATCATTTCTTCTATATTTAGATGTTTGATAGGGTATGGCCTTGCAATTAGTACTAGTCCAATGAACCCATTCACGGGGTAGCTGGACATGCAGTGATGAGTAGGTGAAATATGTTCTTAATTATTTTTATGTTGGGAAGGGGAATTACATTTAAGACATTAATTATTTGTTTTTACCATGTAATCCAAGACACTAGAGTCTTGGTTTTGGTTTTAGTCGTAAATGTCAAGTTGTGTTCCCCTTAGACCTTAAAAGGAGGGTTTTTTATAATAATAAAAAATTAATTTTTAGACTGTTTGGGATCTCTTCGAACCCCCATTTTCATTATATTATGACCATTCTTTTTCAGTCTCACTTTGTTTCTCTCTATTTAATATAATTTAATGATTTTAAATTATATATATGTCTCTAATATATATACCAATATTTCTCTTTCTTCCTTTGATATTTTAAAACATTCCTTATGTTAAATTTTAGAATTCCTTCAATATGATTTTTTATTATCATATGTCGTAATATTATGGAACTTATTTCCGTCCATGCATAATTCTTATGATTATGCCTTATAATCAATTATATTTTTTGGAACACATAATCATGAATCGGTTATGATGGGTGATCCTAGACAGATATCCAAGTAATTGGGTAAATCTATTGATCAACTAGATGTTATATGTGGAATTAGGTAGAAACACAATACACTAAGGAATCTATCCACCATGAGATATCATCTAATACGAAATCCTTGAATAATTCCTTGGACATGTTTTATGTTACCTACACATTTCTTATGTTTCATTGATCATATAATATGATGTTCTTTATGTTCTTCTCCCATGTAATTACACATGATCTTATATTTAAAAGAATGTATATGGTACTTCATAATGATGCAATATGTATAATGTATTTGAAAAAAGATTCATATGATTTTTATGATTTCAAAGGAAACTATATGTTTTATATTTTTCCTATAATATTCATTAAGAAATGTTTTATATAAATATTTTGGAATAAAATTTCATTTTTTTGATATTAAAATATTTATTTTGATCCAAAATTTTATTTATTAAAATGGAAAATCTTTTATATGTTTTCATGAACATAAAATTTTAATTATTGATTTGTTATATATCAATTACTGAGAATTTTTTTCTCATACGATGTTTTAATGTGTTTTTCATATATTTTTTGGCCGACCTCAGAGCAGAGGCTACCCCTCCTATTATATGAGTCAAGGGTTTATATTTTTTTGTCACCTCCTCCCCTCCTCTGGTGCGGCTCAGTGTGCTTTGGTGTTGTACTTTTTTAGATCTCTACTCGGCATCAGTAAGGATTGGCATCTTCTCTAGCATGGATTTCGACTTCGTCTCTCTAGAGAGACTTCGAGTTGCCTATCTGGATCACTACTTGTTGGCTCAAATATGGATCTTATGTTTCTTCAGATTTTTTATTGCTACTATGGCTCAGTGTCGGCTAAGAAGTGGCTCAGAGGGGGGAGGTCCGATTTTTTCTTCCAATTTCTAGATATCAATTATTCCATGGCTCAATATCACCTGTTTCATTTCTTTGTTTATCATATTTTGTTTTAATTTCTTTAAAGTATAATTATTTTTTGGTTTTTAGGGTTGACATAATCAGGTCGGCCATGTCCCTCCCTGGTGGTCCTCTCCCTCTCATCCCAATTCTTGGCTGTCTTAGACACCAGTGAGGGTGCTTCCGTGGTTCAGATCTGAGTGGATCCAAGACCAAAGTAGCATTTCTAGTTCAAGGTGGCTTGAACCCCCTCATCAGTGGAATTCCCTCAGTGTGGTGTTTGTTCATCCCGTCCTAGGTGATGATGGTTCATCTTCACATTCCATGAAACAGCTTCTGGTTGCCTCTACGGCTTCAATGGTGGTAGGAGTCATGTAGAGAGCAGCGGGGTCCATCTGGAATTTCATTGGTGGAAGGAAAAATGAATCATGAAGGATTATTAGTGAAAGTATTTTTCTAGTCTACCAAGTGTTGGTGATTGATGTTTTAGGTTTGTGAATTTTTTACCTTGTGGAATGAATTTTGTAGTGGTTATTGAATCGTCACCCTATAGTTCGCAGATTGAGGGTCATGCAACCTATTAACCTAAAAGGGTCTTCTTCAGAGGAGGTTCAGAGCTGAGAGATTTTACTTGGTTATTTCTATTCGGATTTTGAATTTTGAGTGGTTATGAAATTTCCATCTGTACCAGCCCCATGCATTCATGCATGACATTGCTAGCTGATAAGCGATGATAATTCAAAAGCTAGTCTAAATGTTTTTGAGGTTGGGTAGGGGATTTTATTTCTAATCCTGAATGTGTGGATTTCGACCTAGATATATTGGAACTTGGAAGAAAAGTTTTTTTCTATGTCTTTCATGTCATTTTAGGTTCCCTATCATCCCTTACAAGGTGGTATATGAAAATAAAAAATTAATTTTCTATCATACATTTCGTAAGGACAGGGATGAGGTCAAATTTAAAATTTAGATGATATTTCATAAAAATAAAATATTTTCATAATAAAATTATGTTTATTAATAAATATGGACACATAGTGTAAGTTTCCATTTAAGGATGTATTATTTATTTTTTTAAAGGATATTTCCATGTTTTATGGATATCTAAACCATATACATCATAAAATATGTAAAAATGAATTCTTGACTGAAATCTAAATATTCTTCAATTTGTATGTTTGGATCCATACCATCTTCATCTTGATATAGTGCTCAATTTGTGTAGAGAAATGAAGATATGAGGTTCCCTTTTATAATTTAGAGAAGTGTAACTCTTGTAAATAAAATATCAATATAAAAACTCGATGACGGTATTATGGAAAGTGGAATTTAAAATGAAAATTAATTAGGGAAATAATGTTTTAGTATATGAAATCCATTATATGTACTTTTAATAATGAGTTTTTGAGATATTTATTGACTTAAATGTTGATAAAAAAATTTACATCAGTTTAACATTTATTATGGTGACTAATATTACAATCGACAACTTATTCATCATGATAAAATATAAAATTAACTTTAAATATAATTATTTCAATGATGATTAAAAATATAGAATCAATTTTTTATGATTAAATTTATAAAATTGTTAAAATTGATATTTATATAATCTCCCAAAATCACTAAAATCCATTTTTAGAAAAAATAAAATTATGTGTTAAAATGAAGTTACCCTTATTTAGTCCCAATAATCATAACTGGTGGTGTATATAAATAATTTACTATACTGTTACATAACAAATTAATATTCATCAACTTTGGATCCATGAAAAAAAATAATTTTACCTTCCAACCACACTATTAAATATCATGAAATATTTTTTTTAATTATATTTTAATACAACTTATGTTCCAAAAATTAGTTAATTAGTTTTAAAATTCAAAATAATGTCTTCAGTTATTAATTTTTATCTATAAAAATTTATTTGTTTGGTAAAATGGTTTTATAAAATTTTAATTCAATATTATATTATGATATTATCATAAAAGAAATATTATTTTTAAAAATGGCATTTTCAAATATTCTTTTAAAAATATACTATTTCCAAAAAAAATTCTGAATATTTATATGTCATACAAATTTGACGTGATGAATCAAAAAATTAATTTCATTATATCATATAATATTTTGATAAGTGTGATTAAATAAGTATAATATCGACATAAAAATGAATTAAACAAATTTTTAGAAGAAAAAATTGGTTTTTGAAGAATAAAATTAATTTTTTCTCATTTTGTGCCTAGTAAAAATATTCATATGATTATTAATTTATTTTATTGATTAAATTATCAATAAATTTCCACAAAATATTCAACAAATATGTACTAATATTATTTATAATAAAAAAATAATATTAAAATATTCTTTTTAAAAAATATCACATTTTCCACCAAATGATTTTCTCTTCATTTTTAAAAAATT
Organism: Viscum album; assembly: GCA_963277665.1. Lineage (NCBI taxonomy): Eukaryota > Viridiplantae > Streptophyta > Magnoliopsida > Santalales > Viscaceae > Viscum > Viscum album. The sequence goes on along the minus strand of OY728161.1, from coordinate 603,606,330 downwards.
GATTTTTATTGAATGGAATATTTTTAATTACTTTTAATATATAAAAATTAAGTTTTAAATAAATTTAATACTATATAATATAAATTTATATAATAAATTAAACATATGAAATTTAAATAAAATATTATTTTATAGAAAAATGGATGGTTTAATCACTAATTGAACTTAACCTTAAATTATTTAATTATTATAATTGAAAATTGGGTATATAATTCCAATGAATCAATAAAATCATTTTTTTAATAAAATTGTATCATTCCATAATTTTATGATCAATTTATTTTCAAATGTATTTGATGCCTCTAATATCATGGTTTTAATGCAACGCCGATTTTAAACCAAGGGTGATATGCTATAAAAATATTATTATCAAATAAGATGTATATATATATATATATAACCATGTATTTGGACTGCTGGGTAGTAATAAAACCCATTGAATTTTGATAATTTATTTTTTTCAAATTTATTAAATTATCACAGTTGGTAAAAATTTATTAGAAATGAAAATAAAATTCTTTTAATATAAAAATAGATTTATTTTCGTAAAAAAATATTTTTATTCATTTTTTATTTTTTTTCTTAAAAAATGAATCAATAGTTTTTTATGAATTATGTTAATTCAATTTTTATATAATGTATTCAATAAAATATTTTGATTTTTATTTTTTCATTATTTCTAAACAAGGAATGATTTTAAAAATTGTTTCATACTTAAAAAAATTTTATTTACAAAAGATTAGGTTTGTTTCGTTTAATATATTTTTTGTAAAATTAAATTCTTCCAATTATAGAAATTGAATATTACAATGTGGTTTAAATATTTGGAATAATCATTTTAAATTTTAGTAATTATTTAACTTTTAATTTCATTCATCATGAATATTAAAAGAGGTAAAAATTCATTACAAATGTAAACATTAATATGGTTAATGAGGGGATAAAATAAAAATAGGGGTTAAAATATACGAAATATAATCCCAATCTTTTTTGATGGATGGAATTTTCTCCATATTATCCAATATTAATAATTGAGATAATATTAAAACACTTTACCATGAGAGTGACTCTACTATATTTTAATATTCTTACTAATTACAATGGTGTCACTTCCCTCACATATAAAAGGGATCCTCCTCTAATTTCATATCAAAAAAACATGAAATATTTATCTTGATAAATATCTACATACATACTCCCTTAACAACATTATTCATGAATATGATGTTAGGGACTTCTTAAAATATCAATAAAATTATCCAAACTGTGCTTATCGAAGGAGGATACTCGAAGAATATGTTTATGTTCTAATCATTCTTTATAATGTTTTCTTCTTCTTAAACCACTATAAAAATGTTCTTTAATGATATTAACATGATTTAATAAATATATTCACTATGTATAGATATTTTTATGTAATTATCATATTCATTTTATACCTTTTTCACATCTGTTGGAAGATGATAAGGTCATTAGTGTGTAAGTGTGAACTACCACATCTGTAAAGTGATGATATTTATTTTTATTTAATTTTTATAAGTATGGTCATTTGGATAGATTTAATTAACCTAGAAATTATATTTATTATAAAATTATTATTCTAAAATATTAAATTATGTTTTACATCTCTTTCACTTTATCCATAAAAAAATGGAAACATCCCTTCTTAGTATGTACGGACTTCTATCTCTACAATGTGATGTCATTTTTTTTATATCACTATTATCTAAGAATAGTCATAATAGATTATATAATTTATAGAGATGATAGTTCGTTGATTATTATGATTCTATAGATAATTAAACCCTGAACAAGGTCAATAGACTCGAACCATTGAACCAAAACATGTATTGAAAACACACCAGTTTTCACCTGTATATTCATTTTAATGATGAATTATTCAAAGAAGGATAATTGGAAGTTATATATAGGTATACAAGGTGACTTATTATTAATATTATTTTGGTATAGATTAATAATAAATATATTTTTATTATATAAGAGGTTTTAATTCCTATAAACAAATATGGGACTTTAGGTAATGGTCTATGTTACAACCTCATTTCCATCTTGGATTCTTCTTATTAAATAAACAGTAAAGTAAATTATATGATCCATGTCATTAATAACCCATATATTGATTATCTTACATATATTTCAGGGTTTTCCACATTTATCATTCATTATAAAATATTAGTCACATAATACTATTGAGATTTTTTTTAAATAAAATTCGATCTTATATCCTCTTTGGTCAATGAACATTTTCATTCAGGACCATGTTGATTAAAATGTTTTAAAAATGGTATTTTCAAATAACCAATTTTTATTTAGATTACTTTTAAAACATATTTTACTTCATATGAAATTTTCTAAAATTAATCTTCTTATCATTTTATGAAGGAGGTACTTTTGGAATTATTACCAAAAATGTCAAAGGAATATTTATTTTAAAACATACCTCATGAATGATTTTCCCGACCATTATATGTATTATATTATTTAATTATTACACTAAAATTTTCAACATTTATTTCCAAGGAAAAATATTTTTCTCAATATTATAGTAATTTGTTTAGATACACCCAAGTAAAAAAGATATTTTCCCCTAATTTCCCTGAAATGTTCCAATTCACTTTTAAGGCTATTTTTCAACTATGTTGACATCCATTGATGATTAATTTTCATTACTAAGTATATGATCTAATGATACTAACAAACATATTTCTCAGGATTTATTTTCATTATATGATGATGAATTTTTTATGAAAACCAATTTTTTCCTCTTCTTATGTTATAATGAATTTGAGATTTTTTATTATATTCTCAAACACATATGTACAAATTTCATTATGGGAATGGTTTTTTCATTAAATTACTTCAATGAATTGGGGAATGGAAGATATCTCAGAAGATAATATGGAATGAATGTGGAGTTAACCCAGTTTATAATGGGTCTCTATCCACTATGATTGTCTTAAGAGTGAACCTTGACCAAAGAATTGTTGGAATTGAAAGTGAACCCAAAACCATATAGTACATTGTTTAATGTGATAGTATTGGATGTGAAATCTTCTTAATGATATGATTTTATATGATTTTCACTTTTCCAAAATATTGATAACATGTTCTTATCCTTATGATATTCCCCCACGTATCATGATTGATTAACGACGACTCCTTACTCTTATGACTCCTCAATTTGGAAATGTTAATTCTTTATGTCATCTCACATGATTTATGATCTATAAAAATTTTGGTATGAAATTATTATGTCAATATCATAATCCCATAAAATTATTCATATCTTATTCTTATATAGGATAATTGATTTGTATCTCTTGTTTTACAGTTATTGGGCATTTAAGCTCGCCATTTATTATTATCCCATTTTCCCCAGATCATGAAGAATTGTTTCTAGAATGAAATGCAGTTGATGGTAACTGTGGGAGAATAACTTTAAGGGATATATTAAAGTTATTTTATGAAATAATTTTATTTTTTATCTAGTATTCATAAAAATTATACCCTTATGGTCCTTGGGAATGTACTTTTTTAAAATATATTGAATATTCAACTAAAATGTTGTAATATTTATGTATGTTATGCATGGTTCACCTCAGTTGGTATCATAGTATGTTTTAGTTAATTAATTTTCTTAGATTATGAACAACATAAGTAATGATATTAAGATAGTGTATGATTAATTTAATGTGATATATGATGAACCAAAAATTCTAATATGTTTATAAAGTGTCAAAATTTATTAAATATTAGGAATTATTTTCATGATTATATTATTAGTCACCATATTTATTGGATCTTTTTCTTATAATACAGCATTTGGTTTTATTCAAGTATATTTGAATGTAATAATAATGTTGACATTTAATATGGAAGAGAATGTAATGATTTCCCCCATGAGAAACTGAATTAAATAAATCTTATAACATAAAATAATTTTTCTGTATGCATGAAAATATCTTAATACCTGAATCACACTATGATTCCAAATTATTATATAAGGGACCAACTCAGCATTGATACTTTAGTGAGGAAAAATAAAAAATATTTTTGTGGGTAGTATGAAATACTATTTGTTGAGAAATGGATCAGTACAACTAAAATTATATTTTCCATACTATAGTTCTTAAATAATGAAAATGTTTTCTTAGTGGTGTATCATTTTGATGGTTAATCCCACCAATAAAGGTATCTCATTCTGAATATGATTCATGTTGAATAACTTTACACCATATAATGGGATGTATTTAACTATTATTTTCATTAAATTATTTTCCTTATAGATGTATCATGAAAATTTAAAGTGGAATACATGAGTATAAGAAAAATGATTTAGAATAAATTAGTTCCTATAAAGGAAAAATTTAAATACATGTGACGTAAATTTAATATTTTTCATCGACACTGAAAGTAAAATTCATCAGTTCCTCAGCAGACAAAATCAAAGTGTCAAAAATGTTCTAGAATTAAGGAAATTTAGTTGCTATTAATATCTATTTCATTGTGCCTTAATGGTTTAAATTGATATTGAATATTCAAGTCATTATCATGGATTTGATCAGAATATAAAGATGGAGTTTCATGGAAATTATAATAATAAAACCCATGGATTAAATAAAATGAATCTTCCTTTATGAAATAAATGTGGAGAGAATAATGTGTAAAATTTTCAATAAGGAACTAGTAAAATATTCTAGTATAGAAAGGATGTTCATCTGATAAGTAAACGTTAATGATATGTAGAGATATATCCTAGTGAAAATAATTTATAGATATCTCTATTTAATTCACCTCCAACAATATAATGATAGAACAACCTGGTGTATGTGAATTATGATAACCAATGACTAGATACAATATATATTGCTGAAAATTCACCCAAACAACCTCTTAATCCAAGAGATATAGGGGAAGATCATGTGATAAAAGTCACTAAAGTTGTTCATGGGAATGAAGTGGTAAAAGGTATGTTTTTCATCAACTCTAAAACTACAAATTCCTTATTTGATTATGGTTATACCAAAAATTTTATATCAGAATAATTTTATAAGGGTATAATACCATCACCTCATCAATAAGATAATTAATTACTTGTAAAATATTCTGATGGAGTCTACATCATATCTCATGTATATATCTCCAAATATAAGGAATTTATTGGGAATTTGATTCCCAAAAGTCATGATATTAACCCTCTTTTTGAATTTGATGTCATATCTGTGAATTTATTTGATTTAATTTAATATGTAACATATCAATTTCTTATTAAGGTAATTCATGATTGATATTCTAAATCAACATATGATCATCTTATGGTGTGACGATGAATATCATAATCCAATGGAAATATCTTCGATTATACTTTCCTTTTTAACTTTTCATGAGGGATATTAATATAAAATGATTGGGGATGAAATAAAAATTGTTGATATTTTTTTGAAATATAATGATGTATTTCCTAAATAATTCCCTAGACATTCTCTAAATCATTTATATGTGTTCACAATAGAACTCATACTCAATGATAAAACTATTTAAATGACTCTGTATAAGATGAACTCGATTATATTTCAAATAAATGATGAAGTAACTCCATAACAATCTTAATGAGGGATTCATGTTCTCTATCATGTCACTATTGGGTGAATTTATTTATTTTTTGGAGAATTATGATTGTTAAATGAACCATTGTTATCATTGTTAAGAATATAACAATATCACTATCAAGAAAAAATATCCTCAACACTATATTAATGAATTTTTTGATCAAAATGATAGATCTAATTACATTTCTTTGATTGGTATTTTTTTTTTATGTCATTAATTGATGTTTCAAAAAATGATATATCCAAGAATTCCATCTATATGAGTTATTGTCATATAAATTTATAGTTATTCCATTTATAAATACAAATTCATTTGATATCTTTAAGGATTAAACTACCATTCATTATATATTTCCTTAATAAGTATGTCACCATCATTATAGAAGAAATGATTATATATTACATGATAATAGAAGAGTATGAATAAAATTCGAGTATTGTATAGAATACCTTCAAGAAATAGAATTCATATTCCAAATTTTGAATGTGTGAAATCCAGCTATAGAATGTGTAAATCATGAGATTTATAATATCATAAGGGGATATATCGGTGGACCTTTAATCATTGAAACCATTGAAAAATGACACAGTCCAACCATGGTGATCTATATCATTAATTTTATAAGGATGTATAAATATATTTGATACTTTGTGACATATTTCTAATGGGTATCGAATCAAATAAATAAGGTTTCATATAAGGGATTTACGTTCCATGGATAGATAAATATGAGGACAATTTTAAATAATAGTAGAGAAGGTTGATCAATCATCCTATGCCCACTGAACCCGGTATTATCGAATTTGTTTCTAACATATACTGATGAATTAAAGAAGGTACTGGGAAGTATCCTCATGAAAAATTACATGGTGATTTCTTATGCCAAATGTCAATTGAAAACTCATTATAAGAACAACCTAAACCAAAAATTTTAGTATCTAGTGGTATGTTTTGCATTAATAATTTAGAAGAATTATATTTATTTTGAAAAATGTGATCTATTAGTTGATCAAAAAATCCAAAATTATATATTATCATATAAATAGTTCAATATACACAAAATTAAATGGATTGTATTGATTAAGGATTATGATTTATCAGTACATTACCACCCTATAAAGTGACGAAAATAGTTTAATGCCCTAAGTCGGGAAGAACATGATAGTTTTCCAATAATAAGTATTTAAAGACATAAAATTCTAATTTAATTATATAAGGTGGAACATTAAATCCTAAAATGATTAAAACATTCTACGATAAATTTTCAAACGTATATTCCTTTGAAGAATAAAGTGGAATAGAAGGAAGATGTGGAAATGTAGAAGAATATAAGGAATGTTCATGGATTCAACCATTATTGTGATGGAATAATAAGGTTCAAGAAGGTATTATGTGTCCAATGAATACCATATTTGAATAAAAATATATTGGTTGAAGCTCATGTTGTATCATTATGTATACATCCTAGAATCCTGATGATGTAATGAGACCTGAAAGAGTATGTTTTGGGGGGAAACATGAAGAGGTATATTGAGTGTTATATAAGTTGAAGTATATTAGAGTAAAAATTTTTGGCATAGATGTACAAGTTTAATGGGTGGTGAAAACCATTTGTATACTAGAATGGAAATGGGAAAACATCACCACAGATTTCATCTAAAACATCTGTAAAAAAAACTAAAGGTACATATGATATTTGGGTTGTAGTCAATCACCATAAGAGGTTAGAATATTTCCATAGAATGATAGAATATTCTCAATTGATTAGTTTTCTATGATATAAATTATGAGTCGTGTAAGGTTTCATGGAGTAAAACATTGTATTGTATTTGATCGAGATTTTAGGTTTACAATAAGTGTATCAATAAAAAATTAATAATATTTGAATATGAAGATGAACTTTATAACTGAATATAATCTTCATGTAGATGTTCTGTCTTATAGGACCATAAAAATCCAACAATATATATTAATGTTGGTCATAGTGGAATCTTAGTTGTGGTTAATTGAGTTTGTACTTATAATTTCTATTAAATACACTATGTTAAAGATCCCACACTTTTTAAACATATCAGTTTATAGTGGCAGTAGAGATGTAAATTTTTAGTTGTTCAACTGGCTTCTGAAAGGGTTATTAGTCCTTAGATGAATTAGTGTAAAAAACTTCTTTATCTTTTGAAAAAAATTTACTGAATTAAACACATACACACACTAACCAGAACTATCTATCAAAGTCAATGCGAAACATTTTTCTATTTTAGAAATTATATGCAGTGGAAAATATAAAAACAAGGTATTACAAAACATTGATCACATCAAAGATAACCAAGAGGCTCAATCTCATGTCGAGACTTACTCCTCTCCACTTGGTGATCACCTACAACCAAGCAGTTTATATAAATAACAAACTTCAAAGATAGACTCTATCTAGCTTTACAATGGCTTTCACAAACTGTCTAGGGCTCACAACCTCTACCATAGGTATTCATGGGAAAAACAAAAAATATAGACTACACATGGTCTCTTCCACAGTTATACATGGGAAACAATGTGTAAGTGAAGTTTGATGTGTGAATTTTCAGTATCCTCTAGTTCAAGCATAAGATATAGGGTGTGTAACAGAAAGAAACAAACACTTCTCAGAAATGTAAAATAAATTAATATAATAGAGATAATATTATAATATTGAGTTTAGAAAGCTATATGGGTTTGCAGTTTATCTATTGACTCCTTGGGGATAATAAATTGCAGTTTGAGTCTTTCTCTGGAAGTTTTCCTCAAAACAATGTGTCGAAACTCCATGGTCTAGCATTCAGGAACTGAGTGTTCTACTTCTTGAGTTGACAGTGAGATGATGATGTACCAAAGGAAGACATGAGTTTTTCTCCAAAAATGATCTTCTTGAAGCTCTTGGGTTCTCAGTGTTACTATAGGATGGTTCTTCCTTGTTATCTTCTATCTAGAGAGTAAGCTCTTTATCATGTATTTCATTCTCTTCAATTCTCGAGACACACACTTCTTTCACCCTTATTCTCTTCCTCAGTCTTCTCTATTATATTTGAGGTCCAACAATAAGAATAAGTAAACTGCATGCGGTCCACCTCATACCTCGTACTGTCCCCAAGTACGGTCTCTTGATATTTATAGAATCAGTATTAATTAATGTTAGAAGCATTAAATTTACTAAATATGGTCATTAGATTAATCTTAAGAATTTGAGAAATATGGAGTATAAGAATGACCATCGGTAGAATGGTAATGGTACCCTTCAGTGGTAGCCTTCCCAATGGTAAGCTTCAGTAGTATCCTTCAGTGGTAACCTTCTTAATGGTAACTTTCAGTGATAACCTTCAATCGGTAACCATCTATCAATGTTCTTCATTGGTGAACTTCATCACTGGCCTTTCATCAGTGACCTTCATCGGTGACCTTTTTTCTGTGACCTTCATCAGTGACCTTCATTGGTGACTTTCATCGGTAACCTTAATCAGTGACCTTTTATTGGTGACCTTCATTGGCGACCTTTCATCAGTGACCATCATCGGTGACCTTTCATACTTAGGGAAATTCTTCACTATAAGCTTAAACAAGAGAACAATGAGATTAAAATTAAATGATAATTATTGATAGAATCAAGAAATATTAATGAATCATTATTATTATAAATTAAAAACATTATTATCCTACAAATAAAAAACAATTTGGGATTTTCAAAACAGGTGAGTCCAACAGTCTCTCCCTTTTGGATAATAACAAATTATGTCATTGAAAATTTATATTTAAGTATTATTGAATCATGGGTAAGCATATTTGATGATATCTTTAGAGGTGTGTAAAAGTAAAATTGAAATTGAACCATGGTTATTGTGGAAAATATAGATAGTGTGTATATGAAAAGATTCTGGTCCACTTAAAACTTCACCCCCTTTGTGATTAACAAAAATAACGGAAGACAAAAATAGAAAAAAGAGGATTTTATTATGAATAAAGAAATAAGACAAGATACAAAAAGTGTAAAAAATATCCCTATCAACTATGAAATCCCACATTCAATCGACATCATATATGTCCAAGGGAGCTTTGTCTCTGGAAGTTGAGGAGTCAGGTCCAGAAGATGGAGGGATAGGTCACGGTATGGTAGTGAGCAGGGTACGAGGAGCTACTACAGATGCATTAGTAGACCTATAGTTAGTATATCTCGGAGGAATCATAGGGGTCAAGCTTCTAATGTCCTGTGAAGGAGACATCAATGGTGTATCCCTGGTAATTCATAAGGCAACTAAGGAAAAATGTAATGTAGGAGGAATAATGATGGGAGTGTAGTACACATGGAATAAGGGTAAAAGAAGATTTATGAAATCTATAATAATTTTTGCTCCTCCTTCCATATCTGAGATAAAATCATCCTCAATCTCCATAAATTTATCTAAGGTAGGAGTAAACTCTCTATGCCTCCAATCATGATCCTCAAATGTCTGAGTGACAGGTGGGATCCTCATATTTTCCAATAGTATCATAAAGTGACCATCCATTTGATGCTTAGTGTACACCCTTTTGTACTAGAAACCAAATTTTTCTTTGATGGTCGTCTGATCTTGATCTGCCTACCTGAAATAATCTCCCCCAAGATTATGAATTTCTCTAGTATTGGAAATGACTTGAGTCATAGAGTGAGGATCTATGGTACAAGAACTAGAGAACTTCTCCACTTCTTCGTTAACAACCAATCTGAAAGCATCTAGATCATTAATAGGATAGTTTGAAAAGGAATTAGATGATCACAAAGGTTCCATAGTAAAATACATTATCTCCTTAATGTATTTGGTCATCCCACTGATCAGCCTCTTCACATAATCATTTGGGCCACTCACATGTTCCTCCATAGTCCTCTTCAACTCATCAAACATAGTGACCATCTTATGAAAAAAAACTTTTGACATACCTAAGGTATCTGTCCACTTGAACCCTTGAAGCCATATAGGAGTCGAAACTACCAGTTGAATACTCCATAGAATAAATATATTCTTCCAAGGTTCTGATCTGATTGTGACAATACATAACTTCATGCATTAAATTTGAGTGATAGGTATAAATGAAACTTTCTAAATAAGATGATACAACATCTTGATTTAGGGCCCGTTTTCTTTCTATATCAACAGATCCCTCATCAATGTGCCTTTTGAAATCTGATTTCAATGATTCTAAATCAAATTTATTGACATAGTCTCGAGGTTAAAGCACTAGTGGTTGTAAAATGGTAGTTTATGAAACAGAAGGAATTGGAGGGCCTATGTTAGGCTTGTCATCATCCGAGTCTCCATAGTCTAAGCCCAAGACCAAAAATCTAGGGTCTTCTAACCAGTCTTCTATTCCAATAGTAACAACTACTGAACTTATGAAAATAGGTTCAACCCCATCACATAGAGCATTTTCTTGATCAATTACATCCATCACTGCTATACATCATTGATCAAATACATCAACAAGAGAGTACACTTCCACTTCTTCTATAGAATCTTTAACTATTAACTTTTCAATTCTATCTTCAACCGAATCATCAACCTCTTTATCTACACTTTCTACCATTTATTTATGTCCTATCATAGGACTAATACTTAGACATTCCTCTTCATTTTTATTATCATATATCTCAAAATCAACATGAATAGATTCTGTTTCATCTTCGTTTTATGAGGTCTCTCTAATGACTCTTAAGACATTTTGATCTCCTTCTACTTCACTCATTTCTTCGTCACCATTTTCCCTTATGATAGTCTCTCTTCGAGGAAATCTTCTTTGTGGTCTAGGATCACCAAAAGATACCATATTGGTATGAGATTTTGAGGGAATGTCAGGATCACTCTTTTCATCTCTAAGAGAATCCTCTCTTTATTGCATAATAGCATCTTCCTTTTCTTCATATTAGAATTTTGGCTCCACTACATCAAGCCTTATACCAAGTTCTCTCTTATTCGTTGGCCTAGTAGGATGGGTTAGAAGGTTGAATTCCTCATATAACTTAGCTTCATCATTCACCCATTTTATTTCCCAAGGGTTCCAGTTTATCTTCATCAACATGAAAATCATCTCCGTAATGCACAAGTATTACCTTACAACTACGGTTTCCTCCTAATTTCCAGCAACTTTTTTCACTATCAACAACATGAATATCAATATGGAATGAAACAAATCATTGGGCTTGGAAATGTGCTTTGTCATATCCAAAAATTGAATCATCAACAACCTACACATATTTATCTTATGTTCATGCTTCAAAAGATAAAAAAGAAAAATTACTTGATACTTCATGGTAGAAAAGTCCCCTCTCCTAAGACTCAAGGCATGCTAAAAAAAATTAAATCATAACTTGTTTTCTCCATCCATTTCAGCAGCAATCACGTTCCTTGGGATCCCATTCCATATCAGTTCATCCAAGGCTTTATCATAACAAATTAACTCACATGTGGAAGGTACCACTCCTTAGTAGTAATAAAAAATCCCTACATATGGGACTCTCTAACAATCGTCCCATTAAACAGAGGAGAATCTCACACTTAATCCATTTACCTTGGAATATATTCTATTCTCATTCTCATAATCATATAATTTCAGTGATTCATAGAACTTGTAACACCCTAAGCATCCATGCTACGCTTCTCTTTTAATAATACCATAGCTTTCATAGTATGCAAGATCGAGATTCTAACACACTGCGACCAATCAAAGTAGCCATTATGAATAGTAATGCCCACCATTTGAAATTATATAAATTTTCAATTTCGAAATAGACTTCATTTTTTAATTTGAAATATTGAAATTAGCCTAATTTTAATTTTTGGTATCTTTTCATGAACTTCTAATTTTCAATGAATAGTAAAAAAATACATAAAAACAACTTTTTTAATCAAAATAAATTATAGTCATAAATTATACTATTTAGTGGTTTTAAAGTATAATTAGAATATATTTTTACCATTTAATCCAATTGTTGACATTGTAATTAATTTCACTTTGAAATTGGACATAAAAAAATGTCAATCTTTTGATATATATTATTTCTTAAAAACATGCTTTTTGTTTAGACAACGAGGAAATAATTATTAAACTAATTAATGCAAACTATATATGCTTTGAATTTTATAAAATAGACATAATTTTTGAATTCGGAATATCAAATATACCTTAGGGTGAGTTTTTGGTATTTGTCTGAAAAACTTCAATTTTTGATGAATAGTGAAACCACTAAGTGGTAGTTAAAAAACTGATTTTTTTTATATTAAACTTTACCACTATTGTATATTGAATTTCCAAAATCCGACATACATAGTTTCCATTAGTAAGTAAAATGTGGTTCAATGGGATAAAAATAATAATTGGTGAAAAGTAACTTTTAAGTTTTATTAATCCTGATTAAAGGTAATTAGTGCAATTTAAGGTAAATATAATGTTATAATAATATTAAACTTCCTTCAAACTTGTTCTAAACTACTTTTATTAGTCATTTCAGACCATGAAAAACCATTGGACGATTTTTGGGACCCCATGAAGCCACATGGGTTAGATAATGACATTAATACCTTTTATTTAAAGTAAAAAATCAAAATGTCACAAACATGTATTACTTTACTAAAACAATTTTTAGAAGGGGTTTATACAAGTTATATTTTTGACTAAATATATTAATTGGAAATAAAATAATATTTCCTACATCATGGTAATTTTTTTATAATTTTTAGACATTAAATAAATAAATTTATTTATGACACCATGATGTTGTAGCGATTACCTCATTAATTAACAATTTAAATAAACTGAAAAGATAAGGTAAAATATAAGACGTACACATGTAAAAAACCTAATGGATGGGTTGATTATGAAACTTTATCACCTTATATTTTAAATATATCATTTTGGGTCCTTTAAAATATGAAAATCATTTTATAATAAAGTAATATTTTATATTATTCCAAGAGTGCCCCTCCTCTCCTCTTTAAAAGGACCCCACCTCTACCACAGTATTCACACCATCAGAGCCATTTGGATCGTCCAAACTCTACCAAAATACTCTTTAAACGTCCCTCACTTACTCCTAGAAGCATCACTTTGGGCATAAGTCTTCCCAAGTAAGACTTTGGCTCAAATCAAAAAAGAGTTGTCCGATTTTAAGGTAATGTCTTCTCTTATGTTATTTTGTTTTATTTTTCTTCTCCAGCCCCTTAAACTGTTTTTATTACTTTATTTCATAACAACACCATCATATTAAATATACTAGGATGTTGTTATGATAATAATTTTATTTAAACTTACACACACCTCCGTCCAATGGTTAAAGAACATAATGTTTCTGTGGGTGACGAATTACTACCTCACAAAATGATGATTGTTCAATATTATTTTAACACCTTTCATGGTGGCCATTAAGATGTAACTATATTTATATATGATATATTTTATGTTTATTTTTTCCTTATGCTTCTGTATTTTTCATTTCTGGCATACCTTTACAGATTCCATTATGGGTAATCATGATAATATCATTTTAGGAAGTGCGGACTACCACCCCCTCAAATTGATTGGAATCGTTAATGCCATATGTGGGACATATAAAGGAAGGAGTTCAATGATATTATATATCATATTGGAATTATAATATAACTTTATATTATTATGATTTCATTCCATTAAATATTAAATAGAAATGAAAATAGAGTTCATGCGTACATATGGCTTACCGTCTCCATGAACGGTGCCTTTCATTTCTTACCTCTAAATGTTATGTAATATTATAAAGGAATTTATAAACTATATATATGTGATATATATGATATCTAGATCATGAATACAATTATTTAGATAATGGATATTTCACCACATGAACAACTTGTAATTATAAGATGTTTATTGTTGACTCAAGTACTAAAGATCGACAAAATGACCGTTATTAACTTAAATGAATACATAATGTTCATAACATAGTAATAAGTGATATAAAATGAATAATAAACTTTAAAAAGGTTCTTAAGAATGTATAGATTAACTCTAATTTATTATTCAGGAGATTTAAGAATGATCGTGTCATGTCGGACACGAGGTAAGGCTTAATTCTACAACCTCTTCATTATTCGAGGTTGTTCATATGTAATTATCTACTGGGACCTCTTTATCATCCACATCCATGTTTCTTAAAAATTTATTTCAAAACATTTTTACTATTTATTAGTCAATGGGTTAAATTCTTTTATACCTTTATTTTACCTTTACATTTTGGAAAGGAATCTTTCCGTCATTTTCCAAACAAGTTACTTTTTAACCTTTTCGACAAAATTAAGGTAAGAATGTATTTTTTAACTTATAAGGTGGGTGTTTCTATTTTCCACCATTATAAAATCGTTGAATCATCCTTTACAATCTTATAAGAAAATTTTCAATGTAAAGGTTTTCTTTTACAATTATGTGACTTTTAAATGATTTCAAAAAAGAGATATTTCTCCCAAATAGTTTTGATTTTGTCTATGTCAACATCCTTTGATGAATTTTAAGTACATTTGAAGTTGATTTATTATGATAAAAATCTTCCATATTGTATTGAATGTGTTGTGATATGTTTCACTGTGGATGTGTTATTTTTAAACCATTTATGGTTTATGGATAAATTATTGACATTTTGTATGCTAGTTTTAATACGAATGTTTATGTTATGTTCAAACATGTTCATATGAAGAATGCATTGGACTTATTAATTGACGGGTGGAGCCCGCTATAGCTCCTCGATGCATCATTAGGTCTCATGATACAAACTAGTTTCTTGTCACAAGGCCTTGACAAATTCTTATTTGTAGTCTTGGAAAAAGGCCTTGACTAGGTGGTTATGATTGTTTGGCATTATGCATTCCATAATTATGAAAGTGGTTATTGATATTGCATTTGAATATCCGACTAGTAGAATATCCATCTGAATAAGTAAATGGAATTATTTCATTTTATTTTTGCCATGTTATTCTGAAGTTCAAGTTTAAATGGATTTTGTTTTACTTATGCAATTTCATTAAATGTTTACGCTTGTTTATGAAAGTTTCGGCTATATTTTTATCCATTCTGAGCATCTGAGCTCACCCCTTTCTATGTTTTATTTTTTCCCAGGATATGAATAATTATATTATGATTGTCCTACTGGAATATTCTAAGGGATAAGTGTGTTAAAAGGTTAAAGATATTGTTGTAGTTTTTCACATTATGAAGTAATGTAAGACTTATGAATGTATCTAGTGTTTCCAAGGCTACTAAACTGATCCGTCTTTTGAGACATGATCTATTGTGATCATGCCAATGTTATGTAATAATGAAAAGACTCTGTGAAACTGCGGTCAGGGCGTTACTGTTGGTATCAGAGGTAGTTTAGTACTAACCTTGGAAGCTATATTTAGATAAACATTGATTAGAGCACATAGCCATATGATAGACTTTGAGGATTAATATAGAAGAACATCCTAGAATTTTTGTAAAGTATAGAGTTTGTGAATTTTCCAAGAAATACATCCCTGTCTGGATACAAGTAGGTAGAGGTGGCTCTGGGCGAGATGTACCAAGGGGTAAAACTTGAAAACATCACTTTGAGCTAGACTCGAATGGGAATTGGTACAGGACAACAGTCCTTGTTTCCCCCTTGGTTACGACACTATTAGGGGATATGCATAGGATAATTCTCATTTCCTTACAAACTATTATGAAGGGTTTATGAGTATATACCTCCTTAAATAAAACATTTTTATGATTATAGATTATATCCTTAAAATGTTTAATTCGTGTTCAGTGTTTTAAAAGATTGGATTTATGTATTGTGATTCCTAAACTAATCTAGTGTGTGCCAATTTTTAGAAATGGAACCTAGTGGAAAAAATGGAAACAACATTAATGAACGCACTCTATGTAGGGATTGTCCTCCTGATCATGATAATTGTAATGGAGCTGGTGTTGCAACTAATGTTGATCAGCTATTCACCATACTGGGACAACTCACTCAGGTTATGAATAATAACCTCACCCGGATAGAGCACCCTTATCTATAGTGTGGAGGATCAATGTTAGATCGCTTCATGAGGAAACAACCACCAACATTTAATGGGGGTAAAAATCCATTAGTAGTTCATCAATGGATAAATTCCCTAGAGAAAATATTTTAGGCTTTAGAGAGTAGTGAAAGTGAAAAAGTTGTCATGGCAGTTTACCACCTCAATGGAGATGATGATCAATGGTGGTAATTGATTCAAAATACAAAGGAAGATGAATAAGTATCAAGTATGGAATATAGAGAGTTTAAAGAGATTTTATTAGAAAAATAATTTTCTCGTGACCATTGAGCGGATATGGAATGGAAATTTATGAGTCCTTTGAAAAAGAAGGATGAGAATGTTGTAAAGTATGAGTCGAACTTTAAATGGTTAGAGAGGCATGATTTAGATTATATACATAACCAAAACAGTAAGATTTATAATTTCTTTGATGGGTTAAAACCATTTCTCATTCGATCTTTAGTATCAAAATCCTTCTCCTTGTAAGAAGATATTGTCTCGTGTGCTATCAAGACCGAAAATAAATTCTCTAAGTCCTATGACAACAAAGTAAATCAAGAGAAGAAGAGAACGTTGGGGAAAGAGACAGATAAAGGGAAAAGTGAAAGAATGATTTTCCATTATATGATAATTGTGGTAAGAAACACCCTGATAATTTACTAAAAGGAATGGTAGTTTGTTACAAATGTGGAGAAAAAGGTCACCAGACTCGTGATTGTAAGGGAAATAAATAGGCTATCAATTTTGAATGCTACAATTGTAGAGAAATGGTGCATTATGAAAATGAATTCCCTAAGCACCAAGGAAATATACCTCATAAAAGGACAATGGAGAAAGGCCAAGCTTATGCTGTTACTATATATGAAGTTGAATGATTATTGTATTTGGGTATTTGGACTCAAAAACTATATTATGGTTGTAAGAATAATGTGATATATATAAGGACTGTACTACAGTACTTTTTGTTTTCATTATAGTTTTAATATGATGAAGGTAATTATATTTTTAGTATGTGACAATAAGAGAAACTTTACTTTGTTCGGGGAATCTGATGTTACAATTGATTTTGGAATTTATAGTCCATTTAGAGAAAGTCTGGACAAAG
This sequence comes from Viscum album, assembly GCA_963277665.1. Taxonomy (NCBI): domain Eukaryota; kingdom Viridiplantae; phylum Streptophyta; class Magnoliopsida; order Santalales; family Viscaceae; genus Viscum; species Viscum album. Next base: position 603,588,525 of record OY728161.1, on the reverse strand, counting down.
GTATTTTGGATAACTATAAAGGTTGGAATGGATTATGTTGAACTTTTGATAGTATTGTTTAAGGTTAAAACATTTCTGAAGATTATTTCTAGAATATTATAATACTATAGTTTTAGGAAAAGGACAACATGCAGGTCAGGGGATAACCCATTGCGTCGGAAAATGCTGCAGGAATCGAACCCACAACCATAGTGCGACATGCCTTTATTACCTACCACTAGCCTATAGGAAGTCCCTGGTTATTACAAAATAGTTTCCCTAATATAAATCGTATGTGTTAATATTTTTAACCTTCTACGATTAGGATACATATAATATTTTTGAGTTCTATTATCTTTTTGAGTGAAAGATGAGTTTGTGGTAGAAATTAGTTGACAGTTGAAAATCTAAATGTCAAGTATATATATATATACTTATCTCTTATTCAATGAATAAATTAATTCTTAGACTTTAGAAAAGGGATATTAATAAAAAAAATGTGTTATCCTAATACCTCATGTTTTGTTGAACTTGTGATATTTTAAATTACCATAGATTGAAGGCTTTGAGGCCCCCAATTTTACACTTGGTTGTGATTTATGACCACAATCACACCATAAAAATATTTATGTTTTTCCTCCAATTATGTGTCTCTAATTTCCACCAATGTTATCCTAATTGAGATCATAATTTGGGGGTGATTTTTTATTTCCCTTTCCCTCTTATTAAGGATAAATTTTATTAACCTTATTTCTGATGTGGGTTTTCCACAAAGGAATTTTCTATTTTCAACCATTTATTTTTTAAGATCAATATCAAATTGCAAGGACGAAATTTATTGAATGAGGGGAGAATGTAACATCCCAATCATCCATGGTATGCTTCTCTTTCAATAATGCAATAGCTTGCATTGTACGCAAGATCAAGATTCTAACAAACCGCGACCAATAAAAGTAGTAGTTTTGAATAGTAATACCCAATTTTATTAATTATATAAATTTTATATTTCAAAATGGACTTCAGTTTTTGATTCGGAATATCGAAATTATCCTAAGTTAAATTTTTGGTATTTTTCCGAGAACTTCTAATTTTCGATGAATAGTAAAAAAAATACTTTAAAAAACTTTTTTAATCAAAATAATTTATAGTGATAAATTCTGATTTTTAGTGGTTTTAAAGTATAATTAGAATATATTTTTACAATTTAATACAACGGTGGATATCAGAATTAATTTGAATTTGAAATTGGACATAATCAAATGTCAATCTTTTGTTATATATTATTTCTTAAAAACACGCTATTTATTTTGACAATGAGAATTATTTATTAAATTAATTAGTGAAACTTATATTCTTTAAATTTTGTAAAATATACATCATTATTGAATTTAGAATATCAAAAATAGCTTAGGGTGAATTTTTTGTATTTTTCTGAAAAACATCAATTTTTGATGAATAATGAAACCACAAAGTGGTAGTTAAAAAACTGATTTTTGTTTAAATGAAACATTACCACTTATGTGTATTTTATTTCAAAAATACTAAATATGTGGTAGTCATTAGTATGTAAAATTTGGTTCAATGAGATAAAAATAATATTTGGTGAAATGTAACTTTTATGTTTTATTAATTGCAGTTAAAGGTAATTAGTGTAATTTAAGGTAAATATAATGTTATGATAATATGAAACTACCTTTACACTTTTCCTAAAATCATTTTATTATTCATGGCCGACCAATACGAACCATGGGACGATTTTTGGGACCCCATGGATCAACTTGGGAAAGATAATGACATTAATACCTTTTATTTAAAGTAAAAATAAAAATGTCACAAACATGTATTGTTTTACTAAAAAAAATTAGAAGGGGGTTATACAAGTTATATTTTTGACTATAAATATTCATTGTAAATCTAAAATTATTTCCTACATTATGGTAATTTTTTTATTTTTTAGTCATTAAATTAATTAATTTATTTATGATACCATGATGATGCAGCGATTACCTCATTAATGAGCAATTAAAATAAAATGAAAATATAAGGTAAAATCTTATACTTAGACTTGTAAAAAACCTAATGGATGGGTGTATTTCGAACACTTATCACCTTATCTTTGAAATATATCATTGTGGGACCTTTTAAATCCGAAAATAATTTAATAATAAAGTAACATTTTATAACATTCCAAGAGTGCCCCTCCTCTCCTCTTATAAAACGCCCCACCTCTACCACCTTATTCACACCATAAAAGCCATTTGGATTGGCCAACCTCCTCCCAAATACTCTCTAAACATCCCTCTCTTACTTATAGAAGCCTCACTTTGAGCATAAGTCTTCCCAAGGAAGCCATTTGCTCAAATCAAAAAGTGTTACCCGATTTTAAGGTAATGTCTTCTCTTATGTTCTTTTCTTTTATTTTTCTTCTCCAACCCCTTAAACTCTTTTTACTCCATTATTTTGTAACAAACCCATTATATTCAATATACTAGGATTTTTTTATGAGAATCATTTGATTTAAAATTACACACACCTTTGTCTAATGGTTAAAAAACATACTGTTTCTGTGGGTGGCAAATTATTGCCTCACGAAATGATGATTGTTCAATCTTCTTTTAACACCTTTCATTGTGGACATTAATATTTCACTATATTTATATATGATATATATTATGATTATGTTTTCCTTATGCTTCTGTATTTTTCATTTATGGCATGCCTTTATGGTTTCCATTATGGGTAAACACGATAATTTCATTTTAGGAAGTGCGGACTACTGCCCCTCAAGGTGATTTGAATCATTAATGCAATATTTGGGACATATAAAGGAAAGAGTTAAATGATATTATATATCATATTTGAATTATAATAAAAATTTATATAATTATGATTTCATTCCATTAAATAAGAAATAGAAATGAAAGTAGTGTTCATGTGTATGTATGTCTTACCGTCTCCATGAACGGTGCATTTCATTTCTTACCTCTAAATGTTATGTAATATTACAAATGAATGTATATAATATATATATATGATATATATGATATCTAGATCATGAATATAATTCTGGAGATAATGGATATTTTACCACATGAACAACATGTAATTATAAGATGTTTATTGTTGACTCAAGTACCAAAGATTGACAAAACGACCGTTATTAACTTAAATGACTACATAATGTTCATAACATGGTAGTAGGTGATATAAAAGGAATAATGAACATGAAAAAGGATCTTAAGAATGTAGATATTAACTCTAGTTTATTATTCAGGAGATTAAATAATGATCTAGTCAAGTCGGACATGAGGTAATGGTTAATTCTACAACCTCTTCATTATTCAAGGTTGTTCATATGTAATTATCTACTGGGCCCTCATTATCATCCACATCCATGTTTCGTAAAAATGTCATTCAAAACATTTTTACAATTTATTATACAATGGTTTAAAGTCATTTATACCTTTATTTGACCATATACATTTTTGAAAGTAATCTTTCTGTCATTTTCAAAAGAAGGTACTTTTTGACCTTTTCATCAAAATTAAGGTAAGAATGTCTTTTTTAACTTATACGGAGGGTGCAGCTATTTTCTTCCATTATAAAATCGTTGAATCTTCCATTACAAGATTATAAAAATATTTTCAAAGTAAATGTTTTCTTTTACAATTATGTGAATTTTAAATGATTTCAAAAAAGAGATATTTCTCTCAAATAGTTTTGATTTCATCTATGTCAACATCCTTTGATGGATTTTAAGCTTATTTGAGATTTATTTATTATGATAAAAAACATAAATATTATATTAAAGGCTTTGTGATATGTTTGACTGTGGATGTGTTATTTTTATACCGTTCATGGTTTATGAATAATTTATTGAAATTTCATATGCTAGTTTTAATATGAATGTTTATGTTATGTTTAAACTTGTTCATATGAGGAATACATTGGACTTAATAAGTGACGGGTGGAGCCCTCTATAGCAACTCAATTACTCAGTAGGTCTCATGAGACAAACTTGTGTCTTGGCACAAGGCCTTGAAAAAATCTTATTTGAAGTATTGGCACAAGGCCTTGAATATGTGGTTATGATAGTCTAGCATTATGCATTCCGTCATTATGAAAGTGGTTATTGATATTGAATGTGAATATTATACTAGTATAATATCCATGTGAATAGGTAAATAGAATTATTTTATTTTATTTTTTCCATGTTATTCTGATGTTCAATTTTAAAAGGATTTTGTTTTAATTATGTAATTTCTTTAAATGTTTATGCTTGTTTATAAACGTTTCAGCAATATTCTTATCCTTACTAAGCATCTGAGCTCACCCCTTTATTTGTTTTATTTTTTTCCTAGGATGTGAAGAAGTGTATTATGATTGACCTGTAGGAATATTCTAATGGATAAGTTTGTTAAAATGGGAAAAGATATTGTTGTAGTTTTTCAATTTATGATGTAATGTTAGACTTATAAATGTATCTAGTGTTTCAAAGTCTACTAAAATAATCATTCTTTCGAGACTTTATCTTTTGTGATCATGACAATGTTATGCAATAATGAACCAACTCAGTTTAACTGGGCTCGGGGCGTTACATAACTCCTTCACTAGCGTCGGGTAATAAGGTCCATTGTTATTTGCAAAGCATTCAAACTATTTGTGAGCTTAAAGTGCCTTCAGCACTAGAGACCTTCTTGACATCAGCTATTCTGAGATTAGTTCCTTCCCAACCACAATTTCATTCTTGGATAGACATGGATTGATCATGTTTTCCACTACTTTTCTTCCACTACTAGACTCATCTCGAGGACTTTTAGAGTTCAGCGCATCTCATTCATCATTGACCATCAGCCTCTTTAATCTTGACATTTCAGTCTGGAGCATTTTGAGGGTTTTATTAGAAGGTGAGGTTCTATGATTAGGGAGAAAGAGGTTCTAGAGTGTTTTGAAGTGGAACAAAATTGGGTATATTTTTATTTTTATCATTTACGGATAAAAAAATCAAGTAAATAAAATAACTAACATTTCAAATTCCAGCAAAAAAACAGAAAGTCCTGGTAATGTCGACTGTCGGTAAGGTTCCAACGGTGAGGTCCCAATGGTTAGGTCCCAATGGTGAGGTCCCTATGTTGAGGTCCAAAGGTGAGGTCTTACAGTGAGGTCCAATGGTGAGTTCCAACGATGAGGTCTAACGGTGAGTTCCAACGGTGAGGTCTAACTGTGAGGTTCCTAACTACGAGGTTCCAACAATGGGGTTCAATAGTGAGGTATAACAGTGAGGTCCAACGGTGATGTTCAACTGTGAGGTTCCAAATAGTGAGGTCCCTAATGGTGATGTTCAAAGATGAGGTCTAACATTGAGGTCTAATAGTGAGGATCCTAACGGTGAGCTCCAATGGTGAGGTTCAATGGTGAGGTCCAATGGTGAGGTTCAAACATAACCGTTTATCAAACCTATCTCTTGTTTGATGTAATTTAGCCTCTCAGAAATCAAAGTAATTGTGAATATATTATCCAATTGGTGTTTAGTTCTAATGAATTCAAGAGTGATATCACCTCTTTGATAATGATCTCCAAAGAAGTGATGTCTCACATCAATGTGCTTTGTCCTAGCATGATATACTCTATTTTTAGAGATATTAATAGCACTTTTATTATCACAGTTTATAGAGACATGTTTTATTTGATATCCATAGTCTATAAAAGTGTGTTTCATCCACATAATTTGAGCATAACAACTACAAGTAGCTATATATTCAGCTTCTATCAGTTGATAATCCAATGGAATTATATTTCATACTACACCATGATACTACTAACAAGCCCAAAATATTACATGTTATAGAGGTTCTCTTTATATCTAGATTGCAACCCTAAAAGTCAGCTTCTAAATTACATATTAAATCAAATGATTGTCCTATTTGATAAAATAGTCTTATTCTTGTTGTGTACTTGAGATATTTAAAATTTCTTTTAATAGCAGTTAAATGAGATTCTTTGTGATTGGCTTGAAAACGATCACACATGCATACACTAAACAAAATATCATGTCTTCCCGCAGTAAGGTACATAAGACTCCTAATCATACCTCTGTAATTGGATTGATCTACTAGTTTATGATTTTCATCAGTATCCAACTTACAAGTTGAACTCATAGGTGTATCACTATCTTCTTTACTATCCAAACAAAAACATTTCAAAATACCCTTAGTATATTTACTTTGATTTAAAATAATAACATTTCTATTTTTAAAAATTTTAAATCCATGGAAAAATTTATGTTCCCCCATTAAAGTCATTTCAAATTCATCTTGCATCATTTTTGACAGATCAGTACATAAAGAATTTTTAGAGGATAAAAAAATAATGTCATCTATATAAATCTATACTATTAAAGAATCTTTGGAAATCCTTTTAATAAAAGTGTACAACTAGTTTTTCATTTGGGAAAACCTTTTGAAATAATAAAAGAACTATGTCTATCATACCATGCTCTTGGAGATTATTTTAGACAATATAGTGATTTAGAAAGATTAAAGACGTGATTTAAAAAATGGGGATTTGTAAAACCGTGGGTTTTTTAAACAAATGAATCCTCAACTATATACCCATTTAGAAATTCACTATTCACATCTATTTGATAATATTTGAAATTTAATGATCTGTATAATAAAATATTATCATAATAGCTTCTATTCTAGCTACAGGTGAAAAGGTTTCATTGTAGTCTATTCCTTCTTCTTGACTATATCCTTGGGCATCCAGTCTAGCATTGTTTATAACTATGTTACCAGATTCATCAACCTTATTTTTAAACACCCATTTAGTGCCTGTGGCTAATTTATCTTTAGGTCTTGCTAATAATTTTCAAACCTTGTTTATTTCAAATTGATTTAATTAATCATGAATAGATAATACCCAAACTTCGTCATTGATATCATCATTAATATTTTTGGGGTTTGATCTATGAAAGAATAGCTTTATGTTAAACTAGATTTCTCAAAAAAGCTCTAGTTTGGGTTCCTCTATTTAGATAACATACTACAACATCTAAAGGATGATTCTTGAGATTTATAATGCCTATAGAAATAGTTGAAATAGAATCATCATTTTTGTATATAGGATTAGATTCATCCTGATCTGATTCTGGAAAATTTCCAAAACTGGTTGTTTTCAGTAAGGGTTCATTGTCATTATCATTAAGGTCCAGAATTGAAATATCATCTTCAATATGTTCAACTGAGGTTTTGGGTTCATGTGTATCAGTATCATCAAATTCGACTTGAACTGATTCTTCCACACATTTGGTTCTCGTATTGAATAATCTATAATCTTTACTAGAGAATGAGTAACCTAGGAAAATTCCATCATCACACATGGAAGAAAAATTGTCAACATTATCCTTAGTGTTACGGAAATATATATGCAATGAAAAACTATAAAGTAATTAACCTTAGACTTTCTATTATTCAAGATCTAATAAGGAGTTTTCTTAAGAATAGTTCTAATTTAGAATCTTTTGACTACATAAAAATCTGTATTACCAACTTCATCCCAAAAATAAATAAGTATATTATACACATTTATCATAGTTTAGGAAATTTCTTGAGTGTCCTATTTTTTCTTTCTACAAATCCATTTTATTGATGTGTTCTAGGAGCGTAAAAATTGGTATTATAGCCATTTTGTGAGAAAAAAGATTCAATCTCCTGACATTCAAACTCATATCCATGATCACTTCTCAATGTCATAATTCTAATTCAACCAATATTTTCAACAGACTTGGAATATATAATGAAGTAAGAACATGCTTTACTTTTGTGAGCTATAAAGTATAAACAAGTATGTCCAAAAAATCATCTTCAAGAACATAAACATAGTGTTTCAAATTTAAAAATGAAACACTAGATGGTCTAATCAAATCCATGTCAACAAACTCAAGTGGTTGAGAAGTAGAAACATCTTTATTTGGTTTGAAAGAAACATTGTGTTGTTTTCCTTTTTGACGAGTTTTGCAAACTCTGTTATGCGGGAACTACAATTTGTGTAAGTATATAACTAAACATTTCCTAGTTGGTTTCCACATTGAGTGCACATTACAATGTCCTATTCATCTGTTCCATAACCAGAATTCCTTATTAAATTCATTTAAACAAGAAACTTCATTTCTGAGATAATGAATTTATATAAATAGAAAATACATTTTCATTTCTAAGAGTAGTGAGTATTAAATCATTTCAAGAAATAAAAAATTTTCATGAATCATTTTCAAAATTAACATTGAAACCATGATCACATAACTAAGATATACTTAGAATATTGAATTTTAACCCATCAACAAAATGTACTTTGGAAGCTAATATAGTTTTAGGGTTACAAATTTGTAATAAGCCAACAATATTCCCTTTGAATTATCACCTAATGTGACATGTAAACCATGAACATTAATTAGGCTCTTGAATAATGAATAGTATCTAGTCTTATTTCTTGAACATCCATTGTCCTAGTACCATAGGGTCTTGTAGGAGCTCTTTAAACAATTTTAATACGAAATAGATTATGTACCAGGTAACATTGGTACCAAGATTTCTTGGGTCCATAGAGGTTAAAATGTAAAGCATTGGGAACCCATACTTGTCTCATAGGTTTCCTATAATAAATATATAGGGTTGGATACGTGAACACTTTTTTATGCCCTTTAGAATTTTTTTTTCAAAAGATTTTCAAGAACATGAAATAGCAGTGATCTATCCAAATTTTGGAAAAAATTTATTTTCAATAATTATTCTCTATCTTAGTTGATATCTTATACCAGTGGTGTATTTTAGAGCAATTTGTTTCCCATGAAATTGATTCAAGGTATCTCTACTTGTATTTAAATTATAAGGATCTCTTTTTAATAACTCATTTGATAATTTAATTTCACTATTTTCTCTTAATAGCTGAGCATATTTTTATTTCTAAATATCCAAATTAGGCTTATAATTAGAAATTAAATCATGTTTTTATTTCGATGATTTATATTTATCCTTGAGTTCGTTAAAGGTATCCTCATGCATTTCACAATATTCAAATAGTTCATACTTAGTCATATTCTAATCATTATTTGATTCACATTTATTCCCAGAATAGTAAGCATTATGTATAGGGGAATTGGGTGTTACCTCAGATGTTTATATCAGGAAACACAAGTTTGCATGTTTTTTCATTTCAATATTAGAGGTGTTAAATCCACTGTAGCTATCTTATGAAGCACTCCATGTAGATTTTATAGCCTTCTCATATCCCTTGACCTTGTCTTCATATTTCTTCTCAAATTTCATCTAGGGGAAATCATCCTTCACATGGCCTTTTCATTTACACTCATAGCAGAATATATCTTTTGGGTTGTCATTCCATTTTCTGTCTTTTTTTCTCTTTCCATTAATATCATACCTTCTTATATAGTTTGATTTACTAAATAACTTCTTAATATGGTAGAAATTTTTTAATCTCTTAGCAAGATGAGCCATCTCATCATCACTATTAGAATCTGAGTCCTCACTAGTGGATGTGTCTGCAGGATCTTCATCTTTTTCATTACCTTTACTCATTGAGTTTGTAGTCTTGAATGCTATAGATTTCATTCATTGGTCTTCATCAAATTCTTGATTTACCTTTAGCTCTTCTTTGTACGTCATATTATTTCAAATTAGTTCTTTTACTTGTAGCTTGCATATGTCACATGATTCTTAGATATAAATAAAAGTTCCTCTCTATCTGTCAGGTAGGCATCGAAGCAACATCATAATATGGTCCTTGATGTCCACTGGTTACACAAGATAACTCATGGAATTTACTATTTCATTGAACTTGAGATACATTTTTGACATAAGTTCATCAGGATTCATTTTAAAAATATAATTTTTTATAGTATAAGTATTTAATATAATTTCATTAACATTGGTGGTTCCCTCATGAGAAATAGCCAATGTATCCCAAATTTATTATGTTGTTTTAGAGGCCGATATTCTACTAAATTATTCATCTCCTAGAGAACAGTATAATTCATTCATTTCTTTATAGTTATGGTTGTTTCTTACTTTAGTCAACTGAGACCATGTGTCCCTAGAAGTAAGAGGAAAAGCATTGTGTTGTACAATTGTGTCCCAGATTTTAGGACCCATGCTCTCTAGATATATTTTCATTTTTAATTTCCACTAAGCATTGTTATTACAATTTATGAAAGGCGTCATATTAGTTGTATCACCCTCAAATCTGTTATCCATTGTTAATTATAATTTTCAGGAACTGAAAATTTAGATATGATAGAAATATTAATATCTTTAAGATAAAATCAAAATCACAAGTAAAATGAATTTCAAAATTTGCACAATAGTTCAAATAGTTGCAAAAATAATTAACACTCTGATACCAAATGTTGATCGGAGGGGAATCTCAAGAGGGGGTGAATTGAGTTCCAACTTAAAATTTCTATTAAATACATTATGTTAAAGATCCCCAATTTGTAAAATATATTTATTAATTAAGACAGTAGATATATAATTGTTTAGTTCATCAATAGTTTTCTCAAAGGGTGATTAGTCCATAGATGAATCTGTGTAAATCACTTCTTTATATATTGAAATAATTTTACTGAATTAAATACATACACACACTAACCGAAACAAACTATCAAAGTCAATGACACACAATTTTATGTTTTAGAAATTATAAGAAGCAGAAAATAGGAAAACAATGTATTACAAAACATAGATTATAGCTGAGTAAAATAAGATGTTCAGTCTCAAGCTGAGACATAATCCTCTTTACATGGTTATCACCTACTACCGAGGAGTTTATATAAATAATAAACTTTATACACAACATGTTTCGGACATTTCAATAGTTTTCACAAAATATCTAGGGCTCACACTCTCTACCACAATTACTTGTGGAAAAACCAGACAATATAGATCACACATGGTCTCTTCTATAGTTATACATGGGAAAAAGGTGTAAGTGATGTTTGATGTGAGTATTTTCAGTATCCTCTAATTCAATCACATGAGACAGTGTGTGTAATAGACAAACACACACCCTTATTAAAAATATAAAACAAATTAACACAATAGAGCTAATATTATAATATTGAGTTTAGAAAGCTCTATGTGTTTTCAGTTTAGCTCTAGACTCTTTGAAGTGAAGAAATTGTGGTTTAAGTCTTTCTCTGGAAGTTGTCCGAAAAATAGAGTGCCGCAACTCTAGGGTCTAGCTTTCAGGAATTGATTGTTCTTCTTCTTGAGTTGATAGAGAGTTGATGATGCACAGAAGGAAGACATGAGTTTGTTCTCCCAAAATGATCTTGTTGAAGCTATTGGGTTCTCTCTATTAGTAATGTATGGTTCTTCCTTGTTTTATTTGATCTAGTGAGTAATCTCTTTATCATGTATTCATTTCTCTTCACTTGTTGACACACATGCTTCTTACACCCTTCTTCTATTCCTCGATCTTATATTTTATATTTGAGGTCCAAAAACAGGAATAAGTAAACCACATGTGGTCCTCCTTGTACCTCGTACTGTCCCTAGATACAGTCTCTTGATATGTCTATAATAACCATTAATTAATGTCAGAAAAATTATATTTATCAAATATGAACTATAGATTAATCTTAAGAAATTAAAGAATTTTGGAGTATAAAAAGGATAATCGGTACACTCGTAATGGTACCCTTCATCAGTAGCCTTCTCAGCGATAACATTCAGCCAAAACCTTCTCAATGGTAACGTTCAGTTGTACACTACTCAACGGTAACCTTCATCGGTAATCTTCAATCGGTAACCTTCTAGTGGTGACCTTCATTAGTGACCTTTATCAGTGAACTTTCTTCATTGACCTTCATTAGTGACTTATCATCAGTATCCTTCATCGGTGACCTTCACTGGTGACCTACATCAGTGACCTTAATCAGTGAACTTTCATCGGTGACCTTCATTGGGGACCATTCATCGATGACCTTCATCAGCAATCTTTCATACTTTGTGATATTTTGCATTGTATGCTTAAAAAATAGTGTATTCAGATTAAAATTTCATTGTTATTACTTGATATAAATTAAGAATATTGTTGAAACATGATTAAAATATATATAAAACATGATTTGGGATTATCAAAATAGGTGATTTTGACACTTGAGAACCAATTCTGTGGATTTAAATTTATATTAGTATTAACACATTTCTCAGGATGTGTTTTCATACAAAAATAACTTTACTCGAGAATTTTAATAGATTCTTGTAATACCCTTCAAGGGAGTAAAAAGAACTAATGTGTTGGGATGAAGTTGGAGAATTAAATCTACTGAGACATGTTGTTGCTATAAAAATTTAACAGAATGTTATATTAATTTATCTAAACATGAGGGAATCATAGAGTTGATAGAAAATATTTGCATGAAATTATCGGTGTGATCTAGTATTTGAAGTTGGTGATAATGTATTCCTTCTAAAATTCCTTTCTAATAAGGTTATGAGATTTATATTTAAGGCTAGTATGATCCACATATATTAAAATTATTGATCATATTGGTATGGTTTCATATCGCTATTTTCATCTACAAAATATCACTCATATTCATGATGCCTTCTCTGAAACTCTCCTATGGATGTATGTACATGATCCATCACATGTACATACCATGGAGGTCATACAAATTTGACATAATATCTCTTATGAAGAAATTTTTTGGATACTCTAGATGAAATAGATTATGTTTTTTAATAATACAAATAAACTAATAAATGTTATGTATTGAAACTATAAATTTAAGGAAGCTATGTGGGAACTAGGGGATTTGATGAGGTAGTAGTACCCTCAATTGTTTGTATAAGAGTGGTTCAATTTAAAGGGAAAATTATAATAAAAGAAATTAATTTAACCTAATGAAATTTTATTATATATTTTTCTTTAAATTTTTCTGATACGTTTTAAATTTTACTTTACAAGGAACATTTAATATAAATGAATCATGATCTACTATTGAAATACTATTATTAGATTTTATAGGTATCACATGGAAATTTTATTGATGGGTATGTATAAATAAAAATACATTATTAAAAATCCATTTTTACACATTTATTAAATGAACATATTAGTTATAAATGGGATAGAAATAAAAATAAAAGTATTTGAAAGAAAAAAAGAGATCTTTTTTTAAATCTATTTTTATGAACACAATGTGTTTTTATCATAATAATAACAATTATTCCTTTTTAATGATATATTTAAAGAATATTTTCATATTATATAATTAAAAAATTATTTTAGCATTCAATTAATTTTTACTACTATGCATGGAATGATAATAAATTTAAATTTATGTGGAAAATATAAGTTTCTTAATAATGGGTTTTGTTGCAAATTACATGCTTATTTTGAAATTAATTTCTACCAGTTGTAATAATTGAATTTTATGAAATGGTTTATATATGTTCCAGGAATATGTACAAATATTTTAAAAAAGTAATAATATTTTGAGTCATTATAAATATTAATTGTGGTAAAAATTAGTTTCTATAGTATAGGTTAATATGGGATAAAATAAAGAGTTAAGGGATAAAATGAATTAAAAAAATTCCAAATACATTTTTTAAAATGGATTTATATCTTATATAATCATATATTTTGATATTATTTAATTTTAATGCACTTTCCTAGGATTTTAGCATAATAATATTTTAATAATCATAATAATTACATGTATTTCACTATACTCACTATTAAAGGGTACCTCATATCCACTCTTCTCTACACCACATGAGACCATTATCCCCACCAAGATATACCAAAAAATTAATCCAATATAATTATAAATTACCTTAGTGTTTTTTTCATCCAAAAGTACTCATCTAAACAAAAAATCTTCTCAAAGGAGGATACCTAATGAAGAAGTAAATGTTCTTATGGATCTTTTTAATGCTTTTTTATTCATAAAACTAATATAAATGATATTTAACAATATTAAAATGGTTTAATAAGTATTTATAAAAAAATTATATATTTTAATTTTAATTTTATATCTTTTTTTCAATATCATTCCCATCCATTTGGAAGATGATAATATCGCTCTTGTTTATTTGTTGATAAACACCTCCACTAAGAGATATCATTTGTTTTCTTTTGATTTTTACATAGTTGGAAATAAATATTGATTAAAAGAATATATATTATATTTAGGATATAATTATTATTATATATAGTTGAATTATTATTAACATTTATTTTGTTTCATCTCAAAATATCGAAATATCACTAGTGAGTTTGTACAAACTATCATCTCCACAATGCGATATTATTTATTTTTAATAATCACATTAAATGAATGGTTATAAAATTTTATAAAAATAATAAATATCATACTTTTTACATGATTAATATTTTGAGAGATATTGAATCCATGACATTGTTATAAAGACCAGAACCATTAAAAATAAGAATAGAATACAGATTAGTTTTCACCTAAATGTTCATTTTAATGGGGAACTATAAATAAAAATGAATCTTGGAAGATGTAAGGGAATGATAAATTTAAATTTATATATGAATATTTTTATAATATATTTATATTAAATATATATATATATTATAGATGTTTTTATCATTTATGAATAAAAGTATGACATTTGTTAAGGTTATATGTTACAACTACATTTATTTTTTAGAATGCCAATATTAAATTTACATTGAGTTAAATTATAATATAATTATCCATTAAACCTCATATATTTTATTATCCTCTAGTAATTTATATTTTTTTATGTTTTTATTTAATTCTCATATCCTTATTACATTAACTATTTGTCTTTTTTATGAAAATCCAACATCATTTCCTCTTTGGTCATTGGAAATTTTTATTCAAGCCCATGTTCTTTCAAATGTTGTTAATAATATTACTTTATATTATCAAATGATTATTTAATTTAATTTATAAATTTATTTTAATTTATTCTAAAACATTAATTAGGTAAAATATTTTTATTTTCTATATGGTGTGGCATTATAATTTTTACAAAAACTATGAAAGGAATCGATTTACTAACATTTACCACATGAACACCTTTACCCACTAACATGAAAATTATTTTATTTGTAACATCCTTAATATATTTATATGTTTATTTTAAAAGAAAAAAATTTCTTAATATTCTAAATTTTTTATTCTTATAGATAATGGAGGGAAAGGTTGTTTTATCTTTTTTTTAAGGAATATTCAAATGCTATTTAAATTGTATTTTTAATATATTCCAACAACTTTTGTTGTTTTTTCATATTCAATAGGGATATGATCTAATGATACCATGCATGATATTTCTCTACATTTATTAATCTTGTGTAATGATGAAAATATTAAGAAACATATTTCATTTCCATGGGTTCTGTTGTAATGAATTGATGAGTGTTTCTATGATATCATTCACACATATGTATGTTTTTTAATTTTGGTATGGGTGGGTCATTAAATCTCCTCCATTGCATTTGGAAATTATTGATATCTCTTGGTATAATATAGACCTTAATGGGATAAGCTCCTAATTTAGTATTGGACTCTTTTCACTTTGATTTTCTTGGGAGTAAACATTGAATAAGGAAACGATGGAATAGAGAGTAAAATAAATCCAATATAGATATTTTTTTACTATAATCGTTTAAAAACCTTGGATTGAGTAAGTCCACAGTGACACAAGGGTAAATTAGTGGGGAATAAATTATAACATTTTTTCTCTTGATTAAATCATCCTCTACAATTTTTTTTAAATTTTATTCACTCATGTAATGAGTCTCAAGCTCAATCATATATGCATAAAATAAAGAAACAGTGGTCAAAATTAATTTTATAATGTTTTTTCCTTAGTGGATATCCTACTTCTTATCATGGTTGATCAGTCCCCCTATTCATGTATTCTTCACTATAAATATCAAAAAACTAAATTATTATATTATTAAAATATAGTCACACTACATATATCTAGATTCAAAAACAATAACATAATTTCAAACTAAAATTATATATGATGTTTATATAATATAATAAATATCTTCCTATGGGAATAGTTTCTTCAGGAAGAGATGATATGGGTCCCCTCATTATGCCTTCTAATATATTCATAAATAGGTGATCACTTCACGAGTATCCTTGGATGAAATTTTTATCAATCTCATTATATATATCTGAATTTACAAGATCCATCAAATTAGATTAATTATTTTTGGTATTTCACTTCAGAATCACTCCCTCCTTTTTCTTCTTCTTCATATAACACTGGAATCAACGACATCTTTCACATAACATCTTTTTTAAATATTTTATTTTTTATCCAGAGATTTAAATAACATTGAGTTGATGTATAAAATGGTTATAATAAAGATAAATAAATCACTATCATAATTTTTGGTTATCTTAATATGGAGATAATGAAGACATTAAGGTTTCCAAAAATGGAAGGATTATACAATTCCCAATTTTGGTTTCCCTATAATTTCAATGTATAACTCAATAATATATCTTGTGTGAAATTTTATTTCACAATAATTTAACTCACATGAACAGAATACCTCTACCCAAATACTTTTGGATAAGACACTTATTAATCTTTCTAGAGATACAATAATTTAGGAAGATAAACTTCTCAATCAGACTCCAAATTTCATTTTCTTCAACTCACAGATTTCATGAATTATATTTCGCAACTCAACTATTCTAACAAACAGAGCCTCAAAAATATATCAACTATTTCAATTAAACTCAGAATTCACCACTGATTCATTATCATATTATTTAGGTATAAAAAAATTGTATAGTATTATCCCAATAAAAATTCTAGAATTGATATTTATAGATTATTCATTTAAAACATCAACTTCTAGAATCACGACGTTATTCCATAGTAAAATAGCTTGAAACATAAAATAGATATGAACTGTCGTCATAATTTATGAAATATTTAATGAATCATCCTAGATCGTATTATAAATATTATTATTTGTACATTAAATATCATTTATTCCATCATATGGTTTAATTCTTTTAAA
Organism: Viscum album; assembly: GCA_963277665.1. NCBI lineage: Eukaryota > Viridiplantae > Streptophyta > Magnoliopsida > Santalales > Viscaceae > Viscum > Viscum album. Next base: position 603,571,470 of record OY728161.1, on the reverse strand, counting down.
AAAAATTATATTTTCTAAAAAATTATTTTATGTATCAAAATTTTCATATCCATTTCACTAAAACACAGTTCTCTATGGTGATTTAGATCTATAAGAAAATTGGATACACTAGAAATAAATTAAAACACCGGGGAAACACCTACATTATTTCACTTTTTTTTCATAATTTTTGTACATAGTATAAATCAGATACATTGAAGAAATTTCATGTGTGAGACTATTGATTAAATATGATACACTTACATATAAAAATTTTTATATGAATCATAAATCATATCATAAAGAAATTACCATTTTTAAATCTTTATGTAACTCCATATTCTACTTTGGAGGAAAAAAAATACATGAGTTTTCACATATTTGTACTTTTCTGAAATACCGAAACATATATCATGTTTAGAAAACATCATCCTTTCTATCATTTTCCCTTAGACTGTCAATATATACTCCAATGTGATATCAAACACTAAACATAGGTTAAAAAAAATCTTAAAAATACAAAATTATTCTCATTAATGATTAAAAATAAATAAAAACTATCGACAACTCCAATTGTACATCAACCTCCCCTTTTAGATTTTATTTCTATCTCATTCGATTCTACATAGATTGGTCAATTTGGAACACTCGTTCATAAGTTTAGAGATAATCATCATATCGAATAATAGACCATATGAAAAATTTATTACACTACATTCCTGGATATATTTGTTTTCTAAAGAATTTGATCTCATATTGTCCTGAATATTGATCCAATTTATATAGATGAACTTCCCCTCAATTCACACATCAAATCAGAAACAAAAACCCCCATTCAATATTATCCAAAAATTCATATGAATTGAAAATGACCACTCTTACATTACCACAAATGTTCTCTCCTTTTACATATTGTTTTGTAATTATTTCTCCTCCTTTTTCAAAACAATGCAAAGCCCATATAGGGTGGTTAATTATCAGTTCAAATGAGATAAGAGGTATGAGAATGAATATTCAGAGATAATTAATAGATAAAAAACTCTTGGAATATAGTTTTTAACATATAATTAAATTGATTGAAAGTAGATATTATGTCTATCAATATATATTCATTTCTTACACGTTCCTTATGAAAATGATTTCAAATTATGATATGTCTATATATAGTGTGTTATACAAGATTCGGGGGAAAACTTATAGCACTCTCATTATCACAAAGATTCCTTAATGACTTCTTAATTTCATATTTAATCTTTAATATATGATCAACCATTCATAATACATGTTTATATACATTATTTTCTTCCAGAAACACATCTATAGTATTTATAAGGGTCATTGATTTCTTTTAAATGTTGTACTAACTCCCATATACATTTCCAATAAACAAGGTTCCATCTGAGGTGGATTTTAAATCTATACTATCATTGGCCCTATCTGAATCAATATAGATAAATAGTTCCATATATATACTAAACTTATAACAAATTAAATTACTCACTATTCACTTCACATATCTCATTACCCTATATACATCTAGCATGTGTGACTCCCTTTGGTGACTTTGAAATTGAGGAAAACTTGTCACTAAAAAAGTTGTGTATCATGTATATGAATTAATACATAATATAATTTAAAAATGTTATCTCAATTATTTTTAATTAACCATATTCAATATATTATCATTGAATTGTTTGGATAAAAGAGAATTTAGTGTTGAAACCTAATTAGATTATTCTATAAAAAACATTTAGAATAGTTAAGGAGCATAGTTTACTTGGGATTAAAATATATGATCTGAATTCTTCAAAATCTATTACTCCAAAAAGTATCTCAACAATACCATTAAGAAAATTTCTCACTTTTTATTCATTTTATTGGTGAATTCCTCTTAGAGTTACTCATGATCATTAGAAAAAATTATACCTTTTACAAAAACTTCAATAAGAAGTGTACTTATAGATAAATCTCTTATAGAAAAATATTTGTCAAACCTAGCCACATTGAAACCGATTTTTTTTATGCATCTTTATAATTTTGAGGATCAGTTATGGAGATCTTATTTCATACCATATAATTCCTTCCTCAGCCTGCAATGCAATATACCATCATAATAAAAAAAATAAAACCATGACTTTTTCTATTAAATACATCTTCCTCAAGCTCACCATTCCCAGAACATAATTTCATATCCATATGAACAGTTTTACATCGCTTGTATGTACCAATATATCAAACAATTATAATTATTCCGGGCCAAGATAATAGAGAGAAGTATTTTGTGATGCCAATTACTTTAAATTCAGTGTATGCTTTATATACCAATCTAGCTTTTTTCTTTATCACAAATTGATTTCTATTAAATTTATACATAGAAAATCCTATTTTTCAATGAACTTATATTATTTTGTTCATCGGAAAATCTCCCAAGTAGTATATTTCTCAATATGATACAGCTCATCAATAATAGTAACTAACCATTAAACATTACTAGTAATATAACCATATTTTCCATGATTATTTTAATATTAAACAGATTTTTAGAAACTTAATTGATTAAAATCAAATTTATTTAACTACTTATTTTCATTGAAGGATATAATGATTTAATGAAAATATGTATAAAGAAAATGATTTATTCAAGAAAAATATATCCGGTTATGAGTAATAAGTGAATGACCAAGTCAATGGTCTTAAACTAAATAAACAAGATGAACCAGAGGGAAATCCACTGGAAAAAAAAATTCACATAATTAATTTCATTCCAACCATTAAAAATGAATGAATACAGTATGTGAAGCATTGAAATGTAGAGAAGGAAAAATTTTAGAGCATGATATCATGTCTCAATGCATGACACATATGGTCACACCAGGACACTCCCAAAAAAGCACCTTGACAGTTTTTCAAAGTGTGAAAATTTTCATGAAAATTCCATCCTCAAAAAACTCACATCATTAAATCTTGATTCATTACTAGAAATAATCAGTTGGGTTCAAAAAGTATTAATTTCAATAGAATTAATAGTGGATCATTTTATTTTTTATTCAGAGACCTCTAAGAAACCAAAAATTTATCTTCGAATAAACTAATATACATATTAATGGAATGAGGGTAAAATACTATCCCTAAAAAAAGAGATCATGGGGTATTGAAAGAGGACCATTATGCAAGGGGAACCGCTTTATGATAGACTTTTTTTGCACTGATCCTCATACCTTATTTTCCTTTTATTTTTTTAATATTCATATGGCTTACCCACTGTAATGAATCAAATCATACACCTTATCTATGGAGGGGTTGTTTTTTATATTTTTATGTAATAGTGTAGGATAGATCTATGATTTACGAATTTATTTTCTATAGTTAATTGAATAAAAATTATTTTTCTCTATTTTGTTTCAATTACTAAATAAATCATGCGATTTTTTAGGATTTTAATCTTGTTAATGCTGACTACCATATTCGATTATCCAAATCATCCCCAACAATTTATGATCTATATATAGGTGGATAGATTAGGGATGGGTGGTAAATTCATGGAAATCACTAGCACATGTACATAACTATTGTAGGAACAATTAGTTGTTTTAGAATAATTTTACTCAATTATGGATTTCCATAACTAATCAATTGGAACTGCTACCTCAACACATAAATATGTTGTATTTTAAAGCCATTTGATATTATAATTTGCATTTTTCTCTCAGTCACCATGTGTTCAAGGGAGTGAGATGAAATGATATAGACATATCTCTCTAGCAGGACAATTGATGTCGAACTGGTAAAATTATAAACCAAGATATTTTCATAATAGGTCTATCCAATCCACTTAGAAAACCATTTATCCAATATTTTAATGTAAATAATTTAATATTCTTCATATATTCAATATCCCAAAATAAAATAATGTTTCTTTTCTTAAAAAAACCAAAAAAAACATTTTTTTTTTCAGTCCACTGTGGGAGACTACCTAGGGTTAACAAATAAAGTATGCATAGGTAATAAAAACATTCACCATGCTCCATTATAGGAGTTAATTAAACATTGCACCATTTTGTGGGAAGCATTTACTTAAAACCTAAAATCATTTTAATTTATATTGGAGGAGCAATAGTGTAAATTACTAATTAATTCATTTTGGAAGTTAACTAATTCTATCCCAACAGATGAAAATTAACATTCAATATGTCTTTGAAAAAATAAACCTCACATATTCATGTAATAGTTTTAATGTTCACTCTAATCCGATAATTATGGATTGAAATCCCAATCAACCACTTAATGACTTGTGATAACCCTATTTTTCTAACGAAAAAATTCATTTAGTTTTTCACATATTAGACAATGATTATGAATTTAATATTGACATGGTCCATGTGTTGCATATGTTTCATGGACATTCTGTCAAGCACCCAAATAGCCACATCCTGGAATTCCCATACATCTACTCCATCCATAATCTCAAGAAGTCAAAAAAAACATGTAATGTGGTGGGAATTCCACTTTTCACTATAAAAAGTTGAAAAGAAGAGTTTATTCATCATACATCCAGGATAAGTTAATGAACGAGAATATATAAATATATTCTTCATATAGATGTTTTCCACCACATCTAGTAGTACCAAAATCTTTGAATTGATATATTTTATCTGAAAAATGAATGGTGATACACTGTTTGATAACTAAGAGAGGATAAAGAATATCATCTCCACCTTCCCACATCAATCCATGTTGGAACTCCACTTACATGTGTTGTTATACCAAGGCTTAATCGATAATAATCACAACCTACTTATGCCTCATCAGGAGGATACTTTATTGAAATGTCACTAGCATATTTCATAGTTCTAATTGAAACACTTTATCTAAACTCACCGCAATTAGGTGAAAAGGGTATGAGAATGAGGGTTATAGCTGATGGGAAAATATTTAAGTCCTCTCTTTTATGAAAAACAAAATTTGATTTCCAACCATTTTGGTGGGACAATATGTTGTAAACCAGGTAAAAGAACCACAAATCTCTCCCACAGTATGTGTTTTATTGTCTTCTACCTATCATTACACTAACCAATGTTCTAAGGGGAATTGGATAAAAATAGTTTATCCCCCTTTAAAACATGAAAACACCAGCATATCAGGCCATGTCCTTTAATTAAAATAAATACCCCTCATAGCCTCCATTCTTGAAGCAACAATACCAAAATACACTCTACCTTCAGAAGTCTTTTAAAACAAAATTTCCCAACTAAAATCATATGAACAACCAAAAATATTTTCTCATAAAAAACCACAAAGGTGCTTAGATTTATGTGATTTAGCACTCATTAAAATATTTGAAAAGTAATTTTACCAATATTATGGACTTTTAGACTAACATACTGGGTAAGATACCATCCTAGAAATGTTCCAATCCCAAGGAAAGAATATATGTTATAATAAGATGAAATAGAAAATAATTATAGTCAACATAAAAAATAATTACAGCCAATTTTGTGTAGAATTATGAAAACCAACGAGAAAATAACAAGATTCCAAAAGTGGTATTGAATTTTTTTTAGAAAATAAAGTCCATAAACAATAGTGGAAAATAACTAATAGGAAAATAAGAACATTTGAACACCATTACCTTCTAATATTATTGATTCAAATAATTTGGAATATGGTAATATTAAAAAATAGATTCATGATACCTTAGGAAATGTCAAGATCATCATTATAGAACTAGAATAAATCTAGAAATCCCATTTAATGAAACTTTTCTTAATGATATATACACAAAATGAATGGGAATTGATGAAATGAGAATATAATATTATGAAGAATCATCTCAGCACGGATCACACAGATAATACAAAAAATAATCTCAACATATAATGACATTATATTTTCTATTCACTATTGGTTGTTGAGTTTTTAGGATTCATTGTGTGATATTGGTTAATTCATTAAAATCATTCCAAACATCATAATCATATCCTTACTGATTATAAAATTTAATCCCACCAGATTGGTGGTCTAGGATTAAAATATATCCAAGTAATTCATAGGATTTTTGGAAGACATCCATGTGAAGTTCAAAGAAAAAAAATCACGTAAAATTATATCTTATGAACATCGAATATGATTTTATTTTATCAAATTCACCCATAATTTTGGGGAGTACAATCCTTAAGTCATAAAAAACATCATCAATTACCACAAACAGACACCTTCAATGGATCTTGGAGATAGTGGAGTGCATTGCAGCATAATTGAATCCATGAAGATTCTATAAATCAGTCATTCACTAAATGAAATATCACAAAATGAAGGTTAAAAATCAACCGAAGAATCAGTTATGCAGTAAAAATTATTATCCAAAGAATATCATTTTCTCATAAAAATAGTATTGAATAGGTAAGATACCAATTATCAATAAATTCTAATTTCACGTTTGATGAAGAAATAATATTTTAATTTTTTGATAGTCTAAATGAAAAAATTGAAAAATTATAGCAACTCAATAATCTCATACATGGATACTTCATCATTTTTATGAATATTCATTTCATTACACAACAAAAGTCTGAAGACCATAATATTCTAGTTTCTTTGGAAATTTGGAACACATTTGGTGAAAGATATTTAATGTCTCTAATTATCATTTTCCCATTAAGTAATGTTCATTTGTATACCCTAAATAAAGCCTTTATTCATATCCTATGGTAAGGAAACATAATAAAGAGTTATATTAGATTATTAGTAAGGGTAAAAAAGTGATATTCTTAGGCATAATTTAACATATGTATATTAGAGAATGAGCATAACATTTTCAAACCATACCATTCATATAAAATATCATAATCTTAACTCATAGAGTAATGATTTTAAGTTCATAAGACATGAATTACAAGTAAATAAAAAAACATGAGCAATTTCATCATTACATTAGCATAATACATAAAATTATGGTACACACATAAGCATCAAAATTTATTTCCTTTGTATCTATGGATTATTTAGAAAATACTTATATGGTCACTCTCTGGGTGGCTATAACTCCTTGGTAGAAAAAACCACCATCCCTAGTGGCATACCTTTTTTGATAGTGGAATGGGATCACTACCAAACCCATCATAGTAGACAATGTTCCCTCCAAATACTATCATAGAAGAGAAACACCCTTATATATCTAAGTTCACTCTTCATTCAATAATTCTATTACTGAACTGATTTTAACTAGACATTGGATTCCTATTTTACTAAACCAAGATCACTAATCATTCTAGTGTAGTTTTACTGATCCAATCTCGCTACACATTCTAGTCTTATCTTACTAAACTGAGTTTACTCTTCATTTCGGTTTGGTCTTACTAAACTGAGTTCTCTCCTCATTCTACCCCTTTCTTTCTCATTATATATATATAAATATATATTCCAAATTCTTTAGAGGGAGATATTGGTGCAAGGAGTATTTATTATAAAGTGACCACCCTCCTCAATTATAACATAAACATTATCTATATTTATAATGTATCAACCATTAGATAATGAAAATCATAAATATATGTTCTATAAGGTGATAAAACATTGACCATATCAAAACACGTGGAATAAAAATGGTTTTATAAACATTTCATCGTATCATAATATATAAAAATAGACATGTTTTATAATAATTTTATCATTTCATAAAATAATACCACGTCAAAAGAAGTGGGTTTAATAAAATTTATATTCTAGTATAATCTATGGAAGAGAAAAAGGATTCTGAATTATAATTTCATCATAAAAAATCCTTCATATAAAAAAATATTATTATTATATTTGTATTATATCCCCATAAAATAATTTGTAACAGCAATGGATAAAATCTTATGTAGAAAATATTATTCAAGTACTGTTTAATTTTTTTGAGGAAAATTTCCTTTCTCCATTGAAAACATTATTTTTAAAAACAATACATTTTAATAACCTTTTACTATTTAAAATAACCACTAAAACATGTAAAGTAATATTTTAATAAATTATTTGTGATGAAATTAGAATATTTTATTCCTCTCATACAAATTAAAATGAATATTCCATTCATAATTTTGGTAAAATCAAAGTGAGAATTTTCTCAAAGTGAAATGATGATTACTCTAACAAATTAAAAAATATTTCAAACAAAGTTAATTTTTATTATAAATAATTTATATAATAATAAAAACACTACTATAAATTCATGCTCTATCCATGGTTTAAAACCATGGATATAGGTTACAGCCACAGTTTGAGAAACCATGGATAAGTTTAGCGGGACTATAGGCCTAGACTTATAGCCATGTTTTGGAACTGTGGTCATAGTTCTATAGCCATAGTTCAAACTGTGGTAATATCACTATAGCCACCGTTTAGAACCATGGATATACTAGAAGATGGAAAGATTTTATTTCTAGGGTTAAAAACTACGGCATTGGACCTATAGGCATAGTTAAAAAATGTGGAAATAGACCTATAGCCATGGTTAGAAACCGTGGATATAGGGTCTGGAAAACCATAAAAAAATATTCCCCCCACCCACACCCCTCCCTCTTGGACACCCTCCCTCCTTCATGGACACCCTACATAAACCCCCTCCCCTGGACAACCCCCCTCCCCCCCAACAAATCCCCCCTCCTAGACAACCACCCTACAGACCCCTCCCTCCCTTGAAGACACCCCCTATGTCTTGGACACTAGACACCCCCACCCTACATAAACCCCCTTCCCCATCACATGGATACCCCTCTCCCCCCTGCAAATCCCCCCATGTATCACCCCATCCCCCATGCAAAGCCCCCCCCCCCCCCACTCCCCTAGATACCCCCCTCCCCCACCTGGACACCCTCCATGGACCCCCTCCCAGATAGACCCTAGACACCCCCTGGACCCCCCCCCCCACCCCAGAGAGACCGATGACACTCCCCCACGGAAGCTGGACACCCCCTAAATAGAGTATGGATAGACCCCTCCCCCCCCCAGACCTGGGACACCCCCTGGACAAACCCTGGACACCCCCCCCCCCACCCCAGGACAGAACCTGGAAAGACCCTCCCCCCCACCCCCAGACCCTAGAACCCCTACAGATAGACCCCCCCTCCCCCAGTATAGACCCAAACCTGAGAGATACTCCCCTCGACAGCCCATACCTCCACTCCCCCCCTGACTTTGGACACCCCCCCCCCCCCTTCCAAACCCTAAAAAACCCCCCATACAGACCCCCCCCCCCCCCCCCCACACCCTGGACACCTCCTAGACCCTGGACAACCCCCCCCCCCCCAGACAGACCCCCTAGGATAAACCCTGGATAGCCCCCCCCCCCCAAAGGTAGAGGATGGACAACACCCTAGATAGACCTTGGACAACCCCCTGACCCGGGACAAACCCCCCTCCCACCGGACCCTAGACAACCCGCTGCACAGACCCTGCACACCCCCCAGATAGACCCCCTAGGATATACCCTAGATAGACCCCCCCCCCCCAAGATAGACCATGGACAACCCCCTCACCCTTCCCCCTGCCCCTCCCCCTGTCAGTCCCCCTACCCCTCCTCCTACTACCCCCTACCATCCCCCCTATGAGTCCCCCTACCCCTCCCCCTACTAATCCCCATGCCATCCCCCCACCCCCACCATCCCCATCCCCTTCCAGCCCCCCATGTTTAAACCATGGATCTTGTTCCCTAATTACACTTTCAAAACCATGGAAAATAGACCCTACATCAACAATTAAAAACCATGTAAATTTATTCTTACTCAGCTATACATAATCACCAAATTCTTCCTTAATAGCTACACCTTATAGTAGTACTCAGATCCTCTATCTATGAGCAAAAAAACATCACCTTCCTAATAAAACTGAACAGAAGCATAATAAAATATATATAATAAGAATTCAAACTCAATCCAATCTAAACAATATAAAATTTCAATATCAATATCATCATAATAAAAATAAAAATTTGATAAAATTAAATATATATACAAAGAATAAAACTTAAATATGAAATATACCTCAATATCAACATCACCAGAACCATAATGAACCTCATCATCTCCTATAGAAACACCGACATCATTATTACCTCCACTCAGACCACTTCCACCACCACCACCATCATCATGTTAATTGAAATATTTATTGGTTTATGAACCTAAATCAGTAGATAGAGAAAAGAATCCTGATAAACATAATTCATAAAAATGAGAACACATTTAACTAATGAAAACATTCAACCTTTATTTGGTGATTCAAATAATATAATTATGTTACCAATAAAAAACTCTGATATAAATAATGCATAAAAAGAGAACACATATAGTTAATGAAAAAATTGAAATATTCATGTGTATGCTGATTTCTGCACATTAAATTGAAGACAAATAAGATGGATTTTTAGAATTGAGAGCAATAGTAAGAGTCTTATAATATAAATAAAATAACAATAATGAGAGAGTAATAAGGTTTTGAGATGGTTTAAATATTAAATATTATTTATTTAATGATGCCCACCCCCTTGATACCCCTTGTGCTCTCAACATGCACCCTCCCCACTTCCCTGTAAAGCCCCCCTGCACCCTCCCCACTGCCATGTTGACCCCCCCCCCCCCCCCCATGCGAGACCCAGTATAGACCACCCCCCAGACCCTGGACACCCCCCAGACAGACCCCCCCCCTCCAAGGACAGACCCAGACCCTAGATAGACTACACTGGACAGCCCAGACCTCCACTCCCCCCAGACCCTGGATAACCCCCCAGAACCTGGACACCCCCCAGATAGACCCCCCCCCCCCCCCACAAAGACAAACCCTGGACACCCCCTCACCCCGCCCCATTCCCCTCCCCCTACTAGTATCCCTTCCCCTAAAACTTCCAGTCCCCCTGCCATCCCCCCTCTTCCATCACCCCTGCTAGTCCCCCTGCCCCTCCCCTACCTGTCCCCCTTCCCCCCCACCCCTGCCATACCCACCCATTTCCATCCCCCTGGTTAAACCATGTATCTTGGTCCCTAATAACACTTTCAGAACCATGGAAAAAAGACCATACAATGATAGTTAATAAACATGTAAATTGATTCCTACTCAGATATAATTAATCACCAAATACTTCCATAATAACTGCACCTTATAGCAATACTCACATCCTCTAGCTATGAGAAAACAAAAAACCACCTTCCATATAAAACTGAACTCAAACATAATAAAATATATATCATTAGAATTCATATTCTCTATAATATAAAAAATTTAAAATTTCAATATTAATATCATTATGACAAAAGAACCATTTGATAAAATTAAATGTATAAACCAAGAATAAAATTTATATCTTAAATGTACCTCAATATTAACATCACCAGAACCATCATGACCCTCATCATCTCATATTGAAACCCCAATATCATTATCACCTCCTCTCATACCACAGCCACCACCACCATCATCATTCTCATTGAAATATTCATTGGTTTATGCTCCTAAATCAGTGGAAGGAGCGAAGAATCCTGATAAACATAATTCATACAAATGAGAACACATTCAATTAATGAAAACATTCAATGTTTATATGTAGATTCATATAAAATAATCAACATAATACATACAAATGAGAACACATATAATTAATTAAAATTCCTAAAAACATTATTGAGGTCTATCCCCCTGCCCTGCAGACCTCCCCTACCCCCTGCCCCCTCCACCCACCCCCTCCCCCTGCCCTGTAGACCTCCCCCCAGCCCCCTGGCCTACAGACCTACCCCATGTCCCCTTCCCCCTTCCCCCTCCCCCCTTCACATGAACCTAGTTCTAAAAACTATCCCTTAATATGGAGGACCCCCACTTTGAGTATGTGGGGTAGTTTTGAACTCCTAGAAAGAATATAGCGGAAGAAAATGCAGTAATAAAAATGTTTCTTAGTTAGTATATAACTCTTCATAGAATTATGAGGAACCATTTTATGTCACAAGGATATATAATATGGATTACATAACCATGTTCCATCTTTGATTACGTTTTCCAAACCTAGTAGACTCCATTATAGGGAAAATAAAATCGAACACCTTATGATTCATCATAAACCTTATCTTATGCATAATATGATCATATCATCATTCAAAAAATATAAAATTACTCTGAATATAATATTTAATTTTCAGATGCTAACACATAAGTGAGAAGAAATGAAAAACAAAGGAAGTCACATAGTATACTGAATGTACTTTTCATAACATGTTTTGTGAGTCCTGGTAAATGGTAGGGCATGTAATTTTTTCATATATATCCTTGTTGAGTCAACTATATAGTCTATCCCAATAGGGTACATGAAATATGGGATAGATGTGTTAATTAGGCATCTACCACTAGTATACATCGAGACAATCTATCCTAACATAAATTTCTTGTTTCTCCTTTACACACAGTGTGTGAATCATTAGGGTTAATAGGTATGTCCTCTTCTAATACCTACATCATCTTATCGATATCATACATAGAATATACCGTAGAATAGAAAACATGTGTGTTTGAGTGCGAAGTCCGGGTTTGTACACCTATACATGTTGAGTTATGTGGTTAGAAAAACACAGTACGTGTCCCCTAGGTACACACCATTTAATATAACAAAGAAATTACATGAAGAATGATTAGTATAAATTCATTCAAAATAAATAAACTATACAATATATAATAACAAATTATTTAGTTTTTTTTGGTCTCTTTAGGGCCTATGTGCATGGAAACAATAAGGATGCATGTGGGGCATGTACGTTGAGTTGTATTAAACTTATTTAATACAATGGAATCAAATGTGGGATATAATAATTCTGGTCAAGCATATAGAGTTTGCATAGGCAGTCTAAAATTAGGTAGATATGGGTCCCATGGTCCACAAATCCTTATGATAATTGTTCTCATATAGTTAATAACCATTTTATTTGATTCCTACCCAGCAATAATTTATTAAAAAATGCTTCCATAATAGATTCACCTTATAGAAGTACTCACATCCTCTAGCGACGAGAAAAAAACACCACCTTCAGAATAAAAATGAACTCAACCATAATAAAATATATATCATAAGAATTTAAACACTCTCCAATATAAATAGTATAAAATTAAAATATCAATATCATCATAATAAAAAAAATATTTGATAAAATTAAATGTATAATCAATAAATAAATTTTACATTTGAAATTTACCTCAATATTAGCATCACTATAACCATCATGAACCTCATCATCTCCTATAGAAACACCAACATCATTATCACCTCCTCTCAAACCACTACCACCACCATCTTCATCATGATCATTGAAATATTCATTGGTTTATGCACCTAAATTAGTGGAAGGAGTGAAAAATCCTAATAATCATATTGAATACAAATGATAAAATATTTAATTAATGAAAAAATTCGGTGCTTATATGGTGATTCATATAATATCAATATGTTACAAATAAAATAATCTGATAAAAATAATTCATATAACTGAGAACACGTATAATTAATGAAAGCGTTGAAATATTCTTGTCTATGATGATTTGTGAACAAAAAATTGAAGATAAATAAGAAGGATGATCAGAATATAGAGCAATAGTAGGAGTTTTATGGACCAAGTAGAACAAAATAAGAATGAGAGAGTAATAATGTTAGGAATGGTTAAAATATTAAATAATTTTAATTTAATGATGCTATTATTCATGTATGGATTTCATGAAAATGGGAAATTATAATAATTCATAAAAATAAATGAAAAATTAGTCCATATATGGGGGAAACTATATGTTATTGGGTGAATATTTAAAGGTTATTCATGAATGGATTCATCATTAACCTATGTCCCACCCACATTGCACCCCCTACCCCCCCCCCCTCGTACCGTCCCTAGTACCCTGCAAACCTCCCTTCCCCCTCCCCCTACCCCCTGCACCCTCCCCCCTTTCAGTTTTACCTCCCCCACTACCCCCTTGCACCCCTTCCCAACCACCTTGCATGCCCTACCCTGCATACCACCACCATCTCCTCCCACCCCTGCAGATCCCCTACACCCTCCCCCTTGCTCATGCCCCCTCCCCCTACCCCTCCAGACCCCCCTACCCCCTCCCCCTACCCCTGTTGACCTCCCTTCCCCAGACCCCCCTACACCCTACCCCCTTGAAGCCAATAAGCCTCATTGTAAATTTTAATATACAAGAATAAAAGTTTGAAAAATTCAATATAGAATGAATGTAATATTCATGGAGAAAATATTCAAAAATTTAAGGATTACTATGAAGATAATTTAAACATTATTAAAGATAATAAAAAACAAAAAAATTAATATTTCTTGAGTTATAATTTAAATTAAAGAACATTGAAACAACTAAAGTTGATTACTCACTTGATGTTGAGAGAGGAACCTCTAACAAAGTTCCTAATTAAATTCATACATCGCCAAAGACTCATTACAGTAGTGGTACATTTATGAGTAAATTAAAAGAATCATCTTCTTAAAATCATAATAATATGTTAACCCCACATTCTATTTAATATTTATACACATATTCCCCTACATTTAAAAGTGATGGTTTTAATTCTTCATGAAGATGGGTGAATAAATATATTATTAAATGCACCACTTTAGTGAAGATGGAAGAAATAAGTAATGTAATAATTCTCTCATAAGGTGACAATATGGAAATAATTATGAAACATCTCTCCAACTATAATATTATACTCTGTCTAAAAAGATTATTTTTCATTGAAACTACTAGTATTAATGTCTATGTATGTCACACTTGTCTTCTAAGACGATCATAGATCACATAGACTTCGATTTGGCTGATTTGGGACCTTTTAATTTAATAAATGGGTTTTTATCCCTATATCAACAAACATAATAGTCATATTCAGTTCAATTGATGATTACGGGAGAAAATGAGAAAACTTGATGAAATATTTCACTTATCTCAAAATTTCAAAGAAATGTATTTGAATTTAAATCAATTAGAGGAATGTAAAATTGAATACATTTATCCGACACAAAGTGACATTAAATTTTTATCAATATGAGGTAAAGAATAAGTCTTTGAATTTAAAAAAACATTAATGAGGAATTTTTATTGAGAATAAATCCAAAGTGGGAGATTGAAGTACCCAGGGAAGGATCATGGTAACATTTTATATTTTTTATCAATATATTATAGAAAATTAAATGAATTAATCTAAAGAAAAGGCAATGATGTAATTTAAGGAAAATTAAAATGGAAAAAAATAAGAATTTTTTACACTAGATGAGATACTAAATAGGCAATAACAGTTTCCTAACATTCCAAACTAATAGCATATCAAGAGGTGAAATGAAGTGATTTATAAAATATGTAAACCAAGGCAACATACTAATAGTGGTACAATAGTGATTTCTATAGAAATCACCTGCCATGAATTTACCATCAAGATTGGGAATCCATGCCAAATTTTTATAATCAGATTAATCATATCAAGAAAATTTCACAACAAGATGAGTTGGAAGTAGGTCACATATACCAGGATTACTTTATAAATCATAAAAATTTAAATCCCTCATAGTTATAGGAATATCAATACCATCAATTATGGATCTAGACATCCAAGGAGTTCTCCAGATATGTAGTTGATAATTATTAAAAACAACCCATTTAGAATAGCCCATAATGTCACAATAGGCCTACTTATCAGCACACCATACTAATGTGGGCACATACATGGTATATACATTGTGAAATTTATTGAAAAATTTGGTGAAGAGAAATTTCAAAGAGAGGTCATAAGTGGAAAAAACCTTCCATGTGTTGTTTTTTTATCATGGTATCATTGAATATTCTGGTATCATTAACTCCCATACCTCCCATTTTCACTATATTGACACAATCTTTCCAATAAACGGTTACCAAATTGTTTTCATGAATCGATCCAGTCCCAATAAAATTATGAATCTTGAGATTCAATTCTATAATAATGATTATGGGAAATATATACAGTGATAAAGAGTATACAAACATTTAGGGGATAAAAAAATAGACCAATAAAATACTACCTACCTAAGACATGGCCTTCCATTTTTATGTTTACAACTGGTTAACAATTTTCATGGAAATATTCACCATATAGCATATTTTCACTCTACCCTTCAAAAGGGGAACCCCTAAGTAAATAAGTGTAAGTAAACCTTTATTCACATCAAATCTTTGGGATACCCAATTATTCTTAGAAACAGACACCTCGTTTCCATACATAATAGAATACTTATTACAGCTAATAACTTGACCTGATACATCTTCATCATGTGAACAAATTCTCTTGATGTATGAGATAGTAAAAATATCAGCCTTACCAAAGACAAAAATATCGTCAAAATAAAATAAATGTGATATGTGATCCATCATAAACCCCAACTGTTGATAAAGTCCAATATTAACAAGATCAATAAGATACAAACTAATATAATCCTCAGCTATATGAAATAAAATATGAAATAAAGGATCTCCATTCTTTACTCCTCTGGAACACTATAAGAAACCCCTTGGGGACACATTAACTAAAACAGAGATCATGGCACTACGTGGGTCAGATCAAATCAAATCAATGAACCTCTAGAAAAATACTTTAATTTTCAGAGTAAAAAAATTAAACTCAATTTTATTGTAGAAAAATATTTTGATATATCAATCTTCAGGGACATATTACCATCCTTTATCTTCCTCCTAATGATATTCACACATTTAGAAGTATTATAGAGGAAATTTTGAATGTTCCTCCTAGGGAAAAAACCAACATGATTTGTCAAAATCAAACCCTTAGCAATCTCACCCATCTTGTGCATCATGATTTTTCTAATGATGTTTGTTATAAAAAACCCAAGAGAAATAGTCCCCAATACTTTATATACAGAGAATTATCTTTCTTTGGGATTAATACAACGATGTTGGAGTTCACCCAAAAAGGCAATTATTAAAGAATAAAAAATTCCCATCACAACATTTATTACCTCAAGATGAATAATGTCCCATTAAAACATGAGAAAAGGTTTATCTAGACATCGGGTCTAGAAACACCATCCATATTTAATTATAAAGGAGATGCATGAATCTTCTTTTTCACTGGGGGGCCTCAACTATCCTTCTATTTTGAATATCATCAATTTTTGGTTCATTTCATTTGATTGGTTATTCAGTTTTTCCTACTCCATTATCTAAGTAAATATCCTCAAAATTAAAAATTCATGGCATTTGTCATTTCATTCTTATAACTAAAAATATTACTATTAATTTATTGAGAAGTGAGAATCCTTCTCATGTTTTTCATTGTATGCATGATATGAAAGAAAAGTGAATTTAGATCCCACTCCTTCATTCATCTATTATTAAATTTATTATTAGAAAGGTTCTATTTTAGAGTATAGATAATATCAATTTTGGATATGGATTTTATCTCCTCCTGAGCGGGCGCATCCTAAGGCTAGTTTTTTTGTTGTAAAATTATCATGTGAGATTGAGTCTCCTTAAAGTCACCATCAAGATTAAAAAAGGTTAATTTACTCTATTCATTCAATTTGGCCATTATAATATTTATCTTGCAAGTTAGAATATGTAGAGAACTTCCCACAAAATCAATCTTCTGGGAATCCAAAATGATTTTTCTACAGCCTGGCACAACAAGCCAAGAATTTTTAAACATTAAAGGATGTGGGGTTGACCTTGAACTATTAATACAAAATTTAATTAATAGAGGACTACGATCAGAATTCAATCTTGGAAGGGTGAGTCCAGATTTCTCAACTTCACTATTCCTTTCATACAATTACACAAAACACCTATCCAATCCACTTTCCAGCCTCCCCTTTAATGTATATTGACTCCATGATTAATAAACTCTAGATATGGTAACTTTGTTCAAGCCACATTTATCAATACAAGAAAAAAATTCCCTAGCTGAAATCTTATAGAAATTACTACGAGTTTATTAACCAAGCCTCAAAATAGCATCAATGTCACCAAGAAAAATCCAACTCCTAGAAATATTCATTGATATGGATTCCATATTTATTCAAACATATCTTCATCTATTATATAAATTTAAGGCATAAACCAAAGTCTTAGAAATGGTAGTGTTACCATTGAAATAGGAGATGGTCACTGACTGATGATCATTATGGAAGGAATTTATAGTGACACTATCATTTTTAAGAACCAAAAAAGACTATTTGGTAGCAAAAAAATTGATAATTTTAAAAAAATTAGTATCCGAATGTTTTACATTTTAATTTCATTCAATTATTAAATTTCATTCATGGATCGATAAGACTAATCAGTATAGGTTATTTTCACAATAATGTACCTTAGGGTTTTAACCATGGGAGAGTTCCCAATACCTTGGATGATCCAAAATATAATCATCATTACATATTAGAACATCGTGTAGTACTAGGACTATCATAACATTGTTTCCTTCCTTTATCAAAACCAACATTTTCCAAATCCTCTTCACCTATATCATCTATTGCATCAGTAGATGACGGGTCACACTGGTCCTGTTCAGATGGGGAAAACTCATTGTCATCACCCATAGAGAATTAGGTACTAAGGGAATTTAACCAGTTAGCCGAATCAACAGGTGTCAAAAGAAGGCTTCCAAGTAGATTCCTCCCTAAAATATTGGATGAATGAACTATTAATAAATCACTAGTTTGCTAATAAACATATCCTTTCAATCCTGTATAATAATTAGCCTACTCAGTAGAGAATTAATTAACTCTTAAGGAACAAGAAACTAAGCTAATTATTTAGATATTATCCTACTCAAAATCGAGATTTGGACAAGAATAATCAGATTTCTCGATAAGTAAAGTAGGATCCAGTTCCTCAACATGGACAACACATGAAGCCTTCCCTGGTGGTAAAAAATGACATTCTCGAGCTCCATAACATTTAAATCCTTAATCGGTAGTGATGTATTGGACTTCTCTATTCCCATCTTATTGGATCCTTCACTGGTAGTGAAACAGTGACCTCATCGGGTTCCATAACAACGATATCCTTAATTGGTACTGAGGCATTGGCCAACTCAGGTTCCATATCATCAGAATACTTCCCAATTGCTGAAGTAGTGTTATGTTCGGGATATAGAATGACACCCTACATAAGATATGAAGTAGTGAGCTACTCAGTGGAAAAAACACTTTGGCTAGAGACCATGCCAATAGAATCGGTAGAAGCACAGATATGATCGAACTCCTCAATAGTATGGAAAAAAACATCATCATTAGAGGAATTACCACATTCATTCCCTTAGAATCATCCAGGATAGGATCACCCTTGTATTCACCCCCATGAGAAGGGGCCTCCATTGATGTTTCGTGACCAGAGGGTGGGACCAAACCCTTATCATTCTTTCTCCTACTACTAGCATCGTCATGTAACCTAATCCTTCAATGATTACATGGTTTGTTTCTACTGCAATCAGAGTCCATATTCCCAAAAAATGAAAATTTTCATAGAATTCTAGATTCTTATCAAGAATTATATCTTGATTAATATCCTTCTCTCTCGTGATTAGAACAACTTCTTTAACAAGGGTAGAATCCATATCAACCTAAAAAAGAATCCATACATAATGCCTAAAAGATGGATTGTCTATCTACCTATTCATAAGGACACTAAATCAACCATAAGGTTTAACTATTTCACAACATTCAGAACATGAACATAATAAAAACTTCAAATTTAGAGATTAATCTTCACATAGAAATAATAATAAATTGGAAAAACAATTAAAAACACAACATCCCATAAAATTTCATTTAAAGCTATATCATTTCCTTCATTAGTTAATCCTTATTTCCACCTAAAGGAAAACTGAAGTGTTCTAGTTGCACAAATGAAAAAATAATATAGAATTAGAATACCATACCAAAAAGTAAGCTTTAAATCAAACTAAACTAAAAATAAAGGGATGTATGAACAATTTTCCCTACCTCAAAATTCTGCACAATGTTTTAGAAAATAAAGGATGAATGGGGGATGTGAACATTCATAGAAACATGATCAGGAAGGATTTTTATTGAAGAAGGAGACTATCAAATCTGAATAATGAATTTCACTTGGACATGGTTAAAGGGTGAGATGTTACAACAAAGGTGATTGGGTTTCCACATTCAGTGGCAGCGACGGGCAGAATCGCGAGGGGGATGAGGATAGGGAAGTATCATGAATTCCATCTAAGAACCTTCGGGGGATGAGGATCAGGGAGAGGAGAGGTCGCCAAGGCTCTCAGGGAAGAAGGGTCATCACAGAGAGGAGAGGTCACCACCGAGAGTAGAGGTCGCCGCCGAGAGAAGAGAGGTCGCGAGGGTGGTGGAGGGCGGCCAAGAGGAGAAGTCACACCAAGAAGATAGAGTCGCCAATAGAGAAAATCGAATGGGTATAAGGTGGTTCGTGAGGGTTCGGGGGAGGAGAGGAATATGATGTCTCAAACAGTGGAGAGGATGAGCTTGATAGATGGTCAAAAAATCAAAGATACAGATTTTTTTAACAGTGGCTATAAACTATGATTTAGAAAAAAAAAATTAACAGAACTGTGGCTATAAAATACACTAGAGCCATGGACTTATTAAACCATGGATATAGTTCCATGGATATAGCCCTGTAATCTAATAGAGAATGATTAATACATTTATAGATAATATTTTTATGGAAGAAAAAAATTCATCTGAAAAGATGAAGAAACATTATTTTGAAATTTTTAGTACATAAAGATACGAAGATGAAGATAAAACATATATCCTCCGGACATAACTAGATGAGAAGAAAATTATTGAGAATTATTGAGAGTTAGATCATAATATTTCAACATTAGAGACATGATCATAAAAAATTGTGATGAATGATGTGATTTTAATGTAAATACTTTAACACTTTTTTATCATTTTTTAATTTGACCCATGAAGTAATAAAATAAAATTTAACATAAAATATCATGATTTTGAAAAAATAAATGGTATTATATTTTAATGGGGTTGTATAACATGATGTATGTCTCAATGGAGAAATTTAGAAAAAATACCATACAAAATTAATAACTTTTGAACAATAAACCCCATGAAAGATAGACCCTAAAATGAATATATAAACCAAAATATTTTTAATAATAATAATCATCATAATATATATTGTTTGGTATTATATACAACACATAAAATAAATAGGTTATTAATATGACATGTGTCTCACAGAAGTAAAAAAGAGAGAAAAATCCAATACCCAATGTTCGGACGTCCTTCATAGACATTCAAACCTCATATATAATAAATATAAGATTACTATACATATTTTATAGAACCATAATAATATATATCAAACCATATATAATTTTCTGTGACATTTAATTATCTATTCATTAATAATACCATGTTAAAGTCATGGTTCAGACAGTAATAACATTGTTTTTATCGTATATTTTAACTTGTTTTTAATTAGTCCTAAAAATTTGATCATGGTTTA
This sequence comes from Viscum album, assembly GCA_963277665.1. NCBI lineage: Eukaryota > Viridiplantae > Streptophyta > Magnoliopsida > Santalales > Viscaceae > Viscum > Viscum album. Next base: position 603,549,969 of record OY728161.1, on the reverse strand, counting down.
ATCATCTCAATAATTTTAAATATTATATATATATAATATATAATAATTATATATTGATTTAGTTTAATTCATGAAATTTTGTACAAATAAAAATAAATACACCATTAATGGAGACGGTAGGTCATAGTTATTCGTAAACCCTATTTTTTCATTTTCCTATCAGTGTAAAAGAAAAAAATGGTATATGTTATCAATAAAAATAGTTTTTATGTAATTTATGTTACATATTTTTATTAATAGAATCCAAAATTTATTCCATGTAATGTGAAAATGAATCACATCGCTTCGTGTGGCGGTAGTCCTCCGTGCACACAAATGATGTTATCATATTCCCATAAAATTAAAAGCATGATGGTATGTGTGATATTATAATTTCATAATAATTATTACATAATATATGTAGTATAGAAAAATTATTTAATATAAATCCATCTATATGACTATCCTTGATAGGTGGTAATGGAAAAATGAATGAGATCGGTTCACGAGGCGGTAGTCTATTGTACACATGAATGATGATTTCATAACCCGTATTATGGAAGTGTAGATGTTTTTATGTTGTGAATTTAAAATAAAAAAAAATTATATTTGGAATATACTAATTATATTATATAATCGTGAAATAATAATAATTTAAGGAGGTGTAGAAGGAAATAAAATAAAGACATTCATTGAAAAACATTACCTCTTCATCGGGTATCCTCCTTATGTTTGAACGAATCCTTACTAATATGGATTTTTTCCCAAAATAAGGATTATATAATGAAAGGGTGATATTTGGTATGTTATTTGGGTAGGTATTCTCCATAATAAATATATATAATGGTGTGAAGATGTGAGGCGAGGGGGTAGCCTTTTATAGTTGAGGATGAGTGACATTTTTGTAAGTACCACAAAGTATTCAATATTGGTTTGTCAATATTACATGATATGGATCCAAAATTTATATTTAATTATTTTCATTAATTATATGAATGTTAAAAATATCCAAAACACAACTAAATACATGTTCTAATCATTTTCTTTTTTATCTTATATGTTTCCCGACTTTTACCATTTTGGTTTTTCACTACGGTAAATAGTTATCCAACCTAGGTATTTTATTATTTAAGAATAAATTAATGTGTTAATTATAATATTAATTTTACACAGTTATTAAAAATATAAAATTTAATTTATCAAATAAAATACCTTTGTGTGTTGAAAATTTATATTAACAGAAGCGCATTTAACTTGTAAACAAAATGCTTTATCCTTAACCGTTCTAACAGTGTTTTTACTCTTTTAGGGAAAATATATTCATTATGAAAGATCCATTGGTAATTGAATGGAAGATATTTTATATTTATTAATATTTACAAATTAATTAGTAGATTATCATTTTTTAATTAATTTTAAATATTTTAATGAAATGTTATTTATCATAAAATAACATTAATGGAATTTGTAACATTATTCAATTAAATTAAATTTAAAAAATATGGCATTAGAAGATATTATTCTCACACATTTTTAAAATAATATATTTATCTATAAAAATATTTTAAAATATTAATTATTTCAATTTCATTTATTTTATATATTTTTTGTATCAGTTATTTTATTTTATTGTAAACTATATAGTTACGTTGGTTTATTTTTTTTACAAATTTAATGTAATTATTTCATCTCAAAAACAAAAATTAAATTATTAGGATAAGATAAATAATATATCATTTATAATGATATATATGACTAGACATATGTTGTTTTTCCAAATCCCAAACCATTATAGAAATTAACAGTATGAAAAGTATATTTTTTATCTTTTTATTTGCATAAATTATTAAATAGTTCATATTCAAAGGCCGTGTCAAGTATTTACCATATATTATATAATTATTTTTTCATGATTAAAATAAATTAAATAAATAAAATTAAGGAAATGATTTATATAATTTTCACTTTAGTATTCTAGTTTATCAAAAAGGAAAATCCATTTTTACCTTAACAATAGTAATTAATTTTTACATATTTAACTATTCAATTTGCTCTAAATTTTAGATATTCTAATTTAAAATTATAAATTATGAGGATACAAAATATGGAATCTATTTATCTAAATTTAATCACTACTATAGAAATGGGTTTTGAAGCCCCCTGACAAGGGTGACCGCCTTTGGCGGTAGCTATAGGTGGCATATAGGGATAGCCATTAGTGGTCGTTGGGCTTTAAAAAATGATCCCCATGCCCCCTCCCCTCGCGAAACCCTACCTGCATCACCTCCCCTCGATCATCGTCACATGTACCTCATCGCCCCACACCCTCCGCCCGCGCTGCCCTCCACCCCTCAGCGACTGTCCCTTCACCACCCTCCCCCCTCCCCCCTCCGCACTCCACCCCCTCCATCCTCCGCCCTCACTACCCTTTGGCCTCTGCCCTCTTCCCTCCACCCTCCGCCCTCCTCCCTCCGCCCCCTCTACCATCCACCCCATCGACCCTCGACCCTCTGTCCTCCGGCCTCTGTTGAGTCAATAAGGTTTTCCTTATGACTTTTCCATTCCTTCTTGTTTTGAAAATCACAAACACCTTATCTTTAAGGAAAATCGCTTTTATAAGGGAAAATGCTTTCTTAAGGAAAATCTCTTTTATAAGGAAAAATGCTTTCTTAAGGAAAATTGCTTTTATAAGGAACATTGCTTTCTTAAGGAAAATCTCTTTTATAAGGAAAATTATCCTTATCATATTTTTCATATTTTTCTTAAGTGTGAGATTCGGATTCGTTTTCTCGGAGTCATTAAAATGTTGATATAAAAGCATTCTGTTTTAGGATTCGATTCTGGACAAGAACTATAAGGAAGTTTCATTCCGAATTCCAGATATGAATTCTGACTAAGTTCTATTCCAGATTCAGGATACGAATTCTGAAGAAGAATTCTCATTACGAATTCTAATGAAGAAATCCCATTCCGAATTCTCATTACGAATTCTGAAGAAGAATTCTCATTGCGAATTCTAATGAAGAAATCCCATTCCGAATTCTCATTACGAATTCTGAAGAAGAATTCTCATTACGAATTCCAATGAAGAATTCCCATTACGAATTCCAATGAAGAATTCTCATTACGAATTCTGATGAAGAATTCTCATTACGAATTCTGATGAAGAATACTCATTACGAATTCTGATGATGAATTCTCATTACGAATTCTGATGACGAATTCTCATTACGATTTCTGATGACGAATTCTCATTACGATTTCTGATGACGAATTCCTATTCCGAATTCCTACTCCGAATTCCTATTCCGAATTCTCCCATTAAACAGAATCTGATTATCATTGTTTTATACACTCTGAATTTATTCACTCCGAACCTTCACTCTGAAGTTTCTATTCCGAACCTTTATGTTAGAGTTTAAAACGATGTCGTACATTCTGTTTCACTTGTTTTGTTATAAAACGATGTCGTCCATTTTGTTATAAACTAACCGTTGTCTAAGTGACACGTGTACAGGTCCCTCCGAACTTTAAGGAAAATATGACCGTTGGAGAAGGAGCTGACCTTACCTATAAATAGGAGCTCATTTGAAAGAGCTCGGTGCTGATGGGAGCTATTGGAAAAACAACTGAGTTTTGTGCCTACATGCTGTTGAAGTGATTTCTAGAGAGAGAGTCTCTTATTAACTCTCAAAGCTTCGTGCGACTCCGAATGTTGGTGATTACATTCGAGGGCTTCCGAGGATAGGAAGACAGAGGTGCCGACTACCTTAAAGATCGAGGGCTTTCTTGCTGAGAAAGACAGAGGTGCCGTCTACCTTAAAGATCGAGGGCTTTCTTGCTGAGAAAGACAGAGGTTGCCAACTACCTTGAAGTTGAGGGCTTGCGGGGATAGCAAGACAGAGACACTGATCTTCGTATCGAGGGCTTACCCTGGTGTGGGTAAGATAGACTTGCTTGAAAGTATAAATCAAGGGACCTTTATCCAAGGTTGTTGGATACCCTTCTCTTTGGGTTAAAAGACTATTATCTTGTTACTAGTAGTTTGACTACTTGTCTTTATTCCGCTGCAATTTGTATCTTAAGGAAAGTATAAATTTCTTATACTTCCTTACTTACTCTGATTAGTTTAGATTCTATACTCTTTAAGGTAGAATCTCATATTGTAACTTTTGTTAAGTTTCAATTTCCGGAATCATATTTCCGGAATCTACTTTTGGAATCTCTTTCCAAGTTTAGTTCGGTGTTAGAGGTGTTGTGAATCTACTTAGTTTAACTTTGTTAAACTTAGTCCTTTCCTTTTCTTAAGGAAAATTTAGTTATTCATAACTAAGTTTAAAGGTTCCAAAGCAATTTTTAAAGTATACAATTCACCCCCCTCTTGTATTTTGAGCATCTCATATTATATTTCGATCCTACAATTGGTATTAGAGGTTGGAAACCTCTTACTCTATACCATTCTTACATTTGGTATCAGAGCCAAGGTTACTGAAATACTTGTACTCACATACAAGTTTTTCTTGCTCAACTTTTCTATTCCGAACTTTGTCATTCCGGATTATCCATTCCGAACTTTTCCCATTCCGAACTTTTTGATTTCGATTCAAAGCTACTAACAAGTTTGTATCCAAGTTATTTTTAGTATGGAAGGAATTAATGTTGGATCAATTGACAATCTGAATCCTACAAGACCACCAATATTCGATGGTAATGATTATGAATACTGGAGAGATCGTATGAAGACTTTTGTTATCAATACTGGAGTAGACAACTTTGTGATGCTTACTGGTGATTATAAAATTCCTGACAAGGAAGTCAGAACCTTTACTAACCAAGAGAAGCAAGAATATCAACTCAACTATAAGGTACGCAATACTTTATTATGTTCAATGACTAGAAATATATATATCCAAATTTCTTCTTGTGAAGCAGCTAACTGTATATGGAAGAAGTTAGAGGTTACACATTTTGGGACTTCTAAGGTGATTGAGACTAGAAGAGCTATGCTTAGAGATGAATATCATGGCTTCAATTTTCCTTATGGAGAACCTATCTGTAAAGTTCAACAAAGATTTATGACTATTGTCAACAGTCTACAATCTATGGGAGAGAAAGGTTTAGATGATGAAGCTCTTGTGGACAAAATAATTGACATTATGCCCAATGAGTGGGAATCCAAGAGAACAGCTATAGATGAGAACAGGAAGGTCACTCAAATTACTCTTGATGAATTATTTGGAACTCTTCTACAACATGAGACCAGAATGAAGAGAGATGCTGACAACATCAAGAAGAAGAATGGAAATGGTACTGTTGCTTTTACTACAACTTCAAATCAGATGAAAGCTAAGACTCTTGAGAGAGTAACCAGATCCAAGTCTAAGAAAGTTATTTTCCAATCCGAATCTAGTGAGAGTGAAGTTTCAGAAAATGAATTTGCCAATCTTGCTCGAAGGATGAACAAGATAGCTGGACAGAGAAACTTTCAATCCAAGTATAAGAAGAAGGATAGGAAAGATAAGAAAGATGGAGATGTTACTTGTTATGAATGTAAGAGAGCTGGACATATTAGACCAGATTTCCCTATGCTCAAAAAGAAAGAAAGGAAAGAAAGGCATTCAGACAGGAATAGGAAGAAGTATTACAAAGCTAAAACTAAGAAAGTTCTAAAAGCTAATGACACCTGGAGTGCCAGTGGTGGTGACTCTTCAGATGAATCTTCTGATTATGAATCTTCAGGACAGAAGAATCTTGGTCTTATAGCCAGATTACCTATTGATAATCATTGTCTTATGGCTAAGGTACGAAATGCTGAATCATTGACCAATGTTTCCTTAAATCCTAATGATAGTAAGTATTATAACTCTTTTGATGAAGAATCCTCTTCTGATGAGGAAAATACTTTACCTACTTTTGAAGAAGTCTCTAGATTTGCTGAACTTCTTGAGATTGAGAATTCCAAACTCAACAAGAAACTTGATAAGGCAAATTCTAGGAATTCTATTCTTACTAAAGAGATATCAGATCTTTCTAAAGATCTTGATAAGAAAAATGCTGATTTTGAAAGTATTTCAAAAAATCTTGAGGAAGTAAGTTCTAAGAAGAATAAACTTTCTAAAGAATTAGAAAAAGTAATTTCTAAGAAAAATGTTTTCGAGCCTAACTCTAGTTCTAAAACTAATGATTTTGAGGATAAAAACTTGGTTGTAAAACTCAAGTCCAAAATTTTTTCCTTAATGAAGTGTTTATCAAACTTTACCCATGGTAAGGAAAATTTTGATAAGATGTATTCTCAAATACGTCCTTTAAGAAATAAATCTGGATTTGGTTATACCCATGCAAAACCAGTTTTCAGTAACAATTATTTTGTTCCTCAAAGTGCCCCATTTTGCACTAAATGTCAATGTGGTGGTCACTGGGCAAAGAATTGTTCCCTAAATAAAACCCAATCCTTAGGTTTTCATAAAGCTTACTTTTCTAAGAAAATGTGGATACCTAAAATTTTATTGTCTGGAAATCTCGGATCCAAGCAAGTTTGGATTCCGAAAGTCTAACTTTGTTCTTAATTTCAGGAAAATAAAGGAAGTTCCAGCAACAATATTTGGTACATGGATAGTGGATGTTCCCGGCACATGACTGGTAACAAAAGCTTTTTTGAAAAAAATTATCAAAACGAAAGGAGGAAAGGTAACTTTCGGAGACAATGCTAAGGGAGAGATTGTTGGTATTGGTAATATTGTTCTTTTAGGTAAAACTTTGATTTCAAATGTTCTTTTTGTTAAAGGTCTTAAGCACAACCTCATTAGCATAAGTCAGTTATGTGATGAAGGTTACCTTGTGAATTTTAGGAATGATAAATGCTTAGTTCACAATTCCAAGGAAGAATTTATTCTCTCAGCCAACAGGCAAGAGAATGTTTACACCTTAAACTTAGAAGACCTAAGAAGCCAAGATTTACCTTTCCTAAGTGCAATGGAAGATCATTCTTGGTTATGGCATAGAAGATTAGGACACTGTAATCTTAGGAACCTATGTAAACTCTCTAAGAAGAAACTTGTTAAGGATCTACCGGAGCTTAGATTTGATTCTTCTAAAGTTTGTGATCCTTGTCAATATGGCAAGCAACATAAATCTAGTTTTAAGTCAATCGGTGAAGTCTCAACAACCGATGCATTACAGTTAGTGCACATGGATCTTTTTGGTCCAACACAAACTGGAAGTATTGGAGGCAAATACTATGTATTTGTTCTAGTTGATGATTACACTAGATTTACTTGGTTCTATTTTCTAGCAAGGGAATCTGAAGCTTTTTCTTATTTCAAAAGTTTTAGAGCCCAAGTTAAAAATGAGAAAAACCTTCCATTGAAAACTATTCATAGTGATCATGGAGGAGAATATCAAAATTCAGATTTTGAAACTTTTTGTAGTAAGAAAGGTATTACTCACAACTTTTCAGCACCTAGAACTCCTCAACGGAATGGTGTAGTTGAAAGAAGAAATAGAATTCTTCAAGAGATAACTAGAACCATGTTGAGTGAATATTCTATTGCTAGACATTTCTGGGCTGAAGCTGTAAGTACTGCTTGTTATACTATAAATCGAGTTTTGATTAGACCTTTTCTTAATAAAACTCCTTATGAGTTATGGAATGGTAGAAAACCAAGACTTTCCTACTTCAAGGTTTTTGGTTGCAAAGTATTCATTTTGAATACTAAAGATAACTTACATAAATTCGCACCAAAGTCTGATGAAGGGATTTTCTTAGGTTATTCCACAACCTCTAAGGCTTATAGAGTTTTTAATAAAAATACTTGCACTGTTGAGGAAACAGTACATGTAAAATTTGATGAATCAGACCCTTTTGTTTTTAAAACCTCCCAACCTACATCCTCGGATGTGTTTTCAAAAACTGATTGTCAACCTTTTATAGAAGAACCTTCTGATAAGGAAATTGTTCTAGAAGATACTTCTGAAACATTTACCCCAGAAGATTTTCTACCTTATGTTGATGAACAGGTTTTACAAAACCCAAATCAGGTGTTTCTTAAGAATCATCCCAGTGATAGTATCATTGGTGATGTAAATCAACCTGTAAGGACTAGAAGTTCCTTAAGAAATGAAGTAGAACATCTAGCATTTCTTTCCCAATTAGAGCCTAAAAGCACTGATGAAGCTTTAGGTGATGATGATTGGATCAAAGCAATGCAAGATGAACTAAATGAATTCGAAAGGAATAAAGTCTGGACCTTGGTTGAAAGACCTAAGGAAACTTCTGTTATTGGAGTAAAATGGGTTTTCAGAAATAAATGTGATGAAAATGGAGTCATTGTTAGAAATAAAGCTAGACTTGTTGCTAAAGGCTATAATCAGCAAGAAGGAATAGACTATGAAGAAACCTATGCTCTAGTAGCTAGACTTGAATCTATTCGCTTTCTACTTGCCTTTGCAGTATTCTTTAATTTCAAACTTTTCCAAATGGATGTGAAATGTGCTTTTCTTAACGGTTATGTTCAAGAGGAAGTTTTTGTTGAACAACCTCCTGGCTTTGAAGATACAAAATATCCAGATCATGTTTTTAGACTTACCAAAGCTTTGTATGGCCTTAAACAAGCCCCACGAGCATGGTATGATAGACTTACTGGATTTTTGCTTCAAAATAACTATGTTAAGGGAAATGCAGATCCAACCCTTTTTATAAAGAAAGATAAGAAAAATTTTTTGATTGTTCAAATTTATGTTGATGACATTATATTTTGTTCAACTCAGCAATCTTTGACTGACTCTTTTGTTAGTCTAATGAAATCTGAGTTTGAAATGAGTATGATGGGTGAGTTAACATTTTTCCTTGGTTTTCAAATTTCTCAAAAACCAGAAGGAACCTACATATCTCAACATAATTATATTAATTATATTCTTAAAAAGTATGGTTATGACAACACTAAGAGTATAAGTACTCATATTGGTACCTCAAACTCTCTAGATCTTGATGAAGCTGGGAAACCAGTAGATCAAACATCTTTTAGAGGTATGATTGGAAGTCTACTTTACTTAACAGCTAGTCGACCAGACTTAATGTTTTCAGTATGATTATGTGCAAGATATCAATCCAATCCTAAGGAATCTCACTTAAAGGCAGTAAAAAGAATTTTTCGCTACCTTAAGGGAACCATGGATCTAGGATTATTTTATACTTCTGGAAATGATTTTGTTCTAAAAAGCTTTTCTGATGCTGACTTTGGTGGATGTAGAATGGATAGGAAAAGTACATCCGGAACTTTTCATTTCTTAGGAGATTCATTAGTTTCTTGGTCATGCAAGAAGCAACCTTCTGTTGCACTCTCCACTGCTAAAGCTGAATATGTAGCAGCTGGAAGTTGTTGTTCACAAGTGTTGTGGATGCAACACACACTCACAGACTATGTCTTGAGTTTTACTAAAACTCAAATTTTGTGTGATAACACAAGTGCCATTGCCCTAAGTAAAATCCTTGCACATCACTATCGAGCAAAACACATAGATATTAGGCATCACTTTCTTAGGGATCACACACTCAAAGGAGATATTATTCTTCAGTTTATCGGAACGCAAGATCAACTTGCTGATATTTTCACAAAATCTTTGTCTTCTGATAGATTTGAATATATTAAACAGAAGTTAGGAATGATAACCGTAAGGTAATCTTCCTCAATTAACTTTCTGTTGAAAAAATCTCCTTACAGTAATAAACTCCTTTTCATAGGGGGAGTACATTTGATTGTTTGTTTAACAAAGTTTTCTCAAAATTTGTTTTCAAATTTTTTCGGAACGAAAATTTCCGGAATGGAACATCCGGAACTACCATTTTCCAGAATGGATATTTTCGTACAGAATACTTCTGGAATGAAAGTATTCGTATTGAAAATTTCCGGAATGGACAACTTTCGTACTGGGACTTTCATAACCAGATTTTCGTACCAAGTTTTGTTTTTCATATTTATTTTTTTCGTATTTTCTTTTTCGTATTGACTTTTTCGTATTGAATTTTTCGTATTGACTTTTTCGTATTGAGTTTTTCGTATTTAGTTTTTCGTTTTGAGTTTTTCGTAGTCGTCTTTATATTACCCATTACAAATAACTTTCCTAAGCTAATCCGAAAGGTATGATTTCCTTACTGAAGTTTTCGTAATCATATTTTACTTGCTGGCAATTTCTTATAGTTTGTTTTCAGTTTTTGGATTTCTTAATTCTTTACTTTATTAAAACCTCAAAAAGATCGGATTCAAGCTTTCAACTGTTAGATCTGATCTCAGATCATTCTAAACCGTTAGATCAACCGAGGAAGTTGAACCGTCATCCCATTGCCTATATAAAGGGGACCCTATTTTCTCGTCCCACATCGATTTCAAGCTTTTGTGTGCTGAATCTCTGACTCTCCGATTTAAGGCCATTCCGAACCACAGTTTTCTCAGTTCCGAACTTCATTCTTCTATGTTCCGTATATCTCAGAGGACTTCTAATACGAATGTCTGCAGAGTTAGCTTCTCAAGAAATGTCTTCAACCAAGCCCATTTCTCAGTGGTTAGTCTACAGAGAGATGTTAGTTCATCCGAATTTCTTCAGCAATTACGATTCTATTATTTCAAAGAATATCAAGCTGAATGGCTGGGAAGGTGTTGCGGTATCAAAAACCGGCAACCAAGATGAAGTCTACTCTGTCTTTCTTGTCGAGTTTTATGAGTCAGTTGCTTTCTTCGAGGAAGATAATAGAGAAAAATTTTCTTTCAAATCGTATGGCAAGACATATAAGATTTCTTACACCAAGGCTGCAAGCTTGGTAGGGCTAAGTTATGAAGGGGAAGCTGAGTTTATTTCCCACGTATTGCCAGACTCTTTGGGTAGCTTCAACAAGGAAAAGGCATTGGAAATTCTCGGATTGGATGATGACAAGGCTCCAAAAATTGCAAGCCTATCTACAAACTTCCGGATTCTGGAGTTATGGGTACAAGGGCTTATCGTACCGAGAAAAGGAGATAAGGATAGCCTGAAGAATAGTGAGATATATATCTTAGATTTCCTGATAAATCTAAGGAATTTCAACTTGATGAAGCATATCCTTCTTAATATAGATAATTTGAAGAAGGGGAATCTGAGAGCTCAGATTGTGATGTACCCAGCAATATTGTCAAAGCTCATAGTTTGGTGCCTAGAATCTTTCAAGGTAGCTTGCAGTTCTAAGCCGAAAGTTTGCAAGATCATGTTTCTCAGTGATGCCACTCTTAAGATAATGAATATAGCTTTTGACAAGGAGTTAGGGAAGTTTATTGATCTACCTCCTCAAGTAGAAGTAACTCCGAAAGTTGCTGATCCGGAATCATCCAAGCCAGTAAGGAAGAGGAAGCTGAAAGAAGTGGTAGTCGAAGTTGACGAACCTAAGTCTAAGGAAGTCCACTCCGCACCTCCTAAGTCTAAGAAGAAGAAAACCTATACTGATGAGCTTGCAGCGAAGTGGAGAGCTGATAAAGAGAAGAGGAAGGAAGGAGATCCACAGTTCGGATTGGATCCTGTGGAGGCTAAAGCTCTGAAAGAGAAGGCTGCTGATGAGCTCGAGAAACAAGAAAAGGAGAAGAAACTGAAGAAGAAAATGTCCGAGGCTGAGGTAGCTCAGGCCTTGTTAAAGTTCAACGAAATGGTTTCAGCAACCATTCCCGTTCTGAGATCTTTTTCTCTGGAATCTCTACCTGAGACTCCAGGAAGAAATCTTGTTACTCCGGAAGAGGCTGTTGCTACTGAGGAAGTAGAGCAAGTGGAAGAAGTTGAAGAAGCAGCTGAAGGAAGTGGTGAGACAGGAGATGTGCTCAAACAAGTAGATGAATACAAGGGAACTCCTTCGGAACACCTGTCGCTCCGAACATCTGAAGCTCAATCTTCAAAGCTTGTTACTCCTGAATTGGAAGAATAGAAAGGTGAAGAAGAAGTTTCTTGTCTGAGAGAAGAAGAACATCTTTTACTTGATGCTGCTCAGAAGGAAAATGTAGAAGTTGCTGATGAGGAAGATTTGGTTGTTCAAGTGTCTGATAGCGAGAAGAAATCTCCGGAACAGGTTTCTATTCCGGAAAAAGATAAGGGGAAACAAATTCTTGCTGATACCCCGAGTTCAGAAAAGAGTATGAGGAAGGAAGCTGGTAGTTCTTCTAAGAGGAAGTTGAAGCTTATTGAGGAAGAAAATTCTCCTAGCAAGATTTCAGATTCGGAGTCATCATCGTTGGGGCACGATTTTGTTGTTCAGTCCTTGAAGAAGTTGGTGGGAACCATTCCGACCTTCTCTAGCATTGACTCTAGATGCCAGATGCTTCAACATGCGCTGAATCAGAAAACCGACTCCGTATCCATGGTAATGGATAAGTGTGTTGAGATTGAAGCTCAGTTCAAAAATTTCTTCATTGGTTACGAAGCACATAAAAGATCTTGCAAAAGGATGACAAGCTGGTCTAAGAAAACTGTGGAAGAGATGAGGTTGCTGGATGAGTTTCAGAAAATGTTAAGGATGCATTTCAAACCGAGGACAAGAAGTTTCATGAGCTGACTGCATCTTTCGAAGAGAAATTGACAGAGGAAAAGAACATTCGGATTCAGGAAGTGAGAGATCTGAATGGAAAGCTCAACTCCATTAATCAGAGTTGGAAATTTGAAAGGGATCATCGGATTGATTTTCTAGAAAGAATGAAAGCTCAGGAAGAGAAGATGAAAGCTCAGGAAGAAAAGTTGAAGGCTCAGGAAGAAATCATTGAAGCTCAGTCAGCAAGAATAGTCGTCTTAGAGAAGCAAGCAGAGGAAGATCATAAGGACCTCAAGAAGATCAAGACTATTCTTAAGGGGCTAATGTCGAAGGAGAAAGATCCGAAATGACCAATCCGATCTTTTTGTTGTAATTATTTTGTTGCTGACATTTCAAATCTAATGAGAATTGTGCTTGTTGTTTTGTTTGTTGTCATTACTAATTTTTTCAGGTACTTTGTTAAGTTTTTCCATTCCCTCCAATTCTTTTTGAAAATCACAAAGGGGGAGAAGGAAAAGATCCTTAAGAAAAAGAGGAAATCTAATAAGTGCTTATCAAAGGGGGAGAAAGAAAAATACCCAAGGAAAAAGAACTCTAATAAGAGTTTGTTTAAGGGGGAGTTTTTCTTAAAGAAACATCACTCCGGAAATATGAATACGATCCTTAGAGTTTCAAAGCCTAAGGGGGAGTTAGTCGTATTCATCTATATTCTTAAACCAAGGGAGATAAGCTTTAATGTGTTTCTTTCTTCTTAGAATAGCTTTTTCGTAAGGATGTTTGTGCTTTCCAAAAAGGGGGAGATTGTTGAGTCAATAAGGTTTTCCTTATGACTTTTCCATTCCTTCTTGTTTTGAAAATCACAAACACCTTATCTTTAAGGAAAATCCCTTTTATAAGGAAAAACGCTTTCTTAAGGAAAATCGCTTTTATAAGGAAAAATGCTTTCTTAAGGAAAATTGCTTTTATAAGGAAAATTGCTTTCTTAAGGAAAATCGCTTTTATAAGGAAAATTATCCTTATCATATTTTTCATATTTTTCTTAAGTGTGAGATTCGGATTCGTTTTCTCGGAGTCATTAAAACTTTGATATAAAAGCATTCTGTTTTAGGATTTGATTCTGGACAAGAACTATAAGGAAGTTTCATTCCGAATTCCGGATATGAATTCTGACTAAGTTCTATTCCAGATTCAGGATACGAATTCTGAAGAAGAATTCTCATTACGAATTCTAATGAAGAAATCCCATTCTGAATTCTCATTACGAATTCTGAAGAAGAATTCTCATTACGAATTCTAATGAAGAAATCCCATTCCGAATTCTCATTACGAATTCTGAAGAAGAATTCTCATTACGAATTCCAATGAAGAATTCCCATTACGAATTCCAATGAAGAATTCTCATTACGAATTCTGATGAAGAATTCTCATTACGAATTCTGATGAAGAATACTCATTACGAATTCTGATGATGAATTCTCATTACGAATTCTGATGACGAATTCTCATTACGATTTCTGATGACGAATTCTCATTACGATTTCTGATGACGAATTCCTATTCCGAATTCCTACTCCGAATTCCTATTCCGAATTCTCCCATTAAACAGAATCTGATTATCATTGTTTTATACACTCTGAATTTATTCACTCCGAACCTTCACTCCGAAGTTTCTATTCCGAACCTTTATGTTAGAGTTTAAAACGATGTCGTACATTCTGTTTCACTTGTTTTGTTATAAAACGATGTCGTCCATTTTGTTATAAACTAACCGTTGTCTAAGTGACACGTGTACAGGTCCCTCCGAACTTTAAGGAAAATATGACCGTTGGAGAAGGAGCTGACCTTACCTATAAATAGGAGCTCATTTGAAAGAGCTCGGTGCTGATGGGAGCTGTTGGAAAAACAACTGAGTTTTGTGCCTACATGCTGTTGAAGTGATTTCTAGAGAGATAGTCTCTTATTAACTCTCAAAGCTTCGTGCGACTCCGAATGTTGGTGATTACATTCGAGGGCTTCCGGGGATAGGAAGACAGAGGTGCCGACTACCTTAAAGATCGAAGGCTTTCTTGCTGAGAAAGACAGAGGTGCCGACTACCTTAAAGATCGAGGGATTTCTTGCTGAGAAAGAAAGAGGTTGCCAACTACCTTGAAGTTGAGGGATTGTGGGGATAGCAAGACAGAGACACCGATCTTCGTATCGAGGGCTTACCCTGGTGTGGGTAAGACAGACTTGCTTGAAAGTATAAATCAAGGGACCTTTATCCAAGGTTGTTGGATACCCTTCTCTTTGGGTTAAAAGACTATTATCTTGTTACTAGTAGTTTGACTACTTGTCTTTATTCCGCTGCAATTTGTATCTTAAGGAAAGTATAACTTTCTTATACTTCCTTACTTACTCTGATTAGTTTAGATTCTATACGCTTTAAGGTAGAATCTCATATTGTAACTTTTGTTAAGTTTCAATTTCCGGAATCATATTTCCGGAATCTACTTTTGGAATCTCTTTCCAAGTTTAGTTCGGTGTTAGAGGTGTTGTGAATCTACTTAGTTTAACTTTCTTAAACTTAGTCCTTTCCTTTTCTTAAGGAAACTTTAGTTATTCATAACTAACTTTAAAGGTTCCAAAGGAATTTTTAAAGTATACAATTCACCCCCCCTCTTGTATTTTGAGCATCTCATATTATATTTCGATCCTACAATTGGTATCAGAGGATGGAAACCTCTTACTCTATACCATTCTTACAGCCTCTTCCCCTTCGATGGCCATCCCCCATCACCTCTCCGCCCACTGCTCCAGCTCTCCGCAATCCCCCATACCCTCCCTCTTCGATTCCCTCCCTCATCGTATCGTCACCGCCTGTCCCCTCCCTTACTTTCTCATCCTGTTCGGCACTGCCACCGCCCGGTCCCCTCCCACCCCGCACGGCTGATGCTCGTCCCCTCACCGCTGTCGACCGTCCACTCTGACTCACCATTGTCCTCTTTCCCCTCCCTCATCGTCCCTCCCTCGCTGCACTGTTTCCACCTCACCGCCTCCTCTCCTCCGGCTCACGGCCATCGCCCCCCCCCCCATCCCCTCCCTCGGCGCACCGTCTTGGGATCCATCTCCTCTATACTACCTCTCCTCTCCCTCGCAGCACTGCCTTCGGCTCCCCTCCCTTCAAGGTTTGTAGCACAATCAGGTTTGAAATGGGATTTCAATTATATTCCATTATCTATTCCCTTGTCTATTATTCAGAGGTATAATTTGATTATTTTTTCAATGTTCCACAAGCAATTAGTTAGTATTTTTTTTAAATATATTTGATATGAAAAATTCATGTAATAAGTCTTGTGTAAATTTTTGTTATATAGATATTATTATGGATAAGAGCTAGATTGATCATCCAAATCGAACATCTAGAGAATATTTCAATGGAATTATGTAGTTTATTGACTTCAAAAGTGTATTTGAAAGTGGATATATTAGTTTTCCATGTATAAAATGTGCTAACAAATATCAGTTAAAATGAGATAATGTTAGGGAGCAACTATTCTTTAACGGATTTCTAAAAAATTATAAGAGTTTGACTCGTCATGGAGAAGAATATGTCCATTTTCAAAATATGGATGCAGTTCAGATGGATGTTGATGCAAGTATTATTAATCCAATTCATGAAATTCTAACTAAAATGGTATGTGGGTTGGATCCTAAAGGAATTGACATCCAGAATCATGATACTGGTGAGATAAATCTTTGCTCTGATGCTGATCCTGATTTGAGGAGGTTTTATGAAGCACTTGATGATGCAAAAACAAAATTATATCATGGATGTAATTATTACATTAAATGTTTGTTTATTATGGTTTTTTTGCATTTGAAGACATTGAATCAATGGTTAGACACATCATTCGACATGTTTTTGATGTTATTGAAAAAGGTTCTTCCTATCGCAGATAAGATTCTCGAGTCGTATTCCCATGCTCTTAAGTTGACAGAGAACTTAGGTTTTATATATGAGACCATAGATGCATGTGCGATAAACATTATTTTTTTTAGAAAGGAAACTGCACATTTGGATATTTTTATGGTTTTTGGTGCTTCCAGGTGGAAATAGAACAGAGGAAATCAGACTCATCAATTTCAGATTGCGATACAGTGGAAACATATTGTCGTAAAGAAAATTTGTTACTTTCCCCTTAAACTGAGGTTGAAAATATTTTTTATGTCATATAATGTTTCTAATTTAATGAGATGGAATGTAGAAAGAATTCATGAAAGTGATATGTTAACCCACCCAGCATACTCACATGCATGGAAGTATTTTGATAAGAGACATCCTGACTTTTCTAAAAAAATGTTTGTAATTTCTGATTGGGCTTGGCAGTAGATGGATTCAATCCATTCAAGTCTATGGTTGTTGAAACTCATAGCACATGTCTTGTGGTGTTTTTTCCACATAATCTTCCTCTGTGGCTTTGTATGAAGCAACAATTTATATTACTTTCCACTCTTATTGATGGACCTCGAAGTCTGGGGGATAAGATTGATGTTTACCTTCATCAATTTATTGATGAGTTGAATGAATTTTGGTTCGATGGTGTGATGACTTATGACTATAAAATAAATGAATTGTTCAAACTGTAAGCTTCTTTATTGTGGCAAATCAATGACTTCCCAACTTATGAAAATTTATCAGGCTAGTGTACGATAGGGGAATTTTCTTCCCCAAGTTGTGATAAAATTAAAAAATATGTATGGCATAAACATTCCAAAAAACGGGAATACATGGGTCATAATCATTTTCTCCCCCCTTATCATAGGTCCATAAAGGATAGAGTGGAATATGATGGTTTTAGAGAGTTCATACCAGCATTAAAGATCATGGCAGGAGTCAAAATGTTATCGAATATTGAGGATGAAGACATCCGCACGATATATGAAATTCAAGATTTCGTGGCTCATCCATTACATAATATTCGTGATGTGGGTAGGAAGTGCAGTCACAAGTGGAAAAAAAATTATTTATGTTAGTATTCCGTATTGGAAAATATAATGCTAAAGAATAATTTGGATGTCATGCACATTGAAAAAATGTTTGTGATAACATATTGTATACCATTTTATGTTTAAGTGGAAAATCAAAGGACGATGTTAATGCACATCAGGATTTGGAAGAAATGGGTTTAATTAAATAGTTGCATTTATAGTTAGATGAGGGAAACTAGGAATATATTCCTTCTGTACAGTATAGAATGACTAGAAAGGAGAAAGAGACATTTCTTTCCATTTTGAATAAGCTTAAGGGTCCTGATGGTTACTATTCCAATATTTCAATGTGCGCGAATTTGACGAGCAAGATATTGCAGGGGTGGAAAAGTCTTCACAATCAAACACTACTTCAACAGTTAATTCCAATCTCAATTTTTTATTTCTTATCCCCCAATGTTGTTTAGCCGTTGACTGAGATGAGTAATTTTTTTAGACAGCTTTTTTTAAAAAATCAAAAAATGAGTGATTTAAAAAGATTTCAGGACCGAATTGTACTTATGCTTTTTCACTTTGAGAAACTATTCCCCCCCCCCTCATTTTTTGATGTTATGGTCCACTTTACAGTGCACCTAACTCATTATGTAATGGTTGGTGGTCCATTTCAATTCAGGTGGATGTATCCTATTGAGCGGTATTTGAGTACATTGAAACGATTTGTATGCAACAGATCTCGTCTGGAGGTATCAATATCCAATGTTTATTTGATGGTTGAGTGTACTACTTTTTGTGCAGAATTTCTTATGGATGTTGAAGAAAAATTGGATAAGCCCTCTCGGATTCATGATGGTCCAGTTAAAGAGGGAACCATATTTGATATGGTCATCATCGAGTGGATACAAGTGCATCGATATATCTTGTTCAATACTCCATCACTTACACCATTAATGTAGTAAGTTTCTTATCACTTTTATTGTTTAACATTTACATGTCTTTTTTGCATAAGTTGATCATTTAAACATCGTGTTATCATTTGCAGGAAACACATTAATGAGAAGAAAGAAGAGATGTATTTTGTGACTGAGTATCAAATTCAACAATCTCATTATGTGTCATTTCATGATTGGTAAAGGATTTTGTATGTATAAATTTATTTTCATTATCAGTGAAGTGTTATACTAATTTCTTTCTTTATAGATCATTATTTAATTCTATGAATTATGTGGGTTCATAAGCTGAGGGAGTTAGGGGACCCCATTCTAACTAAATAATTTATCCAACTTGATGATGGTCTATCTATAATGGATCCTCATTATAAAGCTATATATGCTAATGGTTTTCAATTTCACATTAAATATTTTTATGACAAACAAGAGATAAAAAATAGTGGCATAGGTTGTCCATTCGTCAATTCTATTTATTACCATGGTCATTTGATAGACATCATTGAAGTTATATACGCCCCCGGGTTGAAAGAATATTGTTAAAGTGTAATTGGTTTGATTCAGTGTGTGGATGTAAAGGTTATCAATATTATATTTCATTGGTGAATTTTAACTATATGTTATACATAAATGAACGAGTTGATAATGAACCTTTCATTTTTACATCACAAGTGGAACAAGTATTCTTTGTTACTTTGCCATCGAATCCAAGTTGGAAAGATGATTTGAAAATGTCCCGACGATGAGTATTTTTATTTGATCAACTTGTACTTAAGACTATTCCGTTTGTTTCCCAATATCTTGATCAACATACCGTATTTCAAAGCGAAAAAGATATTTATTGGGTCAGATCGGCCATTGAAGGAGAAATTGTCAATTTTCTTGCTTAATGAAATGTATAATTGTTTTCCCGCAATTAAGTAATGAATTTCCATTGATTTCATAAATTATCTAACAATTTTATAAATCCTTGTAGGTTTTAATCCTCAATTTGGAAAGTTTATTCATTTTTAAATATTTAGGGTGATTTCACCTTTGGTATCTTCATGTTATTTTCTTTTTATCTTCCCATTGAGGTATTCTTCATTTGGTACATGTTCTACTTCAATTTTTATTAATTCAATCTAAAATTTGGCTATGCATTGATTGGTTTTGTACATAATTTGTATATCTTTTTTGATAACTTTTTGATTTTTCAAAATCCATTCAAAACTAATTATTCAATTCCTATTTGTTTTATTAACAACTATAAATGTTTTATTTTTCAAAAAAAATCCAATTTATCTTTTAGACACTTTGGATAGTCCCCTTACATCTATTCTCTATGACTTCAGGCATGTCAGGGGAAGAGGCAGTAGATCCACATCATTCATCTGGGCCATCTACGCCTCTGGGTCAAGGTTTGTTTGAATGTAATTATGTATATTTTTTATGTAATTGATAAACATATATATACATATATAACATCTATCAAATTATATATAAAATTTTTTTTAATAGGATCAGACTCGACTGGTTCTTCCTCTTGCAAGAGAGGCCCTGGTCATGGCATTTTATCATGGAATTCCGACAGGACATTTGATGTTTCCTTTGATGAGGTATTTCATCATGTGGGACTGAATTCCCCTACATTTATTCATCATTTGGGTCATATCATACGTGACCCACATTGATTTCCATGGACTACACGTGATTGGTATTTTATCCCTCAGGACATGTGAGATCATCTTTGGAGGGAGGTTCAGGTAAGAAAACCATTTTACTTTCTTCCCAATGTATAAAAAATACTAACATATATGATTTTTTTCATAAATAGAAAAATTTGAAAGTATGCCCCAATGATTTTTGGCCCGTGTGTATGAGAAAATGTCATAAGATGGGGAACGATTTTAAAGGAAAAGTTAAGAGGGACCACTGGGTACCAAATGTCGGTGCCCCAGACATTCTGGAAAAAGTCCTAAGAGGTGTCATCTTGGATCAATGGTGTGAATTAGTTATATATTGGTCTAATGAGGGGGTTGCGGTTTGTATATTTATTTTGGTATAAATATTTTCCAGAATGTTTGATTTGTTTGAAATTTGAATTAATTGAATGTAGGAGGTGTCAGCACACCATTATGAGAATCGAGCATTGGAGGGACCACCACACAGGATCAGGAATCGTCACGTGTCTCAAATATGACATGAGGTATTAATTATTCATTTTTTACATTATTAATTAATATGGTTTTTTATTTATATTCTATTCATATACAGTTATGGGAGAATGGTGAACTGATAGATAAAATGTCGGTATGGATGAGGACTCAAGATCAAAACGATCTAGAGGATGTAACAATGATAGTAAGTTCTTGTAATCATTACCAATACTTATATAAATCTCTATATTAACATAAATATGTATATATATTTAAATATTTCATAGTCTCAATTTGAATTTGAGTTAAAACAGCTGCCAGAGGACCAGCGACAGCTTCCCACGCGACGGGAAGAGATCATCCATTGCAATATTGGTTGGGACAGGAATGGATATAGTTTGACCTATATAACATGGATTACTAGTTCTGCAGTATCACGCACTGCGGTTGATAGTCCATCTATTGCTTAGATGACATGGTGGTTATCAGATTTTGAGGCATGGCTGCGCGTTTCGAAGGAGGTAAATGCGCAATTGATTGCTGAGGTTAGAGAACTACGGGAATATGTACGTTCAGGCGATGGTGCATGGGATCATACGATGCTGGTTTATACTGTATTTATTTATTTAATTTATATAATTTTTGTGATGAAAATATACATAATTTTTATTTGTTGTAGGCCCCTGGCCCTCTAGATGGAGGTAGCAGTCATGACCACACATGACGCATCATATTAATGAGGTGTTTTCCTTTCTTTATTGGTGGATTTGTTATTGGTGTTTCGGTTGGGTTCTTTGTGATATTTTTTGAGATTTGGGGGTATCATATGTGTTTTTTCCTTATGAATTGTTTTTGTGCATGAATTGAGATGTTACCATGAAACTGATTATTGATTTGGATATTTTTAGTTCACTTTATTGTTTAATGTTTTCACTTTCATGTTCTGTGAATAGTTATAAAAAACCATGTGATTCCTAATAGAAACCATAGAACTTGTTTTTGGTGACTGAACTTAGGTTCACTATTTGTAGGCCCCTGGCCCACCCCGAACAACCCACACACCCCCACACCCTGCACAACCCCTCCTCCCACCCGCACCCCGGACAACCCCCTCCCCCCCCCAGCACCGAACAGCCCCCCCCCCCCCACCCCCACCCTAGAATTCATATGGACAATTGAACTTTTGTTCATTAGGGAAATTGTTCATTATGTTATTAGGCCATCAAGGAAATTGGCCATTTGGCCAATTGTCCAACTAGGTGTAGGCAAAATGGCCATCAGGCAATTATGCTATTATACCAATTCTACAACTAGACAATAGGCCATTATTCCAATTGTTTGTTAGCCCACTATGCCATAGGGCATTAGGGCATTAGGCGAATTGGTAAATGGGACAATTTGACATTGGGTAATTAGGATAATTGAACTTTAGGCCATTAGGATTATTGACTATTACACTGTTAGGCCAATTAGTCTTTATGCCCCCCCCCCCACACACACACATTTCAGGCGTGGAAAACACCTAAAACGCATAATCAGTCATGTCGAACAAACCACGCAGTCGAATGATGTTTCATCTCCTTGTACACCTGGAGAATAATAATTAGGATGTTTTCCTATGTTTTCAAGTCATGCTGATGTCATTCGGTATGCATTTGACCTTTAAATTCACGTATTTTCTATTTACAACATGCGGCTTGCGCTTCGGGTCACCGCGGTCAAACGGCACCTCTGATTGACGTGTCGTCTTCCATTTTATAATTCACCACCCTTTGTTGTCATCTAATTTCATAACATTCGGAGGTCGTTCGGTCGGTTTTAATCACCTCACACACACTTTTCATACATGCCAAAACGACGTGTAACGGTTGAATTCAGAGAAAATGTGCCCATAATGACTTGAAATCACATGAAAAAAATAGGAATATTATTTGTGACACATATGAGGAGACGAAATGTCAATCGGATGTGTAGTGTGCGCGATACGACCAAATATGATGTTTTGAATAGTTCAGTGTGCTATAAAAGGGTGCGTTGCATGGTGAAAACTAGTCTAACGACCTCGGAATTCCATGAAATCACAAGACAATAACCATGGTGTGAATTGTGAAATGGTTGGGTAGACGGCATGTCAATCAGAGGTGTCGATTAACCACGGTGACCTAAAATGCATTTCTGGAGTCATAAAACGCCAAAATGACATGTAACCGTCGAATTCAAAGAAAACATGCTCATAATGACTTGAAATCACACTAAAAAATTCGAATATTATTCATGACATGTAGGAGGAGACGACACGTCAATCGGACGTGTGGTGTGGGCGGTACGACGGAATATGCTATTTTGAACAGTTCGACATGCTCTAAAAGGGCGCATTGTGTGGTCAAACCAGCCAAAGGACCTTAGAATGCCATGAAATCATATGAAACAAACAGTGGATTGAATTTTGAAATGTTTGGGTAGACAGCACGTCAATCAGAGGTGTAGTTTGACTGCAGTGATTGGAAACGCATTTATTGAGTCATAAAATGCAAAAACGACGTGTAATAGTAAAATTCAAAGAAAACATACTCAAAATGACTTGAAATCACACGAAAACAATAGTAATATTATTCATGACATGTAGGATAAGAGTACACGTCAATCGGAAGTGCGGTGTGCGCGGTACAATCGAATATTCTATTTTGAACAGTTCAGCGAGCTCTAAAAGGGTGTGATGGGTGGTGAAAACTAGCTGAACGACCTTTGAATTCTATGAAACCATACGAAAACAAACGTCGTGTGAATTGTGAAATGTTCGGGCAGATGACAGGTCAATCCGAGGTGTTTTTTGATCGTGGTGACTAGAAACGCATTTCCGGAGTCTTAAAATGCCAAAATGATGTTTAACAGTAAAATTTAGAGAAAATTTGATCATAATGACTATAAATCACATGAATACAATTGAAATATTATTTTTAAAGTGTATGAGGAGAAGACACATCAATCAGACTTGTGGTGTGCACAGTACGACCGAATATTCTATTTTGATCACTTCAGTGCGCTCTAAAAGGGCATGTTGGGTGGTCAAAACCAGCCGAACGACCTCAGAATGCAATGAAGTCATACAAAAACAACCGTAGAGTGAATTTTGAAATTTTTGGGTAGACAGAACGTCAATTAGAGGTGTCGTTTGACCGTGGTGACCAGAAACACATTTCGGGAGTCATAAAACGCTAAAACAACGTGTAATGGTTGAATTCAGAGAAACCATGCTCAAAATGACTTAAAATCACCCAAAAACAATAGGAATATTATTTGTGACAAGTTGGAGGAGATGACATGTCAATCAGATGCGCATTGTGCATGGTACAATCAAATATGTTGTTTGGAACAGTTCAGCGCGCTCTAAAAAGGTGCTTTGGGTGGTGAAAACCAGCCAAACGTCCTCAGAATGTCATGAAATCATAAGACAAAAACCTTGGTGTTAATTTGGAAATGTTTGGGTAGATTTCACATCAATCGGAGATGTTGTTTCACCAGTGTGACTGGAAATTCATTTCGAGAGTCATGAAACGCCCTTACGATGTGTAACGGCCGAATCCAGAGAAAACGATTTCATAATGACATGAAATCACACAAAAACAATGTGAATATTATTCGTGACATGTAGGAGGATACATAACCACAATCAGATGTGTAGTGTACGTGGTACGACTGAATATGCTATTTGGAATAGTTCAGTGTGCTCTAAAAGGGCGCATTGGCTGGTCAAAACCAGCTGAAAAACTTCAAAATACCATTAAATTATACGAAAAAACCTTGCTGTGAATTGTAATATGGTCGGGTAGACAAAACGTCAATCGGAGGTGTCGTTTCACCGCAGTGACTGGAAATGCATTTCTGGAGTCATAAAATGTCAAAACGACGTGTAACGGTCGACTTCCAAGAAAACATTCTCAGAATGACTTGAAATCTCACAAAAATGATAAGAATATTATTATTGACATGTAAGAGGAGACATCATGCCAATCGGATGTGCGATGTACATGGTATGACCGAATATACTATTTTGAACAGTTCGAACCACTCTAAAAGGGCGCGTTGGGTGTTGAAAACTAGCTGAACAACCTTGGAATTCAATGAAATAAAATGACAAAAACCGCGGCGTGAATTTTGAAATGTTCATGCAGACGGTGTGTCAATCAAATGTGTCGTTTGACCGTGGTGACTGGAAACACATTTTCGGAGTCCAAAAATGAAAAAACAATGTGTAACAGTCAAATTCAGAGCAAACATGTTCATAATGACTAGAAATCACATGAAAACAATAGGATTATTAATTTTGACATGTATGATGAGATGGCATGTCAATTGAACATGTGGTGTGCATTGTACAACTGAATATGTTGTTTTGAACAGTTCGGCGTGCTCTAAAAGGGTGCGTTGGGTGGTCAAAACCAGCCGAACGACCTTGGAATGCCATGAAATCATACGAAAACAATTGTGGAGTGAATTGTGAAATGGTCAGGTATACAACACATCAATCGGAGGTTTCATTTGTCCACAGTGACCAGAAACACATTTCCAGAGTCATAAAACGCCAAAACAATGTTTAATAGTAGAATTTAGAGAAAACATTCTTAGAATGAATTGAAATCCCATGAAAACAATAGGAATATTATTCATGACATTTAGGAGGAGACAACATGTCAATAGGATGTGTGGTGTGCATGGTATGACCGAATATGTTATTTTGAACAGTTCAGTGCAGTCTAAAATGGCGTGTTGCATGATGAAAACCAGCCGAACGACCTAGGAATGCCATGAAATCATACGACAACAA
The DNA here is from genome assembly GCA_963277665.1 of Viscum album. Lineage (NCBI taxonomy): Eukaryota > Viridiplantae > Streptophyta > Magnoliopsida > Santalales > Viscaceae > Viscum > Viscum album. Next base: position 603,524,579 of record OY728161.1, on the reverse strand, counting down.
CCGTGGTGTGAATGTTGAAATGGTCGGGTAGAAAACAAGTCACTTAGAGGTGTCATTTGACCATGGTGATGAGAAATGCATTTCTGGAGTCAGAAAATTCCAAATTGATGTGTAACGGTCGAATTGAGAGAAAACATGATCAGAATGACATTATATCCCATGAAAACGTACTTAGAATGACTTGAAATCACACGAAAACAAAAGGAATATTATTCGTAGAAGGAGACGACAAATCAATCGGACGTGCGGTGTGCATGGTACGACTGAATATACTGCTTCGAACAGTTCAGCGCGCTCTAAAAGGGCGTGTTGGGTGGTCAAAACTAGTCGAACGAACGTGGAATTCCATGAAATCTTACAACAACATCCGTGGTGTGAATTTTGAATCGGTTGGGGAGATGACACATCAATCGGAGGTGTTGTTTGACAGCGGTGACCGAAAATGCATTTCTGGAGTCATAAAATGCCAAAATGACGTGTAACGGTCGAATTTAGATAAAACATGCTCTGAATGACTTTAAATCACAAGAAAAAATAGAAATATTATTCATGACATGTAGGAGTAGACGGCACGTCAATCAGACGTGTGGTGTGCACGGTACAACCGAATATATGCTATTTGGAACAGTTCAGCGCGCTATAAAAGGGCGCGTTGGGTGGTGAAAACTAGTCGAACGACCTCTAGATGCCAAGAAATCAAAATAAAACTGTTGTGGTGTGCATTGAAAAATATTTTAGTAGACAGCATGTCAATCTATGGTGTCGTTTGACCACGGTGACCGAAAACGCATTTTCAGAGTCACAAAAAGCCAAAATTACATGTAACGATCAAATTTAGAGAAAACATGCTCAGAATGACTTGAAATCACACCAAAAGAATAGGATTATTATTTGTGACATGTAGGAGGAGACGACATGTCTATCGGACGTGCGGTGTGCATTGTATGACCAGAAAGTTTTTTTAACAATTTCAAGCGTTGTGCGCATAGAGAATTACTTTTTAGACAACAAAACTCTTACATAAGCTAATCCAAAGACTCCAAAACAAGAAAAAATTCCTAAAATGATGAGATTTATTAAATTTGGAGTATTAATTTATTATAGCACCCATAATTTGATGTCAGATTGATTTTTATTATATATATATTGACTAAATAAATATGTTTAATTTATGTTTGTTTTGTTTAATTTTTTTTGTATCTTATTGTAGTTTTATTAATGTAGAAGATTGAAATGTATTGGACCTATTTGGATTGCTGATGAATGTCTATCATTTATTTTTTATGACGATATTGATGTTTATGTTGTTTGGAATTGTTTTCTTTTCATAAAAATTTTTTACACTGTTTTGTTTGGGAACTGTGAAATTTTTTTAAAAACATTTCTCCAGGATAGTGACCACCATTGGCGGTCTCTATAGCTTGTCCAAGCATCAAAACAACGATCTCCACTGGCGGTCACTATAGCTTGGTCGAGGACCAGGATAGTGACCGCCACTAGCAGTCACTACTGCTCGGCTGAGCAATAGGTCAGCAACCACCTGGCGGTAACTATAGGCCATATTTTCTGCTTCCTTCAGCCACCGCCTATGGCGGTCGCTGAAGGCCTACAACATTGGCCCTAAAGAGACTTCCATTGGTGGATGTTGACCGGTCTCTATAGTCCATTATCGATCGCCAATGGGGTTCTCTAATGGACGAATTTTAAGTACTAAATTCATGTATGTGGAAAAAATGAAATAAAAATTAATCACTCAGTTGTGAAAATATTATGGGTTTCTAATGTGAAAAAGGTCAAATTCTTATAAATATTTTAAATCCAATTTAAATATGAAAATGTTCCAAATAAAATATATTAAATTAATAGATATATAATTGTAAAAATTATACTTTAATATGAATTTAAAATATATTTGAAATTTATTAATTAATTAAAGAGAACATAGTTTTGAACTAAAATTTTGTATTTTTTACTGTTTATCACAAACAAATATTTTTAAAAAAATCACAAAATATCACCCTATGATAATTTTGAAAATGTGAATTAAACTTTTAATTTTATTTAATTTAATTCATTCTATAAAATACTCAAAAATTAATTTTATTATTGTTCACAAAATTATATAAAAACATTTTCTAAAAAATCGTATCATGGAATCATATAAAGACCTTACTGAAAATTTTGTATTTTATTATCAATATGTTTTCATTATATGAAAATATTACACATAGTATCTAAAAATTTGTTTTTAGTATTCATATCAGCAATTTTTAAGGGATTTTTTATAATTTTTGTATTTAAATAACTTGATTAATAATATATCATGGTTTTGTTAAAACTGAGTGTTCATTTAACAAAACTATCATAGTGTTTTATGTAGGAAAATAATAAATTTTGAATTTCGTATAATTAAAACATAATTTTTTTGTGTGTAAACATACATCAAATAAATTAAAATTATTTTAAAATAACGTTTCATTGATACTTGAGGTGTTACATTATACACATTGAAAATGAATTTCTCACTCAAAATTCATCTCCATCATAAAAGGATTAATGGTTGAAATTATTTTATAGAAACTCACATTGAAAAAAAACTTAAAATCATAAATTTCAAAAATGATAAAGGGTTGTGTGGATGTCATCTTGAATAACACATAGCGTGTTTCCAAATAAAAGATCATATGTGGGAAGTGAATATTTAAACATGAAATAAATGCTTCAATAAATATATAGAGTGACCAGGATCATTGATAACATGAATATTGGTGAGACAGATAAGGTTAATGACCACTAGAACATAAATCTATGATGATTTCAGGGAAGATTAGATTTATATATATTTAAGGTACTAGGATAACAATTTTGGTTTCCCAATCCTTTTTCAAATTTTGTTGAATTCTTTTTTTGTCTATTCTGATTACATATGAAAATCTAAATACATGATATTTCTTATCCTATAGGAACAATTTCATCCTTCTTTTGTTCCGTTAATAATTTTCACTTCATATATTTATAAATGATGTTATTTTTTCCTGAATCACTCATTAAGATCTATTATAAAATGATAGGTCATTGCATGTATATTATAAATGGTATGAAATAGCTATTGAATAAGGATTAATTGTCATATGGTGAAGTAATATGATGGTATCTAAATCCTTATATGATGTTTAACATCAAGCATTCCATACATGGATAACCATTTAACCCTTCCATAATTTAAAATTTATAAAAAGGATACTAAATTTTTCAAAATCAACGTAACATTAATCTCATATATATCATAAATTATCTCTATATTTTCATATTCAAAAAACATGAAAATATTCTTCATTTGTTCCCTTAAACCCATGTAATAAATTTCATTACCATAGAAACTTATTAAAAATATATATTATTCCTAATTAATTAAATAAAACATAGATTATTAGATATATTCCTTAAATCCTAAAAGTCTATTAACTCCATTAATAATTATATAAGCCACTTAGTCAATAATACATGTACCAATTAAGGGGCCATTAATATAGTCTAATTCACTTATTCATATACAACATCTCTTTATCTTGATATAATTATCTCAATATCTAGAACATATTAACTATTTTTCTAAATATTACACTTCCTTTAAATAACTTTTAAATTCCATAAACATCATTAAACATATTCTTTTATATCTTTAATAAAAACTTATACTAAAAAAATACTTATATAATAATCAAATTATATAAAAAAAATATTTGAATTACAATACATAAATACTTCATTCATTCCACTTCTTTCCCAAACCATTATCTAGGATTCGTCATCCTATTCCATAATAACTCTTACAGTTCACATGTCATCGGTAGTCTCTTCATCATAAATAATATAACCATTACTCAAACAAACATTTTTATTTTCTTCCTATGATTTCCCCTTATGGAATCAATTAGATAACACCCATAATTTCAACATTTAAAAATTCAATAGTGGACGATATCATAAGGATACCAATATTCTCATCCATTATGATAACTAAACATTTCATTTTCCCTTTGCAGTATATTTTTGTGTGTTCTTATCCATATTCAAAAACATCTTTTTTTCCTCTAAGAAATCCACATGGTTGTTTCATCCAAAATAATAAATACATAAGAGACTAAATAATCATTCCTCTATGGTATTCACTGACAAAAAAACACAGTGAACTCTTTATTTCAATTCTATAGTGCGTTTGAGAGTTGGTTAAGTTATACATTATTAATAGTGTTCCATGAAAACTAGTATGGAATAATGGAGAAATAATTTTCTATATTCGTTATCCCATTTGTATTATCATCATAAAATCATCTATCATATGTAATTTTAAACTAATTCCATCTAGTTTCACCAATTTAATAATCCCAAAATGAATAGTGTTATCAACGGTAATCATAATGGAAAATCAAATAGTCTACAAAAATAAATTAAAGAAGTATAAAAAAAGACCACAGATTTTTAATATTTGACACATTATCTTTACCCTAGTTCATTCATAGTAATCATCTACTTAAAAAAAATTATGATTTTTTTAAAAGAGATTTTGAATTTCTAATTCATATCCCCATGGTGTGTAAAACCCAGTATACACTGAGTCCCAGTGTCGTTCACTATTTCCCTACTATGTCTAGACCAATATGGTGAATTCAGTGTTGTTAGACTAGGTACATCTATTCAAGTGCAACATCCAATTTTATAATCATGAAAGGGATGTATTTTCTTGGAATCATTTCACTCTTTCATTTATTGTAATTATAGGATATTTTCTTATACATTTACTCATCCTTAAACTAATATTTTTCAGAATACCAATACATAACCTTATAAGTTCCCCTAGGGGTTGGTTAAATTAATCATTCCTTTGATACCAACTATAGTGATTCAAAATCCTCATACATGGATATTAAAGTATTTTTATTTATATTCATTACATTACATAGACATAATCTTGAGGACAGTAATTGTTCAATGCCTTTAGGAATACAGAAAAAAATCTTCTAATCTTGTGAAGATTCATCAATGTATCCTATAATGATCTTAACATTAGTTAATATGTATAGGTATAACCTATATAAAACCTATCTTCATAACAAGGGGAGGAAACATATGAAAGGGCAGGCTCATATGCTTATTAAGGGTAGAAAACGGAGACAGATAATCATAAAAAGAACATAAGCGTATGAGAACATGGGTATAACCTTTGATAATCATTCCATATATATCATAGATCATAATAATTGGTCTTTTCATAATCATTTTGAGTTCAAAAAAATGAATTATAAGAAAATAAATTAATATGTAACATGAGGGAAAAAAATTAGCATAATACAGAAAATTATAGCATACACATAATAATTGAAAATAATTTCCTTAGTATTAAAGGATCATTTGCATGTCTTAAAAGGTCACTCTATGGGTGGCTACACCTCTAGTGCGGGACACAACACTATCCACAATGGTTGACCTTTCATCATACTGGAATGGTTTCACACTCCAAACCATCATTATAGTCATGGTTTACTCCCAAGGCCATCAAAGAAGAAAAAGTCCATGAATAATTCAAGCTCACTGCCTATTACAATAATGTATTTCTAAATCGGGTTCACAACCTATTCCAGTCATGTCTTACCTAATTGAGATTATTTCTAATTCTAGTCGTATCATATTGACCTAAGTTAACTACCCGTTCTAGTTGTTTCTTATATAATCGAGTTCACTAACCATTAATGTATACTATTATAGAACCAATTTCACACCCATTCTAGTCCTATCTATATAATGAGATATAAATCATTTCCAAATTCATTTTAGGGAGATATTGGTCCCACCTTTTGTTTATAATATAACTGTCTTCCTCGGTTAGAACTTAACCACTATCCTTGGTTATAGCGTAACCACTGTCGCATAGTGAAAATAAAACATATATATGCCATAAGATTATAAAATAATGATCATGTACAAACCTATGAAATAAATAGGGTTTCAAAAAAATATTTTCACTACTTGTGGAAAATATACTAGTTTCATAATAATTTCATCGTTTTTTCATATCATAACCCATGAAAATAAGCGAGATTCATAAAATTACTATCCTAGTATAACTCATTGAAGAAAATCATGTCAAGTTAATATATTTTAATTATAAATATAATAAATATTGTGAAATAATATTAATGGTACCTAGGGATCATATCCTTTGTGAGGCATAGATAAAAATAACAGATGTCTTCCTACATGAAAAATACTCTTGTAAGATTATTTAAATAATTTAGGGAGTAATATATAAATTATTACATAAAAACGATTTCTATGACATAAAATATTTTCAAAACTATTTTAATTTAAAATAACATTGAAAACTTATATAGGAGGCTTTGAATTAATTTTTTTCCATGATATAGGAAAAATCTATTCATGCCGTACATGTTAAATTGAAGATTTCTAGAATATTTTCATTAAAATTTAAAGGGGTGTTGTTTTGGAAAGCCATGTTATTATTCATTTTAAAAAATATGTTAAAATTCACAAATGTGTAAAAATTTATTGAATAAATAATTTTTATAATATCAAAACATTTTTAGAAAACATGGTTTTGGATGAAAAAATATTTTTAATTTTAAAACATAGAAAAACATTATTTTAAACAATTGTGTTCATAAAGAGAGAAAAGGGAAGGTAAAACATGTATTATATAAAAATAACTACTAGTGGAGAAAATTATTTATAATTATTTAGATTTAAATCCAAGTATATCAACATCATACACTTAATCATAAAAAATCCTGATAAATGATGTGATTGTAACATAAAACTTTTACCAATTTGGTAAAATTGACTCATAATACATGTGAAATAATAACAAAAATTAAAACTAAAATTTTCATGAGCATGAAATAAAAATTTAAATTACATTTCAAGGGGTTTTATATACATCTCATGAAAGAATATAGGGGCATAACATAATGTATGTCTCAAAGAAGACAAAATGAGATAAAAATCACTTGTCAATTTTTTAACAATTGAACCATAATCACCATGAACATTATATATGAAAATTGACATGTAAAATATAATTTTTATTATTTAAAACATCATAATATACATTCATGAGAATTATATACCCCATTGAAAATAAATATGTGCTGAATATGACATGTGTCTCCTGGAAGTAAAAAATGAGATGGAAATCCTTTATTGTAAGTCATGATTTCCTTAATAAATGATAAAATCTCAGGTATATTAAATATAAGTTTATTATAAATATATTAAAGAACCAAATTCATATATATAATACCATATATATTTTTCTTATGACCATTTATTACTAGTTTATTAAGAGTACCATGTTAAATTCAAGTTTTGTGCAACAACTACTTCGATTTTTAGGTATGTTTTATCTGTTTGTATATTGATCATGATCCATTGATCTTGTTTTGGACTTATATATAATTTTAAAAATGATATAAATATAAAATATATTCATTATATTTGTATCTATAGTAATTCATGAAATGTTTTCATAGAAAAGTAAATAAACAATTTATTTAAACATTAAGTCATATTTGTATACGAACACAATTTTTTAATTTTAATATTGGGTTGAAATAAATAAAAGAAAATTATATATATTATAATTACATAATACTTTTTCATATATATAACACATTTTTATTCATCCCATCCTTAATATATTCCATCTAAAGCATTAATGAATCACATCACTTCATGTGACGGTAGACTATCGTACACATGAATGGTGTTGTCGTATTCCTAGAAAATGGAATGCTTGAAGGTATGTGTGATATAAAAATTAAAGAACCATAATATCATCAAATATATATATCAAACATAAACATAAAATACATCATTATAACATTCATTGAAAACGATAATAGAAAAAATGTGTGGCATCGGCTCGTGAGGTGGGAGTCCTCCATACACACAAATGATGGTTACGTAACCTAGTTGATAGAATTATAGATGGTTTTGGCCATTTCATTAACATAAAAAAATATAATTATATTTAATGTGAATTTTTTTTATATAATCATGCTCTAATAAAATCTAAAGGATGCAGAGAAAGAAATAAAATAAATACAATCATAGAAAAACAATACCTCATCTTCTATTATCCTCCTTAAGTTTTCACTAAAAGCATGCTAGGATGTATTTATGACCAATATAAGAATTCTAGTTTGAGGGAAAGGGTTTAGAGAATTTATTCGGGTAGGTATTCTCCAATACCAATTGATTTTAATTTATAAAGAAGTTAGGTCATTGGATAGGCTTTTGTAGTTGAGGAGGAGTGTCATTTTTTGTAAAAACCAAAATGTATTCGCTATTGAGGAAGTCAATATTAACTTATGTGGATAAAACATATATAGGTAATGGTTTTTATGGATTATATGGTCAAGAAACACCTCCCATACACAATCAATCACATGTTTTAACTATTTTGATCCTTAAATTCTATGTTTCTTTAAATTTACCATTTTGGTTTTTCACTAGAGTAACAATTTTTCTAACCTAGGTAATTTATGAACAAAGAATAAATTAAGTAGATTCATATAACATAATTTGTAAAGAATTATCATAGATTTTAAATAATGGTTTCCATACAAAAAATCTTAGGTGTGTTGAAAATTAAATTTAACACATGTGCTTTTAACATGTAAAAACACACACTTTAACCTTAACAGTGCTAACACATTGTTTAATTTTTTTATGATAAATATAGTAATTATAAAATATTGATTGATCTTTGATTGAGAAATATTTTTTATTTATTAAAATTCTAAAAATCACTTATCATATGATAGGATATTTAATAATTTAAAATCATTTAATAAAATATGATTTATCATAAAATAAAATTACTTTTAATTTTTACATTATTCATTTGAATGGAGTTAAAAAATATATCAAGACAATGATGAAATTAAAATTTATTTAACTAAAACCTTTATAAAATGTTGTTTTACTATCACTAAACAATTGTCCATAATAATTATTTCAATTTAGTTAACGTTTTAAAAAATTAGTATTATTTATTTTATATAACAGATAACTAAATAATTAATGTATTGACCTTACATAATAATTTAAATAATTATTTAATCACAATAAAATAAAAATATATTAACTTCATGAAAAAATATTTTATCTTTGAAAATGATATATATAACAGAAAATATGTTATTTGTGTCCCAATCCAAAGGATTTTTAAATATTAAAATTAATAAAATCATATTTTTGTCTTTTTCATTATTTAACATAATATATGGGTCATATTCAAAGAAAAGAGGAATGTAATTTTCATATTCAATATAATTAAATAGTTAATATATAAATAAAAATATTAAATAGAAGAATAAAAATACTTTATTTCATTCTAACCTTTATCTGTCTAGTTCAAATCCTAGTAAATACATTTTTACCTTAACTGTGATAATTAATTTTTACTTCATTAACTATTTATTTTGGTCAAAAATTAAACGTACCTTAATACACATTATGAATTATGATAATTTCAATTCTGAAATAAATTTTATTCGAATTCAATTCAATAATTTGGAATAAATCAATTTAAAATAAGTTCTGCAGAAGTGTTAAAAAATTGGGCTTCTAAAGTGAAAAGGATCCAAAGTTTACAATATTTCAATATCAAATTTCAGTTTGAAACTGATTAAAATAACAAAAAATTTATTAATATATTAATAATTGAACAAATTTTACTTAAAACCCAATTAAATATATTGTAAAACATTTTAAAAAAGTTAAACAAAAATTCATTTTTTGATTATAATTCAGTATTATTCATTGTTTGTCAAAAAATGAAGCCTTTTAGAAAAATCAAAAACAATTAAACCTTGTTAAACATTGAAATTATGAATTCAAATATTAAGCTAATTTTATCAAATGAATTTACAAAAAATTTCAAATATTAATTTTATTATTCTTCATAAAAAGGCATAAAATCATTTTCTGAGAAAAAAGTATTTTTGAAATATGTAAAACACTACAAAAATTGCGTATTTTATTATAAATAAGTATCGTTTATGTAAAACCATTATAATTACTATTTAAAAATTTATTATTATTCATATAAATATGTTTAATAGAAAGGTTATAATTGTTTCATTTAAATAACTAAATAAATAGCATATCATGGTTTTGTTAAAACTCAAGGTTGTATGTAACAAAAGAAAATCTACTGTTTTGTTGTGAAAAAATAACATAGTGGTTTGTATAACAATAGATTAGCATAGTGTTTTGTGAAAAATAATCCATAAATGTTTTTTAATTTATAATAAAAAATAATTCAAAAAAATTATGGTGTTACAAGAATATTTAGGTTTGGATAATGAGATCGAGAAGGACAAAATTATTAAAGCTTCACAAGAGAAGATTGTCATATATATCTAAATAGAACTGGACGAAATTGAATAAAAATGGATGAGATTTAATCCATATGACTCATTGTACAAAATAAATTATACTAAGTTAGATAAAATTTCATTAATCACACATAGGAAAGTGGAGATTTTTCTCAAACAAATGAGAAAAAGGAACATGAAAACAAGTTAAATGTGTACTTATAAAATTTATAAATATACCCATTTTTTAAAGTAAAGAGGTAAAAACGAAAACAAATGTTGATTAAGAAAATATATGGGAAATATTTTTTAATAATGGAATGTATTATAAATATAATTAGTCCATAACCCCTTAAAAATGTGAGTTTTTTATTTCCAGAGCACATCAATAAATATCTTGACAAATCAAAAACAAACATAGTTGAACAAAATATAATGGTTTTTCTGGTGTTGTGGTATAAATAGGCAAAAATTGTAATCTTTTTCATTTAACATGTATTTATTATTAAATAGTAAATATCCAAGGGGTAATAATAGTGTTGTAAAAATAAAAAATCGTTAAATAGATACTCCTTATGCTGTGAAAGGGATGAGGTTTTAAAAGAAATAAAATTGTAATAATTTTTAAAAAAAATGCATAGTTGTTTTGCATCATTAATTGAAATTGGATAAACTGTTGGAAAAATCATAAGAAAATTATAAAACCAATGTAGATCATGTGAACCTACCTTAAGAACTAGTGGGTCAAATTTCACTAACACAATTATTATTTATAAAGGCCAACAAGGTTATACCTTTACATTAAAATTTATTTCAATGTAGTAATTCAAATTTTTTCTATTTACTTAAATAATAAAATAAATTCATTGAGGACACAACATAAATTATGTTTTATGGAGTTAATATTGTAGCCTATTATTTTATTCAATTTGTTTTCATTTTTTTGGTCTGGAAAACAATGCTAAAAAAGGTTTTCAGGTGGAAAAACTTGTTTCCCTTTGTATACTCATCCCTTGACTCTTATTATAGAATAATAGAATATATATACACTATAATTTATTTCTATTGTTATTTTATATGTATATAATTATGTTTACCATAGGTTGAAGAAACTATATAGTATTAACTTCATGGAATTGGAATTCACATCATGAAAATAGAACTCATAATATCTAAATAAGGATTTATGAAATGAAATGTTATAGAACAGAGACCTGAAATGAAAATTCATTCCTTGAAATGTATACAAATCTTGAATTTTTTTTATTTTATGAATTAAAGTAAAAAAGACCAATAAAACTCAACTGAAGCACTATTTCAAAGGGGGGGTTTTCTCTTCAACATTCATAATCTTTTTAATTTCTTATATTTTAGTTTCAAAATATATTTTTGTTTATCAAATGAAAATTTCCTTCCTATAGTAGATTTTATTACATTACATGAATGGTAGAAGAGATATAAATTTCATATGAGTCTTATGATTCTATATTTCATATTTTGATGTTAATTATATTCAATGGGTAAAATGTAGAGTTGAAAAATTAGATATATTCATATTTATTTAATTAATGCCTCTTGATTTGTGGAATTATTTTATTTAAGTAAATTATATTTCCCAAATATATATATATATATATTCTATTAAATTATGTTGATAAATTTTTTATATTTATTTCATTCCATGATTTATTTTCTATAAATCATATGTTCCATTCTTAAGAGTATTTTTAGACCAAAATATTTCTACATTATCTAATTAATATTTCTATAGTGACATTGGGGAGTTCCTTCTACTAGAAATTTCATCTGATATTTTCATGTCTAAGAGAACAAAAAACCAAATATACTATGATTGATGATATATTATTATTAAGACCATTTCAATAGACACACAATGACATAAATCCTTTTTTATTCCATTGAATTAAAGAATGAACAATCTAACAACAAGTCACATAATGATACATTTATATCTTTTACTACATGAACTATTTATATTTCATGGTATCTTATGGTTGGAGAGTGGGGTGTGAAATGTCTTGACCGAAGGGATGTAATAGGTTGAATGTAAATATTTTTCAGGATTAATTTTTTTTATTGGGATAGAAAAATTTTAAATATATAATAATTATCATTTGATCTTATTAAAAGTAAAAAATGTTTTGATTTGGGAAAATCAAAAACAACACTGGTCAAACCAATGATATTTTGTTCTTATATAGTTAAGGTTCGGATGTGATATTTTTACCAAACATGAATTTATATATATATATATATATATATATATATTATAGTTCTAGAATGTGAAATTCTTTCATTATTATAACATTGATAATGACATTAATTTTATTTCTAGGGATAGGTTTTTGTCATTTAACATAGAATATTTTCATTGTACTTTAATTTATATAACATGAAAATGATTTATATGTAACCCTCATTTTTAAGACTTAATATATTGAACATAAATCTTTACAAACCTTAAGATTCCAAGTAATCAGGATCTTTTTTTCAAATTCGTATTTTTATGTGAGTTGTAACCTTAAAATGTTGAGAATGTTGATATTTTATAAGAATACTATATTGGATAATGAAATCATGATATGACCAAAATCCTAATGGAATTTTTATCTTGGGTAATGAGAGAAAAGAATCATTTTTGAGGTGAATCTTAACTTTGTATGTTTGATACTAATTATTTTTTGGTATATAAATGATGATAGAAAAAACCCACCATTTTTCAAAGGGGAAAAGTAAAATACTTGGGTTGATTCACCTTTTTTGAAATGTGTGAGTTGGAATTAATTTTTTAATATGAAACAGATAAGGTTAATCTACCATTTATAATTGATGGATTGAATTTCATAGGAATTTGTGTATTGGTTTTTTTTTATTCCTCTGTCATTTAATTTGAGATTACGTGCTTGAGATAAAACCTATTATATGTGTTTAGGAAACTTATATAATCATATTTTCAAATATCATTTTGATATTAAACATATTTTTTAGGAACATTAAATGTTTAAACTATCTAAAATTTACTTTTTTTTCATTATAGTATTCTATGATTTACTGAAAAAGAGAATAAATGCAGTGATTTCATCATGAAAATTATGTCATGTGATGAGTGACAAGCAAAGGATGAAGTCCACGGATTAAAATTAATGAACTAGGTTTAAATATAGTGTAATAAGATAGAAAACACCAATTAAAATCATGAATTTCATTCCCAACATGATTCTTGACGAAATACGAGACATGAATCCAATATGAAATGAAAATGAATCTAGTTGGAAGATAATATAAAATTTATGGTGTGACCAATAGGGTCATGTTTGGAAACTAACAAGAACCACCTAGAGATTTTTTCAAAGCATAAAATATGTCATGAAAATTTAGTCCATATAAAACTCATGTCTTGAAATCACTATTCATGATTGGAGTAACTAATATCACACTAAATAATAGTATGTTAGGAAAATTAATAGCAAAATGCATTATTTTTTCATAGGGACGTTTGATAAAATACGCCTTTGACCCGATCAAATTCATTGTTGTGATTATGGAATCTCGATGATGAACTATATCTATAGAAAAAGAGAATGGTGGGTATAAGTAAGATCAACAGATGAGAGGAATCTATGGACGATCAAATATTAATTTTTTGATTCTCTTACTTTTAATTTTTTATTTTATTTTCTTTTAATTCTTATTTTTAACCACCTCTCCTGAATCTACTGATCAAGCCTATCCCTAGATGGGTAGATTTTCATTATTTATCCAGATAGAGGGAGGTTGAATCTATGTTGTTATACATTAGTTCTTATGGTTAGTTGAGTAAAAATCCATTTTACCCTAATCATTTTTCATTGAATTCAATATATAATTAATCACTTCATACGACTGTGTCGTGTTTTGATTCTTATAATATTAATTTTCCAGGTTGATGATCCAAATCCCCCTCTACGAAATTCTAGTCTATATAATATGGGATATATTATGGTTTGATAGTGATTGATTAGTGATCACCAATATGATCATGGAGTTATGATAGGCTTAATTGGTACTCTGTGAATAATAATACTTAATTAGTGATTTCCTTAATTAATTAATAAGAACAACTTCATCGATATCCACATAGAAAAGAGAGCGGAAAATATGAGATTTTAATTAACGTTATTCCACATTCACCATCTGTCCAAGAGAGATATGCGAATATATAAGAGAATACCTCTCTTAATGGAAAGAAGAATCATAACAGGTAAAATTAGAAACCATGATAGTATCAAAATAATTCTAGTTAATCCAACTCTGATCACCGTTTTTCAACTATATTAACATCAATAATTTAAACAGTTTCCTACATTCAATTTCTTAATATAAAATCAAATCAATTTTCATAAACAAATCAAAAGTGGAAAATTTATTTTTTGAAGACTCATATTTTGGAGTTTATATAGGGTATTCCATTAAACTATACATAGGTAATAAAAATTTTATCGGTTCCCTTATCTTGTGTGATTCACCTAGTAGATTTTAATAATATTTTTGGTTCAATATGTGATAGTAGTTCTATGTTTCTTTCAATAATCATCCTTCTTATTAGATAAAATAGAGAACCTAATTCTCTAATGATATTATACGTATAAAAGTTCATTTTTAACAAATGAAACAACATAATCTTTTCAATCATATCGGCCACTTCATCATCACTATATTCTGAATCCTCCCCACTAACAATTTTCCTGGTCATGATTTATTTTTCTGCATATTGGTTTGAAGTATTCAGTCAGTTTTTATCTAAAATATAAAATTGTTATTGAGAAGCATCAATTTATTTTATTTTAATTTAAATATTTTTTACATATAAATATTATACAAGTTTTTGTGTATAAATTTCTTACATAATTACCCACTTCCATCAGTTAACTACATCCTAAATATATCATCCTTAACATTCTCTTAAAAAAATTCCATCCTGTGACCCCAAATCCTTATAAAAAATGGAATTTGAAAAACATTAATGTAATTGACATTTAGAATATTATTATTCCAAATTACAATAGGATATAAATTATTATTAGGTATCAAACATATATTGGTTAATTACATGTAAAAAACCACATATAGACACTCTCTAAAAGAACATTGAAATTTTATTTATAGATAGAATTGTCCTTCTAATATCCATAATACTCATATTATTTCTCTCTATGAACCTAAATGTTTTGTAGTATAAGGTGTGATACACTAATTTTTGATTCAGTTCTTTTTTAAGTTACTCTAAAATTCATCACCTATAACTCATACCCATGATCATATCAAACATTCATAATATCAATCCTGAATTCTTTTTCATCGTGTCTTCTAAAAATCTATAACCTTTCAAGTGAATATAATAAATTCATAAGGAACATCACATTATTCATTTAGGTGATTTCATCTATAAATATTATGAATTTTAAATAACCTCTTATTTACTTATGTCTCCTATCTATAAGTAGACAAGTGTGTATAATTTCTAGTTCCATAGTAGAAATAATTTCTTAGTGTTTATGACTTTTATGAGTAATATTTCGATTTTTCCATTTTTCACGCATGTCATTTTGTTCGATATATAAAATTTAATGATCTCTCATAACATAGTACATAAAATATTTACTCACACAACCTTGGACCCAAATGTTCAGTCCTTGTGTTCAATTCAAAACATTCACCTTTAGCGCTCATGTAACCTGAATTGGTGGGGTCACCTATTAAAAATTGATTTTCAATGGTTCTTTTTTACCTGAAATTTTTTCTTTCATCCTCCTATCCATTAATTAAATATCATTTCTTCCTAAAGGTAAGCTTATTAACATAATCATAGAGTTTACTAACATTTTTTACTTTAAGATTCATCACTTCAAAATATAAAACATCGTTTGATTTTATGTTTTGGAGTTCAATTTTAGTATATTCAACACCTATAATATTTAATTAATTATGGTTACTACTCCAACTTCATTTTTTTCTATATTCATTAGGTATTTCTAATCACCAGTCATGTTAGAGTATCACCCACTATCAGAAATCCATTATTTTGTTTTCCTACAACACTTCAATGTAATCTATGAAATTATTTGTATCTCTAAAATGGTTTTTCTATTTTAAATACCATTCTCACAAAGTAGTAATTTAAGGTAATACTATCATACATAATAATACATAGTGGCTCAATTTCTCACACCTCAAATAAATATCCTTAAGACACTCAAATTTGTTCTCAGTTGGTAAACATAATACCATTAATTTGACAACCATACTATATTATAAATATGGCTTCCTCTCCTCTATATAACACCCCTTAACATCATTTCCCATCCAAGGAATTGGTATATTATACCGTTATGTGTTGTATTTGTGAAAAAACACTCCATAGCACATGTAATAAATGGAAAACCTGAAAAATTATGGTTTATAAAAATTATTTTGTTAGGGATATCCGTAATTTCATTATTGTTGTATATTATTAGTCTGTAAATGATTCTGTTTGAGATAATGTGATCTACCAGAGAATTTCATTTCTACTAATGAAGGTAGATAATGTTTCTAATCACTTATAATTTTCAAATATTTACTAGATTTTAATTTATAAGAAACATTTTAGCCAAAATACAAATAAAATCTCTCATTTCTGGTAATAATTTAACCAGATCCTATGGAAATTTTATCAGATTATTTATAGGGCTTATATTTAAATCAATAGTTTTTTGGATTTTCTCATTTATCTATTTCATTACATTATCAACTTCAATAGGATTTTATTTTATTAAGACGGTTCTTCTACTTTTAGAGAGAATGTTTCTTCAAGATCATTGATCGTTTTCTACTAATCATCTTCGTTTAGCTAAAATTTTTAATCACATCCTCAATAGTTACTAATTTCTCCTCAAAATCTTCTTGTCTTCAATCAACTTAATGTTTTAATTACCCTAAATTTTCATTTTTTTTCTTGATCATTCTATTTTTCCCAAGAAATGATTTTTTAATATTCTTCCACATCCTTTTTAGCTCTGTTATTTCTAATCCATAATCATAATTATTTAAAGTGTCAAAATCTTATTCAACATGATCAGTGAAATTAGTTTATATTTTCTAGAATCTCTTTAAAATTCCCCAATGGATTATTTTTCTAGTTCATCTTATATTATCATAAATTTTATTATCTTAGATTTATTGAATATTTTTCAAATATTTCTAGTTTTGAATGATTATTTGGAACTTTTATTCCACTTTTATTTTTATAGACTCTCATATTTATTAGAATCATAATTAGGTTTCTTATGACGAGGTATTTTCTTGTAAAATTTACCAAAACCATTATACTTGTAGAATATATCAGGATACTTTCCTTTACCCTTTTTATTTATTTATAGAATCATTTATAGATAAGATAAATGATTCATTGAAATTCGTCATCAACCTCTTCATTTCATAGTCACTTGAATTTTCACTTTCAACTGGTTCCTTAGATTTCAATTTTCATCTGGACTCAAAATCCATTATAATTATAACATTTTTCAAGAAGGGTGTAATTTTTATCATTCCCTAATATTAAAGAATATTATTTTACTCATTCAATGAATGATACCCTATATCTTCTAGAGTTGAATTCTTTTATCCTATTCTCGTCTCCCCAAAGCTAAACCTCACAGAAAAACAATGAATGACGAGAGATAATGAAACTAGAGTCATGCCTCCAGTTGGACTTGGGTTGGAAAGTATAACCAATGGTAAATGAATCAAAAATATTAATGGTATTTCCCCCAATGATAAAAGGATCACAGGGATGGATTAATCAACAACCAATTGAATCCCAAAAATACTATAAAGGTAAACCAAAACTGACCCACAATGCATTATCAAATTCAATTTATACAAACTAAATTCCAAAATTAAATATGATTGACATGTCCTAGGAGAGTTACTCACTAACAACATAAACATCTAAGATAGTAATGTCTATCTGGGACCCCAGTATACTCCTAAAAAAATAAATAAAGAGTTTATATTAATATATTGGGTTATCAGAACATGTATACACATTAGGGTCATACCCCAGGACTCTGATTCACATGTGCAAATATTATACAAATCCACTTGTGTATAGATAGTAGAACCAACATGTGAATCAATTGGTCAAATAACTATTTCATGACTCATTATAGAATTATAAAAAATAAACAATCTAATATAGAAACATTATATCAAAATAATACAATATAATGGTGCCCTATAATCACTACCTAATATATTTTCCACTCTCATTCCCAAACATCAAACATCCTCTTCTATAATTCCCTCTATGAATATATAATAACATGTCTATACATCATTTTGGGGAGTCATGATGCATCCCTACATATCTTAACCACCAATAAGACCTATGATTCCATGATAGCATCATCAATCATCATATTACAACAACATTAATATATCTATGGCATTATGGTATCATGAACCAGAAGGAAATAAACCTCATTCATTCAGCTTAACACACAATTCCACCACCATAAAGAAAATACTCATATGCATTGGGTGATCTACAACACAAAGAAAACAACATTGGGTAATCTTACACAAAAGACCATAACATCACCACTATCGAGGGAAGAATAGGGATAAGGGGGAATTTATCCATCTAATTAACCTCTAGCCTATATTTTGGTGAAAACACATAGAACCCATAATATTTGGGCATTGTTAAGGTAATATAACTTGTCAGATATACCTAAAAATAAAAATAAAAGATAGATAGATTCAAAAAAATACCAAACTTATTGGTTAACATCAATTTGAGTAGCACACTATTCATCACATTCACTATACCACACAATAATTGTCACATCTACATCCACCACTAAATAGATCATATTGTACAAAGGAAAGACCTTTCAAATTTCAATTATATGTCCTACCATTTTCTATAATTCTCTAATTTTATGTCAAAATTATTTCATTAGTATTCAATATACTAATTTAATGATCAAATATTAAAAAATATTCCCATCATCGTTTATTTACCAACCCATGGCTTCTATCATCAATTGGTTTAATACATTTATTATACAAAATTTTCCACATTTTATTAAATTTAATTTCACTCCAAACCTAATCATTTTTAACCCATGTAATTTTATTTTCATAATTTCAATTCATTCCATTGAAAACTGAGAAAATAATATAATCACACCATATAATTTCTCAGCCATATCTTACAAACCATCACTACAACACAATAGATACCAAGACATCTCACAAGAACCACCACACATCAAAACCACCACAGATAAAACAAAATGTGACCACAACAACCAAACATTAAAATTTCTCACCCCATTACAATGAAGTGTCTCTTCACTTCCCAATACATTCCACACCCAATACAGTCTCCCCTGCTATCGAATAAGCCCCAAAATTGTTAAAATAGAGAAAATATATTCATGAGAAGAACATCAATATGGAAGAAAACATTTTAGATTCTATATTTTATAATAATTTCAGGTTCAAGGAAATTCACATAACACCACCTTTTATTTATCATGGGTATTACCATTTAAAACCATTTGTTCATGGGATGTTATTTCTATAGTCATATATTACCGATTGTCCATTTCATGAATGGTCAATTTAATCAAACAATAAAGAAAGTGTCTCATAATACACAACAACTATAATATAAACAAGGATCCCAAAAACCATTATTTTATACAAGGGAAGTAAGACAACATCATTAAATTGTAAAAATCACAAAAATAGTAAACACATGTGATTAATCCCCACTCCTATTAAATTTAGATATATTCAATGAATTAAGATCTCATTGAACCCTTACCATTCACCCAATGGATGAAAAATAAGGAAACCTTACTATATATACATAAATATGGATATAATATGGATCTTATAACTCAAAAAATCCATAAAAATAGTTGTGAAACAATTGAATGAATAATAGAAATCAACAAAGTTAATGTCTCGCTAAGGATGGATCATAATCCAAGAACAAAAAAACCTATATCAATCCTAAATGAACACATTACCCACTCCGTCCATCTCCCTAATAAATACCTAATATAAAAGGTTGAATAAGAAAAATTGAGAAGGAAATTGGGAGAATCACCTTATAGTTTCTATTGATCAGTCTTAAGATTTCAAGAAAAAAATCACACAAAGAGTGGGTGAAATAACCCCAAAAATACCTACGATCAAAAATAAATAACAGTTAGAAAATACTTGAGGGGGATAAAACTTTTTTTTCATATGACTTTATAGAAAAACTAGAAAAAAATAATTCCATGATGAAACAACCTTCAGTATGGTGAAAAGGAGTTGTCATACGATGCAGCTAAAGTGTAAGAGAGTATACCAGGCCATAGTGAGTCTCGTAAAAACCACCTCTACAAAAAAAAATAGAGATGTTCAAGCCATAAATTTGATCAACTATGAGGTACCACTACATACGGGATACCACAATGCCATATAATTAATATTCCAAGAAAAGGGATACATAAAAACCTAGCTACATGGTGTAGCTACCCTGATATTGAATAAACTATCAGAATCCCACCTCTAGGACACCATGTCACAGTCTAGTTACCATGTTATAGATATGCTTCAAATGGTATATCCATAAAAATTTCATCCCTGAATATCATCAACGCATCTAATCTATTAAGTCCATTGTCACTACCTTTATAGTGAAACATATTCTTCAACACCACAAAATCATTCTCCACCTAAAATTTAATCTACAACTCAAACATCAACTCCATAGATCCCCATTAACGTCTCACAAACATCCCCACAACAATAATTACAATAATATATTATGTCAATAATTCCATATCATTACATTAGATAATTATCAAATAGTTCCAATCCTAACTAATTAAATCCAAATGCAGAATGAGATAAAAAAAGGAGTCAGATCAACCACTCTATGAGATACCACTCACGGATATCATTATAACTAAAGTGATACCTCTATCACACACTATCCTCAAGACACCACTCTTCCACACAAAATTATATACAACCATTTTAGACTATACACATACTAAGTCAAATGACACCAAAAACATTCATACAAAACTACCTCAAGAATTCAAATAATGGAAGCCAACCCTCTATATCAAGATATTTTTTGAATTTGGGGGTACCAACTTGACAATATATTTTTAAAACACTTTGTAAATATAATGAATGTTTATGGTGAAGGGGTTTTCACCACATAACATACTTGAATCAGTAAAAAGAACAACCCACAAGGGGAACTTCACATTCGTAAATCAATAAGATTCAATCATCGCATCTTCAAGAAAAAGTGGAAAAACAAAAAATAAATCATAGTATTGGGGAAAAGACTATATTTTATACTCTTATGCACTCCAATCAAAGACACCTTGCCTCCACAATACACAATCCAAGATGATTTTTATTCCTTAAATTTCTTTCCCTTGCTAATTCTATATCTCTAATGACCACTCCATGAATGTTGCATAAACCTTGATATCCAAACCACCCTAGTCAATGATGTGGGAGTCATCTTATAGATGTTAATAAAGATAAGACATAAAGAAGGGATCATAGATCATGTAAAACTATGGTGGGAGTTACAAAAAATAATCTACCTTTCCAATTCCCTCTAATATTTTGAATAGTCACAACGAACTTGGGAGAAATCATTTTACACCAACAAAACATCTGTTACCCTTGTAATAGGAGACTCATAAGAAGACATGGTATCAAACATCAGACTATATGCGCCTTTGACTATGATTACCATAGTATTTTTATAATCCATGTGATTCTTTTAACCAGACTACTACAAAACATTCCTTTAATAGCAATGAATTTTATCAATTCTAGAAAAAAAGCAATGAAAATGGAACCCTTTATATGTGCTAAAAAATCCATGCTAATAGGTTCCCTTTATCTATGCTTTATTTTTAGAGCCGATGAAGGGTACCTTTTATTAGTCCATTATTGTTAGCATTTATAAAGTGTAGAATTTATTACATCTTTTTTATCATTGGTAAAGGTCTCGAATAAAAAATAAGTAATTAAAGAAAAAATAAAAATGGGTATGTTAAACAAAATTATTAAAATTTATTTTTTAAAATAATTGTAGATAAAATTGCTAATATTTAGAATGTATACTATATATAAATTATAAATTTTATTAAATAGTATATATTAAATAACAACATGAAACATAAATTAAATGAAATAATTAAACAATGAAAAAATTAGGAATAACTAAATTAAACAAAATGTTAAATATTTTATTAATTAAATTATTATTGATAAAAATAAATCAATTTATCTTACAAAAATATATATAACAAATTTCAATAAATATTATATATTAATAATAGAAAAATAAAATGAATAAATAGTAATAATTAAACAAAATAATTAAAATAAATAAATTAAAATATTATTATAAAATATATTTATGAAATATTTATTAATAAAAAAGAATAAGTTAAATATATATATATATATATATATATATATTGTACATAGTAATAATTAATATTTATTGAATATAAATATATAAAATGAATAAAATTCAATAACTGAAAATGTATAAATGCCTTATTCAATTTTAATGGGATTCATACATAAATATTCATAAATTCATTTAATACGAAAATATATTAATATAAATTTATATATCAATATATATTATTTTTCCTAAAAAAAGAACTATAGAATATAGAATTTTTATTATTAAATTGAATATGTCATATATCTAGTGAAGAATTTTTTATAATCAATATTTGATATTAATTAAATATATTTACTAACTGCATTGATTAATTTAAAAAATTGAATATCATTTTATTTTTTAATGTAACATATATGAAATGTTTATTACATTGATTTAGAACAAACATATGCATCATTAATTCATTTTTATATACAACTCACGGACACAAATATTTCCATAGTAAATGAAATCGTATTTAGAAATTCATACACCTAATATTTATGTATTGTATTGAAATTTTATTATTTGTTTAAGAATATCACTTAGTAACATGATACATCAAATATATTATGTTTTTAATCAGAAAATTTATTTAATTTTTTTTATTGTTTTTATGGTTTTATATTGCTCATTCATTTTAAATATTTTTTATTATTTATTTTTTACTTATTTGGAAATTAATCATATTCTTAAATTAATTTATATTTATTTATTTGCTATTTTTTAATATATTAAATATGTATTCAAGTTTATTTCAATAAATATCCATATAATTTGTAATTTATATTTACATAATAAAACATATACATTTTTTAATATATTAAATGTGAGCTCATTTTTTATTATTCAATTTTACTAATTATAAACATGCATGCACTTAATATTTCATATTCAGTGATATTGATAAAAAAAATATAATTGTATATAAATATTAATAAATAAATATATTCATAAATGTATATTTTCTATATTTATTCATTCGTAAAATTGTAATTATAAAAAAATAAATATCATTTTTTAAAAGTATTTATATTAATATAAATAAATAATCATATATATATAAATAGTAATAAATTAATAATAAATTTATTTAAATAATGAATATATTTACTATGTTTATATTTATTTTTATATTTATAATTATTTATTAGATTTATATATATGTATCTAATCATATAAATATATATATATATATATTTTTTTTTAAAAATATTTTAAATAATTATTGATAAATGTTTTTTAAAAAAATTATAAAATTAATTTAAATATATTTATATAATTAATATATTTACTATATTTATATTTATATATATAATGATATGAACATATTTATATTTATAATAATTATAAAAAATACATTTAAATACCGAACATATTTACTATATTTGTATTTATATTTTTATGTAGTTATTAAATATATATGTATATATATAATTATATGAATATTTCAATATATATAAGGATATAATCATATTTATAATTATAAAATTATAAATAATGTAATTAAATAATGAATTTATTTACTATATTTATATTTATATATATTTATTAAATATATTCAATTATATTAAAATATTTTAAATTAAAAATAAATAGTTATAAATATATTTATTTCAAAATATATTTAAAAAATATATTTATTATATTTATAAATTTTTATATTTAGAATTAAAAATAAAAAAAATATTTTAAATAATGTATTTCTGTAATTATAAATAAATAATTATATATATACCTAATTAAAAATTTTTAATAAAAATATTTAAATAATGAATATATTTAATATATGTATATATATAATTAGATAAATATATAAAATTACATAAATACATTTTTTATCATATAAAAATATCTATAAATATATTGACAATTTTTTAATTTATATTTATAATTATAAATCATTTATCAGCGCTAAAATGGCACTGATAAAGATCTATTTTATCTTAACATATTAATTTGCTGCTTATAAAAGGTATCTTTATCATCGTTTTTTATAACTAATAAAACTCTGCCAACTCTATTTAGAAGAACAATAATCACACTAATTCAGTCACGATTTTCATGTTTTTGTGGAAATACCATATTTTTAGCACTCCACCTCTACTTTCTCTCGGATTAATCAAGGCTTGAATCCAATGTATGTTATTTAATTCACTTCCCCACTCGTTGATAACTTATTTGGGTTCTACAGTTGGTGTTATTGTGGTTTTCTTGGCTCATCTCCTCTCCTCTACCTCATGATCAATTAAACATCCTAGGATCAATAAATGGGTTTCCAAATACTTCAAATTCAATTTATGAGTCTCCTCCCTCAATTTTCATGTGTTTTCAAATCTAAATCCCTTTTTCCTTAATTTTATTTAGGATTCTCCTCACTCCATTATAATTATTTGATTTATTTTTCATATTCATTTTAAATTCCTTTTAATTTAATGTGTTTCTATGTGTAATGATTAAAATGGTTTTGGAAAACATTTTTGTTGAATTCAATTCATGGAATTAAGTGTTTTCCAAGTATTTTTGTTGAATTATTTTATGTTAAATGTCTAATAGTGTCATGTGTTTGATCGTTTTCATATGAGTAATTTCAAGTTTATTTTTATGAAAAATGAAAGACTTTGTACATATTTTGGGGTTTAAAGGAAGAAACAATGTTTTAAAGAAATTACTTAAATATAAAAAGAGATTGTTTCTAAATATTTAAAATGTACTAAAATTTTTGAATTTCAAATGAACAGAATATAACATGGCCTCATGATTTAGATTATGATTAATAGATCCTTTGGAACATTAAAATGGGTTTATAGCTCATGATACCCTTATTTATCTCTCCTTGTATTTTTTGTGTATATTTCATGATCTTTATCAACTGGTAATTTATTTACGGTGTAATAAGGTTTGTTCATTAAAATGTTACTGGAGGTAAGGTGAAGGATATTTATTTTGTTATAATATGTTTTTATTTTCATTTATTTATCCCATCCACCCTTAATTTAATCATGTTGGTAATGTTAGGTAACTAAATGGTATCTTGGATGAGTGAAAACACTAGTTTATCTTGTTCCTAGATATGGTGGGACTGTGTAATGGAGTGTGCATAAATTTCCCCCCATGGTACCTTCACATTCCACGGATGGTTTTGGTGCTGACTAGTTTTAGGGGACTTGATAGACAAGTGGGTTCTTTAAGGATGACCATATTTCCTTTTTCCTTGCTCCAATAGTGAATTATCTCTAGTAACTAGCCAAAAAATGATGACTAACATGGATCGCCAAACAATTATTTGAACAGATCCATTTATATCATATCCTAATAACTATTGTTATAATAAAATTACTCTATAACAAAATGATCTTCCATGTATGGAAGAAAAAGAACAGAGAGCACCGGTGGTTTTCGATAATCAAGCATTCAAATATCACCCTTGTGGTCTCAATATTTTCTTTTATTTCTCAATTCATCAAACCAAAACAGAGATTCTAAGAAACCAAATAATAAATATGGTGATTCTCCACTTGTGATCACATCTTCATCTAATCTCTCAGAAAGCATCTTTTCACTAATAAATGTTAGGGTTCCTCTGTGGGTGATCAGATAGAGAAATATGGGCCATGTCTCAGCATAATAGAGTGTTATTGACTAAATCATAGATCTCTATAAACACTGTTTCATTGTTTAAATATTTTTATCAAAAGGTATGAAAACATAAAAAATCAATGCTCCTTTTCTAGATTAGTTTCTATTTGGGGTTTCTCTAATTTTATGTTTGGGTCGATCAGTCGGGGGTTCTTCCATTTCCTCTTTCCCTCCACTATTCAAATGAAAAATCATTGAACTGGGGATCGATTATCATTAGGCTTAGTATCATGAAGATCTATAATTTGAGTTTGAATTTTAGTGTTCATGATTATAATGAAACCCATTCCCATTTATGGATTAAGTTTCAATGGATAATTTGGGTACTATGGCGCCCCAAAATTCAATATGATATAGCTTTATCCAATTTAATAACAATAAGTACAAAAAACATTACTAAAATGTGTTTCCGGGGGTATTTTTTTAGAGTTCAGGTTGAAATAAATCTTTTTTATAACCTCGTTGATATAGTACTACTTTCAACGCCATAGGATAAAGTCTGCAAAAATATATAATATGAAAGAATCCCTAGTTTTTGTGAATCTTATTCCATAATAGGTCATCTAAAATTTTTGTAAATAGGTTAGATTGATTGTTCTAATTATCAAAAGAGTTGACATGAAAATTAACATTATCGTAGAAAGAAAAGGGATACCCATGTGTAGAGATCAAATGTTGAATATTCTTCATTTCCGGAAAAAGAACAAGGAATCCCCCATTCTAAGTCTCTATTGCTGGAAGAACATGTGTTTGACATTGGTATCTCACCTCACCAGAAAGATGTGTATTTAGTAAATGAAACTCCTATAAACGATACATCCTCTAAAGATGGTTTGAATCCTCTTATTTATTTTCAGGTGAATGTCATATGGGTAGATGATATAGATGAGGTACATGTCCCAATTTTAGTTTTCCCATTAAAATTACTTTCTACAATGGCCTTTTTGAAGATAATGTAGATAAATACCCAGACGACAATTAGATTTCCAAAGAAAATACTTCTTCAGAGGCTATGGATTTTCATCTTTGGAAGGAATATATGATTTTTTTAAAAAAAGAAAATTGGTAAAATCAAAAAAATATTATGACACCTTAATTAAGTCCATGAAAAAAACACTTCCCCACTTATTGAGAAAAACTAAGACAAAATATTCATGTCTTTGACTACTAGATAATGTCATGGAATTTTGGATATATCGTTTAATATTGTTCCAGATTTTAAAATACCTATTGGTATGTTTGTTTCTATATCCAATGATAATTATTTTGATGTTTCAAAATCTTGCGATACTAATAGGTGTCACAAATATATTTTGGGAACTATTTTCATTCCCATGGGTTCTAATGTTGGGCATAGGAACAGCCCAGTTGAAACTCAGACATATGTTTTGGATTGTGAGAAAACTCTCATACAATTGATCATGGGATTGACTTGAAAGCAGACTCAACCCCTAAATTCTACTACCCCTATGGTTGGGGATCCAGGTTTTGACCATCAGCATAATTGGGAAGTAATGACTGAAACCTCTCCCATGGATCTTATTGTTGGAATTGAAAACAATTCCTCTACTCTTAGGGATATAAGTGTTAGGACCTCTCCTTCAATCATTGCACAACAAAAATAATTTAATGTTGTAGATATTGTTAAGGTTCCCTTGACTAATATGTAAGGGGTTATTGAACATTTCATAAAATATGTTGGCTACTCTTCATTAGGAAAAGATAAGAAAATTTCAAGGCCAATATGAATAATACATTTGAGGTTTTCTCCTCTGGATGTAGTGAAGAATTTGTCAAGATAGTGATCATGTGTCTTATGTAAAAGTGATTAATTCTATGAATGATGATGAACTTTAATATTATGGAGTAAGACCATGGTTTAATGTCAAAACATCGGGACATGGATGTCGTCCATGGCGTTAGGGTGGTCATGCCTCCCGCTATAGAATGAATACCAGATTCTAGGCTTTAGGAATTTTTCAAGTCTATTTTTTGGAAAAATTGTTGTCTTCTTTGTTCCTCACCTCTCTTTTTTGGTTTCATTAATAAAAAGGGGATTCGAGTCACATCCTTTAAAAAAATTCAAAAAATGTTCATCCCATGATCCCCAAAATCCA
The DNA here is from genome assembly GCA_963277665.1 of Viscum album. NCBI lineage: Eukaryota > Viridiplantae > Streptophyta > Magnoliopsida > Santalales > Viscaceae > Viscum > Viscum album. The sequence continues at coordinate 603,495,885 of OY728161.1, read as the reverse complement.
TAACACTTGTTAGATTATGTCATCCAGTGTTATAATTGATCTTTTGTACATCACATATGCTTTAGGATGATATATTAAACTCATGGTCAATTATTATCTAAATCCATTAAGAGGTATCACAATATCTAGGAGTTAAAACAATTATGCCATCCAATTATTATTGAAACTGGTATTACATTAATTTTTTGTACATAATGAATGTATTTCATTGATAACAGATATAAATTATAAGATTCATGAATTGCAATAAAGTAGGAAGATTTTTTGAGTTATTTCATAGAAATATAAATCAAAACATGCATCTATACTATTCTTGGTAAATCCATGTAAACTATTACAGAATTTTCTCCCATTACCATATTGGTAAATAAAAATATTTCAAAATCCCAACAAGAAATCTGTTTTAGGATATTTCCCTTTCTGAGGATATATATTTCAAGAAAATAAAATCCATATTTTATTTTCTACTTTCATATCAAAAATGGGTTCTTACAGCCCTATAAATATTTCAAAATCTTAGTTGGGATGGCCATTTTGAATTTGGATATATATAAATATTTTTTGTTCAAAAAAAAAGGCTGAATTAATATTCAATCATAAAAAAATTGGTTCATATATAGTTTCATCCTTTAATGGCCTTCCCACAATTATAGTTTGTAATTACTAAAAGGAAACCAGAATCCAGTCTTTGAGAATCATCTACATACTCATCTATGTCAGGAACAAAAATCATCAAATATAAAATTCAAAATTCATTCAACTATGTACAATTTAAATTATTTTCCATTATTTTACTGAACAATTTCTCCTGATCATGAGCTTCTATGGATAATTTATTTTATTAATTTCATGGTAAACCATTTTCATAGAAATCCCTTTTTCATGTCTACAAACTAATTCTTAGAAAATAATATAAAGATATTACATCCATCATCTTTATATCAATTTAAAACTTTATGTGAAAGGATATGTTCTAAAATTTTATTGTACATGAACGTAATTAATATCTCACTAAATTGATAATGAGGCCAGGTTTTCAAAGTATTCACTACCCCCAACAATTCCAATTCATTGATCAAAAAATTATTTCCCAAAATCATCAATTTTTATGATCTATAATAATCTACATTAACTCCTTGTATCTAAACACAACCCATTATAGATATAGATGCATCACAATAATACACTTACCCATTTTAGGTTCTATAAAAATAATCACTAGTTCGAAGGGGGTCAAAACCTTATGTTCCATAATGAGTTTAAAAAAATGTGAACCTCATTAGAATGGACTTCCTATTCTTATCATAAAATCATTATTTGATTCGAGATGCGAGATGATTAAAGTGAAGTGATGATTGTAACATACTAATCCAAGAAAGATACATATCTCAATGATATTTATCGGTTCATTACAAGTGATAAAAACATCTATCTTTATAGAGTCTATTAATATACCATTATAATAAAAAACATTTCCAAGGAATCAACCTTCTTATATATAAAAATTTCATATTGATAATTTTTTGTATAACATGTGCTCTCACAAAATACATAATACCATCTCATAATTTTCTTAATGTTGTCATTTTTTTGAGAATACTATATTTTTCAATATATAAATATCACAATGAAATATTTTATTTTCTTCTAAAAGACATGATTCCTCAAATTAATTTCAAAATCAAGTGAATGTGAATGTACAAAGGGAATAACCACATATTCATATTACCTATAATCAAACCTGGAGCTTTTTTTGGTAATATAGATTATCTTAACCTAGTGTTGGTGATACATGATGTGTAAAGATATTTAATAGAACCATAGGGATCACTAAAATTCATAAAAACTGTCATCAATTTAAGGTAGTGGATATATATTATTCACCATAAACTGATTCGACATATGGTAATTAACAAAATTTCATAATGAACCATGAACCTTCTTAAATAAAATAAATTGAATATCCCCATGTGATGTACTCGGTTATATGAACTATTTTGTTTCAAATTAAACAATTAGACTATAAACTTCTATAATTCCATTGTTATTATTCTATAAAATGGAATTTAAACATTATTTATCCTCATAATGTGATTAATAAAATAATCCACTTCCCTTTTTAGGAGTAAATTTAGTGACTTTTTTGAAAATATATTTAGATATTGATCCTCTAGGGTAGAAAAATATCTATTCTAAACTTTTTCATTTGTCTCTAAATTGTCTACTACTAATTATTATAAGATTATTCTAATAATTATTAATAAGGTTCCTTCTCATATATCCTTTACATCCCTATATACCTTCAAAATATTCAATATACCTTCAAGTGATATAAATTTTATTCATCATGTAAAATAATAATAATGGGCCTCGAAAGAAAATAACCAATCCATACCCCAAATCAATTCAATTACATATATGTCCATAATAGAAAATTTCTTATTAAACAAGACTCCATATACTGTTATATAATATTATACAAATATAAATCCCCTTCTCTCTCATTACCCAAGTATTTTTTTATACTCATCATTTGTGGTGTCAATTCAATATGAAATTATATTTGATTATCAAAACATGAAGTAATAAAATAGTGGGATGGAAAAAAATTCAACATAAGGATAGTGTTAAAAATAATGGAACCTCATATAGTATATGGTCCTTATTTTTCATCAATGATAATATTCCTTGCACCATATAACTTCTTACATACTCTCTGTGGTTCGTTGATTCCCTATCGTGGTTTAATAACCTAAAGAATCATGGTGTTCTTAGAATAACCTTGTCATTTTTAGTTCAAAGGAAGATAAAAATTTTAACATGATCATATAATTATAGAATAATATATTTATGGCACGTGGAATGTATTTCTAGAAAAATAATTTTTAGATTTTTGGAAAATGAATTGCATAGGGGAAGGGACACCTCTTACGGCGAGTAGAAAAAGAAAATGTATTATTTTTTCTAGTGTAGTACATGAGCTGAATATGGTCATATCACATGAGGAGCATCATAGTTTTCTATGTTCTAATTCAAAATCACCTAAAAATACATGTTTTGTAGTTTGTATTATTTTCTAAAAATAAATCATATTTTTGGGTTTGATTGTTTTTTCCAAAAAAATAAATGATATGAAATTATTAATTCAAATGAAATAAAAATTTAACGAAAATTAGAAAAGAATAAAATATTCCTTCATTATTTAGGATTCAGGTTCCTAACATTATTCATGATGGTCGATTATATTTACTCAAATAATACAATTGTAAAATATGACTCTTGAATTACTGTTATATTATTTTTTAGTTGGGAAATATTGAATGTTAAGGAAAACACAATTCAAAATCCTCCTGTAACCTAGGTTTATGAAACACTTCAATCGAGAGTGTGGAGCCTTCTAGGACCAGACTTCATCATATTTTGGTTCATCCATTGAATGGCTCAACTCTATATTTTAAAGAGAGTATGATTAATATAATTATTTTTTAAAATCAAAACAATAGATATGGATTTACGATTATTATAATATTAGAAAATTTCAACACCAGTACATATCTCTATTACCCACCATAGACATAAATAAAACATTAAAAATTAACGAATTGAATTCAGTAACACTCGATACTCCAACAAGGCTAATACTCAGTACGTCCTCCCATTATCGATGGTAAGAGGTGAAATTGGATAGAATGAAGAGATGAATAGAATATAAATAAAATTAAAAAAATGAAGAAAGAGATAGATAGAGAGTACATAATAACACATGAAATCAAAAAAAATAAAACATTCAATAGAAATAAATTAAGAAATTTAACTTAAAATAAGGAGGAGGAGGAGAATGGTTGGAAAACATGAATAAAATAAGAAAAAAACTCAGGTGTAATATTATAAAAGAAATAAAATTTTAAAAAAAATCACAGAAAATAAAAAGGAAAAATAAATAAAATAAGGAATCAGCTTCTCACCTAACACACATAATGTGAGGCTCTCCTCTTCTTATGACTAAATCACTTGGAAGTGGAATTAACATCCATTTATAGTGAAGGAAGTCTCACCGTCATCCCTTACTTTATATAAATCTTTGAAGTCTTCTGTATATATGGGAAATTTCCATATTCTAATTGAATTCTCCATCCTTGTGACATTGGCAGAAGAATTGGGAACAAATGAAGGGATTTGGTGTTCAAATATTTATAGTGTGTACATCATGGAATATTGGAATCATATTCACATACATTGTTTGAATGGAGAAAATGACCACATAGTTACACCTCTATGGTTTGTCAAAGCTTCATAGATGGTACGATAATGGGTGAATGGTTACTCATTGAGCCATACAATTAATATGCCATTCAATGTGGTTGGATGAAGCCTCCATGGATTTTATTATATTTGACATCGGATTCGTGGTGGTCGTATGAGGATTCAAGAGTGATCCATGGTGGTGGAAGGCCTCAATAGTGGAATCTGGATTCCAGTTTGTCTTTTTTAGTGGCTTCCATGGGGTCTTTGGTGTCTCGTAGTAGTGGTAGGAAGTGTCGGGTGGTAGAAGAGTGGTAGAGGGTGGTGGAAGGTTGTTTACAATGTATGAAAGTGCTAATAAGGTGGGACACCACAGTGTTTATTAAAAATTTAACTGTACCATCATTATTTCATCTCATATCCTAAGAGACACCATTTTTTATTAGTGTTTAAATATCATAGAACAAAATATCCATATCAAAATCTTACTTCTATTATGCGATCCAAGTACATAGTTACACATAAAGGAATTAATTACACTAACCTTGAATATCTATTGTGGGCTTATTCCTTTTTATACTCCCAGTTGGCTCATCCCCATGGGAAACACGCTACACATGCCAGGCCCTCCATGTAGTTCACAACATTTTCAACTAATTTTGGCTTTCCCTTGGGATTGCTTAGCTATCATGGACAACTATAGTCTAGCTATGTGGCTTGTAGGAACTTCATATGTGGGTTTTCCATGTTGGAATATTTTTCTGATTCCATCAATCAATGTAAAATAATTCCATACATTCCAAAAAATATTATTTAAAAACATATTCAATCAAAAAAGAAAAATCTAGATTGATTCTATTTATTTTATTATGAATTCTCATAATTTAATATATCATAAAATTTCATGTGCATTTAGATTAAAAATCCTTTATAAATCATCATAATTGTTTACAATTTTTCATTAAAATATATATACATCAAATACCCCCACACTTAAACTATTATTAGCCTCAAAAATAAAATCTAAACATTCAATTTTTGAAGTTATCAATGCTTCCATTATTTTATTCTGAAAAAAATTAAACAAAATATTTATCATTGGAAATCCATATTATCAAATTCCATATAAAATATAAATTAAATTTTAATCTTTTCAAATATACAATCAATTTAATCATATTAATTTCTTCCATTAGAAATTTCTGGAACATATCCATTTATTAATTTATCTTCATCAATTTATTGTTACTAAAAATTACAAGTAATGAACTACCTATCTTTATAATATTTTTTCTTATCACTCATCATATTGATTCAAATAGATTTGTTATCATTTCATGAAAACATGACTCTTATATATTTCATTTAAATGATATAATTTTTCTACTTTTTAAATATAAAAGTAACATAAAATCATAAGTAATTTTCAATCAAGTATCAAATGTATATGTGTTTTAAATTGGGCTAAGATTGATGTTAAAAATTAATTCTCAAAGGATAATATTATCACTTAAATTATAAAGCATGATATCAAATGAAATGATCACTCTAATTTTCCTCTTTAAAATCACAACCCCAATTCATAATCCCTAGTTAAAGTTTAGGATTAATATGAAAGAATAATGAAGGATGCTTATTGAATTTTCAATACTTTTATACTTCTTTATCGTAGTGAATTTTCATATTTTTGAAATAATTATCAAAATTATTTCATGGAGGAAATTGAAAATCCATTACCTAAACACATATGATAGAAATCATTAGTATTCTAACAATGATTTTTTATACTCCAAGTAAAAACCCATTCCTATTTTTTCAATTTTTATTAAGGGGACACATTAAATATAATTGATTATTCAAAAAAGTTTCTAAATACCAAAAATTAAGAACCCCCACACTTTTTCCTTACAATGTGGTGTATCCCTTTCAACATGAAATCCCCCATCCCCACACTTCAACATTAAGATAACATGAAAAATACTAAAAGCGTCGAAATGGATAAAAATGTCATGAAATGTGGCTCACTATAATCAATTAATTCATGGTATCTTTGGGATAAATATGAATAAATATAAACAAGGTCATAAGGGTAAGTAATTTTAAATAAAAATTTCTCAAACATATTAAATGTTGATTTTCATAGACATTTCATTGAAAAGTACATGTGAACATTCTAGAAGGTAAACTGTCCCAAGATCACTCACAAAATATGATCAAGATAAAATAGTAAGTATTTTGTCTAGAAATCCTCTTAGGAATATGAAATTTAATTTTTTCCAATAACACATGTAAATAGAAATAATAACAAATCAATTCACATGAATTCCATAAATTCAAAGCACATAAAATCATAGTGAAATTTCATTTGTAGGAATCAAATAATTCTATCAAATCATGGGTCCTTATTTAAATATCCATGATTCACTCTAATAATTTAATTATACACATTAATAATTCAATCACATTATCATAAAAAGCTAAAAAATGGAAACATAGTGTTCCTAACTAACTCGTGTCTCCTAGATATGTCCAGTAAACAATAAATTCAAACCAGAGGTATGGGAATTCATATTTAAAACTAAAAAATTATTTTTTGAAAAAAATAGAGAGTTTTAAAAGATAAAAATTGAAAATGAACTCCGATTTTCATTAATATTTAGTTCTCTTTAACTGGTATTTTGGGGATATATTGTACATTCATGGTCCTAGAATAGACTATTATTCATTAAAATTTAGTGGTTATTTTAGTGAAGCTCAAAATGATAGATTGAGTGGGGTTTTATGCTACACTAATTCTATTAATAAAGTTCACATAAAAATTACTATAAAGATTATAACATAAATAATTGTTTAATCCCCTAAGGGGCTCTAGGTTTTCTACTACCTCCATAAGGGTAGTATCAGTAATTTACATTAGTTTGGGGTTGGGTGGATTTTCTTGAATATTACTCTCCACATGTAGATTTTATGAGAATTTTCTTATTTATTAGTGGCGGGGAATGATCCATGGATAGAGTTCACCAATTCTATCCCCATTAAAATAATTTTTCAATTTTTTGGGATGGTTAGTATGAAGTATAGATCATCCTCATTCATGGTTACTACTAATGGACCATACTTTTTCTTGTCCACTGATTTCTCAATATGGGTTGTATGAATTGTAAATTCTAAAGGATGGTTAGAATGTTACTTTATTTTGAAAGAGTTTAAATATGTATTATGAACATTATATTTCTACATTTGAATTTGAGAAGACTCGATTTTACATTCTTTGGTACTAGCTATTGAGTTAACCTTATGGTCAACCATTAATTGATGTTCAACAACATCAGGGAGTTCCATGAGTTCCCCAATACATGAATCTTCATTCTTTTCAATAACCAATATTGATATTATTGATTTTATGAATCCAATAATTCATAATATTGGAAATTAATACTCATTTCATATTGAATAAAAAATTAAATAAATTTTATGAAAGCATCTACACCCTTTCATGGTCTATCTAGAATATCTTCATCAATTGTAAGTGCATTTGGATGTAGGATCACACTATATTGATGAATGTTGTGAGACTCTTTCATGATTTCATTAAATTATACCAAATGGGTGGTTTAATTATCTTCCATGGACAGATATATGAATTAAAGTGACAATTCTTTATTTTAGTAGATTGAAAGTTCTCATACATTTTATCTTCACCCTAGTTACTCCAAAACTAATATGAAACTTTTCCCATATTCATATAATCATGTGTATATTTATATTCACTCTTTAAATCTTCATACAGCTATTTTATTTGATCTCATAGATGTTTCTTCATTCTATACGTCTAATGTTGGGCCTCAACCATCAGTATTTCATCATAAAATTCAATAAATATAAAGGGTTCGTCAACTGGTTTAGGTTTAAGTTATATGAGATAATCATGAGTTAATTGCTGCATTTTGGATCCTCACAAACACTATAATTCAATAATTCCATTGAATCATATAAATTTTATCATTTATAACCACATATTCTTCATATCCATGCACACGAAATTAATCATTCCATGCATAATAGTATGGATTGTTTTTATGAATAATGTAAAAGAAATAATTTTTTTACTTTTATAAAAAAGTAATAAAAACTATATATAATGTGAAAATAAAATTCTAAGTGAATAACTAATAGGATACCCTGTAGCAGTACATGTTTTGATTGCACATTAGTCAAGGTGTGTGGGAAAAGAACATTTTTTATTTTTCCTCATATAGCATAGAAGATGACTATGATCGTCTCACTTGAGGAGATTTATAGTTGTATACATACTAATTTAAATTCTCCTAATAACTAAAAAAATTTATTATTATTTTTAGAAAAGTTAATTTTTGGGATTTGATTGTTTTATAAAATAATGAAACGACATCAAATTCTAAATTACCTTACAATGATAATATATTTTGAATTTAAAATGAATGAAATTGGCCTTTACGGTTTAAATTTGGGTTTCATACATTTTTCATACCTGTTGATTTAATATAGTTTGATAATTTATTTTTTAAATATAACTCTTGAATTACTATTATTTTATTTAGTAGTTGTGAAATATAGAATTCTAAGGAAGAAATCACTTCCACCTCCTCCTCCTATAATCATGGTTGATGAAACACCTCAATCAAGAGTGTGGAACCTTATGGAACCCATATCCATCGTATTTTGTTTCATATTTTAATGGATAAAATTCATTATGTGAAGATGTTATATTAAATGGAAGGAAGGGAAAATTTTTGAACAAAATAATATAAATAGGTTCAACATTTGTTTCACAGTTTAAAATCTCTATAAATACACACATATCTCTTACTAAGCACAAATATAAATAAAACATTTAATATTGAAGATCAAAATTCATGAACTACTGATCTTAACTTATGAAAAAACCAAAATATAGATTCCCATATTCAGTGTAAGATGTCACAATAGATATAATGATGAGCGAAAATAGATTAAAAGTATAATTAAAAAAAGAATAATGAGATAGAGATAGAGGAGAAAAAGAACAGGAAATATAGATAAAATAAAAGCTAAAATGAGAGTAATAGAAATACATTAAAATAGATGATGAAGAAGAAGAATATAGGAAAAAATATAAATAAAAAACAGAAATTATGAATTTTGTATATTATAATGAAAATAAAATAATAAATAAATTTAAGATAATAATAATAAACAAAATAAATAGTGCAATAACTTCATAATTTGATCCTACTAGAATGAATATGTCTTCCCTCTTTATCTTACTCTACCAAAAGTGGAAAACACATAAATTTATAGTGGTGGAAATTACTCATTATTCTCTTTATTCATATAATTATAGGAAATACTCCATAACAATGGGAGATTTACTTCCCTATATTAACTATTTCATCCCTAAGAGTCAGGGTGAAGAATTGGAAGATCAAAAATGTTTTAGGTGTTAAAAAATTGCAGCATCTAAATCATGGAATTCTTGCCTCTTGTGCATGTGCAATTTATAAACAGATTACATGGCCATGATGATGAGCCTTTGTGCTGGTTCTGAGCTTTAATGGGGGTTAAAATTGGATAATTTGGTCTTCTTTGATCCCTCAAAGTTATTCAGCCTTCCAAGTGGTTGGTTGAACCCTTAATAGATGTTTGTCATTCACAAGGGGTTCATGGTGGTGGTATGAGGTTTTGGGAGTGATCCTTCGTGGGGGAAGGCCCCAATAGTGGTAGGCGACTCAAGATCAATATTTATTAGTGGATTCCATGGAATATATTGTGTGATATAGTGGAGGAAGATGGTGTCGAGTAGGGTAAAATGGCAAAAAGTAGTGGAAGGACGTTTCCAAGTGTATGGATCCCTAATAAGGAAGTACATCCACATTTTTTAAAAATTTTGAATAGTAAATGCACTATTTTGTCCCACATTCAAATATGGATAGTTTTCAGGGAAAATTTTAATATCAAACACCTCAATATTTTTCTGAAAAATGTACTTTAAGGATGGCATCCAAGAACACAAGAACACACACTAGGTTGGGAAGAGCCAACCCTGAACTTCCCATGTGGGGTTAGGTTATACATTCCTTCACATGGGACCCTACCCAATGGAAACATGATATAAATTCCCTATACCCTATGTGGATCACTACCTTTTCCACTAGTTTTATCCTTCCCTTGGGCGTGCAAGGCTAGATGGACCTAATAAGCCATATATATGTGTCTTTTTGTCCCTTTGGTCAAGTATTTGACTTATTGGACAATTTTTTGAGACCTAAAAATAATGTAATGATTGAAAACAAATTTAAAAAATATTATTTCATAAGATAAACCATTATAATCCATATTAAGATAATGTCCCGTTATTTCATAAAATAATTAATTTATTGGGAAATTTTATTGAAAATTAATTTAAAATAATTTAAATTGTTTACATTTTTTATAAAACTATAATTGCAAAAAATACCCCCACAAATAAAATATTATTCATCTTCATTATAAAATAGAATCATTGAATTCAACAGGGCACAAATGCTACCATCATATAAATATCATAGAAATAAATTCCAAAAATTATCAATGGAAAAACAAATTTTCAAATTCCACATAAAACAACATTTAAATTTTACATATTTAAAATAAAAAATGAATTGAATCATTTTACTTGATTTATTTTGAAATTAGTGGAACATATATATTCATCAATTCATTTTTATCAATTTATCATTATTAAACCTGCCATGTCATGATATTCTTGTATATTTAATCTTTTATAAAATAACTAATCATATAAATTCAACATGATTTATGCTCATATCAAAAGAAAATCATCCTTGTCTATAGTATGGAAAAAGAACTACTTTCTCTACTCTCTAATGAAAAAAATCACATAAAATTTTGAGGATATTAAAATCCATGTCAAATTGACTTTTAGGCGTAAGGATGGAGATAATTGATGTTAATAATTAAGTCTCAAAGGAAGGGATTATCTCTTAAAGTATATATTATTATATTCAACGTTATTATCACTGAAATTATCCCCTTAAAAATAACAATACTAACTTTATAATATCAATGTAAAGGCTATGATTAATATTAAATCATAATGAATGATGTAAACCATCTTGATTTTTTTATACTATTATACATTTTTTTCAAAATATTTTTTTTTATATTTTTTTAGTTTTTATAAATTCATTCTTGGAATAAATATCACATACATTATCTAACGACATATTATCGAAATTATCATATAATTAATGTTGATGATTGATTCTACAAGTCAAAATCAAATGCTATTTATTTCATTTTTTCTAAGAAGGGAAGAGTATACATAAAAATGGATGATTCAAAAACCATTCTCAACACACATAATTAAGAACCCCCACGTTTTTAGATTATTTTTTATTTTATCCATGTGACATCCCATGTAAATAAATAATAATAAATTTGAATGTTTATTAATATTAGTGAAATAAATATTAATTTTACTTTAAAGGGAATGAATTGTTTGATAGCATACCCAATACACCAAAGTGGGTTTCTTTGAAATCTTACATTGCACAGAAATAATATGATATTATTATTTTAAATGGTAATTAACTCCTAGCCATTGTATTGTCTAGAATGAATAGAACTAATTAAAACATTATTATAAATATTTTTAAAATGTTTTTACATTTATCCAATAAATGATAGATTCTTAAAATGTGAATGAATCTAATTTTATGCATAATTTTCTTTAAAAGGTCGATTTACCACATCTTAATGTCAAACCCTTTTTAAATCCACTTTTTTCACTCTTAATTTTTCTATTTCACAAAATGAAATTCTTTTTTAGAATCAGGTCATCAAAATTTACTTTGGATGGAAATTTGGTATTTTTCTGAAAATGTTCATTTTTTAATGAATAGTAAAAAATACTGTATTTTAATTCAAAAGTGCATTTTAATCTAATTTATTCATCTGGATAGATTATTTTTTTAATTGGTTATAATGTGTAATTAGAATATATTTTTATTAGTTAATCCATTTTGAGATATTGGAATTAATTTCACTTTGAAATTGGACATAAACAAGTGTCAATCTTTTGATAGTTATTATTTTATAAAAACACGCTATTTGTTTTAACAGCGGGAATTAATTTTAAATTAATTTCTACCGCTTATGTGTTTTGAATATGGAAAAATGGATTCCATATTTAGAATCAGTAGGTTAAAATTTTGTAAATAGATAACTTTTATTTTTATACATTTTAAATATTTACTTCATTAAATATTTTATTTACCAGGATAAAAGGTAAAATATAGTAAATAAAGGTAGAAAATAATATTATAATAATATTAAATTAGACTAAAATGTGTGCTAATCATATTTAATGATACATATCCGACCATTGGCATCCTTGGGTTGAATTTGGGACCCCATTGATCCACATGGGAGTAATAATGTCATTTTATATTAATTAATTTAAATTAAAGACAAAAATGACATAAAATAATATCTTTTAGTAAATAATTTTTTACATAAGGTTATATAAGTTATCATTTAGACTATAAATATTATTTGTAATGATGAAAATATTTCCTACATCATGGTATTTTTTTTATAATTTTTGGTTATCATATAAATTAAATAATTTATGACACAATAATGATGCAATATTTATCTCATTAATAAATGATTTAAATAAATAATATTATAACAATTAAAAAAATATCAAAACATGTCCAATTATTATAGTATTTTTTTATTTAGAGCATTATTCATCTTAAATTTGATCTTAATGAATAGTTGACCTTTTTAAACTAAAGATGTGGTTATATTAAAATAATTATTTCAAACTTTCCTAAATATCCCCTCATCTCACTTATAAAAATCCATCACTTCTAACCAATTCCTAACACATCTCAATCCTTTTGGTTCGTCCAAAATCTACACAATTAAGCTCCCTACATCCCACTCTTCATCCTAGAATCCTTAACTTAGGCATAAAGCACTTCAAGAAACCCTTTTGGTTCAAACCAAACGGAGTTACCCAATTTAAAGGTAAAGTCTTCTCTTAAGTTCTTTTGTTTTATTTTACATCTCCAACCCCATAAACTAATTTTATTCCTTTATTTTATAAAAAAACAAGTATTATTAATATAATCGGATTTTTTATGGGAATTATTAGAACTACACTTACACACACCTCTATCTAATGGGTAAAGAATATAATGTTTTTGTGGATGGAAAACTAACGCCTCACAAAAGGATGATTATTCAATTATCTCCTAATGCCTCTAATAGTGTCCATTATGATGGAAATGTATTTATATATGATATATTTTATTTTTATTTTTCTTTATTCTTTTTTATTTTCCATTTATACCATACCACTATGGTTTCCATAATCGGTAAACGCGATAATTTCATTTTAGGAAGTGCGGACTATCACCCCCTCAAAGTGATATAACTCGTTAATGCCTTATGTGGTATGAATCAAGGATATATTTAAATATGTTATCTAATATATTATACTATAATTAAAATATACATATGTATCGTTATGTTTTCTTCCATTAAAATACAAAATGGAAATGAAAGTAGCGTTCATGCGTATGTACGGCTTACCATCTCCATGAACTATGCATTTCATTTATTACCTCCAAATGTTATGTACTAATATAAATACATGTATACACTAGATATACATTATATATTTTATATCTACATCATTAATATCCTTCTGAAGTTAATGGATATTTGACCACATGGACAACCTGTAATTATAAGGTGTTTATTTTTACTCAAGTACCAAATATCGACGAAAAAACCGTTAATAACTTAAATTATTACATAATGTTTATAACATGGTAATAAGTGATATAAAAGGAATAATAAACTTGAAAATTTTTCTTAAGAAAGTATAAATTAACTTTAGTTTATTATTCAAGATATTAAAGAATGATCGAGTCAAGTCGGACACGAGGTAAGGGACTTCGTATCAATCTCCTTTCATTGAGGAATATTTTGTATTATTCTCAAATTTCTATTAAATGGTGTATAAATTCATTTTACTTTCCATTTAATTCAAAAGGAATATTTTTCTACAATGCGTTTTAAAAAACGAAAAAAAGCATGTTTCTTTTTAATGTAAGCAGTGACAACGACCTTTCCTCTGCCACGAGTATTATTTGATCTTTGGATTCCTAAACAAGCTGTAATGTATTTTAAAAGGAAACTAAATACAATATACTCTATTTATGTATTTTGGTATTGAAAATTTTTTTTATAATGGATTTGTTAAGTCAATATATTTAAATGATATATTGTGATTAAAATGTGTAAATTTTATCTTTCCTTTATTTTTGTTTTATGTGTTATGAATATGTTACGGTTCTTGGGAATTATTTTTGCATATGGGTGGTTCTATGATAAACCTAGGGCAGGTGGCCCCAAGAGAGCTCTACAATGCATTGGTTAATGTGACTATGGTAAACATGAATGTTTTTCCTAAGATATTTGGTGAATATACTATGATTGGTATTCCAAATGTAACTCCCTATGTAGTTGTGATAGCTAAAATGTAAGTATGATATGGATTCCACAAGTTACCTTTATGATTTAAATCTTATTATTTCATGAGGTATGTTAAAGATCTTATGTTATGTATGTAATGATGAACTAATGTTTTCATTATTTGTTTTATAACCCTTACTGATCTTTTTATGCTCATCCCATGTTTTCAAATGTTATTCACAATACTTAATGATGAATATGGTCAAGGTCGGGATTCAAGGAAAAGTCATGTTTTCTAAAACATGGAACTGAACATGACTCTTTTTCATTCAACAGTTTTTATTTTTTGAAAAAATGGAAACAAAGTGGAAGTGTCTACTTTGTAGTCTTTTGATATGTAATAGTTTTGTCTTAATTCTCTAAAACTCTAAACCTGAAAAGATCCAAAATGTGAATTATTCATTTAATTCAAGATTATGTAATGTTTTAAGGTCGGGTCCTTATAGTTGGTATCAGATTTTAGTTTAGAAAACTTTATGAGTTAAAATATTTTTAAATTAATGTCCATAAATAAATTTATGGTAACATTGATATGATATAGCATTTAAATATTACCATGTTTCTTTTCATAAGATATTTCTATGTTCAGAATGGTTTTCGCAGAGGAAAGAGGGAAGCTTTGTTGGGATGACATTAGGAGGAACACAACCATCCAAATCAGCAACTTGAGATGGTCAGAATCAGAACTGAACACTTTGTTATAGTGATGGAACAGTTTACTCAGGCTATAAATGGTGGTGGTATCCACGCACGAGATCAGCCAGATCAACCACATAGGAAAATTTCAGTAGTAGACCATTTAATGAGACAACACCCCCCATCATTCAGAGGATCATCTGACCTTGTGCTAGAAAAAGGGTGGATTAAAGCACTAGAGAAAATTTTTGAGGTCATGGGGTGTTCATAACACCAAAATGTTAGTCTTGTTGTCTACCATTTTTAAGGTGAAGCTGATTAGTGGTGGTCGATGGTGAAAAATATCAGGGAGGGTGTCTATATTGATGTACTTGATTGGGATGAATTCAAAGGTATGTTCCTTGAGAAATATTTTCCTAAGGTGGTTCGACTTAGGATAGAAAAAAATTCCTAGAATTGAGGCATGGGGATGACTCAATGGCTGTTTATGAAGAAAAATTCACTCGACTCGCAAGGTATGCTCCGAATTTCATACGATATTATGATAGTAAAATCAATTGTTCTTACTCAGGATTAAAGCCAAAGTATCAAAGGGATATAGTTTATCATGAGTTAAAATGTTATGAAAAATTTCTTCGTTGTGAGGAGAAGGTGGAAATGGAGTTTTTCGAGGATCAGGTCTTCTTGGACAAACAATATAATAAGAGGTTGAGGTGGTAGTCGAATGGGAAGAACTCTCCAAAAAACTCCTACGGTAAGACATTTAAATTTACAGTTTTTTAAAATTTTGGAAAAAACCTTGCTGGGGGATATCTTTTGAATTCTATTAAGTGCTAACGATGTGGTAAAATTGGACACAAGGCTTGTAATTTCACTAAAAATATCAAGTTAATGGTAATAAAAAATATGATTTACAGTCATTAAAATGTTTTAAGTGCAATGAAATGGGTCATTATGAAAATGAGTGTCCAACGAATAACTCAACTGAGGGAAAGTAGCTAGACTACAAGTAGAAAGGGGTGGTGAAATCCATTGTAACTACTTTAGTAGATGTTGGGCCATCAAACGAAGTAGTATCAGGTACAATGTTTGTTTGTTCAGATTATGATAATGTGTTGTTTGATTCAGGGCCTGCACACTCTTTCATTTCTGATAATTTTTCTAGTAAATTGGGAATTCCATCTCAAGATATGAATACATAACTTATGGTAAAAACACCTGGGGGAAATATTGAGACAAAAAGAAAACTGAAGAACCTGTCTGTCATTGTGTGCAGAAATAATCTACCTGCCAACATTATTTTTTTCCTCATGTAGAGTATGATGTTATTTTGGGTATGGATTGGATTTCAGTTTATCATGCTAAGATTGACTATAAAGATAAAGAGGATTATTTTAACAATGATTTTTATTTTGTGTACAAGAATGAACCCTTACTTTTGATAACATATCAGGAAGATGATAAACTAGTAAAAGTTGGAAATGAATGTTACCTTTCTCATATTGTTGAAAATAAAGTGTTGAAATTAATGATGTTCCAGTGGTAAATGAGTACCATGATGGTTTTCCTGATGAGTTGCATGGTATTATACATGGTCCGGAAGTTGAATTTACTCGTGACTTAGTGTCTGATGCTAAACCAATTTCAAAACCCCCTTTATAGAATGGCTCAAATTGAAATTTTAGAGTTAAAGAAGAAATTGCAAGAGTTATTAGATAAAGGTTTCATTTGACCTAGCACATCTGCATGGGGTGAACCAGTCTTGTTTGTTAAAAGGAAATATGGTTAAATGGGACTTTCCATTGATTATAGAGCATTAAATAACATCACTGTTAAGAACAAATATCCTTTTCCTCATATCAATGATTTGTTTGATCAGCTCCAAGGATCTCAGTATTTGTCGACGATTGACTTGAGGTCATGGTACCATCAGTTGAATGTAAAGGAAGCAGATATTCCAAAGACCGCGTTTTGTAATATATAAGCCATTATGAATTTGTAGTAATGCCTTTTTGGTTAACCAATGAACCGTCTATATTCATGAAACTTATGAATAGAATTTTCCTTGAGTTCTTGGATAAGTTTGTGGTTGTGTTCATTGATGATATTTTGGTATTCTCCAAAAGTAAAGAAGAACTAGAAAGTCATTTTAGGGTTGTCTTAAAAACATTAAATGAAAAGACATTATTTAGAAAATTCATCAAGTATGAGTTTTGGTTACAACAAATTTATTTCCTTGGTCACATTATTTCAAAAAATAGCATAACTGTTGATCCTACTAAAACGAAACTTGTTTAAGAATGGCCAAGACCCACAAATATAATTGAGATCCATAGTTTTCTTGGTTTGGAAGGTCATTGCCAAGTATTTGTTAATAATTCTTCATGGTTATCTAGTCCAATGACTAAATTAACTTGAAAAATTGTTAATTTAATTTGGACAAAAGAATGTTATGATTGTTTTTAGGAATTTAAAAGAAGATTGGTGAATGCTCCAGTTTTGGAACTACGTTCCAGAAATGGTGAGTTTTTTATTTACCGTGATTCTTTGTTGAAAGGACATGGTTGAGTCCTTATGAAGAATGATCAGGTAATTTGTTATGCTTCAGGTTAGTTGAAACCCCACGAGGTAAATTACCCTACACATTATTTGTAATTATCTTCTGTTGTTTTTGCTTTAAAATTTTCGAGGCATAATTTGCATGGAGTGAAATGTGAAATATATACTGAAAAAAAAAATTGAAGTATATATTCACTCAAAAAGAATTGAACATGAGACATATGAGATGGTAAGAATTAATCAAGGATTATGATTGCACGATCCATTACCATCCGGGAAAAGAAAATATATTTTCTGATGCTTTGATTCAAAAAAGTAATGATTCACTAACCATGCTACGTTTGGAATAAGATCCTTTGGTTTTTTATTTGATAAACATTGGAAAAGAAGTTGTTGGTGCAGGAAAAATTCTTCTGTTTTGTTTCAGGTGTCAGTGGAATCATCTCTGTCAGACAGAATTAAGAGAGTGCAGAAAGAAGACAGTGAGTTACAGAAAACTGTAGAGTTGGTTCAGAAGGGTAAGTTTCATGAATTTAACATTGATAATGATTGTGTTTTGAGGTTTGGAATGATATTATGTGTGTCTTGTGTTTCAAAGTTGAAAAATGAGTTATCATGTGAAGTTCATAGTTCTCCATTTTCAGTTCATCCCAATAGTACTAAGATGTACATAGATTTTTAGGTGTATTACTATTGTGATGGAATGAAACGAGATATTGTTGACTTTACTGTGAAGTGTTTGACTTTTCAGCAGGTTAATGCAGAGCAGCAATTACCGAAAAGGATGCTTCAGTCTTTATCGGTGCTAGATTGGAAATGGGAAAATATATACATGGACTTCATTGTGGAATTACCTAAGACATATAGAGGTAACAATGAAATCTCAGTTATTTTTGATCGATTGACTAAATCATCTCATTTCCTTCCTATTCTAGATACATTGTCTCTAGATCAACTTACTCAATTGTATATTAAAGAGATTGTCATGTTTCATGGTCTTCCCCACTCCATTGGATATGATCGTGATCCCAAGTTTACGTCTAATTTTTTGAAAGTCCTTCAGAAGTCATTGGGTACTGAATTAAATTTTATTACAGCTTTTCATCCTCAATTAGATGGGCAGTCAAAACTAACAAATTAAGACCTTGGAAGATATTCTTTGTGCTTTTCCATAGGATTACCAGGGAATTTTGGACCAATATATTTCATTGGTTGAATTTTCATATAATAACAGTTTTCATTCTAGTACACAAATGTCTCCATTTGAGGCATTATATGGAAATAATTGTCGAACTCCAGCTTTTTCAGATGAAGTAGGTGAAAGAAAGCTGATGGGACCATAATTGGTAGAAGAGATGGTAGAAAAAGTTTTGTTGATTCGGAAGAATATGAGAACATCTTGGGGAAGGCAGAAAAGTTATGCAGATAACCGGAGCAAGGATCTATATTTTGAGGTAGGTGATCATGTTTTTCTGAAAGTTTCTCCACGGAAAAGTGTGATGCGTTTTGGTAAGAAGGGAAAGTTGAGTCTGAGGTTCATTGGACCTTATAAAATCCTGGAGAAAGATAGAACAGTTGCGTATAGAGTGGCTTTACCTCCAATTTTATCTCAGGTAAACAATGTTTTTCTTATTTCAATGTTGAGAAAGTATATGACAGATCCATCTCATCTTTTGAGCCCAGAGGTAGTTTAGTTTGAAGAGAATCTCTCTTATGAGGAACAACCTTTCCAGATTCTTGACAGTAGAGAGCAAGTGTTGTGGAATAAAGTAAATGTTTAGGTAAATGCTTTGGTGAAATACTATATGGTTGAAGAGGCAATGTGGGAGTCTTAAAATGTTATGAGTGATAAATACCCCCACTTATTTGATAAGTGAAAAAAAAATTGTGAGGATGAAATTCCCAAAAGGGGGGAAGGATGTAACATCCCATGCAAATAAAGAATAGTACATTTGAATGTTTATTAATATTTTTGAATTAAATATTAATTTTACTTTAAAGGGGATTCTATGGTCGATAGCATACCCGATACACAACAACGGGTTTCTTTGAAATCTTACATTGCATACTAATAATATACTATTATTATTTTAAATGGTAGTTAAAACCTATCCATTTTATTGGTGGTAATAAATATAACTAACCATAATATGATTATAAATGTTTGTAAAATTTTTTTACATTTATCCAATAAATGTTAGATTCTTAAAATGTGATTGAATCTAATTTTAAGCATAATTTTCATTAAAAGGTCGATTTACCACCTTTTAATGGAGGATACTATTTAAAGTCAATTTTTGTCACTCTTATATGTTCTATGTGAAAAAATAAAATTATTCATTAAATTTGGGATATAAAAATTTACTTTGGACGAAATTTGGTTATTTTTCTGATAAGGTTAATTTTTTTATGAATAGTGAAAAATACAGTATTTTAATACAAAAGTGCCTTTTAATATAATTTATTTATATGGATAGATTAACTTGTTCATTGGTTATAAAGTGTAATTAGAATATATTTTTAATATTTAATCCAATGTTGGACATTGGAATTAATTTCATTTTGAAATTGGACATAAAGAATTGTCAATCTTTTGATAGTTATTATTTCATAAAAACACGCTATTTGTTTTAACAGCGGGAATTTATTTTATATTAATTTTTTCCACTTATATGTTTTGAATTTGGAAAAATGGATTTCATATTTTTAATCAGTAGGTCCCAATTGTGTAAATAGGTAACTTTTTTTTTATACATTTTAAATATTTACCTCTGTAAATATTTTTTACCATGATTAAAGGGTAAATATAGTAAATAAATGTAAAATGTAATTTTATAATAATATTAAATAACCCTAACATGTGTTTTAATCCTATTGGTTGATAAATATCCGACCATGGTAATCCTTGGGTTGAATTTGGGACCCCATGGAGTTACATGGGAGTAATAATGACATTTTATATTAATAAATTTAAAGTAAATACAAAAATGACATAAACAAATATCTTTTGATAAATAAATTTTTACATAGGGTTATATAAGTTATATTTTAGACTATAAATATTACATGGAAATATTAAAATATTTCCTACATCTTGGTAATTTTTTATAATTTTTGGACATCAAATAAATTAAATTATTTTTGACACAATAATTATGCAATATTTACCTCATTAATAAATGATTTAAATAAATAAGATTATAAATATTAAAACAATATCCAAAGCCTATCCAATTCTTATGGGATTATTTTTTTTATAACGTGAGTCATCTTAACATTGATATTAATGAATATTTTTCCTTTTGAAACAGAAGAAGTGGTTATAAGAAAATAATTAGTTCAAACTTTCCTAAAGAGTCCCTCCTCTCACTAATAAAAAGCCCTCACTTCTAACCAATTCCTCACACCTCTAAAGAATTTTGTTTTGTCCAAACTCTGATAAATTAAGCTCCAAATATCTCTATATTCATCCTAGAAGCCTTACCTTAGGCATAAATCACTTCAAGAAACCCTTTTGGTTCCATCCAAATGGAGTTACTTGATTTAAAAGTATTGTCTTCTCTTAAGTTCTTTTGTATTATTTTACTTCTCCAACCCCATTAACTCTTTTAATTCCTTTACTTTATAACAAAAATAGTATAATAAATATACTAGGATGTTTTTATGATATTTATTTGAACTACACTTACACACACCTCCATATTATGGGTAAAGAACATAATGTTTCTATAGATGGAAAACTAACGGCTCGCGAAACAATGATTATTCAATTATCTCCCACCACCTCTCATGGTGGCCATTATGATAGAACTGTATTTATATATGATATATATTATGTTAATGTTTTCCTTATGCTTCTGTATTTTTTATTTATAGCATAACTTTATGGTTTCCATAATTGGTAAACGTGATAATTTTATTTTAGGAAGTTCGGAATATTGCCCCCTCAAAGTGATATGACTCATTAATGCCTTATCTGGGATGAATAATGGATGGCTTTAATGATGTTATATAAGATATTATACTATAATTATAATATAAATATGTATCATTATGTTTTCATTCCATTAAAATACAAAATAGAAATAAAAGTAGTGTTCAAGGGTACGTACGGCTTACCGTCTCCATGAACGGTGCATTTCATTTCCTACCTCCAAATGTTTTGTACAAATATAAATACATGTATTTACTAGAAATACATGATATATTTGATATCTAAATCATTAATATCATTCTGATAATAATTGATATTTGACCACATGGACAACTTGTAATTATAAGGTGTTCATTTCTACTCAAGCACCAAATATCGATGAAACAACCGTTAATAACATAAATGATTACCTAATGTTTATAACATTGTAATAAGTGATATAAAGGAAATAATAAACTTGGAAAATGTTCTTAATAAACTATAAATTAAATTTATTTTATTATTATGGAGATTAAAGAACGATTGTGTCAAATCGGATATGAGGTAAAGGAATTCGTCTCAATCTCCATTCATTGAGGCATATTTTGTATTATTCACAACATTATTTTATACAGTGTATAAATACCTTTGGCTTTTCATTTCATTCAAATTGAATCTTTTTCTATGAATAGTTTTACTAAATGAAAAAAAAAATTATTTTTAATGTACACGGTGACAACGACCTTTCCATTGCCGCGAGTATTTTTGATCTTTGGCTTCCTAAACAAGTCGTAATGTCTTTTAAAAGGAAACAATGTACCATATATTATTTTTGTGTATTTTGGTATTGAAATTGTTTTTGATAATTGATATTATATGTTAATATATTTAAATGATATATTGTGATTAAAATGTGGAAATGTTATCTTTCCATTATTTTTGTTTTATGTGTTATGAATATGTTATAGTTCTTGGGAATCGTTTATGCATACAGGTGGTTATGCGAAAAACCTAGGGTGGGTGAGCCTAAGATAGCTCTCCAATTCATTGGGTAACCTGATGGAGGTAAATGTGAATGTTTCTACTAAGATATTTAGGGAATGTACTATGATGGGTATTCCAAATGTATCTCCGTATGTAGCTGTGATGGCTACACTGTAAGTATGATATAGATGCCACAGGTTTCCTTTATGATTTATGTTTTATATTATATTAATCATAAATCTTATGATTTCATGAGGTATGGTAAAGATCTTATGTTATGTATGTAATGATGAATTATGTTTTTATTCTTTGTTTTATAACCCTTCTTGAGATTTTTATGCTCATCCCATGTTTTGAAATGTTTTTCACAAGACTTAAAGATGAATAGGGTCAAGGATGGGATTCAAGGAAAAGTCATGTTGTCTAAAACATGGAACTGGACGTGACTCCTTTTCTATTAAGATTTTTTATTTTGTGGAAAAAATGGAAACTAAGTGGATGTGTCTACTTTGTAATCTTTTGAGATGTAATAGTTATGTCTTAATTCTCTAAAACTCTAAACCTGAAAGGATTCTCAATGTGAATTATTCATTTAATTCTAGATTTTGTAATGTTTTAAGGCTGGGCCCTTATAATTAATTTAACCATTACATCTCTCACCCCAACACGTTAACTTTAAAATATCATGAAAAATAATAATAGAATGATTTAAAGGGATAAAACTCATTGAGATGTGGATCATTATTAACAAGTTCATTCACGATCTCTATGCAATAAATGACAAGAAATGTAATAGTGGTCTTAAATATAACGTATTTTTAGTAAAAATTAATCAATCCTTTTAAATGTACTTTTACATAGTCATATATTTGACCAGATCAAATGCCTCTTCTAGCAGGTGACATGACCCAAAATACATTAACAAATATGGTAAAGAAAAAAAAATAGAAGTATTTAGTTAATAAAATCCACTTCAAAATGATACATTTGATTTGGGACAACAATCCATCAAATGAATAATTAAAAAATCAATTCACATGAATGTTATAACTTCAAAGGACATAAATTGATAATAAAATTTTAATTACATGAATAAGCTAACTCCTTAAAATCATGATTACTCATTTTAATATCCATGTTTCACTCTAATCATTTAATTCTCCCTCATACTCCTCCAAGGTCATTATCATTGAAATATAAATAATCTAATAATTGGGTTTAAATGAAAACCATGTCTCGTTGATATGTTATTTAAAGCATAAATTCAAATAATATGCATGAAAATTATAGTTTAAAACACAAAATATGTTTTTATAAAAAATATAAGGTTCTTAAAAAAAAGTGTATAGTCTTTTCAAATATTGGTTTAATCCTTTTTATACACTATTTGTGTGATTCATTATTCTACCATGGACCTACAATAGATAATCAATCAATAAAATGTAAGGACCATGTCATTAAAGAATAATATGATATAGTGATTCGGGATACTCAGTAAATTAATTTTAAACCTAAAATATAGTATCCTAAATTGAAAGTAAGATAAATATTGGTTTAATTTTCAATTTGGGCCTTGGGTAGTTTCCTTTCACAAGAAAGAAAGTAAAATTTGTTATCCACAGTTTTATAGTGGATGAATCTTCTTTTATTTGAACAAGTATATGTGTATTATCATAGATTTCTTGTTTACATTAGTGGTGAGGAATAATAAATGGAGAGAGTAAACAAAATCCACCCCCTTCAAATTAAATAATATCTTTCATGTCAGTGGTATTATGAGTTATAAATCATCATCCTTCTTGGTTGCTACATGAGAGACCTCCACTTTCATTTCTTTTGATTTCTCAAAATGGGATGTATGAATTTTAATATCAAAAGGAATATTATTATTTAATTTTAATTTTAATGATTTTAAATAAGATTAATGAAAATTATGAATTCTCCATTTCTATCATCCTCTATATTAGTTTTTTTAGTCTTATCTAATTGGATCTCATTATGGTTCTCCTCTAATTCATGTCCCACAAAATCATCGAGTTCCGTGACTTAATCAATAGGTGAATGTGGTTCTTTTACATATTCCCCTATGTAAAAACAAGGACTGTATGAATTTGAAAATTTCAAATAATATGAATTAATACACTGTTCATATTGAATAAAATTAAATGAAATAGTATTTAATGAATGATCAATTCCCTGTCTTGGTTCGAATTGAATATCTTCATCAATTGTAAGTGAATATTGAAGTTGGATCTCACAATGTGGACATATATAGATAGGTTCCATCATTATTCCTTAAAATATAAAAACATGGGTAGTTTCATAAACATCCATGGCCATAAATTGGTATTTATGTGCTTATATTTAATATTGTGGACAGGAAGTTCTAGTTTCATTTCATCCTCTGCCCAGTTACTGAAAAATTAATCTAAATATTTTCACATATTTCTATCAGAACATTATTCTTAATATTCACTCCATATATCTTCATGTAACTATTAAATTTTATCTTTTAAATGTTTAGTTATAATATACTCTTCAATTTGTGCCTCGGTATTCTTGATTTTCACCATAAACATCAGGAATGATTAACTTTTCATTCACTAGTTTAGGTTAAGGTTGATTGAGGTAATCATGAGTTATTTTTTACATTTTCTACATCATTAACTCTATCTTTCTTTCAATACATTTAATATTATCATTTATATTATTTTTAACCACTTCTTATTTTTAGTTTTGCATGTAAGAGTAATCATTACATACCTAAATGGATGATAGGTGTTGATACATCATGGAAAAATAATAAATTTTTATAGTTTTTTTATAAAAGAAATAAATAAAGTATCTATAATATGAAGAAGAATAAGTAAATTAGTGAATTTTGGAATGGAACCTTAGAAACAGTGTCAGTTTTAAAAGAACACCTATTATTGGTTGTGTAAAACGAAATTTATAATTTTTCCTTGCTCAACATAGTAGCTGACCTGGGTTATATCACTTGAGTTTCTTCACTTCTTTCTATTCAATAATTCAAAATAAACTATATACTACTTGTTTTTATTATTTTTATTTTCATATTTTTTTTTAATTTTTGGGTTTATATTATTTTAAAAAATTTTGAAATGAGATCAAATTCTACATTAACATGAAATAAAAATAGAATATGAATCAAAAATAAAAGGACATTGAATTTTAAGGATTTTATTTTGGTTCCTTACATTAGTCATGTTGGGTTATTATATTTAGTCTACTAATCCAATTATGAAATATCAATATTTTATAATTATTTTAATATTTAGTAATTTAGAAATATTCAATGAAAAACAAATCTCAATTCAACATACTCTTATAATAAGGGTTTATGACATGCCTCAATCGATAGTGTGTCACCTTCTAGGATTCAGATCCATAATATTTTGGTCTATCATTTGAATATCTCAACTCCATCATGTGAAAAGCATTTATTTAACAGAATGAGGGGAAATTTTTTGAACATAATAATAGAGTTGGATTCAATATCCATGCCATAGTAGACAATATCTACATCCATAAACATATCTATTACACCACCATAATCATAAATAAAAAATTTAAAATGGAAAAAATAATTCATGAACACTTGATCCACCCTTGATTCTAATCCTTGGTTCTGCCCCCCTTTATTGGGAGTAATAGGTCATGTCAGATTGGATGAAGAGAAGATGACAATAAAAGTAGACTAATATAAAAATGATGTAGATATATAGGATAAAAGGAAAACAAGAAATAAAAATAAAATAAAAACATATAATAGAGAGAAATTACAAATTTTAAATAAATAAAAGAAGAATAAAAAGAGGATGATGATGAGAAAAGTATTGGGAAACAATTGAATAAATGAAGGATAAATGGATGATTTATGCTATAAAATAAATTAAATTAAAAAATCCTTGAAAATAATAAGGGGAAAATAAATAAATAATGATGTAGATTCTTTTTTGAGAAACCTGGAGCAAGGATCTACTCCTTCAATGATGAACTCTCTCAACAGTCGAAAGAACCATGTTTTATATAGGAGTGA
Organism: Viscum album; assembly: GCA_963277665.1. Classification (NCBI taxonomy): domain Eukaryota; kingdom Viridiplantae; phylum Streptophyta; class Magnoliopsida; order Santalales; family Viscaceae; genus Viscum; species Viscum album. Next base: position 603,468,919 of record OY728161.1, on the reverse strand, counting down.
ATGAATCAGTCTTCTATTCCTTAGTATATTTATTTAATATCATCCATATCTATGGGATATTTCTTTATTCTTTCTAAATATTTCATCCTCAATAGATAGATACTAGAATTGGACACAATTAAATGAATATAGTGTTCAAATATATGAACAGTAGACACTATGGTTGTATGGAACCCTATGCATGTGCATTGAATGAATGGAGTGCGTGGCCATATGATCATACCACCATGGATGTTATGAGCTTTAGATAAGGTGAAGAAATGGATAAGTGGGTCTTCATTAGGCCCTTTAACTCATCTAAACTTCAAAATTGCCCAATGAATCCTCCATGCCTTTCTATCATCAACAAGGGATTTTTGGTGGTTGTATAAGGGTCCAAGAGTGATCCATGGTTGTGTTCAACCATAGTAGTGGAAGGTGGCTTGATATCGAGAATTATCTATGAAATTAATGGGTAATTCAGGGGTTTTCAATAGTGGAAGGTAGTGTCGTGTGGTGGAGGTAGGTGATAGATTGTTTTCAAGGTGGGTGAGTTCTAATAAGGTGGGATGTGATAATTTTTATTCTAATTTGAATGGTACCCACAATGTTTCATCTCACTTAAAAAGAGAGACAAGTTATAAAATGTATTTCAATATAAAGTGTTGCTTCCCTAGATTTGAAGCCTACTCCATGGATCGGAGCTCAATACACACGTAAACACACATGGTTGGGCCACACCAACACTATGTGGTATGTGCAGGCTTAGGCCCGTATACTCCCTGCAGGCTCCTCCCTATAGGATGCACACATTACAGACCTGGTCCTAGGCATAGCTCACAATCTCTATCAATGGTTTATTCCTTCCCTTGGTATTGCATGTATTTATTATCCTACTAAAACATAACTATATGGCTTCCATGCCATTTGGTTAAGGGTTGGAAAAGTTGGCATATTTTTTTGATAGTTGAAATTAATTTAACATTACAAAAAAAATTCACCAATTATTTTTTATTAGGATCAACCATTAGAATCACATATTTATATTACTTCTTACACTTTTTTTATAAATTCCCATGTATTATTAAAAAAAATTAATTTCATTTTAATTTTCATTGAAATTTAATTTTCATTCATTTAAATTGTTTGAATTTTTAAATGAAAATATAATGGCATCAGGAGGTCCCATATAATTACATTTGTAACATGATCTATATAACAACCCCAAATATTCAATCCAAGTTTCATTGCAAAAAAATAATCATTATATTTTAGACTTGATACCGATTAAAATGACATAATTGTTTCCTCCCATAACATAATTATACAAAAGGAAATAATTGATCACTTAAATACCCATGGAACTTTTTAATTTATATTTTTATTGAATGAGGACAAACTCTTATATAAATAATAACCATGTTTTAAAATGATTATTTCTCCCAGTTGAACAAGGTTTTCTTATTTCACATTATTAAATTATTATAATCTATATGAAAACCATTATACATAATTCATTTAAAAATAATTATTGGTAATCAATAGAAAGGTATACATAATAAGGGTGAACAAAAATGATCTTTCATGGTAAATATAATCATTAACAACATAATTTCATCAGTGAGAAAATGATGAGCTTTAGGGAATGATGACATAATTAAAGTGCACAGGCATATCCTAAGATATATCATACCCATAAATACCCAAATCATTAAACATAAAACATTGAATAATTATTTAAGAAATTAAATATATATAAAAATCAATAATCCTGAACAATGTAATGTCAATCTGTATCAAATGAAACATTTAGAACACATATAAATCATGAAGAAAACTTGTTGGTATATGGGAGCATTATATTGATATAACCCTTACACAACCATTATTATTTGGAATTACCATATTGTAAACTTCTAATATAATTATACGGTGAACATAATTATTAACTAGTACATTGGAGTGTTATCTTGGTACACCCATCATATAAGATATATTGGGCTCACCCATTTCCATATGCGTTCATCCAACATAATATATATATCAATCTCACATGTTTCAAGTTTGGTGTACCCATCATATAAGATATATCATTCTCAAAAAATTCTATATTTTCAAACCCATGATCTTTAATTATTCCAAAGTATCATTCGTGAATTATTTTTTTCATTAACTCACATTTAAACATAATAATAATAATTTTTCATTCATTTCTTAATTGTCTCATGAAAAAAGAAATGAGTTTCATGTTATTCTCAAAATCCATAAAAATAAATAATATGTATGGTTTCAATACCACAAATCCCTAGTTAAGTGTATGTAACATCAAGGGTGTTGATTTTATGAATTCAAATTCTATTAAAATGTCTTTAAATTCATTATTGAGGAAAATGACCCTTCAATATTGAAAATATATTTTAAATGATAAATATTAAAAAAAAATTCAAAATCCTTTTAATTGAAAATAAATGTCGAAAAACAACAAAGGAAGGTTAAAATAAACAAGTGGTCATGATGGTGGAAAATTTTGTTCATGATGTAAATTTTAAAAATAAACATTCTTTGTAAACATTTTTTTAATATAGTCAAATGGGATCCATTTGAAAAATTTTAAGAAAAAACCTTTTAAACCCATTTAAAATATTTTCAAAGTCTATATAAAATATAATTTGGAAATAATTTATTTTTATTAAATAAAATTTTTCAAATACTTTTTTGAAAAAATGTTATGGAAGAGATTGAATTCTAATCTAAAATAAGGTAAAAGATATGTACCCCTTACAAGCGACTTCTGTGATGTTTTTTTAAATAAATATTGGAGGAAAAGAAAATTATACATGTAAACAACATTCATAACCAGAATATATTAAAATATATGGTTTTCAATAAAATAGGATCATAAAATTTCCTCTAAAGTAACCCTAATATAAATTAACCTGAAAAGAATATTGATTGTAACATAAAATCAATTCAACTTTTTTAGTCTTTAAATCATATGACCTGTGAAAGAATAAAATCAAATAAAAACTTTAATATTATTATAATAAATATATTCATGATATAACATGTCAATTTTGTATTATATACACCTCATAAAATAATATAGACTCATTTTAATAAACATATGTCCTAAGGGAATATAAGTTGAGATGAAAAACTCATATGATGATCATATCATTGAATTAATAATTATTCAATAGATAAATTGTGTGTAATAAATGTAAATATGAAAAAAATTAAGTTACATAATAAAACAACTTATTTATTTTTTAATACATAATCATATAACAATATATAAAATTAATAAGAGCAATAACCTAGATAAAGGAAATTTAGTTAAGAAACCCTATACCAATTGGTAACATTCTAGTGAAATAAAATATGATGAAATGATTGAAATAGAACCATATAATATGATTAAGTATATAGGATTACTAATATAATATAAAAAAGGGATTTCATATATACACCTCATAAATGAAATTATATTCATAATAATAAAATATTCCACAATGGTGGAAAATTGGGATGACAGACTATATTGATTTGGTAATCTATGGATCAAAACCTCATGAAAGGGAGAACCTCAGGTGGATTAGTAAACCACAATAATTTCCTTGAAAATAAGCATATAATATGTTAATTATAATTACATATACAACATAAAAAATGTAATTGTAGATTATGGAATATGTCTCATTGAAATAAATGCAATAGGAGAAATCCTCACCATGAGTTCATAATTTCCATGTATGTATTTTTAATCACATATAATAATATTATATCAATGATTTTATTTATTAAGAAAATATTCTATGTTTTATACCTTATTATTAAAAAATTTATTTTATTTATTATAATGTAATATTTATATACTTAATTAGTTAAGTCCATTTTTTGTGTTTTGAGGATGTTTGGTCCATATTTTAAAAATGGATTCAGTATTTTGACCATGGTGAATGTAATAATCATTAAAAAAATTAAATAATAATATAAATTAAATAATTATTATTTTTATAAATTAATTAAAATTTTAAAACTAGGCATGAATAATGGTTAAGAAAAATGAACGGTGTTGCAATCATAGAAATGGTAGGTCGTACGTACACCTGAAGAACATTTCAATTTTCAAAAACTATTATGGATAGAAGGAAACCATTATCTAATCATTAAGTAATTATAATATTATCATAAATATGATATTATTTAATAAAATACAATTATATATTTCACCCATGTGAGGTGGTAATTAATGATGAATCGCTTCTCTTTATTGAGGCGGTAGTCCACATATACGGATGAACGATGATATCGTCTTTCAATGAATGGAATGGTAAGAATATATATGATATATTATAATTTAATAATGATAAAATTTTCATTAATATCATATATAAATTTTAAATCTATCATCAGCAATGTTTATAATATGTTATTATAGAAGACTAATTATATTTTTTCATGATGTGATAGTTCACTAAACACATGAATGATGGTTTTTTTCCATTTGATGAAAGAGGAGGTGGATTTAGGTTATAAAATTAACATAATAAAATATATTTATATATTATAAAATTATTTAACTAAATAATCATGTTTTAAAAATATTTTTTGGATGTGGAAGAATAAATAAAATTGAATGCTCGGTTAAAAACAATTCTTTGATACTTACATATAAATAGTATTATCATAAGGATTTTCACTAAAATACTATAATCATATATCCCAAATTCACTAAACCATTATATTATAAATACTATAGTGACATAAATTTTTCTTAAATTACTACGAAATATTTTTAAATATAAACAACATAATACAGACAGAAATCTAGGATCAAAAGGCTTAGTGTATTGGGAAATTTGGCTCATATATAAATTTTATAAAATAAAACAAAAAATTATTTACATCCTTATTCTCTATCTTCTACACTAGACCTCTTTTTCTCCTCCGAACAAGTAATCATTAGAGGATATACATAAAAGAAAGTGGTGATAAAAAAGCCTAGTAATATGATTAATAGGGGAAATGAATAAATATAAAATCGGTGAGAATAAACAACATCATTATGTCATAAGAATATGATAAGCATCAAAAACCTAATGAAAATATAGGATAAATTCATCTAATGTAGAAATTCATAAAAATGAAACATCATATCACAGTGGTCAAGTACCACACATAGTTGTGAACTAATATAGCATCTTGTTCGGGCATAACATATGTACCCAATTAAAACAAAATCATTATGAACAAAGCTAGCAACAAGTTCAGGCATGATACACATCGTATTATAAGATATATCACATTAGTCAATTCATGGTAGGGTATATAATTCTCATCCCACCCATTATATCATAATATTTAAATAATTATTCGTGCCATATAGAATGTTTGACAATCATAGTAATGAAATAATCCCAAGGAAGAAAATGGGTTTCATAAGGATTTGATGAAGAATAATTTCAGGAATAAAATTTTTTGTTTCAAAATGAACTAGGGAAATCAAACTTGGACATAAAATATCATTATTCTTTTGTTGGAGATAAGCATCTCAAGATGAGTAAAATATGATATTTTTGGAAATTAATGTCACTTTGAAGACCAGATGAATTTATTATAAAATAATTTAAAATTGAAAGAACATTTATATTCTGAATTGAAAAGTGACTTTACATTTTATGTAGATAATTTGATAATTCATTCCATTTAATAGAGGATAACATAAAAAAGGAATTGTGTTCAATAATCCCCTTACATATATCCTACCTTATTTCATCGCTTTTCCTGTACCTGAATAATAAACATATATTTATTTACACATTTATACATAAGTGAATAATATTCATCTAAACAACTATTTATATATAACAATAATTTTAGTCTACTTTGTAACTTCCTTCCATGAAATTGAATCATTTTTGTATTGCAGTTTTCTTAAAAAAATTCCCCTTTATCCTTAATTTGGATACTTTTTTGAAAGTAATTTATACAATAGTATTATTATTCATGGAATCCTATAATTAATATAATTATTATTATTTTATTATATATAGTTTATAATATCCATACATTCTTATGTGTACAAGTGTTTTCATGGTAATGTCTCCATAGGTGGTTAAACAGCCTTTAAGGGGACTTTGTCGAAACAACATGATAAGGAATTATTCCATTTATATTTTTTATAAATATGACAATTAAATAATTTAACTATCCTTAATATAATGTTAACATACTGCAGAATTAATTTTTTTATATGGATTAGATAGTAATTAGAAAAAAGGTATAAAGAGAAGAATAAAAATGTAATAGTTAATAGAGACTTACTCTCTCCTCGGTGTTTCTTCTCATTTATGACACTATAAATTCATTGGTGTTGGTTATTGATTACACTATAAGGTCACTAATTATTATATGGGGTTTGAGAGATAGGATTTGGGTAGATCTTATTCTTTTTAATGGGTGACTACCTTGGTTCTCTAAGGGAATGGAGAGGGGTTATTTATACATGGGAAAGGTGTATTTTTAGAATAAAATATTGAATGAAATATAACAACCAAGGTAGGCCATATAAAATTTATTTATTGACATTATAAACTATAATTGAGTTAAAAAAGTATTTAAAAAAATTGTTTCACTTTATAACTAAAATTCGTTATTTAAATCAAATGATAGATGGAAAATGAGAAAATAATATTTTAATGTAATTATTTTGTTTTTTAGGTTTGGAAAATACATTTTAGGTTTGGAAATAAAGTTTATCATATATTAATTACACACTTTATGAATTAAAATAAGTCATGGAAAAGCTTCAATTTATTTTAAAGGAATAGTCCATTTTTTTCATGATTAATGTAATTTAAGACACAATAGTTATGTAAAAAACTATATTTCACTATTTAACCAAAAGATGAGATATTTCATAAAATTACAAAACAAATAACCATTAGATAGTTTAAATATTATTATTTTAAAAATTATAGTAATTTTATCAAATTATATCTCTAAAATCTGTAATTTTAGTTTTTAATATATGAAATATGATTTTTAAGAAATACCTAAAAACACATTTTTTTTAAAAATTTCATTTATTTTCATTGAGTTTATTATCCATGATATTTATTTGTTTGGAATTATAATGTTTATATTAAAATAAATTAATCCGGATAAATATTATTTATATCCTATATTATTACTTTTAGTCAATATTACTATTACAAAATCATGTAACAATTCTAACGATCGTTTTACCTCATATATATACCCCTATATTCTTTCGCTCAATATTCAACTCTAATCCTATCTGGGATCTATATTTTTATTTTCTTGGGTTTTGATTAGTTTAATAATATGTTTTTTCTTTTCAATAGTGTTATTTGTGGAAGGGTTGATTATAACATATTGGGGTGATCCATATTTTCCAATTTTAGCTTTTCTATTTTATAATTTTTTCCCTTATAGTATTTTTATTTTATATTAGGATTAGTCATTGGGCAATGTAATTATATTCATTACTAGAATATGGTATTGTTTATTTCTCTACTTATTGTATGTTTATAATATAATAAACATTTATTTCTAGAAGTAAATATCATTTATAAAAATTAGGTCATTATATTCATCTCTACGCAATAAATTGTATTCCTAAAATTTCCAATCAATATTTTTACTGAGAATAGATGACGGTACTTTTGTTTCATTGTTTCCTCTGGTTCCCATGTCTCTTCCAAATACATATGGTTCCTCCCCAACAATTAAATAAGGTGATTTTTCTTTTTTCATTGAACATTGTCTCTATTATCCAATATTTTCACCAACTACACTTCATATGTGATGTATTATCAAGTTGTACCAGCTCTAGATTCACTTCATGTGAGGGATCAAGTATGAACATCCTCAAAGGTGATATGTGTAAAATTAAATAAACTGTATCCTTACATGGTTTAAGTGAAATTTGATAAGACATTGGTCTTTTGAGATCATGGATCTCAATGGGACCATTTTACTTTGGTCTAAGAATACCATTATTTCCAAAAAACAATAATATATTCCATGATTATAACTAAAGGAAATATTTTTCTACAATATCGAACTCCAATTCCCTTTGATCGTAGTCATTATAAAACTTTTTAAAACACTGAGATTAATTTATAAATTGTTTGATATCTTAATCCTAATATATATTCTATTTACCTAGATTAGTTATAAGTAGTTTTCATTCCTTAAAATCATCACAAAAATTTGTAGTTCAACATCTCTCTCTTTTATGGATCATTATATGGATCCATTTGAATACTCGAGTGAAGATATTGTCATAAGAGAACTTAATTAATGGGATATGTTTATCCCATCCACCTTTGAATTCATTTTTGAAGTATCTTAGTATTTTCAAGATAATTTGAATAGTCCATTTAGAATTTCAATTTGTTTGGGGGTGATAGGACATACTAGAATATAATTCAGTAAATAATGCATGTTCATGAATTATCCATAATCTAGATTTCAAGCGTGGTACATGAACAAATATGATTTAAAGTGTTACCCCATGAATCCTCACCGCATACTTCATATTAATCATGGATTGTTGTTCGAGTGAGAAATATTCCCAAATAGAGATAATGTGGGTAGTCATGATTATTTGATCCACCAAAAACCTTATAGAATTGTTTCTATTGGATTTCTTGTAGAGAATAGTGAAACATTCCGTGTTGACATTCTATTATTTCAACATGGTTATAGGTAATGGGTTCATAATCCATTTGGACTTGTATTTCTCTACATTAACTTTATGACATACTAAACACCTTGAGATATACTCTATAATCTCATTCTACATGTTGTATCCTCAAAAGTGTTATCAAAGATAATAGTACATCTTAGTGCTTCCTAGACTAATAGAGAAATATTATATATGTGAATTATCCAATTTCTTAGTCTTTATCTCATGGTATAAAGGCACAATAATCCTCATTCCAAATATAATCAAAATATCACCATCGATATAAAACACTTCTATCTTCTATTCCGTTACCACATTCACCTTTTTTTGTGGCTCCAAAACTTACATTTATACATCATTGATATTATCCTAGATATATAGTTGAAGAATCATTTTGTCAAGTTAAAATTTATTCCATTCAATTATGATTTCCAGATACATCCTCTGAATATCAATGATGGTAGGTTCATTCTCCATTTTCATCATATGAAAAGAAAGAGATTCATTCATACAAAGATCATTATATACACTTTTCACCTTTCCCAAATGGTAGTTAATTTAGAAATCATAGTCCATGATTATCTCAAACCATCTTTTTTATGAATGTTTACCTAATTTTGTTTGAATATTTACATTATACTATTATGATTAGTATATATGTCATAATTCTCCCCATATAGATATTTCCACCATCTTTTTAGAGATAAGGTCACTTTTTTAACTTCAAATCATGTGTCTGGTAGTTCTGCTCTAGGATCTACATCTTTCCTAGGGTGTATGCTATCACATTATAATTTTGAAAGAGCACAGAACCTAATCCTTTATTTTAAGAATCACTTTGTATCACAAAACCTTCTCCACTAGTTGGTAGTATGATTAAAAGTGTATTAATTAGCATCTTCTGAAATCCTTGATGGTTTCGTCACATTCGTCCATCTAAAAATACTTTACCCATTTCTAGGTTAACCTAATTAGTGAGCTATAAATCATGAGAATTTACTCCCAAAACATCATTATTACCTATAAAATCAATGAAAATTATAGATTTATGTGACACTAGTGGTCCAATTCCATTCCACAATTGAATTTTAGTTGAAGATTACACTTAAATCCCCTTTCTTGTGGTCACATACCCCATTATTTTGATATTCAACATATAAAAGTCATACATTTTGAACATAGAGTACATTTTATAATACTATAATCTCACTAGAACAATCCTTAGTTGCTCTTCATGTTCCTCCTTTATCTTAGAGTAAATGAAAAAACCATCAATTAACACAACCAAAAAAATTCAAGGAAATATATGAATACTCTATTCATCAAATTCATGGAGATTTCCTGCACATTAGTATGTTTAAAAGGGATAACTATGAATTCATCACTCCCATAGATTTTAATTAATGTTATTTCTTAAATATCTTCCTTCTTCACATAATTTGATTATATATAGAACAAATATCTACCATTGAGAGGTATTGATATCCTTATAGTTGATCGAACAGGTCATCAATCCTTGTAAGAGGATACATATTCTTTATGGTGATCTTTTTGAACTCCAAATAATCTATACATAGCTACAATGAAAGATGCTTCTTCTTGACAAAGAGTACTAGAGATCCCTTCGGTGATGCACTAGGGTATATGGAAAATATTTCTATGTTTTCTTTTTTCAATTTCTATAACAATTCATGTTCGATTGGGGTTATCATGTAGGGTAATTTTGTGATAGGAGTGGATATGATTATAAGCTGTATTTGGAACTCTACTTCCTGATCTGGGGGGAATTCGGGATAACTCTCCAAGAAATAAATCATTGTATTCCATAAAATGTTTATTTATTCCATGTTGATACATTCCTTTAACTTAACCATTTGATAAATGTATGATTCTTCCTAGGGTATCAACACCCATATAATATATGGATTTTCCAAGGGAGATTCACGATCTTCATTGAATTTGTACAAGATCATTTGATGTTTTAGGATATGAATAGATATTTCATTTTCTAGATAGTTGATGTATTCTCTATGTAAATAGAACCAATCGATGACTAGTATTTCATCTAATTCCACCAATTGAACTATTATGAGATTCTCTAGAACAATATTCTTATATATGCCAATATGAGAAGAGTCCAACACTTATACTGGAATTATTTCACCAATAGGTGTTTTTATAGATATCTCCACATCAAGGATGTAGGTCATTGATTCAATAGTTCTTGAAAATCTGTAGGATATAATGGAATGTGTTGAAATATAATAAAATATTAAATTTTACATTATTGAGTGAACAGGAAATGTACCTTGTATGACCTCATTTTCTTGATCCAGTTTAGCAGTAGTGATGGAACAATATTTCCCTTACTCCTTTCTATTTTTGGATTAATGACACTAATTATCCTCAAGGACATGAGGATTCATGCCCTATATAACATTGTTCACTTTCTCTATATAGTTGAATCATTGAACCATGGGTGGTTCATTACGATGTTCCTTTATTTCCTCTATCATGTTTGATGGATTATTCAGGTATCTTCAATATTCCTGATCATTGGGATGTATCTCCTATATTTGAATCATTTTTCATATCCCATTGAGACAGTTCCAATGATGCGTCATCCCACAATATTTACAAGAGGGTAGTTGGATCCTGCTTTCTCCTATTTAGATTCATCCACTAGCTTAAAACAACATTTTTATTTTTTGTATCTCCATAACCATGGTACCATTATCCAAACACCATTTATAATTTGAGAGAAATTCAAATCTCTCCTTTATAACACCCATTGACTTGAATAGATATAGATTTTAGAAGGTTTGGTTTGAAGATATTAATGAATCATTATATTTTTAAATCATTATTGATAACCAATCCAAAGACGTATCTTGAAAAACACTCGAACATTACCACATTAGTCATCCCATATTGACCATCCTTTTTCTTATTATCTATGAATTATATTTTAATCTTTGTTCTAAGATCTTTAGGGAATAATTTGTATGAAATATTTTCTTCAATTCTTCCCACTCTATATCTCCCATTTCATCCTCCATATTAGTGTTCTTAATCTATTCCAACCTTTGATCAGCCTATCCATCTAAATGACTGAACGACAGTGTCACATTCTCCTTCTCAAAATAATGGATCATAAAAATAGAATATACATTAAGTTAACCAACTTTATAGTGACCTATGGATCATATGATACACTAAATTTTAGTGGTATTTATCACATAAAAGACTCAATGCCCAGTTGATCATTCATGGGTGATGGTGGAAATTCCATTTGGTTCAAGATATTATTCATTCCCAGAGAAAAATCAGAGATCATTTCATTAATGTTATGAACTCCACATCTAATGGAATTGGTGATTTCATTCAGTAAATTTTTACATTATCCCTCATGGGGTTTTTATTGTACATTCTCCAAGTTTGCACCTTTTTCTAAAATATAATAGATTTGGGATAATTATAAGTCATCAAAGCATGAATAAATAATTTATTATTTTGTGAAATTAACTTTTAATACATATATTATGAGATCACAATGTTTATATTTCTAAAAAACATGAGTATTTAAGTATATGTTGTCTTATACTAAGGGTTTTAACTAACAGTCTCTAATCTAGATCCCCAAATTAAATAAATGGTCCTCCGATAGTAACTATTTTGGCCCTACATTTTATTACATGTCTATTACATCATTTTAATGATAAAAAACAAAATATAGATATAAATCTCGGATCATAATATTTATTATACTGGGAAAATTGTGCTCGCACATAACTTTTGGATAATATAACATAAACATTATTTAATTTCTTATTCTCTATCTTATTAGTTTCCCTCATTTTATCATTAGAAAAAGTGATCTCTTGAAGAAATACATCATATAACAGGGTGAGAAAAAAAACCCATGTAAGAGGATTAATAGGTGAAATGAATAAATATAACATGGGAGAGCATAAATATCAACATATTTTTATAATAAAAATTTCACCATCAACAACCCGAGTGAATAATGTTATAAATTCATGGAATGTGATAATGAATAAAAATGACACATCATGTCTTAGTGGTCAAGTACCACACAGATTTGTGACAAAGATAGAATTAGGTTCACACAGAACATGTGTGCATAATCAGAACATCATCATTATGAAAAAATATAGAATCATTTCAGTCATAGTACACATCATCTCATCAGATACATCACACTAACCAATGCATTAGAGGGATATAAAATTCCAAGCCCACCCGTCACATTAAAATATTTAGATAATCATCCTTACCACATAAAATGTTTAACAATAAATGTTATTAAATATATCTATGGAAGAAAATTGATTTCATAAGAATTTAATAAATTATATATTCATCAATAAACACTCTGGTTCCCAAATAAATAAGTGAAATCATATATGGGTATAAAAAATTATTATTATTGTGTGGGAATAAAGCATTTCAAGATGAGTAAAATACTATGTTATTTTAAAAGAAGTCACTTTAAAAAAGGATTTTCTTATAAAACAATTTTACAATGTAAGAAAATATATATCCTAGAAGGAAAAGGTAAAGTAACTCTTAGTGAAATGATATGGGAATTAATACCATGGAATAGAGGATAAACCAAAGAAAGGAATTGGGTTTGAGAATCCTATTACCTTAATTCCTACCTTATTATGTATCTTTTCCTCCTTTGGAATAATAAACATTGATTTATTAATAAATTAATCAAGAGGTTAATTATTATAATTTATAAAAATATTTATAAATAACATTCATTAAAATATATTTCTTAATTTATATTAATGAAATTTAATCACTTTTCTGTGTAGTATTTCTTAAAAATTTCCCATTTCTTCATAATTCGGTACTTTGTACAAAGTAATGCATAAATTATTATAATTCATTATAGAATTTTATTATAAATATAATTACATTTTTATATATTTTATATAGTTTATAGTATCCATCCATAATGATGGTAATATGTTTTTACATTTGAATGTCGTCATATGTGGTTAACTAACCTATAATGGAACGTTGTTAAAAGTACAAGAATGGGAAGTATAAAATATTTTTTTATGATGAATATGATAAATATTATAGATTAAAATATTTGATATCATTTAAACATACTACCTAATTAATTTTAAAATATATTGTTCATCATGTAATTTGAAAAAATTACAAATTGAAGATTAAATAAAAGGAAGAGTTAATAGATACATATTATCTCCTTTGTGTCGCTTCTCTTGAACAATAATATACCCCCATGGTGATTAGACATTGATTACTCCATAATATCCCTAATTATTATAATGGTATTTAAAGAGCGGACTGGTGAAGATATTATATTTTTCAATGGGTGGGAGTAGTGGGTTTCAAAGTGAAATGAGGTGGTTATTTATACATGTGGGGATGGGTATTTTTGAAATAAAGTTTGGAATAAAATATTATATCCAAGTTAAACTTTTAATAGTGATTTTTGGGAATTATTAACCAAAGTTTAATTAAAAAACATAATTTTAAGACTTTTGTTCACTTTATAATTATGAACAATTAGTTTAATAAGAAATAAAGGTGAATGAAATGAGAAAATAATATTTTAATGTAATACATTTGATTTTTAGGCCTTGGAAATTAATTATTAGGTTTGGAAAAAAATTTCATATTCTAATGAATCATTTATGACATTAGATATTTTATTGATGAAAATCACGTTTTAGATAGTATTAGGTTATCATTACATCATGAATGATGTAATATAAGATAAATTAGTTATGTAGATAACATTATTTTTACTATTCACCTTAAAAATAAAATCATTGTGAAACTTATTAAACAATTTCCCTCAGATAATTTCAATATTTTAAATTAAAAAATCATACTCATTAAATCATAATAAATTTAGAAGATAGGTAATTTTAGTTTTTATTATGAAAATTTTGAGTATTTTAAATACAGTAAAATAAATGTTATTAAAAATGTGCTTATATTTTCTTTTAGATTCTTAATAATGATGTTTAGTTTTTTCATAATTATAAAATTTATATACACAGAAATTAATCATGATAAATATTATATATATACTAATTTAGTACATTGAGGTAAATTTCTTTTTCAGTGGTTATGATACTATTCTAATGGTTCTGCTACTATTTCAACAGTCACATTACCTCTTATATATACCACTTTATTCTATCACTCAATATTTAACTAAATTATTCTCAAGGTTCTTTATTTCTCTTTTATATGATGTTGAATTGTTTATTTTTTTTCTTTTCTATAGCTTTTTCCAAGGGGTTGATTTTATCAGATTGAGGGGATCTATATTTTCCCATTTAAAATTTTCTAGTATTATATTTTTTGTCCCCTTGGAATATTTTTAATTTTATTGGGTTTTATCATTTAAACATTTAATTAATATCATTAATGGAATAAGGTATTTTTGGTTTCTCTATATATTTTATATGTATTATATAATATAAACTTATTTCCATAAGAAAATATCATTTATAAATATAGGGTCATTACACTACAAATTATGAAGGTGTACAGATAGATTATTCGAAACAATTATTCAATGTAATCACATATAGGTCCCTCGTGAACTCTAAAATGGGTAGATAAATCCCCCCACTAGAATATAAGATCAACCAGAGTGTAGATTCCTGACTTGACATTTAGACCAACAGATGTCCCAATCAAATAAAAAAATCAATTTATTTTATTTATTAATATTTATACCTATTTCGGTTAGGAATACCCCAAAAATATTTTGGGACTATGTTTCTAATATTTCATTTAAGGAAAAAATTGGATAATTTCATCAATTAAATGTCCCTTTTCAACATCCAATAAATATTGAATGATGCTCTAACAATATGATGGTTTACTTGTGGTTTATGATCAACCACAATTTCTTTGTTCTCTTATTATAGGATTCTGTGTCATCTAATGGGTTTCATTTATCTATGTGTAGATAAAAACACCACGTAGTCATCACTCACTTAATATTAAGGGATAAGAATTTTCAATAACATAAAATTAGATAAAATCATGATAACCAAAAATGAAGATATCTACCACATAATAGAAAAAAATGTTTTCCTTTGGGAAAGTCTCAATACTAAATAATTATATGATACACTAATCTATTATTCCCATGATGATAAGATAAAATCAAACTATGAGGTGTTTTATAATATATTTTTACCTAGAAAACCCTGGTAACTTAAAATCCCTCATGAAGTGGTTGGATATATATTTTTATGCTATAAATTCCAATATTATTAAATAACTTTTCTTATTACTCATATCATAATATGACAGACCAAACAAGGATGATATCGTTAGTAAAATCATTTTTATAACCACCGTCTTGGAAAGATCCAAG
Organism: Viscum album; assembly: GCA_963277665.1. Classification (NCBI taxonomy): domain Eukaryota; kingdom Viridiplantae; phylum Streptophyta; class Magnoliopsida; order Santalales; family Viscaceae; genus Viscum; species Viscum album. Next base: position 603,452,813 of record OY728161.1, on the reverse strand, counting down.
GTTACAGTAACCATATAGGATGTCTTCTAGATAATAAAGACTATAAATAATGTCAAATATATTACTCAAGCATTAAAAAAAATCCATTAATAAAATAAACAATTTAATAAAAAATTCAAACAACCAAACCAACTAAATGATGCATGATTAAAAAAAATATATCTCTAATAAAAACTAATATTAAAAGTATTAGAGTAATAGTAGAAATTTATAACATAGAGACTCAAGAAAAAAAATTATGATGTGATGCATCCATACCAATGTTTTATTACTCCAACCATCCAAGAGAGGACCCCATGATCAAAAAAAAATTATGAAGAAGTAGTATCATAATGCACCATTATAGAAATATGATACCTTTCCTCTTTCAATTTCATAAAGAATAAAACTTTTGTACACACCAATGTTAATAAACATGGGATCATTAATCTTACCTATTAGGTTGTTTCCAAGATACATCCCAACATAAAACACTATTAAATTAACATGTTATCTCATTGTTCAAAAATATATTAATTAAATAAAAGGGAGGAACATAAAAATACTTCATCAATTTGAAAACATATAAATTAAATATAGAAACATTTCTCAATTTTTACCACTTTTCATTTCCAAACCACATCTATTCATTCATAAACACAGTCATTCCAGCTGATAGTTACAAAATCACGAGTGGATAGTCCTCCATCCACCATGTCATCATTTGGTGGTCATTCATCATGTTCCTCCAATATTGCACAAAACCCCTTATCCAATGTCCTTTCTAATGAAAAATAACTCACACCAATAATTTTCACCATTGTATCATATCATTCCATTCTATAAAATATAATCTAACCTTTTAAAACATTTCATAAAATATATTTCATGTATTAATACAAAACCATCATTTTAAGACAATAAACTATGAATTTGTAGAAATAACCATTGAAGAACAAAGATTAAATCATTATCAATCAAATGTTTTTTTAAGTCATAATCATATGTTTTCTATGAAATTCGAGTAATAAAATTTTAATATCAAATACTTATAGTTATAAAATATGATTTGAAGAGTGAGAAGACAACAATGTCACAAAGGGTGATGAAATTGGTAAAAGATGCTACAAAACCTCTTGATCTGATATACACCTCTATTTACCTCAATATATATAGCCAAGATATCATAGAAAACATCATAGATCAAATATCTATCAATAATGGAATATATCTAACATTCCTGGATATTGGAGATTTGAAGATCTAAACAAAAAGAGTGAAAATAGATAATTCACATTGATTCTGGATATTCAGCACATTTAATTCTATCAAATGGGATTCCTGATCAAAAGGACCCACCAATAATTCTAATTAGAGTATTGTATTTCAGGAAAATGGGATAAGATATGAAAAATAAGGGGTTAAGGGAAAACTGTAGTTAACCTCTAAATTCTAGTGAATTTAATTAATGGAACATGGTTTCTTTAAATGTTTTGGGAAATAATTCGCTAATCAAGTTCATGATACTATACATCACCATTTGATTCTTAATGTTTTCTTAGATAGTTTGAGAAACAATGAACCAACCATGTGATACTACTATCTCAAAACATCCACCTCACATGGTTTTTTCACATAGTTTTAGAAATCATGCACAAATTATGTTTTTTCCACTACATACCCTTATATAGTTTCTCATAGTACACAATATTTTAGTAAAAATTGTGTGATAAATTTTCACCGACCTTGTGACCCCCAAAATTACCTTTCTGAGTTTCCTATTGAAACTTCTTGCTTTCTCCCATCTATTCTCAAACCCTGTATCCCATAAAATACATCTTAAACACACTAAAACAATATAGAAACTCCAAGAACTCAACCCATGAATAATATAACCTCAAAATAAATAATTATAGGGATAACTAATGGAAATTATGGGTCTTATATTCTCTTTGTCATAAGTCTTTTCATCCTCTAAAATGTATATACTTATTATTTCATAGAGAACATTCATCCTTTTCTCAAGAATAAAGACTTCTCATTCCCATATAACTAAAAAAATCTAACCATTAATTCATTAAACTCAAATACAATTTTTAATAATTCCATATAACAACTTCTCTTTCTTATTAATAATTTTATCTGTATATGTGGTAAAGTAGCATTCGTTTGAAGTTCAACATGGTCCCATAAAATCCCATGGTTAGGATCAGTTTGATACATCTTTTAGTGAGTAATATGAAGTAAATAGTGTATATATGTGAATCATTTAGGTAAAATTAACTAATAAGTCACATAACCAATCCAATTAAGTATTTGAAAATGGTCGATATATTGATGGTTTAATATACCAATATTACCCAAATTTTGATGTCTTATCCTTGAAGATACATTCATGAACACATTATATCCCTTGGAAAAGGATAAAGTTTGAAATTTATTATTTTCATATGATTATTTTTATATTTGTGATGAATTAATACTTTTCTTGTTCATATAATGTTTCTCAGTCATCACCTAAAAAAAGTTACCCACAATAGTGAATTTTTTTTGGTCTATACATAATAAAGTGTAGAACAAAAAGGAGTAACATACAATGAATCAAATGAATCAATCAATATGATGGCATAATATCTTTTCTTATATTAATATTACACTATGGTAAATTTATCCTCTTATGGTCTATAAATATCCACTACACAAGAATGTAAAATGTCCTCTAGTTCCTTAATATTCACTTCATACAACCTATGTGTTTAATGATGAAATTTTGTACTCATACATAGTTGAGTAACCAAAGCCTCATGAATGGATCCAAATAACTAATAATTAAAATGGGGTTCTTTGAAAAAGAATATTGAAATTGGTATTCTTAGATATATATTTATTTCCTAAAAGTATATCATTTGATTCATATGTATTGGATTTTAAATTATGAATAATGTTGTATGATTGTGTGGGTTACTCCATAATCAAACAAGTAGAATATTTTTTTTCTAAATTGTTCATGGAAAAATCATGAAAAAATCTATATCAATATAATACCATTTCCATATGGTTTTATGTAAATATTACAACATATTAGTTGGGCCTTAATTCATTGGCTTAAACTTCTAAAAAGTTACTCCTTTTGATAAAAAATTGACCAGATTTTTTTCATACATTCCCAAAAAATGAGTTATTAGAGTCATGTATATATTTTAGATGCCTAGGTTAACCCCACATTTTGAATAAAGATAAGTAAAAAATGGGATGTGCTTGAAAATATTAATGAATTCTGATTTCATATTATAAAAGTAAATTTTATTTCTCATTTAGTTTCCATTAATTAATGGTCACCGTACCATTATGTTTTTGACATTATTTAAAGAAAACTGTAGTCTAATATTTTAGAATACATGAAATTATTAACTAATCTAAGAATAAAATTCACTAGATAAAAAATTAAATCAACATTACTCATGGATTAATCCAAATTTATATTTTCTATAGTGCTCATCATTTTGAACTAGTCACATGATTCTTTGAGTAATTGATTTTACAACTTTTGGTTCAATAAAAATACTACTAAATTTCCTTTTATAGGTTTAAAAACATGTCAAATTGATACATATAGATATTTCTCCTCCATCACCTCTATCACTGATTAAACTCTATTTTTGGAAAGATATGTTTCAAAATTTTATTTTCTAAAAACAATGATAAATTCTCACCAAAGATATAATAACTCCATGTTTTCAAATCGTGTACTACCATGGGTAATTTCATTTCATGGTTTGGATAAATGTTTTCATAAATCAATAACTATCATCATCCATGAGATACCAAATGACCTCCCTTCATGATAACACAATTTATTTTAGATCCATAAACCTCAAAAAAACCACATAACCCTTCCTAGATTATTTTAATACAATAGTTGTTGTGAATGTGAGCCTATAATTAATCTTGAAAAATGATGGTTATAAATACTCACTATAGTGGAATAAAATTATATTTCAAGTGAGTCTTATAATAAGATATGTGAGAAATGGAAATTCATGAATTAAGTGATGGTAATAACCTTTTAACTATGAAAAACAAGGTATCTCAATGATCTTTTTTTGGATTATTCCATGAGAAAATAATTTCTATCCTTGTAGGGTTAATTGATACACCAATCATAGAAAAAACATGGTGAAGGAGGGAAAATTATTATGTTTATAAATTTAATTTAGATATTTTTTCATATAATTGGTGCTTGGGTAAAATGATCATAAAAATATCATAATTTCTTTATGTTCATTCTATGTTTGAGAAAAGAGAATAATGTGATACAAAAATACCCCAAAAAATGAGTCTACATAACACTGAAATATAAAATTCCAAAATTCCATGAAAACTGAAAGATAATTTATAAGTCCATTTATCATGAACATATATTTATAATGTCTATAAAAACTTCTTAAATATATTTTTAAAATATCTTATCTCTTTACCCAGAGTTAGTGATAACAGAACAATAGATCATTTTTAAATAACTATTGGGCTCCATTAAATTATTGAAAATTTCACCAATATGAAGTAGTGGATATCTAATAATTATTGTATCTTGATTCAAATAAGAATAATCAACACATATCCATAATGAACCATCTTCCTTATAAGAAAAATCACAGGTCCATATCTAGGTGATGTGTTCAGTCTTATGAACCCTTTACTTTAAAATTATTTCAATTATAACTTAACCACCATTACTTTTTATGATTATTTTTAATATAATGAATGAGAAATATGATCCTTTTCAATATGAGATCAATTTTTGATTCCACATCCCATTCAGATAGAAAAATAGTAAAATTTTCCAAAAATATGTCACAGTATAAATCCTCTATGGTAGTAAACTTTCATGTATCAATTACCTAAATTGTCGATAAAGTGATTATTTTTAATTTATAGTAAATAGTTCCAACCATTGGTGATAAGGTTCTGAATCATTCATCCTTCACATCTTAATCACCTTAAAATTATGCATTATCCCATCATAATATGTAAATTTTAGTCATTGAGTAAAACTACCGGTATAGGACTTCAAACAAAATAACCAATTAATAAAAATTATCAATTCAATGATATACACATACAAAATAAAATATCCCCCATAAACAAGACTCCATACATTGTTATATAACAATATGTATATTTAAATCCCAACCCCTCTCTCTACCTTATAGGTGTCTGGATACTCATCACATGTGGTGTCATTTCAATAAGAAATATTTTCTTATTAATGTAACATTATAAAATAAATGAGTGTTATGCACTAGTATTATTAAATACAAGCATAATGATTGGGTTATGATCAATGGTATCTCATATAATGGAATGTCCTGATTAGTCTTATATAGTCATCTTTTTATTACTATATAATGGAATACTTTCTACGCATCATTTTTTATTTTCTTATTATGGTATTGTTACCTGAGGAGTCATTTGGTTCCTAGAATCATCTTGGATCACATGGTTTTGATGACACTAATTATTATAATGCGATCATCTAGTTAAAGCATAGATTTTTTGAGACACAATATAGGTATTTCCATCCATAGTTATTGAAAACATGTACCAATAATGCTAGAAATATCCAATCAGATTATAGCTATGAAATTCTATTGGTGTTTTCATACAATATCTCCTTATATTTTGTAATAGACCATATTAGGATGATTCGTTCATTATTTTGGTTTTAGGATGAATCTTAACTAATCTTGTGGTATTGTTATGAGATTATTTAATACATTGAATATATGTGTCCCTCTTATCCTATTTACACTCATTAGAGTTCCCATATATTTCATTGTAATTAAACATACTTCCTCTAATATAATTTGGGAAAATATTTTTTCCTCATATATCCCTATCTTAACCATATTGATATAATCTTTCATAAATAAGAAATCTGTCTTACAATTCCACACTCATCATATTTTTTACCCCAACATGTGTTCCTTCAAAGATGAACAAGGAGATACTTCTAAAAATTGATCCATGCTTATTAACATAGATTATTATTCTATTTATAACATATTTTCATGGTTCTTTCAAATGAAATATGTTATTCTGGATAACATTAACATGTTCATATATAATTTTTATTAAAAAAATTCTTTTAATTCCCCACTCATAGGGCCTCATCCATCTTTATCCAAGTTAGATAAATCCTTACACTGAAGCACAAGATCCTCTAGAATGTATATTAATAACATGAACATTAAAATAACTTGTGGTCTATGGAAATCATAAACTCAATTCATTCTATTAATCCACACTTCTATCTTTTGAGGGTCTGAATCCCTAAAAAAATTGGATTACTTTTTTTTGTTGTAAATAATGATACTTTTAGTGAGGTTCATCAATTTAATTTCACTTATAATTAAATTGAATAATTCTCTAAGTATATTTTTGGTTCACATGTGAATCAGGTTAAAAAAACATTTTCTACATCATCTTCTTGTAGGTTTCAACATCATCTAACTTGGTCCATTAATTAAAAAAAAGACCCAGCTATTCTTAAATAAGATGAACTAATATTCTTAAAATATTTCAAATCATAAAAATTAAAAAAATCATTATAACCAATATTGGATAAATATCATCATTATAAGATCAAATTGTCCCTTGTGGGTAATCTTAATAATAATGTATGATATTCAATATTGCACAAATAAATCCAAAAATGATGAGATGATAACACAACTATATGTGTTTTAGAACACATTTTCTACTCATACCACTTTATTAATACGAATTTTCGTATAAATTGGTTATATATATCTTTTATTGCTATATATTTCATGTTTAGAAATGTGTTATCTTTTTACTGGTATCCCAATATGATAGACTAACTAAGACTAATTCCATTTGTAACATCTCGACTCTATATATTTTATTTGAAAGATATGTGTATCCATTAACATTATTGTAAGTCCTCGAGACATAAAAGTATAAAAGTAAATGAAAATGTATTACTTAAACATTGGGGTATGGTTTTATTTTAAAAAAGAATAACCTCTAAAGTCAAAATGAAAAACAATCTGCTATATGATGCATGTGTATAAATAATAAATCTCAAACGGACATAAAATATATAATAATATCATTAGATCAGTGAAAAACTATAACATAGTGTTGAAATAAAATTTCTAGAATATGAAACATTTGAACACAAATGTGGCATCACTAAAACCCCTCCATGAGAGGTCCCCATGCCCTAAACACCATTTTGATGATGTTTCATTGTGATGGTCCACTAGAAAAATATAAGAACATTCTTTTACTTATTTATTAATGAATAAAATCTGTATAAACACATATTTTCATAAGAAAGTATTTATTAATAATAACCAGTGGGATTTCTATACGACACTTCCTAACTTGAGACACTACGATAAGAACACGTAATCTCATAGTTCAATAATATTTTATTTAAACCAATGGGAGGTGCATAAAAGTATTTTATCTTTTTTTTAAAAAATTTAATTAAAAACATAAATAGTGTATGTATTAGAATATCTTTATTTACCCAAACTACACCCATCCACATACACATGCATACATTCCATGAGGTAGTTATATAATCCTATGTGATTACTTGTTGATCCGAAAAGGTATCACTATGTGAAAATTCTCTAGTTTCCTCTAGTTTTCTGCCACTATTCATATTCAGGGCCATATTCAATGAAAATTAATTCACACCAACAATGTATTACAACTTCTAATATAATCACCTTCAACAAAAAAACTATCATTCCTTTTATAACATTCCATTGAAATATTCTTTTCTTTAATGAAAAACTGTAATTTTAAAACAATAAACCATATGGGATCCAAAAAAATTTAAATTTATAAAATTTTTCAATTATCAAGAAGAATTTGATAATATAAAAACCATCAAAATGTTACACTGAAATTCATGATTTATAATTTATGTATCCAAGACATCTAGTTCAAGAATATTTGGTTAAGAGAGATAAGTTATCTACCACACAAAGGATTACTAAAATAGTAAATTACATTACAAAACCTTATGATCCATTCATGATTTTAATTTGATTTAATTAAGTTATTGATGACCTCATCATAAAAAATCATAGATCATACATTTATCTATAAAGAAATGGATCTAGTATTCTAAGTGGGATGATACGAGGATATTTACATAGAAATACAGAAAAAGGATAATAACAATTGGTTTGGAAGATTAAATTCACATAGATCTATTAAAACTAGAATTTAGATCATTATGAACCACCATAAATAGTTAAAATATGATATGAGTTCTAGAAAATTCTAGAAGAGGTTAAAAATGAGGCTTTTGTGGCTACAGATAGAGTTAAACACTAATTTTGGAGCACAAAATTCAATATGTAATTTTTGTAAACATTATTTGGGAAAATATGTTCTGACCATGTGAATAAAATAGTAGAAAACCAAGCTAGTAGCATAGTTGTTTCACATGGTATGAAAAACCATGCATCGACCATGTGAGGCCTCTATCACAAAACATTCATTTCATATTGTTTGTTAGAATGGTTTGACTAATCTCATTCCAACTGTTCTTTTTTATTTTGACTCTAATTAAAAATTTGATCCCAGAATCTAAATGGATTTTAAAATCATTTTTCATTCTATGTTCCAACCTAGTGAATCCCATAATATACTTTTATAGATTCCTAGATGAGTTACACAGTTTCTCATAAATGGTATAAAATCATGTACCCCCAAAACACTTCCAAAACATTCCAAAACCATCCAAAACACCCAAAACTCTACCCAAAAATTTTATAACCTGAAAATAAAAAATGAAATTTTAATATAACAAAAATTACTGGTGTAACATTCTCCCCGCAATATAGATATTCATCCCTAGAAATCATGAGATTTATGGTGTCTTAGAAAGGTTTGGGTCACTTCTCTAGTATAAAGTATTCATATTCCCATGCCTCTTCATGAATCAAATGAGTTTAAAATAAAACTCACACTAAATAGATTCTTTATCTACATTAAAAATTATTTAGTCAATTAAAAATATATATAATCACATGTATAAAAATATCATTTGGTGAATGATCAAAGTGGTACCATCAAATCACACATTCAAGATCTGTCTATAACATAAACAAGTGAGATACATGAAAAAATGTGTTCAAAGATAAGTCAAAGTGTTAAGTCCAATATATATAAATATCAAAAATAAATTCTATAATTTCAAAGGGGTTGGTTTACTGGAAGTTATAATTCACCATCCATAAAAAACTATTTATTTTCTTCCCCTAGAGATACATTTTAGAACACATGGTCTCTCATGGAATACGATAAGTTCTGTTGATTATTATCCCCTTATGTTTTCTAGAATCCTTTTGCAGAAATAATTCTTTTTCTTGATCATCTAAACTTTATCATTAATCTCTATAACAGGGATATGTCTCAAAATGTTTTTTCTCTGATATCCACCCAAAAAATTGAAACGTAATAAGGAAAGATTTACATTAACTAAAATGGATCCATATCTATCATGGATTGATAATTTTTTATAAATGAATTACACATTTTAAAATGATCCCCTGATGAGAAACCAAAATCTATAGCATAAACCTATAGAATGTGTTCTAGTCTATGAACTGTTCAATCAGACTATTAAGGATGATAAATCATATCATGTTCAATTGTATTCTCAATGCCTCTTCAAGGGATCTCTAAATCCTAAAGGTAAACTGAGGATCATGATCATAGATGATAAAAAATGTCATTCCATGAAATTTTAGCTCTTCTTAAATATGGATATTTATCATGTAATCTACCGTGATGCCTTTTCTAATTAATATAATGTAGGTGGCATTTTTTAGTCCATAATCATTTAAATCAAATCATGATTAAAACATTTCATGGAAAACCCATGATAATTTATATTTTGACTTTATCCCAATCCCATATGTGTATAGGTAAATATTTTACCATCTCATCCATTCATTGATACAAGGCTATAACCTGCTAAAAGGTTAGGAATTTTGAGAAAAATAAATCACATTTCATTTCAAACATGTTTATACAAAATGGGTTCTTAGCACCCTGTTTATTTATTAGTTTCATGGTTGAGCCATCTATTTTGAATATTGATAATTAAAAAGTGTTTGTTCTTGGAAATATAGTGGAATGTCCATTAAATCATGAAAATAAATATTGAGGTCCCATATTGTTTCCATCCAACAATGGTCTCCCCACAATTAAGTTTCGACATTATAAAATGGAAACTAGAATCCTAACTTTAATATTTCATTTACTTACTCAAACAAGTAATGAATAAAAGTAAGTATATTGAAAAATAAAACATCATTCCACTTAGTAAAATATTTTAGAATATCCTTTATAGTACTTAGTAATTTCCACCAATCAAAATATTATTTTTCTAATTAAATTTAATAATTCTATCTTAATGTGTCTTCTATATAATTCCCTTTTCTAGGTTTATAAACTATGTCAATGTCAATCAAATAGAGATATTACATCCATCACCTCTATCTAATGTTTAAATATATTTGAAAAATATATTTATCAAACTATTATAGTCTATTAGAGTAGTGAATTTATTATTGAAGAGATATTGAATCCATGTTCTCAAACCATACACTACTGTGGGAAATTACAATTCTGGGTTGGATAACTATTTTTATGAATCTGCATATTTTTTGATCCAAATGCCACCACATGATCTCCCTTACTAAGATCAATGTCACATCGAGATCCATATTCATAAAAATAAACCACATAACCTGTCCCAAGTTCTGGAAAAAAAATAGGTGGTATAGAAGTGAGACTATCCATGAAATCTAAAAATAATCCATGATAATCCTCACTCTAGTGTAAGGAATATCCCTTTATGGTGAAATATGTCATTGGATATGAAATATGTAGGAATCCATGAGAAAATTAGAGAATATTTCTATGCTGGTAATGTTATGGATCTTAGTGCCATTTATCAGTGGTTTCCAAGATACAACAACTTTTTTTCATTTTAAGGCCGAAAAATACCACTTTAATAAAAATAAAATTTATAAAGAATAAAAAATATTATTTCAAAAAAATTATGTTTTGAGAAATTTTATATAATAACTACTCACACAAAATGAACAACATAATATCCAACTGTTCTTCATGTTATATTTTAGTTTGACATACACTATAGTTTCATCTGAAATACTATATTAAAATATTCAAGGATCCACTAAAAGACACAATTCCTCAATTCGATGAATACTATTGTTTCATTTCTAAGACCAAATTTAATAACTACTTATTCATAATGATATTAATGACTCCATAAATATATTTTTTGTGATATCATATTTCTATAAATGGATCTGATGATACTAGGAGAATATATCAATTTAATATAACCATAGGGTTACCTACAACTTATCAAAAATTAAATCTATCTAATATTGTTGATATCTATTATTTATTATACCCTGATCCAGCTGAACCTAATCAATATAGATTTTTAAGAAAAAATCTTCTTTCTTTACAAAAAGAACAATGGAACCCTATGGTGATGTACTCGGTCTTATGAACCCTTTACATAAAAATTATATTAATTTTATATTAGACAACTTTAATTCCATTTTTTCCATTCTATAATATGGAATTAAAAATATAATTTTCCCTATAAAGAGATCAATTGAAAATTCCACTTCCCTTTCTGTTGTAAAACTGGTGATATTTTCTAAAAACAAATTAGGATATCAATACAATAAGGTAGAAATAATTATATTCTCAAATATGACATTATATCCATATTAACTAAAAAATTATAATAAATAGTTCCAACTATTGGTGATAAGGATCCATATCATCTATCCTTCCCATCCCAATCTGCCTTAAAATGATGCACCATCCCAACAGAGAATGTAAAATCTAATCATCACAAAAACAATTGATATGGGAACTGAAAATAACTAACCAATATATACACATGATCAATTAAAAAAAATCCATTTCTAAAATAAAAACTTCCCAATCAAAATATAATCTATTTTTTTATTATAAAATAATATTCACATTTAAATCCCTTACAGTCTCTCTTCCCTAGATGTGTCTAGATACTCATCACATGTGGAATCATTTCAATATGAAATTCCATTATATTAATGAAAAATGGAAAAATAAAAGATTTAGATTCACCAAAGTATCAAATGGAACTTCATGAATGTTTTATTTAAGATGAATTGTTCTTTATATAATATAATTACAAGATTTTCCTTCCATGATCATAATCTTAGTACCATAATAATTCATACATTTAACACTTGTTCAATGATACCATGTTATGGTTTCATTTCTTAAGGAGTTATAGTTTTCTTATAATCACTCAGGATTTCTCTAATTTTTTTATAAGAATTATTATATAATGGTTATCTAGTTCAATAATAATATTTTTGATTTAGAAGAGAATTATTTTTAGCAAATGGCTTTGTTGCATTATGGAAGTAATCTGGGAAAAATATCATCCGATTAAAGTTGTGGAATTCTCTAGGAGGTGATGTAACATCTTATTTCATATTCTCAAAAAAACCAAAATGTAACAATTCAGGATTACTTTTGGGTTTATCAAATAATGTTAACAGGTCTAGTGTTTTGATGATGAGATTCTTTACCACCTTAGATGTATGTTTACCTCTTATAAATATTCCCAAAATTTGACTTCCTAACCCTTTCCATGTAGAAAAAAATACTTCCTCAAACAAGATTCCAAGTAATATCATTTTCTTCCATTATTTCCCTGTTATCCATTTTCCTATAATCTGAAATAAAAAATGGAATATATCTTAGAATTAATTCCAAGTTGCATTCCAGAATTAATGATTCATTCTGTTAATGATTCGTTAGAATATACTTCGTAAGGAATATTCTCTTAGTTCATAAACATAGATTCATATTCCATCAGTGATATATTTTATTACATTATGATAATGAATTATTTAATTATAGATTATTTGAAGGTGTGTAGATAGAATTCTTTTCTAATAAATTCTTCAAAGCCCTCCCATGTATGCTCTTTGTAAACTTTTTCATAGAGAGATAAATCTCACCACAGGTGTCTAATATCCTCTAGCATGTATATTTTTAACATGAACTTTATACAAGGGGATTTCTTAGTAAATAAAAAATTTAAATTCATTTGGTATATCCATACTTCTTCCTTTTTAGGTTTTGGATCCCTATAAAGGATAGGTGGATTATTTTTCTAAATATTCACAGAATGATCCTCTTGGAATGGTTCTTAATATGATTTCCCGTATTAACAACATAAAAATAAAAAATGATCTAAATAATGTGTTACTTCACAATTATTCTAGGAACAACCCATATTTAATGACCTCTATATTTGGTTTTTTGCATTGTTAAAATTGTTTAATTTCACTAATGTAAGAAAAAATTCACCACTTACTCATCACTCACTTGAATCTAAAGACATATAGTATTAAAAATCATCAATTTAAACAACATCATAAAACCAAAAATTGAAAAAAAAATTATCATCATAATATGAAAAAAAATCTAGTGGTGATTATCAATATTATGGCATGTTATGCTATAGTCATCAATTATACCCATGGTGAGATATGAAAACACAACTAGATGTGTTTTAGAACACTTTTTATTCATAGTCTATCCTGGTAACTTGAATATCTACATAAATAGGTAACATATTTCTTTTTATTCTATACATTTTAGGTTATGATGTATCCTTCCTACTTTTTAGTATATTAATATGATGGAAGAACCAAGGTTGAAACCATTTGTAATTTCTTGACTCTAAAAATTGGATTTGAAATAGATGATGTGCCACTAAAATTTAGTGACATAACTAAGATGGTAATATCATTAAATAAATACCAAGGGATTTCATATACATTAAGGGGGTTATTCTCCCTTTAAAAATATTACATCATATCAAGAAAAAATGAAAAAATGAGACCAATTATATACTTCATGAGTATAAACCATACTAATCAATTTAAAATCCAATGAAACAACAAAATAAAATTAGAAATCAGAAAATTATAATATGTAATATCATGAAAAAATAAACCAACAATTTAACACATCATGACCAGGCTAGCATCACTCTGACCACTGCTTAAGAGGACACCAAGCTCCAAGCGCCATTTTGTGGAAGTAGCATCATGTTGCTACACTAGAGAAATATTAAAACCTTCCTTTACATGTGTTATGAAGAATATCATATACATATTCACCAACTTTAATATTCAATGAGTATTAATCATACCAATTATGCATTCAATAAGATACATCCGAACTCACACCACTAAAAAAAGTACACATTAACTCATAGTTAAATAATGTATTCTTTATAAAATGGATTAACATAAAAATAGTTTTCCATTTTAAAATATTTAAAATTAAAATAATAATGATTTATCTATAAGTACCACTTGTAATTCCCAATCCACATCAATCTACTCACGCACATTTTAATTTTATGTGATAATTATATACTCAATAGTGGTTACTCAATGATCATCCATGTCATCAGTATGTGACCATTCTTCAAATGCCTCAAATATTGCACCATTCCCTTAATTTAGTGCCATATAAAATTTAAATTAATTAATTACAACCATATATATCAATTTATAATGTCAATTTTTTCAACATAAAACATCCCTTTAAAAATTTTAATTTAATATCTTTCTTTCTTAAAATAAAAAACTATATTTTTAAACCATAAACCCAAGGGGTATCCTAAAAACTATTTAATTTCCATGATTATATAATTTTCAATCATAGGATATTTGTAACCAAAAAAATCAGAAGTTTCTTTTTAAATAAAATATATTATATTTCAATTTTCATTCCTTCTACTAATATATTAATTAGAGAAGAGAGAGAAGTCAGTTACCTCATAATGGGTGGAGAATGTGGTAAATGGAACTATGAAACCTCTATATTCAATATCAAAACCTATTTTCTTCAATTTATCCAAATAATATCTAAAATAAAATATATATTATAGCACTATCCATAAAAAACAAATTTAATGTTCTCGGTGTGAGGGTATTAAAAGATCATAAGAGAAAGAGAGAGAGAGAAGAGTTAGCATTTAATTTAGAGATCCAATGCACATGGGTCAATGAGAAATATATTCTGGATCAAAAATAACCATGAATAACACTTAGGATATGATATGAGATTTAGATAAAATGATTTGAGGTGAAAAAATGAGGGTTTTAGTGCTAAAGACGTATCCAAACTCTAATTTTCAAATCCTTTAATTCATGGTTCAGGGTTTGTATAAATAGTTTAGTAAACCATTTTCTAACCATGTCAATGATACCAAGAATCACCTGGGGTTTCTCATACATATTCCAAAAGGATTAAAAATCTATGAAACAACTGCGTGATGATACTATCTAAAAAACAATTTTCATTTTTGGATTACACGGTTTGAAAAATAATGTGCCAACATTGCTTTCCTCTCTTTCACCACTTGTATAGTTTCTCCTGAAACACATATGGTTTGGATAAACAATGTGACAACTCTATGACTCTATAATCTTATGTAATTGTTTTTAATAGAATATTCTCTATTTTCCCATCTTATTTGGTAACATCTCACCACCCTGGTCCACTGACAAGTGTCTGGACTGATAGTCATCATTATACCACCTATGTGCCTCCCCATATTCAAGATGATTCTGGCCAACAGTGGTGGAATAAGGTGGAATATTGGGGAAACTATACCCCTATATTAGAGTGCACGTTAAATATATAATCACTTGACACTATCCACAGTAGTAGAAAATCAGATTATACATAACAAATAAAACATCCTGATATAATAAATGAAATTCAGAAAAGTATTTAATGACCACGTTATATAAATAATAGACCACCAACTAGGACAATTAAATATACATAAAAATATGCATAATAATTTAAAATGGATCCATGAATTCCCATGCTAAATATTAGCATAATAACAATATAACATTTTTATCTGTTACGCTCGACCAAAACCAGGCCTCATCTGAACTTGTACCTACAAACAGGTGAACATCTACTCTGTCATGACCCGTCCCCTGGGGCTCATATCGTGACTACTCCAAGCCCACCGTCCATAGGCCAGGGGCTGGCGACTAACACCAAAGGTGTAAATCCCTAAACTGGGAAGGTATTTACCTTTATAACTGTACCCAAACACAATAGAGTACAACTGGAAGAAAACACTAAGTAAATATTGTATAGAAAAAGAGTGTTGGAAAGTAAAAAGGGACCAGAAATACAATCCCAACAGTAAAGTACAAGAACAACTGAAAAAAGGACAAAACATCTGAAAGGTGAAAGTAGATCCGGGATCGTCCACCACGAACCCTACCTGAAGGATAGGTACAAATAGCCTCCTCAGTAATCCATGTTTGTCACACTCCTCTATGTACCATCTCGTCGTATGGACCACCTCCTGGTACCGTCCATTCCTGGTGCTCCTAGCCTCCTTCAGCGTTGTCCATCATCTACATCCAACACAACGAGGTGCGAGCATTGCCCGTGTAGGGGTGAGTATAAAGATACTCAGTAGGTACCCCAAGACCCTCAAGGTCTCACAAAATCCAACAAGGATAAACCACATGGTATGAAGTCGACAGATAGCCCCACTTAGGTATATTCCCATACATATACCTACATTATCAAGTAATCCATCTCAATCATGAGGAATACACAAAGTTACTGACTCAGATCACACTTGTAAACAACTTTTGTAGAATGATATAGATGATCAGATGTATTCATTGATTCATCTAAGCTGTCGGACCCACACATGATCCATGACCAACAGTTGGAACTGTCGGACCCATACAGGATCCAGGAACATTAGTTCGAGCTGTCGGACCCACATAGGATCCAGGATCAGCTATGCTGTTGGACCCAAACAAGATCCAAGGCCATCTATTCTGTCAGACCCACAATGGATCTAGGAACAAAATTCAGAACTGTCAGACCCACACTGGATCCACGAACAGTCGTTAGATCTCTCGGAAAAATACAGGATCTAGGAAGAGTCGTCAGTGTACAGCCAGTCGTAGGGTTCCCACAAAGTATGCTTGATTCCGGGCGGGTCCGCTCCTGAAGCCATGTGTCGATACATAAACTGCCACATCATATCAATTTGATGTATCTCAAAGGTCAGTCTTTTCATAGGGGTCTCAATGTGAGAGACGGCGCGTCAATCCAACGCCCGGTCTGTGAGTTATTGGCATTACCATTCCGAGGGCCCGGTCGGATTTGGGTTCAATACAACTAAACTGTTCCCCATCTACATCCAATACCTAATGTGGGGTATCCCAAAAAAAACTATCTTGCTCCAATATTTTTGTCTCTACAGGTGGTTCATCGATCAGACACCCGTAGACCCAGTTGTTGGCAAAAAGGTTATTTCGGGTCAAAACGGGTCTGGACCAGGGTATGACCCGGTCCGCGGGTCTGACCCGGACCGAGGGGGCAGCCTGGAGGCAGCCCGGCCTAAGGGTAGCCTGGCCCGAGAGGGGATGCCCGGTCAGAGGGGGGTGGCCCGGCAGGAGGGGGCGGTCCAGAGCGAGGGGGAGGCCCGGCCCGAGGGAGCGACCTGGCCCGAGGGGGTGGCCCAACCTGAGGGGGGTGGCCCAAGGGGGTAGCGCAGCCCGAGGGGACTTCCCGGCCTGAGGGGGTGGCATGTCCCGCATTTGGTCTAGCCCATGCGGGGTTCGGCCCGGTGGCCCACGTGGCCAGGCTGGCGGCCCGCGTGGCCTTGTTGGCCAGTGGCTGGAGGCACCCTGTTGGGCCCGCCGAACTGCGTAAGAGGGGGGGTTTGTGTCCCCTGACTCCTAAATGGAACTGGAGCTAGGCACTGGTTTGGTAACCCACGGGACCTAGGAGGGTCTCGTCTTGTCCGGCTGGCTGAGCGTCCTGCCGGTTTACTCCACCGGCGGCCAGCCCAGTAGGCCGCTTTTACTCCACCACCATGGCCAGGGGGACCTGGCTTCTTCCTCCGCGTGGCGTGACAGCGTCGCGCCCCTCCGGTGGCCTGATTTATGCCCATGTGTACCACCGCAACCGGGGGCCTCAACCTCTTACTTTGCGCGGCATGACACCACCATGCCCTTTCGGCGACCCATCGGCCCTACGCCACTAGTTTCTACTCAGCGGCGGGATGTTGCTCCGCCGTGGCCCACCGGCCATGGTCCGATCCTCCATAGGTACTATTGTGCCACCTCCCTCATCAACAACCTAAGAGAAATAGAGGGGTTTGGGCCAAGTCCGTGCGGCTCGCACCCTCCACGTTATGATAATAAAAATTGGCAAATAACAAACCATGATGGAACAAGATTGAACGAGAACAAAATTAAATCAAATCCCCTACCTCGTATCTTTTTTCATTGATGATGATGTGGAAAGGCGGATGTCGATTCTTTGATTTTGAAAAATGAAGAACCTGAGGATGGTGTTGTCAGTGTTTCTCAAGGACAATTCTCCCTTCTTTCTTCCAGTTGAAGAAGAAAGAAGTTGTATGTCATTCTTCAGTGGTCGTTCCTCGTTGGAGAGTTCTTTCTTCCTTGGTGTTCTATCTCCAAGAGCTCCTCAATTCTCCCTTCAAAAAAACGAATGATGCCAAACAAATGAAATAATATATTCTATGTAATTTTAATTGTTGGAATGAATTCAAAATGTGGTGTTTAATTAAATGAGATAACTCACTTAATTAATGGGGTGGAGTTGGCTCAATTAATTAGTGGGGAGGGTCAAGAGTTTTCTCCACTTTAATGGTAGTTAAATGGGTTAAAAATATCAGGTGGTCCCCACAAAAATTTATCCTCCAATGGAAGGTTATGTCTGGGTGGTCCCCTCTACCATATCCTCTCATGGGAGGTTAAGGTGTGGTGGCCCCCACCCCCAATCTCCACAAGGAGGTTTTAACCATGAAATAAAATAATCTACACACATTATTTTTATTTAATTAAATCTTTAAAACCCCAAAACTAACTTTCATTATTGACCAACTATCATCAAGGTGAAATTCTTCTTAAGAGAATATCGGCAATGCAAGTTCAATGGTGCCCTCATATTTTAATTCCAAGAACCAGTTCAAAAGTTATAAAATCTCGCTCATACGTTTACTGAACGTACCTGAACAAAACATCATAAATTGATTCTAGGCACATCGGGCCTCGGAATCATGCGCAGTAAATTTTCGCGGACTCGTAAAAAAATCCCATGTATTTAAAAAAATTCCACCGAATTTTTTGGTCTTTACATACTCTGGTAAAAAATTATTTTTTCAGCCCAACTAGGGATTAATTACAAAACATGGTAGGTTTCAACTAATGTAGTGCCATTATAACCCATATTTCTCATGATATTTTCATGTTACATGACCACCTGAAGTGAATAAATAAATATTGTAAATAAATATCCACAAGACTTCATACATCAGCCCCATGTAACAGTGAATCCAATAACATTGCGAAATAATTTCAACCAAGATAATAACCCAAAATCCACCTTCATTATATCCCCAAAATTATTCTCATAAACCTCTCACCATTTATTTTTCTCTTAGTCATCACATAAATCACCTAGAAGAGTTTTATTTATTTGTTTTAAAAGACATCCTCTATAGGAATTTTCTCACCAGAAAAAATCCCAATATTATCATAAAATTTGTGAAATGATCACTATAGTATACCATACCAGACACACCTAACCCGATTACAATCTCAATATATATTTTAGTCTATGATCAACCACTAAAATACCCCTTATGAGATATCTTTTGATAGTCCATCTAATCATCTCGCCTCTAAATCTATCGAATCCCAAGAATAACTATTCCATAACGATATGGGAGATTCTTCAAGTATCATATACATGGCTTTTGGAATTTTAATACAGGAATAATCCCTATAAGAATATCATAGGACCGCCCATGTAAGAGTTTTCTCTCTAGGATATAAAGGATATAAGAAATTCATCCAACCTCTCCTATGGGTGTTTCTATCCATTCCATAAAATTTCATATGAAATATAAAAAACCAATAATTAATATAAAAATTATAAATTTTTTGTGTCCATATTCCCAACCCACCATGAAATCTAGGTTTAAACATAATAGATCTCAACCCATCTCATCATAGCCTAAGAAAGTACAAATCTTTTATTCAGGTTCTGATTTGAAACTTGTGGTATTCTCTATCTAATTATTTATCTACCCACTCACTATCATCCCACAAGAAAATCCATAATATAATCCCTCTAATTTGGGACCTCCGTCTCATCATTGTCTCATGTAAACACCTTTTTATCTAAGGACAGCACATTTGATGACATAATCAATAAGGTATCTCAGCTTCACTAGCAAAATCAGGTCTCACCAGAAGGGTATCAGTCAAGAGATGTCCCATGGACCATCTCATTCGTCCAGTTAACTCTAGGTTGGTTCACTCACTTTTCACCATTTTATATCTCCTGAGGTTTATCTACATAATCATGTTAATCTTCTTCAAGACATAATCATTCTAGAATCACCTCCTATGATGTTTGAGGACTACCAGGTATCACAATATCCCACCAGACCCTCATAGTTCATTCATTCAAAGTTATGATAGCCCTTCCTTAATAGGTTATCGTGGATCATATGCTTGGTAACCTAGGCCATTGTCGGTCTTTACATGCCTCTTAATGGTTTTGGATCCCCCACTATAACCCAAGTCCCTCATTAATCCATCAACAATGATGGGTACAAGCTAGCATACAAGGGTTGTTGGTGAACCTTGGTGGTCATCTATTTTCAATCAATAAAATTAGTTTAATTTAAAAACATACTTAATTATACCATCATGATTCTCCATTAGTATCATTCTTGACTATCCACATGAAAAATAATGAAACATAAATGACATATGGTAGGTTTTTGAGACCACAAACAAATTCTTAAGCTTTAAAATTTTACCATCAATGGCTGGAAGTATCTGCCAAATCTTTCCCAAGTTCATTCAACCTCAAACATGGTCAACCAAGATCTTATCATTAACATGATCTCCAAACTCAATCAAACAAATAATAATTAAAATTTTATAAAAAAAATTATTTAATTACTTAGATTAGTTCAAACTTGGTATAAAGATGAAAAACTTGTTGATTCATTTTGACACACCGAAAACATGACCAAATACTCTATATCCATATACAACAAACCCCCATCCTCGAGCCAAGAATAATGACTAACTAACAAAATAAAAATTTAATTTAATTTAAGAGTATTTTTTTAATGTCACCTTCATGACATACCTCAATAAAATAAAATTTGGTGATATGTAGATGACATTTGGAGACTCCCTCATCCAAGGAAGTGAAAAAACCACATTATTCTTGTATGATTCAAAAATGATATAATTTAATCTAAACATAATACTTATATAAGTAAACCCATAAATTAATTTGAAGAGAGGATGAGGTAGAAGGTGTTTATAAGAATGGAGAATATACCTCAAATCAACAACTGAAGCCACCAAAACACTTCCATGTTGAGGCCGGGTGAAGGACAGAATGGGGGAGGAGTCCTCACATGGTATATGTGTCTGAGGGGAGGAGAAAGTGAAGCGTAGAGTTATGAATATTAGATTTAAAATGATAAAAACATATTAGTAATAATATAGTTAGTCACACAGTCTGGCCACATGGATGTACAAAACCATGTGCCAATAGTACACCTTCCACTTTCCAAGGCTATCCTTTCAAAATATTTATGATAAAAAGTTAACCAGAACATTATCTAGTTGTGAAACATGAGTAAAAATTACTACAGACACTCAAAAAATATTATGAGGCCTTCAAAATCATTCACAAACCATGGGCCTATGTATTTTAGGCCACATGTTTTGGGTGCATGGATAGCACTAAGAGTGCGCTAATCATGCACCCCCAGGATGACTTTCCACAAATTTTAAATTTGAGACCTAGACCCCTAGGATTACTTAAAAACCATTGAAACATATATAAATCTTCATTATCAATCCAATTTTTTCATTTTAAGGGGTTCCAACCCTCATCATTCTAATCCAAATTGTTGATCAAAGTCAAAATCTCCTTTAATTGAGAATTCAAATTCATTTTGAAATATTGAACTCATAATCAAATTGGATCTTACAATCTCCCCTCCTTAATAAATCAAGTCCCTAAGAAAAATAGTTGGTTTTCCAAATGGACAACTTTACTCACCAGGTCCATGATTATATGCTCAAATTGTCACAAATCATCCTTGAGCCCATGTCGTGTCTACCCTAATCCCGCCTTCCATAGGCCAAGGTCTGGCGACTAGCACCAAAGGCATAAATCCCGATAAAAGGGATGGAATTACCATTATATAGTAAAAAAACACAATAGAGTATGCAACAATAGTAAGCACAAAGTAAAATTGTATAAAAAAAGTAAGTGATGAAAGAAAGGGGATGGAATACAATCCCAACAGTAAGAACAGTACAACTGAAAGTCTAGTACAACAGTAGTAAAGTAAATCAGCAACCACTGAGTCATCCTCAGGGAATCCCACATGAAGGGTGGGTACAGATGGTCTCCTCATCACCTCGTATCCGTCTATTCGCTCCATGTACATCCCGCCAAATGGTCCACCTCCTGGTACTGTCTAGCTCTACAAGTCTCTACCACGATCAGCGTTGTCTATTGTCTACATCCAACACAACGTAGTGTGGGCATTTCCCGTGCAGGGGTGAGTATAACGATACTCAGTTGGCACCCTGAGACCCTAAAAGGTCTCCCAGAATCCGTGAAGGATAAACTACAAAGAAAAGAAACAATCACGAAGTATAAACCAACTCTACTTAGGTATATACCCATACAAATACCTATGTCATAAATTACACTTCGGCTCTAACTCTCGAGCCCAAGCACAACCTAGTCCACACATGAAATAAGTCAATCACACCGATGGTAATGATTGTATGTCAAGACTCAGCTCACATAGGTATACATCTTTATTATAGAGATAGAGATGATTAGATGTAGTCACTGATTCATCATCGCTGTCGAGCCCATGGAGGATTCCAGTACAGTTGTCCTTGCTGCCGAACCCAGAGAGGACTTCAGTACAGTTATCCTCGCTGTCAAACCCATAGAGGATTACAGTACAGTTTTCATCGCTACCAAACCCATAGAGGATTCCAGTACAGTTTTTGTCACAATAGCAGCCATCTCTAGGGTTCTCACACTCAGCACGCACGATTCCGGGAGGGTCCGCTCCTCAAGCCAAGGGATCGATACATCAACTACCAGTAAGTCTCAAGTTGATGTATTCCGAAGGTCATCCATGGCATAAGGGGATAATCCAAAAAAACATATCTAAGATACTGTGCACAAGATGACCAACCCTTTTACAAAGAAAGTACAAGACGTGTTGGTATAAGGTACACTCCATGTAGTCAGACCTCAGGTATTTCCCGTGTTCAACGGCCCGTGTCGAAGGGCGGGTCGTGTAGAAAAGAAATTACACAGCATGTTGTATGGTTACATTCCATGTCCAAACATCTAGGGTTGGCTTCGTGTACACTGGCCATGTGCCGGTACACGGCCTCAACCAGTGTTCTACAACCCATGTAATTAGAACACGGGTTAGCCCGTACCACTGGCCTTATCTGGCTATGTGGTAGAGTACATGCCCATATACTCCACACCATGTCCATGTATCCCCAGGATACACATTGAGTATCACAAATCTATTTCTTCCATTCTACATAGAGAGTACACATCATGCCTCTTAGTCGTGTATTTCTGTCTGTGTCTGTTTATTTCCCAAAATACACGCCGAGTCTCGCATAGCCACCACCTCCTTGTTATGTGGCGAGTACACCCCGTGTGACAGAGGTCACATGCTATGTGTTAGCCATCTGACATCAGAAATCCCCTAACTGTACAATTCCCGCACTACATGGCATGTTCTCCAGGAGTACACACCATGTAGTATACAATTTTACAGAAATGACGCATATGGCCAGCACGTCTCCCATGATGATCGTTCTTCATTTCAACGGTTCATTCGTCACGAAACATCAGACACTAGGTCACCCCGATGTCCCGAAGTCGATTCTGGTGTTTTCGGGATTCCAATCGACTCTGAAAACACGTTTTGAATCCCCAGTCAAATAACGGTCGAGGAACGGTCCATCCCGTTACGGTCTGAACTGTTGCCCGCTATCATCGTCGCACCTCTGCTAAGTCTCCATGAGGTTGAGTAATCAATTTTGGGATCGTTGCATCGCATAACGAAACCGTAATGATTCGTTGTTCATCTCCCATGAAAAACATAAAGAACCACCAACAATCACAATAATGGTAAAGGATTCAGACCATGTCAGTTTGGCCCGGTCTCTCGGCATTAGATCATTAGTAGGTGGTTAAAGAGAAACAAAACAAGAAGGAAAGAAGATTCAACGTTGATCCAATAAAAACACACCTTTACCTCATAATTGATGTTTCACGTTGTCAAGCCGTAGAGATAGGATTCGAAGACGACGTCAGGGTACGTCCTAGGAGGAAGCGCAGTTGACGTTACTTGCGGACGATGTCATCTCCCTTGTCACGGAGGAAGAAGAAAAGAAGAAGTCCTTCGTGGAGAGAAAGTCGTTCTTCGTAGAAGGATGAATATCTCTTCTAATTCCAAAGGTACACCAAAATATTTTCCAAGAAAATATTAAAGTAAGGCTTCTCCAAATTTTAAATTATTGTTCGACCAATTCAAAATAATTCAAAAAGAATGTGCCAATTAATTAATAAGGATATTAATTAATTGAGTTGGTAGACTTAATGAGAGGAAGGTGGAGAGTTTAAATTTAAAATAGGGGAGTTAAAAAATTATTTAAAGGAGGGTTTAAGGGAGTTTAGGGGAGTTATGGGGAGATGAAAGGTTAGGGCTAGTGTGGGCCCAACCACACTAATTCCTCTAATGGGAGGTTATGTGGGTGTGGGCCCCACCCATAACTCCCCTTGGGAAGAAATAACCACCATCCATAAATAAAATTTTGTTCTAAAAATTTTATTTATTTTATTCTAAATCCCTAAAAATTAACTCTCAACTCTCATAAAATGAAACTGTGGTAAAGGTCCCCTTAAACAAATACCAGTGTTGCAAGTTCATTGGTGTCCTAATATTTCAATTCCGAGCACCGGTTCAAAAGATAGAAAAACCCACATGAACGTTTACTGAACTTACCTGAACAAAACTTCAGAAATTGATTCTGGGAACACCTGGCCTTTGAATCAAGTACCATCAGAATCAGCAGACTCATAAAATTTAAAAGTATTTAAGAAAAAAAATTCCTTTGAAATTTCCGGGTCATTTCTTTACTCCCACCTCAGATCTTTACATACCTATAAAGATACAACACACATTAGGGAAATAAATGGGGGTACTATACATGTGTATGTGCCTCCCGCTCCCAAGTGCTCTTCTAGAGGTTCTCGTGATGCCAATGAATGCGCACCAGAGGAATTGACCATCCACATAGGACCCACTCCTATCGATCCCTGATCACCCCCAGAACCTCCATGAATTTTTCCCTGTTATCGATTTCCAACTCCCTATGGTCGATGATATGGGTTGGGTCATGCACGTATCTCCTCAGCTGAGATACGTGGATGACCTCATGCAGCCGGTGCAACTGAGGTAGAAGGGCCAGGTGGTAAGCCACCTCGCCTCCTCTACTGAGAACCTGGAAAGGTCTGATGAAATGTGGTGATAACATTCCGCCCCATCCAAATCTCCATAGACCTTGTCGACGTGAGACCCTTATGAAAATGTGGTCACCATCCTCGAACTCAATTGGTCTCCATATTCTATCAGCATAGGACTTCTGTTTTCTCTATGTAGTCTTCATCAGC
Organism: Viscum album; assembly: GCA_963277665.1. Taxonomy (NCBI): domain Eukaryota; kingdom Viridiplantae; phylum Streptophyta; class Magnoliopsida; order Santalales; family Viscaceae; genus Viscum; species Viscum album. Next base: position 603,426,854 of record OY728161.1, on the reverse strand, counting down.
TCCTGGATGATCTGCACCTTCTCAGTTGTAGCATAAAGCATCTATAGTCCTACAAGTGCTGACTCCCCTAGGTCTGTCTAGCACAGACGTGATCTACAAGGTTGGTTGTACAGTGCCTCATAAGGTGCCATCCCGATGGTGTAGTGGTAGATGTTGTTGTACGCAAACTCCACCAAGGGTAGATGATCCTCCCAACTACAACCAAAGTCGAGGACACATGCACAGATCATGTACTCGAAAGTATGAATGTTCCTATCATTCTGGCCTTCTGTCTGAGGATGAAAGGCGGTGCTCAAGCGAAGCTACATCCGAAAAGCCTCATGTAATCCCTTCCATGGTCGTGAAGTGAATCGAGCATCTCGATCGGAAACGATAGATGATGGCACACAAGGAATTCATACGATCTCCTTAATGTAGAGGCATCCCAAGCTATCTACCGAGCCCTGCTCTCAGATAGGTAGGAAGTGGGCCGACTTGGTGAGTCGGTCTATGATCACCCAGATAGAGTCGTGCACTCTGGATGTATGTGGAATCCCCATCACGAAATCCATGGATATCTCATCCCACATCCACTCTGGGACCTCTAAGGGTTGTACCAAGCTTGCGGGTACTTGGTGCTCCACCTTCACATGCTGACAAGTGAGGCATTGTGAAACAAACTCTGCTACATCCTTCTTCATACCTGGCCACTAGTGCTGTCATCTGAGGTCCTGGTATATCTTCTCCACTATGGGATGTACCGCTACAGGGGAATTGTGAAACTCCCTCAACACTTTCTCTTGTAGTGCAACTGGTACCATGGTGCGTCCCCTGAAGAGGATGACATGCTCACCTCCTTCATAAAATCAATTAGGTGCCTGCCCTGAGGATATCTGAGTACGTAACGTCTCACAGTCAATGTCCCCACGTTGTGCCTCCCTGACGCACTGAAGAAATGGAGGAGTGATTCTGAGAGACTGAAGAATGTTTTCTCCATCTCTATCCACAAAGGATATCTGTAACGTAGCTAGCTGCTCCGTCAACTCCCCTGGTAGCTGAATTCCTGATCTCCTACTGATAGCATCAGCTACAACCTTCCCCTTCCCAGTAGTATTGACTATCTCAAAGACATTGTCCTGGAGGAACTCGATCCATCGGCGTTGTCTCAGGTTCAGGTCCTTCTGCGAAAAGATTTTCTTGAGACTCTGGTTGTCAGAGTAGACTATAAAGCGATCACCCATAAGATAGTGCCACCACATCTTCAAGGTAAATACCATTGCTCCTAACTCTAGGTCATGGGTATCGTATTTATGATCATGCTATCTCAACTACCGTGAACCATACATGATCGCTTCTCACTCCTGCATCAGGACACACCCGAGTCCAGTTCCCGATGTGTCACAGTACACTACGTACCCAATGCCCTCCACCGATAGCCTCAAGATGGGCGCACTGGTCAATCTCTGCCTCAGCACATGGAAGCTCTACAAGCATCTCTCTGACCACATAAAGGGTTTCCCCTTCTTAATCCAAGCTGAAAGTGGTTCTGCAACTCTGGAGAAGTATGGAACAAATCTTCGATAGTATCCAGCCAGACCCAGGAAACTCTGCACCTCTGTCACGCTCCAGGGTGGCTCCCAAGCTAGTACTGCCTCGATCTTTGCTAGATACACTGCATCTCTAGCCTCCAATATGACGTGTCCCAAGAAGTGAACCTCTCGAATCTAGAAATAGAACTTCAAGAACTTACCATAAAGCTAGTGATGTTGGAGTGTATCAAGTACAACCCACAAGTAGTAGGAGTGCTCCTCCTCAGTGGTCGAGTAAATCTATATGTCATCGATGAAAACCATGACAAGTCAATCGAGGTATGGCTATAAGATCTGATTCATGCGAATCATGAAAACTTCTGGAGCGTTGGTTACGCCAAAGGGCATAACCAAGAACTCGTAGTGGCCATACTGACACCTAAAGGTCGTCTTCTGTACATCCTCATCCTGAACCTTGAACTAGTGATAGCCTGACTTGAGGTCTATCTTCGAGAAAAATCATACTCCCTTGAGCTGATCAAAGAGGTCATCAATCCTCAAGAGTGGGTACTTGTTCTTCACGGTCACATGATTCATGCAATAGTAGACGACACACAGTCATAAGCTCCCATCCTCCTTCTTGGCGAACAAAATTTGAGAAGCCCAGGGTGAAACACTAGGTTGGACGAATCCCTTCCCTTGAAAGTCCTCCAGCTGTACCCGCAACTCACGAAGCTCAGCAGGAGTCATCCGATAAGATGGAGTGAATATTGGTGCGGTCCCGGGGTACAGGTAAATGTAGAAGTCTACCTCTCTGCGAGGAGGTAGTCCTGGAAAGTCGTCAGGAAAAACATTTGCATACTGATCCACCACAATAGGAATACTCGGACTCCGCACATCAACTGCTCCAATGATGAGACTAGCCAACTGATGTGTGATCGGCTTTCCTCTCCTCTACGTAAGTCCATCCTGCACTTCAAAGGATCCCCTCTCGCTGGTGATGGTGAACCTTCTCCCATCCATGCGGACACACCACACTTTGCGCCTAATACAATTGATCTGAGCATGGATTGTGGACAACCAGTCCATACCAAAGATGATGTCGTAAGGCCTCGATGCCACTACAAGAAGATCCCAGCCGAAGCTCTCACCTCCTAGAGTAAGTTCAAACTACCAGCACCAATGTGTAATCATCAAGTCTTCTCCCATAGGAGTCTATAGCTGTAAAGATCGAGCCAACAGCTCCATTGGAATATATGAGCTCCGAACAAGGGCAGAAACACTAAAAGAACGACTCGCACCCGTTTCTATAAGTACTACAGCAAAGTTGGAGTAGACACATATAGTACCTAGAATCATCTCAAGTGCACCGTGGTCGTAGGTCTTGACTTCCTGGAGATGAGCCTGCCCATGTCTGCCAGCCCCGTGAGGTTGGGGTGGTCCTCCAAGTGGTAGTGGTGGTAGAGCCTCAAAGCGTCGTCCACCACCCGCTGCTCGGCCAGCTCCACTGCCTCATCTGCCTGCTCCATGCGGACCGCCACAGTCGAGCATCTGCCTCTGCCTGGGAGGTCCCTCTACTATCTATTTCTCGTCTGCATGATGGGTTAGGCAGTCTTGATCCATGTGACCATGACCTCCATATGCATATCACTTCCTTCTCCTCATATAGTTGGCAATGTTTCGGGTGCCCCGCACAACTGAACCTGTATCCTGAGGTCTCCCACCTGACGGCCAGATCCTCTTGGAGCATAAACCTCCACCATCTACCTACTTCTGCATGTAGGAGACTCGCAGCAAGGATCACCATAAGATCAGCTGATGTCCCTACTAATCTCAAAACTCTTACAACAGCCTCAAGCCAATCCTCGGCTGCCTTTGGGTCTGTATCTCCACGGAACCTGGGCGGCCTCTCTCACTGCAACTCATGTAACACACTCAGGAGGTGTTCACTCTCTTCTGTTGGGGCTGGTAGTATCGGTGGCTCAGTGGGTAGTGGTAACACTGGTGCCTTCGCTGTGATGGGGCCCTGCACCAAGGCCTCATCGCTCGGTAGGCTACTATCCCGTATGTAACTCGAAACACTACCTGGAGGCCTTAATGGGGCCATACTGAAAAGAAATAGGTGTTCCATGGTCAAAAAGTATACATATTGAGCTGATACAAAGTAATCACAAATAAAACTTTTGAAACACACATGCAATCCAGTTTTTTTCGGCACCGAGTCGGAAATCAGAGGTTTGGGTCTTGTTGTATGGATACATCGGTCGATGCACTAACACTGGACTCCCTGGACTGAAAACCACACTCAATACTCTTAACACTATTTCCTCACAAAAAATAATGATCAGAGTCCTATGTTATGTGGTAGAACCGACTCCTCTGATACCAATTTTTCACGACCCGTCCTCAGGGCCCATGTCGTGACTACCCCATACCCACCTTCCATAGCCCAGGGGCTGGCGAATAGAACCAAAGGCATAAATCCCGATAAAAGGGAAGAAATTTCCCTTATATAGTAAACAAACACATCAGAGTACACAATAGTAGTAAGAACAATGTAAAACTGTATACAAAATTAAGTGCTAAAAGAAAGGGGCTGGAATAAAAGCCCAACAGTAAGAACAGTACAACTGAAAGTCAAGTACAACAGTAGTAATGTAAAGTAGAAACCACTGAGTCCTCCTTCGCAAATCCCACCTGAAGAGTTGGTATAGAAGGTATCCTTGGCGCCTCAGATTCATCAGTCTGCTCTGTGTAGGTCCTTCCAAATGGTCCACCTTCGAGTAATATCTAGCTCTACAAGTCTCTACCACGATCAGTGATGTCCGTCATCTTCATCCAATACAATGTAGTGCACGCATTTCCCATGCAGGGGTGAATATAACGATACTCAGTAGGGCCCCAAGACCCCCGAAGGTCTCCCAGAATATACGAAGGATAAAATACAAAGAAAAGATACAATCAAGAATTATCAACCAACACTACTTAGGTATATGCCTATACATATACCTAAGTCATAAATTCCAGTTCGGCACCAAATCTCGAGCCCAAGCACAACCCAGTCCACACAGGAAATAAGTCAATCACACTGATGGTAATGATTGTAAGTCAAGACTCAGCTCACACAGGTATACATATTTCATAGAGAGATAGAGATGATCAGATGTAGTCACTGATTCATCATCGCTGTCGAACCGATAGAGGATTCCAGTACAGTTTTCCTCACTGCCGAACCCACGGAGGATTCTAGTACAGCTGTCCTCGCTGTTGAACCCACAGAGGATTCCAGCACAGTTGTCATCACTACCAAACCCATGGAGGATTCTAGTGCAGTTGTCATCGCAGTCGCATACAGCTCTAGGGTTCCCTCACTCAGCATGCTCGATTCCGGGAGGTTCTGCTCCTCGAGCAAAGGGATGGATACATCAACTACCATGAAGTCTCAAGTTGATTTATTCCGAAGGTCCGCCAAGTCATAGGGGGGTAATCCAAACAAAACTTATACAAGATACTATGCACAAGATGACTGATCCTTCTACGAAAAAGTACAGGACGTGTCGGTATAAGGTACACGCCGTGTAGCCAGACCTCGAGTACTACCAGTGTTCAATGACCCATGTCAAAGGGATGGTCGTGTAGAAAAGTAAGTAAACGGCGTGTCGTATGGTTACACACCGTGTTCAAAAATCTAGGGTCGGCTCCATGTACGCTGGCCATGTGTTCTTACATGGCCTCAACATGTGTTCTCCAACCCGTGAAATTGGTACATAGGTGAGCCCGTACCACTGGCCTTGTCTGGCTATGTGGTAGAGTACATGCATGTGTACTCCACATAATGTCTGTGCATCCCTGGGATACACACCGAGTCTTGCGAAGCTGTTTCTTCCATTCTACATAGAGAGTACACGTCGTGCCTCCTGGCCATTTATTTCTATCTGTATCCATGTATTTTTGTTCATTTCCATGTATTTCTGTCCGTTTCCATGTATTTCCCAAAATACATGCCGAGTCTCCCGTAGACGCTACCTCCTTGTTGTGTGGCGAGTACACACCATGTTACAGAGGTCACACGTCGTGTGTTAGAAATCTGACATTCGAAACCCCAGCCGTAGGATGCCCGCACTACACGACATGTTCTCCAGGAGTACATGCCTTGTAGTCTAGAATTTTCCTGAAACGATGCCTTTGGCCAGCACGTCTCCCTTGATGCCTGTTTTTCATTCCAACATTTCGTTCAAGGATGAAGTTCTCTTCTAATTACAAAGGTTCCACCAGAATATTTTCGAAGGAAATATTAAAGTAAGGATTCTCCCAATTTTAAAAGATTTTCCAACTAATGAAAAATAATTCAAAAAAATGTTCCAATAAATTAATGTTGATATTAATTAATTGAGTTGGAAAACTTAATGAGAGGAAGGTGGAGAGTTTAAATTTAAAAGACAGAAGTTAGAAAATTAATTAAAAGAGGGTTTAAGGGAGTTGAGTGGAGTTATGGGTAGATGGAAGGTTAGGGCTCGTGTGGGCCCCACTACACTAATTCCTCTCATGGGAGGTTATGTGGGTGTGGGCCCCACCCCTTCCTCCCCTTGGGAGGAAATAACCCCTATCCATAAATAAAATTGTGTTCTACAAATTTTATTTATTTTATTCTAAATCCCTAAATATTAACTCTCAACCCTCATAAAACAAAAATGTGGTAAAGGTCCCCTTAAGCGAATACTGGCGCTACGAGTTCATCGGTGTCCTCAGTTTTCAATTCCGAGCACCAGTTCAAAAGATAGAAAAATCCGCACATACGTTTACTGAAGGTACCCAAAAAAACATCAGAAATTGATTCCAGGAACACCGTGCCTCGGAATCAAGTGCCGTCAGAAACCACAGACTCGTAAAATTCCAAAGTATTTAATGAAAAAAAAATTCCTTGAAATCTCTGGATCTTTACACAAATGGTCGTGTTCCATTGTCCAAACCTAATGTCCTTCTAAAAAACTACCTTACAACTAGAGAACTTAGGCCACCCAAACAAGCTTCCTCTTTTATAAAAACCACTAAAATAGAAATATGACTCTTACCGGATCATTTCTATCCTAAGAGATGGCTATTTCATAGTATCATTCATCAACTGTCATATGGTTCCCCCAACATAATGACTACATTATAATCGCCATTTTTAATATTTTGGAACCACTTCTATAGGAATTTTCAATTGAAAAAAACCCTTAGACACCTAATGATGCCCCTAGAAATGATTCCAACTACTACACCTAACCATGTATGTGAACACCATTCAAAATTTTTGATTCATCATTTCAAGTCAGAATAGTAGCTCCTCCATAAACCATTCGGAGCATGATCTTGTCGAACAATTGTTAAAACTCCCCGGACAATGCCCGAGACACTCATATAAAATCCCAAATGAAGTGAAAATTTTATTTATTCCCCAACAACATCTAATTACTTTGTGGTAACACAATAAGTTCAACTATTGGTCGAATCCCCTTGAAAATGGTCATCTCTAGTTATTGGCGTATTAATGAAACATAATCATGATGTCTAAAAACCTGGAGGCAGGGAATGATTGTCCTAGCCTAATATCCATACCCCATTACCGACTCTCAGTTATATTAATTTGTCTAAAAATCTATAATCCATTTCCATTTTCATACTACAACATGAACACAATCACAAAGCTGACCTGATAACACACACAAACCCATCCTCATCATGGCGCTCCTGCATGGACCCCACCCAATACAATATCTATATACACATAGCATTACCCAAGGAGTCCAATAATACATTGGTAAATTTATCACCTAGCATAAAAATACCAAATTGACCATCCAGTGACAAGTCCCACTCCCTAAAACCTTCTCACACATGGGTCATAATCTTATGATGAACATTTATCTCTTCGCCTCAGGATCAACATTATCATTATACTTCCAGAACATGTTCTCAGAAAGTATGCCCCATTCCACATCCACCTTCAATTAAAATGAATATCATGTCCAAACCCACACATTTATGATCTCCATGTGACACTCTACTTGGTTCATGCTAAACTATCATTAAACACTATTATCATATCCCCCTAAAAATTCATGTCATGGTTCTCCATTGGTTAAACAATTACACAACACTCGATCCACATTCCAAAAAATAATGAGTTGTACGTCATCAAAACTAGACTCAAATACCTAAACCATCATTCAACAATAGCCCATGGAATGTCAGTCCCAAAACATCATGAGCCCCATTAGAATTCCTCTTCAAAATCTAGTACCTCACTAATGTTATGACTCATCCCATGACTTATTACTCATGGAGTCATTCCAAAACCATAAAACATACATCATTTGACCAAGGCGCATCATCCTCATCCATATGTATAGGCCCCACCCAAATCCATTCCTATAATAAGAATCCACCTACACTCTGACCATGCCACGAAAACAATATCCAAACACATAGGGTTGAATGCCACTCTGGTTCTACCCTTGAAACTGCACCTTGTTACTGAAGGAATAAATAACCATGGGGTTCTTCACCACATAACCCCATGGTATCACCATTTTTAGGACACATGCCTTATGGAACACTACATGCACCTATCCCATCATGATCATTAAACCATTATCACCATATATTAGGAACCACAAAACCCAGTACAACCCGTCTCATAGGGTTCCCTCGAACAACATGAACCACCAACCCACTATGGTCTTACATCAAACTAATGTTCTCAATATCTCATAGTTAGCCCAAAATACCATTTTTGGAATCATGGTCACTTGGTCTAATCAAATATCTAAAATTTTAAGACTCTCGCCATGGACACATTTCATAGAATTTCATTTATGATATCATCTTAACCCATAACATCAATAATCTAGGAACCCACTCATAGGGTCTCACAATTGATGGAATCGCATATTGAACACCACCTAAAACTAAGGAACCCATCCTCATGATGATACACCTATAGGGCTACTACCACGAGGATTATATCTTGCTAATCAAATCCTATCACAACCCATGGAATTTCTCAAAATTAAGCATTCTAAGGGAAAACACTGCCACATTGTTTAGTTATGTATAATTCCATTCGAATTTATAAGGTAAAACAATCTATAGTTTATCGAATAAACCTTAAATAAACAAACCTAAATGATAACAACTTATAAGGGGATCATGTTTTGGCATCCAATTCCATACCAACACACTAGGGACACTACACTGCAAGTTCATGTGGACAACATCATCATCCCCATCATTGAGCACTACACCAAAAAATGCACATGACCATCCATTTTAAGTCAATCCATATACATGTCAGCCTAGTTGGATAGAATTACACCAACTACTTATTTGGAAAAACATCGTACGAGTAGTTTTATATAGATTAATCAACCAAGGATGTTTCATCAGAAAAATCACACACTACATGACACATAATTCATTTGAATCCTATATGCCTGATAAGATGTGTGATATTACTCTTTCCTCTATTATCCAAGAGTCATAACTCCATAATAAATAACCAAATACATAACACATGTACATCAAACAAGGAAAAAATTAATATTTAACTATAAAAACATGATCCAAAATGTAAATCCCATATCCCTAATAACCTAAAAATCCTATCGGAACATACCTTCTCAATGCACTAGTCCATTGTTCATCAAATCCTCTAACACATTCCTAAAACACCATTCTACCTTGTCCCAAAACATTATGAGAAAATAAATGTAATACTTTGCAGACCACTGTCTTATGTCCATAACTACAACCACCACTATACCTCATGCAAGCCTCCCTATATTCCAAAGGCAACCGACTAGTAGTGGGGGTCTAAGGTGGTATTTTTTGAAGACAATATTCCTTATATTAGAGTGTCTAATAATTAAAAAATCACTTAAAACTATCAACAGTAGTAGAAACACTATTGTTATTTAAGGTCATAATAATTGTCAAAAACTACTTGTATAGGCTGGAGAATAGTTGGTATTGACTATACAAATAGTTCTCCAAACCACTAGCTACAGTGAGATTGGGAATGGCCTCTACCAATGGTTTTTAATGAATCATTATTATAGGGTGATCTAAATTTTATTGTATCCAATGGTTCCCTATAAAATAATTGTTTAAAGCTATACCAATGGTTATAAAAATGTTCTTATACCCCCCCCCCACAAAAAACATTCCACAGCCAGTAGGAGCCATGGCCTTCCCATAATACCTAAAATTGAAAAAAAAAATCCTTTAATGTAATGAAAATGAAACATACTCAACAAATAGGACATTGTCAATAAATAGAACCGATAATCCAACCAGCACAATATCCTAAAAAAACCTATAAACAATGAAACCACAATCTCAAAACTAATAGAACCCAAAATTTAACCAAAAAATCATCCTCAAAGATCCACAAACCAATAAAAAATAACAATAACATATGAAATAAATTAATGTGTTTATCAAAAGATAAAAAACATAAAGAACATAAAATATATTCGTTCATAAAAAATAATTAAAAAAATTTCATAAATATAATTCATAAATTTAAATGATCAATCTGTAACTCATCACCATCTCTATCGATAAAATCATCTTTAGACTCATACATATCATTTGCCTCATACTTGTCCTCAATCTCATCCTTTCCCTTGCCCTCTTCCCCACCATCATCCTCACCCTCTTCCTTTCCATCATCCTTTACATTGCCATCACCAGGAATGTCATCATCCCAACTACCACATGGTTAACTACTCGATGCTCTATATAATGTATACATCATTGAAATATACATATCACAATCAATGGTAGTATCTAGTGGAGGTGATGGACATAAAACTTCCATCGATTTCCTAAAATCATCATTTTCCCACATATTATGCTATAAGTTAGCTTTTCATCCTTTTTTGTCCTTAGCCACATACTATGCTACCTGAGAATTATATTTTTCCAACTTGATTCTACTATACCCAGAACCTAAAGTGTACCAATATCTCATCGATACAACAATATTCCTTTGTCTAAAATGTACACTACCATGGTGATCATCTCCCACAACATGATGTAAGTGATCGTTTGGACAAAATATTTCATCTTCTAGGGAATTGGGGGCCTCCAAATCACACTGTTACAAAAAATAGACTATTAATTTTCTAAATATAATATTAAAATTTGAAATCAAAAAATTAAAACATATAATCAGCTACTATGTTGATTCATTTATCATGCTTCCATATTTTTTGTTTCTTATCAAGAAATGCAGTTTTTCTCGAGGCACACAATATTCAATATTCAAGAACTCCCTATACAATGACATTGAATATAGAAGACATTAATTAATAATATATTAATAGTAATAAAATTAATAACTAAAATAAAATGGTTATTAATTCTAAATGAAGCTGGAAATAAAAAATATGGTAGATTAATTATAAATGAGTATCAATTAATGGTTTATAAATATAAATAACATATATATACGTCAACTAGTCATCACAGTAATCAATAAAAATGTGGATGTGTGATCACAATTGTTAATAATAAGAGGGATATATATTACTATAACATATTGTAATATTCATGGATAGGTTATCAAAACTCTAATAACGAATATAGCATAATGGATTATGTGTTTGTATGATTTGATAATACATATTTCATTCCTTAAATGATCGTTTTGATATTTTAAATGTTTTAATTGATTTATTATGATATTATGACTGAATTAAAATTTTTTTCTCCATCACATTAGGTCCTAGATTTCTTTTAAACCCCCCATTTTATTTCTATGATCCAAATTATGACTAAAATCATTATTTTTCATGGGTAATTTCTAATTGTTTCATTCTAAATAGATAAATGGGATTTAAGATCATGTTCTTCCTCAAAAAGATAATTATAACATATTGAATAAGTATATTAGAATAATTTTCTCAATAAGAGATGTATAATGTTTTAAAGGGGTGGGATATATAGAATATTTATTTACATTATATCATCTTTCAATTATTATTAGTGTAATGGATGATTGTTCATCTACAATGGGTATTGTGTATCTATGATTATGACAATGGAAAGTCATTTATATATAGGATGTAATTATATCTATATAAAATATAGTGTTTCATGTTTATTTTGATTAAAATTATCAGATATTCAAGTGTACAATTGGGTTCCATATAATAACATATGACATATTCTGTGTTCCAATTGGTCTACACAACAAAGATCATGGTCTCAATGTTGTGATATAAAATGGAGTCATTGGAACCAGTTAATATAGATTGAGATTATATTTCTAAATATTCAGTTGATTAATTTATTTTGTTTTTATTAATTAAAATGATTCTCATAAACATAATGGTTTTTGAAAATATATTTTCATTGATTTACTATATCATTATTTAAGGTATTCTCCATTTTTTACTATGTCTCATTCTCTTATGAAATATAATTTTTGAAGATTAAAATTTATATAATATGTTTGTTGAATTTGATGAATTTTTTTCATAATATAAGGTATTAAGGATTTTATCCATATTCATTTTAAAGGGAAGTATCAATAGTATTTCAGTTTTCTTTTATATTAAAAGTAGTGAAATTTAATAAAATTTTCCGTGGTTTTATAGATTTGTGACATGCTCACAAGGATAAAAATACTAATCCTAAAATATAATGACACACTAAATACATTCTAAAATAAATTAAATAATAAGTGATCATTTATCCAGCGTAATTCGAATTGGAATAAAATATGGGGGAAATATTAGAAATTTGATGTCCTAAAGAAAAATTATACACGTGTTTCGTATGTGTTTCCTCTCCTAGTATGAAATCATAGTCATCCAAGTATATCATAGCAACTTTCTTCTAATTATTCTAGAAAATTCAGAAAAAAAAATTTCAATAATACAAAAGAATGTATTAATGAAAATCATGGTAATTTTTATTTGAAAACCTTAAATTTTATTACTACATTTAACTTGGTACTCATATAATGAGTAAAAATTTCTCAATAATATTCTATAGAAAATTCATCCATATAATGTGTGGCCTCTAAACCTATACCAAATCTAGAATTCTATCTACTATGAAACTCAGGCTTATTGCCTCCCCACGATTCAATTAATTCCCAGAGTTGTGCTGACCTTTCAGCCACACCATTTGGAAAATTAAAATTATGAAAGAACAAAAATATTAATTCATATAAATATAATAATATAACATTATATCCAATTATTTTTTACCCATATTTTTTCCCAAGAATTATCCTTTACTTCACATGGATGGTGTCTCCATGAGAGTTGACTATTGAGAATGATGTTAGAATATTTGGAAAGGATCACTAATAAACTCTTACATTACTGCCCTATTTTTACAATAATTTAGTTGTCTTTCTTGTACTCCACCATCATGAATGTGTGATGGTTACACATCACACACATGAATGTACACCCATGCCACTTATTATAATCTCTAGTTGATAATGAAGAAAAAAATATTATATCAGCAAAATTTATAATAAAATTAAATTATGGTAAAAAAATTAACTAGGGTTATATAAATATACCAGTTCCAGTTTGGTTAGAGGGAATAATTAGATCTTAATGAAATGAAGGAATATCAACCTGTATTGATAGAGTGGGGCCTAATATCTTCTATGTAGGCTTATAAAATCTTTAAGGAGGTGTTTAATAAACAAGAATGTAGAAGCTGAGGGGGAAGGAAGTAGAAGGAAAATAAGATGGAGTTGATTAATCTAAAAATGAATAATGTGGATTTGGAATAGTAATCATAATTGAATACAATAATGATAGGTGAGGAGGCTCAAATGAAAATTGTGGTGATAACATGGGCTACCTAAGTATCATGGGATTCTGTAACAACACAATAAGATTATATGATTGTTATATGGTACATCAGGGGGGTTAATGTGTGATCAATTATGCCAACTAGAGCATCTAGAACTTATATACCCCCCCCCCTCATATCACCAACATGAGAACTAGAAACACTAGTCCAGTTTATGAATAATTGGTGCCTTATTGGTGGATCCAGATTAAAATTTAAAAACAAAATTAATCACATCACATTAAATGTTATTAAAATAATTTTTTTTGAAAAAAATACTCACAATGGGCAATAAATAAAGGAAACCCATCTCCCTCATCTGGGGATTGTTTTCTACAATACTTTATCTTCATATCTTATAAATGTTTTTCATTTTCAGTATTTGGAAATATCTATTGAATTAATTATAAATCCATTACTAATGTGTCACCCATTAAGAAATATGATGATGCATGACTTAATTAAGTAATACCACTTGTCAAACCAAATACTGGATACATAGTGATATAACAAAAACATTTTATATATAGTGGTTAGAATATCAACTCATAATACATGTGATTGAAGAAACAATATGTTAAAATTTTCATGTTTAGATTGGGTATGATATAGTTTTCTTCTATTATAAATTGTATACTATGCAATTTTTGTTAGGTCAATTAGATCATTCTTGTCAATTTATTTGGTAATTTTTATATTTTAATTTTTTTTGTGATATTGGGTTCAATTTTGTCACTTTATTAGGACATTTACCCATTTTTATTTATTATAGGTGATTTAGTTCATATTTTTGGTTAGGTAATATTTCCATTTTTTTGTTTGGTCATTATTTTCATATTAATTTGTTTAATAGGACCAATTCAATTCATCTTTTTTTAATATAATTTAAATGCTTCAGTTTTTTTGGTTTTATAAGTTTGAATATGGTTCAATTCAATATAAGAAAATGATACTCAATGAAAACTACAACTAGTAAATATTTAAAATACAAATGATGGTTTTGTTAGATACCAAATATTGTTAATAATTAGTAAATAAATATTTAAAGAACCTACATCAAAAACCATAATCGAGATAAACCAAAACAATGGATAACACATAAGAATTACTCTATATATTTCCCAACACAACTTCAGTTTCACAATTAACTTTGAAAAATGATGTATTTGAGTCATCATAAGTAATAAATGGATTAGGGTCAATGGGATAAGGGATGTTATCAATTACATCATCACCATTATCTAAAATATATCTATGGGATTACTTCAATAATCGAACGAAATTTATTTCAAACATGGTCTTTAACATAAAAAAGCATATTTTACCATCAATCCCAATACATCTGGTTCATCGGTAATAATAGTGTTATTCATGTCAATAAATTGAAATCCACAATCAATAATAAATCTTCATTCATCATCAAAGAATCAATCGACTAGAATTTCATCATAGTGACTCAAAAATGAGAGTAAAAATCCAATATTAGTATTTTCTCAATGACTCCATAATAAGACACATTTTCAAATTGATTCCCACAGTCTAATTCACTAGCATAAAAGTCTATTTTGGTTGTTACTATTACACCATATTTTTATGTTCTCATATTCATTACTCATTCAGTGATAATAAATCTATACACATTAATCACAATTGATTTGGATTCACAAACCATGGAATTAGCACAAAAAGCCAAAGCTCTCATTTCCTCAAAGACATATTAAGAAAGAAAACACAATACTAAAAATATAAATAAATTTCAAACATAATTAAATAATAATTTTATTAATTTATTACACTAATATTTATATCGTCAAATTAAAAAAAAGCAGAAAACCATTTTCTATACAAATTATATCACCTTTTCAATGTTAAAGAAAAATGATTTCTATTTATCATTTCTTTCTATTCTATACTAAAAAATAAAAATAGTTAACAAATATATAAAAATACATGATATGTCACAATATATACCTATTAATTTTAATTACTTAATGTAACCATCAAACAAACCATATATAAAGAATAATTTTTGAAGTTTCATCTCCATCTCTTCAATCCATAATGTGGTCAATGCATATATTCTGAGAATCACCCCTATTTGGGGAACTAATGGAAAATAGGGTTTAATTTTCTCATATTGTTCTTATTTATTTCCCATTGGCCTTTTGTGCCATGTAGTTATAATAATATAATACATTTAATAGAAATTCATGCCAAATCTATCATGCCATAAACTATAAAACTCAATCTTATGCCTCCCCACAACTAACTTAATTCCATGAGCTATGTTGGTCTCACAGCCACACCAATGTGAAAATTAACATGAATCTTCCACCAAAATATTAATTCATATATATATAATATTAAAATAAAATAAAATCCAACAACTTTATTTACTTATATTTATTCCCATGGTTTATCCATTACTTCATTTGGTAAGTTTCTCCATGAAAGTGCACTAAGGAGAATTATATCGAAGTATTATTAATGTTTCACCATGCAAATTCTATATTCCCACCATTTTTCAAATAATTTAGTTGTGTTTATTGTAATTTTCCATCATCTATGTGTGGAATTTCTATACTGCACGCATGCGTGTATGACCACACCACTTATTAAAATATGTTGTCATTAAAAAATGAAAAAAAATATTATATCAATACAAATTATAATGAAAAATAATTATAGTAAAAAAAATTACTATGGTTATATAATTATACCTAATGAAATATGATCAGTGGGAATCGCAAGATCCCCAGGAACTAAAGGAACATCAACCTATATAGTTGTATTTAGACCCTATTATACTCCATAGGCTAAGAATGTGTCGAAGAATTAGTCTAAGAATCAATAATGTAGAAGCTTGGGGATAATGAAGTATAAAGAAAATAAGATAGAATATATGGACATGAAAATGAAGCTCTATAAAACATCTTCAAATATAAGAAATATAGCTGAGGATTCTCATAAGAAAGTGGTGGTGAAAAAAGGGATGATCTAAATAGCATGGGTGTTTGTAACAACATTGTGGGATCAGAAGATGTGGTAGATGGTGAATCAAGGGGTGGTATGGGGTGTGATCAGGTATGCCAACTAGAGCACCTTACTCTATCACCCCCTCCCCCATATTGCTAGCCTAAACACCGATACCACTTGGTTGGTTGGTGAATAATTGGCACCTTCCTTGTGGATACAGATTAAAAGATAAAAAAATTTAATCAAATAACATTATAAGTTATTGATATATATTTTTTAAATAAAATACTAACAGTTGGAACTAAAGACAGGATTCCCATATAACTTCTTCGATGCTTGTTTTCTTCCATAATTTATTATTAATATCTAATAAAAAAATCATTTGGAAACAAATATTAAATTAATTATAAATCAACAAATAATTTTTAACCTAAAAAGGAAATAATATGAGACATGAATTAAGTAAAGAATACCAATTTTCAAAACAAATATAGGGTACATAGTGACCAAAGAAAAACATTTTATAAATAGTGGTAATAATATAAAAACATAATATGAGTCATAGAAAAAACAATAAGTTCAAATTAGTATGTTTAGCATGGCTATGATATAGTTGTATTCTATTATCAATTTGATCCTATTCAATTTTTGTTAGTTCATTTGATCTATTATGGTCAATTGATTAAGTTAGTTTTTCATTTTTATTTTTCTATTGTCATTTGGTTCATTTATTTCAATTTACTGTATCATTTATCCATTTTTAGGTCATTTGGGTCATATTTTAGGACTGTTTACTTTTCTATTTTTTGGTTGTAGCAATATTTTCATCAGTTTTGATTTTCATATCACATAGTTTAATATTTCCAATTCAATTCATGTTTTTTTACTATATAATTGTATAAATTTTTTTTGGTTTCATATGATTTTATATAGTTCAATTAAATAGTAGAAAATGTAACTCAAATAAAAATAAAACCATGGAATATAGAATATTTTCAGGTAGTTAAAGTTGGATACAAAATATTTATAATCAATAGTAAATAATATTTTATAACACCATTATTAACAAACCATGTTGAGAAAAACTAAAAGACCTAATAACACATATAAATGATTCTATTTATACCCAACTACAACTTTAGGTTCACAATAAACTCTGAAAACATTTGTATGAGATTGGTTATAAGTAATAAATGGGTTAGGGCCAATTAGTGTAGGTAATCTATCAATTCAATCATCATCATTAGAAAAAATATTTCCTGGTATTTTTTCAATAATGACACCAAATTTATGATCTTTGACATTAAAAAAATGTTTCTCCATTGATTCCTATCAATATGATTCATCAGTAGTAAGAGTGTGATTCATATCAATAACATAAAATCCCCAATCATAAATAAATGTTCCATGCCTCATCAAATAATATTACCTTTTTCATTTCATCACAGGGACTCGAATGTTGGTGTAATAATCCAATATTAGTATTTTTTTCAACAACTTCATAATAAGATTCATTTCCAAACCGAGTTCTACTATCTAATGTAATGTAATAACATTATTTTGTGGAAGATACCATTACACCATCTTCTTTTTTTCTCCAATTATTTTCTTATTTAGTTATAAAAAATTTATACCCATTGATCACAATTGGTTTTCATTCACAATCCACCAAATTTGGTACAAAAGAAAAATCTCCCATTTCCTCAAAGGAAGATTTAGTCAAAAAAATCCTAACCCAAAATATAAATGAATATTACATGTAAATAATTTTTCATTATATTAATTTTTTACAATAATATATCTACAATGAATTTCAACCAAGAAGGAAATAATTTTCTATAAAAAGTCTAAACCCTTCTCAAAGATAAAGAAAAATTCCTTCTATTTATCATTTTTTATGTTACCTACAAAAAAATAGAAATAGTTTTATGGATATGTAAAACTACATAATATGAAATAGTAAATACATGTTCAATTTACTTACTTGATATGCCCATTGAACAAATAATTGTAAAAAAACACATGATGTTCCATATCCTTCTTTTTAAGCATTACTGTGGTCAACGTATATGATAAAATAATTTACCCAATATGTTGATGTGATGGAAAAATGGGTATAATTTTCCCCCACTATTATTATACATTTCTCATTGGTCTATTCTATCTAATAGTTAGATCATAAAATTACATTGGATAAATATCCATACATTCTTGAACCATGTAAACTTTCACGATAGAACCTTCGGGTTGATTTATATTCTCGACATAATACTTGAATGTGAACATGTATATTTTAGTTAGATACATCCCATGAAAATAAAATGGCCCTATGAAAAGAATTTCTATTGGAATATAGATAGTTATATACATAACACATGTAAAATATAATGGAGGAAATATTTTCTCTAACTCACTCAAAATTATTTTTTTCACTTCCATTGTATTTTTGCAATAAAAAATTAAAAAACTTCTTATCAGAGACATGTGTAAAGAAATAGAAAATCCAAATAACTAACACCCTTATATTATTATACGTAATATGATGGAATGATATTGGAATTAACTCATGTAGAATGATGTGGTAATCATGAGTCATCAAATATTTCATCTTGAACTCTCTTCGGTTGGCCCATTTTGATATGTTTCTTGAATATCCATTTGTAAATTTTACAGTATCTAGTAATTCATGTTAGTTTTGGATATATATAAAGAATATAGAGACACAATAAGTTGGTAATTTTGGTTTTTAAATGTTTGAATAATTTATAACACCATTATTAGTATGCAATGTTCCTTTCATTTACTATCGACGATAAGCACACAATGAAAATATGTAAATGAAATGAACATGGTGATGTATAGTGGTTCAAGGAAAAAAATCCATTAGTCCACTCAACCAATGCTCAACTCCATGAGATTGGTGATTTTAACTAGGTCATAATATCCTAATACCTTTAAATACATAACTATGTATATGGATTTGAGACCTTACAATACTTAAAGATATATGTTCACATTGAATTTGTGAATATAATACCAGAATAAATATTTCAACAAATATTAATTTCCTGAAATTTTTTTAATGTAATATAATAAGTTAAACAAATGTGGGTTTTTGTGATCATAAAAACCAAAAATAACTTATTGAAATTTTTGAATCAACTCATGTTCAACAATCTCCCCCTTTTGATGATCACAAAACCCATAACATTAATAGATTAAATTTAAATATAATTTTTTCAAAAATAAAAAATAAAATTTATATATTTTTCATTGTATAATATTTCGACCAGAAAAACATCTCCCCCAATATAAGAATATTTAATTTATCATATATCCATTAAATATATAATCTTAAAGAAACATCTCCCCCTTTACATCTTCACTAGATAGAGAAATATAAATTTTAGGGAATGAAAAAAATTATCCTAATTTATTATCCACAAAAATATTATAAATAATAAATATATAAAACATTATAAACATGGTAAAACTCATAAAATTAAAAAATAAAACATCTCCCCATATTTTTGATATCAAAAGTATAAGATTGGTAATTAACTCGACATAATTTTCTGATTTTAAAGATAAAGTGAAATTTAAATAAGTAACATTCATGAATTAAACAATAATTTGATTAAAAATCACATTAAATAATAGCATATTAAACTATTTTAATGAGAATTTTTCATAATTAATGAAAAAAATCGGTCCTTGTTTTCATAGTTAAAATAAAGTAGAAATAAATTACAAAAAAAATAATTGCACTATATTTCACTTAAACACATTATAGAATAATATATCACATTAATTTTTATTTCAATAGACTAAAAGTGAAGAGTTTAAGAAAGAGTATACTATTTATATGAACATTCCAAACTATGAATTTTTTTCATTTAAATCATCTGAAATAATTTATGGTTTTTTAATATATTTTGAACATATGATATCCCTTCATAATAAGAATATGAATACTTTTCAACTAGAAAAAGCTTTTATTTATCATGATCTAACTTTGTAATGGATTATTTTCTAAGAATATTACTTTAACTCTATATTTAATCTTTAAAATCTTTAAAATTTTATTTTCATATTGAACAATCTTTAACATTCGTATATTCCTTTTCAATGAATCAAAAACAACTTTTGACATAGATTCATTCTGTAAATCATCAAAACAATTTCTAGATGCATCAAACTCTACTTTGAACTTGTATTTTTCTTTATTAAAAATATTAATTGAGAAAGAATAATTCAATAAGATATTTTAAATAAAATAATTATATTTTTTATAACCATGAACATCTCTATTTACTGCAGAATTCATTGCAGCCAAAACTTCAAAAAATGATACTAATTATTTATTAAACCGGTTGGGAGGATTATCTTTTTTCCTTTTTTAAGAAATATTTTTCTTCTGAACATGAAGTACTTGACCTATTAATATTTAAAAGACTAAATTTTAATAGATTCTTGAACCAGATATTTCAAATAATTAGAATAATAATTATAAAAATATAAGTAGAATATTAAATTTTTTATTCTGAAAAAATTGATGTGATGTTCTATTTTCATGAGCTATAAAATACAAAGCAGTTATTTTAAAAAGAAATGTTACATTTGAATTATTTTTTCATTATGTAAAAAAGAAAAATTTTTGAATAAAATATGAATTTTTTTTGAAAATAAATTTATAAAAATTTAAATATAAACACTGTATTTTCAAACTACATATTTAACCAAATTGTTGAATAATTAATAGAAACAAAAACATGAGAAATATAAAGAATGATATTTTATTAAACATTAAAAAAAATTCTCTTCCAAAATAAAAATTAATGTACCAGAATTATATAAATATTAAAATAAATTACTTCCAAGCTATGTAACAATAGTAATGTATATTTTTTATAAAAAACTACTTTAGAGTAGTTCACTCCTTATATAGATACTTTTACATATATCAATCCATTGACAACTTATGGATTTAAAAATATATATTTGTGGTATAATCCCTCAAAATATCAAATTCAAGTGTCTTTTGGTACTAATATAATTTTGGGTCCAATATTGATAGAATTTAAATTCTCATGTTGCCAAAACAAATTTGAGTTATAATTCTATTATTTAACAAATCTTGAGAAATAAAAACATTTAACACCATAATCATTTTGTTTTATATAGAATAATCATTCAAATTAAGACAATTATTTCCATAATAGAAACATTTAACTGTAGATATGTTTTCACTATTTAAACTAGAAACTAAATAATTTTTATAATGTTTTGGCCATTCACCATTACATCGTATTCCAACATATCCTTTTAGTATTTGATATTTTACATGGATTTGAAATAAATATTATTATTAATTTATTAAAATACTAGAAGATTATTTTAAATCATCAACATTATCATATAATTATATATTCTAAATTTTATATAAACCATAAGAAATTTTAGAAGCATTAGATATTAAATCTATAAATAGTTTTGTTAAATTTTCATTATCTAATAGGAAAAGTATCATAGTATTTCTTGAGTTTTATCTTTTTTTTATTTAATGAGTCACATATGTTTTATAAAATAAAACAATATTTATTTAAATCATCGTAAAAATGTTTTTTAGAACTATATTTTTGAGAGTAAGTTGAGTGTACCTCAATAGTATCAGCCATTAGACATATAACTTTATGCCGAGCTTCGGAATTTAACGAAGATTCACCAAATAACTATATGGGTTACTTCAGGTAGTTTTTAAATCTTTATTCCCTCTAAATTCATAATTGAATTTTCTTTGTGATTTTATTAAATTACAGTAATCCTTTTTATGAATTATTTCCATACACTTAGAGAATCTATCATCTAAGGTGAATTTTTTTATTTTTATACACATTTTAAAAAATTTCAGCAAGATCTAAAAGATATTTTTTTCAATACAAACAATTTTAATCATATTATTCATAATAGAATAAACACATGGAACATTAAATATTATGCTAAATACGTGGGACGAATCCCAACAATTGACTATTCAAATATTGAATCGTATGATTGAACAAATAAGAATCACAAAGAACATTCCATTTATTTTCACTGATACATAGAGGCTGCAATCCAAGTCTTATTCTCGAACCTTCCAAGTCATGCCTAGAACATAAATCATATTTTTTTCTTTCCCTTTACATTTATATGTAATTAAAGAATCATTTTACATATTTTTTTTTCAATGTGCATTTTTTTAAGAAATGACATAGAAAATTGGTTGACCAATATGGAAACTAAAAGATGATACTTCTCATATTCCAATTATATCAGGTTTTAATGGAAACATTCTTAATAATTCTATATTTCATCTAACACTTCCTAAATGAAAAAACAAAAATCTTTCTATTCATTAAGATCATCATTTCTAGACATAAACTGAGGTTTAATGATTGTATTGTCAAATCTTCAAAAATTATTCCTCTATAGATGGTCTATTGTAAAAAATATTTTTTGTCCCATAAAACTAAAACTATGTTGATATTTTAGTTTTTAGGATCATTTATTATTCATAAAAATAAGACATGATAGTTTTCCCTTCATTATCCATCCATACATCATTGTAGAATTAGGAAAATCATTGATCATCCACATTAGAACAACACAAAAATGAAATATGTATTTCGAACATCCATCATAGGTGCACAAACCAAAATTCCAAATATGTTTTAACTATTTTATTAAAGGTTTAATTTATAAAAATATATCATTTACCATATCATAAGGTCCAAATATGAGTATACCAATAAAACTTAAAGGTATTTCATATACATACATGGAGGAAGGTTATAAATGTGTATGAATATTTTCCATGTGTTTTTTGATGTAATCATCTTCCTAAATAGATTAAAAGAATTTCATGAAAGACCCAAAATCACATTATTCATTTCAGCTGCAAAATTATTTTTTCAAGTGACAAATTCCTTCCATGAAAATACATAAAAAGGGTGAACCAACACATAATTATTATTTTTTCTCTAGGTATCATGTAGTAACATATTTATTGATATTTTATCATACATGAAAATATTCTAGAGTCTGGAGATCATTGGAATGTTCCACATTACATTATAAGGATCATGGGATGGTTTTTAATCATATATTGGCTTCCACCAGGATTTGGAAAATTTTATACAAATATTTTGTTTAATAGTTTCATCCTAGAATAAGATGCAATATTTTAGTTTTGAATGAGTTTCGTTATTTGAAAATATATGTTCCTCAACTAACCTCCATGAATTATAATGGTTTGAGGGAATATCTGCATCACGGGGAATCATGTTTTTTAAATTTGTAAGAATTTAATTAATGGTATTGTTAAAATACCAAGCATTTTATCTCGTGAAATAGTTTGATTACAAAATATTTCTTCTTCATTCTACAATAATTCCGATATACTAGATTCATGAAACCATTATTAAATTTCTTCACCATTTCAAAATATTAATTTTAATTATAAGTATCATGTTTTCTTGGATAGAAATCCTTTCATTCTAACGATGATGAATAAACATAAACTTTTTATCTAAACAAATATCCAATCAAGTCCTCTCATTTAGATCATAATCATTTTGATATTGCATTTCCCCCCAATTTAGTAGCACACAAACAACATTTTTTGAAAACCACATTTATTTATATGGTATATAACTTCTTCAAGGTTCATCCATGGTCTTCCAACACAATTATAACCTGGGTCATGTATGTGAAAACAATGTTAACCATTTTCAAATAAAAAATATAAAAACCTCTCCTTATTATTTTAAAAATCACTTGATATTTGATCATTTTAATACTTCTAACTTATATCAATTTTATAAAAAAAAAGTTATATGTCTTTTCATAATAGAAATTAAATAAAATTAATGTTCAATAAAAAATATATTTATGGAAAAAAGAAATATTCACACTATATGAAACGATAACTAACATGCTAATCTATACGAGAATCATAATATTAATGGAAAAAAATAATATATATATTAAAATGACTATTAATATAAATCCATGATATTTACTTCAATTATATAAATGACTAATAACTATACATAATACAACACAAAATTGTGTTTAATTTTTTTTATTTCTTCACTTATTCTATTCAATTTTTAACTAATGTTATACTTATTCAACAAACCCATGTATAAAATATTACTTCTTCTAGGTTACCATATTCTACATGATTCGGATTTGTTTCAGTCTTTTTCGTTTGTTTGTTATTAGTTTTTTTTAGTTGATTTAGTTTGATTGGGTCTGGATTTATTATTTGGATTGGGTTGGTACATGCCTATTATGGTTTTATTAAACATTTTCCAGGTCAATTAATTTTTTATATTTACTTTCAAATTTGTTTTATTTATTTTCAATTTATTTTACTTGTTTTTATTTTAGTTATGTTTGAATCATTTTAGTGTTTTTCAGGTGTACTCACATCTCTAGGGGAAAGATCAAGTCATTTCAATTCAATTCATTTGGTTTGGTAATGTCGGTTTGGTTATGATATAGATAGTATTTTTTTTAGTTTGGTTAGGTTTTAGTTTGTAAGTTGTTGATAGGTTCAGTTCATTAATTTTTAAGAATAGTATGGTTGGTTCGGTATAATTTAGTTTTTTTAAGGTATGATCAATTCATTTCAATTTAGTTTATTTATTGGGTAATCATAACAAGAAATATATTTGGATATTAAGTGAAACATAGATTATCTGATGGAAAATATTTGTGTAAATAATTATCACTCTATGATAAATATAAGACAAACTTTGGGATTATGTCTATAATTGTTGGTATCATTTTACCTCATAATTATTGATCTTTCTAATCAATGTTGACCCACTAGAGAATATAGGTGTTTATTGTATGGAATAAAAATATTAGAATTAGTGATCGGGGATTTTATAGTAGGATATTTTGATGATAATCATCTGGTTATAATATGGTGTATATGTTAAATATTTTTTACACCATTGAAGATGATATTTTTATAGGGTCTGTTTTTTAAGGTAGTGATCTAGGAAAAATTCATTGTATCTTAGTATTTAACATTTGTTTAAATTTATATTTAATGAGTTTCATGAGACTTGTATGGTTTTATATAGTTTATTACTTGAGTTTGAATTCCCTTATAGATGAGTATTCTGAAAATATATGTTATCTTATATGATGTGGTGGGATCACCCTTGAATGGATATTCATTTAATATTAATGATTATCCATAATGTGACTCAAAATTCCATATTTTTATATAGTGAAATAGTTATATCTATTAAATTTATTTCTCTCTTAAGACATTGTCCAACATTTGAGACTTGTACAATACAAATTAGAATACACATTCCAATTTACTTTTATAATACATATAAATTACTAAATATGCTAACATTATATACCCTATTAATATATAATTATTTTTTATCACAAAGGGTAATTTTATTTAATATTATAAGAATATAAAGTAATTATATATCACCACCTCATGTTTTTTGTAATTATGAAATATTTAGTAAAATATTTATGAAACTAGTGTAATGAGGTTGAGTTGTATAGTGTATCTAATGTTTAGGGATTCGAGACAAAACACCATATTGGTGGGGGATATCCTTTGATAATATATTTGATTAATCTCCTATTAACACTATATATTTTCTCAATAAAATCACAATAAAAAGAAAATTTAATTACATGTATGAAAAATAATATTTCCAAGATTTATAATATATTATATATCCATACATATTAATTCATTATTCAAATTAACATATAGCATGTAAAAAACATTAAATGCACTCATAATCATTTTATAAATATCAAAAAAAAATTGGTTCATAATAGAATTATATAGAATTAAAGAGTGAATAAATTTAAAAAAATACATTGTAGACAATCAGATTTATTATTAAATTCTGTGACAAAAATAATTTAAACAAACCATGGTTAAATGAATTTGGAATCTAAAAAACCATGGTTATTCTATCAGAAGTAGAAAATTTACTAACATGATGGTTTCCAGAAAAAATAAATTATACAGGAACATACCAATTTTGTATTCAATAAAAATTGAATGAACCCCTTATGACCTGAGATGTTGCTGTTGATGGGGAATGAAACTAAATTTCATATATAAAAAATGAAAATAATACTATTCAGTACATATAACCCATTTAGAACTCACTAATTTGATACGAAATAAATCGAATGAATGAAATCAAAGATGGATCACCTGCTATAGAAGACAAGAGTACTAAGTAGGGAATATTGTGGCTTGATTCATAAATTATGAGGTTCGGTCCGTGTTCTATTTTCAGGATAAATCTATCCTAATGGTTTTAAAAAAAAGCCTTGTCATAGATAATCTATCCCAATGGTGTTTTTAAAACAATTGGGATAGTCTTCACTATAATGTTCTATCCCAACGAATATTCTAAACCATCCACATCGAATTATGATAAGTAAAAATAGGTTTTTCATGAAAGGATAGAATAATGATCATTGGATAATTTAAATGTAAATTTCTGTTCTTATCTAGTTACCATTCATAAATGGCTACCCAACCATTATGTTTTTACTTTATTTATAGAGAATTAGAATCCAATCTTTGAGAATATTTTACATTATCACCTAATATTGGAATAAAATTAACTTTATAGAAAAATAAAAACATCATAATTCATAGTAAAATCCAAATTCATATCCTTTAGGGTACTCATCAATTTCTAGCAGTCACAATTTTGTTTGGATAATTGATTTTACAACATTTGATATAATGAATCTTCCACAAAATTCACTTTTCTATTGTATCAACCATGCCAAAGTCATCCTTATATACATTTTACCTCCATCACCTCTCAAATAGGAAAAAATATATTTGTGATAAAAAAAATTCATACTTTTATTTGATATAAACAAAGTTATTTTCTCCCCAAAGATATAATGAAATCAAATTTCAAAATCATGTACTACCCCAGGTAATTTCATTTCATGGTTTTGATAATATTTTTCATGAATAAGAACTATCATGATCCATATGATACCATTTGATCTACCATCATGAGAACACTTCTGATTTCAAATCCATATTCCTCAAAATAATCCACATAACCCATCATAGGTTCAAGAAAAACAAAAAATGGTGCATATGTGAGATTATCCTTAATCATGAAAAAATATGGTTAAATATAATCAATCTAGTGGAATGGAATTCACTTTCTTATAAGGGTTTTCATAGGATATGTGAGACATTATTATTTTTGAACAAATCAATGATAATAACCTACTAATCCAAGAAATATGTGTCTTTTAATGACATTTTTATTGCTTTATAGTAGAAAATAGATGATATATTTATAGGTATAATTAATAAACTAATTTAAGAAATAAATATTTCAAGGTGGTGAATATATTATTTTTATAAAATTCATTTAGATAGTTTATAAAATAATTTGAGCTCTTGTAAAATTCTTTCCATAATATCTAGATGTTCATTATGTTATTTCTATGGTTGAGAAACCACAATAATGTGATCCACAAATACCATAAAAATTGAGCCTAGAAACCACTAAAAGACAAAATTCATAAATTCCATGAATGTTGTAGGTTTATATGTAAGTCCACTGAGCATGAGTATATATTCATTATGTTTTTAACAACTCCTAAAATATTTTTTTGGAATATCCTATTTTCTTACCTAGAGTTTGTGCTAACATAACTATAGATCAATGTTATTAGAAGAATAGGGCACCCATCAATTGATAGAAAAGTTTTTCAATTCGATTTTCTGCATGAGTATTCATTATCATAACTCGATTCAAATTAAAATAATAAACATAGTTACATAATGAACCATATTACTTCTTAAAAAACACATGAGCATCATAAGGTGACATGCACAGTATTTTGAACCCCTTACATTCTAATTATTTCAATTGGAACTTAACCACCATTAATTCATTTTCTTTTATTCTATATGATGGATGTGAAATGTTATTTTTCCTAGAAAGGTGATCAATTTATGATCCCACATCCTTTTAAGGTAGAAACTGTGAAAATGTTTCAAAAAAAGGGCATGATATCAATCAAATATGGTTGGGAAATTTCTCGTTTCAATTATTTCAATATACCATAAAGTGATTTTTATAATTGATAAGAAATAGTTCCAACCATTTGTTATAATGGTCTTACATGTCTATCCTTCACATCTTAATCACCCTAAAAATGATGAACTATCCCATCAAGAGATGAAAATTTCAATCATAGGGTAAATCAATTATTATAGAACTTGTATGAAAATAACTAATTCATAACCATAATCAATTAAAATACATAAAAATCAAAAAGAGAATATCCAGAATCAAATAGGACTCCATATATGATTATAGAAATATCTTCAAATTTGAGTCCCTTACACTCACACTACCATATAGGTGTCTAAGTACACATCACATGTCACATAATTTCAATATGAAATTTCATTAGATATATGTGACAAGATGAAATAAATGAGTGGGATGCACTGGTATCAATCAAAACATGTGTAAGTATTCATTTAAGAATAATGGTACCTCATACAGTCGAAGGACAATGTTTTCCATTTGTGATTATCTTCTTAGTACTATGAAACTGTATACTATCTTCCCATTGTTCCTAGATTCCTTACTATAGTTTTATTACCTAAAATGTCATGTTGTTCCTAGAATCATCTTGGATTGATTAGTTTCTTGTAAAAGTATTATTCTAATGTAATCATCCAGTTGAATCATATGTTTTCTGAGACGCATGATATTTATTTTCAGCAACTAACATTGAAACATATTAAAAATAATTGTGATCATATCCCCACATATTATATATTTGGAATTCTCCTGGTGGTTTCATATAATATCTCTTCATATGATCCAATAAAAAATAATAAAAACATCCAAGCCTTATTTTACGGTTTTGTAAAATTCTTAACTAATCTAGTGGTCTTATTATGATATTAATTACTATATGAGAATAGTTGTCACTCTTCTTTTTGTTCCTAATATTAGAGTTTCCACATATTCCCTTGTAAATAAATATACTTCCTGTAATAAAAGTTTGAGTGATATGTTTTTCCTCTACTTTCCCCCTTCTAACCATCATTTTAAAATATATCAAAAATAAAAAAATTCATATATTGAATAACTTGTTATAGTTTTAACTCTATGTTGAGTGCCTTTAAATAAGATCTAGGAGATACTTCTAGAAAGAATGAACCATTTTCATAAACATAGATACATATTCTATTAATGACATATTTTCATGCTTTCTTCTAAATAAATATGATGTTTTGGATATCAGTAACATGTTATGATAGATTTTTTTTTTCAATAAATACTTTCAAGTCCACCCCTATAATACCTCATACATATATATCTTGAACATATAAATCCTTTTACTTGAGAAAATGATCCTCCAACATGTAGATTTATAACATGAACATTATATGATCTACTATTCTATGTAAATAAAAAAATTCATTCATTATATTAGTCCACACTAATACATTTTTAGGGACTCAATCCCCCAAAAATGGTGGATTTTATTTCTAAAATTTTATATAATGATCCTCGTTGTGAGTTTCATCAATTTTATTTCAATTACCAATTAACTAAACAATTCTATAGATAAAGTTTTGGTTCGCATGTCAATCTAGTTAAATTAAATCATCTACCTTCTCTTCTTATAGGATTTTACATCATCTAATTGGGTCTATAACAAGATAGTAAAAGAAAAAAACCACACAACCATAACTCACATGAAATTAAATTATTATAATTTTCCAAATCATCAAAAGTGAAAATATCATTACAACTAAAATTTTAAAGATATCATTATCATATTAAAAAATATCAATCATAATGGTAAGCCTCAATACTAAAGTATGATATTATAAATTCGTTAGGTAAATTCACAATAATGAGATGATAACACACTGAGAAGTGTTTTAGAATACCTTTTGTACATGGATCACCTGATTAATAATGTATTTAGAATAAAGAGGATAGATAGGTCTTTTATGTTTTATATTACATGTTTTACAGTATTATATCACTTTAGTAGTATCCCAATATGATATATTGACCTAGACTAACACCATTTCTAACATCCCAACTCTTTTGATTATCCTTGATTGATATGACGTACCATTTACCATAGTTTATGTTCTCAAGAACCCAGAGACTAAAAATAAATTAAAATCGAAAACATAAACATTTGAGGAATATTTTCATTCAAAATATGTAAATTCTATAAAACAAAATTATTAAATAAAACCAAAAGTATGATCCATAAGAATAAAAAATACATCTCAGTTGAAAAATAATAATAATAATACCCTCGGATTGGAAAAAAATTATAACTCGAGGATGTAATAAAAGTAATAGAAGATAAAAAATCTCAACATTAATGTGGAATCACTCAAACCACTCAATTATAGGTCCCCAAGCACCAAACACCACTCTGAGGATGTATCATCGTGATTTTCCACTAGAAAAATAAATTACAATTCAATTACCTATTTCTTGAAGAATAAAATCTATATACAGACCAATATGTATATAAATGTATTGAGTAATAATTCCTATTATGATTTTCATAAGAAAAATCCCATCTCACGCAACTAGGATAAGATCACATTATATCATAGTTTAATAATATAATCATTAAAAAGGGGAGTAAAATCGAAATAGTTTTTCTTTTTAAAAAAAATTAAAAAATTAGTTTCTGCATCAATATAACATTACATATCGAAACTCCATCCATCTACGCCCATGTACATACATTTCATGTTTTAGTTCTATACTCATGTGAGATTACTCCACAATCCTAAAAGTTAACACTAGATAACCATTCTCTAGTTGCATCTAGTCTGACCCCATTCTTCTTATTTGATTTCACATATAATGAAAATAAACTCACACCAACCTTTTATTACATGTTATTATATAAACTACATCCACAAAAAAACAATCATTCCTTTTAAAATATTCCATCTGACATATTCCTTGCATTAAAAAAACCATAACTTCAAAACATTTAAGCATATTGGATTTTCAAAAACCATTCCATTTAAAATATTTATGAATTATCAAGAAAAATGGTATTTAAAAATACCATCAAAATATTCCTCTGAAATTAATTCTATTTAATTTAATTATACAATCTTTCAAGTTCTAGAATAATTGGATAAGTGATAAAATTCATTGACCTCAAAAAGGGTGAATAAAATAGTGAACAACACTATGAAACCCCACAATTGAATATTGAAACCTATCTGATTTAATAAATCCATCCATTATCTCATCAAAATGCATCATAGATCATAGATGTATTTATAATGAAATATATCTAACATTCTGAGTGATAGGAGATGAAGAGATATAAATATAAAGAGAAAAAATTGATACATACCACTAATTCGGGAGATCTAATGTACAGAGATCCATAAAAACTAGATCTTAGATCAAATGTAACCACCAAGAACCCTTTGGATATGAGATGATTCTGATAACATTTTAGGATATGTTAGAAATTAGGGTTTTGGGGATAAAATCTATGTTAAAATATTATTTTGGAGCATAAAATACACAATTAAATGTTATTCTACATGGTTTGATAAAATATGTGAAAAATTTTGAATTATATTGACAAAAACCTGGGTAGATTCAGGGTTGAGTCACATGGTTTGACAAACCATGCCCTGACCATGTGAGGCTAGTATCCCAGAACTCTCATTTCATATGGCTCGTTAATCTGGTTGGAAAATCCATGTTCCAAATTTTTTCCCCTTTGCATGTAATTGAATGGTCTCTCCTAGAACCAAAATGGTTTGAAAAAAGTATTTTCCATTTATTCGCCTATCGAGTGACTCCCAAAATCTCCTTTCCTAGTTTCTTAGAAAAGAAACAAGGTTTCTCCTAACTGTGCTAAAACTATGTACCCCAAAACACTTCTAAAATTCTTAAAACCATCTAAAACATCCAAAACATAATCCATGTCTTATATAAACTCAATATAAATAATAAAAATAAAATTTACCATAAAAAATGGGTGTTAAAATGTCCCAAACACTAAAAGTTTCATCCCCATAAGTCAAGGTATTTTTGGTGCCTTGTAAATGTTCGGGTCATTGCTCATGTAAAAGAGTATTCCTATTTCCATTTATTTTCTTGAGCCTAACCATTTCACAATAAAACTCACCCCATATGGATACTCTTTCTACATAACAATTTATTTGGTCAATCCAAAATGATTATCATCACATGTAACAAAATAAAATTTGGTTTATGATCAAATTGTTCTCGACAAATGACAAGGTTTGGATCTTTCTAGTACTACAATAAGTTAGATACATGAAATACATTATGTGTAATGAAGAATTGTAGTTTTAAATCCAATCATATAACACATCAAAAATATATTCTATAATTTCGAAGGAGTTATTTTACCGAGGTTATAATTTATCTTTCTCACCCAAACATTGATGTCTATCCCATGAAGATACATTTTTTAACACATGATCTCCCATAGAATAAGATAAGATTTGACGATGATTTCCCCCATAGTATTTTTGGATGCTTTTGGCTGAAATAATTATTTTCTTGATCAATTAAATTTTCTCAATAATCTCTTGAACAATCCTAGGTCTCAAAAATGATGTTTCTTCAGTCTCTTCCCAACAAAAAGGAAACTGATAAGGACAGATGTACAATACCTAAAATGGGGCCATATGTATCATGGATCAATAGTTATTTTTATAATTTACATTCCCTAAATTAAAATGTTCCTTAGATGAGCGACCAAAATATATATAATTATATTACTGAATATTCTCATGTTTATGAATTTTTCTATTAGAATGCCCATTTTTTTGAGGATGATATATTGTACTCATGTACAATTCTTTTCCCAAAGCCTCAACAAGTGATCTCTAAATACATGATATAAAATGAGGATCATGTTCATAGATGATCAAAAATGTTATTCCCTGAAATTTTACCACTTCCTAAATTTATATATTGACTATGTAATCTACCATATTGAATTCACTCATTTAAATGATGTGGGATGGCTTTGTGTGTTAGTACACAATCACCCAAATCAAATCATATGTCAAAAAAATATCAGTAAACCCATGATAATATATATAGCGAATTGATCCCATTACCATATGTGTATAGTTAAATGTTGCAACATCCCATGCATTCATTGATTCTAGTATGTGACCTTTAGAAGGATTAGGAATTTTGAGAAAATTCAACCACATTTCAATTCATACATTCCCCTAAACATGGTATTTTGGAACCCTGTATATATTTTGGACTCCTAGGAGATCCTCCAATTTTTAATGTTAATAAGTAAAAAAAAATTAGGAAATTATAGTGGACTGGCCAATCAATCATAGAATGAAAAATTGAGTTTATATCTTTTTTCGCATCATCAATGGTCTGCCATCTATTTAGTTTCTACATCATTAAAAGGAAACTATAATCCTATCATTATTATATCACTTAATTAATTAACCCTGTAATTAATAAAAGTTACCATATTTAAAAATAAAACTCAATTAAAATTATTAAAATCCAAATTAATTTCCTTTATATTACTCATTAATTTCCATTAATCATAAGATTATTTATCAAAATGATTTTATGAATTTTTTCTAATGCTTCTACAATAGAATAAAGTATGAAAAATACGTCTTTTAACAGCTCAAAAAAATCCCTTTAACAGCGCTAGAAAAGTGCTATTAATGTCGGCGAACATAAAGGGGGGTTCCTTTTATCAGCGCTCCAAAAATGGTTGATAAAGACCCCTTTTATCAGTGCTTTTTGTTAGCGCTGATAAAAAAAATACTGCCAATCTCAGCGGGGCATTTTACATCACTTGAACCCCCTTTATCAACACTTCCCCATACCTCCAGCACCTACACCCTTTATCAGCACTAGACCCTCTAAATAACCCTTGCACGCGCGCCCTTGGCTCCACCCAGATTTGATCTCGAGACCTCCCCCTTGTGCACCTAAAGCCTTTACCACTCCCCTATATTGATTTTTTCTCTTATTTATGATATATCTAATTATTTATATATATATAGTTATATTTATTCGTATAGTAATATATAATTATATTAATATATATAGTTATATTAATATATATATAGTAATATTAATATATAGTTATATAAATATTCATATATTGGTATTTTAAATAAAATGGATATTAGTTATTATTTAGATAAATCTAATATATTTTATTTGTAAATATGTTTAATTATTTATTTAAAAAATATAATTTTTTAGGTGTGAATATATAAAAAATATGTGCATATAGTTATATATTTGATTATAAATAGAAGTGCATTATAAAAAATGATAAAATTAAAAAGGAATAATATCAATATGAATGTAATACCTTGGAATAAATTCAGTACCCACCAAAAAATCCAATGATACCCCCTTAAATGAAGCTGAAAATCCACAAAATGTTAAAAAATCGGGGTACCCCGACAAAAAACTCAGTTTTGGAAGCCTTCTAGGCCTCTTTAGGCCTCTAAAAAACCATGACCGGGGTTATCCTTGGTTCATAGAAACGTATATCTCATCACAGGCTTCAGTTTGATATGTGGTAGAGCTCAAACGGACACCCGGATCAAAAGTTATGGCTGTTTGAAGTTTGAGTTGCGTTTAAAACATATTTTGGAGCTTTTTTAAATTTTTATTTTATTTTTTTAGTGTTCAAATTGTTATTAAATGACTATTTCTCCATAATAATTATCAAATTATTAATAAAGAATATTTTTTTAAATTTTTTTATAATCCATTTTCACTAAATATCTTATATATTAAGTATTATATGTGTAAATATATATTTATACTTATCTAAAATATATTTAAAAATTATATATTATATTTATATCAATATAACTATATTGATATATTTTTATATTAATATATAATTTTTAATTAATTTTTTTTTGAATTCGAACACTTTATCAGTGCTTTTTCGTTAGCACTGATAAAGGGGTGGTGTTGGCCTTGCCCAGTTTTGTGGTAGTGCAATTCCCTTTAAAAGGTGTATAAAATATGTCAAATTTAATCATCTATAGATATTAAATCCATCATATTTTTCTCACGTTTAAATATCTTTGAAATTATATATGTTTCAAACTTTTATTGTCTATGAATAGATTGAATTTATCGTTAATGATATATTTAATCATTTATTTAAAACAATAAACTACCATGAGAAATTACAGGTCCTGCATTGGATAATTATTTTAATGAACATATATCTTTATTAATCTATAATCTACCACATGATCTTACTTTCTAAGAACACAATTGGGTCCAGATCTATATGCATCCTAGTAAACCACAACACCCTTCCCATGTTATAGAAAAAACTAAATTTGTGTGAACGTGATCCTAGACCTAAAATCCAATATGAATCAATGCTAATCCATACTATAGTAGACTATAATTTCCCAAATTATGAACACTATTATAATAGGTGATGTATGTGATAATTAATGAACACATGATTATCGAAACATTTGATTCTCAAAATGATATGTATCTCAATGACAATTTTCAGTGGCTTCCAATATAGAAAAATTTTTATCTTTATAATGACTAATGATACCCCATTAATAGAAATAATATGTCCAATGAAGTGAACACATTTTTAAAAAACATATTTAGAGAATTTTTTATGTAACTTCTACTCTCACAAATTATCATCATAATCTTTAAATTTTTTCATGTTATTTTTTAGTTTTAGTTTCCAAGACTGTAAACTAAAAGTACCACAATAAAATATTCTAGTTTCCATTAAAATACACAATTCCTCAATTACATGAAAAATATTGTTTCATTTTTAAGACCAAAGTCCATAACAACATATTCATAATGATAATAAAAACTCATAAAATCTGTTTTTTAATATTATATTTTAAAAAATGCATTTGGTGATACTGGGAGCAGATGAAAAATTTACATAACCATAACATTCACTTCAATTGTTCCAAAATTTCATCAATATAAGGTAGTGTAGATCTAATATGTGTCAAACCATGATTCAAATTATGATATTCAATATAGATTTCTAATGAACCAAATTCCTTATTGACAAAAATAATAAGAGAACCCTAAGGTGGAATACTCGGTCTTATGAACAATTTACATCAAAATTATTTTATTTTTATATTAAACTATTTTAATTCCATTGGTTATGTTCTATATTATGGAAGTGAAATTATATTTTTTCCTAGAAGGAAAAAAATTGAAAATTTCACTTCCATTTCTAGAGGAAATTTCGTGATATTTACTTAAAACGTGTTTGGATATCAGTTGAGTAAAGTTGGAAAAATTATAGTCTCATTTATTTCATTAGACCCAAAATTTACTGTAACTAATTTATAAGAAATAGTTCCAACCATTGGTGACAAGTATACTTATCATTTATCATATTTATCTTAATATCCATTAAAAATATTTTCTATCTATCTAGTAAATGTATATTTTAATCCTCATGTATAACAATTGATATGGGACTTAAAAATCACTAACCAATATATACCCAAGATGAATTCATAGACATCTATGATAAAAATAATGTCCCAGTCAAATAATAATTTATTTTATACCATAAAGAAATATTCAAATTTAAATCCCTTACATTCTCTCATCCCAAGAGGTTTCTATATACTCATCACATGGGGTATCATTTCAATATGAAATTCTATTTTATTAATGAAACGTGAAGAAATAAATTTTTAGATTCACCAGTATCAAATGGAACATGCATAAAAGATGTGTTAATAAGAATATTTCCTCGTGTAATTGTAGTAAATGACTTTTCTTCATTGATCATATTCTCTATATCATAAAATTATTACTCATTTCTCTATTTTCAATGTTACATTTTTTTCATTACCTAAGATGTTTTAGTGTTCCAATAATCACATTTGATTTCCTGATTTTGTGGATGAGAATTATTTTATCATGGTCATCCATTTCAATAATAATATGATTGATACACAAGATATGTACTTTTAACATCTGACTTTGTTGCATTATGGATATCATATAAGAAATTTCCCATCTGATTAAATTTGTAACATACTCTAGGTGGTGGTGTAAAATTTTGTTTCATATACTCAAATGAACCACAATGTTATCATTCAGGCTTACATTTTGTTTCATTGAGGAATGTTCACATATCCAATTTATTGATGATGATATTAAACTCTTTAGAAGTGTGTTTCCCTCTTATACGTGTTACCAACTTTAGAGTTCCTACAAACACACATGTGTATATACACAATTCCCGATGAATAATTCCTATTAATATAGCTTTTTGCCTCTTTTTTTCTATTAATTGTATTTATAAAATAAATAATACAGATGGTTTATATCTTAGAATGAATTTCATGTTGTAGTACTGACATAAATATATATTTCATTAAGGATTCACTAGAATCCACTTTTGGGGGAAAATGATCTATGTTATTAAATATATATTCATCATCTATCATTGATATATTTAATTACTTTATGATAAATAGTTATGTCATTTAGGATATTTTAAAGGTGTGAAAATAGAATTCATTGTTAATAAATTCATTAACTTTATCCCATGTAAGGTCTTTGTATAATTTTTCTTAGATATATAAATCTAACCACTAGCATGAAATATCCTCAATAATGTAGATTTATAGCTTTACCTTTAGATTAGTTTGTTTTGTAACAAAATAAAAATGTCAATTTATTTGATATATCCAAATATCTTCTTTTTCAGGTTCTGAATCCCCTTTAAAGATTGAAAAATTCTATTTCTAAAATTTAAAATAGTTATCCTCTTGTAACGGTTCTTCATTTCAACTTCCCTTTTCAATAACATAAAAATCATGAAAATGAACTAAACAAGATTTTTGTTCACATGTAGTTTAGGAAAAACAACATATTCTATGTCCTCTATATATGGGTTTCTACATCATAAAAATGGGTTTATTTCTCTATTGTCTAAAAAATTCACCACATAGTCATCATTCACTTGAATATAAAGCCTTAGAGTTTTCCAAATCATCAAAATAAATAGTAGAATAATAATAAATTTTGAAAAAATCGTCAACATTATATGAAAATTTTTATCCGAGTTGGAAGTCTCGATATTACTACCTGATATTCTATACTCATCGATTATAGCCATGATTTTGACATGACAACACACCTATAGGTGTTTTAAAACACTTTTTATAACTACACCACCCTAGTAACTTCAAAATCCATATAAATTGGTCAAAAAAATTATTTTTATGATATACATTTCAGGTTATATAATATCCTACCTACATGGTACTATATCTATATGATGGGTCAACCATGGCTTATTCCATTTTTAAAATCCTGACTCTAACCATTGTATTGGAAAAATATGAGGTTAAACTAACCATATGTGAAAAAAATTAGAAAATAAAGTCTAAAAATTAATACAATGTGCTTATGTAGACATTAAGAGATGAATCTCATTTTAAAAATATTGTAACCTATTAACCAAAATAAAAATACCAGACCAACTATAATATGATTGAGAATAAAAAATACTACTCAATTGAAAAACCAATAAAAACAATATAGAATTAGTACTAAGAAAAGGATAATAAGGAAACTCATGAAAAAAATATGATTCAACATGGCACGAATAAATATTTCATCACTCAAACTAGTCCATTAGAGGACCCGAATATCCAAACAATATTTTGGGGAAGTAGCATTATAATTCTCCACTAAATAAATTTGAAAATATTACATTACATATTTTAGAAACAATATAATATTCATATTCCTAAAATATAATATACATGGTGTAGTAAACATACTGAGTATGAATTCAACAAAAGAATGTCTAACTCTCACCACTAGGAAAAGTACACATTAACTAAAATTGCAATAATATATTCTTTAAAATAAATAGAGGAACATCAAAACTATATACCATTATAAAATATTTAAAATTTAATAAATATTGATTAATCCATTGTTACCAATTTTATTTCCCAAATTACATCAATATACTCACACATGGATGCCTGTCATGTTATAGTTCAATACTCCTTGGTGTTTACTCATTATCCATCAATGTCATCACATTGTGACCATTATCTAGGCACCTCAAATCTAGAAACATTCCAATCATTATGGGAAATTTAGAATGTAAATTAAATCATTATAACCATCTACGTTAACTTAGTATATAGATTTGTTCAAAATAAAATATTCCATTAAAAATTCATTTGATATTTTTCTTGCATTAAAAAAACCATAATTTTGAAAATATAATCCAAATGGGTTTCCCAAAAAAATATTCAATTTCCATGATTATAGAATTATCAATAATAATGTATTTATAAATAAATCATCACAAGGTTCCTTTTAAATCCCATATTTTAAATTTCAATATTATATACTTATACTTCTATCATAATTAGAGAATCAAGAGAAGCCACTTACCTCACAATGGCTGATGAAAGTGGTAGATGACACTATGAAACCTCTATATTTGAGATCAAAACCACTTATCCTTAATATGTCCATAAAATATAAAAAAACATATAATATATTATAGATATATTCATAATGTAATATATATAACATTCCATGTGAGATGTTATGAAGAGATCATAAGTGATAGAGAGAAAAAGGAGAATTACCATTCAGTCAAAAAACCCAACACAGATAGATCAACAGAAACTGGCTTCTAGATAAAAAAGTAACCACCAAAGAACACTAATTAGATCATATGATTTTGAGATCCTATGTTTAGAATTGTTCAATTAAGGTTTTTAGGGCTAAATAATGAGTGAAACATTAATTTATGAGGCATTTAATTCAAGGTGCATAGTTAGTATAAACAGTTTAAAAAACCATCTTCTTTGAATTTATATGATATTAAACATCACCCAAGTATTATCAAGGTAGTACCACAGGGTTTGAAAACCCATGTGGAAAAAAATTTATACTACTATTTCAAAACAAAAATTTTGTGTGGCTGGTTCATATGATTTTAAGAATAATGTGTCAAACATGATTTTCCCTCTTTTAGCACATGTATAGATTCAACTAACACCCATATGGTTCGGATAATCCATATCCATAACATGTTACTCCACCATCTTCTTTCATATATTTCTAGAGAATATTATCCATTTTGAAAACCTTTTTTTAATCTCACTGCCCTGGTCTATTGACTAGTGTCTAGACTAATAGTCCCCATTGTACATCATGTGTGCCTCCCCATATTCTAGAGGTTTCTCACTAGAAACTATGGTCTATTGTGGTATTGTTGGGATACTATACCCATATATTATAGTTTTAAAAATATATATAATAACTAGATACTATCCACGGTAATATAAAATCAATGTTAATTGAATAAATAAAACATCGATAAATAGTACATGAAATGCAGGAAAGTCCAGAACAACAATGTCATAAAAATAATATACAACCCATTGGAAAGATTAAATATTCATAACAAAACATATAAAATAATATATTTTTCATGATTTAATTCCTAATCTAAATCTCATACCAAGATCTATGTACCCTTTTGATCCATTGTGCTCAACTAATCCCAGGCCCCAACTCAACCTGTACCAAAAAAAAAGTGAACATCTACTCGGGTACACAAGTGCAATGACATCCTAAAAAGGGTGTGAGTTAAAAAATCATTATAATACCACCAACACAATCCCATACTAAACCAAACTATTACATGGTATTTTCATGTTAAATTCTCAAATAAATTGAATAAATAAAATGTGAAAATAAATAGCCACCAAACTACTTGCTCCATCCCTATGTCATAATGTCTCTAAACAAATCGTGAAATTATTCCAACCAAGATAAATACCTGCGATCCACCTTCATGGAAGTTGAAAATATAGTATCATATACCTCTCATGACTGAGTTTTATCTTTTTCATCAGAGGCCTTCCCTATAAGAGTTTTATTTATTAATCCAAAAAGACATCCTCTATCTGATTTTTCTCATTCAAGAAAATCCCAATAGTATCACCAAAATGGTGACAATATCACACTAGTATATGACAATATACACACCTCACCTTATTTTTTTCCCATTATATATTTGAGTCCATGATCGACCACTAAAATACCCTATATGAGATATCACGTGACAGTCCTCCTGATCAACTCGGCTCTAAAACCATAGAATCCCAAGCATGATAGAGCCCAAACTATATGGTACCTTCATCATGTATCACATACCTCAATTATGGTAGTACATTAAAAATAGAAATTACCGCTATGGGAATCTCAAACAATATCTCCTATGGTAGTTTTCTCTCTAGGATATAAGAAATAAGGAACGTCATACAGCCTCCCCTATGGTAATTTCACACCAATCCTTAAAATTCCATATGGAATATACCATATCAATCATTAATATAAAAATTATAAAATATGTGTGGCCTTATTCCCAAACCACCAAGAAATACAATTCAAAACATCATATATCATGACAAATATCATCATAGACTAAAAAATTTCAAATCATCATTTCAAGTTCTAAGGTGAAACCCATTATCCTTTCTTCCCACTTTTGTATCCACCCTCTGACTAGGGACACACTGGAAAATATATAACATAATCCCTCCACTTTGGGACCTTCGTCTCAAAATGGTCTCATGTCAAAACATGGTGATATAAAGACGTCACATAATATTCTATCATCAATATGTTTTCTCAGCCTCACCAGCTATACGAGGTCTCTCAATAAGGGTGTCAGTCAAGAGATGGCCCATGGACCATTTTGGTAATCCATGAAACTCTAGGTCTGTCTGCCCAGACAACCCATTTCTAGTTATCCTATGTTATATCCACTTAAGAAATTGAATCAAATATCAATCCAAAAGCAATCCTATATCACCTCCAAAGTGGTTTGGAGACCACCAGGCATCACAATGTCCCACCAGACCCTCATAGTCTAGTCATTCCAAGTCATGATACCCAGTCTTCTATGGGAGTTCAAGGATCCCACTCTTGGGCCCGTAGGACTTTGTTGGTATGTACACACATCATAAGAGTATTGGATTTAATCTGATAACTAAAGTCTATCCCTGATCTATCGATAGCTAAGGGGACATGTTAGTGCGCAAGGGTTGTTGGTGACCCTTTGAGATCATCCATTTTGAATCAATCCAATATGTTTAATAAAAAATTATTTAATTATACTCAGTGGAATCACCCTTAGTGGCATGATTTTGGGTCCATATTCAATATAATTACAAACAAATTACATTGTTTTGGTATGTGATACCATGACCATTTTAAAAATCTTTCGAATGTTATCATCAATGGATAGTAGTAGCTTCCTTGTCTTGTCCATGTTCATCCAACATCATACATGGTCTACCAAGCTCACCTTAACAACCTAATCTTCAAACTCAATCAAACCTATAATAATTAAAAAATTATTCAATTTTAGTTAATTACATAATATAGTTTCAATTCATTATAATGCTGGATAACACATTGTGTCATTGTGACACACTAAAAACACGACTAAACACTCACAATCCACCAAAACAAACCCCCAACTTCAAATTGAGAAAAATTCCTATCAAAACCAATATAATAATAAATTTAGATTAATTTAAAATAAATTTTTTAAAATCGCCTTGGTTACCTACTTCAATTAAATAAAATTTTGTGATGTGTAGAGGATGTCTTGGGACACCCTCTTATTATGAAGAGATGAAGCCCCATTATGTTTGTCTTATTCCAGAATTCTATGGAGGATTATAAACCAAATCTATAACTACGGAAAAAAAAAATTTAGATATGATGAGGTAAAATATGGTTACCAGAATAGAAGATTTACCTCACATCAATAATTAAATATACCAAAAAATCATTACTGAGGACTGATGAAGGCCGAAAGGGGGGAGGATCTCTCCTATAGTCCATCTATACATGGGGAGGAGAAAGAGATAGGGAGATTAATAAATATTGGAGGGAAAATGGTAAACAGAAAATTATAATGATAATATAGTTAGTAATGGGGTGTGTCTACATGGTTATCCAAAATCATACACCAACCATACACCCTATACTATTCAAGGTTATCCTTTTCACACCTCTATGATGAATGGTTTCACATAACATGAACCAAACAGGCTACACATCAACACATTACATAAAAACATTCAAAATATTCCAGGGCGTTCTACATCCATTCTCCAAACATGGGACTATGTATTCAAGGTCACGTGGTTGGGGTGAACGATTATAACTAATCATTATCCAATCGTACACCCAAGACTGCGTGTCCAAAAATTTGAAATCTAATCCTTGAACCCCTAGGATGCTCCAAAAACCATCAAAAACTCAACAAAAAATCATTAAAAATATTTTTTTTCTCATTTTTATGGGTAGAAACCATCATAATTTCAATCCAAATATTTGTTAAAATTTCATACTATCATGTAAATGATAATTAACATTCATTCTAAAATTTTTAACTCATACAGACACAAGATCATACAACCTCCACAACTTAATAATTCTTGGTCCCAGTAACACTCGGTGTTCATAAAAATGAACATCCCAATTTACCTTGACAATGAATTCATTGTCAAATGGTCATGTTTCATCCTCAACACCAAAAGTTCTTCTAAAATTCCAAATTACAAACAGAGATTATAATCCACCCAACCAAGGTTCATTGACTATAACCCCACTGTAACAGAAAACTGACTCTAAATAGAGCCTATCTATCCAAAGAAATTATTATTATATAGTCTCATTCATAAAATAGCCTAAGTTTCTCCACACAATAAGAACTACACTTTAATCCCCAATTAAAGTATTTTGGAACTTATTCTATAATAATTTTCTACCGAAAGAGACCCCTAGCCACCTAACGATACCACCAGAAAAGTTCCCAACAACCAAACTTATCCATTTGTGTGAACTCCATTCCAAATTATTCATTCATATTTAAAGTCAGAATAGTCACACCTCCCACATCCCTTCAAAACATTAGCATGTAGGCCTTTCCTCGAATGTTCCTGAACAATTCCCAAGACATCTTGTCGTATCCAAAAATATGTGACCAATGAATTTCCTCCCCAACTGCATATAATTTCTTTAGGGAAAACAAGAAGAACCACCATTAGATGATTCCTCTTTAAAAAGATCATCTCCATCTATCAACATGTTACAGAGACATAATCATGATGTATAAAACCCTAGAGCTGTCAAATTATTGTCCTAGAAAGCTCATCAAATCCCAAAACTGGCTACCAATGATGTTCCTTGGTCAACACATACACTATCCATTTTATTCATCATGATACAACATGAACACTAACACACAAATGATCAGATGCCACTCTCAAACCTGTCCTGATTCATATTCTCAAGCTCAATCTCCACCGAATTCTTTATCCAATGTACACCTCGTGTTCCCCAAGTAATCCAATAGTACTTGAGTACAATTATCCCCTAAAATGAAAATTCC
The DNA here is from genome assembly GCA_963277665.1 of Viscum album. NCBI lineage: Eukaryota > Viridiplantae > Streptophyta > Magnoliopsida > Santalales > Viscaceae > Viscum > Viscum album. The sequence continues at coordinate 603,381,891 of OY728161.1, read as the reverse complement.
CAATTAACCATCCAATGAGAAGTGCCACTCCCAAAACCCCTCTCACACATGGTTTATTCACCTTCCACTGGCATCCTTCTCTCATCCTTAGCAGTATCCGTATCACTGCACTCCAAAAACAAGTTCTCGATCTCTATAGACCATTCCCCATTTACCATATGACACAATAATTTTCATCGCCAAAAACACACATTTATGATAACCATAAGATACTCCTCTTGATCTATGTTGACCTATTATTAAACAGTAATATCATTTCCCCCTGAAAATTCAAGTCAAGTTCCAACCATGGGTCAACCATTCCACACCACTCAATCCACTTCCTAACACTACTACAAGTTATACATCACTGAAACTAGACTCACCTACCTAAACAACCATTCATCCATACCCCATAGAAACTATGTCCCAACAAATCATTAGGTATCCTATAATTAATCTTCAAAATCGAGTACCTCACTCATTCCATGACTCATCCCATATCTTCTGCCTCATAGAATCAATCCAGAAAGACATGAGTCTATTCTTGGACAAAGGTGCATAAAACTCATCCAATTGTATATCCCCTATCTTGATCCATTATTATCACAAGATTATTTATTCAATAATAACATTCTACTAAAAGTTTACCCAAACACATAGGTCTAGATGTCCCCTTGGTCCTTCCCTTGAAACTCATCCTTGATACCCTTGGGATCAGTAACCATGTTGTTTTTCACCAAAAAAACCACAAGGTATCCCCATGTCTAGGTCACATACCATGTGTAACCTTGCATTGAAATAATCTCATCATGGTCATAAAACAATTACCACCACAAATGTTTCACCACAGAACCCACACCAACCCCTCTTGTAGGTTTTCCTCCTAAAATCATGAACCACAAACCCACCATGGTTTTGGTCCAAAATAATGGTCTCTAGGCCTCCCAGTTATCCCTAAATATCATGTCACACATCGAGATCACTTGGTATAATCACATAGCTGAAATTTCAAGCCCCTAATATAGGCCACATCTCATGGGAGTTCATTCGTGTTATCATCTCAACCCACAACATCAACATTCCATGTACCCAGACATGGGGTCTCACATATGATGAAATCACAAACTAACCACCACCCAAAACCAGGGAACCCATTCTCCTGAGAATAAACCTATATGAATACTTCCCATAGGATCATGTATCACTATTCAACTCTTATCACACCCTTTGGAATTTCCCAAAATAACCCATTCCATGGGAAAACAAAAGGACACAGTATAGTTAAGTATAATTCCATTCCAATCTATGAGGTAAAATGAATTATAGGTTTTTAATTAAAAATTAAATAAATAAAACTAATTGATAAAAAATAATAAGGGTTTTACTATTAGGAATCTATTTCTATAATGACACACCATGTACACTGCACCGACAGTACCTGAGGACTACATCATCATCCTCATCATTGAGCACCACAGCATAAATCCACATAACCTACCATTATAAGTTATTTCATTTAAAAGTCATATTAGATTAGTATAATTACACAAAGTACATATAATGGAAAACATTGTATGATTAGTTTTAGACAAATTAATGTATTGGTCCACTATAATCAGAGACATCACACCCTAGTAGGAATATAAGTCTTTTTAATCATATTTGCTAGATTTAATGCATGATATGATGCATTCCTTTATAAAAGAAGATTTATAATTCCATAATTAATCATCATTTACACACCACATGTACATCACCTATGGAAAATCATATTCAACAATAACAACACAAGATAAAATAGAAATTTCATATCCCTTGTAACCTAGATATGCTCTCAGAACATACATTCTCAATGAACCTATCCGATGTTCATCAAATCCTCTAACAGATGCCTATAACTCTATTATACCATATTCCCAAACATTAAGGATTTCTATGATACTTATTTGTGACACTTCACTACCTCATACCATTTAATAATGTCCAAACCAATGGTCAACATTCTACTTTAGGGATTCCTCCCTATAATTCTAAGGCTTCCGACTAGAATTTGGGGTATAAGGTTATATTGTAGAGAGACTATACACTTTATATTATAGTTTCTAGTAATTAGAAAATCACATTAAAAAATTAATAGTAGCATAAAATCAAAGTATTCAAAATAAAAAATAATCCAACAATAATATATAGCATGAAATAAAGGCTCAAATATCCATGTCATATATAAAAAAGACTACCCACTGGTCCAATTACATATATATACCAATATAATGGAAATAAAAGATATGGGATACATTAAATCCTTATATATATGTATCATACCAAGATCCATGATCCCATTTGATCTATTCCACTTAACCAAACCTAGGCCTTAACACAATTTTTACCTGCAAACAAGTGAACTTCTACACAAGTACACAAGTGTAGTTGAATTCGGTATAGGGTTTGAGTTAAAAAGTATGTAGGTGACAAACAATTAGGTCCTTCAATAACTATAATATATCACTATATTTATGTGTGACATTCCTAGTTAATATAAATAAATAAACTGTCCAAATAAATATCCACCACATTATATTCATTGGCCCTATGTTGGAATGTATTGGATCGTGTCCTGAAATAATGCCAACCAATATAATAACCTATGCATCACCTATATGGAATCCCCATCCATTGTATCATAGACCTCTCAATATGTAATGTTTTATGACTCATCATAGACCTCTACTATGGGATTTTTCATTATTAGTCATTATAGACCTCCTCTATGGGTGTTTTCTCATCAAGGAATATCATAATATAATAACAAAAATGTAGTTAGAACACTCTTTTATATCAAATAAAACATGAAATAGTAGATAGATGTCCCCCAATAGGTCTTTTACCACGAGACCCCGCCAAAAGACCCCATCGGGATATAATTTGATGGTCAACCTAATCATCCTAGAACTAAATCCATGGAATCCCAACTATAAAAAATCCCCAACTATATGTTATCTCTATCCACTATCACATACCTATACTATGGAAGTTTTTTCAATCGAGGAATAAACTCTATAGGAATCCAAACAAGCCATCCTAATGAAAGATCTCTGTATCAAGCACAACCCCATTAATCACTTCAGCAACCTCACTTATGGGAGTTCCCTTCCATTAATTAAAACTCCATATTTTTTAAACCACATTAATCATCAATATAAAAATTATAAATTTGGTTTGACCTTATGACCAACTCGACAGCCAATCCATGGTCATAATATCTAAAGTGCGACCTCACATGTCACAAAAAAATGTGCCTGAATCCACTTTTCATTTTCCCAGGTGACACATTCATCTATATTTTCCCCCTTTTATAACCACCCTTTATAAGCGGTATCGCTACTAAAACTATATGGAGGCCCTCCACATTGATATCACAATCTCAACATGACCTCATATCAACACCCAATGCTCTAAGGGAATCACGTCCCATGACATCATCAATAACGTAAGCTAGATTCCCTGGATACACAAGGTCTCATGTAATGTATCTGCTAAGATGACACTAAATAGGTTCCCAAACTTGGCTCACCACATAACCTAAAGTATTACCCTTGTAATAAAAAGGTTATCAACTAGTTGTGGGAATCATAGGTGGTACAGTGAGGATAATATACCACTATAGTAGAGTGAATAGTAACAATATAAGAAACCAATAATCCCACAAATCAGAGTTCACAAAATGATTAAAACAACATATAGGGATATAATATAAAATAAAATGTTGTAAATTTCTGAACAACCATGAAATCCATATAATGGAATTCCCACCGGTTTGGATACATAGATATATAGAATAAAGAAAAATCCAGGGAAAATATTTCTACTACATCTATGATTTGAATCTCATCTAGTATCTTAATACCATTTGAGTTATCCCACCCAGTCATTAAAAAATAAATATGGGTGCCAACACAACCTTGTTACTTTAATAAATATATGATAGACTCTCTGGTACCCATGTGCTACAGTGGACTGAGGAAGGTAGGAGTATAACTGAATAATCCACCCCAATATGTTTCTAATGTAAATACCAATCAGTGAAATAGTGAATATAAATAAATAATAGAGTAAATAAATAATATTTAATGTAAGAATAATATCATTTAAACAAATATCTAACAAGTATTACATTTTTCAATTGGTTATAATGTCTATTCTGGTAGACCAAACTTGAATTGACTAGGGTAGGTTATCAGAGTTGTAAAATAATGGGTGAAAAATAATTTAAATAAATAATGGTATTTTTATTAACAGATGAAATAAAGTAAAAACATGAAAACCATACAAGGTACATATCACATGTACCAATTTATAAATTCCAAAAGAATCATTCAATAAACTCAATCACTTATTGGTTTCCATATAAAACATTTCAAAAACTTATATCCATCACCCAAACCACGCACAAAACCATCCTTACAGATATGGAGAATCATGTTCAACAACCTTACCCATGGATATGGGATCTCCTACCAAACATTCTAAACCTCAAGTGTACAATGTTATGTTAGATATCTAAGACCAAACATGTGGAATATCCTGACTAAATGTCTAAACCATAAATGTGGAGAATCATGCCAAAAATTTGAAACCATATCTATATTTATCAAAATCATGGTTTATCATTTTGACCATAGAAATCATAAAAACCATTATTAAACCCTCTTCATTCACCAAGGTCCTAATGGACCTCCACCAAAAAATCAGGTATTGAAAATTCTATCCCCATTCGTACATAAAAACAGCATTCTAACACTGATTGTTATATGATGGATGCCACAAAACTATTTAATAAATTCCAAAGCCAAACTTAAAGAATTGGCCTTCCTCTTTAAACTTCAAATCATGGACAATTATTTTATTTCCATTAATAACCATTAAGAGTGTAATTAAGATATTTTTACTAATGGTAAAAAATTAAATTATATTTTAAAAAAAAATTCTAAACCCCTTTGGATGTCAAAACCGGTATTTAAAACAATATAATATTTAAAAAAAATTACGCATCCCTTTGAACCCCAACATTAAGTCAAAAAATCGCATGGTCAAAATATTTTCATGACCTTGTAGGAATTTCAAAAAATCCTAGAACATACAAAATTTCCAATTCAAACTTCAAAAATATTATAAAACATTTATATCTGGGTCCTAACAAGTATCTCTTAACCATTTAATTAAGTCGGCAAATGATCTTAACCAGGTTAAACGCATTGCCCAGACACATTTCCCTTTTTTTATCTATCATCAGGTAACCACATCACCTAATCATGATGCATTAACACCGAGAGGCATCCCACAATCACCCAAACACACTTACCTGAGTCGATGTCAGAATCTCGATGAGATTCCATATATATACTCAACTGACTGAAAACTACCATTTTCTCTTCCACACCACTAACACACCTCCAACATAGGAATTTTACATTACTTATTTGAACCAGTTCAACTCTGAATCCATTTCCTAACTCTATCATTCACCATAACATGATTCCAATTATAATTACCAATAGAATCATAGAAAACTTCTCATCATTTTCTCACTAGATTCATGGTTCCACCATAAATAATTCATAACCAACTCAACACACCTTTTACCCTTCCCAAACAAGGTTATCACTTTCACAACCGACACATCCATTTCCTTCATAGGAGTTTCATCAGCACCACTGCACTCAAGGAACTCCTATCTCGATGGAACATGCTCTAATCATAGATTGACCAATGATTTGAACATGGTCATTTCAATCCCACAAGAGTGAAAAAAATAAAAATTCATGTATCACTCATTCCATGCCTCCAATAATTGTACACATGGAATTTGTTGACATCTTTTCCATCTCTAGGACCTTACTCTTAGACATTCTATGGTGAACTTTCCACTATATGGCTTCCCTTACACTACTTCTTGAGTGAAATCTCTATGTATTACCTTCATAAAACATGAAATTAAATTTATGTAGCCATGTGTATAGTTGATTCCTTATCATTGTACTCATGTCATTATCAATATGTTGGGTAGGATCATCTATACAATTGGAATATACTAATATTTCATCGGTTAATACCAACACAATTTATCCACACCCACTTCACCTCTACAACACCCTTAGATTTTAAAAGAGGAATGTTATATTTTATAGAAAATATAACGTGAAATGTCAAGATTAGAGTATAATGTAATACCCTTATACTTTATGAAATATTTAACCTCATTAATGGCTTTCAATGCACGCAACAATGGGTTTTAATGATATAGGTACTCTCTTAAAATATTATTATTTAAACATGCCCATTATAACCTAGCCTTTATAATCAAACGTATGAATAGTAATAACTAAATTGGGATAATTTTATTGTTTAAAAATGTATAAAATAAATTCAATGGTCATCTATAGATTATAAATTAAAATAACCCCTTAAAAGAGAATGAACTATTTTTTGAAAAACAGTATTTTTATAAAAGGGGGATTAGTTGCGCTTTTCAAACATAATATAAAATTATTTTTTACCACTTTTCTATAATTTATTGGAAAAAATAATATTAATTTTTGATGTTTTCGTTTAAAAATGTTCTTTGGTTGAATTTATGATAGTTTTCTAAAATAGATGTTTTCTTGTTTATAGTGAAAAATAATGATATTTTTAAAACTACTTGTTTATTTAATTTATTTCCAAAGTTAATTTATATTTAAATTTTTTTAAAAGTTAAAATAAGTTAAATTATATTGTAATTTAACTAATTTATTTCATTGGAATAAATTTATTTATGAATTTTAATATTAAAACATTCCATACTTATGATAATTTTCCCTCTGGAAATCCACCCTTTTGCCGCATCTACATTTTATTTTAAATTAAATTCATTAATTAATATGGCTGGAATTGGGAAAAATTTATTACATATTTGGAATCATAATAATTTTTATTAAATGAAAAGTCAAAATTAATTTTGGACCAAATTTAAGAGTGAAATCAATAAGTATTATTTACCATGGTCAGGGTAAAATGGGTTTATCAGGGGTAAACTAAGAAGATAAAGGTTAGAAATGACCTAAAACCTATCCAACATTTAATTTTTGGAAATAATTAGTCCCTATAATCTCTAATTTTCTATAATGAACCATTTTTTTAGGATTTTTGTATGATAAAAAACATCGTTATCAATTTATATTTTCAACAAAAAACCACATGTGTCTTCACCCAACTTATAAAATTCTATACACTATACTCACTTTTTACACATCAAAAACGATTTGGATTGTGAAATATAAAAAAAAATATTAATTTACTCTATATATATATCCTAAAGGAATTATTTTCCTTAATAATTCTTATTCATAAGGATTTACATATAAATCTAAAGAGGATCTATATAAAAGAGGTAAAATACTTAAGCATTTGTATTTGTGTTATTTCTTCTTCCACTAATTAAACCCATATTAAAATATTATAATATAATAACAATTGTATATAATATACACTAGTATTTTATAATGTTTGTTTAATAACCCATATCCATATACATTTTCATCAAATGTGAAATTAAATGGCTGATCTTCTGTATGGTGGACTACCACCTCGCAAACTGATGTAATTAGTTTTCCCTCACCATCACTCACAGATGGATGTGATTATAGATTTAACCTATTAATATTATATTTATGAAACTATTAAACCCATACAATTATGATATCACATATACCTTCTTACTTACTATTTCATGGAGTAAGATAATGTAGTTTGTGTGTACGAAAATCTATCGCCTCATGAAGCGATGTGATTCATTTTTCACTTATACAGTAGGTTTGAACACAATTTAAGGAAATTGAAACTAAGATAAGGGTTTCTCATCTCCCTTTTACTTTCGTGAGACAAATGCCGAATTCACCACTTATTTAAATTGTTTGGTATATATTCATCCCAAATTATGTTTTATATGAGTAATATTATTTTATAAATCTCATCTAAAGAATAATTTTATGTTATTTATTTTATGGATATTAATATTCAAAATTTACCAATGTTGATAAGGTTAATTTCACAATGTCATCATTATTCAAGAATGTTTTTATTCACATCTAATTTGGTGAAATTATTTGATATTTCAATATAAAAATAACTATATTTTCATATTCTATTGTTATTAATTTATTTTTTCATGTAATCGTACCGTTTTATCACTCGTTGATACATAACATGATGGAGAAAAAAATTAGGAAAAATTGTCTTTATTTTTTTCTTTTATCGAATATCCATTTTCATCAAAGTCCATGTTTTCTTAAAAAAATTTCTGAAATATTTTTAACCATTTAAACATAATTTAATAAATAAATTTTTACACATTTTTAATTTTGAAAATAAATTAATGGATTCTTTATGTCATTTTCAAAAAAAAAAGGTGGGTTTGGCTGCTATCGAAAATGTGACAAGAATCATTATTTTAACATGTATGATATGAAAAGAATTTTTTACAGTCATAACCACATAATGTTTTAAAAAATATTTTATAAGAATCAAATTATATTTTCAAATAAAAATAATTTCAAATATTTTTGGGAAATTTTAGTTTTAAACTGTGATTTTCAAAGTGAAAGGTTATTTTCCTCAATAATTTTTAAAAAAAATTCATGGAATTTGTAGTCATCAACAACAATAAACCATTTTAAACTTATGATACACAAGGTATAATTTGAACTGATACCATATTTATTTTTTCTTTGGATATTTTATGATTAGTTTGACTTATTATGTACAATTTTATTACCATTCACAATTTTATATTGGATGGTTTATGATTGTGTTAATTTTATTGGGGTAATTATTCATATATAGTATGTTATATTATCTATAAAAAAATTTATATTGATAATGTTTCAACCCTTTATATGATTAATAAATAAGTCTTAAAAAGTGATAACTTGGGGATCATTATAGAGAGTCTCTCGATGCATCAAATGGTTTCTTGAAACAATTCATTTATCCAAATTAGACTGGTTTCTACCCAAAAATTTACACTGTCTTATTAGAGGTCTTGATGTTATTTTTTAGATTCTTAACTTCATGAATTAAATTTGTATGATATAATTTTTTAATTTCCATGTGATTATTTTTTTAGTTAGAATATATTTTGATATGTTTTATTCTTATGTGGGTATTTATAAGGATTTATTTTATCATCATTAATTTTTTTCATATTATGAATAGTTTATTAATTATAATCCATGTGTTTTTGTTATTTATGATACCATATTGATTATCTGTATCTTTTTGTGATATCTTTTACTATATTCTTATATTTATTTCAAATTTCAGCTCACCTCTTTCTTATGTTTTATCTTTCCCAGGATATCAAGAAGTGTTTTCTGATTGATATGAAGCTATACACAATGTGGAATAATGGTGTTCTTAAATAAAAAAAATTTGGTATTTTAGTTTTTCAATTGTAAACCGAATTTCAACTAAGTATATAGTTTACCAAGACTAATAAATTATTTATTACTTCGGGGTGAAATACTTTTTATCTTATTTCGATGTAATAATGTTACCATTGGATCCATGGAACAAAGATCTAGGTAATTATAGTTGGTATAAGAGGATGTTTATTAAAACACATTGGAATAAGACTTTAGAAAACATATATTAGGGAATATAAACCTATAGCATACAATACAGATAGGTATAAGTATAGTATAACATCCTAATGTTATCATATCCTACAAATTATGTGGCTTTCCTTGAAATATATTTCTATATGGATACTACAGGTGGATGTGGTTATGGAACTGATGTACCTAGGAGTAATAACATCGAAAAAAGGATCTTTGGGCTCGACTCTATCATTATGTAGAACACAATAGTGGGCCATACTATGCACCTAGTTTGAAACTCCAAGGGGGGATATTCATTTTATAATTTAAAATTTAATTATAAAACATTATAAAGTATTTGAAAATATTTATATCATATAAAAACCATCATAATCAAACAATGTTTATGATTATGATATTAGATATTCATTAAATTTTCAATTTTTGTTTAGTTATTCACTAGTATCTGGATTATACATTCTGTTCCAAAATTTTAAGATTTAGTCTAGTGTATACCCTTATTATAAAATGTCTCCAAGTGAAAGTAAAAGTAAACATTTCAATACATGTACCCCATATATGGATTCCCACCATGGAAATATAGCATTTCATGAGATGGCACTAGATCTTTCAATGTAGAATTTATAACCATATTGGAAGAGATTACTCAAGTTATGGGAAATAGTATTTCCTCTATGGATCAACCTACTAATACACCATGTGTTGAAACAATTTCATACCACTTCATGAATCAGAAACCCCCACCATTAAATGGGAATATAAATCTATCAGTTGCTAAGAAATTAAAAACTTCCTTAAATAATATATTTATTCTTTTAGGATAGATGAATAAGGGAATGTTTTTATATGTTTTCATCATCTCTTAGGAGATGTGAATCAATAGTGTTTATTGATTCAAAACACTAGGTAAAATTATGAAATATAAAATATAGAATGTATGGATTTTAATATAATCTTCAACTAAAATATTTCTCATCATGAACAATGATAAGTAATCGAGAGACAATTCTTGAGACTAAGATAATAGGAAGAAGAAAACATAGATTTTTTTTAATCCAACATTACAATATTAGAAAGGAATTATATATAATATATATGTAATAAAAATATCCTGATTAACGATGTCTTTTATGGGTTAAATGCAATCCATTGAAGGGAATTAGTCTCCCAAAAAATCTCATCATTTAAGGACATAATATCATGTTATATTCAGATATAGAAATAATTATCCATGTCTTATGAATTATAAGGGAAGTGAGAGAAGAAGATAATGGTAGAGGAAAATAAAGATAAATAGAATAATGGAATGATAGATTTTTCTCTTGTGATAATTATAAAAAGTAACTCCCTAGTACCTAGTTGAAGGGAATGTGAGTTTTCTACAAGTGTGCAGAGAAAGTACTCTATGTTTTTTATTTAAAGGGAATATAAGAAGATTTTAATATTTAATGATTCAACCATAAGAAGAAGGGTGACTATGAAAAAAAATACTCATGTGTCAAAGGAATAAACCACATACAAATATAAGGGATCAAGTTATTTTGTATTCTATTACTACAAATAAATTTTAATAATTAATGTTATTGTTATTGGATTCCAGAATTATGTTAAAGGAGTATTTTTAATAATGAAATTATGGTTATAAGAATTATAAAATGTATCATGATTCTACAAAATTACATTCTCTTTAAGTAATTGAGAAAATATGTTGAATGATAGTAGTGACCAAGAATATTGATTTAGTATAAATTCAACTTATTATAACGAATTGGATTTTCAGATGATAAACATTAATATGTTCTATATTTTGAAATAATTTTGATAAAGTTTTTTTAATTTGATGGTATTGGTGAAATTTAAATTAGCTAGTGATTTTAAATCTTATTTGTTTTTGAGATTACTAAATGTTAAAAATTATGGAATATATTCGACAATATGCAATTTTATTTTTATAAGAATGGATGTTTAAATAAATGTTTTAGAGTGATCATGTTATTTATATATTTGGAATTTGATATCAAGATCCACATTATATTATCTAATGAGTATAATGTTCATTAAGTGACCTTCCTTCTAAAATTTTGGACTTTGAACTTGGTAAGACACATTTTATATGAGCCTTAAGGTTAACTATATATTAAATGGATTTTTTTTTGAACATAGGGTGATTTTGGATGACGTGTGCTTACAATTTTAGTAGTCAAAAATATCTACAGATAAGATTAATTACTTGTCATTAAAATATTGATCTAAGGATCTGTTAAATATTAGTTTTATTACTTCAGAAATAAAAATGTCCAATTATATATTCATTTCATGGAGTAAGATATGTTGTATGAATTGATCAAAGAAAAATAAAAGTATTAAATGGTACTTATATTCTTTTCTGTTTCTTATCTTTATGATAACATAAATTCTTCAACTCTAAAAAATTGTTCTTGAAACAAAAAAATTATCCAACTACCATTTTTTATGATGAATCAAATGGTCACTTATCTCATCATATATTTATGGATTTTTTTATTAATTTTTTAGATCATTCACTTTATTATAGTCAATGATATTTATCATTCTACTTAATTATTTACTTTTTTCACCCATTTCCATATATTCATTTCCAACCAATGTTCGACTACTTGAAAACCTAGGGATTTTTTATTCTGGATAAACGTAATATATCTATTTCCCTTTCGTTTAGAATATTTTTTATTTACCCTTTTTTCAAATGGGTTTCCAAAAACATTATTTTCATATGTCAAACCATTAATTATTGAGATTAAGATTAAATTGGAAGGAAGAAATTTATTTAAGGGGTATAATTTAACACATTGATATTTAAAAATATGAACATTATGCTCGATAGTGTATATGAAACAGGAAACCAATATTATAATAGAATTTAACACATTGATACATTATGACACATTAAATATCTTTGACATCTTTCAATGCACACAACACTATGATTAAACGAAAATTGATAATCTATTAAATTATTATTATTTAAACAAGACCATTATAATGTAGATGTTAATTTTTTGGGTATTAATAATAATAAAAAAATAATAAATATTATATTTTTTTATAACTTTTATATAATATATTAAATTGTTATCTATTTTCATTAAATAAAACAAGAACTATTTCAAAGAGAATGACATATTTTCTAAAATATATTTTTTATTAAAGTCAGATTAGTCATGCTTTCCATACAAAATTTGTAATTATTTTTTACAACATTTAGAAAATTTATTAGAAACAAAAAACATAATTTTTTATATTTACCTATTAAAATTATATTTTGAATAAGTTTTTTTAATTTCCTCAAAAGATTATTTTTTTTATGAATATTAAAAAATCTAATTTTTATAGAAAACTAACAATTATTTTTAATTATTTTAAATGTAAAACTATATTTTTAAACTTTTAAAGTATAATTTGTATTATTATATTAATATTCTACTAATTTATGTCATTGGAACTAATTTTATATTTAATTTATGTTTAAAATTTTTTTATACTTATCAAAATTTTCTCTTTGAAAACCCATACTTTCATTGTGTATGCAGATTAATATTAAATTGTTTGATAAAAATTATGTGAGTTTAATAGTAAAAAATTATTTCATATTTGGAATAGTGATAATTTATATTATATAAAAATTTAAAACTAATTTTTTATCTTAATGAAAAGTAAAAACGGTAAAAAAATATAGTAGTTAAAGTAAAAATTGGTTTACTGGAGTTAAATTAAAATAATAAGGGTTAAAAATTACTTAAACCCTATAAAATCCCCATTGTATGGATATTTATAGTCCCTTTAATTTTTTAGATTCTATAATTACCCAATTTTTAATAATTTTTCCTGAGAAACACAAGAGTGTCACTTTAGCTTTTCAAAAATTTCATGTGTTTACTCTCCCACTAATAATTCATCACCACAAATACTCCCATTTTCACACATTCAAGAAACTTGTGATAAAAATACCCACACAAATACATTTATTACTTTCATACCCAACTCCTCAATTCCTTGGTTTTATTATTAATCATGTCTAGTAAGGATTATGAATAATCCTAAAGAATCTCTCCAAAGAATAGTTAAAATTATTAAACATGTGTATTTGAGATATTTCACATTACAAAAAATCAAATATTCTTAAAATTTTATAATATAATAACACCAATATATAAGATATACAAATATGTCATTATGTATGTTTAATAACCAAGACGCATCAATATTTCCATCAAATGTGAAATGAAATCATTGATTATCTGTGGGGCGGACTGCCACCTCGTGTATCAACATAATTTTCATTCCATAACTGCATTAAAATTATGGATATGATAATGTATTTGAAATATTTATATTATATTTATGAAATTATTATACTTATTAAATTATTCTATCACAAATACCTTTTTACTTTTCCTTGCATGGGGGTTACGATAATGTCATTTGTGTGTACGGATGACTATCGCCTCGTGAAGTGATGTGATTCATTCTCTGCTTATGATTTACATGAAAGGTAGTATTTTTAGTGTTAATTTAAATATGTGTTATTTATGATATAAAAATTATTATAGAAATATAATATCACACATAACTTTTAACCTTAAAATCCATTGGAAAAAAATAATGTCACTCGTGTGTACAAGTAGACTACTGCCTCCACATAGTAATGTTAAATGAATTAATTATATGTTTACATGTATGGTAAAATGGGTAGATTATATTAATTTTAATTATATATATAACATAATAATTATTTTTTAAATTTTAATTGATTCATTCCCTTTTGGTCCACCCACTGAGAAAAATGGAAACAACATTCATGCGTATGTATGGCCTATACACTCCATGAACGGTGTAATCCATTTTCCTTCTATAATATTTATAGATTACTATAAATAAATAAATAATAAAAAAATTATATGTTTATAATTTTTACAAATTTGGTGATAATTTATGCATGGTTAAATTAAGGGAACTAAATTTATCTAACTAAAGCATACATGAAAATGAAGAAATTATCACATAAAATAGTGATTTTAATAAATATTTGTTAATAATTGGGAGATAAATGTCTATAGGAAAATAAAATATGTTATTAGATATATGAGTATGTTTATCTCATAAAATTAAGATAAACCAATATTTTTTATACAGTATTTTTTGACACAAATAATGAAGTTGAACCTGAGGTAAAGGTTTCTCATCTAACTTTTACTTCTGTGAGACATATATAATATTCACAAATAAATTTTTTTGTGAAATATATACTTCCCAATTTATATTTTATATCATGAATCAATTTACTTTTATGGTATTTAATGTTTCATTTAATGTTATTTTTTGGGGAATTTGATTCATATGTTACAAAAGTGGTAAAGATTTACTTCATAGTCTCATCATTATTGAGGATTGTTTTTATATAAGTATCAACTAGGGTAACTATTTGATATTTTCATATCAAAATAGATCTATATTCTTATACTATTGATATTAATTAAATTTTTCATCTAAAAGTACCATTTTCTAACTCTTTTTAACATAAAATTATTAGTAAAATTATTGTAAAAGAATTCTATTTTTGTTCTCTCTACGGTCGAAAATACATTTTCATTAAAATAAATTTTTTAAATGTTCTTTAAAATGTTTTTAAAATTTTACATGTTATTAATTTAATTTTTACTCATTTTTATTTTTTTTAAATGAAACGAATATTCTAGAATTTTTCATGTAAATGTATGTTGGGATTTTACAGAAAATGTGAAATGAGACTATTTTTTTAAATTTATTGTTTGAAAAAAATTACCCTCCATAATGAACACTCAGTTTTTTAAAGACTATTTGATAATTTTATATGGTTATTTTCAAATAAAATTATTTTAAAAATGTATTGTGATATTTTAGTTTTAAAAGTTGGGTTACAAATTGTAAATGTTATGTTCCTCAAAAACATTTTAAAAGTTCTTTTTGTGTAATTTATACTACTCGATGGAAAAATTGGTTATTATATATATGCTTCATAAGGGATATGTTTTACTAATACCATTATAATTATTTTTGTAGATGTTTACTGATCAGTTTGACTTGGGATGTAAAATTTTATTACCATTCAACATTTTACTCTAAATGGTTTGTGATTATGTTAAATTTATTGGGGTTTTTATTAAATTTTCACAAGTTAGTAGTTCAATATGAATGTTTATATTGATTAAAATTCAACCATTTTATATTTCAAATTCATTATAATTATTATGTAATGCATGGGGCTTGGCTATATATACCCCCTTGATGCATCTTCAAATCTCATGAGACAATTAGGCTGCCAAAATTAGATTGGTTTCAAATCAATGTTTAAAATTATCTTGTGAACAGTATTGATAGTATGTTTCATATATCCGGTATTATTTAGTACCTCATTATGAGATCATTTATTTACGTTCATGTGATTAATAGATTAGTTAAAATATCCAAGGATATTTTTTAATCTTCTGTGATTATTTATATGTATTTATTTGATCACCACTACTCTCTGCAATATTTTGCTGAGTTTGTTAATTAAATTACATGTGTTTTAATTATTTGAAATTCAATATTAATTATAATTATTTATTAATAGAAGAATACTATATATTATTAACCTTACTATTAATCTTATCTCACCCCTTTCTTATTTTTATTTTCCATAGGATATCATAATGTGATTTTTGAGTGATATATAGGGATATTCAATGAGAAATAAAGGTGTTGAAAATAAAAAACATCTTATATTTTATGTCTTCAAAGATAAATTTAATTTCAAATATATATCTACTTTACTAGGACTAATAAACTATTTGGACCTTTGGGATGTGATTCACTATTCTTATTCTAGAGTAATAATGTAACCTCTGGATCTGGGAAACAAGGTTTAGGGACATTACAATCTCTATCTTTAGGAACATGTCAATCCCTCTAGAATGTTATGGGACTCTCTCCTTATAATTTTCTCATCAAACCCACATATATTCTCGACCTACTCACAACTTCCTTCTTATCTGAAGCATTATGGGATTACAAACTCATAATATTTGATCCACAAGAAAAATGAAATTTTGTGTCACCGTCCATCATGTACCCAGGATCCTGTTAACACTTAACCATTACATTCCCTTGTTTATCCCAACCATATAATATTAATCCATAGGTAACCATGTCGGGTACCTAACTATTCATTCCATCAGAAATTTCATGTGTTATAATTCGTCACTACTATAAGTTATTTTAATCACATGGAAAATAGACATCTTTGTGTGCTTCATGCTACAAACTTACCATGTATACTTATCCAATATGGCCTCTATACAAATTAAAAAACACACCTTGAACAACAAACCCTATTTCACCTCATTTTCTCCTAATCCAACTCGTATTCATTTAGAATAAACTATCCACACAATTGTTACCTCAAATAGGCACTTGGATGAACATTTCCTATATGAAACCAACAACTAATATGGAAAACTAACACATATGTGTTCTGTCTAAAAACAGTTAGATGACATGTATAAACCACATAATATAAAGCACTTATCAATGCATGTCATCAAAATTACAAAGAATCTGCTTTTTCCTCCCACACCAAAAGTGATACACAAATCGAATGAACCCTCTCATAGGTCACCCTAAAAATAATTAGTGCACAAACACTAAAAAACCATATTCATGTCATGAAATTAACTAAGATCTCATACCTAACCCCACTAGTCTTGTCCCATGATAATCACTTTGTCCGAATACTAAGGAATCTGTAAACAAATAGAGGTCCATAACTCTTAGGTTGTTAACATACTTCTGTACCATTTTCAAACAATATCAATATACTAAAACCAACATCCCTAGGCTCTCATATACAACATACATCACATTCCAAATCAACTTCCTATAACACGGTCACCCATACCCATTGAGAATATTAACATCAGATAACTCCAAAGAGGACTAGTCCACACAACCAATACCAAATAAAAACAACCCACAAGGTTCCAATGGTCATATACCAATACCATGCTAACACACTAGGGTTTATACACCTACAATACACTAGGACCACATCATTTTCCTCCTCATCAATCATATAATTATATATCTACATAAACTTCCCTAAAAAGATATCCATATTCATTTTAGAAAATATAAGTACAATTCCACCATGTTCTTAAATGGGAAAAATATATATGATCCCTTGTTTCCTAATTAAAAAAAAATCATCAGTATTACGGGTAAATCACGCACTAGTATGCTTATAACATATGGATCCTACATGGATATCATGATTCAAGATAAACCTCTTTCATATAAATTCCAAGAGACAAAACAAAATCACATGCTTCATTCCAATAGTCCAAGATCCAAAATACATAAAAAATAAATAAATACAAACCACATTTTCATCCTCCAAAGAGAAAATCAATATATATCAGTACATCACAAATCAAGATAGAATTTTTTTCTTGGTAACCTAGGATTAAAAAAAACAATTGATCATGATGTAACAGTTTGATATCCATAATATTATCTATCACATTCATATGTCTTCAATACACCAAATCCCAAAAATTGAAACAACAGAAAATAAACTCCTCTGATAACACTTTTTAACCACCCAATCCAGATTCCACTAAATGAGTTCTGATAGCATATTTGACATATGTCCTCAATCATACTCCAACATATTCTAGAATCTACCAGCTTACAACAGGGCTATAATGTGGATGATTTAGGAGAATATACCCCCATATAAATTTGTGAAATACTAATATAAAAAACCTAGAATAAAACACATTAGCGTACATAAAAAATAAATCAATTGAATATGCTATAATATAAAATAAATGTTTTAAGGTCCCATATGGTCATATAATCTATAAAACTATGATCCCATTGGTCAGTAAACACTAACATACAAAGTAATCTAAATTATTTTAAATATAGTTCAACTAAATCTCTATGTCGAACCTAATCAATTATATTGATACCACCCAAGCTACCATGTCTTATCATTAAAAAATAAACATGGGAATTATCGCAAACCAATTCTTACAATAAAAATATGAGAGATTCTTGGGTACCCATATGTTGTGGTGGACCAATCAAGGAGTGTGTAAAAATCAGTATGCCCTACCATCAGTTACTAAAAAATACTTGTCACAGTAAAAATGTATTATGATAAATAGTGGAGTAAATAAATAGTTCTGAAAGGAAGATATATCTAAAAGAAACAATTGAATAATAAGTACACCATTAGTCCTTAGGTTATAATGTAACACTCGAGTCAACCAAACATTCATTTTCTTAGGGTGATCATAATATTAACAAAACATATTTTGAAATAATATTTAAATAAAATAAAGGATTTTCATTTATCGATCAACTCAAGGAAACACAATCTTCTATATAAGGAACCTATAACATATTCCTATGTTAACAATTCCCATAGCTTCATTATAGGAACTCAATCATGTTTCTACATCCATATAAACCATTCATGGAACCACTATAAATAAACTAAACCAAGAAATAAACCATCAATACCGATACAGGGCACCATTTATAATGGTCTGGAATGTCTTATCCCACTTTCTCATCCCCAAATATAGATATTAATGTGAAACATCCAAAACCATGTATGTGGAATGTCATATCCAACAATCTGTAGAATTAATATGGTTGATCATGTAAGACATCCCAAAATAAAACAATATTAATAAAAATCAATGTTCAACTATCTGACCTTACAAATACTGAAAATTTCACAACAATCCTTTTAAAACCATCGTCATATACTAAGGTCTGGATGGGCCTCTAACACATAAACATGGATTTAAATTACAATACTTTTTTCACACAACAAAAAATAATTCCAATAATTATTGGAAAATAATAGATCTCACACATCCAATTAAAAAATTTTGAATCAACGATTAAATCATAGGAAATCCTCTTTAACATTCATAACATGTCCAATGCATTTATTTATACTAAAATGAATAGAATATTTATCCAAACATTTTCACCAAAGGGGCTCCCACACACCTGTTTCAAATCAACAATTTAAACTCATTTTAAAACCCCCTTTTAAACCACATGTAGGTGAAAAACTCTCTCTACCAGAAAATCAACATCATGAAAATTATTCACCACTTTGAAACTCAAAATTGAGAGAAAACAAAAATCACACTATCAAGCCCATTTCAAATCCCTCGTAATCATTTCACAAAAAAAATTATAGATCAAAATATTTAATTTGTCATTCTAATATATTATAATAATTTTATCTTGAAGTATTACAAAGTATATCTAAACCATTTAATCAATTAAACCAATGAACACAACTAGGATCATCATGTAACACACTCTCTTTACCCTTTATGACCCTATATTACCATTTCCATGAAATAGACCACCTTGTGGGAGGTTATGGGTTTAGTATTATATACTGAATGAAAACTAACATTTTTATTGCCTTTGAAAATACAAACTAATACACGAAAATCATGGAGGATGAAAAAAGTGCAATCCCAAAGAATCATTAATCACAAACATCATCCCATCACTTGGAAAAGAACCTATATTAAGGAAAAAGGACATACTCTGATTGGGTGTAGCTATGGATGCCAAGAAGTCTACCACATGATTCCCTTCCCGCCATGTATGATTGATATCAATAGAGTTCCCCAAAATCTGCTTTCACTTTTTGATGATATAAACACTATTCCATGGAACGTGACCTGTACCTGCTAACGCTTTGAAAAGCATTAAAGAGTCTGTTTCCACCACTTTAAGATTGATATCTCGCTGCCCGGACTACTCCAAACCCGTGAGCATAGCCTGCTCTTCAGCCTGAAAAAATGTCACCCCTACCATAGAAATCAGAAAAACCTGCAATAACAGACCCTGCCTAGTTTCGAATGACCATGCCACACCACATCTCCCCCCTACAAGAGATCCATCCGTGTTGAGTTTTAGTCCAAATTGGAGGGGATGCCAGCATACCCAGTGCCCAAGGCCCAACACCCCGCCTCGACTGGATAGTAAACAACCGGGCATCATGGCTTTCATAGAAGGCGCATCATCGCACCCAGTACACACCCTAACCAAGTCCTGAAATATGTTCTGCATTTTAAAAGTAATACTTCACTGGGTACATTTTAAATTTTTGTGTCGTGCCTCATTTCTTTCTCTCCAAAGGGTGCAGCATCTTGCTAAAACCAAAACAGCTCACGCCTTCCGTTCAAGTTTGTGATTGACCGCCCCTTGAAACCATGCACTTAAGAAGAGTTCCACTATCCCTCCCTATCTGTTTCACCCCGTAAAAGCACCAACCAATGACCAGATCCATCAATACCATTCACTTTCTAATAACAAATGGCCCAAAGATTCTGTTTTGGGCTCCCGGCAACACCAACACCTGGAGGCAAAGCTAACACCCATACGCTAAATGTTATCATCGGTAGGAAAGGCACGGTTCCTTAACTGTCACAATAAAAAATTAAATTTTGAAGGGACCTCTTTGCACCACATAGTCCCCCCCCCCCAAGTATCAACATCATTTACATCCCTCCTCACCCAAGAAAAATCCTTTAAAGAAAACACATCACTCTTGGGATTTAAATATTATTCCACATACACATCAATAAAATAAAAATAATATGGGTAAATCTATTAGAACACCTACCATATTTATCAAATATTCCTAAAAACTTTCCACAGTTTTGAAGCCTTTCCGATTACCATATATGTATCATCCAAACAACTAAGAATAAAAGTGACCTCATCTCCACCAACCAATCTTAGGTGCACACCTCTTATCAAAACCTCTCACAACATCCATGAGTGTTCCATAACAGATTACTGATACTATTCCTGGTTAAATCAATAAGATTTTATACAATTACTAATACTAATTAAAATATTAGGTTATGTAAATCCTAATAAAATTAACTAATGACTCATAATTTAATTAAACCTCATGAAAAATCATGTGGGAGTCATATAAAGATCTTCTTTATGAAAGAAAATTAAATACCCCTTGAAAATTGTATTATTCCACCACAAAGCAATGGAATAATTATCAAAACCTATATAGTATAACACCAAAATTGCATATAAATATGGGAAGAGTAAAGGATGTCAATGGCTAAGAAATATTTACCTAAGTATCAAATAATAACTATAGAAATGCTAAAAAATAAAGGGGTTTGAGATGAAAGAATAGTTTGTACGAATCTGAACTCTAAAAGTTCTTCATGGTGGAGTAAAGGGAAGAGTGGAATAAAAAATCAAGAAGAAGTTTTTGGTAAAATTACTCTTTCAATAAGATTATTGGTATCCTCTTGCTTTGGCCACTAAATTTTCCCAATCATGTGTCAAACATAATCCCCCCCCCCCATATTCCCAAATCATACCCTTCACATGGTTTGGTCAAATGGTTTGCCAACCCATGAACCAACTTTGTGCCTTCCACTATCTAACACTGACACCAATTGCATAGTTTTTCCACATGATTTCTTAGCCATATGTTATCTTTGAAACACCACAATAGAACCCTACAAAAAGGCATATAGTTTGTCTAAAATTGTGATCAAGACCCCATTATTTCCACCACCTCTTGCAGGTTCTCATTTGGATCACAATGTTAACATGACACCATGGTCAAACCAAGTATCCAATCCATTCTAAGTTTAAACTGAATTAAAATCACCCCAATCTCTAATGTTTCACACGGTTTCTCTTAATCCATGAACACCAAATAATACATCATATCTAGAAATCAAAAAAACTCTGAAAACATAACCCAATTCTCTCGATGTTCTCTTGAATAATAGAGTTAACATTGGAGCCTCATTACTCATCTAAAAACTTAACATCTATTCATTCTAACTCTTATATTACCATTATATGTCTTGATTTAAAATGTAACCTATCCAAAACATAAAAATACAATTTGTATCTAGAATTTACAACTTTTCCAGCCATGGGATCTTACATCTCACAAAAATGGTAATATTCATGAGATGGGGCATGGACTAATCAGTACTCTAGGTAATTATGGGTTGGTCCACTAACCTAACATAATCTTGGTTCATATAAAGTTTATCCACCATGGTCTATGCTTTTACTATAAATCCACACTTAGTTCTGTCTATCCTTCATAGAGGTAAGGAGTCCACCAGGTGTCACATTGTCCCATCAAACAGTCATCGTATGATTATTCCAATTCATATTGAAATTTATTATAGGGGTGTTCAAGGCACTTATTCTTGGGCCACTATGTGTCTATTGGTCTCACATCATCTCTCAATAGTCTAAATATTACTAGGTGACCTAATTAATATACTCAACCATAGGTAGATGAAGAAAAAACATTATTCACCAGGGTTTCTCCTAACCCTTTTCCCACATCTATTTTCAATAAGAAAATTAATTTAGAAAAAATTATTTATTTAAATTATTTTTGGTCATATTCCTCAGTGGAATGTCTGAGAATCAATATGAAACATAGATAAACATAAATTCTATATATAAATTACGTGAGACCACCTATCATTTCTTAAGCTTTCCAATTTTACAGTAAATAGAATGTAGAAATTTATATGCCTCATCCAAGATTATTCATCCTCTTCCATGTTCAACTAATATAATCTCAATAATCTATGCTCCTAACTCATTCCAATAAAAAAAATAATTAATTAATCGGGATAAATATTATTAATCAATTAATTTAGTTAAAACTCTATATATTTCCAAGAAACATTCCAGGACATCACATTGTTCTAGAAACATATTCAAGCGCTTTCTAGCCAATTAAGACCAACCCCAACCATGATCCATGAAAATTATCTCACCAATGATTCTAAAAAATTATTAATTTAATTTAATCTAAAAATATATGAAAAATAAACATAGTGGTATACCTCAATGAAATGATGTCTGATAATATTTTGTTAACATCTTGGCATTATCTCTTCCTAGGAAAATTGTAATCCTTATCATTCTCAACTGATTCCACTCTTATCTAGTGGAATAATAACTAGATATCAAATGAGGGAATCCTAAAAATTCATCAAATGAGGGGGGTCAATATAGGTTAGTGAAGGGATGACATATCAAAAATCATAGATTTATACCACAAAAATATATCATTGGTTATTCATCAATAATGGAGGAAGGTGGAAGGATCTATCCTTTGGTCCATGCGTGTGAGGATAGTTGAAAGGGACGGGAGAGTTAAAACTCCAAATGGTAAAAATAGTAAAAACACTGTTTTTATGGGAATATGTTAAGTTGAACGATTTGGTTTCATGGTTGGAAAACCTATACACCATCTTTGAACCCTATGCTATCTATGTTCAGTCATTTCTCTTGGTTATGGTTTATGATTACTCAGACTATGCACTAAAAGTGTGACATGTCTCCGTGTTACTATAAACACATACACATTTTGGAAAGTCATTCTCCATAGTTTCACAAAATTGGAAAATATGTTATTTGTTCCACATTGTTTGGGTGGATCAACCGCTTTAATTGTACCCTAACCATGAACCCCAGGAATACCTTCCAAAAACTCAAAATTCAATCCCTAAATCCTTGATTCGCTATCAAAAATTTAAGAAACATATAAATAAATTCATTACAAGTAAAAATTGGGCCTTTGAGGGGGTCCAAACCTCATATTTCAGTTCCAAATATCTAAAAACTTCATCTCATCCAGTAATTTATAAAATAAATTCCTTCTAAAATTTTCAACTCATACAAACACATGATCATCCATGTGATCAAATCATGCACCCACAACTATGGTTCCAATTCAATCTAAAACCATCCATAAACTCTTAAAACTCCACAAGGGTATTATATATGCTCAAAATATATAATAAAATATTAATATTTTTTTGAAATAGTGGGTTTTACACACAACTAAATAAATTAAAAAAGATATATTTATCATGTATTATTGTAAAACTCAATATCATAAACCATCACTAATTATATGAATTTTATAGGGGTTTAACATTCGTTAATCATTTTGATAATTTCAATTTATATTTTTAGAGAATTAGTAAAACCATTACATAACAATGTTTACCAGTCCACAAAGTGTATATCTTTTCAGAAAAATTGTTTCTTATGTTAACACACTTATTTCATTCTAGACACATTTTCATTTTTTAAGGCATATATTCATTGTTGTAATTTTATAATTTATATACTTCTTACCCATACTTAATACTTTTAAATGAAATTTGAATATGTGGTATAAGAAAAATGAAACTCTATAAGGGATATAAATGAATAATAAAACTTGTTGAGCCATTGAAATATTTTATAGCCATGGAATATTTTTTTTAACAAATAATTTTAATCTTGTATAAAACATAATTTTAAATTTGAATGTCAACATCATTGAATTTTTTTTATAAATTTGTCTCATACGAAAGAATAAATCCTTATGTTTACTTAGAAACCAAATATTCATATAAATTTTAGGGGAATAACATTACTAATTAATTATAACATAATCTCATAATGTAATATCCATACCATTTAGTTACAAAATAAACTCGTAGTAGAATAAAATAACTAGATAATTCTAATATAAACTAAAAATGAAATTAATTAACATGTTAATTACAATATCATATCTCTAATAGAGTAAATATTTACCTAATGCATCAGAGGTCTATATCAGACCAACCCATTTTTATATAAAATTTACAAGTACCATATACAAAATAAAACACATAATATAATTAATTTCCTTTATAATACTCATAATTTTTTTTATTTGATTCTATAATAAAAAACACTTATAATTGTCTTAAATTTATGGAAACATCATTTTCATCAAAAAATAATATTAAAATTTCTATAAAATAAGAAATTGTATCTTTTTTGAAATAACATATAATATTTTATAGGAATATTGATAATGAATACTTTATATGATGGATAGAGAATGTGGTCATTCAGTACATGAACATTTTTTCACATTTTTAATGGATTACATAATAACTGGTAAGGAAATTGTTTAAAATATTCATTTTTAGACCATTATAGAGTGAGTAAAGAATGTTCAAAATAAAAGTAATCATTATTTTATGTACTAAACATGAATATTGTATAAATATTTAAAAGATAATTTATATTGAATTGAAAGTGTTTAAAAATGTTAAAAAATTTAAAAAAATACAATACATATTTTGTAAAAAAATTATAAAGAACAAAATTTAAGGAGAAAACAATAAATGGATATGTAAAAAACATTAATTTTTGGAATTTAATGATAATATTCCTAAAAATGGTAATTTATACATCGTAAATAAATGTGTGGTAAAAATGGAATAATTATCAATGAAAGGACATTAAGAAAAGAAATATATTACCTTGAGTCTTAACCAATTTTGTAGATTATATAACCTCATAATAATAAAATTATATTAAGAATTTAATTTTTTTAGAAAAATTTAAATTTAAATTACATTTCCATTGTTACTTTTAAGTCATTTATTATCAAATTCAATTTAGATAATGAAATGGTTAAGTTCATGTTCAATGTTTTGTGATCGTTCTTCTTATTACCTCAAAAATAACATCAGTGTGTTGATAGTGATCAAAGGGGTAATCATATAATAATCTCAACAATATTAAAAATTATAAAATTAACATTTTTATAGATTAAATTTACTTTTAAAACCATCCATTTGAGGTATTAATGAAAAATTAAGAACATGGTTTCATAGAGGTGGGGGTCGAAACATACACATAAGAAACATTTTCATTTCTCTTATAGATGAAATTGAATTGAATTATTAAAAACATTACTTGAAAACATAATAATTCTATAAATATAATATATAATAATTAAATACATCCTTATGACCATACATGAGAGATGGTGTTGAAAAATTAAATGCAACACTTCATGGAGACGGTTGTCTGTAGGTATACATGCATAACATTTCCATTTCCCAATGGATGTGATAGTAAAAAATACGATTACATATTTTATTTAAAATTAATAATTTTATGAAAAATATCATATATATTCATTAATTATATCTTTATAATCCCACATGTGGGGGAATTTATTAATAATAAAATACATCTCCTCGTGTAGGTGGTAGTCCACACGTATTTATAGGTGATGTTTTCATTTACATTAACATGAATAGTAGATAGAAAATAATTATTCCATCATCAAAATAAAATTTTAATGTAGTAAGGATACATATTTAATTAATTTAATATGGTAAATATATATTCAACAGAGTTAGATGAAAATAATAAACTTTAAATAATTTGGTTGGGACTTATACCTCATCCTTGAACATATTCTTTTAGACTGAACATTAATCATTCTAGGATTGGTCATTCTAAGGGAATAGGATCTCTAAGAGATGGGAATGATTGTTTAACTATGATTTTATAATATATTGGTCAAGATATAGAGAGTGATGTTTTTTTAAATGCGAGTATAACATGTTCCCTTTTATAATTAATATGAGTGGAACTCTTGTTAATATAATTTATCAATATAAAAATGGATATAATTATTATGAAAATTGGAACCTAAATTGATAATTAATGTAGTAAAGATTATTTGTGTCCTTTAATTCCATTATCTACTAATTTAATGATGAGTTTTTGGGATATTTAGTGTCTTTACTCTAGATTAAACATTTCTACGTCAATTTAACCTTTATTATGGTCACTAACTTTTACCTTTGTAACTTATTCTTCATGAATAAAAATGAAACTGACCACAATACCAGATTTCAAAACAATTATCCAAAATATATAATTAATTTTCTATGATTTAATTTATAAAAATTTTGCTAATTAATTATGATATAATCAAAAAACCCCAAAACCCATTTCTTGAAAAAAAAATACTTTTATGTGTACAGTTTTAGTTATATTTATTATGGATAATGAATCTTGAGTATTGGTTCTCAAAAAAAATATTTTAGTATTATTAAAAAATAAATTATTTCTAATAAGAAACATTCCAAAACTAAAAGGATATTTCAAGACATATAATTAAATTAAAACAACCAAAAATAGTTTCTTTATTTGACTAATATATATCTTATGTTCAAGAAATTCAAGAATGTATTTTAAAATAAAGAATTATCATGAAAAATCCTAGATACCCTAGTACAATGATAATTGAATTGGTACTAACATAGCCCGAAGGTTATTTCCAATACCCATGGGATGGAGACTCACACCTGGCATCATAAATGAATTATGAGGAGAGATTTTTTTCCAAAAAAAACATGAAAAAAATGATACAGATTAGTATACTCAAACATCTAAATTGAGAATGTACAAGAATCAAAAAAGTAAACACCCAAAAATAGTGCATCATCAATAGGGACAAGAAATACTAAAGTAGGATCATAAATATTTGATGTTACAAGTGGTCCACAAATCCGCCTATTACCTCCATCAATCCATGTCCCAAAGATAAATAACATTACCCACCTCTATGAAGTGCCTTATTTTTTCTCAAACCAAGCATAATAAAATCTACATATTCCAAAAAGGAAAGATAGGGTGTATTCTATATTGCTTTTTTGGGTCTTACCAGGTATTCTATAATTATTACCATAACAATTAAACTAATTGTTATTTCAATATAAATAAAACAATTAATTGCATGGAATTTACATATTTTGAAAAATATATTATTTAGTTATAAAAAGATAGAAGAAATATCAAAACTAGAGAAAATGGACATTCTATATAAAACATTTATATAGGAAAGATGGTATGAGTGGAATAGTTATAAAAATTTATAGCATGTAACCAAAAAATAAATTTTATCATAGATCCATTTATGAAACCCCAGAAATTTGATTTTCTCATAATATGATCCTTACACTACTAAATTAGTTATCTCAACTCATTTTGTCTAGACATCCTATGAATCAAGCCATTGAGACTCAACTCCTCATTGAAGAAAAATACATGTCTTAGTATTTTTATATCAACTTTTTCATCATCAATATAGGTCTATATGGTCTAATAATATCCTTATTTTATTAATTACCCTATAATTAACCAGTCTCAGGTGTTTTTCCATCAATAAATTAATCAATCATAGTAAAATTAGTCATTTTAAATTAGTTCAAAATTAAATTTCCCACTTTGAGTTTTTATCATTCCTTATTCATTTCAAAACAAAATCATAGGATTTCACCCATTCACTCAATTTCAAATAAACAATCAATTTAATTGTTACCAAATCATTTCATCAAATCCATTTTCAAATAAAGAAATAAATTTCCTCAAGTCATCCAAACAATTTCAATTCTATTGAAATTATGTTGTTTTCGAAATTTCAAAGCCTTTTAAAAAAACATCAATCATCTAAAATATGGTTTTTTTAAACTTTTAAAAAAACATTTCAATTCAATTAATACATTTATATGTTTATATTTTAGGAAAAAATCATATATAACCTTCTACATTAAGTAATAATTTAAAATAACAAACACCCTCAACAGGAATGTCAATGGAGACTCAAAAACACAAAAGAATAATAAATAATCCCTAAAAAGGATCCAATAAATCACCAAAATAGGAATAAACACTATCAATATGGTTATAAGGAAAAATAGATGATTCCCATTGAGGATATATGACTTACCAGAGAGTAATCAAATTCTCCCACTCGAGATTTGATTTGATAAGAAAGGATTTTGGAGGAGCTAAAATAACTCTTAAGATCCTTTAAATTAAAAAAATGAGAGCCTTGTGGGTGAAAAAGAATATAAAACAATGTTTTTGGAATTATTTATATAAAAATATAGATTTTTCCATATACCCTATAGTCACAGTTCATAAGGGATAAAATTAGCCAGACAATGATCTGGCCACACGAGACTAAGACGCATCCAGCTGTATTCAAATGGCCTATTAAAAACACACCATAAACCTCAACCAAATCTGCTTTACCCAGTGTAAGGCTATATTGAAGTACTTCCACCATGACGAAGCTAGAGTAAAATTGGTCGCAACACTGAAATTCACCAAACAAGATTCCACAATACAATTTGTCATACATGAATCACCTATGTTGAAATTTTATATAACTAAGAAAACCAATATCTAGATATCCATGACATTTTTAACCACCTATTTAATATCCCTATCCAAACCAAGATCTCTTAATTCATTGGAATACATGGGACTCTCCACACAACATCCCCCTAAAAATGATGCAACTAGCTATTGAAAACAAACATTATTTTATAAAAAAATAATGAACATAGGAATAAGACCTTTAAACCCTTTGGCACATTTATATTATGAAACTAATCATTCAAACAATCATGCATTCATGAACATTCGTCTATATTCAACAACAAAAATTTTGATCCTCAAAAGAACCCAAATGAATCTAATCAAAAAGGGAAATCGAAACATGAGTCAAAAAGTACCTGTTAGAAAGAAACCTGATGTTCTTAAATCCCCCCATAAAAACATTTTATCCCCATAATGAAATTAAAAAATATTATATATCTAATATATGAGTCCAATGATCTCTTATAAATTCCTCATACACCAAAAAATCCTAAAAACCATTACCATTATTCCATAGCTTATGAACCAAAGGTAGCATCTTCACAAGAAGAAACATTGTCTCAAAATTATTAATTCTAACTGGATTCTTAGTTGTTGATAAATTAGGTTCAATATAAATATCCTCCCATATCAATACATGAGAAGATTAAATAAGTTATTTTTAAAGCGACAATATGTGAAACAAGTTTTTGATCTATGTAAACTATGTTGGATGTTCTATAAGGTAACAATCTTTCCCTGCCTAATTGAAATATCAAAAGGACCCAAAACCATAGCACAAGATTTCCCTATTTTATAAGATTTTAGTGACACAAATTTGGTGAAATTCCCAACAATGCATTTTCTCCAACATAAAACACTAATATAAATCAATGATTATAATAATTTTACATACATTGGCTCTTTTCCATCAAGATTATATGATAAATCAGTTGAATCCTCACTGTCATATCATAGACAAAACTTGGTCTGACAAACGAATATTCACAAAACTATAACATACAAAAAATAGATCACCAAGGCCTTCCACACATGGGATAAAATGTATAAATCTTAATAAAATATTAGTAACTATTATAGTTTTAAAAATAAACTAGTTTTAATTGGTCATCCCAAAATTTAGATATTCCAAAAATTCTAGAAGATAGTATGTCCTCAAGAATTTGTATATCTCACTTTTTATAGTCATTCATATATATTTGATATGTTTTTATCAAATATAAGTTATATCCTACTGCCCCTGGAGGCAGCTCCATAAGTGAGAAGTGAAGCAGGGATCTCTATCAGAGACTATAATTGATGGAACTCTAAGAAAATAGACAATATCTTATAAATAGATACATCCTAATTACTCAACATTTGATACATCACAAATATATATAAGTGAGATAATTCTTCAGCCTATTGATGACAACCTTTACCACATTTTTCTCTCAAGTGGTACACCGAAATTGTACCAAAAAGTATATTGGAATATAATCCCACTTCTAATTTGGAACTCAAAGTGGCTAATGACAACATAAATGTAGCTGGTTCTTATTTTTGACCTCTTGGTAGGTATAAAAATGAGAAAAAAAAGGAAATGATTTCATGTCTCATATATGGATAACAGAGTCATTATTGCATATCACATAACATAATTATTTTTCAAGGGTGCACAAACCAGTATGAATCATGGAAATCCCCATTCATAGACTTTATCAATGGAATATGCACAAAAAACAAATTTTGGAAACATAGGATAAACTATGAAGATAAAAACCACTCAGCAATGGTCTGCCTTACATAATGAAAGTTTTTAATGCCATAGATTTCATCATCATGTTTTTTCTATTGATGAATCATCTCTAGAACACAACATGTCAATTGAAGACTTTTTGGAATAACATTAGACTCAATCTCTCATACTCTAAAATGCAATGGAGCAATGAGCGTAGTTATATATCACTATACTAAGGATTCCTTCATGGTATGGGATGGATGTTTCCTAATCAATGAATCATAAATAAAATATCCCCTTCTAGGGGTAGAATAAATTTTGAAATCATAAGATTATAGGTACTGCACCAAATTCCTATATCGAATGCTCAAATATTTTGGAGAGAAAATGTAATGCAAAAAATTTTGGTAAAAATAAAATATAACACATTATAAGAAATGGTAATGATTCCATCTCTTAAGAGAAATCATCAAAAATATGATTTTGAGATCCTATTTTGGATAATTCTTCTTTATTGGAGTAAACAGTTTGGAACAATATGATATAATGTGATGACCCTACATAAGAAAAAATGCCAAACCTAAACCAGATGCATCACAGAATACGACAAATCCCTCCCCAGCTTCTTGAAGTGTGAACACTAGTATAGAATTGAAAATACATTTACTCTCAATAAAAAAATCTATATTTTCTCATTCAAAATGAACTTCAATCCTTTATAAGTGAGAGAGGTCATTGGAGAATCCCACTTGCATAAATTCATGAATTATATTATAATATCCCACCAAACCCATGATTCATTGAATATCAAATAAATTATGTGGTTTCTCCAATGTAATTATAGATTTCATCTTTATAGATTTAACTAAAATACCATCTTCTAAGACCTTGTGTCTCAAGGAGATCACATCTTAAATATGAAAATTACATTTTAATTACTTCATAAAGAGAATGGGATTTATAAACATCTTCAAAATGGATATTAGATGAATTATATGGTTATCCTCAGACATAGATTAAACTAGAATGTCATCCAAAAATAAAACAATGAAAAATTCAATGTACTCATAATGTATCCAATTCATTATATCTATAAAATATTTAAAAACATTGGTTAAGAAAAATAAAATATTAGATACTCATAATTGCCATTTTTACTCAAGAAAGATTCATTATTAATGCAATTTTCATTTATTATCAATCAGTGACAACAAGATGAATTCTTAATCTACAAGAACCACTTCTCCCCTGTCATCTAGTCAAATAGATCATCAAACCGAGAAAAATGATATTTTTTCTTTATAGTGAATCATTTTTTTGGAAATCAAAACATAGGTTAATTTTCTTCATCATATTTATTCACAAATAAAATAGGTGTCACCCGAGGTGACACACTCGTGTTTATGAAATCATTATCTAGAATATAATACAACTGATATTTCAACCCTTTCAACACTATAGGTTCTATTTGATAAGATGTAATAGACACTAGATGAGTATGATATACTAAATCAATAGATAAATGTACCACTCTTACCAAGTTAATGCTAGAGAAATCAGAAGTAAAATCTTTCTGAAACTCGATCATAACTAGAGGGTGATCATCACATAAATAACTGATTTCCAAGTCAAAAGAAGAAACTGATATTACCTATCCCAACTTTAGAAAAGATGGTTCAATACCACTTGAACTAGGGTCCCATTCTCCTTGAAAGACTTGGAAAAACCCATCGAATATAGTACATGAAACCTGTTAAAGATAACAATCAAATCAGACCTTATGAAAAATTAGTCAATCTATCCCAAAAATAACATCTTTCGGTATCAGGTTGAGGACTAGAAAATTCCTTGTAATGTAAATATCATATAAAGATAAAACATAATATAGACATATCTAACCCTGTACTCTCTCTGTTCTAAGGGGACTAGTAATATACCTCACATATAAAAAAATACACATTGTAAGATTCATAATATTCACTATACATGTAAATAAAAATTAATGAGATGCACCAGTGTCAAATAAAGAAGTCACTAAAGATTAAGTTATAGTGATGATACCTTTAATAGTCACTTGACCCGGATCAGTTTCTTCTTGATACTCTTCCACTACTTGATAAAGATTCATTCCATAAGAATTAATATTGAACCCCTAAGTTATTGAATAATCTAATTTCACCATATATATTTTAAGATCTAATGACCATCTTCTACTAGATGGAGAATAAACGAAATTGAATATATTATGTATTCCTGTAAAGAGACCATGATAACTATATATCTTTGGTGCCTTGGTAAAAACCAACTTTTCATACCCTACCTTGGAAAATTAAATGAATATTAGATTTCTTCTTCCAGTAATTCCAAGTGGTATAGACAATGCCTACTTTTTAGATCCACCAAAAGACTCATCATGATTTCTCAATGATTTAAAGGAACTCATAGAACTATGACATGGTGAAAAAGGAACTCCAATCAACCCTTACCTTCTTATTAGGTCAAGCTCAACCATCAATACTCAGAACAAAACATTAGCAGAAGTAGTGATATTCTTTAATAAATACTTTGATCAAATATTAGGTTAGAGAACCATCTAAAACCTTTGAGATATAAGATTCTCATTGGATACTACCTCAACTGTAAACTGAACAGGCTTCATAAAATAGTTCACATACTATGTAGTAGTGAAATTAATGATCCCCACGGGTTAGAGAATAGCACATATAATCATACGATAATTAAGAGGAAATAATTTTTTATACAAAAAATAATATGAAAAAATATATAAGATCGTATTCTCAACACTCAAAATGGATAATTTTCCATAATCATATAGGTAAAAAACCCAAAATTGTGCATTATCAACAGTCATAAAAATCACTAATTACGGCTCCCCATATCCCATGTAACAAGTGGTCCACATATCCATCAGTCACCTCCATGACTCTAGGTCCAAAAAATCTAGAACTTTAACTACATCCAAGTGGGGATTTTGATTTTCTCTAACCTAGAAATATATAATCTATAAACAACGAAAGGAAATGTTTTGGTGTGAGCTATAATGCCATGTAGGGTATCAACAAGTATTTCATAATCCATTTAACAAAAAATAAAAAAAAAATTATAATAAATAAATCCCACAATGTAATGGAATTTAAATATTTTAAATAGAACAAGATTTTATAATAAATTAAAGGGAGATATTTAAAAATAGCCTTAAATGAAAATTTTATACAAAACGTTTGTATAATGTAGTTAGAATGAATAAAATTTGTCAATAAATAAATTTCAGAAAATGTTAAATTCAATTACATCATATAATAATGTATAAAGCACTATATTGTCTTATTATCTTGTAATAGGATCGTCACACTACTTAATCAATGATTTAATATCAATGTGTACACATGTCCCATGAAATGGGTTGTCGGGTCTCAACTTCCCCTCAGTGAAAAATTATTTTTAGATTGTTTAGATATATTTTTTTAAACTAAATTCAATTATAGGGGGATAAATCCATGAATTATTATCCAAATTACCCACTAACAACCCTATCATACATGCCCTTTATTCAATCAATAAATCAATAATTTTAAATTAGTTCAAAATTCAATTTCCCGCATTTGGTTTTTGACATGGCTTCCTCATTTCAAATCAAAATCATAGTTTTTCATCAATTAAGTCCCTTTAAAATAATCATTTAATTTAATCCATATAAATTCTTTTAATAAAATCCATTTAAAAATATTTCATTTAGTTTTATCAAATCAAACCAAAAATTTCAATTGTATTGAAATTGGGGGTTATCAAAATATCCAAGAATTTTCAAAATCAATAATCAATCATCCCAAATTAATGATTTTAAATTATTTAAAAAAAATTGAAATAAATCAGGAAACGTAATTATTTTTATTATAGGGACAATAATATAGAATCACCTACCATAAATTAGTGATTAAATTATCAAATACCAAAAATGGGAACACTAATGGATAGTTTGAAGACGTGAAAAAACAAAGAGTCCTTAGAAAAAATAGAGATCAAATACATTTTCAAAAATAGGATTAATCACCCTCAACGAAGGATATACGGAAAAATATATGATTTTTTATCAAGGATAAGTCACTCATTAGAGATGATTAAGAAAATTTCCGTTAGAGATTCAATTTGAGAAGAAATGAGTTTGGAGGAACTAAATCAATTATTGATATTATTCAAAAGAAAAATATTATAAAAAAGTAGAGTGGGATAAAGTGAATAAAAAATAAATTTTGGAATTTTTTTTTAAAAAAAGAGATAATTCCACAGTACCCATGGCTATGATACAGAATGGATGAAAACATTTAGACCACAATGTAGCCACATTAGACCATGCAGCAAACCCCCCCAGTTATCTGTCTTTTTAAAAACATTCTATATACCTCACCAAGACCTTATTCACCCTATATAAGGACATAATTAAACACTAGAACCATGCCAAAAAATGATAAAATTGGTAGTAGCACTAAAATGAACCAATTAGGGCTTCATGGCGATGCCGGTCCTCTATAGAAAAACTATACTGAAATTGGATGTAGCTATAAAAAATAGATTCCAATTATCAGAAAAATAGTAAAACACCTTTTCCATATACCTTTATAACCTCAATATATCATATTCCATATCCTTATGGTCCACAACATATCTAAGACTCTCCATGTTGCTTCCCCAAACACCATGGTGTAACATCATGTTGAAAACCAAAATTCATTCATTTGAAAAAAGGACTGAGGGACACAACCATTAAACCCTTGGCACACTTATAATCATACACCACTAATTAAAAAACATACAACCCTTAACATTAGTTCATTTTCCCTGAAAAAATATGCATGTCCTCAAAATGCCTGAAAGGAACCCAGGTAAAAAAGGAAATTGAAAAAAAAACTCAAGAAGTACCTTAATGAAGGTGGAAGGATGGTATAGAAAAAGAAATTTTTAAATGATTTATTTTATTCCATAAACACATATTTGGTAAATAAAATGAATTTGTTCAGAAATTTCAATATTACATCATAATTATTTCATAAAAGTTATAATGTTTTTATAAACGGTATTTCAAACCATTCACTCAAAAAACAACCATTTCAAAAAAAATCACTAGAAGTATTTTTTTGAAATTTTATATTAATTAATTATTATAATTTTATAAAACAAATATATAATTTGGAATAAAATAATTATAATATTAATTCAGAAAATTGATAAATACTATTTTTTAAAAATATGTATTTTTAAAGCAGTAGCTAAGGTTTTTCTCATTACATATCGAGTAACAGCCATTATATGATTATTAATTTATTTTATTGAATTTATTATCAATAAATATCATTAAGATAATTAATCAATAGGGATTAATTTTTTTAACATAAAAATACATCACATAGTTAAAAACAAATTTCAAAAAAATATATCTTTCTACTATCAAATAATTTTATCTTCATTTTTACATATTTACTATCAATGTAAGAATGATTATTAATTAGTTTCTATTTCTAATAAATAATCCTTATATAAAATTAGAAATTTAAATTTGATATATTTATATTTAAAAAGAAAAATATAAAATATTAAGAAACCCCACTTAAATAGAAAAATTACCCTTTTGAAATTTAATTATTCTTAACCTAAAATGACTTCATTATTCTCATTCATAATTTTTTACTAAGTTACTATGAATTCATAAAAAATTAGTTGGAAAAAAATTTACATTCTATTCATAAAATACTCACTCCTTTTTATAACCTCCAATGAAATGGCTATGTTTTATAATTCATACATAATAAATAATATTTCTCTTTTTTTAAATTTTATTATTACAGTTTTGTGTGTTACACCCTATCAAAAGTAATATTAATCTAAATAAATATAAATGAAAGAACTAGGGTGTCACATTGTACCCTACTTAAAAAAATTGTGTCCCCTAATTTTTATCCATGTCTGCTAAATAGTTTTTAAATTATTTTTAGAATAAATTCGAAGGAGTATAAGATAAATATAAATAAGTGGAATGAAATATATTTAAATCCATTTTAATAATGTAT
Organism: Viscum album; assembly: GCA_963277665.1. Classification (NCBI taxonomy): domain Eukaryota; kingdom Viridiplantae; phylum Streptophyta; class Magnoliopsida; order Santalales; family Viscaceae; genus Viscum; species Viscum album. The sequence goes on along the minus strand of OY728161.1, from coordinate 603,344,308 downwards.
CATTTAAAAAATAACATTAATTTCTATGTTAATACAAGGAAACTAATCATTTCTTAAATATTTCTTAAACCATGTATTTAAAATTATGAGTCTTATCATTTTAAATGAGTTTCATGAAGAATGACTTCATGGATAAGAAATATTTCCCATACGAGACTCAATTTATTTAAAGTTTTCTTCCTTGAGTTGAGTAATTCATAACAATTAATATAGATGCTTGGAAAAAATATTAATACATGACTTCATTCAACACCATAATAATAAGTTCATCCTTTAATTGGGTTTTGAAGATTTTTCCACCTCTATTTAATCAAATATTTTAAATAGTAAATACAAACGATAAAATTTTCAGTCCTAAGGCACAAAAATTTACATTTAAAGATTCTTAGAAACCATACAATGATAAGAATTTATTCCCATTTTTATATCCATTAACCAAAATCAAAAATAGTGAGCACTTGTTAAAATAATATCCAATTTTTATAAAAATTCATATGAAAAAATAATACTTAAATATCTAAAACCTCTGTTGGATATCAACTCATTTGAACTGATGATCAATTATTGACTAGTTAACAAATGATGGTATCTTAAACTCTTAAATTATCTTCATTTGATAACTTCATAACCTGTAAATTATTCTAAATTATTTCATTGAGGCTAACTATAACATCATTTATCATAAAAAACCCATAATTATATAATTTATAAGAAGGATTTACATTTCTTACTTTTCTAGGATATTTTAGTTTTAGAGTTTTATGGAATAGGGAAAATAAGTACATAACAACGTTTATGATTCCCTGTAATGTAAAATTTTCAAAATAAACATTTTCTATTTTTTATACTCCCATTTCAGTATTAAAACACATAATTATTTTTAGATAATTTTTTTAGTAAATGTTAGACATTATTATAGTTCTTATAAATCCTCAACCACTATAAAAAAAATTAGAGAATATATTATGAGAAAAAAAGAGATTATTAAGGAATGTAAATGATAAATAAAACATGTTGAGACTTTTGAATACTTTTAGAGATTTTAATGTATTTCCATTAATAAAATTAATATTGATCTTGTGTAAAACATACAATTTAATATTAAAATGAAATTATTCAGAAAAAATAACTCTTAAAATAATCTTATGAGAAGGTGTAAATAATAAAGGTGACTTTGAAACACCATATTTAGATGAAGCATAATAGAATAAAATAACCCAATAATTCTAACATAATTTCTTAATCAAATATCATAAATAGGTAATTCTAATATAAAATAATCATGGAATAGCTTATCTAGATAATTCCAATATGAAATCATAATTGAATCACTTAACCAGTTAATCCCAATGGCATATCTATTATAGAATAAATCATAAACTAAGGAATGCATGGGTAATATCATACCAACACAAAAATATATAAAATTTCTTCAAACCATATCATGAATAAAACGTATAAAATATTTCATTTACATCAGGAAAATCATAAGATTTACACTTGATCCCATAATCAAAAATAGTTATAATTATCCTAAAATGATAGAGAATCCCATTTTATTTTGAAAAATTTTGAAACATAAAAATAGAAAATAAAAATGTGGAATATGGTCTTATTTATGCATAAAATACAATTTTAAATAAATTTTGATAATTAATAAATTCTATAATTGTGGAAAATGTATCCATAAGGTAAATGATAAAATAAAAATTCTTTTAAATTTTTTAAGGAAAGAAAAGATGATATGTATAGAAATCATTGAAAAGATTTATTTTTAAACCCTTATAATAAAATTAATGATTGTTTAAATTAATTTAATCATTCCCTTAAAATATAATGAATAATATTCTTCAAACACAAAAAAAGTTCTCAGACATGGACAAGGAATATTTTAAAACATTTAATACAATGTTTTAATGAAAAACCTCTTACAAAATTCACAAATTCAAAAACAATACACTGAAAATGATAAATTAAATATATTAATAGATACTTAAATTTTAGAAAAAAAATGTTAAAAATTCATATTAAACTATATACATCACAAATAATAACAGATTTGCTGTAAATTGTATAAATAAAAAGAAAAAATTGATATGATAAATATGTTAACATGATTCACCACTTGTTTCATTGTTATATAAATACAAAATAGTAAAATTATATTAACAATTTCATTTTTAAAGAAATTATTTCTAGTAAATTATATTATAATTATTCCTTTTGTTTCATTTTTTTATCATGTTCTATATAGTCACTAAAATAATTAAGTTCATGTTGGATGTTTTGTGTTTGTTTAGTCTATAATATCATAAGAACATTTTAATTTTACAATGGTCAAATAGGTAATGGATACATCATATATATAATAATAAACAAGTTATAAATAGAATTACTATAAATTTTAGGTACTTTTATAACCATCAATTTACAGAATTCATGAAAAATGAAACACAATATTTCATGGATATTGTAATCTGCAAATACACATGATCAACATTTCCATTTTTCTAATGTCTAGAAAGTAAATAAAATAGGTAAATATTTTATATTTTTCAATCATAATAATACAATAAATATCATATTTATTATTGAAATTCCTCTTTATAACCATCCATATGAGAAGGTAGTGAAAAACCAAATGCATAACTTTATAGATGTCACGACCCGACCCAATGGGGCTCGAGACGTGACTCCCTAGGCCCGACTCCAATAGGCCAGGTGCTGGCGACTAGCACCAAGTAGGCTATCACACACATGAGAGGCATTAGCCTAAGGCACCTGTAAACACGCACCCACAAACACCTCCATGCAACAGTGCATAAATATTTAAAACTGAAAAGATAATGCAGGCATACAACTATCCCAACCAGAGTGAAACAACAAAAGTACAAAAGGGAAAAACAGGGCCAACCAAAAGAAAACTACAAAGTGCGTCCAACCTGCCTTGAAGAAGGGAAATGATGCCACAAACACCCGCTAGAAAGCCCCCTCAGCACCGCACCGGCAAACACCCCGGTCAGTCTCGCTCACTCAGCTCCGCCTGCTCCAGTTCCTCCTGGGACTCCGTCAAAAGTTTTGTGGTCTACACAAGACACAAAAATGTGCGGGCAAAGCCCATGTAGGGGTGAGTATAAACATACTCAGTAGGAACCCCAAAAACCCAAAACCAAAGAGAGAAACTGAAAGGAAACAGTCCGCTCATCCCAACCAGAGGGAACCCAGACGAGAAAGAAACTCCATCTCGTGACCATCCTCAGCTAAACACAACTAATCAGCTCAGCTCAGCTCAGGTGTATGCCCATACATACACCATGAACAATCCAGATATACTCAGCTCAGGACACAAAGCCATAAGAGGTACCGACCTCATCACCAACAACTATCCACAACTAGAAGAGTACACCACACGAACACTGTCATCGCACATGACACTCATCCGAGAGATAAACTCCATCGGGTTTCTCACAAACCTCTCAAACGCTCACCCGAGAGATATGCTCGTCAGATAGAATCACTAAGGAAACCTCACTGAAACAATATAACCACCAAACTCCTCGTATAGGGGAATGCTCCTAGGGTCCACTAGGGGATACCAGAACCCACTCCGGTATACGAATCCCACAGATAGGGGATCACTCCCAGGGTACGCTGGGGGATACCACGACCCGGTCTAGCATACATCGTTCTCACAAATAGGGGATCACACCCAGGATACGCTGGGGGATACCACCACCAGATCTGGCATACATAGTTCTCACAGATAGGGGATCACATCCAGGATCCACTGGGGGATACCACAACCCGATATGGCGCTCGACAAAAGCACATCACTCAGATAGACGATCATCGCCCATATAAAGGTGGTAATGACGATAACGAAACCCTATCTAGTATAACTCTTGATGTAGGGGATCTAATTCATGATGCCGCAACCCTACCAAAATCACGTGCTGAGTAGGGGATCACATAACCAAAGATACTGCAACCCTACTATACACCTCATGCTGAGTAGGGGATCGTATACCCGACGATGCCACAACCCTACTGAGCACGGCCCACCACATAGGGGATCATAATCTTGATGATGCCACAAACCCTACGGGGTTAACCAGCTAGATAGGGGATCGTCGCCCATAAATAAATGGTCAGAGCGATACCAAGGACCCGATCTAGGGAAAAGATGCTAGAGGATCCCGCTCTGGGCCCACTGGAGGGATGCCACAACTCTAACAAATTAAACATCCCATCGAGAGGATCACAATCCTATACTAGGGTTGTGATGCCACACGAACCCTCATAGGAATGAACAAGGGGGTACCCCCAACCACTGCTGGTCCAAAACGTCGCTAACCCGAGCGACCCAAAACAACGCCACACTACGCACCTCCAAGCAGAAAATCGAGGCCTCCATCACGATTTTCGCGGAAAAACACGTAGGATAGGCTGTTTACTTGCCCGAAATAGAGCAATAGTAAAAAAGTCACTATTTACCATAGCTAGCTCGTGTGGGGCCCACAAAACGATCCCGAAACCCATCGAGCGGATCATACCACGACGATCCCCTCAGAAAAACAAGCGGAATCGACTACTCGTTCATCCAAAACGGACACTCGGTGAAAAAGGCACTATTCACCAAAGGTCGGCCCAAGTGGGGCCCATGCCTCGATCCCGAAACATATCGAACGGATCGCACCATTGCGATCCTCTCGAAAAAACACACTTGATCGGCTATTCATCCGCCAAAATCGGACTCCGGGTGCAAAGGTGCATTTCTCCGCAAACGTCAAAACCTGGCCTCATGGGGCCCGCACCCCGTTCTCAGTCCCAACACCAGGAAACCAACTCAACAAGTCTGTCGTACCATCAAGGTCACAACACCACTGACGGCACGTCATTCAGACGCTCCGGGTAGAAGTTACAACCGCTTGAAGTCGTAAAATAATAAAATATTATTATTTTATACGACGTTTCTAACTCCCGGGCCACGATCCCAAACCATAAAATTCTAAAAGTGAGTTCAAAGGGTCCGTCTCGATGCAAGGAACGCGTCTCCGCAAATGGCTCGCAAATCGGAGTTTCGGTTTGCGAGTTATGGGGGTTTAAAGAACTCCCAGAAAATCCTGGCCAGACCACCGCCATCCTTGCCGGAAACTACTGCGCTGTCGCCGGATTCCGCCACGCCACCGCCGCCGCGCCACCACCCTGCCTTTCCAGATTCCGCTGTGGCCGCCGTCGGAATCCGGGATTTCCACCAGAAAACTTCCAGGGACCCCTGGAGCACCCCGGTGCTCCAAAAACAGATCTGAAACATGTTTCGGAAACCTCGGGACCCAAACTATACAATCCTTCTTAAGATTTGATGAAAAACAACACATAAACGGGGTCCGGGATTTTAAAACTCAAACTGCCTACCTTGTGGGCGAAACACCGAAGCTTCGGGTGCAGAACGATGCCTGTGGCGCGCTGGAGCTCGATCTGCTGACAATCGGCGCTGAAAACGGACGCACGGAGCTCGATCTGACTAAGAAACGGAGGAGGGGGAGGGTTCCGTCTGGCACCTGCACGTACAAGGTGAGGAAGGGGGAGTGATTGATTTCTTTTATTTATTTTTAATTAACATAACTTCATTTTAACTCCCCCGCCAACTCGCCTCCGACCTGGCACCCGGCGCCGACAAAAATTATGTCGTGCCTTGGGTAAACACGGTGTTCTGAACGCGGTGGCAGACTCGGAATTGTGATCCGAGACTCCATTCAAAAGTTATTCGAGTCGACTCTCACACACTAACTTCTCCATTTATTTACGAAAATGCCCCTAACGGCGCTATCCACCGCAGACCCGCGCCCGCAATGTTTACACCCTACCTAAGGTAAACAGCACGTTCCGGACGCAACTGTTCCCTCATAATCTCATTCTGAGCTACCTTTTAGGAGATATCACACCCACGCCATGTGCATAGTATAAAAAACTTAATATTTTTATAAAATTTATTCCGGGCACACTGGGCCTCAGAATCGCACGCCGTCTTCACGCCTAGCTCTGGAATTATTCGTAGAAATAATCCAAAGTCTGAAAGGGCTAAAAACCCGTGTCGCTACAATAGTGACGGTAGTCCATATGTACATAGGAGAAATGTTTCAATTTTCCAATGGATATGAGGGTAAGATTATTGATAGATTATTATCTATCCATCATAATTATAATTATATAAAAATTATATATATTAATAAATTAAATCATAATCACTATCTTTGTGAGGTGGTGATGAATAAAAAAATGTATATCTTCATGTTGGTGGTTTTCAACACGTACGCACAAGAAATATTTTCAATTCCCACAATATGTATTAGTGGTAAGAATAGTTATTACATCATAATAATAATATTTAATTATTGTAATAATATTGATTTCATTATCATAGGGTGGTTAATAAATATTTTATGGAGGAATATGATAAAATAAACTTGAAATGATTCTGTAAATACTTATAACTCCCCCTTGGATATATTCATTTTTCATACATAATAATACTTATACGGTTTGGGAAGTGGAGTTAAAGTGGGATTTGAGATGATATTGGTTTAGATAGAGTGCTCAAAAAGTGTGAATAATTTATGATAGGTGGTTCTCTTTTTCATATGAAAAGAGTGAAACATTTGTAATTGTAGTTTCTTAACATAAATTGAGATATCATTATTATAGAATGTTAAACCTAAATTAAAAAATAATAATTGAAATAATATGTGAGGTCATGAATTCCTCTATATGAACATTCTATAATGATTTTTGGTTATATTTATGGACTAACCTCTTGTTTACACATTTTTACCTTCATTTAACCTTCGCTATGGTGGATAATTTTTACATTAGTATATTATTCATAATGACCAATATTAAGATTATACTAATTCAAAAAAAATTAACAGGATGATTGATAAATTAAATTTGATTTTAATTATTCAATTAATATATTTGGTAGAAATTATTTACAAAATAAGTTCACAAAACACATGAAATCCTTTTTAAGAAAATGGTATTTTTAGGTGTAAAAAAAAAGAAGTCATATTTATTTAGGAAATAAATCTTTATTAGTGGTGTATGACATGAATTAATTGTCTTATAATTAAATGAAATAAGCTTATTTGAAATTATAACCATTTCTATAATAAATTTAAAATTCCTTCCACCTTATTAAATAAAAATAACCAAAAATCGTTTTTAAAATTGGATTAACATATACCATATGTTCCATAAACTATTCATAGGTTTTTTAATTTAAGAAATGTTTTAAATTTTATATTTTACTAATAAACATATGTATGGTGGATAAAATTATTATATAATGTATAATTTCATCCTATATCATGATATTTTCATAAAATTTATACTACTTTTAAAATCAGTATTATCAAATATTCATTAAAAATAAAACCTTTCATAAAAATATCAAAAATTAACCATAAAGTAATTTTTACATGAAGAGTCAAAAAATTATGTTCATTTAATAATTTACAAATTTTATATATGGATTTAACTAATTATAATACCTATACACAAAATGTATAAAACCCATTTTATGAAAAAGTCATGTTAAATAATAAAATCAATTTTCTGTCATTCCATTCCATGTAACAACCATTATATGATTATTAATTTATTTTATTGATAATAATATCAAATAATTTTCTCAAAATTATTAATAAATATGGATTTCTCTAATTTTTAAGATAAAAATACATTATATAATTAAAAAAAGTTATCTAAAAAATATCTCTTATTACCATAAAATTATTTTATCTTTATTTCTAAAAAATTAATAATCAATGTAGGAATGAATATTAATTATTTTTAACATATAAAAAAAAAATTTGAAAAAAAATTTATTTTATAAATAAAAGATATTTATCTTTTAAATTAGTCATATAAAATAAAAATAAATCCCCCTTTGGCAGAAAAATCTCACATCTAAACATTATTTATTCCAAAAATAATAATATTAAATTATTATAATTAACACTTCAGAACCTATTTTTAAAAAATTAATCAACAAATATTTAGTACTAAAACCATAACACCTTAATATTTCAGAAAATATTTCTATTGAAATAAGTTCGATGTCTCTAATTGCTTTATTTACATGAAACACCAAGATTAAATGAACACGATGTATTATAGAAATATTATTTTCAAATGTGATATATTTTACATATCCATTGGATTGGACGTATAAAAAATATACATTTAATATACATTTATTTTTAAATAAATTATATTTCATTTATGGGTTTAATTACCCACAACACTATATTTTAATAAACTGTTATATAGTATGTCATTATAACATAGTAATTAAATTTAAAAGTGTAAATTATAATAACTAAATTATGAAAATTAAATCGATTAATCATGGTACAAATAAATTAATCTTTTCAAATTTATTATAAATTAAAATAAAAATCATCTAAAAGAGAAAGAAATATTATTTATAAATAACAATTATTATGCATGTAAAGTATTTTTATATAAATAAGTTAAATTAATAACTATTGGAGAACAATTTTAATGAAATTTACAAATTATATATTCAATAAATAATTTATAATTTAACAAAAGTGTTTCTAATTATCGTATAAGATTAAGTCCATTATTATCCTTAAAAACTATATTATTCTAAAAGTATTAACAAATTGTTTTGTGAAATTATTTTAAAATTATTAATTTACAAATTTAAAAAAGTGATTTCAAAAAATTAAATTAATTTCTTAAATAAAAATTTAGCGATTATCTTATAGTTGTGGTTGGACAGTTTTCTAAAATGATTATTTTTCAATGAATATTGAAAATATAGTTTTTTATTAAAAGATGGCTTTCTATTTATAGGATTTACAAAGTTTCATATTATTTTAAAAAATTTCAAAGGAAAAATTGGTTTATTTATATTATTACAATTCTAATTTAGGCAATTTGGATTAGTTTCATATTAAATTTTTAATGAAATGTTTTTGTACATATTCGAACGCTTTCTTTAGAAAACAACATTTTTATAACTTCAATGGGTTTCATTTTAAATTAAAATTTTCGAATTCCATGAATATAACAATGTAAAATGGATTATATATTTTTAATTAAAAGTATTAATATTATTTATTAGGTTCAACTTAATTTTTTTCACAATGAATTGTAAAAATAGTAAATATTAATTAACCCTATTAAAAATAAAACAGGTTCACCTTGGGGTTTGATCCAATATATAAGAGTATGTTCTCCAATTAAAGCTATAAAAATATTATTCTATACACATATTTAGTCCTTAAAATATCCCAAAATATAATATAATTTTATTGTTAATTTTTTTTATTTGGAAATACATTCTAATTTTGTATTCTTTAGGAAATTTCCAAGTGGTTTCCAAGTGGGTACTCTCCCCAAAAAAATGAAATCTCATATCCCCTCCTATATAAACATAACGGGACATTCAATTTGTCCGAAATTTCTAAAAACCCTTCCTTACACCCATACCTATGACATAGATCCCGTTTTTTTTACCAAAAATCAATCCTTGGATGGTAGTAGGTGTAAACATAATAACATTGTCCGAAGAATAGCTATAGTTATTAACCATGTGTTTTAGTTTTATTTGTTATTCTATATGCTTAAAATATTACAAAACATGATGATATAATAACCAATATATATTAAATATAATTATAATATATTATGTTAATGAAATTTTCTAGATCCATCTCCTCCATCAAATTGGAAACAAAATTGTAGATCGTGTGTACGGTGGACTGTTGCCTCACAAAATGATGTGATTAGTTTCCTTCCACTTCCAATAATGCATGAATATAATGATTAATTTAATGTATATATAAGATATTTAATACCTAATTATACTTATTTAATTATATAATTACATCTAGCTTCTTACATTCCAATCCAGTGGAAAATTATAACATTATTTATGAGTATGTGTGGTATACCGCCTCCATGAAGTGATATAATTAGTTATAAAAATGATTTAAAATGGATAGTAATAAGGTTATGTTTAATTAATATATATTATTTATTTTATATAAAAATTATTTTAAAATATTTAAATATTATTTACCTTTTCCACTTTCAATCCATCTAAAAATTTGAAATAGCATTTCGGTATATGTACGGCCTACAATCACCATGAATGATGTAATTCATTTTTCTAACGATAATTTTATGGATGAATATAAATATTTATATAATTTACATTATATTATATTTATATCCTAATTAAAATTACAGGTATTTTGGAAGAATAATCAAAGCCCAAGGATCAAAACTATTGAACCCAAACAGACTCGAAAAACATACCAGTTATCTCCCAAAATAGTGATTTTAATAAATATTTGTTAACAAATAGGTAGTAAAAGGTTATAATTACATAATATATGATATTATATATGTGTATGGTTTTATAATAGATATATTTTAAATCCATATTTATTATACAATAGGTTGAAATGTGTATAAATAATTTCATGACTTGAAGTAAGGTTTTTTTGTCTCAAAATTTCTTCTTTGGGACAGATGTTTTTTTTATGAACCTATAATATTTAATGAGGCACCATTACATAAAATTGACATGATAAATCATTAATTTATTTTTATACTTGATATTTTATGTTTTATTTTATTTTATTAATCTTGGGGTTTATAAATCAAAAATTTCCCACGTGGTACGATATTTCTCTTATCACATTTATTTTTGCAGGACACTTGCTATATTCACCACCAGACTCTTTTATATTATATATACATTAATCATGAATGTATTTAATTATTATTGTAATTAATATTCTGGGTATTTACAAAACAATATATTTTTTTTTCTTTCATGGTGCTTATAATTCAAAAGTTACGGAGGTGTTAATGTTTTTATTACAATTTCATTATTTAACATGATTGTTTATGATTATGTTTATAATGAAGAAATATTCTAGTACATATGTAATGAAAATATTGTATTTTATTACCATTTGGTTATGTCTATAGAATATATTTTTTGCATTAATTTTTATATCTATAAGAAAACAAGATAATTAAAGAATATTTTTAAGGAAAAATGACTTTATTTATCACCTCGGTTGAAAATCATGTCTCTGCAATGGTCATGTTTTCTAGAAATGTTTTATAGAATTTTTTAAAATTATTAAATAAATTTTTCATCCATTTTTACCATTTTTAAAAAAAAATTAAACGAAAATCAAAGAATACATATGCCATTATCCAAATGAGGTACTTCTGACAATGAGCTAAAAATGTGAAATGAATATTTATTTTAACATAAATTGAATGAATGATATTTTATTCTATCATGAACATTCAATTATTTAAAGCTTCATTTAAAATTTTACAAGTTTATTTCAAATGTATTTTTTTCTCTAATATTTGGGAAATTTTTATATTTTAAATAGTTGTTGTCATAGTGGAATTGGTATTTTCTTATGTAATGTTTTTAATGATATTTTTTGGGTAATTGTTTAAATTAATTAAAAACACATTTACTGATTTTAATGTTTTAATATAGTTATTATCCAATGGTTTCATCATTATTATGTATCTAGATGATTTATTATTATGATTTAGAGATGTTTTTTAAACCAATTTATTTTTTTGGGTTATGTTATTTTGAATGGATGCAATGTTTTTTAAATATATTTTCTTTACATTGGTTTATATATGATGATATGATTAATGTTTAATGATATTATGGGACACTTTTGTATGGTTTTTATTATATGATAAGAAAATACATCATGATGGATTTCAATAGATGATTTCCATAAATTATTAACATTAAACATAATGTTTTATATATTGAAAATGATTTTTTCCTGATTTAAAAATTTTATAAATTATTTTTCATTATTATTTTGTTTCACACAATGAATATCATTTCCCAAATTATGATTTTTTATTTAAGTAAATATATGGAACCACAGGGAATTAGGTTAATGTTTAATATGATGGACAACATGATGATGAGAAAACAAATGGGATGATTACTACTGTGAAATATATTTTATTATTCGAAATAAGTTATCATGATATATGATTAACAAGTTAAAATTTAACCAACTCATGGACTCACCAATTAAGAGAATGATATTGTTCATTGAGTTCTCCAGTGGTGGATTTTATAGTGGAAAGAAGATTCAATATTTTATATATCAATAATATGGTAAGATGCACTCAAATTAATGTCTTATAAAAATTAGAATGTAGTTTATGTTTATAAAATAAGGTCGGGGAGAATGTAATTTATTATTAAAATGATGATTTTAGTAGAGAAAAATTAAGTTCACCCTAAGGTTCTATTTAATGTTCAATTTCTTATGTGTGGAGATCATGGGAATTATTCAAGTAAATTTTAGAATACAAGGTTTAACTCCTAGACAATGTGATAACCTATAAAATGGATTAATTATTAATTTATTGGTATTCATGAATTATTTTGTAAAAGTATTTTTAACAATGAATTTCGGTTATTATAATCATGAAACACCTAAGGATTTTGTAAATTGTTTAATCATATATGATGTCTCGTAATATTAACGTAAGGGTTATTGATAACATCATGATTTTATGAGTTTAAGGGTTATCATATGTTCAGATAATTTGAAACACCTTTTGATTATTTAAATGATGCGATTTAAATGTGATTTGTGACATTTTGGGAGATGTTTTATTGGGATAAGATATATGTAACACTTAGGTTCAACATAATGTTTTATTGGAGGAAAAATTATTTTTTCATAAGACTACATGTAATGATAACATTCTCGGTTTATATGATCTTTAAATATTAAGGAAATATTAATGGATGTTCAACATATATATATGGGGATGTTTTGAGAATAATATTAATGTTGTATGAGTAAAAAGGGAAAAACATCACATCCAAAAAGGATAGGGGGATTGAAACCCTAGTTGAAGGGTGATAAGGGTGTGATTCCTTCCACTATCCTTTGTGATCCCTTAGTTAATATGAAATTTTTTATAAATGACATGACAGATAAAAATTAATTTAGAATGATAACGGTGGGATTGAAAATTTATTTTGTGATTAATTTTATTTTATAACAAGATCAATATTTGTGAGAACCTTATACTATTATGGTAAATATAACATTATATAATTTTATTTGAGGAATAAAGGTTGAATTATTTTTAAGAGGAATGTATTATTCTTATGTGGATTTATGTTGATCTAGGTTGTCTTTTAAAATGATTATCATATCTCGGAGATTATACGAATTATAAAAACAAAATCTGGTAAGAGGAATTATTAGTTATTAATGTCATTCAGAGATAAATGATCAATTTATCTTTGAAGAATATATAATCAAATCACTCTAATCATTGAGTTCCAATATTATTAAATAATTTTTTTATCTAATTTTAAGGTTAATTTATTTATTAAAATGATATAAGTTTAACATTCGGTGTTATTCTTTTGGGTTTAGATTTTTATGTGTTGAATTGGACAACTTATTCTAACCATTTGTTTTTGGTAATTATTTGGAGACATATGGAAATCATTTTCACTATTTAATGGATAATATGAGCCATTAAATCATATTTTTAGTGCTTTAGGAATATAAAAATTCACCTCTTAAATATATTTTTTGGTGTAATAAATAGAGTGGAAACTAATAGAAGCACAACAAAAGAATGAAATTATTTTTATGAAATAAAAATATATCAATAATTTATATTTTATGGTGTTCTATATATTGAGGGTAATATAATCCCATAAATTTAGGAAATCAGTCTTTAAATTATTTTTTTTACATTTAGATTTATCTATGATGAATCTAATGTATTTTCACCTATACTAGATTTATGGATTTTTGGAGGTTAGATTTCTCTTAAAAATATTATGTAAAATTATTTATTAGTCCTTAAGTGTTAGTTTTCTACTCTAAGTACATATTTTCACTTCCCATTAATTGTATCTTATATGGAGACATAGGTTTTAGTTTTTCTACATAACCATCTTATTTCACATTCCCCCATTCTAAGAAGATTTTTTATACACCATTTTTATGATGTGGGTTTCCATGAAGTAAATTTGAAATTTAAAAACATCATAGAAAAGTTCAAATTAATGGGATTGAAAATATTAAAGGGGTGGATAATGGCACACCACTGTATTCTAGTCTATATTTATTTTTAAATAAATATGATTCCACTAATATTTTTTGATACATGAAACAACGAGGTTTAATGAACCATAATATAGTATACTTATATAACAAAGATATTAAATTAGTGGGTATGAATAAAGATAACAAAATGATGAAAATTATATGGTTTTCATATGTATAAAATAAATTAATTTGATGGAAATTAATTAAAAATAAAAAAATAAATCATTTGAAAGTAAAAAAGAAATATTTTTTAAAAAACTACATTTCTGTGGAAAAATTATATTAATAAATTAAATTTATCACTACTCATGAATAATTATAATTAAATTTATGTATTATATATTCATTAAAATATTTTTTAATTCATTTAATTTTTTTATATGCATCGTATAAGAATAAATACAAATTTATAATTGAAAATTATATTTTTCAAAAAGTGATTTCTCCATGTTTTGTGTTCTTATTTTAAATTTAATTTTTGAAACTTTTATAAATCTGATTTTCTATTATAAACATAAATATTGAAAAAAATATGTCGAAACTATATTAGATTAAATTACTTATAATTTTACAAAAATGATAATTTTTTATTAAATAGTGAAAATATCGATTTTTATTAGAAATTACCTTTTTATTTAAAGAATTTAAAAAGATAAAAATTGTTTTAAAATTATTTATGTGTAAAATTACATCAATAATTTTATTATTAAAACAACTTAGATCAGTTTAATCTATTTAAATATCAATTTTTATTTAAAATCTTTTAATACTTATGATTTTTTTTTTGAAAAATGATCTTTCGTTGCATCTACGGGTTTAATTTCAAATGAAATAACACAAGTTATTTGAATTGAATGTCGTGACATGGGTTCTATATTTTCAATCAGTATAATTAATATTAGGTAATAATGTTTCCATTACTGTTTTCACAATGAATATAATCAGTAAAAATTAATTGTTAAAGTTAATATTAAAACATGTTTATTGAGGTGTTAAAAGAAAATTAATGATAGGTTTTTCAATTAAACATGTAAACATACTATTTATTAGATATAGTTATACCTTAAAATATCCCAACTACTAATATTTGGTCAATTGGAATCATTTTTCTTTAAAATGACTCTATCATTTTAATTCTTCTAGAAAACAAATATGTTTCATCCATACGGATCCTCTCACCAACATATAAAAGGATATCTCATATCCTCTCCTATCCAAATATAAAAAAACTTTTTATTTCTCCAATAAATTCCAAAAAACATTTCTTATACCCCACTAAATAGTCTAGAGCCCTTGGTTTGATTATAAAACCAAATTATGATGCCTTTAGGTGTAAACAAAAAGAAATTTCTTGAATAAGAGGTATAGTTCATATCCATGAATTTTCATTTTATTTATTCTTATGCCTACTTAAAATATTATTCAACCATGATGACATAAAACCATAACAATCAATAATGTAATAATATATTATTACGTCAGTTTCAAAACCTACATCCATTCCAACTTCCATAAAATTGGTAACGAAACTGAATCATGTGTATGAAAGACTATTGACTCGTGAATTGATGTAATAGTTTTACATCACCACCTCTTCCTGAAAGATCACAGGCCTTAAAGTTATTTACTTATTAATTGGATAACCCCAGATTATAAAGGTTAATAGGTGACCCTTATAACATGACCAATATTCTCAAATCTATAAGGCCTAATATATAACATAAGGCCAAAAAAATAATATCCTCAAATGCTACACTGAATCTGTAAAACTCCCTACCAAGAAGAATTGAATGAATGTCATTACCACATGATTTTTTTAACATTTCCTGGATTGAAAGTGAGAAAAATAACCTCTCATCGTTCTGAATCCAAATAACCATGCTGGTGGCTTCCCCCTTCTCCAGTCTTCCCCATTTGGACATGCACCTATTAATCTAGCCCATCCTATGCCCTACCCGATTAGAGCTCATGTTCGAGAACAGAGAGACCCTTTTTTATATGTGTACCATAATCCACCCAATAATCGTCAAACCTCTTCTACTCAAATACATAAATCTTGAATTGTTGCTAGTCTGTCATCAAACTCGCATACCTCACCCTAGCCACCAACGTCGTCGACATCGACACCCCCACATTTTTCGTGGATGTTGGATATAATGAAATATTTAATATATATATATATATATATATAATTATACTTATGTAATTATTGTATCATATATAACTTTTAATATCTCAATCCATTGGAAAATGATTATGTTGTTCATGCATTGGTTTGGACTACCACCTCTATGTAGCGACGTGATTAGTTTTCATTTTATTTTAAACATGACAAAAATAATGATATATTTAACGAATATATATTGTATATATGATATAATAAAATTTATTTAATGTTGAAATATTATTTACCTTTCATTCATTCCATCGATCAAAAAAGTGGAAACAATGTTCATGTATTCACACAGCCTACCATCTCAATGAAAAATATAATTCATTTTAATTTCCATACTTTTTTGGATGAATATAAATATATTTTTTATGAATTAAAATATTTATATAATTATAAAAATCAAGTAGATGATAGAACCATAATAAAAATAAATGACCAAAGATATTGTACACATAAAATACATGAAAATTGAAGCAGTTATCACCTGGGAATAGTGATTTAAAAAAATATTAACAAATAGGTGGTAAATGGTTATAAATCTGTCAGATATTGTATGATATATATGTTTATATTTTTTTAATAGATATTTATAAATATATATATATATATATATTATAAATGATTTTTTAATATGTATTAAAAAAATTTAAACTTGTGGTTATGGTCTATCCATAGTAAAAAAAAATTAATTTATCAATGTTTTTTTAAATTTGCTATTATTTAAAATGTTTCTAAGGAATATAATGATGTTTTTGAAAACAATTGGAAAATTATCCCATAATAAACCAAATTATCTATAAATGTGGATAGTTTTTTACAAAAATCATGAAAATAACTATTTTTTAAATAATAATTTTTTTATAGGAAGAGACCTCACCCCCCCACATACTCCCTTAACACCACATAATCCCCACCCAATCCATAAAATGGAACACCCCTTACCACCCCATCATCATGGGTTCTCCTCATAAAAGAATCCAATACAGGACTATCTAACCTATATGTCACCATTGAACTAACCAAACAAAAGTACTTTTAATTATAAAAATATACTATCTATATTTATACATATATTAATATATTTTAGTATTAAAAAATTAAAATTATATATATATATATATATATATTATTTATTTAATACAAGTATATGGTATTATGAAACTAAATCACCCATTAGGATTGGGTGATACCTTACCCACATCAGTTTTCTAATCTTCGACCAGTTGAAATTCATGTTAATAAGTAATTAATATGTTTATATATATATGTGTGGGTGTGGGTCTATTTTAGGGTGTTTATAAATATATCTATGTGTGTGTTTTATATATATTTTTATATATGTATATAGTTTATTCTATGTATATATTTTTTTTATATTTTTGTGTTTGTGTCTTTATATACATGTGTGTCTGTATGTTTACAAACAAACACACACACACACATATATATATATATATGGGTGTCTATGTTTATATATATATATGTGTGTGTGTGTGTGTTTATATATATATATATATATATATATGTCATATATATATATATATATTATGTCATTGTAATATATTTTAACGTATTTATATATCAATATAAATTTACAAATATAAATATATATAATTACAATTATAAAAAAATTTATATATATGAAAATTAATTGAATTATAATTTTATATATACAAATATAATAATATAATTTTTAAAACACTTCTAAAAAATTCACTAAATTAGACATTTGTCTAAAAAAACATTGCTAAATTAGACCCATTTTATGGAAAATAATGTTATTGTAAAATTTAGAAACATTTATTATCAAGGATAAAATATCAAAAATTTTCTAAAACATATAAAAATTTAAAAGTATAATTTTTTGTAAAAATTGTTGCTAAATTGGGCATGTTATTCAAAAACTTTTCTAAATTTACCATGTCTTTTAAAAATGTGGATAAATGATAATATTTTATGAAAAACGTTGATAACTTTAAAATCAATCATGTTTTACAAATAATGTGGATAAAACATCACTAATTCAAGTTTTGTATTGTTTTCATCTCAAATTTTATTCTTTGTGACTTATGTTTTTCATATATATATACTCTTTTATGAGGTTTATATACTTTTCTTTGTAATTTTATATCATGAATATTTTTATTTAAAATATTTTAAGATTCATTTGATGTCATTCTTTCTTGGGATATATAATTCAAAATTTACCAAAGTGGTATAAGATTTTTCATCTCACATTTAATTTCATGAGGCTCATGCCACATGTCACGACCCGTCCCAGTGGGGCCTATGTCACGACTCCCTAATCCCAACTCCAATAGGCCATGGGCTAGTGACTATCCCTAAGTAGGCATATCACTAACATGAGAGGAATTACCTAAGTACCTATACACACACACACACTCACACACACACATCTCCTATCCCACAAATGTTGAAATGTAAAAACCACTATAGAAAAAAATGCATACATATAACTAAACCCAAACAATTGAGTACAACAGAAGTAAAGTGAAGGATGTAAAACTTGGATAGAATACAAGCCCACAAAAACAAGATTCTGCAAACTACAATGTCCAACCTGTACGTACAAAGAGGTACTAGGATAGTTGCTCATGGTCGTACCAACACCTCAGCTTGTAGGGAACTCAGAAAGCACGATTCAGTCTAGGTCCACCAAGGCCTCCATCAAAAGGCTGATCATCTACACAAGACATGACACGTATGGGAAAAGCCCATATAGGGGTGAGTATAACAATACTCAGTAGACGACCCTAAAAACCACAATGCATTATACCAAGTAAAGGTATTGTCTTCTCTACATAGTTTATGTCTACATAACATATAGTAAGATAAACACAATGCAGATAGACTCAAAAACTCAGACTTTAAGTCTAGAGACAAGACACACAGCCGCAAACCACCTCTATGGATTCATTTAGGCGGTTTTAGGAAACACTCATCTTGGGGATCTCACTCCATGAGTATGATGGTCCTGATGACATAATTCTGAGAATTATTTTTCATCAGGAAAGGTCATGAAAGATTGATACACTCATTCTGAGATAACACACTCTTTAGTGGAAAAATATCATGATACATATGTGAGGATCACTACCAGGGCCTTGGAAGATACCGCGACTCACCTAGATTCACCTACTATGTAGATGATCAGCATCCTATGGGAATATTCTCGTCGATACCTGACTCTACCTAGGGTTAAAAATGGATAGAGGATCTCGCTTCGGGCCTCTCGGAGGGATATATGACTCTATCACGGAATGTATTGCTAAAGGGATCACACTCATGTGAATGGAAACAATTCATAACCTTTAGAGGAAAGAGAAAAGGGGGCACTAAACCAAATGAAACCAATCCATGAAATGGTGGACAAGATGATCAAGACATGTACTGAGAAGTTCATGGCATGTATAAGTGTCACACATTGTGTCTTATGAACCTGGGTATTGCCTGTGTACAATGGATTATGTCATAATTTTTGTCATGTAAAATGGAACTACATAGTATGTAGAAAGGATCACATGATATGTTAATGTATCTGGGGTCTGCTCTATCTATGTTGGCCAAGTGCTCATTCACAACCTCAACCCATATATTGCAACCCGTGTAATCTTCCCATGAGGTGACCCACATTACTAGCCTCGTATGGCCATGTGGTGTAGTACATGGAGTGCACACCACCCCATGTCTTTGTATTGTCCTAGATACATGTCGAACCCCATGTAAGAACC
This sequence comes from Viscum album, assembly GCA_963277665.1. Taxonomy (NCBI): domain Eukaryota; kingdom Viridiplantae; phylum Streptophyta; class Magnoliopsida; order Santalales; family Viscaceae; genus Viscum; species Viscum album. The sequence continues at coordinate 603,324,188 of OY728161.1, read as the reverse complement.
CAAATGTCATGTGAAAATGGTCACATGCAATGTCTAAGCTTCCAGCCACTCGGGACTCCAACCACCACTAGTTGGGGTCCATACACCAAGTCTTTTGGGAGGCATGTCGTGTTCTTCATTGTGTGTACTACACAAACCATAGTTGCTGCTGTTGGTCCAAAAGGTGTGTTCATTGGGATACACATCATGTGTTCCGGAAATTTCCAGAATTGTGAACCCGCTCCATCGCGCCTTCAGTACTCCTCCCATCTTCGATCTGGTCATCTGATCACAACAAAACATCAGATCTAAGGTCACCCTACCTTGCCATCGATGTTTTGTGAGGTTTCAAGAGTTTGATCAGCCTCTAAAACTCATTTTGATCATCCATTCAAAGAATGTTCTAAGAACGATTTCTCCAAAACTGGGTCGATTCCTCTCTCTCCATCATCGTCGCACGTCCATTGAGTTGTCGTGATGTCATATATTCAATTTGGGATCTTTTCATTTCAAAATGGATGTGAAACTATTCGATCTTCATAACGCCATGAAGAATGCGAAAAACACAGGGTTAAGATGAGGAAGGAAATCAATAAAAAAAAGAGGAACACACCTCTGTCGTCTTTTATCACAGTGTCGATTCTCTCTCGTTATAAGGATTAAATATAGCGAATTGAGAAATAGATTTTAACATCATGTATTAATCCCAAAAATTGACCCAATAAAAACCCTCCCATAAGAACGTATTATCCTTGGATCAACATATTTTTTGGTTGATCTGCGTTCAAATTTTAATACAAGAATAGGTAAAATAAAAACCAAAATAAAAACCCCTACCTTGATTCTGTTAAATAAGGACCACTGCATTGCATACATTGGAGATGTTTGTTGAATCAGATATGCATCAATTGATCGCATCATTATCGTCCACCAACAGGTTCTCCTCAAAAGATCCAAGAATTCCCCAAAGTTCCTCTCAATTTTTTGCTAACTACTGACATTCGATTAACACATTATAAAAATGGAACATGTTTCATCATTCCATCATGTTGTGACATTAATGAGTTAGTGTTTCTATTTTTGAGGCATTATGGTATGTCATTAATTATCGAAACATGAGCCTCATCATTGCATTGCAGCAAATGTTTCCAAATAAAATAAAATAAACTTTTCCAATTATTTTATTTTATTTTATTTTATTTTAATAAAAATTTACAAAAATTAACTTTTTTGTCGGCCTGGAACGGTCGAGGTTAGGCCCTTTATTAGGAAAAGTCATCATCCCATATGCAATGGTGAACTCGGATTTTTAATCCAGGAATCTGTTTGGAAACTACCATAACTACGCACAACCTCCAACTCACTTAACTTAAAAAAGGTTCAAACCACTATTTCAGGCTCACCGGGCCTCAAAATTGCATGTCGTTGAAAATTATGGTCTTTTAATAATTCTATCTAATATTTAAAAAATAATACATGGAAAATCCCATACATTATATTCTCCTCACTTTAGGGATTTTCATCCTCAAAAATCCAAAACAAGAGATACTCAAAAAGAGGTCAGTACTGGGCATGGATCTGAGTCCACCACTCCCACGTGCTCTCTTGGAGATTCTTTTTCTTCCTCCTGATGCACACAAATGGGATTGATTGCCCACTAAAGATCATCTCATACTGATCCTAGATCTCCACCTGGCACTCAGCAAAGGTTGCACCATCCACGATGTCTAGCTCACCCCAGTCGATGACGTGTGATGGGACATGCATGTATCTCCTAAGCTACGACACATGGAAGAAATCATGTACCTGGTTCATATGACATGGTAAAGATAAGTGGTACCCCACCTATCAAACTATGCACAATATCTGGAATGGTCTGATGAACCTCAGAGATAGGTTTCCGCCCTGGCCAAATCTCTATAACCCACATTGAGGTGAGACCAGAAAGAAGACATGGTCTCCCTCCTCAAACTCCAGAGGTCTCTATCACTTATCATCATAAGATTTATTCCTACTTTGTGCAGTCTTCATCCAATCCTATATGATCGTCACCTTCTCAGTGGAATCTCGCACCAACTCTGGACCCATGACTGCTGACTCTACGGGGTCGGTCCTAGAAAGCAGTTACTGGTAGGGTCACTCGTATAAGGCCTCGAACGACGCCATACCTCTAAGGGGTGAGCTAACCATGCTAGAACCTGGTGCACAGCCTTTCACCTGTAGGCATGTAAGGCACTAAGAAATGAACTCAGATACTACCTTATTTATACCTAACCACCAGAACTACCGTCGAAGATCCGAGTACATCTTCACCTTTCTAGGGAGTATCACCAAATAAAATATATGAAACTACCTTAGGAATTCCTCCCACAATGGCACTAGTACAACAGTGCATCCTATGAAAAGCAAAATCTTCTCCCCACCTTGCGAGTATCTATTAGGAGCATGTCCTCTAGATAACGGAGTATGTAAACGCTCATAGTCGACATCATCTAGGTGTACCTCCCAAACTTGATGTAGTAGTGGAGGGGTGGAAACCATAGACTAAAGTTAAGTTTTATCTTCCCTATCCACAAAGGATAACTATAACTAGTCCAACTGTTCAGTCGCCTCACTCAACAGCTAGGAGCTCGATCTCCTGCAAAGAGAATCTTCCACCTTTTTCCCATTCCCAAGATTGTATATGATCTTAAAATCATAGTTTTAGAGGAGATATATACGACACATCTATCTCAGATTCAGATCCTTTTTTGAGAAGCCATATTTGAGGCTCTTGTGGTCATAGTAGATGATAATCCACTCACCCATAAGGTAGTGTCGCCAAATATTCAATGTGAAGACTACTGTCGCCAGCTCAAGATCATGGGTCTCATAGTTCTGCTCATGCGGTCTTAGCTAGAGTGAACCATATGTAATCACCGCCTATCACTACTTCAGGACACAACCAAGACCGATATCTGATGCATCACATAATTCTATGTACTTGACACCCTCCTATGGAAATCTCAAGATCGAGGCGCTCATCAAACTGTATCTCAGCTAATTGAAAGCATGTTGACACTTTTGAACCCACAATAAGGGTTTCCCCTTTTTTTTCACGGCTCTCATTAGTGTTGATATCTGAGATAAATTAGGAATGAATATCCTGTAATATCCTACCAACCAAAGGAAGCTTCGTACCTCTGTCACGCTTTGAGGTGGTTCCCAAGCTAACATTGCATCCACCATGGTGGGGTCCATAGCTAATCCATCTACTAATATTACAAGTCTCAAAATTTGTACCTCCTAAATCCATAACTATCACTTCGACATCAACCCATAAATCTAGTTCTCTCAGTGTACATCTAGAACCATCCACAAGAGTCTCGCCTGCTCCTCCTCTAACACCGAGTACACAACGATGTTGTCGATTAAGATCACTACGAATTGGTCCAAGCATGGCTGGAAGAGATTCTTCATAAGTATCATGAACACTTCGCAGAATTTCATCATGAAAAAAGTAATCACCAAGTACTCATTGTTACTATAGCTACATCTGAATGCCTTTATCGGTATATCCTTATCCCTCACTCATATCTAGTGGAAACCTGACTGAAGGTCAACCTTATAGATCCACTATGCCCCCCTCATCTAATTTAAGAGGTCATCGATCCTCAGTAGTGGATACGTTTTATTCATTGTCACCTGGTTCAGGCGCTGATAATCCACGCACCACCTCAAACTCCCATTTTCATTTTTGGATAACAAAACTGGGGCTGATGAGGGTGAAACATTGGGTCTCACAAACCCCTTCCTATAAAAATCATCTACATGCACCCTCAGATCATGCAGATTTGTGAGAGCCATCTGATATGTTGGTGAGGATATCAGTTTCTTCATATGATGCAAGTTGATGCAGAAGTCAATCTCCCAATGGGGAGGTAGTCTTGGAACATCTTTGGGAAAGACGTCCTTGTACTCCTCCACTACTGCTAGGATCTATAAGATCAATACATCTACTGATATGAGGTTAATCTTAGCCAACTCATGAGTGATCGGATGCACCCTCTTATGAATGATCTCATTCTGTGCTGTATGGGTCTTCTTTTCACCAAAAAGGAAAACATCGTGCCATCACTGTAGACACACCACACTATTCACCTAATGTAACCAATTGGGGCATGGACCGAAGATAGCTAATCCATACCGAGAATGATGTCATAAGGCCTAGACGCTTCCACCAAGAGGTTCTAACTGAAGCTCTTGCCTCTAAGTGTAAGATCACACTTTCTAAAAAGGTGCATGAACATCAAGTCTCCTCCCGTAGGATTCTCTAAGAATAAGGGTTAAGTAAAAAGCTCTACCAGAATCTAATGGTTTCGCACAAAACATGTGGTGAGGAAGGAATGACTGGAACCTATGTCAATAGTTACAGAAGATATGATATAAAAGACACAGATCATACCTCGAATCATCACTAGAGTCCCTGGGTCGTATTCCTCTACCGCATGCAGTTGTCCCCACCCCTGCCCCCAGCTCTCTGAGCCTAGTTTGGACCTCCTGTGGGTGGTTGTGGATGTAGATTGAATTGTCTTCCACCACTTATATCTCTCCCTACTCATCTTCCACATCCACCACCTCACGGGTCTTTCTGCTCCACTCTCTACCTTCACCATGGTGGACCATCCCCGACTTCCCTATCAGCATGTCGATGGGTTGGATAGTCTCTTACGAGATGTCCCCTACCATTACATGAGTTTCATCGTGTCTCCCTAGGCTGACAGGACCCATCTCGATTTTCTTGGATTGTCGATCCTCTGTCTTGGGTCCTCAAGTGATGTCTCCCACGTCATGATCTATGTGCCTGACGTTGGATCCCTTTTGTCGAGGTCTCCACACTTTTCTACCTACTACTAACTGTCTTCGGCTGTCTCTGCTCCACCAAGAAGCTCTCGACCACCACGTCCCACTCGAGCACTCCATCATAAGTTGAAATTCATAGAGGAATGACACTAGCTTGTGTGTCATGTAGTATACCTCACTTGAACTTCTGAGCTCTGAAGTACTGATCCATAACCATATCCATCAAGTACCAAGCATGGTTGGTGAACCTTAATGAATAGTCAGTTATCATCATACTTCCTTACTGGAGCTGAAGAAGCTCTTGGATATGTACTGCTCTCAGCATAACTGGAGAGAAATTCCTAAATAGTCACTCAAGATCCATCCTAGAAAGAGTCTCCTCATTATGGGTATGAGTGTTCAGACTCTACCATCATCCTGCTAAGCCCTGAAGAAGGCTCTCTCCTTGGATCACCATCTGGTCCACTGGTGTCCTCGTTAGGCGGAAAACTCTGGTCACCGCGTCAAGACAGTTTTCAACTGCCTAAGATTCAGGCACACCTCAAAACCTAAGGGGTATCTGTCTCTAGAACTCATGGAGTGTGCTCAGCATGTGCCCCTCGTCAGTCAGTATGGTAGGTACCACGGGCTGCTCCACTGGTGGTGGGATAGCAGGTGCACCACCTAGAGGTAATGCTTGTGGAACTGGTCCCTATATCGAAGCCTCGTCACTAAGGGGGCCATCCTTATGATCGGGCTGCTAACTCTTAGAGGGTATGCATCGTAGAGGCATCCAGTTAGGAAAAAAGATGTACCATGGTCAGTGAGTATATCTGGATAGCAGGCACAAAGGACATGGAAGACAAAACCCACCCCTATATGATGCATATAAAATTCGTTTACTTCCCCACAACTAGTGTTTTCATATACCAAGTTGAAAAAAAGGTTATCAGAGTCCTGGTGTATGGATATGTTGGACGCCCGCACCAACACTAGAGTCTTTGTCATGAAATCCGATCTCGAAACACTTACCACTATTACCCCAATCAAAAATCACATACTCTTGGTTGTAAGGTAGAACTGACAAACGCTGATACCACTCTATCACGACTCGTCCTAGTGGGACCCGTCCCGCGACTCCCCAAGCCCGCCTCCAATAGGCCAGGGGCTGGTGCTTGTCACCAAGTAGGCATATAACTAACATGGGAGGCATTTCCTAAGTACCTGTACACATGAACACATCTCCAAGCCCAAAGAGGTTGAAATGTAAAAACGACTAAGGAGAAAAATGCATGCATACAAATAAACCCAACCAATAAAGTACAATATAAGTAAAGTGAAGGAAGTAAAATTGGGCTAGAATACAAGACCAAAATAACAGGAGTCTGCAAACTACAATGTATAACCTATAAGAAAAATGTGGTCCTGGGACTACTGCTCATGGCTGTCGGAACACCTCGGCCAATAGGGAACTCAAAAAGCAAAGTTTGGTCCTGGTCCACCTTGGAATCCATCAAAAGGATGCTCATCTCCACAAGGCACGATACGTGTGGGCAAATCTCGTTCAAGGGTTAGTATAACAATAGTCAGTAGAGGACCCCAAAAACCACAAAGAAATGTACAATGTAAAGGTACAGTCATATCTACATAGTATATGTCTACAAAACTTATAGCAAGAGAATCACAATAAAGATATACTCAAAACTCATACCCAAAGTATAGACACAAGTCACAAAACTACATACCACCACTAGGGATTCAGTTAGAAGGTTCCATGAGTCTAATGGTTTTCTAATGGTCTTGATGGTCTTGATGATGTCCGTCCGAGAAGTATTGTTCATCGGGAATGTTCACAAGATATAGATACAATCATTCTGGGAGAACACACTCCTATGTGGGAAAATATCACGATACATAGATGACAATCACATCCAGGGACATGGAGGATACCGTGACTCATCTGGATTTAGCTACTAGGTAGAGGATTAGTGTCTTGGTGGAGTTTTCATGTCGATACCTGACTCTACCTATGATCAAGAATGGATAGAGGATCTCGCTTCGGGACTCTCGGAGGTATACCTGACTCTATATTAGAAAGTCCTGCTGAAGGGATCATATTCCCAGGAATAGAAATGATACATGACCATCAAAGGAATGAAATAATGGGGCACTAACCCAAACAAATACTATCCAAGAAATGGTGGACAAGAAGATCAAGCCATGTACTATGATGTACACGTCGTGTTGAAGTGTCACAAAACATGACTTCTGACTCCGGGTACTATTCATCTACAATGGCTTATGTCATACGTCTTGTAATGTAAAATGAAACTACATGAGATATAGAAAGGATCACACTCCATGTCAACAAATCTAGGGGATTCTCTATGTACGTTGTCCATGTGTCCGTACATGACCTCAACCCATGTATGCCGACTAATGTAATAGGCACACAGGGAGACCTAGATTACGGGCATTATATGGCCATGTGGTGGAGTTCACGACATGTACTCCACCCCATGTCTATGCATCATCTGAGATACACATTGAGACCTATGTAAGGACCCACATGCAATGTGACAGTGGTCACACACCGTATCTATGCTTCCTGTCACTCGGGACTCTATCCACCACAAGGTGGGGTCCACACGTTGTGTCTCCCTAAGGGCACACCATGATCTTAATCGTGTGTAGCGCACAATCCCTAGCCGTCGCCGTCGGTCCACACTGAGTGTTCATCGAGATACACACTATGTGTTTTAAAAATTTCCTGAATCGCGAACTTACTCTGTCGCGCCTTGGGTACTCCTCTGGTCTTCGATACAGCTATCTGATCATAATGAAACTCCATATCCAATGCCTTCCTACCATTCCATCGATGTTTTAGGAGGTTTGGCGCATTATATCGGCTCTAAAAATGCATTTTAATCATCTTCGTGAAGAACGGTCAAAGAATGATTTCTCCTGAACGGGTCAATTTGTCGACTGTCATCACCCTCACACCTCTGTTGAGTCTTCTCAATGTTAGATCTCCAATTTAGGATCATTGCGTTGAAAAATTTATGAACAAAAATCTAATTATCATAACCCTATGAAGAATTCAGGGTTAATATGATGAATAAAATCAATTAACAAGAGAGGAACACCCCTACATCATTATTCATCGTAGCATCGATTCACTTCCGTTAGAAGGATTAAATAGAGAAAATTGAAACATGGATTTTAACATAGTGGATTAATCCCCAAAATCAACATAATAAAATCCATCCTTCTAGAATGAACAATCTGTGGGTCAACCTATTTGTTGGTTGATCCATGTTCAATGTTTAATCCATGAACAGGGAAAAGAGGAATCAAAATAAAAACCCCTACCTCGATTCAGTTGAAGAAAAATCACCATGTTTCATCCATTGGAGATGATCATCGAATCCAAGATGTGTCAATCAATTTCGTCGTCATCATCCACCAACGGGTTCTCCTCCCATGCTCCAAGAATTCTCCAAAGTTCCTCTAAATATTCTACCAATGACCAACATTTGATTAACCCATTAAAAGGATGGAACATGTTTCAGCATTCCATCATGCTGCGACATTAATGAGTTAGTGTTGTTGGTTCTGAGTTATTATGGTGTGGATTTAATTATCGAAACAACTTCCCCATCGTTGCTCTGCAGTGAATGTTTCCAAATAAAATAAAATAAACTTTTCAAATTATTTTATTATATTTTAATAAAAATGTTAGAATATTTTAATAAAAATGTTAGAATATTTACTTTTTCCCTTGACCCACATTGGTAGAGGTGAGACCCATTTTTAGGTAAATTTGTCATCCCAGATGCAATAATTCCTTTAGATTTTTAATCCGGGAATTTGTTTGGAAACTTGCACAAACGTTCACACCCGCCAACTCACTTATCTTAAAAAAATGTTCAAACCACCATTCTAGGATCATCGAGCCTCGGAATCTCATGCTGTCTAAAAGTCTAGTCTCGTAGTAATTACATATAATATTTGAAAAATAATACACAAAAAAATAAAATACATTACACCACATTCACCAACTATTTATTATATGTAGTGTGTATATGTCCCATGAATATATTTTCTGATTCTTTGCATAAGAATTATTGGTATTTTCATATACATCTATAGTTGTTTCATTCATGGGGATGATGATTCATAAGTTACCAAAGTGGTAAAGTATTTATGTTATAGTCTCAATATTGATTAGGATCTCTTATGATTAGATTTTAGATAAAGGAAATTCATTATTTATCCCTCAAAAAATACATGAATTTATTTATACTCTGGTTATTTATATATAATTTATTTTTCCCATTCATCATCCTCTATCTAAGAACTCAAGAAAACAAAATAATATTTTTACAAAAAAAGACTTTATATCTCTTTCGGTCAAAAATTGTTTCTCTTAAATGTCTATATTTTCCAAAAATGTTTCAAATAATTTTTTTAATCTTATAAAATGAATTTTTAAAGTTATTATTACCCTTTTTAATTATTAAATTTTTTTAAAAGATATGTATTTTTCATTTTCTAAATGAATTTCTTTTTAAATTTTACTAAAAATGTGATGTGTGGGTCAATTAAATCTCTACAGTGAATTAAGTAATGATTTGTACCTTATGAGATAATATGGACTTGAATGGAGAGTACATATAGTTAATCATTTTTCAAGTTACACTATGATTTTCTTGGTAGTAGACCTTGACTAAAGAAATGGTTTAATGGGAATTAAACCCAAACCACTATATGACATTACTCCTTATGATAGTTTAAGTCCCTATGATAGAGTAAATATTTTGATAAGAGAGGATGAATTAGTGAAGACTAAATATTGAAATTTTTATATTGATTATATAGACACTTGAAACCTCTTACTATTTTATTCACTCATATAGGGAGTCTCTATCTCACCCTGACCCTGTTAGTTAATCATTATAAATTATTTTTATTATTATTTTGTGTTTATGAAATTTTTTCACCATTGTGCGGTCATCCCATAGCGTTAAGGGTAATTGTGCAGTGCCCATAGAGATGCCCAAGTGGGATGAGTCATGGAATTCTAATTGCACTCAGTTTATAAACATTTCATGACTAGTGCGCAACTTCACCCAATAAGCGATCAGTGTTGGGTGTTACGGGTCGGGTGCAGTTTGCTCAACTACATGTTCGACTACAGGCGAACTACACACCTAACTAGTATTAGGAATAAATAAATAAGTATATTAATTGGTAAATGAAATAAAAATAAAAAAATGGTAAGTTAAATAAAATAGAATTTTATAAAATATTCAATGATGATAATAACAATTATACGATTTTTTAATGATTTTATTTCTATTATTTTTATTAATATTATTTTTGTAATAATAATAATATTATAGATATAAGAAAATGATAAAAACCCAAAACCTAATATACCTTCACCCCTCCTCTATCTGGCGCGTTGCGCTCTCATCCCCCCCCCCCTCTTATCTCGTTCCACCCCCATGCGCCAGCAGCCAGTCCGGCTGCCACCTGCACTGGCAACCCATCATGCCATCTCGCACCCCTCTCTATGATCACCATCCCCTCCCTGCGTCATCATGTACCCCCTCGCTGACCATCACCCCATGGATCCCTCCTTATCATCAACAATTTTGGCCTCATTTCGGCCACCGTCCGACCACCACCCTACTCCCGGAATCCTGAACCCCCAGTGGTCTCCCTTATTGGACGCCAACCTTTACTGGCAGCGAATTGCATTGGAAAAACCCTCTGGACACCTCCCTAGCACACAAAGAACCACTGGTTGCCCATGATCTTAATCTTTCAGCCACTCACACCCTCATCATAGGTGTGTTTCTCTTTGTTAGGTTGCTTATTCTTCCTACAGGTTATCAGGTTTGGGTTTTAGGTTGCGGTTGGTTTTATTTTGCTGTAAATGGATGGATATCTTCTTTTTAGGATTTATTTTTGTTATTTGTGTTGAGTTTAACATGCGGCAGATTTTTTTCCGCAATTTGTGAAGTTTTCTAGACCGACATAGGTGGTTCCATGCTCGAACATTCATTTTGATGAATTCAACATGCTTGATTGAGTGTTTATTTGTACCCTATGGTTTATGTATGTGGAGCAAAAAATGTATTTGATAGGATTCGATATTCATAGAGATTGAAAGTGGGGTTTTTAATGGAAAATTAGATTATTTCAAGTGTATAACATTATTGCCCATCTTGAAACATTTTATAAATTATTTAAATGATTTACTTGATTTTTCAAGTTGTGTGAACCTATTTTTGGAACAGAATTGTTGTATGTTTGGAATGAAAATTTGTTCTCAATATGAATTTAGTTTTTTTATTGCTTTATGTATTTTTATTCCTTTTTAGGTTGTTTTACAAATTGTGTAAATGGATTTTTTTAATTTGTATAAATAATGCCAATCATTTTGTCCATGGTTATGACGTGCATGTAGTTTTCAAGTGGTTCTTTGATATAAAATAGGGTGAGTTTTTAGAGTAAAATTTGTTGTTCTAATTTGGAAGTGTTTCATATAATTTTTTATTGATCAGTTCAATTGCATGTGTGGTGTGAATGTGGTATTCAAAAAGATTAAGTGTGCGTTTAATTTTTAAAGTGTGTTTTACCACTTGAAATTGAGTGTGTTTTTGGTGAAAATGATTTTGTTATTTTGAAATGTTTTATTGAATGTTTATGTGTTTAATTATTTTATTAAATTTTAGGTGTAGTGTGTCGACCTCGCTGTGATGGTTTTGGGATTCGGGTGTCATGGTTTCCTATATGTACATGAATAGGGTAAGGTATATATATATTTTCCCTATTTGTTCATATTCCCTTGTGGAGCAGTGAATATGTGAAAAGTAGTTAGGGGTGTATATATATATATATATATGTGTGTGTCTGTGTGTGTGTGTGTGTGTGTGTGTGTAAATGATTGTGTGTGTATGCACCAAGTGTCAGTTCGAGTGGTTGTTGCCAAATAGTGTCATGTTTGAGGTAGGTCCCCTATGTCTATGCTTTTAATTTGAATTTCGTAATTGATTTCTTATTTTAAAAATATATTTTACATAAATTCTATATATACATGCTACAAAAACTTGTTGTGGATGCTAAGAATGATTACGCTTTTGTTTTGGAAATTGAATGTTATTTCTTACTCCATTGGTATTAAGTGTCATTTCTTGAAAATTTATTTCATATATGGCTTTAATTGGTAGTAAGTATTTAAAAAGGTGTTTGGCCTTTTGGCCAGTTAGTTGTGAAAAGTGTTCCATTTATATAATTATGACCGTTTGGAACCTTAAGACAGTTTTATGAAAAATAAAAACCTCTCTTGAGGAACACCCCCTCTATATTAGAAAAAAAAATTATGTTTAATATGTTATTATGTGCCATATGTTCAGCCTTATGCATTGTGTGATGTGAATGAGGGGGATGCGAATAAGGAGGGGGAATTGTTGTGTGTGTTTTAATTAGATTTTGATGAAGAAAGTGTTATGTACATATATGTTTTCTTGATAAAGAAAACTCACCTCCACCTGAAATAGAGCACAATGAGAAACATGGGTATCTAGGTGGGTGGACCAGGATTAGTACGCAAGATGACACGGAAGGGGTCCATCCGGTTTTTTCCTAGCAGGATTGATGCAACAACACTAACTAAACATATGAATGACTGAGGGTCATGTTTTCTAAGAAATGTTTTCTAAGATTTGTGGTTTCTATGTGACGTTTCACCGATGTACAAGGTCTCTAGGGTCCCTCTTATTCTAGATACCTATAAGGATTTCCCATGTTACTCATTTGCGACATGATGCTTGTAATGATATTTTTATTCCAGTTGTTTCATACTTTATGTATTATTTGTGAAGATAATATTATAATCTAAATTGGTTTCCTTTCATTTTGAAATGTTAATTCATCCTTGGAAACAATTTTAAAAATTTAGTGAGAGACAAATTATTTACATGAAAATGCTAACTTGTTACATAAATATAAAAAGAATGAAAAACATTATTTTATTATATCCTATTTGGAAAATACCATGTTTTGGATTTCTTATTAAAGAAAAGGGCATAGGGCATCGTTGTATCTTGGATTTCCTACAGGGCATCTCGGTGCTCATGCCTACTTTACTTAACAGTTTCATGTTCCTCTTGTTCTATATTGTTTTAGGAGCGTGATTAGTTTACCTTCCATGGTGACCCATAGGGTCACCTGGGGTATGTCACATTGCTTCATTTATTCCTTTTTCGGTTTCCATGTTCAGTTTATTTTACATGATTTATCATCTTGTTTAGTTTATTATTATTTAACTTTTTTAGGGTCCAAATTGTTCCCAACTGGTTTTTTATGCCTGGAACTAGTTTCCAGCCTATGGAGATCAGGAACGCCCTTCGGTCCATTCGCGGACCGGCTTGGGGGACCGGTTCAGGGTCGACCAGGGATGGTTCATGACAAAATGGTATCAAAGGGAGGTTCTTATTATTTGGGGTGTATGGTAGAAGAATATTAGGATTATCGGGACTTGGGGGTAGGCACGAGAAGAGCATCGCTAACTCTTTATCGCATCAATCCTCGAGTTAACAGGGGTATTCTAGGATTGGAGTATTTTGTCTTAGGTAATTTTGGATTGAGGGATGACAATGGAGACAAATCGTGTTATGTTGCGGCCTCACATGGGGTGGTGACCTATTTGGATTCCAAGTGCCCAATTCAAATTCCTATTAGCATCATGCCTTATATGGGGCATGGATCACCACCAAGTCATTGGGTTAGGCATAAGCACTAGTTCCTCATTCTGGTGGTTTGTTATTGGTCGTGTTTTTTTTTTATCTTGGTCGATGTGAGTATGTGTTAATAATGAAAGTGGTTCTAAAATGCAGTGATTTTGAAAATTTATAAGAAATTCGAATTTTGAAAATATCTTTTTGGTTGTGCCTAAGTTCTATTGGATTCTTAGCCAGTTTTATTGAGTTCAGATTTTTCTTCTTGACTGTGCTTCAACTTGATGTCAGTTTTAGTTTGTCTTTCCCATGTTTTCAAGGATGTGTTTCCCATAAATTGTCCAAAAATTGTAAATGAGCTATGCCCAATCCTGGTTCAAATCGGGTGTGTCTTATTAGTTGATTTATTATAGGTTTGTTAGAGATGGTTTTGTGGTTTTTGGAATTAGAGTGTATTTGGGTTGTTGGTAACTCTCAAGGTTGTTACGGTTTGTGTTGCTTAAGTTTGAAGGTCTAGTTATGGACTAGTGGAGGTAGAATGTATTATCGTCGTTGGATTTTGGGGTACAGTTGGTGGTGAACTACTTTCATAAGGGTCCTTCATCTGGTGAGGAGCACATGCCAGAGGAACCCGCCTATACGAAGCTATACTCATAGGCTCTGTCATCTAGTTCATCATACCACATTCTTATGTCCCATCGGTATGGCCGTTTTAGGCATTCTAAGATGTCACACTGCATCCTTTTGGAAATGTACCACTATTGTGGTCATTTGAATCATCACGAGAAAGGATTTGGGGATCAGAGGATGAAAATGCCTAATTGTGAGGTAGGATATGCTTCAGCAATCAAGGCCCCAACCACAGGTTTCGGGGTGAAGCTCGCGCATAGTCCAGAGTGGTCAAGGGAGTGTGGAACCTCGTTCAAGATTTTGTTCTCAACATTGGGATAGAAATATCCAAAGTTTCATTTTCCTATTCTTATCATCATCGTAAGATCATTCTTGTTGTGGTAGTGTGATGATCTCATTCTACCTCAATCTAAGCAGCACTGTCTACTCTTAGGGTGGTTTCTAAATCGTTAGGATTCCTTGGAGGGTGTTGGGTTGATGAATAAATTGACCCATCCTAATTGGGATTTTGGTCTCAATTGTGTTCGTTAGGGGAATGTTTCGTTTCGTGAAATTGATGGGTGGTGTTTATGGGCCCTATCTTTGTTTGGGAACCTCTCATTGGGATTTCCTATAGTGTGTTTCAGTTTCCTAGGGGATTCCTCTTTCCCAATGTTCTGGTGTTCTGGTTTACCCCACAATGGTTTTAATCCTAGGGGTGGGATTGTTTTGTTGGAATTGAGAAAGTGGGTTAAGTTCGGGCTAGGGATTACCCAGTCTTCAGTAAGGCGGGTATTCTTATTTGGTCGATATGGGAGGTGTTGAGTTAGTTTCTCATCCTTAGGTTGTTGGGTTGTTTCATAGCAATCTTTCTATTTAAATCTTTAGCTCGTTTTTTTGGTCCATGTAAAAAAATTTAATGATTTCAGTTTGGTAGATCCCACTTTTTCTCCCCTCAGGGGTGGTGTCTTCAGGTTTCAAGGTTTCCATATTAGTGTAATTTTTGTGGTGGGGAAAACCCTCTCATGTTCCCCTATCATTCTTCTATATTGGTTTATCCTTGAATTGGTTGGGTGTGATATGTGTTGGGAATGGTCACCCCAAGGTTCTCAGTTTACTTTGGTTTTTTCTGGGAATGGACTTGAGTTTTGTTAACTATTGTCTTGGTGACTTTCTGATGGAAAAAAGTGTCTGTGGTGGGTAGAATTGTAACACCCCGACCTTGTTAGTTAATCATTATAAATTATTTTTATTATTATTTTATGTTTCTGAAATTTTTCACTATTTCGTGGTCATCCCACCCCATTAAGGGTAACTATGAGTTTCCTACATGGATACCCAAGTGGGCTCGAGTCATGGCATGCTGATTACACTCGGTTTATAAACACTACATGACAAGCGCACAGCTTGACCCAGTAGGTGAGCAGTGATGGGTGGCATGGGTCGTGTGTAGTTTTCACAACTACATGTTTGACTATAGGAAAATAACCCACCAACCTGGTATTCAGAATAAATAAATAAATAAGAAAATTAAATGGTACATGAAATAAAAAAAATGTGAGTTAAATAAAATAGAATTTTATAAAATATTAAATAATGATAATAACAATTATATTTTTTTTAATGATATTATTTCTATTATTGTTATTAATATTTTTTTAATATTATTATTATTATAGATATAATAAAATGATAAAAAAAACCCCAAAACCTAATCTACCTGCACCCATCCCCCACCCTGCGCGCTACGCACTCAGCCTCCACCCCCCTCCTATCTCATTTCACCCCCATCCCCCCAGTGCTGACAGCCAGTTCAACTTCCACCTACACCAGAAAACTCGCCCCATCATCCTACGCCGCCTCTCTGACCGTCGTCCCCTCCATGCGCCATCTTGTGCCACCCTCTCCAACCTCCATTTTGAGCTCCCTCCTCCCCGTTAGTAGGTTCGGCCTGCATCCAACCACTGTTAGGCCACCACCAAGCTCTCAGAAACCCGAACCCCTGGCGGTCTCCCTTCACGACCACTCAACTTTTCCAACATTGACATGCACCAGTCAAAGCCTCTGGTGACCTCCCTAGCATACTGCGCACCACTGGTATCCCTAGCTCTTACTCCATCAGCCTCTCTCGCCATCTCCGAAAGTGTGTTTCTCTTTGTTAGGTTGCTTCTTCTTCTGGCAGGTTATCAGGTTAGGTTTTTAGGTTGTGGTTGGTTTGATTTCTTTGTTAATGGTTGGATATCTTGTATTTAGAATTTATTCGTGTTATTTGAGCAACATTTGACATGCGGTGGAGTTTTCACTCCAAGTTGAGAAGTATTCTAGACCGAGGTAGGTGGTTCCATGCCTGAACATTCATTTTTATGAATTTAACATGCTTTATTGAGTGTTTATTTGTGCTCTATGGTTTATGTATGTGTATCGAAAGATCTTTTTTCTGGGTTTCGATATGCGCAGAGCTTGAAAGTGGTATTTTTCGTGGAGAATTAGTTTATTTCAAGTGTATACCCTTATTGGGCATCTTGAGACGTTTTATAAATTATTCAAATGATTTACTTGATTTTGATAGTGGTGCAAAACCAGTTTTGGAAAAGAATTGGTGTATGTTTGGTATCAAAATTAATTCTCAATATGAATTTTGATGTGTTGTTTCTTTATGTCTTGCAATTCATTTTTTTTCACTATTATAAATTTTTTAAATGGTTTGTTTAATTTTTATAAATGATTTGAATCATGTGTTTCCATGGTTATGATGTGCAGATGGTTTTAAAATGGTGCATTGATATGAAATCTGGTGAGTTGTTAGAGTAAATTTTTTGGTGCTGATTTAGAGGTGTTTCATAAAGTTTTTTATTGATCTATTCAATTGCATGTGTGGTGTGAAAGTGGCCTTTAAAAATATTAAGTGTATGTTTAATTTTTATAGTGGCTATTCCCACATGAAATTATGTGTGTTATTGGTGAAAATCATTATGTTATTTGGAAATTTTTTTGGATAGATTATGTGGTTAATTGTTTTATTAAATTATATGTGTAGTGAGTTGGACCTCACTGTAATGGTTTTGGGATGTGGGTGTCGAGGTTTCTTACATGTACATGCATAGGGTAAGGCATATATATATATATATATATTCCCTCTTTGTGAATATTCCCTCATGGGGCATGGAATACGTGCAATACAGCTGGGGGTATATATATGTGTGTGTGTGTGTGTGTGTGTGTGTCTATAAATGAATTTGCATGTATGTTCCAAGTTTCATTTCGAGTATTCATTGGAAAATAGTGTCATGTTTGAGGTAGGTCTCCTATGACTATGATTTTAATTTGAATTTCATAATTGCATGCTTGTTTTAAGAAATATGTTTTACATTTATTCTGTATACACATCCTATGATATTTAATTTTAGTTGCAAATATGATTATGATTTTATTTTGGAAATTGAAATGTATTTCTAGCTCCATTGGTATTAAGTTTCATTTCTTGAAAATTAATTTCCTGAGTGGTTTGAATTGGAAATAAGTATTTGCAAAGGTGTTTGTCTTTTTGGATAGTTAGTTGTGAATAGTGTTCCCTTTATGTAATTAAGCCCATTTGGAACCTTAATATTGTTTTATAAAAAAGAAAAAACCCCTCTTTAGGCACGCCCTCTTAGTTTTAGAAAAAGATTTGTATGTTGAATCTGTTATTTTGTGCCATATGTTGAGGCTTATGCGTTGTGTGACATGAAATAAGGGGGGACGCGCTTAAGGAGGGAGAACAGTGGTGTGCATTTGAATGAGTTTGGGATGAATAATGTGTTATGTACATATATGTTTTTTTATATAGAAAACTCACCACAACTTGAAATAAAGCATAATGGGAAACCAGGGTATCTTGGTGGGTGGACTAGGACTAGTTTTCTAGATGACACGGTAGGGGGTCATCCCGGTTTGGCCAAGCAGGATTGACACATCAACACTATCTAAACATATAAATGACTGAGGGGTGTGGTTTCTAAGCCACTTTTTCTGAGGGTTGTGGTTTCTATGCCACATTTCACCAAGGTAAAATTTCTCTTAGATCCCCTTGTGCTAGCTACCTAGAGGGATTTACCCTGGTGCTTGTTTGCGACATAATTCTTGTATTGAAATTTTCATTTTAGTTGTTCCATACTTGATGTCTTATTTGTGAAAACCATATTTTAATATAAGTTGGTTTCCATTCATATTGAAATGTTAATGCATGCTTGGAACCTATTTTGAAGATGTAGTGAAAGAGAAATTCTTTACTTGAAAATGAAAACTTGATACTTAAATTTAAAAATAATGAAAAAAATTATTTTATTATGTCTTATTTTCAAGTAATAATGTTTTGGGTTTCTTATTAAAGGAAAGGGTATAGGGTGTAGAGACCCAAAGATTGAAGTACATGGACGTTAAATTACTTTTGAGGAATAATTAATACATAACAAAAACAGACACACAAGGATCGTAATAGTTTAGTCTCTTTGTAAACTTGGAATATAAACTTCTAATCATGTTGAAATATCTTCAACAACTCCCATAAAGATCTTTCCCTTTTTGTTTCCTTACCTAAAACCTTTATTTAAATCCTAGGGATGAGAAAACATATATAGGGTGAGCTCAAATGCTAAGTAAGGGCAAACATAGAGAACATAAAACAATCCATAACATTTGAAAGCAAAAACATGAACATAAATTTTAAACATCAAAATATTGAGGAAAGACACAAATCGTGGAAGTATGTAAGGAATATATCATAATGGAACATCAACCATGATAAAATATAATGGGAGTAAAACATGTAATTTTGGCAACCATTCAGAACATATCATGATTTCCACAGTAGCCAAGGCATTGCTTCCAAGACCATCTTAGTGGACAAAGTCCCTTTCTGAATCGAGTTCACTCCTCGTTTCAGTCCTATAACACTGAACCAGATTAACTTACCGTTCCAGCCATGTCTATATCATGAGATATAAATCTTTAACCAATGCATTGGAGGGGGATATAGGTCCCACCCATCTCATAATGAAATCATTCGTACTTGTGCCACAAAATAAACATACATCATTCATAATAACCCAACGAATAAAATGTGTTTCATAAACATCATCCCATTATCACATAATCCATATAAAAGAAATGGATATCATTTCATAATAATAAAAGTGAAACTATATAAATCATAGAGACATTATACTTGAAACATACACATATGAAATAATTTCATCTTATATGGAAAATGGTTTTGATAAATCACTTGAAATGAATTCTTGAATAAAATATCCTTTCATCTTGAAAATCATTTTCTTTTCAAAAAATTCAATTCAAATTTAAAATAAAAGGATTTTGTTGAAAATATTCATGAAACCTTTTGGAGGAAACTTCATGAATATAAGGCTTTATAAAACCGTAAAAATCCTTTCATGCCGTACAATTTAAAAAAATAACAATTTCCTCGTACTTTTGTCAGAAAAGTCAAAAAGTACCTCATATGGTAAACAAAAGAAAGATTCCTTCCATATGATGTGGTAAAAGTAAGAAAAGGGTAAAAATGTCTTAAACATACATGGAAGTAATGTAAAAAATTTATGAAAACATTTTGAGAGCATATGTACATGGATAATAAACATGACCCCCAGAAAATACTTACGAATAAACAATCTCGGATAAGAATAAGATTGGAATAATTATCCCTTACCTTAGGTATGATATGTTTCGTACGTATCTGAACCTCCTGTATAATGATTTAAATAATGTCATTGACTTATTACAGAATCATATTCATTGTTATGATATCATATATGGTTCACTTATGACTTTATATTACCCGTTCTTTTGTAAATTCCATGTTAAAGAGCGTTTTGGGTAAAATCGTTTCATTTTTCATCCGTGTTTTGACTTGTAATTAATCATATGATTTCTTAAATCATGATTACTTAATTCCATAATATAAAACATGATTTATATATAATATATATTTATAATATACATATATATAATAGATCGATAAATGGAAAGAAATACATTGTTCATGGAGACGGTAGGTCGTACGTACTAATGAACGTTGTTTTCGTTTCCTCATTGAATTGAATGGAATTAATAGGATGAAATACATATATATATATATATATATAAATCCAGAATCATTATTATGTCATATATTTCATGATTACTTAGTATGTATACTTTATAATCATTTATGAATGGTTAATCATTGAGAATTAATATCATCGCGTCGTGGAGACGGTATTCCGTACGTATGCACGAGCAATGATATCATTCCCATGATCGTGGAATTTTATTGGAGTGTATGTATACTATAACAGAATCAATTTAAATTTAAAATAATCATATATAGTTATTATTTACACCATTATACCCATCCAAGTATGGTTGTGGTGGAAAATAGATTACACCATGGCGTAGAGACGGTATTTCGTACGTACGCACGCGCGATGATTTAATTTTCCGTAGGATGGATAGATGGTGAAATAGGGTTGTTTCAAAATTATAATAACATATCAGTATATGAGTGATACTGATGTTATTATTCATAATGAAACAACCTAAGAAGAAGAAGTTGAAGAAGAAACAATTTTGAAAGAATCGGTAACGGACATTACCTCTTCTTTGAAGTGCCTCTTTGAGACCTCCTCTTAGGGCACTAAAATTGGTCTTTGAAGAAGACCCAGACCTCTTGGATGTTTCTAAGGAATTGGAGAAGAGAATTTGGTAGGGTTTGGCTGAGCATCAATTCTCAAAATGGTGTGAGGAAGAGAGGGAGGAGGTGCCCTTTTATAAGGGAGGAGAGGGGCACCTTAGGAAAAACTATAAATATTATTTTATTATAAAGTCATATTCGGTTTTTAATAGCTCAAAATTGAGTTATTTCGAAGCTAAGGTGGGGATGGGTCTAAATACTATCATCCAATATAATTTAGAGAAGTTTAGGTTTCTATCTTAACCTTATCATTTAGATTTAACTTTAAGTTAAATAATTTTTCGTTTACTGTGTCTTCTTGTTTTCCTACACTATATGGTGAATAAACTTACTATAACAAGCCAAACAAACCCCAAGTTGTTTATTATTAATATATATAACCTTATCTAAGTAATTTGGCCGAAACATAGATTTTTTGAAATAAAATAACAATTAATAATATAATATTTGTTTTAAAAACTATTTCATGTCAATTTTGACACTATTTGGTAATTGATTTTTGTGAAAATTATAACAGACATTTTAGTTCGAAGAAAGTTATTTAAATCAATAATAACATGTCATATTAACATAGAAAATTATTTTAATTCATAACAAGTCTCAAATTACATTTATTTGGGTATTTATAACATCAATTATGTCAATATTTCATTAATAATATAATTACTACATCATCATTGTGTCATAAATAAATTAAATTATTTAAATTTTAAAAATTACAAATAAAATACAATTATGTAGGAAATCGTTTTATATTTATAATTAATATTTATTGTCGAATTTATCTTATGTATAACCCTATATTGAAAATGATTTACTTATTAAACTTTGATTTTAACTATTTTAACCCTTCATTAAATAAATTAATAATAAATGTCCTAATCTAATCCAAGTGGGCCTAAATAGTCATATTTTATTCCTAATGTTTTTTTTGATCGAATTACATTTATCCAATAGAATTAGTACATGTTTTAGGGTAATAATAATATCATTTTTACCCTTAATTACCATATTTACTTTTAACCGTTGTAAATAAAAGTAAAAAAGTTATTATTCACCAAAAATTATTTTCATCTCATTGAACCACATTTTACTCACTAACATCAACCGGGTCTCTCAGATTTTTGAAATTTTATTCACAAAAGCTGTAAAATTATGTTTTATATAAATTTTCAAATTCTCCTAGAAGGTGGGTAAAAGACGGTCAAAAGTTCAATTAAATTTTTATATATCTAAAATTATTATAAAATGACTCCAATGAATTACATTGAACATATATAGGTATTATGTGACAATTTTGACCTAAAATAAATTTAAATAAAATAAATAATTATTTAAATAAAAAGTCGGTTTTTAAATAGTAACCAAGTGTTTTCACTATTCATAAAAAAATGAACGTTTTCAGAAAAATACTAAAATTTTACCCTAGAATAATTCCGATATTCCGAATCCAAAAATGAAGTCTATTTTGAATGATGAAATTTAAAAAATTTAAAAAAGTGGTTATTACTATTCATAACGGTTAGTTTTAATAATATTTTAATTGCATATCGTTGTTTAGTGAAACTGGTTATTGCGTACAACACACGCTATCGAGGAAGGTCGTTATTGTGTGTAATGCAGCCAAGTTAGGGTTACGTGTTGTGCAAGACTCCTTTGTTGTAGCATACAACACAAGACATCAATAAAATTAAAAAGAATATTTTTCATAAAATCTCAGGGTGTTACATTCTACCCCCCTTAAAATGAATTCCGCCCTCGAAATTCGTCGGGTTTATAAATGTCTTACAACTCGAAAGTTTCTTTAAAAGACACCCACATCATAAAAAGGAATACCAAACCAAATCTTTAAAAACTAAAGTATGAAACATAATGGTTACCCAAATTAACTAATCACTGGGTTTCCACATATGAGAACATTGGTGAAAGTATGGATATGGAAGAGAAACCTAACCATCATGTTCTGATGGAGAGTGGTAGAGAACATGGCTATGAAAAAGCCAAAAATCACAAATCCATAGGTTTGTGATGATCTAAGGTACCATCTGATTCATCGGATATAAGGGAACTAGGACAACATTTTTGGTTTTCAAGATCATTTCCCTAATGTTGATGAATTAAAAGAAATACATACATGATTTTGGTACAATTTCACTATTGATCAGGAATTGAACAATTTCCACTTCATCCCTTAAAGAAATGAAGTTGAATTTGTTATTCGTGATGTGTTAGCAGATCATGTGATAGAATGATGGGTCATTCCATCTGTTTCAAACAAAATCTTAGCAAAAGTTATAAGTCCATATTATGGTTAGATTAATCGTATATGGTTCCAAAAATGTACTTATAATTCATATATCATACCACTTAATAAAATAAAACTAGTTTCTACTAACCAGGGACTTACTCTAGGCTAGTCGTAGGCAATAAAGTCCAGTCGCACTTTGGTTGTGGGTTCGATTCCCACAACCCTGTCCGACGCGATGGGATGTCGCTCGTCCTGCAGGTTGTCCTTTTTCTAAAACTGCATTACTATAACATCCCATCAATAATATCGAAAAAAGTTCTATCCTTAAACAATACTAACTTTTGTACAACATAATCCTTTCCAATATTTAGGCTTATCCAAAATACTGATGTCCAATCTCATATTATAGTGAAAACGATTACCAAAGAGTTCATATAACAATCATGTTAATACCATCATTGATCCCCATATATCAAGAGATATGTCTTGTTGGTCACATTCAAAACATTTGAAGGCCTTAATCATGTATTCTCTTAAAAACTGAATACCCATTGAATCATAGTGAAAACATGAGTGCAGTCAAACGTTAACTCTTTTCACATACCAAAACCTCAAACAATGATATAACTATTTCCTTATATTTGTCATGAGCTCATGATTAATGTCAAACATTTCATTTTCTCCTTATCCCTTCATTAAGCGCATATCATCTTTTTTCTAAAAAATATCTCAATCACTTTCCATGGTTACCGGTACCATAAAATTATTGAAAACTACAATAGACCAATACATAAATATTCCAATATTCGAAGATACTATATACAACATTATTTTGGAATCCCATTACATAAACACTTAATCATTCCACCACATCATTGTCATATTCAACATCACCAATAGTGATCGCATGTGACTTCCCTTTGTCCTTTTCCTTAAGTGGTTTCTCATGTCAATCATCACTAACCCTTGGATTAGGGAGTTTATTAGCATAATGCCCCATTTCCTTGCACTTGAAGCATTGAAGTTTTGGTGGTGCGTTCTCTACAGTCTTTTCTTTATTCACATTATTAGAAACCCTTTTTCCATTACTTCGGCACTCAGCTGCTCGATGACCTTATTTTCCACACTTAAAACATTTTCTAGTCCCTTTAAGACAATCTCCACCATGCTTCTTTCCACACTTTGAGCATAAGGAAACATTCATCTTCTTTTCACCATTATTCTGAGATTTCTCCTTGAACTCCATCTTTAATTTCTTGTCAAAACTATGAGATGGATAAGTAACACCAACTTCCATTTCTACCTTGATATCACAAAGCAAAATTTCTTCATAGCTACTGAAGTCTCTTATAGCTAATTCCCTTCGAATATTTGGTTTTAAGACACTGAAGAATCGATCACCTATACTTTAATGATAGATGATAAAGACAGATGAATACCTTGGAAGCCTTGTAAAATTCACTCTGTATATACCAACAGATTCATCATCCATTTTCTTTAGTTTAAGAAACTCCTTCTCCATATTTATTTGAAGAATATGAGGGATGTACTTATTAAAAAATAAGTTCTGGAACTCATCCCATTCCATGGACTGAATTTCATCTCTTGTCCTCGTATTCTTGATAAGATTCCACCATTGATCAGCTTCACCTTCCAAACGATATACTGATAAGATGACTCTATCATGTTCAGAACATTGAAGAACTGAAAATATCTTTTCAGTGGTACTGATCCATTGTTCTGCAACAAGTGGATCAGAAGACACGCTGAAAGAAGGTGGACGTTGCCTCATGAAGGACTCAATAGAATATTGTTCCTTTTTCTGCTCATTTGGAATTCCAGAATGATTCATAGCTTTTGTAAGTATAGAAATAAGATTTTTCACTCCATATCCCATAACGTTTGTTTGTTTAGGAGGAAAATCATTACATTGTCCATTACATTGATCAACATGGTTCCTTCGGGTTCCAGCCATCATCTAAAACCCAAAAAGAATAGTGTGAGAGGAAAAAATCATTCTAGGGAAAACAACATAATAAAGGAGGAGTACCTTCAATATCTAACATCTTAGGTTAAATTCTAATATCGTTACCATAGTTCTATGACTATATCCTATACATATACTTATCCTTAGGGACATCCCTAGACATACCTTATAAATATCTCTAGGTATCTCACTAATGTTTTCTCATGCTAGTTTCCAAAGGTTGACTAAACCTTTCCTCTAATACCAACTGTAGAGACCCAAAGCTTAACGTACGTGGACATTAAATTATTTTTGCGGAATAATTAATACATAACATAAACAGACACACAAGGATCGAAATAGTTTCGTGTCTTTGGAAACTCGAAATATAAACTTCTAATCATGTTGAAATATCTTCAACAACACCCATAACGATCTTTACTTTTTGTTTCCTTACCTAAAACCTTTCCTTAAATCCTGGGGAAAAGAAAACATTAAAGGGTGAGCTCAAATGCTCAGTAAGAGAAAACATTGAGAACATTAAACAATCCATAACATTTGAAAGAAAAAACTTCAACATAAATTTTAAACATCAAAATATTGAGCAAAGACATAAATCGTGGAAGTACATAAGGAATATATCATAATGTAACATCAACCATGATAAAATATAATGGGAGTAAAACATGTAATTTTGGCAACCATCTAGAACATGTCATGATTTCCATAGTATCCAAGGCATTGCTTCCAAGACCATCTTAGTGGACAAAGTCCCTTTCTGAATTGAGTTCACTCCTCGTTTCAGTCCTGTAACACTGAACCGGATTAACATACCATTCTAGCCATGTCTAAATAATTAGATATAAATATTTACCCAATGAATTTGAGGGAGATATATGTCCCACCCATCTCATAATTAAATCATTCTTACTTGTGCCACAAAATAAACATACATCATTCATAATAACCCAACGAATAAAATGGGTTTCATAAACATCATCCCATCATCACATAATCCATATAAAAGAAATGGATATCATTTCATAATAATAAAATTGAAACCATATAAATCATAGAGACATTATATTTTAAATATACACATATGAAATAATGTCATCTTTGATGGAAAATGGTTTTGATAAGAAACATGAAATGAATTCTTGAGAAAAATATCGTTTCATCTTGAAAATCATTTTCTTTTCACAAAATTCCATTCAATTTTAAAAGAAAAGTATTTTGTTGAAAATATTCATGAAATCTTTTGGAAGAAGCTTCATGAAAATAAGGCTTAGTAAAACCATAAAAATCCTTTCATGCCATATAATTTTAAAAAAATAACAATTTCCTCGTACTTTTGTTGGAAAAGTAAAAAAGTACCTCGTATGGTAAACAAAAGAAAGATTCATTCCATACGATGTGGTAAAATTAGGAAAAGGGTAAAAATGTCTTAAACATACATGGAAGTAAAGTAAACATTTTATGAAAACATTTTGAGAGCATATGGACAAGGATAATAAACCTAACCCCCAGTAAATACTTACGAGTAAACAATCTCGGATAAGAATGAGATTGGAATAATTATCCCTTAACTTAGGTTTGATATGCATTGTACGTATCTAAACCTCTTGTATAATGATTTAAATAATGTCATTTACTTATTAAAGAATCATATTCGTTGTTATGATATCATATATGGTTCACTTATGACTTTATATTACCCGTTCTTTTGTAAATTCCATGTTAAAAAGCGTTTTGGGTAAAATCGTTTCATTTGTTGTCCGTGTTTTGACTTGTATTTATTCATATGATTACTTAGATCATGATTACTTAATTCCAGAATATAAAACATGATTTAAATATAATATATATTCATAATATACAAATATATAATATATCGATAAATGGAAAGAAATGCACTGTTCATGGAGACGGTAGGTCGTACGTACGCATGAACGTTGTTTTCGTTTCCTCATTGAATTGAATGGAATTAATTGGATGACATAAATATATATATATAAATAAATCCAGTATCATTATAATGTAATATATTTGATGATTACTTATTATATATACTTTATAATCCTTTTTGAATGGTTAATCATTGAGAATGAATAACATCGCATCGTGGAGACGGTATTCTGTACGTATGCACGAGCGATGATATTGTTCCCATGATCGTGGAACTTTATTGGCGTGTATGTAAACTATAACATAATCAATATAACTTTAAAATAATCATATATAGTTATTATTTACACCATTATACCCATCCAAGTAAGGTGGCGGTGGAAAATAGATTACACCACGGCGTGGAGACGGTATTCCGTAAGTACGCACGCGCGGTGATTTCATTTTCCGTAGGATGGATAGATAGTGAAATAGGTTTGTTTAATACTTATAATAACATATATGTATATGAGTGATACTGATGTTATTACTTCATAATGAAACAACCTAAGAAGAATAAGTGGAAGAAGAAATAAAGTTGAAAGAATCGGTAACTGACATTACTTCTTCTTTGAAGCGCCTATTTGAGACCTCCTCTTAGGGCACTAAAATTGGACTTTGAAGAATAGAAGGACCTATATGATGTTTATTAGGAAGTGGAGAAGGGAAGTTGGCAGGGGTTGTCCGAGCTTAAAGGCTCAAAATGGTGTGAGGAAGAGAGGGAGGAGGTGCCGTTTTATAAGGGAGGAGAGGGGAACCTTAGGAAAAACTAAAAATATTATTTTATTATAAAGTCATATCCGGTTTTTAATAGCTCAAAATTGAGTAATTTCGAGTCTAAGGTGGGGATGGGTCGAAATAATATCATCAAATATAATTCATATAAGTTTAGGTTTCTATTTTAACCTGATCAGTTAGATTTAACTTTAAGTTAAATAATTTTTCGTTTACCGTGTCTTCTTGTTTTCTTACACTATAAGGTTAATAAACTTACTATAACAAGCCAAAAGAACCCCAAGTTTTTTATTATTAATATATATAACCTTATCTAAGTAATTTGGCCGATCCATATATTTTTAGGAATAAAATAAAATTAATAATATAATATTTGTTTTAAAAACTATTTTATGTCAATTTTGACACTATTTGATAATTGATTTTTGTGAAAATCATAACAGAAATATTATTTCAGAGAAAGTTATTTAAATAAATACTAACATGTCATATTAACATAGAAAATTATTTTAATTCATAATAAGTCTCAAATTACATTTATTTGGGTATTTATAACATCAATTATGTCAATATTTCATTAATAATATAATTACTCCATCATCATTGTGTCATAAATAAATTAAATTATTTAAATTATAAAAATTAAAAATAAAATACCATTATGTAAGAAATCGTTTTCGATTTATAATGAATATTTATAGTCGAATTTATATTATGTATAACCCTAAATTCAAAATTATTTACTTATTAAACATTGATTTTAACTATTTTAACCCTTCTTTAAATAAATTAATAATAAATGTCCTAATCTAATCCAAGTGGGCATAAATAGTCATATTTTATTCTTAAGGTTGTTTTTGGTAGAATTACACTTATCTAATAGAATTAGGACATGTTTTAGGGTAATAATAATATCATTTTTACCCTTAATTACCCTATTTACTTTTAACTGTGGTAAATAAAAGTAAAAAGTTACTATTCACCAAAAAATTATTTTCATCTCATTGAACCACATTTTACTTACTAACATCAACCGTGTCTCTCAGATTTTTGATATTTCATTCAAAAAAGCAGTAAAATTAAGTTTTATGTAAATTACCAAATTCTCCTAGGAGTTGGGTAAAAGATGGTCAAAAGTTCAATAAAATTTTTATATATCTAAAATTATTATAAAATGACACCAATGAATTACATTGAACTTATATTGGTATTATGTGAAAATTTTGACCTAAAATAAATTTAAATAAAATAAATAATTATTTAAATAAAAAGTCGATTTTTAAATAGTAACCAAGTGTTTTCACTATTCATCAAAAATTGAATGTTTTTAGAAAAATACTAAAATTTCACCCCAGGATAATTTTGATTTTCCAAATCCAAAAATGAAGTCCATTTTGAATGATGAAATTTAAAATATTTGAAAAAGTGGTTATTACTATTCATAACGGAAAATTTTAATAATATTTTAATAGCATATCGTTGTTCAGTGAAACTCGGTATGGCGTACAACACACGCTATCGAGGAAGGTCGTGATTGCGTGTAATGCAGCCAAGTTAGGGTTGCGTGTTGTGCAAGACTCATTTGTTGTAGCGTACAACACAAGACATCAATAAAATTAAAAAGAATATTTTTCATAAAATCTTGGGGTGTTACATAGGGAGTTGTTGTATCTTGGATTTCCTAATAGACATCTCTGTTCTCATGCCTACTTTACTTCTCAGTTTCAGGTTCCTCAGGTTTTTGATAGTTTTTAGATCCATTGTAGTTTATGTTCTATGGTGAACCACGGGGTGACCTAAGGTATGTCACGTGGCATCATTTATTCCTTTTTCCACTGCCATGTTTGCTTTATTTTCCTGGATTTATCAGCTTGTTTTGTTTATGATTATTTATCTTTGTTATGGGCCAAATCATTCCCAATTGGTTTATTTTGATTCCCGACACTTGTTTCCAACCTGTGGGGATTAGGAACTCTTTTGGGCCATGTCGCAGACCAGCTCGGGTGACTGATTTAGGGGTGACCCATGTTGGTTCGTGACAGCCTCAAAGTCACACTTTTATGTAAAAAATATATAAATATTAAACAAAATGATTTTTAAAAGGTATAGTCCCTTCATAGGTATCCTATTAATTATTGTGGTTGATTAACCAGCCAAACCATGCATTATTCACTATTATGAAAAAAAAATTACTTGCTTAGAATTTTGGAAAAGAGTCACACTATATATGACCAGAGTCACACAAACTAAAATAGTTTCAGACTGAATTTTTACAAGATATATATTTTTATTGAGAAATATATTCCAATGATAATGGTTTCTTTAGTAATAATAGATATAGATATCTCTCTTTCATCCTTCTTATGTATTCAATAACTTTTTCCCACTATATGAAGATCCGTTGAAGAACTATTTATCAATCTTATATGATGTTTCTAAATGAATCATCCCTATAAAATGTGAATAATGATCCCAGGAATTCATTATTAAAATCACTTCCCCACTTTTTCATCTTCTTCTTCTAACACGTGAATCACTTATTTCTTCCACATCACATTTTTTTCAATAAATCATGTTTTGTTATATACAAACACTTAAACTTTTCTTATTCTGTATTTTTTAAGGATCCATTAATAAGAAATAGATATCTTATATCATTGTTTTTTAACAGAACTGGAATACTAAGAAGACTTTATGGTTTTCGGAAAAAATAATGATTAAGGAAATCACAATTTTGGCTTCCTACAACTTTCAAGGAATGACTAAATAAAGTATCCCACATGAAATTTATTTTCATAATACATTAACTCCCATGAATTAAATTCCTCCAAATTTAATATGTTTTGAGAAAATTTTTCTTCATCCTTATTGAGATATAATAGCTCAATAGGGTTTTTTTTTGTTAATCATCCTAAGTATTTCATTTTCTTTAACTTTCTTATAGTATTATAGATATTTCATAGCTCAACATTTTATACAAACTCAACTTTATAAAAATTCTACATATCTCAATTAAAATCATGTCACGTCACATTTGATTTATAATGGGATTTATTAGCTAAATAATAACACAACATCATCCCAATAGTAATTCCAAAATTGATATCAACAGCTTCTTTACTTAAAATGGCATCTTCAAGAAGCACAACAACTTCCCTTGGAAAAGAGTTTGGGATTTAAAACATATATGAACCACAATCATCATTTGAAAAATATCTTAAAAATTAGCTTGGATCGTATTTTATATGTAATATTTTGGATGCAGAACATTGGTTTTAGTATCATGGGGTTTAATTCTTATATAACACATGGTTTTTATAAAACTTACTATCTGTGTTTTGAAATTTACATATGTGTTTGACTAAAAAAAATTCCACTATAGAGATTTAGATTTTCTAGAAAATTAGAAACACTAGATATAAATAAACAAACATGGAAAAATTCATATGTGTATTGACATATGTGGTCATAATTACCTTATGTAGTGAAAATCAGATAAATTGAGGTACTCACACATGTGATACTTTCTCATATATAGGATTTACGTTTTGGTATTCATTTTCATGCACATTATATATTAGATACATAAAGACAATTTCATATATAAGTATTCAAATATCCTAATATTCACCTATATAGAAAAAATCATACAAGAATTTTCACAAAGTATATAGGGAAAACACATAAGAAAGTTTAGAAAGCACCATCTTTATCTACATGTACATTATGACCTTTCTTATTAACTCCGAAGTAATATCCACCACTAAAAATGAGTTCAAATGACTCTTCAATAGCCTAAAATTATTTTCAATAATGATTTAAAACAAAATAAAACAATCAAAAAATATTATGGTACTTCATTCTCTCTATTTTGGATTTTTTTCAACTCCATTGAACTCTTCCAAGAAATCTATGTTCAGAAAAATATTTCATAAGATCAGTGAGAATCATCACATAAAAACCTATCCCATATGATAAATGTATTTCACTAAAAACCCATATAATGTGTTGGTTTTTATATTACTAAATTCCCTTGTGTCTAGAAAATTCATCCATGTGACAGATATAAACTTTACCTCAATTCATAAATCAAATCTCATAGACATGAAACTCCTCCTTACAACATTATGCACAACTTCATATGATAGTATAGTGATCACTCTAACTTTACCAAGAATGATCTTTCACTTTGTCATTAATTTATGTCACAATTTCCCCCCATTTTAAATACATTTCAAATCCCATGTGGGGTGGTTCATTATTTCATCAAGTGAGAGGAGGGGGTTGACCATGAATTTTTATCCACAACACATATAAACCCTTTCTTTTCATGGAATTTGTAAAGATATTTGCAATCTCATTATTAGTATAAATGTAGTCTATCATAATATCCTCATTTCTCACTCATTACATAATGAAATGATACCAAATATAGATATATTTGTATTTAGTTGGTTTTATAGGATTCTTGGAAAGATTTATAGCACACTCATCATCACAAAACATCCCAATTGGATTATTAGTTTCAACATTGAACTCTTCTAGTTGAAAACCCATCCATAATACCTATGAACATGCACGAGATTCTGCAACATATTTTTTCTCAGCTATGATAAGTAACATTAATTTCATCTTTTTAATGTACCAACTCATACAAACCTCTATAATAAGAAAGGTTCTACCTAAGTCGGATTTTATATCTATACAATCATCGGTCCAAACTATATCAGTATAGGAAAATACGCTCATTTATTTACTACATATATAAACTAGGTCATAAATCATTATTATATTTACATATCTCAATTTGGTACACATTAAATTCCCTACATGTTTCCACAAATAGAAAAATTCTAATTTTTTCAGGCCTAGATAATATAGGAATGGTTTTTTAATTGAATTCCTTCCATTTGAGTGTATCCTTTAGATACCAGTATATCATTGTTTCTTTTCACTCCTCCTCTTTAATTCAATTTGTTCTTGAACCCCAGTTTTAAAGACATTCTTTTATTTTGGTCTTTGAATAATATCCCATGATTTATTTTTCTCTGTATCATACAACTAATCATTAATATCTTGTTCCCATTTAACATTATTAGTATATTCAAAAACTAATTTTGGTTAAATTTATGATATTAATTCTATCATTTTTCCCTTAATTCAACTTATTCTTTTCTGAACAACAGAAACATTTTTTCCAATGAATTTTATTGGAATTAAAAATAATTTTCAACATCTAAAACATATACCTTTTGTTTATTTTTTCGTCTTCTATATCATAAGTATATTCTCAATCAACCTTATCAAAAAAATTCTGATCTCAATTTCATTACTACCTAATGGATTGGAATATTCATTCTATTTTGATCTATAGTCTCCATTTCTATTTGATCACATATTAAATATTATCTTTAAATTTAAACAATATTGATATCTAAATAAACCTTATGTTTGTGAGAGCATTTTTCTAGAATAATTACCCACTTCCATTAGATAAGTACCCAATAAATAATCCTTTATCAACTTTCTCCTATAACTCACCTATCTTATCATATTTGATATTTATAAATCATGGAATTTTAAAATCATTAATTTAATTTATAGTTGTTTTATGTATTATACCACATTACAAAAGTATTTAAATTTTTCTTTGGTCTCAAAAGAAAAATGTTCTATATATGTATAGAATCACAAGTAACCTCTCTTCAAAAAAACATTGATATTTTATTATCTGAAAGCATTACCCTATCCATCTTCATAAAACTCCTATTATTTCTATTTGTGAACCAATTTTTTAAATTTTTAATGGGTGTTCGGAAATAATTTTTTATTATATTTTTAGAGAGGCAACTCTAAAATTCATCACCCCTACACACCATCCTGGATAAGATCTAATTTACTTAATGTCATGTCCCAATTATTTGTTAGAATATATTTTACTAACATGAACATACCTACTATATCTGGTTTATTCCTAAAAAATATCACATTATTCATTCAATTGAATTAATCTATATTTTTTATGAAAAACATGCCTTCTATTATTTAATTTATTTTATGGGACCAAATAAATAAGTGTGAGTAATTTCTAGTGGATGAGTGGAAAGAATTAATAAATATTTATGAATTTTTTGAGTCATATTTCTCTTTTATATTTTTTCAAACACTTAGTTTTTTCATCATTAACATGGGAATATCTCTCACAACTTTATTTATCAAAATTTCCCTCAAACTATTTTAGACCAAATATCCACGCCTTCTATGAAATAGTAATCTTTAATCATAGTCGTTCATGAAACATTAATTGGTAGAATAATGTATTAAAAATATATTTCCAATGGTAATTTTTATGTGATAAATGAATCTTAAATCCTCCAAAAAAATTACTAACACTTGCATACTTCCTAATAGTAACCTCATTCCCATCATTATAAATTTGACTAAAACATGATAGCTTATGGGTAGGGACTACCAAATATAAAAAATTGACTGATTTTATGTTTTGAATCATAATCATCACTGATCAAACACCCATAAAATTTAATGAGAAATCACTACTGATGGTTACTACTCTACCTTAATTATTTTCAATATTATTCAAAATCTTCTATTCTCCTATCTTGTAGGAGGAGGAAAAACTATCAAGAATCAATTATTAGGTTTTTATACTTACCTTAAATGTAATTTTATCAAGTCATGATATATCTACATTGGTTTATTTAAATCACATACCTTTCTTCATATAAGTAGTCAATAATGCTATAATTTTCATAAAATCTATTTAATAGTGACCATGTTGGTCACACCTCGCACAAAAATACCTAATAAACTCAAATATATTTGTAGTCTATATGCCTAAAATTTTTTTCAAACCATTCATATTTAAATTTCTTATTTCTTATCCTATACATAAAATCCCTTAACATCATGTCTCATCTTAGGGAATGAAATATTATATAGGAATATATAGGTTTTCTTACCAAATGCTCCAAAACACCATAAGTACCCATGAATATTGAATCTTTTTAGTTCAAAAAAATTATTCTTATGATGTCCATAATTTCATTTTTTTTTATATTTGTAGTCTGTATATGACTCTATTTAAGGGAATAATATCTTATATATAACATTACTTATTCTATTAAATTGAATGAATGTTTCAAGAAAATTTTATTTATCTAATATTGACTATATTTTTATTTAGAAGATTCATTGATAAAAAAAATAGAATTGTAACAATAACATTAAATTATGAAATTTTCATATTCATTTATAGAAGTTCTCTCAACTAATTTAGTGGATTTATATTTAACTTGAAAAAATATTTTTATGTAATAATTTAACCTATTAAATTAATTCCCTTATTCAAGACACTTTTAATGTTCTAATATAATTATCCTTCTTTAAAAGATAATATTTCATTAATATCATTGATCATCATATCATGTTCACCATCCTTCATCCTAAAATTTTTTAACAGATCAAAAAGATTTTATACCCACTTTCCAAACTCTATATTATCTTCAATAAGCTTCCTATTTCCATTCCGCATCATTTTTGTTTCATTATTGAGAATGGTATTTAATTAAAGATGATATTCTAGCTCATTCTTCTGTATCTATTTGAACTTAGTTATCTCTGATCCATATTATCCACTTTATAAGTGTCTTACCTATTTAAGACATGTTCTATGAAATTATTTAATTTTTCAATGGAACCACATTTAGATTCACTAATGGATGATTGGAATTATAATTATTTTATTATCATAATTTTCATTCTCTTTACCCTAGAGTGTATTTTCTTTCCTTTATTATTTTCGATGATTCTTTTGATATTTTATTCCAAAATGTTTTTATGGATTCTAATATTCATTAGTTTAAAAATAAAATTCGTTCTTCCTAGAGAAGTTCATGGAAATATTCCTAATCCATTTCAATTATTCCATATAAGAGGATACATTCCCTATCCATTTCCATTTCCTCTCTTAAATATTACTGAAATTATATAAATAATTATTTTAAATTATCCCTTATAAATTTCATCTCAAAAATCACATAAATTTTCACTATCAAAAAGTTCATAATTTATAATTTTCACATGGTATCAAAATCCATTTTATCTTTAACCATTTTATTGAAGTCTAAAATTTATTATAATTACCTAATCTAAGAGAATATTATTAAAATAATTTAATGAAAGATCATATCTATCTTCTACAAAGGTAATAACCATTGTGTATTATCTCTAATAGGGATCGAGTTAGAGACTATCATTGAGTATATAAAAATATCACACATGGAAGGCATTACCCCCAAAGATAAAAAGGATTAGGATATAGGAAAATTTTTCTAACTATCAATTCTATTACATATTATAAAATTAAACCAAAACCATCCACACAATTAATAAAAAAGTTACTGTAAAAAATTAATATCTCTAAATAATTACCAAATAAAATTCCTTGGGAAGGGACTCAACAGTAGATCCAATATCTGAGCTAGTATTGTCCATAAAATACTATGATATCCTCAAATAAACCAAAACAAAGTTTATATATATGTAGGGTGAGAATAACATGTATACTCATTAAGTTAACTCCCAAGCCTCTCATATACATATGAAAATACAATATTAATGAACCATTGAATAAATGTTAGAACCCACATGTGCATAAAATAGTTTAACTATCCAATCCTAAACTCACCATAGAATTCCCACTAAATAATTAATTCAATATTGTCATATTTTTATCAAAATAATATAATGTAAAAGAACCCCACAATTGCTTCCCTGCTAATTTTCCACTCTCATGACCCAACATCAAAAATCTTATGGTCCCATTCCTTGGATGAATGTATCATCACATATCTACCCATCTTTGATGCGTTTTATGATGAATCCCTACCTATACCAACCTCAAACATGTATTACAATTTGGTTCTAGAAATAGTCAACAACATATCACAACCACATCCATTTAACTATGGATGAAGGGTGCCTAGAATCTAAAGGACGTCAACCTTGTTCCCTCATCCAAAAAAATGACCCCAACCAGATATCACATCCTAATCATCTATGTTTGATCTTTAACACTATTTTATCACCACTAGGTAATCGCCAACCCCATCCTGCATCATATCATCAACTGAAGGATTAGTGGGGAATATGGGGTATCTAACCATTAGATTGACCAGTATCCTAGATATTGGGGAAAACTATGGAGACCCAAAACATTTGGGCATTCATATGGTTATCCATCTTGACTGAGGTGCATAAATGAATAACAAGAAATAAATGATAGAGATATAGCACACAATACCCAACCTATAGGATGACATCAATTTCACAATCATACTCTACATCACCATTAATGTACCACACAGAATGTTTCACAATGACTTCAAAAACTATATGGATTACACCACACAAATCCACCCCATTTCAACTTTCAATTACATGTTCTCCAATTTTCTATAATTTCAAAATTTCAAGCCGACATTTGTTCATTAGTATTGAATTTAAAAATTCAATTATCACAAATTAGAAAATCATCTCAACTTCATTCATTTACCAAACTATTTCATTTATATTCATTTAATTTAATCAAATTCACCACAGAAAAGATTCAGCCTTTTATTATATATAATTTTATCCCATGCCTACTCATTTAACAACCCCTTTCATTCTATTTTCATCATTTCAATTCATTCTAGGTATAACTAGGAATTTAATTAAACAATATGACATAACAGCTCATCCATCCCACATTATTCATCACCACAACACATTTTTTCAATGAAATCTCACCATAACCACCAAACATCAAAACAACCACACAACATCCCAAATTTCGTAGCAAACACCAGACATAGAAACATCTCACCCTATTCTAACTAAGTATCACTTCACTTCAAAAAACATTTCACAGTAAAGATGGTCACCACCACCACCATAAAAAGACCAATTTTTTTAATAACTAAAAAGGATTCATGAAAATAACATAAAATAAAACAATATATTCCAGGTCCCATATTTTACCACAAATTTAGGATTAATGGATTTCACATAAAATCACTTCTTCATTAGAAAGGTTAATATAATACAAATAAAGTTTTCTATGGTCAAACATTTCATTATCCATATATATGTGATGATCCATTTCATGAATGGTGAATTAAATAAAACAACAAATAAATTGTCACATAATTCAAGAAAAATAAAATACATACCAGATTAAAAAATCCTATATGTTCCAAAATAGATGCCAAAAAGAATCATTATATTTTAAAAAACGCAAAAAAAATTAACATGTGAGATTACACCATGTTACAACAAAATTTAGATATAGTCATTTAATTATTTTCTTATCTAACACTTATAATTCTCTAAATGAAAGAAATGAATTAAATTCCTATATATGCACATAATGGAAAGAATGTGTATCCACTACCTAAACAAAATTTTCAAATTACTATGAAATGATGTAATTAATAATTTACATTCTCACAGATAATATCAAACTAAGGATAGATTAGAAACCTATAACACAACACCCTCTATCAATTATTTACCACCAAATCACCCAAACAGTCAATATTACTACGAATAACCTCTTTCATAAGGAAGAATAATAGAAAATTGTGATGGAAATGGGGATAATAACCTTAGATTTTTTGGTGATAAATATTTGTTAACCCAAAATCAAATCCCCAAATCAGAGGGTGAGAGGCCTATAAAAATCACTTAGGACCCACCCGTGAAATAAGAAAAAAGGACAGATAGAGGTACAATTCATTGGGTTTTGGTAACGTGTAGAAAAACATGAAAATAGAAGACCATGGTGCAACACCCTTAACTATTGTTAAAGGGTTCTAACACAGGATGGAACCATAGTGCAGGGAAAAAGATAATGGTATAGTGGGTCTGCTTAATACTTTGTTAGGGAGGCACAATGAGGTTCATGTTGCACGTTTTATAAACTATGATAGGTTCCATGGAACAGTGGATACCACCATTCCATATAATATAAATTCTAATGATACTGCTTCTTTTAATCCTATTTCCATTGTAAATCTACCCTAAAATTATCAAAATAGCAAGAATCCCTCTTACAGATCTACACGTCATGGTCTAGTAACATCACTACAACTATAATGAAAATGAAAAAAAACATCAAAACTCCAGCCACCAAATCTCTAAGCCTCATTTGATCTATCCGCACAAAAATCACTATCTTTTTTATGAAACATATTCATCCACATACCAAAATCCTTCACTTACTATAATTTCAACTAAAACACCAATATCCACTCCTCGACTCACTCGGAATATCCCATATACACCTATATCACTTTAATTGCCATAAATTAGTAGGTATAGATTTTTAAACTCTTATATGTCATACACCTCAAACAATTATCAACAATGAAAATAAAATCCATACCCATAAATATGAAAATATGTGGGTCTAAACCACCACTCCAAAAGATACCACTCGTGGATCACATTAGAACTAAAATGATACTTCCCTCACTCACCAACCTAAAGACACATATCTTCCACACAACCATCTGCACTTCCATTTTATCCTCAACAAATATCCACATAACATCAAAAACAATTGTCAAAAAAAACATCCCCACGAAAAATAAATCAATGAAACCCACCCTACACATCAAGATATTGTACTCTTTGTATAGAACTAAATCGCCCTCAAATTTTTAAAATGTGGTAAAAGTGTAACATTGCCATGATTGGGAAGGCTTTTTCCTGCTTCAAATACATCAATCCATAAAACAAACCAACTACAAGTTGAAATATAATATCTCATAAATTAGAATGATTCTAGAATCAAAACATCAAGAGAAATAAAACATGTTAAAAATCATAAAAATAGAGGGTACTAGGCTCACAAATACAACTTAAACTCCCAAGTACTCTCATATAATACATTATTCCTTCACAATACATGATCAAAGGGGGTGGTTAATATACGAAACAACTTCTTTATGTAATCCTGGATCTCTACCAATCACTCCATGAATGTCTCATCATCCTCGATATCAGACTCTCCATATTAAATGAGGTGGGAGTCAAAATGTTGAAATTATTGAATACGAGACATGTAGTAGACATCATGGATCATGTACAACTATGGTGGAGTTCCAACTGATATGTCACCTAACTAATGTGTTCTAAAACATCAAAAGACCCAATGATCTTTGGAGAAATCATACACCCATGACCAACCATATCCCCCCAATAAGGGGAGACTTTCAAGAACACATGGTGTCCAACCTAAAAATACAAGGGCCTATTCCTATTATCAACATATGGTTTCTGATTATAATTTTACACATTCATCCACAATTATACTATCTATATCTTCTCATTCATGATCTGCACTATATTAGGACCAAGAAACACTTACTCCCTAACCCTTTTCTAGAACAACATTGAATGACATGGATTCATAAAACACACCTAAAATAGGACCATGATGATGGAAAAGTGATATATTCTTTTAATGTAATACTCAACTAGAGGTAAGTAATTTACCCATGATCTACCAAAATATAGTTTTCAATCTCAAAACATATCCTCTAGTGTCTAGATCTTCCTCTCTATCAACCCATAAATCAATGGATGAAAATAAGTGTTAAGAAGAAACTAATAGCCAAATAAATTTTGTAATCATCTCTTGTCTCATGAAATAAAATAAGGATACCAATCAGTTTTGATGGCCCATGGTACCATCAAAATCCTAATAACATCATCCACATACCTCCTTGAAAGAACATTAATAGATTTTGATTCATGAATCAACATAAAATGAGATAATTTTATCAATAAATACATTATCACCCAAATTTCATTACATACTATCAAAATCATGGGTAACATGCTGATTAAATCAGTCAAAATGTCATCCCACTTCACTCAGGGCCATCAAATAGACACAATAACCCACTAAGAACACAATGTTCTACTCTCAATGATTGACAGTCCACAAAATACACAATGAACTCTACCACTAACCTCTTCATCCCAATATACCAAATATTCCTCCTCAAAATAGAGTATTTCGTAGACACATCATGATTTACTACTGTTGTAAATATATGAATCTCATGGATGGATCCATCACACATTGAAAACTAAAAAATAACATTAAATGAACAACACCTAGATCTAAACATCATCTGACCATCACCCCAGAGTGTCACCATGGATAACATGGTCACAGATAACCTCTACCTCTGAGTATCCACAAAGAGACTCTTTCACTTGCTACTTCAATGATGATAAATCTATCATCTGATAAAGCAAATCACATCCACAAACATCTTTAATATCACGATGCATCATTGTAAGATCCTTAATTCCTTTACAAACATATGTAAAATCTTTAACCATGTCACATAGAGACTTCCAACTCAACACATCAGCAATATCATTCCCATTTCACATGGTGTTAGAAATAACAAAATTTTTATCCTATATAAATTATATCCATCATTTCTATAGTGAGTTTGGATCCTTATAGGATAAAACATGTTTTATTCTCTTTTGGTCAATGAAATCCTTAAGTACCTCATCAATAAATAATTATGCACAAATTTATTATAAAATCCATTTTCACAATATCCACATCATAGGTGGAATAGTTACATTTGTGGAAAAATAAATTTGTATACCCATAAGAGGTCACCTATTTCAAATGCATCAAGATGAACCCCAATCCCAGAAGGGATGTGTCAAAGAAAACCTAAAACATCACACTCTCCTAAGGAAAACAATGAAATGGGTCACTAGTAAATAAATAAACATATATATATATATATACATATATTTAGTAACTAAACCCCACCTGACATTGATCATACCAAGTAAATGTATAGCCCTTCTAGGTAAAATCTATCATCAGGGATGAAATCATAATTAAATTAGACAAACACCTCTGATAAGTACATATAAGACCAAGGAAATTATAAACCACTTCTATGTTATTTGTTTTCGACCTAAAGAGAAATAAATAAACCTTATATGGGTATATGGACAAACACTTTTTCAACACCATATGACTAATAAAATGAACCTATTTTATCCAAAACATACAACTAGAAATATTTCTATTGTTATGATGGTGCTAAAGGATATATAAAATAGTTTTGAGATGATTATAATTATCCTTATTTGAATTAGAGTAAGTATACATGTTATCAATGAACACAACTATGAATGGCTCCAGAAACTCATGGAACACAGATTTCATGAGACCCTTGAAAAAATATAGTAAATTTTTTACACCAAATGACATGAAAAAAAACTCAATGTGACCGTTCTTACACATGAATGTTGTCTTTGTGATGTTCTCATCTTTCGACCTCATCTAGTGATACATATACCACAAGTCAATCATACAAATCCAATTGTATCTATTTAACTGGTTGAACATATTTTTTATCATCATTTGGTGTTAATGGTTCTTGATCACCACCTGATTTAACCTGCAGAAGTATATGAATATCCTTATATTACTATGTTCCTTCTCAGAGAATAACATTATATCTCCCCATGGAGACACACAGGGTTGGATGAAATTCCACGGCATCAAATCATCAACATGGATCCTCAGATCACACATCTCTATATGTGTCATTTGATAGGGGACCATTAAAATTATATATGTTCCTGATTTAAACTCTATCCCAAAATTGATGTCACGAAAAGGGGGAAGGGTCATAACCTCATATAAGAATACATATTTAAACTTCTCCATAACCCAAAAAACATCCCCCACCTGATATTCTACTAAATGTTCTTCCAAAAAATATTACATAGGATTCACCTTTCTTACAATCATCTAACAACTCCACTCACCAGTGAATGCCACCCATTGGAACTCCATATTAAAAAATGTATCCCTTTTCAATAAATAATCTATGACGTCAAACACATAATACAAAAAATTCATTCTATGTAAAAAATTGTATGTTTCTATCAACAATTTGAATAAATTAACCACTGATTGGTGCTTCCACATCACCAGTATACATCCCATTAAAACAACAAACAAAGCATAATAACCTCTAATCAGCATAGATAACACCAAGGTTAGTGGATTTACCTACACATAATGTCTTAAAGCATTGAAAAAATTTAAGAAAAAAAGTTTTCAAGGATCCTAAACCAAACAGGGATGAAAATATGGTTGATGATAAAATGGTAATACCACAGATAACGTATGGCCCTAATATCATTGGATACTTTATCCAATTGACAACACCTTTTATATAATATCTATATCTATGTTTATAGCCTCTATGAGCACACTTTGGTCTTGTTCCCAGAGGAAAAAGACTGTAGTAAGGCCTCACATTTTCTAAATTCATCTTCCCTTGGCTGGTGAATGAAAATCAGTGGACACTATTGTAAATAATTACTCATAGGAAACTATTGATTCTACTTAAAAGGGCCCTAAATACCCATCTGATATTCTCCTGCCTATGCTATCAAAAACTAATCCTGATTGTGAACACATATCTCAAAAATTTCACACAAAAATGGGAATCCATTGGAAGATTCTCAGGATCCACTGTCCCTAATATGACATGAAATGATCTATTGAGGTCAGTTACCCTTTGGAAAAAACCCTAACTACCTAGACATCTGTGATCCACTACCCAAATCCCTACTCCTCAATGTTACTTGTTTCCCACTCTTTTGAGGCATCCCACCCAAAGAAAGAATTTACTCAATAACCATTTCCTTCTTATATAAATCTAGAGATGTAGGAACTGTAGAGGGGTGAATGGATATCTAATCATTGGGTATAGCACCTCCTCTGGAAACATCTCTCTAGATCCCTTATCTAGAAGTACATCTATTGAAAACTACAAGATTTTCTTGTACTTGTTATCATGCTCCTATAAACTCTAGATCCCCTATTGAAGATAGAGAAACACATACTTCGTCACTGTCTCCATAATCGAGGATATGAATTACAAATGGAACTCCTTTATAAATTCATTCCAAAAAACTTCAACCTCGTTCTGATTATCAAGATATATTTCCTTCCACTGATGCATAGCTCCCCAAATCCGACTAACTACCAGCGGCACACAGAATTCATCCTTAGTTCAAGTGAGACCTAATGCTATCTCAGGATCTTCTCATTAGTTATATGTATTCATATCAGAGATGGTTCCCTCATACATCCCTAGTATTTTCCTCTAAAAGGAAAAAAATTCCACTTTCATGATTTTTCCTCCACTATCAAGTCAAACCTCCAATGATCAACCAGATCAACCATCAAAACCTCTATGACTAAGTTGTATGAATGAAATGGATAGTAGCTATTCTTATAAAGGTAAGTAGAAACCCTAAGCCTAGTATCACGGAATTACATTTAGATTTATATAATTAGATAACATTTAATTTGTAAACTCACCCTAATTCAAACACAATAATATGAAAGTTTGAATCATGTACCTCTCTTAGCTATCTAAATTTCAAGAGGAACCACCTAATTTATTCATTTTTCAAATTGAGGGACCTTGTAACAGATTATAGGGGTAAATAAAATACAATGCCTTAGCTATTTCCCATATCCTATGTAACATACCAAGATCATCTTTCATCATTTGAGTATTAACCAACGAAATTATCATAGAAACATAACTTCAAAAAATATTCTATATTTCTACTAAAACCTCTAACACCACTCCGTCTTGACCCCCACCATCTAGAGGATCCTGTATTGGCCTGTAAATGAATGAAGATAGATAATGACTCGAGTACCTTTT
Source organism: Viscum album (assembly GCA_963277665.1). Taxonomy (NCBI): domain Eukaryota; kingdom Viridiplantae; phylum Streptophyta; class Magnoliopsida; order Santalales; family Viscaceae; genus Viscum; species Viscum album. The sequence goes on along the minus strand of OY728161.1, from coordinate 603,279,595 downwards.
CTAGTAGTCCATGGGTTTGATACTCACACCAAAGGTATAAAATTCTCACATATACAATGCATTAACCCCAATGTTAATAAGGATTATGGGATGAAAAATCAATCACTAATCAAATCCATCAAAAAATTTAAAAGTAAACCAAAAATATCCAAAAATACATGAAAAAAATCAATGTATATAAATAAAATTTTCCAATTAAATCCCAAAGAAAGGTCTTAGGGAAGCTGCTCAATAGTAGTTATGATATACATGATAGTAATGACCACATCGGTCAACATTTTCCTCTTAGACACATGAAAATAGTTTATATAATCATAGGGTGAGCATATTAAGTATACTAAGTAGGGTCATACCCAATGTTTATCACACTCATATGAAAAATACTAAAAATTTATCAGTGATGAAATAGTAGAATACACATGCTCTAAACCATGTCAACTAATAAATGAAAACCTCACCATGGAATTATCCCCAAATAACACATCTGATTTAATAAAATAATTTTGAAATAATAGAAATAAATGTTTCACCAAAACTACTTCCCCACTTATTTTACACACTCATGCCACAAAAAATGTCATATTATCTCATTCATTTTATAAATATTACAAAACATGAGCATCCATCTAAAAAGTGTGTTGGGATGCATCCCTACATACCCCAAACTCCCAAAGGGCCCATTATATCTTGATAGATTCATATCTCATCACATAAAAACTCCATCAACAAAACCAAAAATTTATAGTACCATGGTAATGAAGGAAATAAACCTCATACAATCCTCCTACTATGCATGACCCCCACCCAATATAGCATCATCATTATCTTTAGATGATCTCGAACATCAACCTTTCATCAATGGGTAATATCCAACACCAACCCATGTCATCTCTACTTTTAAAGGAAGAGTGGGAAAGAGGGGTATCTTGCTATTTTATTCACCACCATCCTGGAAGTTAGGTAAAACACCTATAACTAAAAACATTTAGTTATCAGTATCTTTATCCAACTCATGTAGGATCATAAATAAATAACATAAAATATATTATTGATAGATAATAAATAATAAAAAAACAGATGTGTTAACATCAACTACAGTAGTATACTCCACATCATCACTATTGTATCACACAACATCCATCAAAAGCGTTTCCAATAAAAAATGATTCACACCACACAACCATAGCCCATAACCACACCATTTCTTGTTTCAATTATTTTTTCTAACATTTTACAGAATTTAAAATTTTGATCCACCACTATCCTTTTTTATTAAATTTATTAATTCAATTATCACGTATTAAAAAATCATTGACAATTAATTGAATTTTCCAAACCATGTCATTCATCATAAATTCATTTTATATTATTACAATTAAATAATTTTAGCCTTTTATTATAATTAATTTCCACACACATTTAATCATTTACCAAACCATTTAATTTTTGTTTCATCTTTTAAATACTTTATAGGAAAATGGGGAAACTAACACAACCACACCACAAAATGGATCACTCATCCCATATAGATCATCATAAAGACATTGTATATTGAATGTTATCTCCCACAAAAACTTTGATTCATAAAAACCATAAATCAACCCACCTCTCTCCAAAACAACCACGCATACCCACATATCACCCATTTCCAACCATGTTTCACTTAACTTCCCAAAAGATTCCATACCCAATTATTTCACCACCATCACTGAACATTCCATGATAGGGTTCGCAAAACCACAATACATTCATGAAAAGCACATCAATACACAACAAAAAATTTTAGAATCTATATTTTAGTATAATTTCATGTTCAATGGATTTAACATAACATAACTTCTTATTTAGAGTGGGTATTATCACACAAATACAACATTTCCTTGTAATCTACTTCTCTCTCCATATGTAAGTGATCACCCATTTCATTCATACTGAAATAAATCAAAGAAAACATAATGGGTCAAAGAATTGAAAAAAACTAAAATACCAATAATGGTCTCAAAAACATTTATTTTCATCAATAGAAACAATAATGTTCATTATATTTGAAAATCATAAACAAATTCATGTCATTTCTCTATATTAATAGAAGTGTTAGAATTATTCAATTAATTATCTTCTTATTCGACCCTTACCATTCACCTAATTGAGGAAAAATAATTCAATCCCCACATATCCACATAAAGAAAGAGAGAATTATGATCAAATTCCTTAATAAGAATTTTCAAATGGTTTCTCAAGTATGGATTTATGAATGAAAATCATCATGACCATGATTTCACCAAGGATAGATCAGGAACCTAGAAAACAACACTGTATATCAATATTTAACCACAACATCACCCAGAGCATCCATCTAACTAAGCATAACCTTCTTTGAAATGAATAAAAGGGGAAACTGATAAGGGAATGAAAATAATAACCTTATAAATTTCAATTCTCAATATTTAGATTTCAGGAACTAAATAACATAAGTATTTAGTGAAGGACCTATAATAATATCATATGATCCACCAAATAATTAAGAGAAAAGTCCAAGGAATGATATTATTCAAAGGGTTTATGGAATAAATAGACAGACTGGAAAATAGAAGTCCATGATGTAATACCCTACACTATGGTGCAACGGTGTTGAAAATGGAATGAACTATGAAATAAAGGAGTGAACCATGTCATAGTGGTTTTGGTGAAAACCGTATTCTATAAATGTTATCATGTTCACTCTTTAGTTCCGACTAACTATGAGATGGACCATGGTGAAAGGGATAACACTACTCAACGTAATATAAATTCCATTAATTCTACATAGTAACTATGATATTTAAAACAACTACCCCAAAATCGATAAAAATAAAAAATTTCATCCTTTATGACTCCACATAGAATCATCTTAACCACATTGTAGTTATTCCAAAATGGAAAAAACATCAATCCTCATCCCTAATGATCTATTCAATAGTTGTTCCCTCAACACAATAAACACTTTCTTTATGGAACAACATAATACTTTACACTAAAAAAACATTCCTTGGATTAAATTTAAAAAATAAACCCATTTTCCACTCCTCAACTCCCCGAAAACATACCATAAACACCTTTACCTGAATTTACACAAATTAATGGGTTAGGATTTTCAGACCATTAAATAATCATATCAATCCTACCTATCAAATTATTCATAATATTCTTTAAAAATATTATAGTCTTAAATTTTTTCCCTAAACCCATTGATATTACTAAAAAATTCATTTACTTGAGTGAAATAGTCATCATTATTCACTTATTCATCAATATTGGTTTCTTCAAACCTGATTCTCTATATTTTTAATTTTTACTGAATGAAATTAAAATTTCTTTAACAGATACTTTCAAGATTATCTTATATTTATTTTCTATTTTTAATTCTCAAAAATTTTGTGTAGACCATACTTCATATGGTTATATGAGTAGAATTATTTTAATTTTCAATTATTCTCCATATTTATTTTTTCTATTGGATTCATTGGACAAAAGTTTAATAGGTGGAAACCCAAAAACAATAGTATTTATAACCTCCAATTTAATGGATATATGTTATGGGATAATTCTTTTCTTCTAACTATTATAATGTTTCACAACCCTAGTTTTCATAGATTTCAAAATTATTCATTCTTGGAACTTGACAAAATAAAATATAGGGGTCTCACCTATGATACAAATTATATTTCCTCAGATATTATAATTCCACTAGGAATGTGGTATAAACTAGTATATATTGGGTTTTATAATTTCTTATATTTATTAAATTAGCCACTACATCCTATTAAGGTTAAATTCACACAAGTATATAATCTAAATTTCGTGCCTGTATGTGAAAAAAAATGGATCTAAGGATTTTTACTAGGTTTTATCCATTCATGTAAATTATAATCATTTTCATGATTGTTTATCACTGAAAAAAATACTCCTCACTATAATAATACGATAGTACAATATTGTAGTATTAACACAGAGTCGCACTATAATTTTCTATAGTCACACTTGACAATGAAGCATCATACTAACTTTTTACCAGTTATGTAGACCAGAAGAGAAACATATTCATATAAAAATGGTTTATTAGATACATAATATGTAGAAATACTATGTTGAACCTTTTAATATATTCAGGAATAGGTACCCACTTCATAAAAATCCATTTCAAAAGTTCTTATCAATATCAAACTAGGTCTTTAAATAAACGAGCTCTGCCAAATGTGAATAATGTTCATTGGGATTAAAATTTATACTCACCTACCTTATTTTTCTTCTTCCTTTAAAAATCAACCTTCCTCCTCCTTGAACACCGAATTTTTAATCAGCAATTATTTTTTTATTATATCCACACACTCAAACATCAATTATTTGATATTTTCAAAGCCTCATTAAAGATCATTAAATTACACTCAGTGTTATTTGTTATCTAAATTGGGATACATGGAAGATATTAACATTTCCAATGAAAATAATGGTTATAATATTCCCAATTTTGGATTCCCATTACTTTCAATTCAAGAATCCATAAATTATACCATGTGAAATTTCTTTGCATAATACTTAAACTCACCAGATCAAAATTCCTCTACCTAAATACGTTTAGAGCCAAAAATTACTCATACTTATTGAGAAAAAATATTAAAAGAACATAAAAATTTGAATCATCCTTAGTATTTTGTTTTATTCTAATTGGTTAAGGAATTATAAGGATCTCATAGATTTTTATAAAAATCTTCTTCATTCAAATACCATAGATCTCAATTAAAATTATCTTGCATCAGTGTTGTCACGACCCGTCCTCGGGGCCCGTGATGTGACTACCCCAAGCCCGCCATCCATAGGACAAGGGCTGGAGACTAGCACCAAAGTCATAAATCCTGATATCTGGGAAGGCATTTCCATTATGATAGTAAAAAAATCACCATAGAGTACAAGCGGAAGTAATACACTAAAAACAAAATGAAGTGCTGAGGTAAAGGGGCCGAAAATACAAGCCCAACTGTAAAGTACATGGTAAAAGACAAAACAGCTGGAAGGTGACATGCAGCTCCTGGATCGTCCACCACGGATCCTACCTGAAGGGTAGGTGCAGATAGTGCAGCTCCTAGATTGTTCTCCTTGGATCCTACATGAAGGGTAGGTACAGATAGCCTCCTCGGTGTCCTCGTCCGTCAACCTCCTCTGAGTACCGTCTCGTCGTGAGGTCCACCCCCGGGTACTGACTCATCGTGATGTCCAGCACCAGGTGTCGTCCAGTCCTCGTACACTTGATCTTCGTCAGAATTCTCCGTCGTCTTCATCCAACACAACTAGGTGCGGGCATAGCCCGCGTAGGGGTGAGTATAACGATACTTAGTAGGGACCCTGAGACCCTCAAGGTCTCTATAAATCCAACAAGGATAACCACAAAGCAGAGTCTCAACAGATAAACCTTACTTTGATATAAGCCCATACTTATACATAAGTTATCAAGTAGCCAATCTCATTCATGAGGAAACACAACAGTGATGAAATCAACGGATTGCCACTACTTAGACATATGCTCATACATATACCTAAGTTATCAAGTGACCAATCTCAATCATGAGGTAAACACAATGGTCATAGACTCATCTCAAACTAGGATTTTATTCATGATATCGAAACCACAGCTGCTGGAGAACTCCTCCTCTGTCGAGTACTATGGGCCTTCCGCTACAACCAAGTGCATCTCAGAAACCTTGGACTGCTGAAGTACTCCACCTATCGAGTACTTTGGGCTTGCCGCTGCAACCAAGCGCATCCCACCATTGGTCTGCCGCTACAACCAAGCGCACCCCCTCATAGACTACAGAGGTACTCCTTCTGTCGAGTACCGTGGGTCTACCGCTACAACCAAGTAAACCTCTTTTGTGGTTCTGCCGCTACAACCAAGCACACCCCACTGGGCTATCCGAATCACTCCAAGTTGATCGATCAGCAGTCGTCAAGTCTTAGTCAGCTACTAGGTCTCTGAACTCTGCTAGCTCATATCCGGGAGGGTCCGATCAACGAGCTACTCATTGATACTCCAAGTATCACAAGGTCCCATGAAGAAGTATCTCAAAGGATGGCCTTGTCATAGGGGTCTCAACGCAAGATACAACGCTTCAATCGGACACCTGGTCTGTGAGTTACTAGCCTTTTCGTCCCAGGGGCCCAGTTGGTTTCTTGTGCAATCCAACCCGGCCGTATCTCAAATGTACCCCGAACTCTCATAGGGTATGCTCATAGGGACCGTTTCTCAACATGATCACCAACGCCGCTAACGGTTCGTCGGACGGACGTCCGGTCTGAAAGTTATCAGCTTTTCCATTCCAGGGTCCCGGTTGGATTTCGGGTATAATCCAACCTAGCCACTATCCAACTACATTCAAATCTCTGGCGATGTATTCTAAAAGTTCCTTCTCATCAAGAGGAATCCAACAAAGTCGACGGCACGTCAATCGGACGTCCGGAGCTCAAGTTATAAGTGTTTCCGCTCCGAGGGCCCGGTGGGTTTCGTGTTCGAACCAACCCGTCCACACTCAAAGTTCTCCAAAACCATGAGTGTAATATACCGAAATGACTTTCGCGTTCCAAGGATCGCTAAAAAACTGACGGTGCGTCGATCGGAGGTTTGTATCCCATGTTATGGGAAAAATACCAAAAGAGGTCTGAAAGTGGGGGTTTTGGGCCCGGACCGACCCGGCCCGAGACCCCCTGGGTCGGCCCGAACCGGGTCGACCCAACCCGGGTCCGGGTCCGGACCGCTTGGGCATGGCCCAGCCCGGCTAGCGCAGCCCGACCCGACCTGGGCGCGGCCCGGCCCATCCAGGGCGCGGCGCGGCCCGGCCTGGGTGGCTTGGCCCGGTGCGCTGGCGCGCAAGCAGTCCGCTGGCCAGCTCGGTGTAACCAAGGTGGGAATTCAAGGGGGGAGGTGCGGCTGCCACCTTGTTCAAAAAAAGACGACCCCACGCGGGGGGGGGGGGGGAACTGATATTCGACCAACCGGGGGTTACGAACCCCCGGCTCCTCCACTGACTGGCCGACCCGCTCCGACCGGCCGGCTGCTGCCGCCACGGGACCGGTTGGTCTCGTCCCCCTGTTCCGACGCCGGCGGCCAGAATCCGGCCGCCACTCCCTGCTCCTCCGTGGCCTCAGGCCGCAGCCTTGGTCCGTCCGGCGCGGCGCGACGGCACCGCGCCCCTCCGCCGTGGCCCCGCTCCAGACACGGTGATTTCGTGATTCTCCAGCGCGGCGCGACGGCGCCGTGCATCCTTTCCGCATGATCCCACGCGGTGCCGTTGCACCGCGTCACATTCCTTCAAACCGCAACAACACAAAGATAAGGGCGAAGGGTCGGCTGTGTTTGTGCGGTTCGACCCCCTCCTGTTAATCGATAGCAAGCGGTCCAATAGTAACGAGGAACGACGACGAAAGATTTCACGTATAACAACAACAATAAAACCCCTACCTTGAGACGTGTTCATTGACGTCGGAAGGTGACGTCGTCGTTTGCGAATTCCCCACGGTGGTGTCTCCTCCCTTGATGGAGATCCAGGGAGCATTATTCATCGACGGTCATGGAAGCCCCATCGTCTCCGGAGTGTACCCGAAGATGTGACGTTACCCTCTTATCACGAAGAGAAGTATAGATGACGAGTTCTCGTTCTTCGTTGGAGGGTTGGAGAATGAAGATTCTCTTATTTCTTCAGAGGTTCCCCCACTATATTATTTGCCAAACAAAAATTGCATTAGCCTTCTCCCATTTTATGACAATCCACCCTTTTCAAATTAAACCAAGAATCAACTCATTAATTATGTGAGTAGGCTAGCTTTAATGGAGGAGAGTTACACAAGTTAAAGAGGAGTTATCTTATTAAAATAAGGGGAAACTAATGGGGGAGTTATAGGAGGTTTAAGGAATGTGACGGGGTGGTGCTCGTGTGGGCCCCACCTCACCTTTATCCTCTCAAGGTTAGGTAGTAACCAATTGGCCCCACCCCTAACTCCCTTACTTAGGTTAATACCACTTAAAAGAGGGATAAAGTGTTGTGACACAACACTTAATCCACTCAACAAGAAAAGAAAATATAATCGTAGACAATTATATTTTTATCCGTCACTTTTTTTTAAACAACTCCTCCTGAGAAAACACAACTCCAGAAAGGGTCTTCTTAAGCAATTACCGGAGTTGTGGTCTCATCGGTGCCCTCAGATTTCAATTCCGAGCACCGGTTCAAAAGTTATAAAAAACCCGCTCGTTCTTTCACTGAATGTACCCGAGCTAAACTTCGGAAAATGATTCCGGGCACACCAGGCCTCGGAATCAGGCTCCGTTAGAAACTACATTCATGTAAAATTACAAATAAATTAAGAAAAAAATATCCTTTAAATTTCCATGTCTTTACATTACTCCCACCTCAGATCTTTACGTCCCCGTAAAGCTATAACACAAATTAGGGAAACAAAAGTGGTATTGAGCACGAATCTGAGCATCCTGCTCCCATGTGCCCACCTAGAGGTTCTCGTGCTGCCAACAAAAGCGCACAGGAGGAATAAACCATCCTCATAGGACCGTTCCGGTCGATCCTCAACCTCTACTAATACCCCGCAAAAGTCACCTCATCGCCAATGTCCAGCTCCCCATGGTCGATGATATGCGTCAGTTCAAGCACGTATCTCCCCAGTTGAGATACGTGAAAGTCGTTGTGCACCTAGTGCAACTGAGGTGGATGGGTCAAACGGTTATCCACCTTGCCTACCCTGCCGAGGACCTGAAAAAGGTCCACTGAACCTCGGATATTACTTGCCGCCTAGGCCTCATCTCCATAAACCATGTCGAGGTGAGACCCGTATAAGGTCGTGATCGTCATCCTCAAACTCTAGAGGTCTCCCTTTACTAATTAGAACTAAAACTCAAAACTCCTGCTGCCACGAAGGTAAGGTTGGCATACTCAATAGTGATCAACTACATCCTCCTATTCATGAGTTTATCTTATGCTGCCTGTGGTTTCCTTTTTGCCGACCATGGAAAACCAGTCCCAATGTTCTAGTTAAACCACAACCTCTTTGCCTAATACAGTCAATATGAGCATGAAATGTGAATCCAATCCATACCGAGACCAATGTCGTAAGGCCTTGACGCTGCCACCAAGATATTCCAACCGAAACTCTCACCTCATGGGTCAGACCACACTGTCAGCGTAAGTGTGTTTATCGAGTCTCCTTCCAAGGTATCTCCAGACGTGAGGGTTAAGTCAATGGCTTAAACGGAAACTCTAGGTCTGGGACAAGATTCGCAGAAGGAAGGAATGATTCGTATAAACTTCTGTTACTACAGTAGCTTGTAGTGGACATAGACTATCCCTCAAATCATTCTTAGAGCCATTGGGTCACACTACTTAACTGCATGCAGCTACTCTCTTCCTCTTCCCTCCAACTCCCTGAGCCTAGAGGGAACAACAATGATGGGTGGTTGTAACATGTTGATATGTACACCACCCCATGATGCTCTCCTAGCTCTGCCTCCACGTTTTCTACTCTGCAGATTTATCTGTCCTTAACATTTCCTCTTTTTGAAACATTTACATGCCCAAGTCTCTGAGACTGGCACCAGTTCGCTGCGTTCCAACATCTAACATTCTCTAGCTGTATTCATTCAGCCAAAGAACATTCAACCAAAAGGTTCTCTCTAGAACCCTAACGTGAGTAGCAATGCATAGAGGAAAAAGTGATGGCTAAGATATCCTTAAACACACCACGCTCAGAGGTCTGAGCTCTATAGAACTGATCGAATCGTATTCATCGAGTACCCTGAATGTTCGGTATGCCTCTATGAATACTCAACTACCGACTTGTCGTCCTGCCGAAGCTGTATAAGCTCTAGAAAACATTCATCCACCTCCTCAAGCCACTCCTCAGCCACCTGTGAGTCGGGATCACCTCAGAACATGAGGGTAGCTGATGTTGGAACATGTGTAAGGCAGTAAGCCTACATGTGTCACCTACCGGTACCGTCGGTTGTAACTACAGACCAACAGGTAGTGATGTATAGCTGAAACACTACCCGAAGGCACTATCTTAGGCATCGGTCCACGTACCGAAGCCTCATCGCTATGCGGACCATCCTCATGGTCACTCACTAGAAAACACTAGAAGCCAAGTCCACCATCCACTCTACTGATTTCTCATCTAGGTAGAAAACTCTAGAAATCGCCTCCAGCCAGTCCACTGTTGTCTGGGAATCTGCCTTGCCTCGTAATCTCGGAGGCCTATGCTGCAGGAACTCGTGCAACGCGCTCTATCGGCAAGCACTGTCTGGTAGTATGGAAAGTGGAATCTTCTTCCCAATAGGTGGTGGTGGTGCTGGTACACCACCCGTGGGTTCCAAAACAGTAAAAAGGGCCCCGCACCGGAGCCTCGCCACTCGGTGGGCCGTAATCGAGTACTCTCTTGGAACTCCAACTGACTATCTGCGTGGAGACATCCTGAACAGATGTGAAACGGTCAACGATTTATACCTGGTGAGCTGACCTGGTTTGATATGACTTTAAAACTCTTGGAAACACACATGCAATCAGTGTTTTCGTGCACAAATTCAGAAATTAGAAGTCAGGGTCCTAGTGTACGGATACGTCGGCCACCACACCAACATTGGACTCCCTGAACTGAAAACCACACTTGGTACCCTTAACACTGTTTCTTCATAGGAAGAAAATATCAGAGTCCTAAGTTATGTGGTAGAACCGCCTCCCCTGATACCAATTTGACATGACCCATCCTCAGGGCCCGTGCCGTGACTACCCCAAGCCCGCCTTCCATAGGCCAGGGGATGGCGACTAGCACCAAAGGCATAAATCCCGATATCTAGGAAGGCATTTCCTTTATAAAAGAAAAAAATCACCATAGAGTACAAGAAGAAGTAATACACTAAAAACAAAAGGAAGTTCTGAAAGTAAAAGGGCCGGAAATACAAGCCCAAATGTAAAGTACAAGGTAAAAGACAAAACAGCCGAAAGTTAACATGAAGCTCTTGGATCGTCCACCACGGATCCTACCTGAAGGGTAGGTGCAGATAGCGCAGCTCCTAGATTGTCCGCCTTGGATCCTCCCATAAGGATAGGTATAGATAGCCTCCTCAGTGTCCTCATCCGTCAACCTCCTCCGGGTACCGTCTCGCCGTGAGGTCCACCTCCGGTTACTGACTCGTCGTGAGGTCCACCACCAGGTGTCGTCCAGTCCTTGTACACTTGATATCCGTCAGCGTTGTCCGTTATCTACATTCAACACAATGAGGTGCGGGCATAGCTCGTGCGGTGGTGAGTATAATGATACTCAGTAGGGACCCCAAGACCCTCAAGGTCTCTCTAAATCCAATAAGGATAACTAAAAAGCAGAAACTCAACAGATAACCCTTACTTAGGTATAAGACCATACTTATACCTAAGTTATCAAATAACCAATCTCATTTAGGAGGAAACACAACGGTTATGAAATCAACGGAAAACCACTACATAGATATATGCCCATACATATACCTAAGTTATCAAGTGACCCATCTCAATAATGAGGTAAACACAATGGTCATAGACTCAGCTCAAACCAGGATTTTATTCATGATATCGAAACCACGACTTCTAGAGAACTCCTCCTCTGTCGAGTACAGTGGGCCTGCCACTACAACCAAGCACGTCCCACTAACCTTGGGCTGCTGAAGTACTCCACCTGTCTAGTACTGTGGGTCTGCCGCTGCATCCAAGCACATCCCACCATGGGTCTTCTGCTACAACCAAGAGCACCCCCTCATAGCCTACAGAGGTACTCCTTCTGTCGAGTACCGCGAGTCTGCCGCTACAACCAAGAGCACATCCGTTGTGGGTCTACCACTACAACCAAGCGCACCCCACTGGGCTATCCAAATCACTCAAATTCGATCGATCAGTAGTCATCAAGTCTCAGTCAGCTACTAGGTCTCTGCACTCTACTAGCTCATCTCCAGGAGGGTCTGATCCACGAGCTACTGGTCGATACTCCATGTATCACAAGGTCCCACGAAGAAGTATCTCAATGGACCGTCTCATCATAGGGGTCTAAACGCAACAGACGACGCGTCAATCGGACACCCGGTCTGTGAGTTACTAGCCTTTTCATCCCAGGGGCCTGGTTGGTTTCGTGTGCGAACCAACTTGGCCTTATCTCAACTGTACCCCGAACTCTCATAGGGTATGCTCATAGGGGCCGTTTCTCGATGTGATCACCAACGCCACTAACGGTTCGTCAAATGGACATCCGGTCTGAAAGTTATCGGCTTTTCTGTTCGAGGGGCCCGGTTGGATTTTGGGTATAATCCAACCCGGCCACTATCCAACTGCATCCAAATCTCAGGTGATGTATTCCAAAAGTTCCATCTCATCATGAAGAATCCAACAAAGTCGACGGCACGTCAATCGGATGTCCGGAGCTCACGTTATAAGCGTTTCTGCTCCGAGGGCCCGGTTGGTTTCGTGTTCGAACCAACCCGGCCGTACACAAAGTTCTCCGAAACCTTGAGTGTAATATACCGAAACGACCGTCTCGTTACAAGGATCGCTAAAAAACTGACGGTGCGTGGATCGAAGGTCCGTAGACCATGTTATATGAAAAATACCAAAAGAGTTCTGAAAGTGGGGGTTTTGGGCCCGGACCGACCCGGCCCGAGACCCCCTAGGTCGGCCCGAACCAGGTCGACCCGACCTGGTTCCTGGTCAGGCCCACTTGGGCGCGACCGGGCCCGGCTGGCACGGCCCGGCCCGGCGTGATGGCACTCCGCTGGCCAGCTCGGTGTAACCGAGCTGGGCGGTGGGGGGGGCTGCCCCCTGTTCAAAAAAACACGGCCCCACGTGGGGGGCTGCTGCTGTTCAGCCAGCCGGGGGTTACGAACCCACGGCTCCTCCCCTAACCGGCCGGCCAGCTCTGGCCAGCCGGCTGCTGCCACCACGGGATCGGCTGGTCCCCTGCCCCTGCTCCGACGCCGGCGGCCCTGGCCGCTGCTCCCTGCTTCGTCGCGGCCTCAGGCTGCGGCCTTGGTCCGTCTGGTGCGGCCCAACGGCGTCGTTCCCCTCTGCCTCGGCCTGCTCCAGCCGTGGTGTTTTTGTGATTCTCTGGCGTGGCACGACGGCGCCACGCATCCTTGCCGAATGATCCCACGTGAAGTCGTTGCACCGCGTCACTGTCCTTCGAACCGCAAAAACCCAAAGATAAGGTAGGTGGGTCATCCGTGTTTGTGCAGTTCGTCCCTCTCCTGTTAATCGATAGCAAGCGGTCCAATTGTAACGAGGAACGACGACGGATGATTTCACGTATAACAACAACAATAAAACCCCTAACTCGAGACGTGTTCACTGACGTCGGAAGGTGATTTTGTCGTTTTCTAATTCCCCACAGCGGTGTCTCCTCCCTTGATGGAGATCCAGGGAGAATTATTCGTCGAAGGTCATGGAATCCCCATCATCGTCGGAGTGTACCTGAAGATGTGACGTTCCCCTCTTATCACGAAGAGAATTATAGATGATGTGTTCTCGTTCTTCCTCGGAGGGTTAGAGAACGAAGCTTCTCTTATTTCTTAAGAGGTTCCCCCATCATATTATTTTCCAAACAAAAATTGCATTAGCCTTCTCCCATTTAAAGACAAGCCACCCTTTTCAAATTAAACCAATAATCAACTCATTAATTATGTGAGTAGGCTAGCTTTAATAGAGGATAGTTACACAAGTTAATGAGGAGTTATCTTATTAAAATAAGGGGAAATTAATGGGGGAGTTAGAGGAGGTTTAAGGAATGTGAAGGGGTGGGGCTCGTGTGGGTCCACCTCACCTTTATCCTCTCAAGGTTAGTTAGTAACCAATGAGTCCCACCCCTAACTCCATTACTTAGATTATAACCACTTAAGATAGGGATAAAGTGTTGTGACACAACACTTAATCCACTCAACAAGAAAATAAAATATAATTGTATACAATTATATTATTATCCCTCACTTTTTTTAAACAACTCCTACAGAGAAAACGCAACTCCAGAAAGGGTCTTCTTAAGCAATTACCGATGATGCGGTTTCATCGGTGCCCTCATATTTCAATTATGAGCACCAGTTCAAAAGTTATAAAAAACCCGCTCTTTTGTTCACTGAACGTACCCGAGCTAAACTTTGGAAAATGATTCCGTGCACACCGGGCCCCGGAATCAGGCTCCATCAGAAACTGCATTCATGTAAAATTCTAAAGGAATTAAGAAAAAAATTCCCTTGAAATTTCCAGGTCTTTACAAGTGCCTAATTATCATATAGTTTAGAAAATAAAGACAAAATCACCATCTAAATAATAATTTCATAATTAATATCTAGATATTCTTAATTTATATATCCTACTTCAAGTAAAAATACAAATTTCCTTAGTAAAATTGATTGAAACATAAAACAGATATGAGATATATCTATAATTTTAGAAATATTTCATGAACCAAGTTGGATAAAATTTTAAATTTATAATTTGGGAAATGTAATAATATATATATCATCATTGGCTTTAATACCTTTTAAACATACAGTTTTTGGAAAACTTGGTTTTCACAAATCCAAATATTCATACTTGGTTGACTGACATGACATCCCATACATAAATTTAGATCAATGAGAAAATAAGATTTTATGAATAGAAATGAATTTGAGAGGGCAAATGCCTAAGTAAATTTTCATACATTGTGGTAATTATCTTACATATTAGAATTCGGATATGATAAGGAATTCACATACATGATACTTTTACTTACATAGGATACACTTATATTGAGGAATTTGTGTATGAAATTGAAATTTTATACATAAAGATATTTTAAAACATAATTCCTCATGTAGATTAATTTTCACCTATGTTGAAAAACTCATAAATGAATTTTGATGAAACTAATTTTTTATTCCACAGAGAAAACTCATACAGAATTTAAGAAAATTATTACTTTCTTCCTAGATGTATCAAATCCTTCTCCTAAAAATCAAAATCAATCTCAACCACACTATATGAGTTCAAATAACTCCTAAATAAGCTCAAATGGTTATCAATAAAAAAGTACAGTAAATTCAAACCGTCT
Organism: Viscum album; assembly: GCA_963277665.1. Classification (NCBI taxonomy): domain Eukaryota; kingdom Viridiplantae; phylum Streptophyta; class Magnoliopsida; order Santalales; family Viscaceae; genus Viscum; species Viscum album. The sequence continues at coordinate 603,264,457 of OY728161.1, read as the reverse complement.
ACAACTCAATTGTTACCTCAATAGTCTTCAACGTTAACATTGAATAAAGAGATGATTTTATATAAATATGATTTTCCTATGGAATATTCTTATAACTATGATATTATATCATATCGAATTATTTATTAATGATGATTCCTCACTCTTCTGACTCATCTAAATTGAAATGATAATGATTTATCCCACAAATCATGATTTATGATCTATACCTTTTTTATGAACTATGAAATTTATAATCATGATCTCATACACTATTGTGTATCTTATACTTGTATATGGTCATTGATCGATATCTACCTTGTTTACCCTTAATGGGAATTTGATCTCACCCTATCTAAAGTTTCAATTTCATTCAGTTTATGAAGAAAGATTTTATGTAATAAATGTCTAAGAATGGTACTATAAGAGAACAACTTTGTGGGATATTTTTAAAATATTTTATGAAATATGTTGTTTATGTATCATGCATTCAAAGGTTCTAAACCTTTATTAACCATGATTATGTAATATTATAATCATTTTTTAATATTCATCTAAAATGATGTACTATTTATGTTTTTTATACATAGGTCACCTCAAAAACGTTTATATATATATTTCATAATGTTGTTTCTCCTATTCCTACCCTCCAATAAAATGTATAGGTTAAAACAGTCATATTAATATAATAATAATATTTCTAAAGTATGACATAATTTATTTAATCATGGTGTAGGTATAGTATATTCTATCAAATATATTGTTCATTTAAAGGAAAAAACTAAATTATTTGGGTGTAATAATTATAATATATATTTTATTAGGTATTAAATATTATCTTGTATATAAATAACAAAACAAATAAATAAACATTGCTAGGAGCTTGTGGTGTTCTCAAGATAACTAATGAAAGTAAATTTATATATTAGTAAATGTAGTGTTTCATTTCATTTCCATGTGGGATGATACTAGTTAAACAATTATTTTATGTTAATTTTAAACAAAAAACTTGTCTTAGTGTCTAATTAGAAATAATGAGATATTATTTTACCTATTGAATAAATTTTGTTATCATTTTTCAGGAATAACTAATGGTTTAATAATTTTCCAAAAATAGATATCCAATAAAGAAATAAATTATGATATATTAAATATAATACTCATATCAATTTATTAAGAGATAATTATTTTTCAATTATAACTAATAATAGTTTAATATTTTATACCATGATGTGTGTTTAGTATATTTGATTTTAAACACAATGTATAATGGAAAGCTTATATATCTTATTTTACAAAAAGAAAACATTAAGAATAATTTTATTCCACAATTATTTTAGTGTTATCTCTTCTATGTATAGTAATCTACTACATGATGAAACTAGGGATATATTCGTATAATGAATTAAATGTCTTTAAAAACATTAGGAAAGATAGATTAAAGTAATTACTTCACATGGTAAAAGATATTATATCCTCTAGGATGTTATATTGGAGTATGTTTTAACCATGTATTTTTTAATAATTAATGCGGATTGATGATTTTATAAACTCACATTACAATGTTCAAATCATAGAGATGCTGATAATATAATGTAGATTGGTAAGGAGTATTATATGTGTATATAATGAAAGTATTCCATGATTATATTCCAATCATGTTTCATAAAATAGAATTTTAACAACTAACCATATTCCAACTAAATTGACTAACAGATATCATATAATTTATGATAAGTAGTGAGTTCATTTTTTTATATCCTAATATTTTTTGTTGAGAATAATTTGTCAAACTAGCCTCAATTTAAAATGTCAATCAAATAAAACACAAGGACGATATTATTTTGTTTTCTTTCAGATATCAAGGATATTAATATCATGATGATATAAAAAGTATTACTTATAAAAACTACATTTATATGCGGTAATAAAATTTTTTTGAGATGGTGGGAGAATGAAAGGATTTAATCAAATATTAGAACATGATGTACATGTTAGAAAAAAAATAGTTATCTCCCCATGTTATAGTTTTATTAATAGTTATAGAGACACATACTACATATTAATGTTAAAACCATAGTAGTGGATTATATTCAACATAGTGGGTGATATATTATGCAGTAAGAATAATGATTCCTACATAAATTATTAAGTGCAAACTATATAATTTTGACATGTTAAATTGAAATTAAATATGGGTTCCTTGAACCAAAATCTTTTTCGTTAGTTTTTTTGTTTCCTCCAATTAATATAAATCCATTGTTTAGTACATAAGATTGACTATATATGGATGGTCAAATTTAGACTAATAAAGCAAATATGATCACATAAAATTTTATATTATCTACATATAGTGTATAATTACTAAGGTGGGTGATAATACATTCTCACTAATAATTATCTAAAATCCTATAAAAATTTTTGTTGTAAAGGTATTTTTATTATATTTTTCTTATGTATTGAATTTCCATACCATAGTCCTTAACAGAAACCATACGGTAGATGTTTTCATGACATGACTAGAAAAGATGGTAGAATCCAGAAGTAAAATTTTGATATATTATTTGCAAGGATCAATTTATTTATCAAAATAATATTTTTTATCATATGACATTCATTTTACATGAATTTGTACCCATGTGTTCACAAGTTTTTAGTGCAAGTGCTATAGTTATCAGGATGGATATGATTGAAAATATATAGAAAAAAATTTAATTATTTTAGGGTTATTTAATATTGAGGTTAATTTCTCCTAAATTAATTTCGTATCAAACCAAGTTCAAAGGGACAAGATCTTATTACATAGATCAATGGGTATCTAAATATAAGTCATTATATATAGAAAACATGGTATAAAAATAAAATATAAAAAAACACAACAAAAATCTTTCCAGTGTCACATGGTATTATTGTGATGTATTGTCTACATAGTAATAAGATTAATCAGTAAATATATCTCACTTTCCTGGATTTGTAAAAACAGTAGATATTTATTATATATAATGAATTTAATGCAACTCTAAAATGAGACATGTTATATTATAATGGATAATATTTAGACCCGTCTAATAGTTCTGGGATAAGAATAACTAAATGAGATGATGGTAATTAGATCAATGGGTTTAATAGTTTTTTAGGTAACATAAAACTATTCTTCATTAGATTATTTTTTTCTTTAATCATTGAAAAGATGTGGTAATATTCAAGGGTTAAGCATATTTCATCTAGTTATTACATTATCTACAATATACCAAGTATGTTTTAGATTTTAACAAAGCTTAATAAGCAGTTCTAGTAAACTTTTGTTCCATATTTTAGATTTGTTCCAAGATAGTAAAATTAAATCGTATTGTGATGAACATTCAATGATAGTATTATCCAAGATTTCGAGGATGGTAGATAAAAAAATTATATACTCAATAAATTCATCACCTTAGGGATTTCATAAAAGAAATAAGTTAATAGTAAGAGTGTATTCCACAAGTAGTGTGGTTGGATCATAAACTACAACCAAATAATAGAAGAATCATGTTTATCATATGGGAAAATAAAACAATGGTGTTAGGAGTTGGATCTAGTGAAAGTGGGATTCAATTTGATTCATTTACAATTAAAATTTTTTAATATACTTTTTATTAAGAATATAATCACATAATTGAATATTAATTAATATATTTTTATATAGTGATCATTTTTATGTTTGAATTTGAATTTGATAATGTACTTAGAGTACATGTAATAGTTAAAGGTCATTGCAGTTATCTTATATGATAAGAACATTGAATTTATATTATAATAGTCTAAAATACATATTCAATGGATGGATGGTAGTATCTAGAGGACATGTATGATATAGGATCTGAGGGTTATGATGCTCATAAGAAATTGTAATTTCTTCCCTTCATGGTTTTCCCTCACAATTCCATCAAAGGGGATTACAGGAACAAGAATCATTGGTATAAGATTCAGATTTATTTTAGTTATTGGATGTTCCTATCTACATATATGTGTAATGGTCAATTAACATGAACATTAATATAAATTCATATCCTAAGTCAATTACTTTGATATATTGATGAAAATGTTGATGATATATTCTCATGGTGAGGTAGGATATAAGGGTGCATCATGATTTATATTTCACTAATGATTAATATGAGAAATTTTTTTCCCCTTATATTGTTTAAGGGAATCTTATATATTAGGCTCTTTAATGGGTGTGGAATGTTGTAATTAAGACCATGTATATGGTAGTTTTGTCAAGAAGTTCATTTCAAGAAACATAAATAATAGATATTAAGCACATAATATGATTAAACTATTATAAATCCTAATTGATTTGAGATATTTAGAAAATGGAATTATAGTAAATTATGTGTCTTAATTTATGTTTATTTTCATTGGGTAGTTTAACTTATTTCTCTATGGGTTTCATGGCATGTTCCAAGACACAAACATTTAACTTTAGGTGGTTCTATATAATTCCCATGAAAATGGAGCCAGAGGGTCACACTCTAAGTGTATCTAGAATATTACTAATTCTATATGAATTTAATATTTTGAATAAATATTATTCCCATTCATGGATTAAAAAATATTCATTTTAAGTTGATCTCAAATACATAGTCACAATTTATTCAAGATAATAAATATGTGAGTTAAATATTAAATTAATATTTCTCAACTATTTTATTGAATATTATTTTTATTTATTTATAAATGATTAATTAAGTAATATTTGTTAATTTAAATAAATAGTCATTATTCAAGGTTTGATAAATACTGAGGATAAATGTATAGTTGCGTTAATGGTCCGATATGAAATGATCTATTTAATATTATTTGAATAAATGTTAATTTATTTTCAAAATAAATTAAATTTAATTATCCATGATTTTAGTACATGTCACGTATTTATTATTATTTAGAGATTTCTTTTAATGGGAATTAAGATAATTATAAGGGTCTTTACATAATTATTATTCTCTAACCTTATCTGTATATTAATCTAGTTATATCATTATAAGACCTAATTATCTTTGTGCAAAAAATATTCTAGAGATAATCCTATCTAACCCTAAATATCTCTTCCTCAAGAATTATCTCTATAAAGTAGAGTTATTCTCCTCTAACGCCCTCTTGAATCTAAATTTAATAAGAAGAATCATCCTACCTTCATATGATTCTTATGGAAATTAATAATGAATGACACCAGCATTTGAATATTTTGTACTATCACATAAAGATTTATATTGAAAAAATATAAGGTTCATGGATTACATGTAAATCACAACTAGAGGGATTATACCATTTTACCCTTTTACACAACAATGGCATGACAACAAATATTCAACAAAATCATTAATAAATAATAAATCTCAACAAGATGTAATTCTTTGTCTTTAATTAAATTAATTATAAATAATATGTGATGATCCTATCAAATAGATTACTAGGTTATTATTTCATCCAATTATAAATTTAAATTGAATTAAATTAAGGAAAATCCATTTTTTGGAATAGGAACAACCACTTTGGTTGTGCCCCCATAACCACAAAAATCTACCTGCTCAAAATGTAGTGTGTAAAGGTCACAAACACAACTGAATAAGGTTTATTTATATGGGTAAAAGGGTTGTTTCAAGGTTATTCACACATTTTCTAGACTAAGTGATGATCCCTTGGGTGGTACATAATAGTATATCCAAGGAAATTTTTAATGCATAGGGGACATCCAATCAAAAATAACTTTCTAATGGTCATATCAAGAAATATAAATGTTATCACCATTTATCACAGGGATTAAAAAATAGATTTCCTCAAGTGGAAAAAATATCAAAATCCAAACTCATTACATGGATTAGTAAAATTGTGAATATTCTCTCCACCACTATACCTAGAGTACAACCATCAAAGAAATGAGAAATTCATCATGGTAATAATTTAAGATAAGGAGAATATTTGAGATAAGATTTCTAAAAGAAATTTCCACTATGAATCTATACACATTGAATCCATATGAGTAAGAAGAAGTGTAAAACTCATGATGTTGAATATGAGGATAATAAATAAAAATGTGTTGTGATTCTTTTATAAATTTCCCCCTCCAATTTATAAAGAGACCCCAGACATGGGATTTTGATAGGAATTTTTAAAATAATTATTTTAAATATTTTTCAAATTAATGATTATTTTATTTTTATTAATTATATTTTCTATGTCTTGTATTTCTACTCTGATATCTAAATGCATAGTGATAGATAATGTACTCTATAGATTGGTCACTATGGTAGATAACATGGGAATCCAAATATTTATTCCATGTTTCCATAATTTTTTTCTCCCTTTCTTAATGTGACAATGAGTGTGAGGGAAGTGGATAAAAGGTTATTATCTAATCATACAATATTTATTGTTTTATTAAATTTATCAAAAAAATTCTTCCTACCTTATCTTCATCTAAACAACATATTATTGGATTTTCATGGATTTAGGGATGAACCATATATGATTGGAGTCATGTTTCTGGATAGTGGATGCTTAATTTGTGTATGTGCAGTGATTTTTCATTGTAGAGGAGGTGAGATGATTGAAAATAAGGAGATTATCCATGTGTATTTTTTCCAATGACATGGATAGAGGGAAGAAGTCAATGTTTTTTTATAAATAAAGTATTTTGTGAGAAAAATATATAAATAATTAATAACCCTGATGGTAAAATATGAGTCCATTCCCTTTTACTAATACCTTTTCTAATTTCATAAAATTTTAATAAAAACTAACACCTCATTCATTATATCCAAATTTTGAAGTAAAAACAATTATAAGTTAAATATTGGTAGTCCTCTAGGAATAGATCCTTGAGAAAAAATATGTAACAAATATCTAGTTATATGTATGTAATTTTATATTATTCATTGATATCCCTCTACAACAATGATGTTGTCAAATACAAAAATCTTTTAGATAACTCTAAATTACATAATATTAATATAATTTTAAAATGAATTTTTAACTTTCATCGTTAGCTAACCCTAAAATTATTAATTTATTCTGAACTAGCTATTTTTCCATAAAATTAATGGTAGTCCTTATTATCTAATTAATGGTTTATCCAAACCGTATATCTCACAAAAACCTCCCCCAACCAAAATTGTTTTCCCAAAATAAGGGAAATTATAAAGGAATTCCTATATAGAAGATAATGGGGGTCACACCTTCATCACCTCTCTTATCAACCATAATGGGTATAACCAAATAATATGAGTTTAAATGAATTATGCTATTTAATACTAAATTTAATAAAAAAATCCATCAAATTAATTGAATATATAAATCCATTTAACCATGATAATACCCTATCATAACCCCTTAGCCCATTTATCTAAAAATAATTGACATCCATAATTGTGAAACCAAGGAACTAGGGATTTCAATCGAAAATCCATTAAAATTCACCATAAATAAATTTTAACCCAACTATCATTATTTTATGAAAATACTGTATATATCTTAAACACTATATCACAAGTAAATTTGAAATGGATATTAATATATATGTTTACAAGTTTTTAAAATATAGATCCAAATCTTGTTTTCATAATAGATAAAGTCCTATATACTGACCCATTTAGTACATTAAAACTCTATGATTAAAATTTAATCATATCCTTAAATTTTTCTTTCTCTCACAATAAAAACTTAGTTTCTATAAAAAAATTAGACTTGTATTGTACCTACTTTGAAAAAAGGAGTTCCTTAATTATTTTTTTATTCCAATTATGATGAACTATTAAATTGATGCATGGGTTTCCTATCATTTCATTATAAATAAACATGAATAATGAATTAAAATAAAATAAACTTAGAAAAAAATAGTTTAGGATTTTTGGAGAAATTTTTTTCACTAAATAATTCCTACAAGATTATATCCATTTCATTTACAAAATCAATCATAATATTTTCACATACTCCCTTCATGGATATTTCAAAATATATAAAATCATAGAGAAATACATTAAGATAGATAAGGGTATTTTAATATACCAATATGTTAAAAAACATAAGATATGTCAAATAGAGTTACACTAGAAATTTTATAACATTATAGATTAATGTCTTATATAAAACATATTTTATAAAATCATAATCATTAAATCATAGAATACCAATATAGAATCATAAATTAATGATAGAGAATTATTGAAATATAAACATGAACCATAAAAGAAGAATATTTTGTGATAGAATAATATTTAATATAAAAATTCATAAGAAATTATAAAAATAATTCAAGGCTCTCTACCAAAACATTATTACAAAATTGAGTACGCTCACAACCCATGTTCAATACCTAAAATCTTTAGAGTTATATGCTTCTCCAAATGCATTAGAGTGATATATAATTAATATACTACCAATAACAACAAAATAAGTCTATAAATATTTGTTTCTTATATAAAGGAAATCATGAAATTGATCATAGATTAATCATAAGTCATAACATAATTTACAATTGAAAATAAAATAGTTTATATAAAAAAACTTTTATATGAACATTAAGAGTCAAATAAATGTGAGGATTGGATCCTAAAAAAATATAAATCATAACAATATAAGGGACATTTCTTAATAGAGATCGAAAGGTGTAGATATTAAAATTAAACCAAGATATATAATAATAATATTCTAATGTAAGGAAATAAATTATATGTAAATAAAAGAAAATAATGATGGAATTTCATAATATTTTTAAAAACTGTGATAATGTATAATTAAATTAAATGGTATGATAATTTAATAAAATGTCAAAAAAGAAAAATTAATTGGAAAAAAATAAAAATAATAAAAAGAACATAAACATAAAAAAAGAGGAGTTGTAGACTCTTTAGGATAAAATCATCTTGTAATAAAGTAGGAAAGACCCATTCAAATTGTGTGTCCGGATCAAATAGAGGAAGTAGTGTAAGAGAATGAAAATTCAACCAATGGGAAATGAAATTTAAATATAGACTTGAAAATAGTATAAACTAAATAACAAAAAATAAAATAAAATGATTAGTGATAATTAAAATAAGTCATAATAGATAACAGAAGATTCATCTAACCTTAACTTATATCCAGTTGACTGTACACTGACTTCTTATATAATCAATTTTGGTATATTAACAAACTATGATATAAATATTGATATATTTATAAAAAACTTATTGATAATTTATATTATTTTATTACTTACGATTTATTAAGAGTTCATATAGGTCATTGGATACTTCTTGTAGTGTCCTATGTTTTAGACCTAGTCAAATTTCTATAGTTTATTGAAACTTTAGTTTGGCGGATGGGAAAAATGTTAAAATTTTATATATAATGGTCTTTTTGATAATTTAAACACATAAAAGTGTCATTTTATACTCAGTTTAAGGTCATAGGGTTTTCTTATGTGTTTGGATGAGTTTCGGGAGTTTCAGTCTTTGATTAATCTCTTCCAGGAGAATCGGACAGGGGAAGACGATATGTTAATACCATTCATCCCTCTTAGAGAAATTTTGTTCTTGATCTAGGGGAATTGAAGGTGTTTTAAAGTTTTTTATTACTAATTTAGGGGATTTTCTTGACAATTATAGGTTTTTTCAATAAAATGTATGGTGGTTGTGTGGATTATGCATGGTTAGGAAAATAGTGAACCTATCCCACACATTTAGTAACACATGGGAAGTGGTGCCACATGTTGGGATCAAATTTTGTGGAACTATCACATTCATTAATGTTGGGGATTATAGGGGTTTTCCCCTATCACCTATTTATTTCTTCTCCTATTTTTCCTACCTTATTCTCTCATCCACTCTATCCACTAAAAAATTCACATTATCCTCTCATAAGATTTGGTGAATCTTTTTTCATTGGCATTAGAACCATGATCTATAATTATTTTTGGATCTTTAACACTATTATCCTGATTCAAGTTTCTTCTTATTTTTCTTTTCCTCATTATATGGAATGTAAATTTCATGCAAGATCTTTTTACCTATTTTCATGGTGTTTTTTGATTTTTTAACTTCTCTTTAACTAGATCAAATCTTAGCTCATTTATATATGAGTAAAACAACCTTAGTGTAAGGTATCTAGTCTATCACACTTCCTAAAATTCTCGTCAATTTTTGAAAAACGGCATTGGGTTATACACTGTATTTTTCATCTATCACCATTAAAAGGTAAATTTATTTATGTAGATCATAATTACATAAATTTGATATCACTTCTTCTTATAACTAAACTATTGGAGGTTGTAAAACTCAACTATAACCACCCCTTGGGGTGTTTCACTTATATTCTATGACCATTATTCTTTATATTTGTAATTAAAATCAACCTTGAGCATGTTAGCATGCTTTTATTCAAGGAAAATGGTTAAATGGTATTAAATTATCTATATGTGGTGCGGATGACACACCTGGATTACAATAATATTTTTATAATATACCAGGTCTATACTTTATAAAATAAAAGGATAATTATAATTTTTTTTGATTTTTAAGGAATTAATTTTCCCCTATTTATTACCAAATTATTACATAGAGTGCTTGAATCCTTCATTAGTATGTGAGGTGTTAAATAAAATTAGTAAATTGTCTTGGATGGGTCAACTGATGAATGGAATGGAGTTTAACAAGGAGTTATAAGTTAATTATAAATGGAATGACCAAAATTGTATACATGAATTTTTATATGGCATGTATATGGAAAAGGAGTTTTTTATTCAAACTTGATTTTTGATACCCGGTCATTCCATCCCTTATGAATTGTGATACACCGGAATGGACTCTATTTGTTTCTTATGATACTTGGGAATAAAATTCCTATGATTTACGATACACTAACATGTTTTACCTGTAAAGACCTATAAAATTCAAGGGAAATTTTTTCTTAATTTTCTTTAAAATTTTACAAGAGCGCGGTTTCTAACGGCACCTAATTCCAAGGCCCGGTGTGCCCGGAATCAATTTCTGAAGCTTGGCTCGGGGACGTTCAGTGAACGAACGAGCGGGAATTTCTGACTTTTGAACCAGTGCCCGGAATCGAATTTTTAGGGCACCGCTGAACTTGCAGCGCCGATATTCGCTTAAGGAGACCTTTTCCGAGGTTTCCTTTTATGCGGAATGATAGTTAGTTTTGGGGAAAAATTAGAAGAAGTTAAATAAAATTCTGGAACACAATTTTATTTTTAACTTGTTGGTTAACTCCTCCCAAAGGGAGTTAGAGGTGGGACCCACATCCACATAACCTCCCTTGAGAGGATTAAGTGTGGTGGGGCCACACGAAGCCTAAACTCCTCAACTCCCCTTAAAACTCCCACAACTCCCCTCTTAATGTGACCTTTGAGTTTCTTGCCAACTCCTTTTATTTAATTAATTGAAACAACTTAATTAATTAATTTGAGTGTTTGAATTCTTTTGAATTCATTTTTCCAACATTAAAAAGATAGATTATATTCTTCTTTTTGGGGTTGGCATAAACCTTGTGGGGAGAACTAAAGAGAGGATAAGATCTCTTGGAAGATCACCAACCTCTCGAGGAAGAACGTTCCACGTTTTCGAAGAACGTGAAGCAACACCTCTGACCATCTTCAACCGGAGTAAGTAATGGAAACACCACCGCCTACAAAGTATACGGAGGGTGACGTCTCGGCTCGACTTCACCGAGCTCTTCTCCCACCAACCTAGACAGAACGACGCCCGACCTCCGCGACGGTTGTCTTCTGCGGGTCGTCAAAGAACTCCGTTCTTGAAACCGAGGTAGGGGTTTATTTTATTCTTCTATTCATGATTTATACCTGTGCTTATTTCATCGTGAAATTTGTCCAATTGTTAGAAAATAACGCGAGGGGGCCGGAACGCACGAACACGGCCGACCCTCCTCTTATTCATGTTGTTTCTGTTGTGGATTAAAATGGGTGTGGCGCGGTGCCGTCGCACCGCGTAGGATCATACGGCAAGAAACGTGCGACGCCGTCGCGCCGCATCATAAAATAATGCAAGGACGCGACGCCTTCGCGCCACACCGAAGAAAGTTGAAGGCTCTGCGGCCGGAGTGGGGCCGCGGTGGAGGGGCGCGGTGTCGTCGCACCGCGCCGGACAACGAAGGCCGCGGCCAGATCCGGGCCACGGTGGAACCAGAAGACCGGCGGCCAGCCATGCCGCTGGTGTCGGAAGCCGGAAGGGGTACCGGCCTTGCCGGTCCCGTTGAGGAAGAACCGGCCGGCCAAGTCGGGCCGGCCGGAAGGGAGGCAAAACTGGGGGGAATTAATTCCCCCGGCCAGCCCTAAAACGGCCCCCCATAATGAGGGGGGGTTTCACAAAGGGGGGCAGGCGGCCCCCCGTTTTCCAGCAGCTCGGCCTTGGTCGCGCCGCGCCATGCCGGGCCGGGCCGCTCTGGGCCGGGTCAACCCTGTCCGGGGCGGTTCGTCCCGGTTCGTGCCAACCAGGGGGTCTCGGGCCGGGACGGCCCGGGCCCCAAACCCCTGTTACCGACCGGTTTGGATTCAAATGTCCATAACTCGGGCTACGGGCCTCCAAACGATGTGCCGTCAGTGGAGATCTGATCCTTGGATCGAGACGGTCGTTTCGGTATATCGCACTCAAGGTTTCGGATTACTTTGAGTTCGTCCGGGTTGGTTCGTACACGAAACCAACCGGGCCCTCGGAGCGGAAATGCTCATATCTTGAGCTACGGACGTCCGTTTGACGTGCCGTCAGCTTTGTTGAGTTCCTCTTAGTGAGACGGATCTTTTGGTATACTCCGCCCGAGGTTTGGATGCAGGTGGAGTACGGTCGGGTTGGTTTTGCCTTAAAAACCAACCGGGCCCCTGGGATGAAAAAGCCAATAACTCTCAGACCGGGCGTCCGATTGACACGCTGTCTGTTGCGTTGAGGTCCTATTGACGATATGGAACTTTTGGATACATCAACTCTGGACTTTGTGACAGTTGATGTATCGGCCTCTCAGCTCATGGAGTGGACCCTCCCGAATGAGCTTGCTGTGTTCGGGAACCCTAGAGCTGGCTGCGACTGCTACTGTGACTGCGACGACGACTGTGCAGAGATCCTCAGTGGATTCGACGATGACGACTACAGCACTCAGCGATCCTGTGTGGATCAGTGCTACCGATCCTGTGTGGGTTCGATCATGTGTGGGTCTGCGGTCAGTGGTCCTGTGTGAACCAGCGCCTACAGATCCTGTGTGGGTCTGATCCTGTGTGGGTCTTTGCGGGGGTTAGTACCTATCGATCCTTTGTGGGTCTGACGACTTAGATGGATCATTGATCATCTCTATCGTCTACCGAAGAAGTATACCTGTGTGAGCTGAATCCTGTGTGGATTGTGTTGTGCTATCCTGTGTGGATTTTGTTTTGCTTTCTTGTGTGGAATATGTTTACTTTCCTGTGTGGACTGATTTTTACTTGGGCTCGGAGGTTGGAGCGTATTAGAATTGATGACTTAGGTATATGTATGGGAATATACCTAAGCAGTGTTGGTTGTTACTTCGTGATTGTATCTTTCTTCTGTGGTTTAACCTTTGTGGTTTTTTGGGAGACCTTCGGGGGTCTCGGGGTCCCTACTGAGTAGCTTATACTCACCCCTGCATGGGCTATTCCCGCACTACGTTCTGTTGGTTGCAAACGACGGACAGCGTTGATCGTGGTTGAGGCTCGCAGAGCAGGACGGTACCTGGAGGTGGACCACTGGGCGGAACGTGCTCGGAGCGGACGGTGGGACTCGAGGAGCAGTGGAGCTATCTGTACCCACCCTTCACGTGGGATTTCCAGTGGACAGCTCGGTGTAGCGGCTTTTACTTTACAGTTGTTGTTTTCCCTTTCGAGTTGTACTTTACTTTCAGTTTCAGTTTGTATACTGGCCCATTTACTTTTCCGCACTTTCTGTTGTACTCTGTTTTTACTTAGTGTTTACTATTCCGCTTGCTTACTCTGTGTGCTTGTTTACATTTCAAAGGCAATGCCTTCCCTTTTTACCGGGATTTATGCCTTGGTGCTAGTCGCCAGCCCCTGGCCTATGGAAGGCGGGCTTGGGGTAGTCACGGGACGGGCCCCGAGGACGGGTCGTGACAAATTGGTATCAGTGGAGTTCGGTTCTACCGCGAACTCTGATCTTTTCTATGTGAAGCAATAATGTCTAGCGTATTGAGTGTGGTTATCAGTCCAGGGAGTCCAATGTTGGTGCGATGGCCGACGTATCCGTACACCAGGACCCTGACTTCTGATTTCCGACTTAATGCACAAAAACATTGATTGCATGTGTGATTCAAAGTTTTCTTTTTGATTACTTTATATCAGCTCACCAGGTATACTGTTCTGACCGTGGCGCACCTGTTTCTTTTTCAGGATGGCCCCACGACGGCAGCCAGCTAGGGTTCCGAGATTTGAGCGTGATGACAGCCCACCGAGCGACGAGGCCTCGGTGCAGGGCCCTTTGTCAGCAGTGGCACCGGCAGTAGCACTACCCGCCAAGCCCCCGATACTTCCAGCACCAGCCGCTAACGATGCACGTCACCTCAGCGCACTGCATGAGTTTCAGCGCCAGCGACCGCCCAGGTTTCGTGGGGAGACGGACCCCCAGGCAGCCGAGGACTGGCTAGAGGTAGTCGTACGAGTTTTCAGGCTAGTGAGGACACCAGCAGACCTCGTGGTGATCCTCGCTGCGAGCCTACTACACACAGCAGCAGGCCGATGGTGGATCTTGATGCTCCAGGTGCACGATGAGGCATCTCTACTTTGGACGGACTTTGAGAGCCTCTTCCACTCGGAGTTTGTCCCAGCCACCCTCTGTGCGGTGCGTATACAGGAGCTTCTTCAGCTGCGGCAGGGTAGCATGACGGTCGCTCAGTACTCGGCAAGATTTACTGATCTCTCGTGCTACTCGACCGACATGGTACGGGACCCATTCTTCCGGGCCCGGACCTTTGAGCAGGGTTTGAGACACGAGATCAGGGCATCGCTGATCTCCCTCAGCATACCGACTCAAACGGGAGTACTAGAGCGGACCCTTTTGATCGAGAGCTTTCTTGCTGAGCCTACACCAGCGCCGCGACCCACCGCAAGGCGGCACGTGGCAGAGTCATCTGCAGCAGGCAGTCGATGGATGACTCAGGGGTCCAGGCAGACCAGACCATCAGGCAGATGACCTCAGGACACTGGCTCAGCAGTGCGGGGCACACAGCGTGGAGCCAGTCTTTCGAGAGGCAGATAGTGCTACTCGTGCGGCAGGCAGGGCCACATGGCTCGTGACTGCCCGACCCGCCGTGCCGAGGAGCAGAAGACGGTTGAGGGACCACCGAGGCAGAGGCAGAGGGTCGACCGTGGCGGTCCGCAGGGAGGAGGCGGATGAGGCAGAGGAGCTGGCCAAGCAGTAGGTGGTGGGCGACACTTTGAGGCTCTACCACCACCAGGAGGTCCGCCCCGACCACAGGGAGCTGGCGGGCAGAGACAGGCACAACTCCAGGCAGCAGAGGCCTACGACCACGGCACGCCAGAGATGATTCGAGGTACTATCTGTGTCTATTACACCCTTCCTGTAGTACTTATAGACACAAGAGCGAGTCACTCTTTCATAGCCACTGCCTTTGTTCGGAGCTCGGAGATTCCGACAGAGCCGTTGGCTCAATCCTTATGGCTAGAGACTCCTACGGGAGCAGACTCGATGATTACGCACTGGTACCGGCAGTGTGAGCTTACTCTAGGAGACGAGAGCTTCGGATGGGATCTTCTTGTAGCAGCGTCGAGGCCTTATGACGTCATCTTGGGCATGTATTGGTTATCTACGGTCCATGCACAGATTGACTGTTTTAGGTGCAAGGTGCGATGTGTATGCACCGACGGGAGCAGGTTCACCTTCACCGGTGAGAAGGGAGCCTTAGCAGCACAGGATGGACTTCCGTGGAGGAGAGGACAGCCCATCACTCATCAGTTGGCTAGCCTCATCCTAGGAGCAGTTGACGTGCGGAGTCCTGGTTTTCCTGTAGTGGTGGATCAGTTTGCAGACGTATTTCCCGACAAAGTTCCAGGGCTACCTCCTCGTAGAGAGGTAGACTCTTATATTGACTTGTACCCCAGGACAACCCCGATATCGACTCCAGCATATCGGATGGCCCCCGCTGAGCTTTGAGAGCTACGGGTACAGTTGGAGGATTTGCAGGGAAAGGGGTTTATCCGACCCAGTGTTTCACCCTGGGCTTCCCCGATTTTGTTCGCCAAGAAGGCGTACGGGATCTTGCGACTTTGTGTTGACTATCGTCGCCTGAACCAGGTGACAATGAGGAACAAGTATCCGCTACTGAGGATTGATGACCTCTTTGATCAGCTCAAGGGAGAACGGTGGTTCTCGAAGATAGACCTCAAGTCAGGCTATCATCAGCTCAGAGTTAGAGACGAGGACATGTAGAAGATGGCCTTCAGATGTCGGTATGGCCACTGTGAGTTCTTGGTTATTCCCTTCTGCGTGACCAATTCTCCAACAGTGTTCATGGCCCTCATGAACAGGATCTTTCAGCCATACCTCGATCGATTTGTCGTGGTCTTCATCGACGACATTCTGATTTACTCGAAGACTGAGGAGGAGCACGCCTACCACTTACGAGTTGTACTAGACACACTCCGAGAGCACCAACTTTATGGTAAACTCTCAAAGTGTCAGTTCTGGATACGTGAGGTCCACTTCTTCAGACACGTCATCTCTGAGGCGGGAGTTGCAGTGGATCCTGCGAAGATCGAGGCAGTGTTAGCTTGGGAGCCACCCATGAGCGTGACGGAGGTGCAGAGTTTCTTGGGACTAGCTGAATACTATCGGAGATTCGTTCCAGACTTCTCTAGAGTTGCGGCACCACTCTCAGCTTTGACGAAGAAGGGAAAATCCTTCGTGTGGTCAGATAGATGTCAGCAGAGCTTCCAGGAGCTGAGACAGATATTGACCAGCACACCTATCTTGAGGTTGCCTGAGGAGGGAGTTGGATACGTAGTTTACTATGATGCATCAGGGACCGGACTCGGTTGTGTCCTGATGTAGGAGCGGGCAGTGATCGCCTATGTATTACGTCAGTTGAGGCCGCATGAGCAGAACTACACTACCCATGACCTGGAGTTAGCAGCAGTGGTCTTCTCTCTGAAGACATGGAGACACTACCTGATGGGTGAGCGCATTACAGTCTTTTCTGATCATCAGAGTCTCAGGTATATCTTCTCACAGAAGGACCTGAATCTGAGATAGCGGCAATGGCTCGAGTTACTCCAGTACTATGACTTTGAGATAGTCTATACTCCTGGGAAGGGGAACGTAGTGGCTGATGCCCTCAGCAGGAGGACGGGCATTCAGCTACTTGAGGAGGCGACAGAGCAGCTAGCCTCTTTGCAGATATCCTTCATGGATAGAGATGGAGCAGCCTTCCTTCAGTCTCTCACAGTCACTCCTCCACTTCTACAGTGGGTCAGGGAGGCACAGCATGGGGATGCTGACTGTGAGATGCGGCGTGTATTGATATCCTCAGGACAGGCACCTGATGGTTTCTCCTTTGGAGTAGAGCACAACATCCCTTTCAGAGGACGTACCATGGTACCAGTTGCTTTACGGGAGGAGGTGCTGAGAGAGTTTTACACTTCTCCCTTGGCGGTACATCCCGGAGTGGCGAAGATGTACCAGGATCTCAGACGATAGCACTGGTGTCCAGGCATGAAGAAGGCTGTGGCAGAGTTCATTTCTCGATGCCTCACCTGCCAGCAGGTGAAGGCAGATCATCAGGTACCAGCAGGCTTGGTACAGCCCTTGGAGGTCCCGGAGTGGAAGTGGGACGGGATATCTATGGACTTCGTGACTGGACTTCCACACACTTCCAGAGGTCACGACTCCATCTGGGTGATTTTCGACCGACTCACCAAGTCGGCTCACTTCTTACCCATCTGATAGTAGGTCTCATTGGAGAGCTTGGGACGTCTTTACATTCAGGAGATTTTATGGCATCACGGTGTGCCATCTTCTATCGTCTCCGATCGAGATGCTCGCTTTACTTCCTGGCTTTGGAAGGGGTTGAAGGAGGCGTTTGGGATGCAGCTACGTCTGAGCATAGCCTTTCACCCTCAGACGGATGTTCAGACGGAGAGGACTATTCTGACTCTCGAGGAAATGCTCCGCGCATGTGTCCTCGACTTTGGTCGTAGCTGGGAGGATCCCCTACCCTTGGTGTAGTTTTCGTACAACAACAGCTACCACTCCACCATCGGGATGGCACCGTACGAGGCATTGTACGGTCGACCTTATAGATCTCCTTTGTGCTGGACAGACCCTGGGGAGTCAGCACTTGTGGGACCAGAGATGGTCCAGGCCACGACAGAGAAGGTCCAAATCATCCAGGGGTGGATGAGGACATCTCAGAGCTGGCAGAATTCATACGCTGACAGGAGGCGTAGGCCACTAGAGTTCGAGGATGGCGACCACGTCTTCTTGCGGGTCTCACCTCGACGTGGTATACGAAGATTTGGACGGGGCGGCAAGTTATTTTCGCGCTTCATCAGACCCTTCCAGGTCCTCAGCAGGATTGGCAAGGTGGATTATCGCCTGGCTCTACCACCTCACTTGCACCGGGTGCACGACGTCTTCCACGTATCTCAGCTGAGGAGATACGTGCACGACCAGACACACATAATTGACCATGGGGAGCTTGACGTTGAAGATGGGGCGAATTTTATGGAGGTCCCGGTGGAGATCGAGGATCGACAGGAGCGGGTCCTATGTGGATGGTTGATTCTTCTAGTGCGCATCAGATGGCATCATGGGAATCTCCAGGAGAGCACTTGGGAGCGGGAGGCTCAGATGCGTGCTCAGTTCCCACATTTGTTTCCCTAGTTTTGATGTATCTTTACGGGGACGTAAATCCCTGAGGTGGGAGTAATGTAAAGACCCATAAAATTCAAAGGAAATTTTTTCTTAATTTTATTTAGAATTTTAAAAGAGTGTGGTTTCTGACGGCACCAGATTCCGAGGCCCGGTGTTCCCGGAATCAATTTCTGAAGTTTGGCTCGGGTACGTTCAGTGAACGAACGAGCGGGAATTTCTAACTTTTGAACCGTTGCCCGGAATCGAATTCTGAGGGCACCGATGAACTCACTGCACCAATATTCGCTTAAGGAGACCTTTTCCGAGGTTGTGTTTTATGCGGAATGACAGTTAGTTTTGGGGAAAAATTAGAAGAAGTTAAATAAAATTGTGGAACACAATTTTATTTTTAACTTGTTGGTTAACTCCTCCCAAAGGGAGTTAGAGGTGGGACCCACATCCACTTAACCTCCCTTGAGAGGATTAAGTGTGGTGGGTCCCACACGAAGCCTAATCTCCTCAACTCCCCTTAAAACTTCCACAACTCCCCTCTTAATGTGACCTTTGAGTTTCTTGCCAACTCCATGCATTTAATTAATTGAACCAACTTAATTAATTAATTTGAGTGTTTGAATTCTTTTGAATTCATTTTCCCAACATTAAAAAGATAGATTATATTCTTATTTTTGGGGTTGGAATAAACCTTGTGGGGAGAACTAAGGAGAGGAGAAGAACTCTTGGAAGATCACCAACCTCTCGAGGAAGAACGTTCCACGTTTCCGAAGAACGTGAAGCAACACCTCCGACCATCTTCAACTGGAGTAAGGAAGGGAAACACTGCCGCCTATGAAGTATACGGAGGGTGACGTCTCGGCTCGACTTCACCGAGCTCTTCTCCCACCAACCTAGACGGAACGATGCCTGACCTCCGCGACGCTTTTCTTCCGCGGGTTGTTGAAGAACTCTGTTCTTGAAACCGAGGTAGGGCTTTATTTTATTCTTTTGTTCATGATTTATACCCGTGATTATTTATTCGTGAAATTTGTCCAATTGTTAGAAAATAACGCAAGGGGTCCGGACCGCACGAACACGTCCGACCCTCCTCCTATTCATGTTGTTTCTGTTTTGGATTAAAACGGGTGTGGCGCGGTGTCGTCGCACCGCGCAGGATCATACGGCAAGAAACGTGCGGCGCCGTCGCGCCGCGTCGTAAAATAATGCAAGGACGCGACGTCGTCACGCCGCGTCGAAGAATGTTGAAGGCGCTGTGGCCGGAGCGGGGTCGCGGCGGAGGGGCGAGGTGCCGTCGCACCGCACCAGACAATGAAGGCCGTGGCCAGATCCGGGCCGCGGCGGAACGAGAAGATCGGCGGCCAGCCGGGCCGCCGGGGTCGGAAGCTGGAAGGGGGACCCGCCATGCCGGTCCCGTTGAGGAAGAACCGGCCGGCCAGGTCGGGCCGGCCGGAAGGGAGGAAAAACCGGGGGGAATTAATTCCCCCGGCCAGCCCTAAAACGGCCCCCCATAATGAGGGGGGCCCGGTTTCACAAAGGGGGGCAAGTGGCCCCCCGTTTTCCAGCAGCTCGGCCTTTGGCCGAGCTGGCAGCGCGCTGCGCCGGACCGGCGCCCAGCCAGTCTGCCAGGTCGGGCCGGGCCGGGCCATGCCGGGCCGGGTCGACCCTTTCTGGGGCGGGTCGACCCGGTTCGGGCCAACTGGGGGGTCGCGGGCCGGGACGGCCCGGGCCCGAAACCCCCGTTACTGAGCAGTTTGGATTCAAATGCCCATAACTCGGGCTACGGACCTCCAAACGACGCGCCGTTAGCAGAGATGTGATCCTTGGATCGATACGGTCGTTTCGGTATATCGCACTCAAGGTTTCGGATTACTTTTAGTTCGGCCGGGTTGGTTCGTACACGAAACCAACCGTTCCCTCGGAGCGGAAACGCTCATATCTTGAGCTACGGACGTCTGTTTGACGTGCCGTCAGCTTTGTTGAGTTCCTCTTAGTGAGGAAGATCTTTTGGAATACTCCGCCCGAGGTTTGGACATAGGTGGATTATGGTCGGGTTGGTTTTTCCTTAAAAACCAACCGGGCCCCTGGGACAAAAAAGCCAATAACTCTCAGACCGGGCGTCCGATTGACGCGTCGTCTGTTGCGTTGAGTTCCTATTGACGATACAGAACTTTTGGATACATCAACTCTGGAATTTGTGACAGTTGATGTATCAGCCTCTCGGCTCGTGGAGCGGACCCTCCCGAACGAGCTTTCTGTGTGCGGGAACCCTAGAGGTGGCTGCGACTGCTACTGTGACTGCGACGATGACTGTGCAGAGATCATCAGTGGATTCGACCATGACGACTACAGCACTCAGCGATCCTATGTGGATCAGTGCTACTGATCCTGTGTGGGTCCGATCCTGTGTGGGTCTGCGCTCAGTGGTCCTGTGTGAACCAGCGCCTACAGATCCTGTGTGGGTCCGAACCTGTTTGGGTCTTTGCGGGGGTTAGTACCTATCAATCCTTTGTAGTTCCGACGACTTAGATGGATCAGTGATCATCTATATCGTCTACCGAAGAAGTATACCTATGTGAGCTGAGTCCTGTTTCTTTCCTGTGTGGATTGTGTTGTGCTATCCTGTGTGGATTTCGTTTTTCTTTCTTGTGTGGAATACATTTACTTTCCTGTGTGGACTGAGTTGTACTTGGGCTCGGAGGTTGGAGCGTATTGGAATTTATGACTTAGGTAAATGTATGGTCATATACCTAAGCAGTGCCGGTTGTTACTTCGTGATTGTATCTTTCTTCTGTGTTTTATCCTTTGTGGATTTTGGGAGACCTTCAGGGGTCTCGGGGTCCCTACTGAGTAGCTTATACTCACCCCTGCATGGGTTATGCCCGCACTACATTGTGTTGGTTGCAGACGACGGACAATGTTGATCGTGGTTGAGTCTTGCAGAGCAGGACGGTACCTAGAGGTGGACCACTGGGCGGAACGTGCTCGGAGCGGACGGCGGGACCAGAGGAGCAGTGGAGCTATCTGTACCCACCCTTCAGGTGGGATTTCCAGTGGACAGCTCGGTGTAGCGGCATTAACTTTACAGTTGTTGTTTTCCCTTTCGAGTTGTAATTTACTTTCAGTTTGGGTTTGTATACTGGCCCATTTACTTTTCCGCACTTTCAGTTGTACTCTGTTTTTACTTAGTGTTTACTATTCTGCTTGCTTACTTTGTGTGCTTGTTTACTTTTCAAAGGCAATTCCTTCCCTTTTTACCGGGATTTACGCCTTGGTGCTAGTCTCCAGCCCCTGGCCTATGGAAGGCGGGCTTGGGGTAGTCACGGCACGGGCCCCGAGGACAGGTCGTGACATTACCTTTGGATATATAATACTCAATCATGTAATCCCAATTGAATTATGATATTCAAGCATGGGATCCCCTAATTATTATGATATTTTGTCATGGTGTCCCCTATATATTAGTATTTTCTGGCATGGTGTCCCCTAAATATTTCTGATATTCTGGCATGGAATCCCTTCTTGTTTATGATATTAAATCATTTTATCCCTCCTCACTTACAATACTTGGGAATAAAGTACCCTGAGATTTGTGATATTCAGGCAAGGTGACCTTTGTCAATCTATAATACATTTCTATTATGCATGGACACCTATGTTTCACCTCCTATATTGGATAGTATTATATATATATATATATATCACTATATATCAATTCCATATATATGCATACTTATATATACAAGGTGAACCATCATCTGAGGTATTACGAATTACGTTGAAGCAGGTATTGTCAGTCAGGTTTCCTTTGAGGAATCTGAGACTATATTGTGTTATGTTTATTTATTTAATTTTATATGTATATACCTCGACACATATAAATTTTATACTATCACACTGGATATTATTATACACCATTGGTTGTGGTCTATTTTTTTATCACACACCTTGTTCAGGCCTCTGTTTGGTACCCGATTAGATCTCATTATTTCAGGTTCAGGATCTTGGATTATGCTTGTGTAGTTACTCTAGTACATGGGATTTTTGGAGCATGGGACTGACCTAGAGCTCAGGATGTTCATATATATGGCCTTTTAGGTATTTTAATCTTTTTTTTATGTTTATTTATTTAATTATATATGTATATACCTCGACACATATAAATTTTATACTATCACACTGGATAGTATTATGCACCCTTTGTTGTGGTCTATTTTTTTATCACACACCTTGTTCAAGCCTCTGTTTGGTACCCGAACAGATCTCATTATTTCAGGTTCAGGATCGTGGATTATGCTTGTGTAGTTACTCTAGTACATGGGATTTTTGGAGCATGGGACTGATCTATAGCTCAGGATGTTCATATATATGGCATTTTAGGGATTTTAATCTTTTTGTTATGAATTTTTTTTGTAGTACCTATTGTATTTATTCTTATTTTAAATTATATAATCACATGTAAATACATGATTTTATATTGGAATTGGCCATTTTATTCATTTATTATTGATTCACAGCTATTACAATATTTTTTTGTACAATTATTTATATCACTTCAATTGTTTATTAGCTCTCACACAATTGTGAGACTCTAATCATAAGAATAAAGTCTCCCCAATGTAACATTGTTGGACCCTCACTAGTAGTTGGTACCCTCCATTGTTTGGGGAGGTGTGCTTGAGGCTACGTGACTGACCATATCGGGGAAACATTTCAGTGGATATTGGGTTCTAACATTAAAAAGAGGTAACAAAGTGGTATTTTTCTATTGAATTACTATTTTGGTATGGAATAAAGGAAAATAGTAGTGTATCAGCACTTGAAAAAATTTCTATGTCTCAGAGTGATCAACCTACACATGGGGAAAAGACTAAGTGGCGAAGGATGAGACTATTGTTCATGATGTTCATTATTATAGTTGACTATTTTTTCAAATATAGTGATTGATGGACCTTCTGTTGTTTAAAGATTTATGGTATTTATGGTATTTTACCCTTGGAACATAATGTAAATGAATTATTGATACATGAATCATTATAGGCACATATAAATTCACATGTGAGGTCTATTCCATCCAATGTAGGTTTCATTTCTTGACTGGATGATAACATGTTGGATGATCCTTGGGTGATTTAGTAGAATTATTATATATATACCATGTTTAGGTGATTATGTAGTATTTTTTCATATATATATACCGTCATTTTATATTTTCTAGTTTAGGTTAATTTATTTTTCACTACCAATGCGATTACATTTCTAGTTGTAATTATAATATATGATTGGTTATTAATGTGTCTAGATCAACATAATTGGTGTTTTCTCATATAGTTTGATGTTGGAACCCTAACTAATGAATAATGATGTGTTTGACTCATGGTCCATTGGTCACATGGGCTGAAAAATATGTGGTTGTGATTAAATAGGTACCAATTAGAGTTTATAAGGAGTATAGTCTCTTGATAATTCTGATGGTTTACCCATATAATCAAACCATTAAATACGAACATTCTATATTATTAAATCAATAGTGAACCTTGTTTGTAGATACATGAATTCCAACTTCAGTTTATAAAGGAAATCACCCTAATAAATTGGGAGTGTTAATTTATCTAATTAAACCATAGTTATTATATATGAATATTGAATTATAATAATTATTAGAAATAGTGGCCTTATAAGAGCATGTAAATCTTTTACTGGGGAGTGAAACCCCATCTGAAAATATTCCAAAATGAAAAATTGCTCCCAAATTGGCCAGTTGGAGAATGTTTCTTATGAGAATACCCCATTAAGGAAGTTTCAAACCATTAATAATATGAATATTGTGGGTTGCACTTAACTGAACCTAAATTATCATGGTAGGAAACTTTTGGATCACATTTATTTCGATATTCAATAATAATAAACTCAAGGTGGTGTATTCATGCTACGTAAGGATCTTTATTTCAAGATTCAGAACTCACTTCATTGGATTACATATTAATTTATGGAGGATTCTTAATAAATAGGTCTCATTAAATTAACAAAAACCTCTTACAATCTGTTTAGTTTTACTTATATGAGGCGTTAGTTATTTAAAATATCAATTTCAACCTAATGAATTTTTTTTATGACATAGAATTGAAATATTATTTTAATATGACCATATTTTATAATATATGACTATATTTTTGAAAGGAATAAAATGAATTTTTGAGATAAAATTCCAAAATACATGATGGGATTCCTAAAATGAACTGACCCGAATACCCTCTCTAATTGGTACCCGACCTAAAACGCAACATACCGGAAGGCATTATTGATCCCCACAAGCTGAAAACTAGAACCCGAGCATTGAACAATATCCAAAAGAAATTATTTATCTTACCATGAAGCAATGACATGGAATATATATATATATATAATGTGAAAACAGTGTAAGGAATATATATTCCATAACTGAAAGAAAATAGTGTAAACCAAAGAAAAATCCGTGTAAAATTATCTCCAAGTAAAATTCCAAACACAAAGGAATTACAAATTATGAAAAAAATACTCCATGTGATATCATGGAAAATTCCACACCATCTCACCTTAGAGCTACCAAGACTCAGTTAACCAAAACCCCATCGCCTCACTGTGGTACATTGTCTTTTCATACATCAATGACATACAAAGTTCTACACACCACCAACAAATTTCATAGAGTGTGAGATAATAGGCTGAGTACAATCCCATAAATATGTTCTATAACATTTCTCTCAATAAAAAATTCAATTATACTCATTTATAATAAATAATATAATGATAAGAAATAAATTTATTTTTATCAAAATCATGTTAAAATATTTATTTTTTCCAACAATTCAAAAACAAAGGAAGGTATGTAAATTTCAATTCCAAAGAATGAATACCAAAATCCAAGGTAGTTAAATGCCAAAGAAGAGGTAAACCACACCATGGAACTCAAATAGTCAGGCTGGAAAACTAATCATACAACAAAAAATGACAATTTCTAAATAAGTCCCTAGAAACCAAGACTAAGGAGCATAAAAACACACCATGAGTGAACTATCCACAAATGTTGAACAAGTACCTAAAACAAAAATCCTAGTGAGTAGAGAAAATCCTCATGACAAATTCCTCTAGTGGTAAAATGGATGATGAACCTAAGGTAAACATTCCACGATTGTACCCAAGACTTCCCAAGTGGTTAATTTCATAAATCATTTCAATGCTATCAAGGTTACCATTTTTTCATTTAAAAAAAACCAATCAAACCCAAAAATTTAAAAAATATCCATTTATACGCTCGAAAGAATCAAGAAAAAATTATTTATTAAAAATTTATAAAAAATGGAGGAATACGGCTCATGAACATAGGGTAGAGATAGAACTACCTACCTACAAACTAGGGGTCACAGACCCCAACCAAGGATTCACCAATAATAAGAACACGAAAATTAATACATAGGCCCTACAACTAATCTAAAGAACACATAATTGATTCAATTTTAGAAAAGGGTTATTATAAAAGAGAAAACAACACATACCTCATGAATTCAAACCCACCGCACCATAGACAATAAAGAAAATAACCCACTGAATAAGTTCTCATTGTGGATATAGAAGTGGAACAAGAGAAAAATCACCATAGATCAAAATATATGATAATGAAACGACACAACTCTACCGCTATCAAAGAAAAAATTGAATCTGAAAGGCCTACTCACTTATAGAGACAGTAGATAACTACAATAGTGATTAAATGTTGTAAAAATCAATCATTATCAAATGGAGACTAAAAAACTGTTAAAGAATCCTTTTAGGTCAAGAGAAAAGGATATATTGTTGAATGAGATGAAGCACCAATTGCATGTCACCCAAAAAATCATGCTTGCAATAATTTCATTGTGTGTAATCCCTTTACATGTCGTGTAATCCATAGTGATCAAATATGCCAAAAAACCCATCCCGTTTTTAATTAAAACCAACCTTCAAATATTATATAGTGTGAAATCTATATGAGGTTTTCATTTCTCTTATATATGGAAGAAACTCTAGATTAATACATGAAAACACAACGAACCTCCAACATCCTCCGTACTCAGCGATAACATCGTAAAACCATTAAAACATTTATACCCAAACACTATTAATTAAAAACATCATACCCCCCTAAACATTATTTCATTTTCCCTAAAATAATTCCCTTCATATTTGGGAGTACCAAGACCCACCCAATTAATGAATAAAATGCGTAAAGAAAATGTAATTACCTGAAAGTCGGTAATGGGATGTCACAAACTCTCTACCATAAGAGATTCCATCCTCAGGAATTCATTTGGAGAAATAATTTCTTGAAAATAGGTGAGGATACTTCTCCCAAGTCAAGGACTCATACTCTCAAGCCTCATGGGAATATCATTTGTTATTCCATATCAATCTGAACAGTGAAATCAATTTTCCACAAAAGTCTTTTACTTAAGTAAATTATCTCAATAGTATTCTCAATAATGGAAACATCTATCTCAAATTCAATCCATTCCCAACTCAGAATGTGTGAGGGATCAGGATGATATTTTCTAAGTTGTTAAATATGAAAAATTTCATGAATTTACATCAATAAAGTATTAAAATTTATATGATAAGACACTTTCCCATGTTTCTTAATGATCTCAAATAGTTCCACATACCTTATGAAAACATTACCTTATTTATAAGCTAAACGTTACCCAAATGAGGAGAAACATTCATGAAAAGCTGGTCACCTATAGATAAATCATATGGAAAATGTTGATGAAATGTATAAGACTTATATTGACTCTTTATTGAAACTAGATTCCAACTTATATCCTGGATCTTCATATAAATATCATGAACCAAACATGGTATCACAAAAAAACTTTTTCCAACATCTTCCCAAAAAATATGTTCCATGTACGGGTGACCATAAATATCCAAAAAAATATTTATTCTATTTAATGACTAATAATTATTATTATAAAAAGCTGAAATAGTTCTAGATGGAAATCCCAAGATCCAAAAAACTATAAGTCATAAGAACGAGGCATATCCTTCAAAATTTGAATTACACACTCTGTTTAAGAATATGTTTGTGGATGATAAGTTATAATCCATCTGACCTAAGTACACATTTATACATGGACACATATCTATAAAGTCAAAGAAAACCTAGGATCTATATCATAAATAATACATGAATGAACCCCATGTGAACTCACAACTTCCTAAACATATAGCTTACCCAGATCCTTAACTTTTGTAGTGTCTTTGATCAAAATGAAATGAGGATACTTTTTCAACTGATCAATCACCTCCCAGACAACATTCCTCCATCATGGAGTCTATGAAAACCCAACAAAAAAGTTCACAGATACATCTTCCCACTTCCAACCATGAAATGGATGTGGATGAAGCAAACTAGAAGGTTTCAAATGCTATTCCATTATTTTTGTGTTGGTGTAAGAGCAAGACCCATAATCATCAATGTCACCCTTCGCACCTAGCCACCATAATTTTCATCTCATATAATAATACATCTCCATAGATCCTAGATTAATATCCCCATAGGAACTATGAAAATCTTCCAAAATGAGGATCCTAACTAAAAATAGGATAAAAAATTGATCCCCAATGATAATAATACACCTCGAAGATAGATACCAACCTGAGATGGTCTCCCCTCCATATAGGGTTTCTTGAATTTCTCTGAAATCATCCTTCTACAGCTAAGTCTATAGAATAGACTAAAAATAGATGATGATAACTAAAAACTAGTCAAAAACAAACCTGCGACATCCTCATAAGCATCTATATGCAACTCAGAAAAAACCCCATAATGTTCTAGTCTTCCTTCAATTTGAAAAGATCTTTTAATGGAACATTCCTACTATTAGTGTTTATAAATATATTCCCCTTCCCTAAGGTGTAGATGATATCGATGTCAAATGTCTGAAGGTATTCCACCCACTACCTCTATCTGGGATTCAAGTATTTCTATGAATATATATAACTCAAACTCATATGGGAAAAAAATACTTTGAACCATTCTCAAAAAATATAATATCACCAAGAGATAAGTGAACGTGTAACTGTGATATGTTCTAAATAATGAGGGGGGTTATTCTTCTCATATGGTTGAATCTGAAGAGAACCAAGATCCACTACAAGATCATCCTACATGGGCACAAATCCCAAAATAGTTCCTAATGAATCACAAACAAACCACATATCCCTTATAGGTATCATATTAGATAAAAATAGTATCTGATGTCAAAATTATTTTCATCTCATCAAAATAATTCTAACACTTGACATCCCATATGAACATCCCCCCTTTCCTTGTAAGAGAATATAAAGGTGATGAAAGAATTTATAAATCCTTAAAAAATTATTGATGTTATCTTATAAGACCCAAGAATCTCTAAATTTAAAAGCCATTTTGTGGATCTTCCCATGAAAAAACACCCTTTTCCATCTCAAGATCAACTGATAATCCATGCTCATAAATGAAATTCCCAAGGAATTTTACTTTGTGAATCCAAAAGTTTCATTTAGAAAACATTACATAAAAATGTTGACTCCTAAATACTTCCACAAAAAATAGATGGTGTTCTTTCTCAATATCAGATATTGAATAAACCAAAATTTCATATACAAACACTACCACAAAAGTGTTGAGATAATGATGGACTATCTGATTCATAAAATCCATGAAAAATAAAGGAGCATTAATCATATTAAAGGGAATCACAATATATTCATACTAGGAATACTTTCTATTGAAGGTATTTTTCAATATATTAGACTTTTAAACTCTAAGATGATGAATACCCAACAAAAGATCAATCTTTGAAAACAGCTTTTCAACTATTAAAAAATCAAATATATCATCAACATGAGTAAAAGGATGATTTATATTCACTATTAACTAGGTAAACTTTCTATAATTCATGCACAATCATAGTGAACCATATTTCTTATTGTCAAAGAGCACTAGGGTTGTCCAAGGGAAAACACAAGGGTAAACAAAACCCTTTTTCACCAGGTTTTCCTACTAAATATTAATATCTTTCAGCTGAGTCGGTGTTATATGATCAGAATGTATCGATATAGTTTTCATCCTCAGATCAGGGTCAATCATAAACTCTACCTTTCAATCTGGAGGAATCCTAGAGAAATTATCTGGGAACATATCATGAATTTCCCAAACAATAGTGGGAAGGACAATGATATAAGAAATGTTGTTGAGCCCAAATGATTAGTGGACCACACACCCCTGAGCTCTAGGAGGGACGTTCCTGCAGAGCCAGACATCAGATCCCACTCTCCCTGAAACATTCATGATCTCCCATCAGCTACATGAAATGAGACATGTCGATGAAAACAATCAACCTCAGGTCAATGAGAAACAACCCATTCTATGATGATGATAACATCAAATAGATCTATATAGAAATCAGAAAATCCATGACTTTCTCCATATAATCTATAGATATTTCGGAAGAAGGAAATTGAGAACCCTTATCTTTCCTCTTCCCATGTGGTGTTTTTAACTCTATAATAAAGGAAATGAGTTCCATCAGAAGGTTAAGAATATAAAAAATATGGACTGATATAAATAAGTAGGAATCCTGAGTATTAAATAAAAGAATCACTACATAGGATAACATAAATATAGTACCTTTCATAGTCATTGGACCCACGTCTACCTCCTCTATATACTTATATTTTGTATAAATGTGCTTCAGTCATATGGTCAGTAGGTAGAGTCCTATTGTCTTTGAAGCAACTAACTAGTTTGTATAAGATTTTAGAGATGATAATCCCAAACCATATCTAGGAGCATACATGACCTGACATAAATGATGTACATTACTATAATGTCCATAGTTGTTACATGTATTATATGGTTAAAGACAATAACATCAGTTGTGTCCTACCTTTCCACACTGGTATCAAGTTAGAGTCACACTACAAGATATAACCAAAAGTGTTAAGGAGGCCTTCGATTGAGAACCACCTCACCCACTCCTTTTATGATCCTTTCATATTTCCTTTTTCCCTAGTGTTCCACTAATGCTGGAACTAGGTGGAACATAAGGGGTATAATTTCCAACTATTCATTTCATGTCCATATCTCCCATCATATCCATGCCAATTGTCTCTATATAGGTTGAAGTATTTAGCAAAAATACATGGGATCTGATATCCCATAACAAACCTTTAAATTACTTATAAGCCATTAAAAGGTCATTACTTACAACCTCTAGTGAAAATATAATATCTCATAAAACCAAATGGTTTATGCTGACACCATACACGTTTTATTCTGTAAATAAAGGAAATCTGGGGAAATTTCCATCATTGGTGACCTTAGAATAAACTATTGGAAGAAGAGAGTATTAAATCAATTCCAATAAAATATCACATTCTTATTATCCTATTCCATGGATTCTCACCACATATTTTTGGGATCCTTTAGTTGGTACACTACACACTTTACCTTGATACTCTTAGGTGTGTCGAGAAAATCTAATATCTGATCAATATTTTCTAGCCAGCCCTCCACCTCTATAGGTTCATTCATTCATTTAAAGGATAGTGGCTTGTCATGCAATATATTCCATAATCAACCCATATCTCCTCTAACTCATGGATATACCTCAAAAACCATATTCTAAACTTGTGGAACATTTTGTTCAACAGTATGACCTACTCATATGATATCCTCAACAACATTATGATCTGTCAGAGGATTTCCTTGAGGATCATCAGCTTTACCCTCTGGATGAACTCATAGAACATGCATTTGAGGCATACTATTGCACACCAGAACAATTTAAATGATTATACAGTAGAATAATATCATTTCAAACTTGAAAACCCATAATAATAAAATAAAGATTAACATCAAGAACTCAAAAAAGGAGATACACATCCCAATAACCCACAGTAACATGAGACTCATCATGTTAAGAGTTATCCAGTCACTCACCGCAATATACCCCCTAAGTCCCAATAATCTAATCTATTGTGTAACTCACTTTTCTAGATATGGAATCCTGATGAAATACCACATTTTATACTAATATTTCAGTAACTAACTTTAATACCATCTCTATAAAGACCCAAGATTGATGTACATGAACATTAAATGACATTTGTGAAATACTTAAAACATTACAAAAATAGACACACAAGGACAGTAATAGTTTAGTGTCTTTGGAAACTTGGAACATAATCTTCTAATCGTGGTAAAATATCTTCAAAATCTCACATAAAGATCTTCCCTTTTTTTCTTACCTAAAACCTTTCTTTATATCCTAGGGAAAAGAAAACAAATAAAGGGTGATCTCAAATGATCAGTAAGGGTAAGTATGGAGAAAATAAAACA
Organism: Viscum album; assembly: GCA_963277665.1. Lineage (NCBI taxonomy): Eukaryota > Viridiplantae > Streptophyta > Magnoliopsida > Santalales > Viscaceae > Viscum > Viscum album. The sequence continues at coordinate 603,232,189 of OY728161.1, read as the reverse complement.
AACCATATACATTTGAACTTCAAAACATGAAAATAATATTTAAACATCAAAATCCTGAGCAATGACATAAAACATGGAAGTATGTAAGGCATAGATCATAAAGAAACATTAATCATGATAAAATAGCATGGTAAAAAAACATGTAATTGTGGCAACCATTAAGAACATGTTATGATTTCCATAGTAGCCAAGGCATTGCTGCCGAGACTATCTTAGTGGACAAAGTCCCTTTATGAATCGAGTTCACTCCTCGTTCCAGTCCTGTATCACCGAACCATATTAACTTTCCATTCCAGCCATGTCTATCTCTTGAGATATAAATCTTTACCCAATGCATTTGAGGGAAATATAGGTCCCACACACCTCATAATTAAATCATTCTTACTTGTGCCAAAAAATAAACATAAAGCATTCATCATAACCTAAAGAATAAAATGGGTTTCATAAACATCATCCCATCATAAAATAATACATATAAAATAAATGGATATCATTTCATCATAAGAAAAGTGAAACCATGTAAATCAAAGAGACATTATACTTGAAACATACACATATGAAATAATTTCATCTTAGATGGAAAATGGTTTTGATGAAATTCATGAGGAAAATATCCTTTCTTCTTCAAAATAAATTTTCATTTCACAAAATTCCATGAAATTTTAAAAGAAAAGTATTTTGTAGAAAATAATCATGAAATCTTGTAGAGTAAGCTTCATGAAAATAAGGCATTATAAAACCGTAAAAATCTTTTTATACCATATAAGTTAAAAAAACATTCTTCTCGTACTTTTTCCAGAAAAGTTAAAAAGTACCTCATATGGTAAACAAAAAAATATTCCTTAAATACAATGTAGTAAAAGTAAAAAATGGGTAAAAAAGAAATTAATCATACATGAATCAATTTTTAGAAAACAGGTACATGGATGATAAATATAACCCCAGTAAATACTTACGAATAAACAATCTCAGATAAAAACGAGATTAGAAAAGTTATCTCTTACCTTAGGTATGATATGATTCGTACATATCTGAACCTCCTATATAATGATTTAAATAATTACATTTACTTATTAAAGATTAATATTCATTATTATGATATCATATATGGTTCACTTATGAATTTATATTACCCATTCTTTTGTAAATTCTATGTTAAAGCAGTGTTTTGGGTAAAATCGTTTTATTTATCGTACGTGTTTGGACTTGTTGTTCTTGATATTATTATTACTTATACCATGATTTAATTACTTCCAGAATGTAAATCATGATCTATATATCATATATATTCAGTTTATATATAATAGATAGATAGATTAAATTAAATACACCGTTCATGGAGACGGTAGGCCGTACGTAAGCATGAACGCTGTTTTCTTTTCCTTATTGACTTGAATGGAAGTAAGTAGATGAAATATATATATATAGTATATTTATCATGTAATATATTTAATTATTATTCATTATATATACATTATAATCATTCTTTAGTGGTTAACATGGAGAATGAATCCCATCGTGTCGTGGAGACGGTAATCCGTACGTACGCACGAGCGACGATATCATTCCCATAATTATTGAATTGAATTGGAGTGAATGATATAATATCTCATAATAATTATGATGTTATAATAACTATATATAGTTATTATTTACACCATTATACCCATCCAAGTAAGGTGGTGGTGGAATAACAGATTACACCACGGCGTGGAGACGGTATTCCGTACGTACACACGCGCGGTGATTTCATTTTTTGTAGGATGGATAAGAGGTGAAATAGGGTTGTTTCATATTTATAATAACATATAAGTATTTTATTGATTCTTATGTTATAAATTTATGATGAAACAAATAAATAAGAAGAAGTTTAAGAAGAAAGAAACTTGAAAGAATCGGTAGAAGAGATTACCTCTTCTTCGACGCACCCCTTTTACGCTTCTTCTTAAAACACTATAGTTGGTCTTTTGAGGAGACCCGAACCTATATAATGTTTCTAGGTAAGTGTATAAGAAAGATGGGTAGGTGTCAGTCTATATTTAAGGCTCAAAATTGTGTAAAGAGAAAAGACATGAGGTGCCCTTTTATAAGGAAGGAGAGAGACACCTTAGGAAAACATAAAATATTATTTTATAATAAAGTCATAAACAGTTTATAATTTCTCCCAATTAATTTATATAGAAGCTAAAGTGGTGACGGGTCTAAATACTATCAACCATAAGGTTTTAGAAAAGTTTAGGTTACTATTTTGACCATATCATTTTTATTTAACTCTTAGTTAAATAATTTAACTTTTACTGTGTCTTCTTGTTTACTTACACTATATGGTTAATAAAAATTCTATAAAAAGCCAAAATAACCCCAAATAGTTCATTATTAATATATATAACTTTATATATGTCATTTTTTCAATCCATATATTCTTAGGAATAGAATAACAATTAATAATATAATATTTCTTTTAAAAACTATTTATGTCAATTTTGACACTATTTGGTAATTGATTTTTGCAAAAATCATAAAATCATGATTAGTTCGAAAAAAGTTAATTTAATCAATACTAACATATCCTATTAACCTAATAAATTATTTTAATTTATAAAAAGTCTCAAATTACATTTATTTGGGTATTTATAACATTAATTATGTTAATTTTAATTAATATGGTAATTACTTCATCATCATTGTGTCATAAATAAATTACATTATTTAAGGTCTAAAAATTATAAATAAAATACCATTATGTAGGAAATCATTTTATATTTCTAATGAATATTTATAGTTGAATTTATCATATGTATAACCCGATATTAAAAAAGTTTTAGTTATTAAACCTTGATTTTAACTTTTTTAACTCTTCTTTAAATAAAATAATTATAACTGTCCTTATCTAATCCAAGCGGACCTAAATGATAATATTTTATTTTTAAGGTTTTTTTGGACTAATTAAACTTATCCAATAGAATTAGTATATGTGTTAGGGTAATAATAATATCATTTTTACCCTTAATTACCCTATTTACCTTTAACTATGGTAAATAAAAGTAAAAAGTTACAATTCACCAAAAAATATTTTTATCTTATTGAAAAACATTTTAATCCCTGATATTAACCGTTTCTATAGGATTTTTGAAATTCCACTCACAGAAGCGGTAAAAATATGTTCTATGTAAATTTTCAAATTCTCCTAGGAGGTAGGTAAAAGACGGTGAAAAGTTCAATAAAATTTTTGTACATCTAAAATTATAATAAAATGACTCCAATGAATTACATTAAACATATAAATGTATTATTTATCTATTTTTACCTAAAATACATTTAAATAAAATAAAAAATTATTTAAATAAAAATTTGGTTTTTAAATAGTAACCTAGTGTTTTCACTATTCATCAAAAATTGGAAGTTTTCAGAAAAATACCAAAAATTCACCCAAGGATAATTTCAATATTCTGAATCCAAAAATGAATTTCATTTTGAAAGATTAAATTTATAAAATTTCAAAAAGTGGATATTATTATTCATAAAGGCTAGTTCATAATAATATTATAAAAATATCTTGTTTAGTGAAACTCGGTATTTCCTACTACACATGCTATCGAGGAAGGTATTGATTTCGTGTAATGTAAGCCAAGTCATGGATGCGTGTAGTAAATGATCCGTTTGGTGTTTCATATAAAATAATCAAAACTTTTTTCATTTATATATTAAAAAAATATACTTAATGTTGCGTTGAATAATTTTCATAAAACAAACATGAAAGAGCCAAGAATAGTGTTGTGTATACTGCACGCTAATACGGTGTTGCATATAGTACATGCTAATCTTAGTGTAGTGTAAAATAGAAGATATGAAAAAAAAATTAATAATATTATATCTCATAAAATATTGGGGGTGTTACATTCTACCCCCCTTAAAATGAATTTCTCCCTCAAAATTCATCGGGGTTATGAATGGTTTATTACATGAGAGTTTCATTCATATAAACCCACATAGTAAAAAGGAATACTAAAACTTAATTTTAAAAAGTAAAGTATGAAACACAATGGTTACCCAAATTAACTCCATACTGGGTTTCCACATAAGAGAACATAGGTGAAAATATGGATATGTAAGAGAAATATAACCATCAACTTCTGATGAAGAGTGGTAGAGGACATGGATATGAAAATACAACAATCATAAATCCATAAATTTGTGATGATCTAAGGTACCATATAATTAATCAGATATAAGGGCACTAGGACAACATTTTTGTTTTTCAAGATCATTTCCCTAATGTTGAAGAATTTTAATTAAAATAAATACTTACTTTATTTCTGTACAATATCAATGTTGTTCATGCCTTGAACAATTTCCACTTCATCTCTTAAAGAAATGAAGTTGAATTTTTCATTTGTGAAGTATTAGTAGATCATGCGATAGAATGATAGGTCATTCCATCTGTTTCTATCGCAAAAAGTATAGCACAATTTATTAAATATACATAAGTCCATCTATGTTGAGATTAATCATATATGGTTGCTAAAATGGACTTATACTACATCTATCATAGAGCTTAATAAAACTAGTTTCTACTAACCATGGACTTCTTGTAGGGTATTGGTATGTGATAAAGGCCTGTAGCACTTTGGTTGTGGGTTTGATTCCCGCAACCTTGTCCGACGCGACGGTTTTTCATTTGTTCTGCAGGTTGTCTTTTTACACTATTATAACATTACAGAAATACTATCGAAAAAATTTCTTGCCATAAACAATACTAACTTATGTCCAACATAATCCATTCCAATCTTTAATCTTATCCAAAATACTTCTTCCAAGCTCATAGTATAAGGAAAACAATTACGAGAAATGTCATCTATCGATCATGTTAATACCATCATTTATCCCCCATATATCATATGATATATCTTTTTGGTCACATTCCAAATATGTGAATACCTTAATCATGTATTCTCTTGAAAAATGAATACCCATTGAGCCTTAGTGAAAAAATGAATGCTGTCAAAATTTAACACATTCCACATACCAAAATCCCAAAACTTTTATATACTCAAACCATGATATAACTTTGTCCTTATATCAGTCATGAGATCATTTCATTTTTTCTTTATCCCTTCATTATGCGCATATCAGCTTCTTTCCAAAAGTATTTCAATCACTTTTCATGGTTACCGGTACCATATAATTATTGAAAACCAATACATAGATATTCCAAAATTCCACAATACTATAAATGAGATTCCATTATACTATTTTGAAATCCCATTATATAAACACTTAATCATTACACAACATCATTTTCATACTCAACATCACAAATAGTGATCGAATGTGACTTCCCTTTATCCTTTTCCTTAAGAGGTTACTCACATTGATCATCATTAACCCATTGGATTAGGGGATTGATTAGCATAATCCCCCATTTCCTTGCACTTGATGCATTGAAGTGTGGGAGGTGCATTCTGTCTATCCCTTTCTTTGTTCGCATCATTATTTCGAAATTCAACTACCCGATGTTAATCTCCACCATGCTTCTTTCCACACTTTGAGCATAAAGAAACATTCATCTTCTTTTCACCATTATTCTGAGATTTCTCCTTGAACTCCATCTTTCATTTCTTATAAAAACCATGAGATGGATTTGTAACACCAACTTACATTTCTACCTTGATAGCACAACGCAGAATTTATTCATAGCTACTGAAGTCTCTTATGTCTAATTTCATTCGAAGATTTGGTTTTTAGCCACTGATGAATCGATCAACTTTACTTTCAGGTTATATGATAAAGACAGATGCATACCTTGCAAGCCTTGTAAAATTCACTTCGTATATACCAACAGATTCATCATTCTTTTTCTTAAGCTCACAGAAATCATTTTCCATCATTTTTCAAAGAATACGAGGGAAGTACATATTGAAAAATAAGTTATTGAACTCATCCCATTCCATATAATCAATTTCATCTCGGAGCCTCGTATTCTTAATTAGAGTCCACCATTGATCTGCTTCACCTTCTAAATGGTAAAATATTCGAAATGACTTTTTCATGTTATGAACTGCGAAGTATGGAAAATATCTTTTCAATGGTACTGATCCATTGTTCAGAAACAAGTGGATCAGAAGACCCACTGAAAGAAGGTGGACTTTGCCTCATGAAGGACTAAATAGAATATTGTTCCTTTCTCTGCTCATTTGGAAGTCCAAAATGATTCATATCTTATATAATTATAGAAATAAGATTCTGCACTCCATCTCCCATAACATTGGTTTGTTTGGGAGGAAAATCATTGCATTGTCCATTACATTAATCAACACGGTTCCTTCAGGTTCCATCCATCGTTTAAAACCCAAAAATAATAGTATGAGAGGAAAAAATCATGCTAGGGAATACAACATAATAAAGGGGGATTACCTTCAATATATAACATCTTTGGGTTAATTCTATGATTTTTACCGTAATTTTATGACTATAACCTATACTTATACTTAACCTTATGGACATCCCTAGACATACATTAGAAATATCTCTAGGGATCTCACTAAAGATTTCGCATCCTAGTTTCCAAAGGTTAACTAAACATTTCATATGATACCAACTATAGAGACCTAAGCATGTCGTACATGGACATTGCATTACTTTTGTGGAATACATAATACATAACAAAAATAGACACACAAGGACTGTAATAGTTTAGTGTCTTTGGAAACTCGGAATATAATCTTCTAATCGTGGTGAAAGATCATCAACATCTCCCATAAAGATCTTCCCTTTTTTCCTTAGCTAAAACCTTTCTTTATATCCTAGGAAAAATAAAACATATAAAGGGTGAGCTAAAATGCTTACTAAGGGTAAGCATGGAGAAAATAAAACAAACCATATACATTTGAACTTCAAAACATGAACATAATATTTTAACATCAAAATCATGGGCAATGACATAAAACATGGAAGTACGTAAGGCATAGATCATAAAGAAACATTAATCATGATAAAAAATCATTGTAATAAAACATGTAATTTTGGAAACCATTAATCACATGTTATGATTTCCATAGTATCCAAGGCATTGCTGCCAAGACCATCTTAGTGGACAAAGTCCCTTTCTGAATCGAGTTCACTCCTCTTTCCAGTCCTGTATCACTGAACCAAATTAACATTCCGTTCCAGCCATGTCTATCTCATGAGATATAAATATTTACCCAATGCATTGGAGGTATATATAGGTCCCACCCATCTCAAAATGAAATCATTCTTACTTGTGCCACAAAATAAACATAAAGCATTAATCATAACCCAAAGAATAAAATGGGATTCATAAACATCATCCCATCATAACATAATCCATATAAACAAATGGATATCATTTAATAATAAGAAAATTGAAACCATGTAAATCATAGATACATTATACTTGAAACATACACATATGAAATAATGTCATCTTAGATGGAAAATGGTTTTGATGAAATTCTTGAGGAAAATATCCTTCCTTCTTCAAAATAAATTTTACTTTCACAAAATGCCCTGAAATTTTAAAAGAAAAGGATTTTGTTGAAAATATTCATGAAATATTGTAGATTAAGGTTCATTAAAATAAGGCATTATGAAACCATAAAAATACGCTTATGCCATATAAGTTAAAAAAACATTCTTCTCGTACTTTTTTCGGAAAAGTAAAAAAGTAACTCATATGGTAAACAAAAGAAAGATTCTTTACATACCATGTAGTAAAAGTCAAAAATTGGTAAATAGGACATTAATCATACATGAAAACATTTTTATAAAACATGGACAGGGATGATAAATATAACCCTAGTAAATACATACGAATAAACAATCTCAGATAAAAACGAGATTTGAAAAGTTATCCCTTACCTTAGGTCGGATATGCTTCGTACGTATCCGAACATCCTATATAATGATTTAAATAATGTCATTGACTTATTACAGAATCATATTCATTGTTATTATATCATATATAGTTCACTTATGACTTTATATTGCCCGTTCTTTTTTAAATTCCATGTTAAAGCAGTGTTTTGGGTAAAATCGTTTTATTTATCATACGTGTTTGGACTTGTTGGTCTTGGTATTATTATTACTTATATCATGATTTAATTACTTCCAGAATGTAAATAATGATTTATATATCATATATATTCAGTATATATATATATATAATAGATAGATAAATGAAATGAAATACACCGTTCTTGGAGACGGTAGGTCGTACTTATGCATGAATGCTATTTTCTTTTCCTTATTGACTTGAATGGAAGTAAGTAGATGACATATATATATATATATCATGTAGATTTATCATGTCATATATTTTATTATTATTCATTATATATACTTTATAATCATTCTTGAGTGGTTAACATGGAGAATGAATCTCATCGCGTCGTGGAGACGGTAATCCGTACGTACGCACGAGCGACGATATCGTTCCCATAATTATTGAACTGAATTGGAGTGAATGATATAATATATAATAATCATTATGATGTTATAATAACTATATATATTTATTCTTTACACCATTATACTCATCCAAGTAAGGTGGTGGTGGAAAAACAGATTACACCACGGCGTGGAGACGGTATTCCGTACGTACGCACGCGCGGTGATTTCATTTTTCGTAGGATGGATAGAAGGTGAAATATGGTTGTTTCATATTTATAATAACATATAATTATATGGGTTATACTGATGTTATTAATTAATTATGAAAACATAAATAAGAAGAAGTTTAAGAAGAAAGAAACCTGAAAGAATCGGTAGAAGAGATTACCTCTTCTTTGGTGCACCCCTTTAAAGCTTACTTGTAAGGCACTAGAGTTGGTCTTTTGAGGAGAAAAGAACCTCTATAATGTTGATAGGTTAGTGGAGAAGATAAATATTAAGGTTTTGGCCGAGCATTAAGGCTCAAAATTGTGTAAAGAGAAGATGGAGGAGGTTCCCTTTTATAAGGAAGGAGAGGGGCACCTTAGGAAAACTTAAAATATTATTTTATAATAAAATCATATTCGGTTTATAATAGCTCCAAATTGATTTATTTTGAAGATAAAGTGGGTATGGGTCGAAATAAGCTCAAAAAATAGGTTTTACACAAGTTTAGATTACTATTTTAACCTTATCATTTAGATTTAACTATAAGTTAAATAATTTAACTTTTACCGTGTCTTCTTGTTTTCTTACACTATATGGTGAATAAACATACAATAACAAGCCAATAGAACCCCAAGTGGTTAATTATTAATATTTATAACATTATCTAAGTCATTTGGATGAACCTTAGATTTTAAGAACAGAATAACAATTAATAATATAAAATTTTTAAAAACAATTATTTTATGTCAATTTTGACACAATTTGGTAATTGATTTTTGTGAAAATCATAAAAGAATGATTAGTTTGCAAAAAGTTAATTGAATCAATACTAACATGTCATATTAAACTAAAAAATTAGTGTAATTTATAAAAAGTCTCAAATTACATTTATTTTGGTATTTATAACAAAAATTATGTTAATATTTCATTAATAAGATAATTACTGCATCATCATTGTGTCCTAAATAAAATAAATTATTTAATGTATAAAAATTACAAATAAAATAACATTATGTAGGAAATCGTTTTATATTTCTAATGAATATTTATAATCTAATTTATCTTATGTATAACCCTATATTAAAAATGTTTTATTTATTAAACTTTGATTTTAACTATTTTAACTCTTCTTAAAATAAAATAATAATAAATGTCTTAATCTAATCCAAGTGCACCAGAATGATAATATTTTATTTCTAAGGTTGTTTCTGTTCGAATTAAAATTATCCAATAGAATTAGGACATGTGTTGGGGTAATAATAATAAAATTTTTAACCTCAATTACCCTTTTTACTTTTAACAGTGGTAAATAAAAGTAAAAAGTTACTATTCACCAAAAATTATTTTTATCTTATTGAACCAAATTTTACTCCTTGATATTAACCGTGTCTCTCGGATTTTCGAAATTCCACTCAAAGAAGCGGTAAAATTATGTTTTATGTAAATTTTCAAATTCTCCTAGGAGGTGGGTAAAAGACTGTGAAATGTTCAATAAAATTTTTATATATCTAAAATTATTATAAAATGACTCCAATGAATTAAATTAAACTTATATTGGTATTATGTATAAATTTTGACCTAAAATAAATTTAAATAAAAATAATAATTATTTAAATAAAAAGTCGGTTTTTAAATAGTAACCTAGTGTTTTCACTATTCATCAAAATTTGAATGTTTTCAGAAAAATACCAAAAATTCACCCTAGGATAATTTTGATATTCCGAATCCAAAAAGGAAGTCCATTTTCAAGGATAAAATTTATAAAATTTTAAAAAGTGGGTATTACTATTCATAATAGCTTGTTCAGAATAATATTATAATAATATCTCATTTAGTGATACTCGGTATTGCGTACTACACACGCTATCGAGGAATGTCTTGATTGCGTGTAATGCAAGACAAGTCAGGGTTGCGTGTAGTGAATTCTCTATTTTGTGTTGCTTATAACATAATTAAAACTAATTTCAATTATACATTAAACAAAATCTATACTTAATGTTGTGTATATAATTTCTACAAAACGAACTTGAAAGAACCAATAATAGTGTTGCATATACTGTAATCTAATACGGTGTTGCGTATAGTACAAGCTAATATTGGTGTAGTGTAAAACAGAAGATATGAAAGAAATTAATAATATTATATCTCATTAAATCTCGGGGTTTTACACTCTCAAACCGGTACCCGACCCGATACACCGCTAGCTGAAAGGGTTTACTCAATCCCCATAGGATGGTGGCTAGAACTTGGACATCAAACAATAATACGAGGGAATGAATTCTCCAAACATGAATAAATGACATGGCACACACACACACAAATACATATATATATATAAAGAGTCAGTAGCGGATGGAATTTATATTCCATAACTGAAAGTAGATAGTGGAAAACAAATAAAAACAAGAGTAGAGCAATCACAAAGTATAAGTCAAACCAAAAAGAACTAAATAAATATGATAACCAACTACTCCTTATGATATCATGGTAAAACCCACACCATCCATGTAACGCCCTGACCTCAGTTACCCAGAGTCGGTGCATTATTACATAAAATTTCCATGATAACAGAAGATCAAATCTAGAATGTCTGATTAGTTTAGTAGCCTTGGAATAACTAGATACATTCATAAAGTTTACATTACATCATAAAGTGAAAACTACAACAACATCTTGTCTCCACACTCATAACCCGTTATACTATCCCTGCAGGTCATTCATAAAATACTTCTTCACATCCTAGAAAAAATAAAACATAGAAAGTGGTGAGCTAAAATTCTTAGTAAGGATAACAATATAGAGGAAACTTTCATAAATAAGATTAAACATTTAAGACAATGTATAACTAAAACAAAAACTTTTTAAACATGAAATTCCGAAAAATATGGTAGAAATAATATGAAATAATTCCATTTACTTATTCACATGGATATTCTACTAGTCCAATAATCACATGCAATATCAATAACCACATTCATAAAGATGGAATGCATAATGTCAGACTATCATAATCACATAGTCAAGGCCTTGTGGCAAGACTACAAATAAGATTTTGTCAAGGCCTTGTGACAAGACACTAGTATGTCTCATGAGACCTACCGATGCATCGATGAGCTATAGCGGGATCCACCCATCACTTATTAAGTCCAATGCATTCCTCATATGAACAGGTTTAAGAATAAAATAAACATTCATATTAAAACTAGAATACGAAATCTCAATACTTTTTCAATAAACCATGAATGGTATAAAAATAACACATCCACAGTCAAACATATCACATAACTTTCAATACAATATGGAAGTTTTTTATCATAATAAATCAACATCAAATAAGATAATAATCCATCAAATGCTATTGACATAGATGAATTCAAAACAATTTGAGAGAAATATCTCCTTTTTTGAAATCAATTAAAAGACACATAATTATAAAATAAAACATTTACTTTGAAAATATTCTTATAATATTGTAGGGGAAGCTTTGATGATTTTATAATGGCATAAAATAGCCGCATACTCCATATAAGTTAAAAAAGACATTCTTATCTTAATTCTATCGAACAGGTTAAAAGGACCTTTTTTGGAAAATAACGGATATATTCCTTTATAAAAAACGTATAAAAAGTCAACAAGGGTATAAATAACTTTAAACCATATTCTATAAAATAGTAAAAATGATTTGAAATAAATTTTTAAGAATCATGGATGTGGATGATAAAGAGGTCCCAGTAGATAATTACGTATAAATAACCTCGGATAACGAAGAGATTGTGAAATAAACCCTTACCTTTACTTTTCCTTGGTTGAGGGTAGTTTAAACTCCTGTATAATGGTGAAGTAATTGTTATTAAATTTTACAAGAATCATATACATAAATAGTATATCATATATGATCTTTTAATATTTCTTTGTTAATAATATTTTATTATTATCGTCGTTTCAGGTGTTCACTTACTCATTTTATTTTATATATTTTGTTACATAAGTCATGTTTTTTATGGATAGGCTGTATCTTATTCATATATATAATGATATCAAGTCCGTAAACATTATTTTTAATCATCAAATGAGAATTATACTTGAATGGATACGATGGGAAATGAATCTCATCGCGTTCATGGAGATGGTAGTCCGTACGTACACACGAGCGACAATATCATTATTTTGATATTAAAATAATATATAATTGGATGGTATATAATATATAAAGAATAATTATCATGTTTTATTTGTTATTTACATCAATTACACATCATTATCATTCCCATCCAAATAATAATGTTTTGAATAACAATTACACCACGACGTGGAGATGGTAAGCTGTACGTACGCACATATAGTGACATGTCATTCAAATGATTGATATAATAATAAATATGGTTGTACCATATTTATAATAACATCACAGTATATATAAGATACTGTATTTATTATTTTATAATGGAAATAACAAATAAAGAATAAGTTGAAGAAGAAAGGAACTTGAAAGAGGGTGGTGAAAACATTACCTCTTCATCAGGTTCTTCCTTTTGATTTGATCAAAAGGGCTCCATAGAATGGATTTATGATAAAAATAAGGCCTCTAGGTTTACATGAGGAAAGTTGGAAGGATATTTGGGCAGGTTTTGGCCAATAAAAAAGGCTTTCAAGGTGTGAATTAGTGAGAATGGGGAGTTCCCTTTTATAAGAGGGGTGAGGGGCACCTTAGGAAAAGCTAGAAATATAATTTTATAATAAATTAATATTCGGTGTCTACTGAGTCCAAAGTGGATTATTTAAAGGTTAATGTAGGGATAGGTCTAAAACCACTCAACCAATAGATTTTATATAGGTTTGTGTCACTATATTGACATTATCTTTTAGTTTTAACTCCTAGTTAAATACATTGACATTACCATGTCTCTTGGTATTTTTATATTATATAGTCAATAAACATAAAATAAACTTCCAAAAGACCCCCCAAGTGGTCCATTAATAATACACCTATCATTATATATGTCCTTTTGCCGAAGCATAGATTTTTAGGAATATAATATTAATTAATAATATAATATTTTTTTAAAAAATCATTTATGTCAATTTTGATACTATTTAATAATTGCTTTTTGTTAAAGTCTTAAAAAATTTATTAATTCAAAAAAAATACATTTAAGCAATAATAACATGTCATATTAACAAATAAAATTCGTGTATTTCATCAAAACATTCAAATTATATTTATTTTAACATTTATAATACCAATTATTTGATTCATTCATTAATAAGGAAAATACTGCATCATTATTGTGTCATAAATATATTTAATTATATAATATATAAAAATTATAAATAAAATACCATTTTGTGGAAAATATTTTTATCTTTCTAATGAATATTTATAGTCTAAAATATAACATATAAAACCTTATGTAAAAATTTCTTTTCCAAAAAATATATGCTTCTGTCATTTTTGTATTTACTTTAACTTAATTAATATAAAGTGTCATTATAACATAAAAGTAGATCCATGGGATCCCAAAATCGACTCAAAGATCCCCATGGTCAGACATGTATCAACCAATTTAATTAGGACATGTTTTAGGGTAATTTATTATTATTATAATATTATTTTTTACCCTTATTTACTGGATTTACCCTTTGACCATGGTAAATAAAATATTTCCCGAAGTAATTATTCAAAATGTCTAAAAATAAAAGATACCTATTTAAAAAATTTTGACCTCATGATTCTAAATATGGAATCCATTTTTCTAAATTCAAAACATATAATTGGTAGAAATTAATTTAAAATTAATTCCCGCTATCGAAGCAAAAAAGTGTGTTTTTAAGAAATAATACCATTCAAAATATTGACACTTGTTTATGTCCGGTTTAAATGTGAAATTTCGTCTAATAACCAAAATTTTATTAAATAGTAAAAATATATTCTAAATATAATTTAAAACCACTCAAATTCATAATTTACCACAATTAATTATTTTCATTTAAAAAGTATTTTTTAATTAAAATTTATTAATTTTCACTATTCATCAAAATGTGAAAGTTATCAGAAATGTACCAAAAAATAACCCTAAGATAATTTCAATATTCTTAATCCAAAAACAAATTCAATTTTCAAATATAAAATGTATAAAATTTCAAAAAGTGGGTATTACAATTCATAACGGCTGGTTTGATTGGTTGTGGTGTGTGTTAAAACTCGAAGTTGCGTCCAACACACGCGACTGTATTATTCAAAGAGAAGCTTACCATGGAAGATTGGGGTGTTGCATTCTCCCATTCTTCAAATAACTTCATACTAAAAATTTCTAGACTAATACTGCATGAAAAGACTCAGGTGGTTCTTCATAATAAGTTCCTCAAATTCCATGTTGCATCTTCCATCTTATTATTTCTCCATAGAACTTTTACTAGACGAGTCGTCTGGTTTCTCATCACTTGCTCTCTCGTATCAAGAATCTTGAAAATCTTTTTGCAATAATATAGATAGGGTTCTAGTTCTAATTCCTCATAGGTGAGTACATGCGTTGGGCCAGGTATGTATTTTCTCAATAGTGATATGTGGAACACATTTTGAACTTTGGAGAGACTTGACAGCATTGCCAAACGGTAAGCTACAACCCCAATCTGTTCTAGATTTTTGAATGGTTCGATGTACCCGGGACTCAATTTTCCCTTCTTACCGAAATTTATAACACCCTTCCATTGAGATAACTTCAAGAAAACATGATCTCCTTCCTGAAATTCCAAATCCTTCCTTTGGTTGTCAGCACAGCTCCTCTGCCTACTTTGATCTGCTTTGATGTGGTTTTGGATTAACTTCACCTTTTCCATCGTTTCCTCCACCAGTTCTGGGCCTATGAGTTTTCTTTCACCAACATTATCCCAAAAGGTAGGTGTGCGACATCTCTTTCTATATAAGGCTTCATATGGTGCCATCTGAATACTCGAATGGATGATATTGTTATAGGAAAATTCTATCATAGGTAAATATTGATCCCACATACCCTGAATGTCAAGTGAGCATGATCTCAACATGTCTTCTAAGGTTTGAATAGTCTATTTTGATTGTCCATCTATTTGAGGGTGGTAAGCAGTGCTCAAACAAAGTTCAGTATCCAAGTCCTTCTGAAGTTGCTTCTAGAATCTTGAAGTAAAATGGGGATCACGATCAGAAATAATCGATAGGAGTATTCCATGAAGTCTCACAACCTCATTAATATATAGTCTTACTAGACGTTCAAGTGGTAAATCTTCCCTTATAGCAAGATAATTTGCTGACTTGGTATGATGATCAACAATGACCCATATTTCCTCATTCCTTCTATGAGTCTTCGGTAGTCCCATGAAAAAGTCCATCGTAATATTATCCCATTTCCACTCAGGTATGGGAAGAGGTTTCATGACTCCTCCAGGCAGTTGCCTTCCAGCTTTCACTTGTTGACAAACCATACATCTTAACACAAAATCAACAATATCCCTCTTCATGTTGTCCCACCGAAAATGTTCCTTCAAATCTCTATACATCTTGGTGCTCCTAGGGTGTATAGATAAATTGGAACTATTAGAATCATCCAAAAATTATCTTTTTATATCAAGTATATTGGGAACACAAAGTCTCTTCCCAAATTTCAAAATTCCATCTTCATACACAAAGTCACTCAATATCCCATCATTAACAGCTTTAATCCTCTTTTTAAACTCTTCATCATCGGTCTGAGAACTCTTTATCCATTCTCGTAAAGATGGTTTGGAAACCATTTGAAAAAACAATGATGTTTCACCTTCCATGGTGATTCCCATATCCATCATTACTAGATCCATGAAAATAGGATCCATTTCAACTCTCATCTTGTTCAAAACTCCATGATTCTTTCTATTCAAACCATATTCCACCTTATTTTCCTTTCCTAGGTGGTAGTGTATAGTGAAATCATAATCCTTGAGTAGTTTAGGACATCTTTTTCGCCTCATGATGAGTTCTTTCTGTGAGAATATATACTTCAAACTCTTGTGATCGGTATATATCTCACATTTTTCACCATAGAGATAATGTCTCCAAATCTTCAAAGAAAATATTATAGCAGCTAACTCAAGATCATTAGTTGGATAGTTTTTCTCATTAATTTTCAGCTTTCGTGATGCATAGGCAATAACTCTATCATTTTGCATAAGGACACAACCAAGTCCTTTCTTCGATGTATCACTATAAATAACAAACCCATCATTCCCCGATGGTAGAGTCAATATAGGAGAATTGACTAATCTTCTATTCAGTTATTCAAAACATTCTTCACACTCTTTTTTTCAAACAAATTTATCCCCTTTCTGTGAGATCTTCATTAATGGGTTAGCCAATCAAGAAAAATTTTGGAAGAAATGTCGATAATAACCTGCTAAACCAATAAAACTGTGTACCTCAGTTATACTCATCGGTTCTGGCCATTCTTGGATTTCCTTGGTCATAGAAGGATCAACAGAGATTCCATATTTGGAGATAATATGGCCAAGAAAATAAATCTCCTGAATCCATAATTCAAACTTTCTAAACTTCTCATATAACTCATGTCTTCTAAGAGTCTTCAGGATAATGCGCATGTGATTTTCATGATCTTCATATCTTTTGGAATATACTAAGATATAATCAATAAATACCACCACAAAATCATCGAGATATTCCTTGAAAATTCTATTCATTATATCCATGAATACAGAGGGTTCATTAGTCAGACCAAAAGGCATTACTATAAACTCGTAATGCACGTACCTGGTTTGAAATGTTGTCTTCGGAATGTCTTCCTTCTTCAAACAGAATAGATGGTATCTATATCAAAGGTCAATCTTTGAAAATTATTGAGCTCCATGCATTTGGTCAAATAAATCATCAATGTGAGGTATGGGATACTCTTTCTTTATTGTTATAGCATTGATTTCCCTATAGTCGATAAATAACCTCATAGATCCATCTTTCTTCATAAAAAAAATAAAAGGGGCTCCCCATAGAGAAACACTAGGAGGAATAAATCCTTTATTACTCAATTCCTCTAGTTTTTTATTTAGTTCAACTAATTCCATAGTGGCCACTCTATAAGGGGTATTCGATATAGGCCTTGAACCCGGAATTGAATCAAAGAAAAACTCAATTTCTCATTCTGGAGGATGTCTAGGTAAATCTTCCAGAAACACATCTACATATTCTTTCACATTAGGTAAATCCCATATTTTAACATTCCTTTCCTCACCCATAATTATTTCATTATCTTCCTCCCCTATTATTGAATTTTGTTGAGCTACTGGGGGTGGATCAAGATAAGAATCAGGTGGTGATGACTCTACTCCTAAAGATAAGATGTTATGTATCATCATCATCAAAAATTGTAACCTCTTTCTTCTTAAAATAAATTTTCACATCATGGTCCGAAATCCAATCCATACAGAGGATTATATCAAATTCAATCATGGGTATGACAATGAGATCAGTAGATAAAGAACATTTATATGCCCTAATGGGGATAGATCCATAGAACTTTGTTGCAATGATACTTCCCTTAGGAGTTTTAACTGACAACTCCCTTATTAGATCAAATTTGAAATATCTAATTTTCTTAGCAAACTGGGAAGATATGAAACAATGTGATGATCTAGAATCAAATAATGCATTTTCTAAACTTGAGGAAACCATTAAATTACCTGCCACCACGTCTTTCGGAGCTTCTACCTCAGCAGCAGTGATAGCATAAGCTTGGCCTTGATCCCTTGGCCTTTTCTGAGGTAAGTTACCCTGATGCTTAGGACATTCACTTGCATAATGTCCCATATCCCTGCAGTTGTAGAATTAAACATCGATAGCTTCTTTCTTCCCCTTACAATAATGATCTTGGTGGCCTTTTTCACCACACTTGTAACAGGCTCCTATTCCGTTCAAGCAAGTACCGGGGTGTTTCTTCCCATATTTACTGTGGGATAGATAATCAACTTTTCCCTTCTCTCCCTTATTTCCATTTCCAGAGTGGTTATCAGATCTCTTCTTCTCATTATTTTCTTTAAAGTCGTAAGACTTAGAGAATTATTTTTCTATCTTGATAGCGCATGAGACAATATCTTTGTACAACGAGAAGGTTTTTGACACTAATGCTCGACAAAGAAATGGTTTTAACCAATCAAATAAATGATCAACCTTACTTCATGGGTTATGTATATAATCTGTAGAATACCTCACTAACCTTGTAAAGTTAGCATTATACTTTGCGACATTCTCATCCTCCATTTGACTTAGACTCGGAAATTGCCTTTCCATATCTGCTCGATGGTCATGATGAAATTATTCTTCTAAGAAAATCTCTTTGAACTCCCTCAATTCCATATTTGATACTTCATCATATTCCTTTGTGTTTTGAATCAATGATCACCATTGATCAGTATCTCCAGTGAGGTAGTAAGCTGCCATGATAACTTTCTCCTTTTCACTACTCCCCATGGCATGGAATATTTTCTCTAAGAAATTTATCCATTGCTTAGATACTAAGGGATTTTTACTACCATTGAATGTTGGTGGTTGTTTCCTCATGAAGTGATCTAACATTGATCCTCCACGATGTGGATTTGGGTTCTCCATACGGGTAATGTTATTAATCATAACCTGTGTGAGTTGTACCAGTATGGTGATTAGCGGATCAGCACCAGTTGCATCACCATATCCACTATAATTATCTTGAGCAGGAGGGAAATCCATACATGTAGTGCATGAATTGATACGTTTTCCATTTCTTTTACTAGGCGCCATTTCTAAACAATGGCATACACTAGATTAGTTTATGAATCGTAATACATAAATTCAAACTTGTATAACACTTAACATGAATTGAACAGTTTATGGATATAATCCATAATAATAATAAAAAATTATTTGATAATGTATATACTCATAAACCCTTCATAATGGTTTGTAAAGAAAATGAGAATTATCCTAACCATATCCCCTGGGATTGTCATAACCAAGAGTGCAGCAAGGACCGTTGTCGTGCACCAGTTCTCGTTCGAGTCTTGCTCAAAGCAGTGTTTTTTGGTTTTATCCCTAGGTACATCTGTTCCAGAGCCTCCTCTACCTACTCGTATCTAGACTAGGATTTATTTCTTAGAAAACTCATAAAATCTCTACAATACCAAAATTATAGGAATTTCTTCTATACTAATCCTCAAAGTCCATCTTAGGTCTATGTGCTCTAATCATAGTTTATCGAAATATATCTCCCAAGGTTTGTACTATACTTCCTCTAATACCAACTGTAACTCCCCAACCCCAGTTACCCAGAGTCGGTGTATTATTACATAACATTGGTATGATCACAAAATATCAAGTCTCGAATGACCGATTAGTTTAGTAGCCTTGGAATAACAAGATAAATTCATAATGTTTATATTACATCATAAAGTGAAAACTAAAACAACTTCTTGTCTCCACACTCATATCCCCTTATAATATCCCTATATGTAATTCCTAAAATACTTCTTCACATCCTATGATAAACAAAACATATAAACGGGTGAGCTCAAATGCCCAGTGAGGATAACAATATAGCTAAAACTTTCATAAATAAGCATAAACATTTATGGCAATGTATAACTAAAACAAAAGCCTTTTAAACTTGAAATTCAGCATAATATGGTAGAAATAAAATGAAATAATTCCATTCACTTATTCACATGGATATTCTACTAGTCAAATAATCACATGCAATATCAATAACCACTTTCATAAGGATGGAATGCATAATGCCAGACTATCATAACCACATAGTCAAGGCCTTGTGACAATACTACAAATAAGATTTTGTAAAGGCCGTGTTCCAAAACACTAGTTTGTCTCATAATACCTACTGATGCATCGAGGAGCTATTGTGGTCTCCACCCGTCACTTATTAAGTCTAATGCATTCCTCATATGAACAGGTTTAAGAATAATATAAACATTCGTATTAAAACTAGAATACAAAATGTCAATACTTTCTCCATAAACCATGAATGGTATAAAAATAATACATCCACAGTCAAACATATCACAAAACCTCCAATACAATATGTATGTTTTGTATCATAATAAATCAACTTCAAATAATCTTAAAATCCATCAAAGGATGTTGACATAGATGAAATCAAAACTATTTGAGAGAAATATCTCCTTTTTGAAATCATTTAAATTTCTCATAATTATAAAATAAAACATTTAATTTGAAAATATTCTTATAATCATGTAAGGGAAGCTTCGACAATTTTATAAAAACGGAAAATAGCCACACATTCCATATAAGTTAAAAAAGACATTCTTACCTTAATTTTGTCGAAAAGGTTAAAAGGACATTGTTTGGAAAACGGTGGAAATATTCCTTTATAAAAATCATATAAAAATTCAACAAGGGTATAAATAACATTAAAACATATTCTATTAAATAGTAATAATGATTTGAAATACATTTTTAAGAAACATGGATGTGGATGATAAAGAGGTCCCAGTAGATAATCACATATAAACAACCTCAGATAATGAAGAGATTGTGAAATAAACCCTTACCTTGTAAATTTCCTTGGTTGAGGATAGGTTAACCTCCTCTATAATGGTGAAATAATTGTTATTAAATTATAAAATAATCATATACATAAATATGATATCATATATGATCTTTTAATATTTCTTTGTTAATAATATTTTTGTATTATCATCGTTTCGGGTGTACACTTACTCATTTTCTTTTATATGTTTTGTTACATAAGTCATGTTTGTTATGGATAGGTTGTATATTATTCATATAAATAATGATATAAACTCCTCAAACATTATTTTTAGTCATCAAATGAGAATTAGACTTGAATGGAAACGATGGGAAATGAATCTCATCGCGTTCGTGGAGACGGTAGTCCGTACGTACACACGAGCGACAATATCATTATTTTGATATTAAAATAATATATAATTGGTTGGTATATCATATATAAAGAATCATTAACATGTTTTATTTATTATTTACATCAATTACACATCATTATCATACCAATCCAAATAATAATATTTTGAATTACAATTACACCACGACGTGGAGACTGTAAGTCGTACGTACACACGCATGGTGACATGTCATTCAAAGGATGGATAGAATACTGAATATGGTTGTACCATATTTATAATAACATCACAGTATATATAATATACTAGAGTTATTATTTTATAATGTAAATAACAGAAAACAAAGAATTTTAAGCATAAAGGAACGTGAAAGAGGTTGGTGAAAACATTACCTCTTCTTCTGGTTCTTCATTTTGATTTGATAAAAAGGGATCCAAAGGTTGGATTTCTGATCAAACTAAGGCATTTTCGTTGAAGTGATAGAATTTGGGAGGATATTTGGGCTGAGTTTGGTAGATCCAAATGTCTTTTAAGGTGTGAATTAGTGAGAAGGGGGAGTTCCCTTTTACAAGAGGGATGAGAGGCACCTTTGGAAAAGCTAGAAATATTATTTAATAATAAATTCATATTCGTTTTCTAATGGATCCAAAGTGAATTATATAAAGGTTAAGGTGGGGATAGGTCTAAAACCACTCAACTAATATATTTTAGACAGGTTTTGGTCACTATATTAACCTTGTCTTTTAGTTTTAAAGCTTAGTTAAATAGTTTGACATTTACCATGTCTTTTTGTATTTTTATATTATATAGTCAATAAACAAACTATACACTTCCAATAGACCCCCAAGTGGTCCACTAATAATACACCTATCATGATATAAGTCCTTTGGTAGAACCTTATATTTTTATGAATATAATATCAATTAATAATATAATATTTTTAAAAAAATTTATTTATGTCAATTTTGACACAATTTAACAATTGATTTTTGTTAAAGTATTAAAAACTTTATCAATTCGAACCAATTTCATTTAAGAAATCATAACATGTAATATTAACCAATAAAATTCTTGGATGTCATCAAAACATTCAAATTATATTTATTTTAACATTTATAATATCTATTATTTGATTCTTTCATTAATAAGGAAAATACTGCTTCATTATTGTGTCATAAATATATTTAATTATTGTGTAAAAATTGTTTTGCTAAAAGATATATTCTTATGTCATTTTTTTATTTACTTTAACTTAATTAATATAAACTGTCATTATAACTTGCAAGTGGATCCATGAGGTCTTAAAATCGACCCAAAGATGCCCATGGTCGGACATGTATCAACTAATGGGGTTAGGACATGTTTTAGGATAATTTATTATTATAATAATATTAATTTTTACCCTTATTTACCTGATTTACATGGTAAATAAAATATTTACCAAAGTAATTATACAAAATTTCTAAAAATAAATTTTACTATTTACACAATTTGGACCTCCTGATTCTAAATATAGAATCCATTTTTCTAAATTCAAAAAACAGAAGTGGCAGAAATTAATTTTAAATTAATTTTAGTTGTCAAAACAAAAAACATGTTTTTAAGAAATAATAACTATCAAAAGATTGACATTGTTTATATCTTGTTTAAATGTTAAATTATTTCCAATGACCAAAATTTTATTAAATGGTAAAAATATATTCTAAATATACTTTAGAACCACTAAAATTCATAATTTATCACTATTAATTATTTCGATTAAGAAGTTATTTTTAATTAAAATATAGTAATTTTCAATATTCAACAAGATTTGAAAGTTATCAGAAATGTACCAAAAATACACCGTAAGATAATTTCTATATTCTGAATGCAAAAATGAAGTCAATTTTAATGATAAAATGTATAAAATTTCAAAAAGTGGGTATTACTATTCATAACGGCTAGTTTGATTGGTTGTGGTGTGTGTCTGAACTCAAAGATGCGTACAACACACACTACTATATTATTCAAAGAGAAGCGTATCGTGGAAGTTTGGGGTGTTACAATCTCATTGCCCAGGATCCCAGATTCATCCAACCAAAACATAAATTCCTCTTTGTGGAGCTTTTCCTTCCCATGCATTGAAATGCATACAATGGTCTATGAACCACCTAATTAGTATGTATGGTTTGAGATAATAGGGTCAATAGGATCACACTCTGGTGTTCCATGAAATTTCTATGTACAAACAATTCTTGTATTCTATTTTCAAATAAAACATGGCATGATAAACAGTAAAGTAGTTTTTACAAAATCATGGAAATATTTTCCTTTTTCCTACAATTAAAAAACAAAAGTAGCTATATCAATTTCCAAATGAAAGAATGCACATAAAAAACCAAATCATTTCAAAGAAAAAACATAGGTAAATCATACCAAGTGACTCAACAGGTCATTCTTGAAAACTAATCATACAATAACATATTATTAGTACCCAATAAGTCCCTAGAAAACATGCCTTGGGGGAAAATAAAGACTCCATGAGTGAACCTCTCAAAAATATCAACCAATTCCATAGAAAAACAATTCTAGGGAGCAAAGAAAATACCCTTAAGAAAATCCCACAATGGAAAAAAGGAAAATGGCTCTAAGATAAACCTTTTACCTTTGTACTCCAGTCTTCCCATGTACAGTATATCATAAATAATTTTAATTTTTTGAAAATTCCCCTTTTTACATTTACCAAAAAACCAAGGAAAATGAAACATTCATCACAATTTGATTTACACTGACATAAAATCATGCCAAATTTATTTATAAAATAATTTATAAAAATTTGAGGAATACAATTCATTAATCTAGGATAGAAATGGAACCACCTACCTCAAAACTCAATGTCACGCACACCCATGAAGGATCCATAAATTAGAAGAACATAACTACAAAAACAACAACAACCATAACAAAAACAACAATAGAGGCCTTTGAACCAATCTAGAAAATATCATAATTGATTCAATTCAACACAAGGGTTGGTGGAGAAGAGGAAACAACACATACCTCAAGAATGTACACCCACAACAACATGGCCACCAAAGGAAACTACCCCAAGAACATGATATCACCATGAATATAGGGGAAGAACAAGAGGAAACATCTCCACTGATCAATGAATCAGACTACACAACACTACAGAGCAACAAAAATCAAAGCAATGAAGATGTATAAAGGCCTACCCAAACAGAGTGATGATAACCAACTTTAATGGTGATAAAAAACCTCATGTGTCCTAATTACTCGATGGGAACCCCACAAAAAACATTAACACATTTATACTCGGACTCTATGAATTTAAATAAAGTTATATCCTTTAATGTTATCTCATTTTCTCCAAAAACATATCTCAATACTTGGGAGTCCCAAGACACACCCAGTTAAAGTAAAAAACAAGTAAATAGAATGGAATTACCTAAAATCATTTAAAGAAATGTTATAGTTCAAGCTAAATAATTATTTTTTGAAAGGAAGTTTGATATAATTGGTCTATGTGTTCTTATGGTGGTAGTTAATAAAACACATTTTTTCTATTTCATTTTAAATTGGTACTATATTCTTTTATTACTAAGACTTTGAAATATTTTAAAACAAAATTGGAATTATTTTAACGGCTTAAATGAAACCATAAAGTGGTGTTTTTAGCCATAAATCTCATGTATGTGTAGATTAAAACATTATCTAAGTTATACCTAAAATGGGAATGGTTCCATTTCTCATAGGTATTTGTAGACCATTTCTTATAAGATGCGCATATAGGTTAAGTTAGTATGCCAAGTGACCTTTTCAACATGAACTATTCACAGTCCAAATCTATCTATTTTAGTAAAAGGTATCCCGGTAGAGGGATCTCTCTAAAAACATGAAATCAGTGTTAAATTTTTATAGAGTTTTTTTATGAAAGGTTTTATAAGTTCTGTTTGTCCCGTGTAAGAATCATAGTTTCTAAAATTGACACCCTAGTTGGATGGGTTTTCATGTAGTGAAATAACCCTCTTTAAGGGAGATAGAATTGGGTATTACTCAGTTTTAGTGGGTAGAGATTCCTAGTGAGTGTTTGGTTGATTATTAGGTCATGTAACCCTTATTATTCTTTAGTGCTGGATGACTAGGGAGTTTTTTGTTTGGGATAACAATCGTATGGGTAATATGAATCTAGGATAAATATTTTTTGTCGGCCCTTGAATAATGGGATTTGTAGGGTCTATGGGACTATGGATATTTTTAATGGGTGTACTACTATAGTGATGAAACTTGGGGTAGAACACATAGATACATGTGATACCCATTGAGTTGTTAAAATGGTCTAGAAATCATACGAGTTTGGGGGGAAATGTTAAAGCCTTGACCTTTTAGGTTATGTTCTTGGTCATCTTTAGAGTAGATTAAACTGGGTGTTAGAGGAATTTGATATTTTAAAGTGCTCAGGATGATGTTGAAAAAATATTAGGTGTTCTCACACTGTTGGTTTATTTAGTTTTGTAATTTATGCTTGATTCCAATGACGGGTGTCATAGAATGGAATAAAAGAGATTCACATGTATGTAAAATTTAATCTAGACTACTATGCTTGTAAGAATATACTATTCTCTATTCTCATAATTGGATCCTAGTAAATGTTTTTGGCCCATTTCTCTCAGTAGGGTTAGTGGTCAATGGAGCATATTCCCTGGGATGAGTTCCTATTCTCAAAAAATGATGACTTAGAAACTCATATAGTTTGGTGTAGTTACTTAAATTATGGAAAATTCTGTCTATCCAAGTATATTGATCTCAAATAGGGAGGACCATTTGGAAATGTTCAGCATTACTTAAAATTACCAATATGTAGGGAAAGGTGTCAGTTCTTTGAAGATAGCATGACAATAAATTTTTTGGTTTTACACAAACATTGAATTGATCATTAGTTAGGTGGATGTTTTATTATATGTTTGAATAGTAATAGGATTCCATATTAGTGATGTCATTTCATTCAGTTTGGGATTATGTGTTAGCAGGTTCATCCCATATCATTTTAATAAAGTCATTCAGAGGTTGTTCGACTGTTCTTCCCTATTGATATTTGAATATGATTTGTTAGAAAAAAATTTGGTCACTTTTTCTTGGATATGAAGATCATATGTTAGGTAATATTGGTAATCATTAGTATCCTCTTAGCGTATCCATAATTTTTAGACAATCATGTCCCTTATCTTGAAATCATCTAGGGTACACTAGTAGTGGATAAGTTATATTCCAAACTGTAGAGAGAAAGTAAATACCTTGGTAGAATGATATATACACACCTTCATGATTGAACTCTAGAAGAACAAAAATTTAAAAGAGGCATGGAATTTATTAAGTGAAACTAAGACTCCCAAGTAGGGATGCCTTAGATAGACTCACAAACACCATCAAATTCATTGATGCATATTCTTGGAAAGATGCTTCCATTGGGTTCAGCCGGTGCTATTGATATGTAGATTTTTTGAATATATACTGCTGTATCACATGTAAAATTTGTGAAATAGAATATCACGGATGAGATCCTTGGACTTGAGAATTTTATTTTGAGTTTTTCAAGAATTATAGTTAGGATCAGATTATATGTTTTGAGTGTGATGATCCAAGGGTGTTGGATCAGATACAAGACTATGTTCATGTTGAGACAAGAAAACATAAATTAATGGTCAGGATAGAGATATCAATACAATTCAGTTATGTTCATCTATGAGTATGATTTGGATAATCCTCAAAATACCTTAGGATAAATTATCATAATCAGATTTCATATTCATTTTATGATAAATCAAATAATTTTTAGGGATAGTTGGATTTTATTGTCTTGAATTTATTTCATAGTTTTTAATTTAATGTGGTCAATGAGGAACCAAATTAGGAACATCATCGATATAATATGAGTTCAGTACAATGTTAGGGGATAATTTTAATGTAAAATTCAGTGTGACTAGGATAAATGTGGTTAATTAGGTATGAAATATTTGATCAAGATGATAATCATGTATGAAAAATAAATAGAACACTCAAGTAATACTCAAATAGGTAATTATGATGTTGGAGGTACTGTTACTCAGAATTAACTATTCAATCTAGAACATGTAGTGGGGATAACCATAAGATGTTTGGTGAAATGGATGATTATGTGGTCATGTATAGGGATAGACAGGAGTAGGTAAGAACTATCTCAATGTCTAGTTTTTGATATGATCATTTTCTTGAGTTTAATGGCATATATACTTTGCACTTAAATATATTCTTGGAGATGAGTTGGGATACTAAAATTAAACATGGAAATTTTAATAGGAATCCATTGGACCAAGTAAGTGGGGTGATATTTCATCAAACCTCAATATTTATTGGGGATGAGATGTTATAAGATATGTAGATTGTAATGTACCATGTTTTGGACTAGTTAAAATTTCCATTTCTTTTGAAAGTCTCATTTAGTGGATGGTCTAAATGTAAAACTAATATTATGATTTGATTTTTTATCATTTGAACAATTAATAGTGTCATTTTATATGGTTTTTAAGGCTTTATAGGTTTCTCTAGTGTTTGGATGATTTTTGGGAGTGTCAAGCTTTGGGGACTCACTTTCAAGGAGAACTAGGATGTGGTACACGTATTTTTAATATCGTGCAACCCTCTATGAGAAATTGTGTGGCCTAGTCTTGGGGGACTAAGGTTGTCACATGGTTTAGTCTACCCGTGAAATATAATGAATATGGGAATACAATGGGTCTTTAATAAAAATTACAGGTGGGAAGATGATCTATGTACTGTTTGGAAATTTTTGTGCTTAGCCCACACCATTAGTTCCACATACGAAGCTTCACAACATGGTTAGTGCTTGTTTATCCAAACAATGTGGCCAAACCATGAATTTCATTAATGGGGTTGATTTTATGGTTTTCCCCTACCTTCTATATAGAGACCCTACTTTTCGTACATGACAATTAACTCATTTTAGAGATATAAAAAGTAATATTATTACAAATCCAGGATCAAAATGTTTAGTGTCTTTCTAAAATTAGGTTTATACATAACATTTACATAATAAAACATAAAATTTATTTAATCCATTATACTCTATATTATTATTATCCTAGTAATTATCCTTAGTAGAATTAATCCCTTGGGTATCTACATTAATAAAATGGGTGATCTAAAATCCTAGAAAGAGGATGAATAAGGGACATGAATCAATATAAATTGGTTGATCATAAACTTCATCATAATAACATAGTAATATGATCATTATAAACATCATGAGGGAAACATATGATAACTTCATGGAATGTTTCAATGAACTAATTTGAATCATCATGTCTTCATGTTCAAACACCACACCTAGTTTTGATCAATGATAGTTTCATGTTCACATATAACATCTGTGCATTAACATAACATTATCCTTGTGAACAAATATAAATTCATGTTAATGCATACTGAACATTATCTCATATGATAACTCACATTACCTAATGAATTAGATATATATAAAATCCCAGCACCACCCATCACATCATAACATTTACATAATCAATAATTCCACATAGAACGTATAAAAATCATAGCCATGAAATAAGCTATAGAAAAAATGGGTTTCATAAGAATTTCATAAATAATATATTCAGGAATAAATATTGGTGTTTCAAAAAGAAATATATAATAACATAGTTTATATAAGAATCCTCAATCTTGAGTGAAGAAGAAATAATCTCAAAATAATTAAAATATATGTTTTTAGAAAGAATAATTATTTTAAAAATATTTATGTTTATCATAAACATTAGTATAAATCATTGGTATACCCAAAAAAGAAAATGTAATAATAATTTAATTACAATTAATGGAACATTAATGAAATATCCATACTAAAAGTGATGTGAAATAGGGAAAACCAATGGAAATGGAGTAGTATTTGATAATCCTCTTATCTTCATTCCCTATTTATTTCATCATTTTTTTCACCTCTTGAATAATAAACATATATTTATTAAAAATATGATCGAAAAGTAAATTATATTAAATTATAAAACTATTTATCAATTTTAATTATTTTATTATTTTTATTAATTTTTGTTGATTAAATTTAAGCATTTGATATCATGTTTGTCTTAAAAAAATTGTTTACCATTTATTTTTCTATTTTATATAACATAATTTGTGCATTAGTATAATTATTTAATGAAGATTATAACTCATATATTTAAATGTTAATATTTTTTTATAGGTTATAATATCCATACATTATGATGTTTATATGTGTTTTCAAGGAAATGTCTCTGTATGAGGTTAACCAACCTTTGATGGGACATTGCCGAGAAAGCAGGAATGTGAAGTTAAAAGTTTATATATATTGTAGTATAATACTTACAGTTGGATAACATCATTACTAAAATGTTATCTTATTGAATAAATAATTATTTTGTGGTCTTTCTGTGAATGATTTGGTTGAAAATAATATAGAGAAGATAAAGATGAAATAAAAAAGAGAAAGGAGTTGATCAAAACTTACGTAATCATCATTGTAGCCTACTTTGTACGACAATATAACTCATAGTTTATTAGTTTTTAATTTACCCAGAATATACCACTTGATTCTAATAGGATTAATAGGGAAGATTTGGGAAGATTATTTTCTTTGGAATGGGTGGGAGGATTTGTTTTCCAAGAGCAGGGAGAGGGGTTATTTATACTTGAGGAGAGGGGTATTTTTTTAATTGAAAAAAATTATATGTCAAATGTAAAACTTGAAATGCTAATTTTTATCCAATATAAATCATAGATTAATATAATTTAATGAGTTTATGTCTTAAAATAGCCTTTATAATTATAATTTATCTGTTCATTAAAAAAAAGTGGAATTATTGTAAAATGTTTATTTAAAGGAATCATTTTTGAATTTAGGTTTTTTGAAGTTATTTTTAGGTTTGGTAATTGGTATTATTATATTTTAATGAATAATTTATGAAATTAAATATAAAATATCTGAACACAATGTTCTATAAATTATTATTTCACCATTACATCATGAATTATTTAATTTAATACACACAAGTTATGTGAAAACTGTATATTACTATTCATCCAAAAATTGATGTATTTTCGAAAATTTCCAAAAAAAAATCACTCTCAGATAATTTCAAAATGTTGATTTCAAAAATGGTATTTATGTTTTCAAAATAAATTAATAAAAGAGTTAATTAATATTTTAATATAAAAATTATGACTTTTATGAAATACTTTAAATACTTTTTTTTAAAAATATACCAATATTTTCGATGAGTTTTTAATCATGATATTTTTTGGCATTAAAAAATTATATTTACATAAATAATCATGATAAATAATATTTACATCACAATTTATTATTTTTGGGTAAAATTACTATTCTTACTATCAAGTTACTATTCTAAACAGTGGGGTTACTATTCTTAATATTCATTCTACTATTGAAAATAGTAACATTACTATTACAACAGTCACATTACCACTTATATATGATACTCTATCAATTCATTCAATATTCAACTCAATTTCTCTCAATGTTTTATATTTCCATACTTTTTCTTGGTTTAATAAACTTTTTCTTTTTCTATATATTGTTTTCAGTAGGGGTGATGGTTCTAGTATATTGGCACTGTCTATATATTCCCATTTTGGTATTTTTGTTTTAGATTTTTCTTCAAGTTTTACTTTTTTAAATTTTAATCGGTTTCATTGAAAATTAATGTAACATTATTTAGTAATGAAAAAAATTTATTTTTTGTTTTTTATAAATTTTAATATTTATATTATTATATAATATAACACAATCTAAATTTGTTTAAGAAGAAAAATTTACATAAAATTTTTTTCATCACATCCTTCCCCTTTGGAAATTTCATCCCCAAAATTTCAACATGTATTCGCCTTTGAGAATGGGTTAGGGTAGATTTATTTCATGGTTTCCTATGCTTCCTAACTCACCTCTTCACACTTATGGTTCCTCCACAAAACATTAACAATGTGAGATATCTTGTTTCATATAAAATTGTCTCTATAATCCAATATATTCACCGGATATTATTTTTATGAGATTTCGTTCTGCGGTTATACCACCTCTAGACATACTACATGTGAGGGGTTAGGTATGACCTTTCATAGGAGACATAAGTATAACAAGTTATAAACATGATCCATATTTGGTGATGTGCCAGTTGACAGACCACTGCATCTATGATATCAAGGATCATAAAGGGGATAATATACTTTTGTCTAAGCATCCATTTATTTAAAAAATATAGGAATCTCTTACATGGTGATATTCCAAAGAAAAAATAGCTCCTACATAAAACTTTATGTCCCTTCGACGGTTTTCAACATAGATAATTTTCTAACTTTGAGAATATTTTATATATTCTTATACGGAATGAACCTTATCTATCATCTCTTTCACAAGATTAGGTCCAAGTAGAATTCATTCTCTAACTTCATCCAAACAATTTGGAGTTCAGTATTGCCTCCAATATAGATCTTCATATTGTTCCAGTTTAATAGTAGAGTGGAAGATATTAGTATATGAGAAATAATCCAATTAAAGATATTAATCCAACCCTCCTTTAAAATACCATTGAGTAGGCTCTTACCATGTACTAGAGTTTCTAAATAGTCATTTTTTATTGAACATCAATTTAAGGGTGGTAGGTCGTGCTAAAATTTAATTCAGTTCTCAAAGCATGCTGAAGTGTTCTCCCAAATTATGATGTGAACCTTGTATCAGGATCAGATATTATTGAAATTGGTTCCCTGTATATCTTCTCCATTTCCTTCACATATATCATGGATAGTAGTTCAATCAGGAAATCTTTTTGAATAGCGATAAATAAGGTGGTCATGGTGAGTCGATTTACCAAAACCCATATCTCAATGTCTCCTTTGGATGTTTTTGGGAAAGTAGAGATAATTCACATAGTTATATTTTCCACATTCCATGTTGGTATAGGAAATGGTTTTATCATCCCTTTGTAATTCTATAACTCTACTTTAACATGATGAAATACCAAACACCATGATATATAATCTGAAATATATGTTAATATGTTGTACCCCCAAAAATGTTCTCGAATATCATGGTATATCTTGGTGCTTCCAGGATTGATGTAGAAATATGACCTATGTGCATTATCCAATATCTCCTTATTTATATCAAGTGATGTAGACACAAAAGGCTCATTCTTAAATGAATCACACCATCATCATTGATATGAAACTCATGTATCTTCCCTTTATTTAGAACATTTACCTTCTTTTTTCAGCTCAAGATTATATATGCATTCCACCTTGAGATCATCTAGGATGGATGATTCGTAAATAATTTAAGAAAGGTAGTATTTATTTCATACCACTAAGATTTCCAAATCCTCTTGTTCATTTCCATGATGAAGGGTTCTTTCTCAATCAACATCATGGATTGAGTGGATGGTTCTTTTCTGCTAAGAGAATCAGCTACCTTATTCCCCTTTCAAAGATGGTATTGGATAGAGAAATGATATTACTTTGTTAGATATGGACATATTATTTTACATATATTGATATCCTTATATATGAATGTGTAATTTAGACACTTGTGATCAATATATATGTCACACTTCAACCGTATAGGTTTTTATTCTGTGTTTTCAAGGAAAAATCACAATCTCTAGCTCCAGATCAGGAGTTAGGTTGTTCTGCTAATGGTTCCTCATATTTCATGAGTTATGGGATATCACTCTATCATTATGAAGGAGTAAAAAACCCATGCATTTCTTTTAATCTTCACTGTATATCACAAAACCCTCTTCACATTTTCATAATGTTAGTATATGTGATGTGATTATCCTCTTATGAGGCTACTTCAAGCTTTCCTCACATTCTTCCAACCATATATACTTTACCAATTTTCATGTTAACATAGTTAGGGGATAGATAATCATGAGAAATTTCTCAAAATATTTTATAAGTACCCTATTAAGATGAGAAAAATTCATATTTCTCTAACACTAGTGGGTCTAAGCCATTCCTCAATTTCCTTTTTTTTATAGTTCAATATAAATTCCCTCACTTGTGATCACGTTACGTAATAACGAGACTTGTGGAATATAAAATTTATAATTTGTGAACATAGTGTACATTTTAGCTTTCCTTAATTATTCCATCACAATCCTTAGGTGTTATTAGCGTTCCTCCTTACTCATGGGGTATATGATAATATCAACGATAAACACCACTCTAAATTTTTCAAGGTCGCCTCTAAAGACTCTATCCATCAAATCCATGAATATTTCAGGGGAATTATAATGTCTAAAGGGATTCATAATTAACTCATAGTGACCATACATTGTATGGAAAGAAATCATTAGAGTATATTTTCCATCTTTACCTTTAGTTAAAGATATCTACAAAAAAGTTCCTTCCTTGAGAATTATTGATCTTTTTGTAGTTGATCGAACAATTCATCAATCCATTGAAGATGATACTTTTTCGTTAAGCTGATATTATTGAGATCTTATTGATCAATACATAGGTTCATTGATCCATCCTACTTATTGAAAAAGGTCACTAGATAACCCCAAGGTGATGTACTATGTTATATGAACCCTTTTCCCAAATGTTTGAGTAACTACTTAATTAACTCCTCTAGTTTGATCGGGGCCATCTTGTAGGGGAATTTTGAGATATGAATGGATTCAGGTATGATGTCTAGTAATAACCCTGCCTTGTGATATGGGGGAAGACTGGGTAAATCATTTGAAAATACATCTGTGTATTCCCTAATAATGGGAATTTCTTCTAGTTTGATACCTTCATTTTACTCAACACTTTGATCCATGTATTCTTCATTATAGGCTATCAACCCCCACACTATAGAGGGATTTTACAAATAAGATTCATGATATTATTTGAATGTATAGAAGAGAATTTTATGGTTTGAAATTTAAAAGAAGATTTCCTTTTCCCTAAATTTGATGTACTATCTATATAACAGGATCCATTCCAATCCCAATATAGGATTGAATTACACCAAGGGATGTATTATGATATTTATTGGAATAATATTCCCACATAAGTTCATAATAGAATATTCCAACACTTGGATTGAAATGATTTCACCACTAGGTGTTTAATAGATATCTCTACTTCTATATATTATAGATTCAATTCAATAGTACTTGAAAACATGCAGGATATAAAGGAATTAACAGAACCACAATCAAATAAGAAATTTTCATTTCATGACTGAATGGTATGTGTACCATGTACAACTTCATTTTAATGATTCACTTTAGTTGTGTTAATGGAATAATATTTCCCTATATCATTTGAATTTGGTGGCTATTGACGCTGATTTTCCTTATAGACTCGATGTTTAGTGCACTGCCTTGCATAGTTCCATTGCTCTATACTGTTGAATTATTGAACCATAAGTGGTGTATTATGAGTTTCCCTCCCTTCCTATATCATTTTGGTTATAATATTCATGTATCCTCAAAATTTGTGAGCTTTTTGGTCTTCTCTCCCTCAAATAAAGAATTTATCCATCCCTTTGAGATAATTCCCATGGTGCTTCTTCCCACATTTTGACTTGTAGATAGTTGGATCCTCTTTATTCCTTTACAAATTGATAGACAACCATGAATATTAATTCTTATAATCTAATCTGAAAAAACATGGGACAATTCTCTAAACTCCATCTATACATTGATATCACATCAAACCACTTCTACATAACTCCCAAAATCTCAGATTACTAAATCATTTTGAAGTTGTGATTTTAAAACAATAAAGAAAATTTCTATTTTTTTATCATTTTTTATAAAAAACATGATGTTTTTATTCTAAGACATGTGAATTTTTTCTCATAAACATAATATATTTACCTTCTTTTATCTTCAACTCTATGATTTTGGTCTGCATCTTTGATTGACAAATTTTGAGGGAAATACATGGTAAGAAATATTTTCATAATGTCTTCATGCACTATCTCTTTTGTTTCATCCTTTGTCTTGGTGTTATTAATCAATTCCCACAATTTATCATCTTCTCCATCTAAATAATAAATATCTATAGTTTTCTTCTCCTTATCATAACAATGGATCATATAAATGATCTTCTCTATTGAGTTTAACCACTGTTCTATGATAAGTGGGTCAAAAGTTAAACTAAACATCCGTGGTCTTTTCTACAAAAAGGAATAAATGGAATGATGATCTATTTTAGGTGTACTTTACACATGATTTAAGTTTTTATTCATATCCTAATATAACGTGGTAAGAAATACCATGAAATTCTGAACTCCACCTCTCATTGAATTAGAGATGTCACTTAGAAAATTGTTCCATTTTCCCTCACACTATTTGTGTCCTTGTTTGTCAAGGTTCCCTCCATTTTCCAAAACAGAAAATTTTTTAACAAAATGTAATTCAATAAAACATGATTAAATAATTTGTTCTTTTATATAATTAACTCTAAATTCATATCTTATGGGATGTTTATGTTTATACTTTTTCTAAAATAAATTTCCTTGGATATTTACATATACTTACTCTTATCCTAAGGGTTTTTACTAATTTTATCTCATCCTAATTCCCAAATTATCTAAAGCATTATATGATACTAACTATAGGGACCCTACATTTCTTACATGACTATTTCATCATTTTAAAGATAAACATCATAATATCATTACAAATCCATGATCAAAAGTTTTAGTGTCTTGTTGAAATTTTGATAATACATAACATAAAAAAAACATAAATATTATTTAATTACTTATTCTTTATATTATTAGTGTCCCTCACATTCTTCTTAGTATAATTTATCACCTGATGATATAAATCAATGAAAGGCATGTGAAAGAATCTCTGTTAGAGGATGGATATGGGACACAGATCAATATAATATGGTTGAGAATAAGCATTATCATCATATCATAAGCATGGGATAATCATCAAAATAATGAGGTAAAAATTTTATAAATACATGAAATGTTAAAATTCAAAAAAATTAAACATAATGTCTTAGTGGTTAAATACCATGCATAGTAATGAACAAAACTAGCATCATCTTCATGCATAACCTATATGAATAATCATAACATCATTATTTTGAAAAAATAAAGAATAATTTTTCATGAATATTTCATATTATCTCATATATACCTCACATTACCCAATGAATTTGAGGCCTATATAATTTAGAGCCCCCCATCACATAATAACATTTACCCAATCATGCATGCCACATTAAATGTATAATAATCATAACCATAAAATAACCAATGAAAATGAATGGTTTCCATTAGAATTTCATAAAGAAATAATTCATGAATAAAAATTAGGTTTCCTAAAAGAAAATTTTAATAACAAACATGTTGTAATGATACTCAATATTGAGTTAAGAATAAACAATCACAAATGATGTAAAATTGTTTTTTTAGAAATAATAGTTCTTTTGAAAAATATTTATTTTTGTTATAAAATCAATTAGAAAACATGTTTATCCCTGAAAAGAAAATGTAATGATAATGAAATTAAAATTTTAGTAACATTTAAGGATATCCATACTAATTATATTGTGTAGGGAAACCTCAATTAAAGTGATTGTGGTTAGATAATCCCCTTACCTTTATTCCCACCTTATTTTTTTACTTTTACGCCTCCTAAAAAAATTAATATTTATTAAAACATTAAACCAGAAGTGAAGTATAATAATTTATGTAGTTATTAATAAATTATAATCATTTTATTATATTTATTAATTTCCATTTATGATTTTGAATCATTTTGATATCATATTTTTCATAAAAAATCTAATTTTACATTGATTTATCTATTTCCTTAAAAGTATTTTATTCACTATTATACTTAATTTTGGAAGATTATAATGCATATAATTACATTTTTATATAATAATAACAATTTATAATATTCATATTTTAAATATTTATATTTTTTGTCTTAGCAATGTCTATGTGGGTGGTTAACTGGCCTTTGATGGACATTGTTGTGAGAGCGAGAAGGAGTAGTTTAAAATTTTTGTATATAGTAGTATTATACATGATGTAGGTTAAATAATCAATAAAATGTTAACTTACTTACTAAATAATTAATTAATGGTTTCTTTGTGAAAAGGTTGGTTGAATGAATAAATATAAGAAATAATTGAAAAAGAGAGGAGTGGATCAGAACTTACATAGTCCTCGGTGTAGCTTCTCTAGTATGACACTATAACTCTATGGTGATGGGATTTAGATTCAACCAGAACATATCTAGGGGTTATAAAAGTATTAATAAGAAATATTTGGGTATATATTTTTCTTTTTAATGGGTAGGAGGAGTATATTTTCTTAGGGAGGGAGAGGGGTTATTTATACTTGAGGATAGGTGTATTTTTAGATTTGAATAAAATAATATGTCAAGGGTAAAATTAGTAATAGTAACTTTTAATTAATATAAATCATATATTAATATTATAAAATTAGTTTAAGACTTTTAATCCCCTTTTTAATTATAATTCATTAATTAATTAAAAAATAATGTGAAAAGAATAAAAAATTATTATTTTACAGATTCTGTTGTGAATTTAAGTTTTAGAAAGATCATTTTAGGTTTGGAAATTGAGTTTATTGTATTTTAATAAACCATTTATGAAAATGAATATACCATGGAAGATCCTAAAGTTATATAAATTATTATGATACTATTACATCATAAATTACATAATTTAAGATACATCAGATAAATGAAAAAATTGTATTTTTATTATTCATCTGAGAATTGAAGTATTTCAAAAAATTAGAAAAAATTTACCCTTGGATAATTTTGATGTGATGACTTCAAAATTGATATATATTTTCTCAAAATAAATTTCTAAAATGGTAATTTTAATTTTTAATATAAAAATTATGACTTTTATGAAATACTATAAAATATAGTTTATTAAAAATGTGTTTATATTTTCTTGGATTTTTTTAGTCGTGATATTTTTTTAGCATTGTAATATATATATTTAAATAAATTAATCCTGATAAATAATATTCATATCAATTTTTATTATTCTTAGGTAAAATTACCATTCCAACATCCATGTTACTATTTCCAATGGTATGGTTACTATTCCAAATGGTCACATTACTATTTCAATTGTCACATTATTATTCTAAGAGCCAAATTACCTAATATTTATACTAATCTATTCATTAAATAAATATTCAAATAAATATCTCTCAACAATCTATATGACTATAATTTTTCATGATTTAATAATATTTTTCGTCTTCTCTATAGTGTTTGTAGTGTTCAAATGATTCCTGTAGATTGGGGAGATCCATATTTTCTTTTTTTGTTTTTTCTATTTTATGTTTTCTTATAGCTATAATGTTTAAATTTTAATTGGTTTAATTACTGTTAATTTAATAGTATTTATTAATGAAACAAGGTCTTTATTTTCTTCAATATATTTTGTATGGGTATAGTATTATATAATATTATAAAACACGCATTTATTCAAGAATTAGTTTTTACTAAAAACACTCCATCATTACATCCTATTTATTTATTCCACTATATTTTCATACCTCTTCTCATGTGAACTCCAGCCACTCAAGCTCTCCCTTTTTCCTCTCCTTAGTTTTTATGAATCACATATGTTTGGAATCATAATCAATATTTGTTGGTATCATTGGATCATTATTCATAATATCTCGATTCCTCTAGCTTCTAACAACATTTTTCCTTACTATTTGGGATATTAATTATATGTGAGATATTTTTCTATATTTTCATGGTATTTTATAATTTCTTCAATTTATTTCAAACAAGCTCGAATCTAAGTCCATTAATGGATGATCAAATAATCCTTAGAATAAGGTAGGTTATTTATAACTTTTCCCTTAATTCGCATAGATTTTTAAAATACATTATTTGGTCTCCTATTAGATTTTTTTTATCACCGTTAAAATGTGAAATTATTTATGTAGAACCAAATTACTTAAATTGAATACCCCTTCTACTTATAATTGAACCATTGGAGGTTTATCACCTCAACTCAATCCACCCCCTTGGGGGTGTCACATATAATCTATGATTCCTAATATTTATATTTTGAATTAAAATATACCATTGAGTATATTATATTTATTTTATTAAAGGAAAATAATTAAATAAAAATAAATTAACTATATATTTAGTGTATGACACACATAGATTATATTATATTGTTATAATATGATAGAGGAATCATTTATAAAAAAAATCACTAAATATAATTGAGTGGGATGCTTGGAGAAATGAATTAACCTTTCCCATAACCACATTATGAAATGAATTTATTGACTCTTTCTTTTGTAATTGATGTGATAAATGGAATCAATTGAATTTTCTTGGTTCTGTCAAATGATTAATTATATAGACTTACCCCTGGCCTTATCAATTACTTATAAATAGAATGACACAAATTTTATGCTTGACTTGTGATGTGGCATGTTTATGGACATGACCTCTTTATAATACATATTTCATTTGTGACACTCTGGCATTGAATCCCATATGAATTATAGTAATCAGAAATGGTGTCCCCTATTTCTTATGATACTCAAGCATCAAAACCCTTATAATTTATGATACTCATGTAGGGAATCCATTATGATATATGATACTTGTTTCTGGATTCCCTATTGATTTATGTTATTTGGGAACAACAACCCCTATTTTTTGTTATATTCAAGCTTGGTGTACCATATTGATTATGATATTTGGGCACATAAACCCCTAATGATTTATAATATTTAGGTATGGAATCCCATTTAGATAAGGAAATTTTTTTATGGTGTCCATAATTAATTATGATACTCTGGAATGGAGTCCTTCATGAATAATGATATATGGTTATGGTTCCCCTTACCACTCAATGAGACTCATTAACTAAGCATGGATCCCCGAGTTATGCTTCGGGTTCTAAACAGTCTTAGTATATATATATATTTATATATATGACAGTATGTTTCTAGTCCATATACATACTTACATATCTATATACATATATTTACATGGTGACACATCATCATATGTATTCTAGATTAGGATTAAGTGTGTATTGTACCCTGGGGGTCCTATAATGAACTCAAGACCAACTTGGTTTTTTACTACCTTATTTATATAACTACACATAGCTATATTTTATACTCATGGTCTAGATAGAATTAGACATTATTGGTGGTGTCTTGCTAGGTTTATATCACACCCTATTTGGGCATCCATTTGGTACCCGGAAAGATCTCTTGGTTATAGGTTTAGGATCATGGATTATGATTGTTTTGTTTCCCTGGTACATGGAAGTATAGGAGCATAACACTAAGATGGAGATTAGGATTCTCATAGATATTGCATTTTAGGTATTTTTATCTTTTATTTACGAATTGTTTATGTAGTAAATGTTTTATGTATTATGCAGGTTTATTTTAGAATCACATGGACATGAAGGTTTTTATATTGTAATTGGTGATATCATTCATTTACTATTTATTACTAGTTATTAATATCTTTCTTATCGGTGGTTAAGCTAGAAAAAACATTAACATTCTGAATGGAATAAATGAATTTGAATGAGTAATTTTTTAGTTATTAGCTCCTTTTATATATGTATAATTATAGTGATTTTATTTTTTAATACATTTAAATCATATTTATGAATATTTTCACTTTGAATATTAATGAAATCTATGGAAAATAAGTGGCCACCTACTTTAAAAAAAGGTATATTTACCTTGGGTACTTATTTGTTTTGAATATATTTGGATTATTTTCATGAGGGGCTCACAAATTTATATAAGGTGTGTTTGGGAATTATTTTTGTCTCATTTCATAGATAAATTGTATCTTTATGATTAGTTTTAAAAGGGTTGTAGAGGGATAGTTTTAAATATAAAATATTTATGTTTTTTAAAATAAACATGACTAAATGACTAAGAGTGTTATATTATTATAGATATTTATGATATATATAATAAATTAATGGGATGGAATAGATTATTATAATTATGTTAAGTAATTTTATTAAACTTTTTCATCACATTAATTTATTCATTTCCCAAAATTTATATATATTGCTTACATTCTTCATTATTTTTACAGTGATTCTAACACATATGGTATTCCTTTAATTCAAAAGAAAGATAGTTTTTGCAACACCCAAGGATATTATTAGATATATTGTTTTTATTTTCATTAATTCCATTTGTTGTATGAAACTCCAAGATTATATTGCTCTATACATAAAATGGTATTAGCTTGCAGTATACGCAACACTATACATGGCATGTATTATACACAATTACAAGTTCTTTTTATAGAATTCATTTCATGCAACATTGAGTATAGATTTTGATCAACGAATAAAATAACTATGTTTTGATTATGTTATACACAACACAAAGGAATATTTCACTAAATACAATACTAACTTTCCTGGTATTACACGCAATAGCAACCTTCCTCAAAAGCTTACGTTGTAACCAACACCGAGTTTCACTAAACAATGATATATTATTAAAATATTATTATTTAATGGGATATAAATAATATATTATGAATATTATTAACCACATTTTTAATTCTATATAGAATTAAGATTATTAATATGTATTTTTGAGAACAAGATATAGGAACAAATTCATTTTTTTGGATAAAAGAAGTATTTAAAAAAAATTCTTCCTTTTGATGGCACCTCAATTTTAAATCTAGTTTTTAACACTTTTATATAACATATTTGAGAAAATAAACATCTTATTTGGAATTGGGATATCAAAATTTACCTTTGTTGAAATTTTTGTGTTTTTCAGATGAAATTCATATTTTAAAGAATACTGAAAAATATTGAATTTTAATTCAAAACTACATTTTCACCTAGTTTATTTATATAGTTATATTATATTTTTATTTTTTTGAAGTGTAAATAGATTATTATTTTTTATTTAATATAATATTTCTCATTGGATGTAATTTCACTTTTAAATTGCACATAAACACATGTCAATATTTTGATAGTTTTTTACTTCTTTAAATCCTGTTTTCTGGTTTTGAAAATGATAATTAATTTTAAATTAATTAAAAAAAATTCATGTTTTGAAATATGAAAAATGGATTCCATATATTTAAATAGTGTGTCCAAATAATTTTAATATGTTACTTTTATTTTTTGGATATTATGAATAATAATTACAGTAATTTTTATTTACCATGATTAATGGTAAATCATTTAAATTAGGGCAACAAAAAATATGATAAAGATAATTAAATTACCCCAAGACCTCATATTTTATGAATTAAATTCAACCAATATCACCTAATGGTGTAAATTTATTCATTTAATTTTCTTATTTCCATTAAAGTGTTGTAATTATAATTAAAACAAAATAAAGTGGCAACATGTCACTCTCATATATCTTATAAGTATAAAAATATTAACTTAGTGATGAAATTAACAAAACCTTGAACATAAATAGTATACATAAATATAATAAAATTATATACATCATGTGAATTTATTTAGAATTTTTTTATATTAAATAATTACCATTAATGATGACACAGTATTGATATAGAAATTTGTTTATAGAAATATAAAATAAATGGTTTTAAAAATATTAAATATAATAAGAACTAATTAACGTTCTAAAAGAATTTTCCAGGTGACTATAACATGTTAAGATTGTTTTACATATTTTTATTTTGATTTATATTCTCTTTGTATTTAATTTAAATTCAAATAAATGAATAGTTTCATAATTGACACTATTAGTATTTTATAAAAATAAAGTATTATTAAATTATTTAAAAATAAAAAAAATATTTAAAAATTATAAAGTGAAATTTCTATATTATAAAATTTCATAAATGTCCAATTATATAAAATTTACTACAGATAAGTAAATATGTATAACCATTTCATATTTAGAATATTATTACCACACATAAAATTAAATATATTAAATATGGATAAATCAAAATGATAAGGTTTGAAATAAAGTAAACCAATGTCTAAATATTATTTGTTGAGATTATTTAGAGCCATGAAATTATTATCTTAGAAATAAATGAGTTTGGGAACATTATAAACCAAAATCAATTTATAATAAATTAATATTTCAAGAATTTCCTAAAGTGTCCCTCTACCCTTTTATAAAAGGCCTCCACCACTACCCACTTAGTCACACCCTTAAATCCATTTTCCTCATAAAAACTATACTCAAATAATCTCCCAAAATTCCTTGATTCTTACTAGATGCAACACCTTGGGAAGAAAGCCATCCTAGGGAGACCTTTTGTGCAAATCAAAATGAGATACTGAAAAAAGTGGTAATTGTTTTATCACCCCTTTCAAAATGCATTTCATCTTCTACTTCCTCTTCATATGTTTTTATAATACATGAGTAATAAATCCGGTATCTTATACATTTCAAATGTTAATATAATTATGGGATAACTTTATACCTCCTTTTATCCATCCTATGAATAACAATATCACCATGCGTGCATACGTACAACTTACCGTCTCAACACCGTGGTGTAATTTATCTGGGTTTAATGATGAGTATAAAATATGTAAATAATTAATATCACATGATAATTTTTATTTATAATTAATATAACATCCAATTCCTTAATATTTAACCATTAAGTGAACGATATTGTCGCGTGTGCATGCATACAACCTATCATCTCCACGACATGATTAGATTCATTATCCATGTTAATCATTCATAAATTATTTTAATGTATATATAATAAATAATCATGAAATATATTATATAATAATTCTAATGAATATATATATATATGTCATTCACTTCCTTCCATTAAATTTAAAAAGGAAACTGAAACAACGTTCATGCGTATGTACGGCCTTCTGTCTCTATGAACGGTGTATTCAATTTAATTTATCTATATATTATATATATTTATACACTGAATATATATGATATATAAATAATTTTTTACATTATGAATGTATATAAATCATGATATATGTAATATTATCAAGAATAAAAATTCAAAACATGTAAGATAAATAAAACGATTATTACCTAAAATGTTTCTTTAACATG
This sequence comes from Viscum album, assembly GCA_963277665.1. Taxonomy (NCBI): domain Eukaryota; kingdom Viridiplantae; phylum Streptophyta; class Magnoliopsida; order Santalales; family Viscaceae; genus Viscum; species Viscum album. Next base: position 603,187,512 of record OY728161.1, on the reverse strand, counting down.
GAATTGATAAGTGAATGGGTAATATAAAGTCATAAGTGAATCGTTTTTGATGTCATAAATATTATTAATATTATCTTACAAGTTAATAATATGTTTAAACCCACTATACATGAGTTTTTGATACATATGAAGCATATCGGACCTATGGTAAGGGATAATTTCGCAATCTCATTATTTTTTGAGATTGTTTATATGTAAGTATTTACTGGGGTCTATTTATCATCCACATCCATGTTTCCTAAATATATAATACTGTTTATATTATTCAACAATTTGATATCAATTTTTCCCATAGATAAATTTTTATTAAATGGTATGGAAGAAATCATTCTTTTATTTTCTATATGAGGTATTTTTGACTTTTCCAACAGAAGTATGAGGAGAATTTTTTTTAACATAAACGACATGAATGGATTTTTACAGTTTCAGGACACCTTATTTTCTTTAATCATCCTTTACACTATTTAAAATTTATTTTCAAAAAAATATTTTCTTTTAAAATTTCTCTATATTTTATGAAAATAAAATGTTTTTGAAGAAGAAATGATATTTTCCTCAAGAATTAAGTTGTAGTGTTTTATCAAAATAATTTTCTATCAAAGATGATGATATTTAAATAGGGTTATGTTTTTATCCCTATTATCACTATGATTTGGTAGTTTTAATGATGAAATTATATTTTATATGGAATATTTTATGATAGAATAATTTTTATAAAGCCCATTTTTTCTTGGGTTATGTCAGAATGAATGTTTTATGTTTTTGTGAAACAAGTAATAATGATTTCATTATGAGATGGGTGAGACCTATATCTCTCTCAAATGAATTGGGTAAATATTTAAACCTCATGAGATAGACATGACTAAAATGTAAATTAAATATGGTTCTGCAATACAGGGCTGGAATAGAAAGTAAATCTGGTTTAGTAATACAAGGCTGGAATGACATGTAAGCATAGTTTAGTAATGAACTTTGTCCACAATGATGGATTTGGAAGCAATTCCCTGGATACTATGGAAGTCATATTAAGTTCTTATTTGTTTTCAAAAATTCAATATTTTATTCCAATGATGTTTTCTTATGGATCATGACTCCATTTTTATTTATTCCTTATGGAATACCAAGATTTAATTCATGACTCAAAATTTTGGTATATGTTAAATGTGGTGTTTTTTTTCAAATGTTATGTTCATGTTTTCACATTACTATGTTTATGTTTTTTAAGGTATCTTATAGGATTAAACTTACTGAGAATTTAAGCTCACCCTTTTTCATGTTTTTTCCCTCAGATTTGAATAAGGTTGTTAAGTAAGATGTGTCAAAATGGGTTCTAGTTATGAAGTATAAAGTAGGATATGGTGTAGATTTTTTATGAAACTATTGTTTATGTTTTCCAGTTTCCAAAGGAATTAAACTTATACAGTGTTTGGGCGTCTTTTGTGTCTTATATTAAGTATTCGGAAAAGTAATGTAATATCTATGTACGTCAAGCCTGGGTCATTACAGTTGGACTCAAAGGGAATATTTAGTCAACATTTGGAAACTAGGATGTGAAAACTTTAGTGATATCCTTAGAGATATTTATAAAGATGTGTTTAGGGATTTACTAATGATAAGTAAAGTATATGTTATCATCCTAGAGTTTTTGAGATAATCATGAATAACCTAGGATTAAACATAAGATATCCTAGATTGAAATATAATAATTAATTTTCCTTACTTATGTAGTTTTAATAACTAATATGTATTTCTAACACTTTTTTTTCTGGTCTTCGTCAATATCCAGAACTACATAGAACATGGTTAAATATTGAATGTTTTAGATGTGGAAATTATTGGAATAATGAAGATAAATTTCCCAAATGGAAATATCATGAAGAGAATCGTGACAATGGTATGAGTATTGGTCATACTGTTGAGGGTAAAGAGATTTTAAACGACATGTGAAAGGTATGTGATGTTATTCCTATATGGTTTATATTAAACCTAAGAATCTTGAGGTTGAGAAACTTAATGATGTAAATCATATTTTAGAAAAGAAAAAGTTGATGGATATAGAGTAATGGTTTAAGAATAAATTTGGATTATTTAGGTGTATTTGTTTCATAATTCATATATTTTGTTATATGAATCATAAAATATATAATTTTTTAGTATAATTTTTTCATTAAGGATTTTAATGGGTATGTTTAACTGTTCTAAAAATCTAAAAGGTGATTTAAGGGTAAGCTAGTATACTTTTAGAACACATGATTAAGGGAAAGATAACCCCTAATATATCTCTAATGTTTAGATAAAGATTTTTGGATAATGATATATTTCATTTGAATAAGTAAATTGGATGATGCATGTTTCTCAGGATCTATTTATGGAGTTATTGACAAGTGGTTTATGCTATCATGGACGAAGTATACAACCTTTTGGAACTGAAGAAAAATATCCAATAAATTTTTGTATAAGGAAACATGCATGTTTTCAATAATGATATATATTAATTTAGATTATTACCATTAATTAAGATAATTCATGATGAACTCATTCAAATGTTTGGAATGTGACCAACAAGATATATCTTATGTTAGATAGGGGATAAGTGAAGATATTCACATTCTTGTAATAAAACATTTCTGGTAATATTTTTTGTTTTTTGAGTTTGGATAAAAGTATTTTGGATAAGCTTAATGGTTAGATTGGATTAAGTTTGAAATAAAATTGTATTTTTTAATGCCAAAACATTATTTTAATATTATTTTTGTAATGTTATAGTTTTATGAAAAGGATAACTTTCTGGATGGGTGACAACCCATTGTGTCAGACAAGGTTGCAGGAATCGAACTCACAACTTAAGTGTGATAGGCCTTTATCACCTACCATTATCCTACGGGAAGTCCCTAGTTAGTATAAACTAATTTTATTTTATTTAAGATATATGATAGAATAAGTATAAGTCCATTTTATGAACCATATATGATTAATCTCACCATAGATAGACTTTTGTATGTTTAAAAACATGAGCTAAAATTTTTGTGAAAAGACAAGTGGAATGACATATTATACTATTTATGGATTGCATGATCTGCTAACACTTTCGGAATTAAAAATTCAAATTCATTTCTTGAATAAGATAATAAGTGTAAATTGTTTAATTCATGACCAATGATGAGATTGTACTAAAATAAATTAATTATTTCTTCTCATGTTCCTCAACATTAAGAAAAGGAACTTACACCCCAAAAATGTTATCCTAGTACCTTCTTATATAAAGAATCAGATGGTTCCTTGAATCATTTCATATTTATTTCTTTCTGATTGTTATCTTTCTCAAAACATTGTTATCTATCACTATCCATCAGAACCTAATGATTAGATTTTTTCTTTCATGCCCATGTTTTCACTTCAGACCTATGTTCTTCAGTGTGGATCCCCATTGTTGAGTTACTTTACATAACCATTAACTTTCTAACTTTCCTTTTTAATGTTTTGTTTTATTATTCCTTTTCAGGATGTGGATTTCCATGAAGGAAACTTTCATGTTGTAATTATTTTATAACCCCAACGAATTTCGAGGGTGAAATTTATTTTAGGTGGTATAATGTAAAACCCCGAGATTTTATAAGATAGATTCATTTTAATTTCTTTGATTTCTTGTGTTTTATGATACACTAATATTATCTATCTCAATACACAACATTGTATTAGCTTTCAGTATATTCAACACTATATATGGATTTTTTTGCACACAATTTCAAGTTCTTTTGATAGAATTCATTTCACACAACACTGAGTATAGATTTTTTTTCAATGTATAAAATAACTATTTTTTGATTATTTAATAAGAAACACAAAAGTAATATTTCACTAAACTCTACACTAACTTGTCTTGCATTACACTCAGGAGATACCTTCCTTGAAGCATGTGTTGTACGCAATACCAAGTTTCAAAAGTCAACGAAATATTATTAAAATATTATTATTTAATGGGACATAAACTGGCCAATATGATTATTATTAACCATATTTTGAGTTTTATATAACATTAACATTCATCTCATATATTTTATTTAACATTATATAAGAACCAAATCAATTTTTTGGACAAAATAAGTACTTTTTAAAAAATGTGGTTTTTCTGTTTTTTGATGGTGCCCAATTTTGTAATCTAGTTTTTAACACCTTTATAAATTCAGTTTAAAAAATAAATAACTTATTTGTATTTGGGACATCAAAATTTACCTTTTATGAAATTTTTTTATTTTTTGACGAAATTAATATTTTTAATGAATACTGAAACATACTACATTTTAATTCAAAGCTGCCATTTCGTTTAATTTATTTTTATCCTTATATTCTCTTTTTAATTGGTTTTAAAGTGTAATTGTATTATGGTTTTACTATTTAATACAATTATGGTCATTGGATGGTATTTCACTTTTAAATTGTACATAAACACATGTCAATATTTTGATAGTTTTTAGTTCTTAAAAATCTTCCTTCTAGTTTTGACAACACAAATTAATTTTAAATTAATTATTGAAAATTTTGTGTTTATAATTTTTAAAAATGGATTCCATATTTTGAATCATTATTTCAAATTAATTTAATAGGTTACCTTTATTTTTTTGGATATTATGAATAGTAACTACGGTAATTTTTATTTACCACGGTTAAAGGTAAATCAGCTAAATTATGGTAACAAACAACATGATAAAGATTATAAAATTACCCTAACACATACCAAAATACTATTGGATGGATTAAATTAAAATTATATCACCTATGGGATAGAAATGATTCATTTAATTTTCTTTTTCCATATAATTTATTTAATTATTATTAAAACAAAAGAAAGTTACAACATGTTGCTCTCATATATCTTATAAGTATAATAATTTTAATGTAATGATAAACGTGATAAAACAAAGAACATAAATAGACTCCATAAATATAATGAAGTTATTTAAACCATGTTAATTTATTTTAATTTTTTATATTTTAAATTTTACAATTAATGATGACACGATAGTGATGTAGAAATTATTTTTTTAATAGAAATTTCAAATAAATGGATTACAAATATTAAATGAAATATAATATGAACTAATTAATGTGATCCATGAATTCTACAATTTCCTATTACATGTTGTGATAATATTAAATATTTTGGTTTAAATTTATCTTCTTTTTGGATTTTATTTAATGTCAAATTAATGAATAGTGTCAAAATTGACATTGTTAATATTTTATAAAAACGTATTATTAAATTATTTAAAAATGAAAAAAAAAATTAAAAATTATAAAGTTAAAATTCAATATTCTAAAATTTTATAAAGCATCCAATTATTGATAATTTACAAAAAAAATTAAATATTTATAACCATTTAATATTTTGAATATTATTACCATAAATAAAATAAAATAGATTAAATAATGATAACTCAAAATGATAAGGATAAAAATAAAATAAAAAAATGTCTAAATTTTATTTGTTGAGATTATTTTGAATCATACTCATCTTATATTCTAAATAAATAATTTTGGGAGTATTATAAACTTAAAATCAAATTATAATAAATTAATATTTCAAGACTTTTCTAAAATGACCCTTCCCCCTCTTATAAAAGGGTACCACCATTACCCACATACTCAAAACCTTAAATAATTTTATATCATCCAAAATAAGGTTAAATAATCTCCCAACATCCCTAAATGCCTCCTATATGCCACAATTTCAGAATAAATCTACCCTAGGGAGACCTTTTGTGCAAATAAAAAGGAGATACTTGAAAAAGAGGTAATTATTTTGTCACCTCTTTCAAAATTATGTTCTTCTTCTAATTTTTATTATTATGTTGTTGACATAAATAAGTAATAAATCAAATATATTATACGTTATAAAATTTTATTATAATTATGGGACAACCTTATACATTCTTTTATCCATCCTACGAATAACAATATCATCATGCATGCGTAAGAACGACTTACCATCTCCACGTTGTGGTGTAATTTGTTATTCAACAATAATTAATTTTTATTGGTATAATTATGAGTATAATGGATGTAAATAATGAATATAATGTTATAATTATTCATTATAATTAATATATCATCCAATTTCATACCATTTTACCATTAAGTGAATTATATCGTCGCTCATGCATACATACGGCCTACCATCTCAGCAACGCAAAGAGATTCATTATCTATGTTAACAATTCAAGAATGATTCTAAAGTATAAATAATAAATAATAATTAAATATATGAAATAATAATGATACTTAATTTATATATATGGTTCATTTACTTGCTTCCATTCAATTCAATAAGGAAACGAAAACAACGTTCATGCTAACGTATGGTCTATCGTCTCCATGAACGGTGTATTCCAGTCCATTTATCTAACTATTATATATATTTATATACTGAATATATATGATATATAAATAATTTTTTAAATTCTGTATTTAATAAAATAACAATCTATTTAATAATATCAAGAATAACTATTCAAAACACGTACGATAAATAAAATGATTATTACCCAAAATGTTGCTTTAATAAATAATTGACAAGTGAATGGGTAATATAAAGTCATAAGTGAATAATATATGATATCATAAATATTTTCATAGTCTTGTTATAAGTTAATAACATGTTTAAACCCACTATACAAGAGATTTGAATACATATGAAGCATAAAATACCTAAGGTATGGGATAATTTTTCAATCCCATTATTTTACAATATTGTTTATAAGTAAGTATTTACTAGGGTATATTTGTCATCCACATATATATTTCTTAAATATATAATATTATTTCTTTTATTATACTTCTTAAGGTTAATTTTACCCATTGGTGAATTTTTATTATATGGTGTGGATGTAATCTTTCTTTCATTTTTAATAAGAGGTACTTTTTGAGTTTTCTAACAAAAGTATTAGGATAATATTTTTCTAACATATACAGCATTAATAGAATTTTAAGGTTTAGTGACACATTATTTCCTAGAATCTTCCTTTATATTATTTCATATTTATTTTCAACTGAATTCTTTGATTTTAAAATTTTGCTGCATTTTGAGAAAATAAATTTTTTTGAAGAGGAAAGGATATTTTCCTCCAAAATTATGTTCAAGTGTTTTATCAAAATTATATTCCATATAAGATCATGATCTTTAAATAGGGTAATTTTTATATCATTATTATTACTATGTTTCATTGTTTTAGCGATTGAATGATATTTTTTATGGATTATGTGATGATAGAATGTTGTTTAAGAAACCCATTTTATTTCTTGGGATATGATGTGATGAATGATTTATGCTTTTGTGGAACATGTAAGAGTGATTTAATTATGATATGGGTGGGACCTATATCTCCTTATAATGCATTGGGTAAATATTTATATCTCATGATATAGACATCACTATAATGTCAAGTAAATTTAGTTCAATAAAATAGGGCTGGAACGACAAGTAAATCTGGTTGTGAAATACATGGATGGAATGACAAGTAAACCTGGTTCCTTAATGGACTTTGTCCAGTATGATGGTATTGGAGGAAATTCCTTTTCTACTATGTAAATCATATTATGTGCTTATTTTTTTCCTTAATTCCATGTTTTTTTCGAATGTTAATTTCTCATGGTTCATGATTCCATTTTTATTTATTCCTTATGAACTCTCGATATTTATATCATGACTCATGATTTTGGTATATGTTAAATACGGTATGTTTTTTTTTCAAAAGTTATGTTCAAGATTTCACATTCTTATGTTTATGTTTTGTAATATATTTTTCATTCTTACCCTTACTAGGAATTTGAGCTCACCCCTTTTCATATTTCTTTTCCCCTGGGATTTAAATAATGGTATTAAGTATGATGTGTCAAAAAGGGATTCTAGTTATAAAGGATAAATCATGAGATAATATAGACTTTTTATGAACCAGTGGTTTATGTTTTTCAATTCCCAAAGGCACAAGACTAATATGGTCTTTGGGTGTCTGTTTATGTCAAGTATTAAGTATTCTACAAAAGTAATGTAATTTTCATGTACCTCAAGCGTGGTTCATTATAGTTTTTCTTTATTATAAGTGTCATATTTATATTTATTTATTATCCACTATTATGTTCTTATATTATTTTTAAAATAAACCTTTTATTTTCATTTTTATTTTATAAAATAAGATCATTTTGTTTTAATAATTTTTCATTTTAATTCACAAAATGTGTCACTAAAAAGAGTCCTTAGTTATTTAATGTTGAAGAAATAATTATTTCAATAAATTAGACATTGGATTATAGTTAATTAAGATACTTTTGATTCTTTACATACTATTTTCCTTGTATATCCTCTTTATATGTATGATTTTTCTATAAAACTTTAATCAGCTAAGATTTTTTTACTATAATTTATCTCAATGATCCAATAATGGAATGAGTTTCTCTTCATGTAATATATCATGATCTAGTTGTATAACCTTTGGGTTTAATATATGTGATATATTTAGTATTTACTTCCATAGAAGTAATACAAGGAACATGTTATGCACCTGTGAGATGTTTAGTGGAAATGCAAGTAGATAAGATATGCTTCCCACGTGATCAAAAATCTTGTACAAGACACAATATATAGTCCATATAATTTCATTATTTTTAAAAAATTGTCATATGGAAAAATTTAAAGTAAAATATATTTCCAAGAATCAAACATAAGATTTTATGGGAAATTTATATCATAACACTTATATTCACTACGTTCTACATTGATATGATTCTAAATGGATTGAATCTTATTAGTCACTTATTGAAAAATTTTAGGAATTAATTTTTTTTCTCTCTCAATATTCATCACAAAAACTAATGGTTTTTTCAACTTCTCATATAGATATTTATAAGGATTTATTTATATTATTTAGAGGAAAATATTTTTCTATAAGAAATCAACTGGTGAAATATATTGATCACATATTCCATTAAAATTCATTTTTTAATATCTAATTATAAAATCAAAAGATTGAATGGTACTTTATGATTTATCATCAATTTTTGGATTATTCATAGTGTTAATGATCATTTAAATATTCAATTATCAATGAATAGGAATCCCAATACTAAGGTAAACCATAGATCATTATATGATACAATTGAATGTTGTGCTCCCTATGAGCTTACACGTACTATATATATATCTTGGAATGCTAGTAGATTGAGAAATTTTATTAAATAAAAATGTATTGATACAACTTCGTATGTTGATAGACTATAAACAAAACTAGAATTATGTCCATTTGATGTATTTAGGATGACTATGATGAAATACATATTGATCTTACCCTATTTCATGTATTAGTATGTGTCATATTTTCATCATCCTTTTAAACATTGAGAATTCAGATTTTATATATTAAAAGTCCAAGCATAATGATTTATAATATGAAATATTACTCATCAAGTTATTTCATTAGAATTTATACCAAATATCTCTATATATATTTATTATTCCTAAGTAAAAAAATAATATAATCTATATTCATCAACCAATAGTTAATTATTTAATTCAAGATTACATATAACACATTTTTGTGTCCTAAAAATTCTGAATCCATATTTATAAAGGGTTATGTACAAAATACTTTCCATCATATCTTGTAAATTGATATTTGTGATAGCATATCCAGGGAACCTAAATCTTGATACCCAATCAGGGAATCAAAATGGCCTCAAGATTTCTCCTCATGCCTCAGAGGTTTTCAAAAAGTAGCAATGTGTAAAAATGAATAATTAAGGGACTAGTTTTACCTAAAAAATAAATCATTATAAATATTCAATATAAATATATAACACTAAAAATAATCATTTAAAGAACATATTCATAGAAAAAATAACCATGATTATCGAAACTAATATCCAAAGAATATAACCACAATAATTTGAAAAAAATAATTTAACTTGAACCCTAATGTAATGGCTCTAAAGAAATATCTCAAATTATGTTATATTGTTTATAATTTAAAAATTACAAATCCTCCTCTTATTTAATTTCATAACTAACCATGCCTTCATATCTACTAAAGTACACACTTTATGGGTATGTAAAAAATATCTATGGTTTCCCCCAAATACTAAAAAATTATTCCATGAATGAAAAATAAAATTATAAAATTATAATATCTATGAAATTAAATAAAAAAATTAACCAAAAAACATTTATTTAAAAAACTTTTCTAAATTTATGACAACGATAATGATTAATTCCAAAAATTTAAAACCTACCTTTTTTTAAAGGTCTAAAACAAAAAAATTATACCCAAACAATAAATGATCCATGTTCTTGCAAATAAATTTTCCATAAATCACCCAATTTCCTAAAGAAACTATATATTTCTTCAAATATTAACAAAAAAATAAAACATTATCTAGGTTTCCATTATGAATTGCCATTATATTATCCAAAAACTAGTCATCGCTCACCTACTTCCCCCACTAGTTCCCATTCACATTAAAAAATCCTAAATCATGGGGTAGCCACTTAGAATTTTCTTATCACAACTATTGTATTCCTTAGTGGAAAAACTACAACTATTTTTTTTTTCATAGATAAATCATAGAGGATTCAAAAAAAGCCTCATGAAATTTTATTTTTCACCCATGAAGATTTTTTTGCAAGAATTTTTATATTATACTATATTAAATACACTGATAAAAACTAACCACTAACATTTCCTTTTCATAAAATTTTATGTTCAATTGAAAATTCATTCTTCATCATAATTTTGACCAATTGAGGAAAAAATTATTAAAACCCAACATTTAGCAACATCAATCAATTTCATTAAAAAATTCTCATTACATTTTTTTAAAACATCAAATTATATAAAATCCCAAAAATATAGAAAATATAAGGCCCTGGACTTAAACCTTACTTAATATTGAATTAAATGAATAATTCACGTTGAGGATCTTTTCAGGTTTAGAGTTTTAGAGAATTAGAACATAAATATTACATCTCAAAAGATTACAAAGTAGTCACTTCTACTAAGTTTCCATAATAAAAAAAACTCTTAAAAAGAAATGTGTCTAGTTCCATGTTTTATATAGGATGACATTCCCTTGATCCCATCCTTGACCTTATTCCACATTAAGTACTGTGAAAACATTTCAAAAAAAACTTGGGGTGAGCATAAAAAGCTCAGTAAGGGATACAGAAAGAATGAAAACTGTTAGTTTTTCAAACATCAAATAAACCATATATACTCTATCAAAGTAATACCTTCACCTTCATGAAGTAGTAAAAACTCTTCATTGAATAAAGTATCATTACTTACCTTTTTGTAACCAAAGTATTACCATAAAACCCATAAAAAGAACACATAACATATATAAAGGTAACTTGGGACATAAACATACTTAAGTGGAATAACCATACGGTCGACTTCCACACATATCACTTAATGGAATAGCCATACGGCCGACTTCCATACCCAATGCATTGGAGGTTATAACATAACCACCCGTCCTGGTATTCACGGCACCACCCGTCATATGGTTTATAACGTAACCACCCGTTAAAATGTCCAAGTACCAGTATAAAATCATAAAACATAAAACCAATATAAAGGAATGATAACATTTCCACATTTCAATCACAATATATCATAAATATATTGACATAATAGAATCCTTTTTCAAAAACATTTTCAATACCAAAATACATAAATGAGTATATGGTATTTATTTTATTCTAAAAACATTACGGCTTGTTGAGAAAGCCAAAGACCAAATAATACTCGCGGCGGCGGAAAAGTTCGTTGTTGCCGTGTACGTTAAAAGAAACATTCCTTTTTGTCGTTTTGTAAAACGCTTCGTAGAAAAAGATTCATTTTGTATAAAAGTAAAAGTCAAAGGGGTTTATACACCGTATAAAATAAAGTTGTGTATAAAATGAAATATGCAACAATGAAATGAGATTGAGACGAAGTCCCTTACCTCGGGTCCGACTTGACTCGATCGTTCTTTAACGTCCTGAATAATAAACTTGAGTTAATTTATACTTGATTAAGAACCTTTTTAAAGTTCATTATTCCTTTTATATCACTTATTTCCATGTTATAAACATTATGTAACCATTTAAGTTAATAATTTTTGTTTTGTCAATATTTGGTTCTTAAGTCGAAAGTGGACTTCTTACAATTACATGTTGTTCGTGTGGTCAAAGGTTCTTTATATCCAGAATGAAATTCCCAATTTGGATATAATATGTATCATATATATCCATAATATACATGTATTTATAATATTACATAATAATTTAGAGGTAAGAAATGAAATGCACCGTTCATGGAGACGGTAAGTCGTACGTACGCATGAACGCTACTTTCATTTATTTGTCATATTAATGGAATTAAAACTAAATGAGAGGTATGTATATTTGAATTCCAGAATTATATTCATCATTTAGATATATCATTAATTATATATATCCATTATATACTTGTACTTTTAATAGTACATTACATTTGGGGATAAGAAATGAAATGCACCGTTTATGGAGACGGTAAGCCATACGTACGCATGATTGCTACTTTCATTTATATATCATACTTTAATGGAAATAAATAATAATGATATAGAGGTATATTATAATTCCAGTATAACATCATATATAATAACTTTAAATCCATCCTTTACACGTCCCACATATGGCATTAACGAAACACATCACTTTGAGGGGGCGGTAGTCCGCACTTCCTTAAATGAAGATATCGTGTTTACCCATAATGGAAACCATAAAGGTATGACCAAAATGAAAAATATAGAAGCTTAAAGAAAAAATAAAAATATTATATATCATATATAAAAATAGTGACATCATAATGGCCACCTTTGAAGGTGTTAAATGAGTATTGAACAATCATCGTTTCGGGAGGTAGAATTTCGCCATCCACGGAAACCGTATGTTATTTAACCATTTTATGTAGTTGTGTGAGAGTGTAGCTCGAATAAATCTTATAACAACATCCTAGTATATTTAAGATACTGGTGTTGTTACAAAAGAAGTAAATAAAAATAGTTTAGGGGGTTGGAGAAACAAAATAAAACAAATGTACATGAGAGAAATGAATTACCTTTAAAAGTGTAACTCCTTTTGATTTGAGACTAAAGGCTTCCTTTGATTGGATTCTTCCCAAAGGGAATCCTCTAGGGTGAGGAGAGGGATTTGGAGAGAATAAATGGGCAGGGTTTGGCCGATCCAAAGGCTTTAGGAGTGTGTGAAATGAGGTAGAGGTGGGGGCCTTTTATAAGAGGAGAGGAGGGGCACTTTTGGAAAGTAAAGAAATATTACTTTATTTGAAAATGTGATTCGGTTTTAAAAGGTCCCACATTGATATAATTCGTGGATAAGGTGATAAGGGCTCGAAATCCACTCATACAATTGGTTTTGGACATGTGTAGTTCATAGATTTTACATTATCGTTCCATTTTATTTAAATCGTCAAATAATGATGTCATCGCTGCATCATTATCATGTCATATATAATTTAATTTATTTAATGTATAAAATTATAAAAAAAATACTATGATGTAGGAAATCTTTTTAGATTTCTAATGAATATTTATAATCAAAAATCTGATCTTTATAACCCCATGTAAAAATTGTTTTTGTAAAACATATTATGTTTGTGTCATTTTTACTTTTACATTAAATAAAAAGTAATTTATGTCATTTCCCAAACAAAGTGGATACATGGGGTCCCCAAGTTGACCCATGGCTTGTCTTGGTATTCCATGACACAACCAATGAGGGTAGGACATGTTTCAAGCTCATCTTATTTTATTAAAGCATTATTTTTACCTTAAACTACACTAATTACCACTAATCGCGATTAAGAACTTAATAAGTTACTATTCACCAAAAAATTATTATAATCTCACTGAACCACATTTTACTTCTTAATGACAACCATGTATGTCGGATTTTTGAAAATCAAAACACAATGATGGCAAAATTTCATTTAAACGGAAAATCAGTTTTTATAAGTACCACTTAGTGGTTTAACTATTCATCAAAAATTGAAGTTTTTCAGAAAATTACCAAAAATTCACCCTAAGCTATATTTGATATTACGAATTCAAAAATGAAGTCTATTTTACAAAATTCATAATATATAAGTCACATTAATTAATTTAATAATTAATTCCTGTTGTCAGAGCAAATAGCGTGTTTTTATGAAACAATAAGTATCAAAAGATTGACACTAGTTTAAGTCCGATTTCAAATTGAAATTAATTCCAACGACCACTATTGGATTTAATGGTAAAAATATTTTCTAATTTAACTTTAAAATCAATTAAAAAGATAATATAATCATATAAATAAATTAGATTAAAAAGAGGTTTTGAATTAAAATACAACATTTTACACTATTCATTAAAAAAATGAACTTTATCGGAAAGGTACCAAAAATTTACACAAAGTAAATTTTGATGTCCCGATTATAAAAGAAGAGTTATTTTTGGTCCAATAGAATTTATAAGATTGATCAAAACTATATTTCATGACGGTTCGCCGTCAAAAGGTGATAAGTGAACCCTTAGTGAAAATTAGGGTATAAATGCCTAAAATTGAACTCTTTCCGTATTTTAAGCCTTTATCTTTTATTGGGTAAATGTAAAAACATTTAAAAACATATATAATCATATTTTAGTTATTTCTATCCATTCCCTCCAGTACAACGGATACTTGTTCACTAACATTTAAAATAATATTATTTTATTAATTGTGTGCAACGTAAGTTTTCAAAGAAACTCATCGTTGTGTATCGAGTACGCTATCGAACGTAGAAACCCTTTTTAATTAAAATTAATATAAAATTCGTAAATATTAATAAATATGAAAATTCTTTATTCTTTAATTACCTGGGATGTTACATCCTTCCCCCCTTTTGGGAATTACGTCCTCGCAATTTTATTCACTTATCAAAATAAGTGGGGGTATTTATCCCTCATAGCATTTTCAGATTCCCACGTTTCCTCTTCAATCACATGGTTTTTCCACAAAACCTTTACCTGATGAATCACCTTATTTTGTAACACTTGCTCCCTGTGGACAAGAATCTGGACTGGTTGTTCTTCATAAAATAGGTTCTCCTCCAGTTGAACTACCTCTGGACTCAAAACATGAGATAGATCTGGCATATACTTCCTCAACATTGAAACATGAAAAACATTGTGTACCTGAGATAAACTCGGAGGTAAAGCCACTCGGTATGCAACTGATCCAACTTTCTCCAGAATTTTGTATGGTCCAACGAACCTTGGACTCAACTTTCCTTTCTTACCAAATCTCATCACACTTTTCCAAGGAGAAACCTTGAGAAAAACATGATCACCTACCTCGAAAGATAGATCCTTCCTCTAGTTATCCGCATAACTCTTCTGCCTACTCTGAGCTGTTCTCATGTGCTTCTGAATCAACTGAACTTTTTCTGCTATCTCTTCTACCAATTCTGGCCCATCAGCTTCCTTTCACCCACTTCATTCCAAAATGCTAGAGTTCGACACCGCTTCCCATATAATGCCTCAAATGGTTCCATCTGTATACTGGAATGAAAACTGTTATTATAAGAAAACTCAACCAAAGAAAGATGTTGGTCCCAACTTCCCTGATAATCCATAGAACAATCTCGTAGAATATCCTCCAATGTCTGGATTGTTTGTTCTGACTGCCCATCTGATTAAGGATGAAAAGTTGTACTAAAATTTAATTCATTACCCAACTACTTCTGAAGGCCTTTCCAAAAGTTAGAAGTAAACCTGGGATCACGATCTGATACAATGGAGAGAGAAACTCCATGTAACCTGAATATCTCTTTAAGATACAAACGGGAAAGTTGATCAAGAGAGAAAGTATCTCGTATAGCAAGGAAATGATCAGACTTGGTCAAGCGATCAACAATAACCCAGATTGCATTATTACCTCGAGATGTCTTCGGTAATCCAACAACAAAATCCATGGATATATTCTCTCATTTCCACTCTAGCACTGGTAAAGGCTGAATCATCCCTTTCGGTAACTGCCGCTTTGCTTTAACCTGTTGACATGTCAAACACTTCACAGTAAAATCAGCAATGTCTCTTTTCATTCCATCCCACCAGTAATACTCCCGCAGATCTCTTTACATCTTTGTACTGCCAGGATGAACTGAAAACGGGGAACTATGAGCCTCACATAACAACTCATTCTTCAACTGTGAATCACAAGGCACACATAACCTCTTCCCAAACCTCAAAACACAAACACAAACTTATCCAATAACTCATGTAAAATTTTATTCATAAGTTCGATGAATACAGCAGGTGCCTTGGTTAACCCAAAAGGCATAACTACAAATTCATAATGGCCATATCTAGTACGAAACGCAGTCTTCGGAACGTCTTCTTCTTTTACTTTCAACTGATGGTACCCCGACCTCAAGTCAATCTTCAAAAAATACTGAGCTCCCTGGAGCTGATACCACTTCATTCGATGGCCCAACATCTGCTGAAGTTGTTGCAAAGGATTTCACCACCCCTTTCTTCTTGTATTCTGGCTGCATTCCCCCATTTGAGTTCTTCGTTGGACACTCGTTTGCATAATGACCCATTTCATTACACTTAAAACATCTTACCATTGGCTTTTCATTTCCTGCTTGATCATCTTCCTTATAGTTACGAGGAATATGACTAGACTTACCACACCAAAAGCACTTACCAGACTTGGATAAACATTCTCCAGGATGAATTTTACCACACTTCTCACAGGATGGATATTTGGTTTTCTTACCTCCTTGTTTCTTTGATGAATTCTTCCCCTTTTCCTGCCAACTAGACCTCTTATTCTGTTGTTTTTCATAGAACACCTGATCATCGGCAAACTCCATTTCCACCTTCTCCGCACATCGAACAAGTTTTTCATAACTTTTGAACTCACGAGAAGCTAAATCCCTACGATACTTTGTCTTTAACCCTGAGTAAAAACGGTTTATTTTACTATCAAGATCTTGTATGAAGTTTGGAGCATACCTTTCCAATCGAGTGAACTTTTCTTCATAAGTAGCCACTGAATCATCCTCCGGCCTCAATTCTAGGAACTGTTTTTCCATCCTAAGACGAACCACCTTAGGAAAATATTTCTCAAGAAACATACCTTTGAATTCGTCCCAGTGAAGATCATCAATCTCATCACTATCCCTTTTATTTTTCACCATCGACCACCACTGATCAGCTTCACCTTCAAAACGGTAAACAGCAAGACTAACCTTCTGATGTTCTGAACACCCCATGACATCAAAAATATTCTCCAGTGCTTTAATCCACCCTTCAGCTTGCACAGGGTCAGATGATCCTCTGAATGATGGTGGATGTTGCCTCATGAAATGTTCCACCACTGACATGTTCCTCTGCGGTTGATCTGGCTGATCTCATGCATGGATACCACCACCATTTATAGCCTGAGTCAACTGTTCCATCACTGCAACAAACTGTTCAGTTCTGATTCTAACCATCTCAGGTTGCTGATTTGGAAGGTTATCTTCCTCCTGATGTCGTCCCAACATAGCTGCTTTGTTTCCTCTGCGGAAAACCATTCTGAACACAGAAATATCTTAGGCGAAGCAACATGGTAATCCGTAAATTCTATATCATTTCAATCATATTATAATTTAACACTTTTCTAACTCCTAAAGTTGTCTAACCCGACCTCTGATACCAACTATAAGGCCCCATCCTTAAACCTTACTTAATATTGAATTAAATGAATAATTCACGTCGAGGATCTTTTCAGGTTTAGAGTTTTAGAGAATTAGAACATAACTATTACATCTCAAAAGATTACAAAGTATTCACTTCTACTAAGTTTCCATAATAAAAAAAACTCTTAAAAAGAAATGTGTCTAGTTCCATGTTTTATATAGGATGACATTCCCTTGATCCCATCCTTGACCTTATTCCACATTAAGTCCTTTGAAAACATTTCAAAAAAAACTTGGGGTGAGCATAAAAAGCTTAGTAAGGGATACAGAAAGAATGAAAACTGTTAGTTTTTCAAACATCAAATAAACCATATATACTCTATCAAAGTAATACCTTCACCTTCATGAAGTAGTAAAAACTCCTCACTGAATATAGTATCATTACTTAACTTTTTGTAAAAAAAGGATTACCATAAAACCCATAAAAATAACACATAACATATATAAAGGTAACTTGGGACATAAACATACTTAAGTGGAATAACCATACGGTCGACTTCCACACATATCACTTAATGGAATAGCCATACGGCCAATTTCCATACATACTTAATGGAATAGCCATACGGCCGACTTCCATACCCAATGCATTGGAGGTTATAACGTAACCACCCGTCCTGGTATTCACGGCACCACCCGTCATATGGTTTATAACGTAACCACCCGTTAAAATGTCCAAGTACCAGTATAAAATCATAAAACATAAAACCAATATAAAGGAATTATAACATTTCCACATTTCAGTCACAATATATCATAAATATATTGACATAATAGAATCCTTTTTCAAAACCATTTTCAATACCAAAATACATAAAAGAGTATATGGTATTTATTTTATTCTAAAAACATTACAGCTTGTTCAGAAAGCCAAAGACCAAATAATACTCGCGACGGCGGAAAAGGTCGTTGTCGCCACGTACGTTAAAAGAAACATTCCTTTTTGTCGTTTTGTAAAACGCTTCATAGAAAAAGATTCCTTTTGTATAAAAGTAAAATTAAAAGGATTTTATACACAGTATAAAAGAAAGATGTGTATAAAATGAAATATGCCTCAATGAAATGAGATTGAGACGAAGTCCTTTACCTCGGGTCCGACTTGACTCGATCGTTCTTTAACGTCCTGAATAACAAACTTGAGTTAATTTATACTTGATTAAGAACCTTTTTAAAGTTCATTATTCCTTTTATATCACTTATTTCCATGTTATAAACATTAAGTAACCATTTAATTTAATAATGTTTGTTTTGTCAATATTTGGTTCTTAAGTCGAAAGTGGACTTCTTACAATTACATGTTGTTCGTGTTGTCAAAGGTTATTTATATCCAGAATGAAATTCCTGATTTGGATATAATATGTATCATATATATCTAGCATATACATTTATTTATAATATTACATAATCATTTAGAGGTAAGAAATGAAATGCACCGTTCATGGAGACGGTAAGCCGTACGTACGCATGAACGCTACTTTCATTTCTTTGTCATATTAATGGAATTAAAACTAAATGAGAGGTATGTATATTTTAATTCCAGAATTATATTCATCATTTATATATATCATTAATTATATATATCCATTATATACATGTACTTTTAATAGTACATTACATTTGGGGATAAGAAATGAAATGCACCGTTCATGGAGACAGTAAGCCGTACGTACGCATGAACGCTAATTTCATTTCTATCTCATACTTTAATGGAAAGAAATAATAATGATATAGAGGTATATTATAATTCCAGTATAACATCATATATAATAACTTTAAATCCATCATTTACACGTCCCACATATGGCATTAACGAATCACATCACTTTGAGGGGGCGGTAGTCTGCACTTCCTTAAATGAAGATATCGTGTTTACCCATAATGGAAACCATAAAGGTATGCCAAAAATGAAAAATACAGAAGCTTAAAGAAAAAATAAACATATTATATATCATATATAAAAATAGTGACATCATAATGGCCACCTTTAAAGGTGTTAAATGAGTATTGAACAATCATCGTTTCGGGAGGCAGAATTTCGCCATCCACGGAAACCGTATGGTCTTTAACCATTTGATGTAGTTGTGTGAGAGTGTAGCTCGAATAAATCTTATAACAACATCCTAGTATATTGAAGATAATGGTGTTGTTACAAAAGAAGTAAATAAAAAGATTTTAGGGGGTTGGAGAAACAAAATAAAACAAATGAACATGAGAGAAATGAATTACCTTTAAAAGTGTAACTCCTTTTGATTTGAGCCTAAAGGATTCATTTGAAAGGATTCTGCCCAAAGGGAATCCTCTAGGATGAGGAGAGGGATGTGGAGAGAATAAATGGGCAGGGTTTGGCCGAGCCAAAGGCTTTAGGAGTGTGTGAAATGAGGTAGAGGTGGGGGCCTTTTATAAGAGGAGAGGAGGGGCACTTTTGGAAAGTAAAGAAATATTACTTTATTTGAAAATGTGTTTCGGTTTTAAGAGGTCCCAAATTGATATAATTCGTGGATAAGGTGATAAGGGCTCGAAATCCACT
Source organism: Viscum album (assembly GCA_963277665.1). Lineage (NCBI taxonomy): Eukaryota > Viridiplantae > Streptophyta > Magnoliopsida > Santalales > Viscaceae > Viscum > Viscum album. The sequence continues at coordinate 603,167,190 of OY728161.1, read as the reverse complement.
CATCCAATTGGTTTTGGACATGTGTAGTTCATAGATTTTACATTATCTTTCCATTTTATTTAAATCTTCAAATAATGATGTCATCGCTGCATCATTATCATGTCATAAATAATTTAATTTATTTAATGTATAAAAATTATAAAAAAACTACTATGATGTAGAAAATCTTTTTATATTTCCAATGACTATTTATAATCAAAAATATGATCTTTATAACCCCATGTAAAAAAATTTTTCGTAAAACATATTATGTTTGTGTCATTTTTACTTTTACATTAAATAAAAAGTAATTTATGTCATTTCCCAACCAAAGTGGATCCATGGGGTCCCCAAGTTGTCCCATGGATTGTCTTGGTCGGCCATGACACAACCAATGAGGGTAGGACATGTGTCAAGCTCATCTTATTTTATTAAAGCATTATTTTTACCTTAAACTACACTAATTACCACTAATCGCGATTAAGAACTTAATAAGTTACTATTCACCAAAAATTATTATAATCTCATTGAACCACATTTTACTTCTTAATGACAACCATGTATGTCGGATTTTTGAAAATCAAAACACAATGATGGCAAAATTTCATTTAAACAGAAAATCAGTTTTTATAAGTACCACTTAGTGGTTTAACTATTCATCAAAAATTGAAGTTTTTCAGAAAATTACCAAAAATTCACCATAAGCTATATTTGATATTACGAATTCAAAAATGAAGTCTATTTTACAAAATTAAAAATATATAAGTCACATTAATTAATTTAATAATTAATTACCGTTGTCAGAGAAAATAGCGTGTTTTTATGAAACAATAAGTATCAAAAGATTGACACTAGTTTAAGTCTGATTTCAAAGTGAAATTAATTCCAACAACCACTATTGGATTTAATGGTAAAAATATTTTCTAATTTCACTTTAAAACCAATTCAAAAGATAATCTAATAATATAAATAATTTAGATTAAAAAGATGTTTTGAATTAAAATACAACATTTTACACTATTCATTAAAAAAATGAACTTTATCGGAAAGTTACCAAAAATTTACACAAAGTAAATTTTGATGTCCCAATTCTAAATAAGAGTTATTTTTGGTCCAATAGAATTTATAAGATTGATCAAAACTATATTTCATGACGGTTCGCCGTCAAAAGGTGATAAGTGAACCCTTAGTGAAAATTAGGGTATAAATACCTAAAATTGAAATCTTTCTGTATTTTAAGCCTTTATCTTTTATTGGGGAAATGTAAAAACATTTAGAAACATATATAATCATATTTTAGTTATTTCTATCCATTCCCGCCAGTACAATGGCTACTTGTTAACTAACATTTAAAATAATATTATTTTATTACTTGTGTTCAACGTAAGTTTTCAAAGAAACTCATCATTGCGTATCGAGTACGCTATCGAACGTAAGAACCCCTTTTAATTAAAATTAATATTTAATTCGTAAATATTAATAAATATGAAAATTATTTATTCTTTAATTACCTGGGATGTTACAGAAAACCCCTTTAGCATAAAGATAACTTTTTTAAAAATCATGATTCCACACATTTCATAAAATTATAATTAGTATTCAATCGCTAACAATCTATAAACAATAATAGATAAGTCAATAGTAATGATTCATGGTCACCTAAATTGAAATATCAAAATTTAATACCCTAATATATATTGTGAAATATATCAAAATATGATAAATATCATAAATAAAAAACCAAATTAATAATGAATAATAATAAATTTTCATAGATCTATAGATCTACCACCATTTGTTTTGATTAAAATTGATATTATTAATGACTAAAATCAGCAGAAGTACAAGAACAAATCCAAGTAGGGAAATTGTCCAGCTAGAGCTAGATGGAGTCAAAAGGGCCTGAGGCCACCAGCTGATGGGCCACATTGTTTCCTTCCCTTTTTGTAAAGGATAAGGTGCAAGAAGAGAAGCACTGGACAAGTGAGAGAATCCTCCTAATGATGGTACCAAAAGGCTGGAGTCCACCATCATTGTTGGTGATAGCATTAATGATGGTAAAGAAGTCAGACTCCACAAAAATGTCACTTCATCCAAATTCCAAAGCGAACAACAAACCATCAAGGATGGTCATGGCCTCGGCAACTGTCGGTTCCCAGAAAGCCTGGTGTGGAATATATTTTTCAGCAAGTATTTTCCCCAGATGATTACGGGACAGAAGGCCGAGGGTAACAAGCCCATCCTTTTGGAGATACGCGTCCACGTTAATTTTAAGAGTACCTTCCATTGGGGGATTCCACTGAGAGGGTGGGATGAGGGCAGATCCTGTCATAAAATGGTCCTTGTGGTATTTACAGCCCTCAATCCAAGAAAAATCCTTGTCAATCCAGAATTCGGGAGGTTTGTGAGATTGAAGAAACACGGCATCATTGCATCAGATCCAAATAATCTTGGCCAGCATGCAAAGATAACATGAGAGAGCCGAGGGAAGATAGGATCACCAACTCATCAGAAGATCGGGAAGGTCAGAAGCCAAATCCATTAAATCGGTAGAGGACGGGTCCCATTTACTTCAGACTTGCTTAGCTACCAGGCAGTGAATGATGGCATGCAAAGGAGTTTCAATAGTGCTCAGGAAGAAAGGGAAAAAGTCTGAACTGGCCATATGTCGGTAAGTGAGAAGGCTCATGGTTTGGAGGGTACCCATGCAAACCTACCACCAAAATTGGCGAATTTTAGGGGGAACATTGAGTGTCCAGATATATATCCAAGGTCCCTCATCATAGCCGGCAGGGTAGTGGCCAAGGGCCAGTCTTTAGCCAGACCTCACTGTGTATTCTCCCGTGATGTCATTGGTTTAGAAAAGGTGGTCGGGGCCTGCGTCAGGGATCCAGGGAATACTAAGGATGATTATTTGCTCCCTTTCATTAAACCAATCAAGTATCTTTTCCACCAAGGTAATATTAACATCCCAAGATCTCCCAAAATTAATCATACATTCCCTAACAATATATTCATAAAATTAAACATCATTTTATCTATATAAAACATTCAAAGGATAATACATCATACTCATATTCAATTTTAGAGTCATGGTTTTTGGAATACCATTCCTAAATATATATATAAACTAGGATGAATATTTGACATGTTGGATTTTATAACCCTATTAAGTTTAAAAAATTACCCTCATATAAATCATACTCAGATCATAAGCTAAAAATTCTTCATGTATAGGTATTAAATACATAAACGTTTTCATTACCCAACCCAATGGGGACCAGTTTGCAACTCCCCATGCCCTCTTCCAATAGGCTTATGGATAGTGACTAGCACCAAGACAACATATTACAATGATGGGTGGCCTTTTACTAATTTAAATGTATGCACGAACCCACAAACATCTCCATGAAATATTAAGTAAATATAAAGTTCGAAACCAAAATGAATGTATACATCTATCCCAAACTAGAGAGTAATAGAAGTACTAAAAGATTAAAATGGAAAACACATGCGCACAAAAAACTGTAAAAGCATCTAGCTTGTGTAGAAAGTGGGTATTACTATCAACTGAAACTATCAAAAATATCCTTGACCTAGTCTTAATAAACACCTTGGTTGGTCTATCTCTCTAAACTCTTCTAACCTTGGGTCCTCTGGTGACACCATAGAAAGGCATGTATTCTTCCGACAACAAAAAATGAGAGGGAAAATCATATGTATGGGTTTGTATAACAATACATAGTAGGCACCCCAAAACCCCAAAAGAAAAAGGGAGAAACCAAAAGGCAATAGTATACTCAACCTAGCCAGAGGGAACCCCATCAAGTGAGAAACTACATCTCAAACCATCCTCTTCCAAACATGACTAGTAGTCTCAATCAAAACTAGGTGTCAAGATAGATATATGAAAGCACTTAAATGACTCATAGTATCACCCAAATATACTCAACTTAAAATCCATGTCTCATATGGTTCCAACCACATAGCCATATGTTAGTTTTTACACATGACTTGGAGGAAATAGTATTCCAAGAGATATCACTCTATTGGGTACAATTCTACCATCCCTTATAGTAAATACACGAGATACCACTAAATCAAGTATCCCAAAGTCGATGTCACAACACATCCATCCTTAATGGAATGCATCCGAGAGATCACTCTCATCTGATCTCCCCACAATGAATGTCATTCTAGAATCCAGAAGATCATGATACTCAAATAAGGGATCTAAACTATCCCTGATGGGGGAGTCTAAAACTCTACTAGAACTATGATATGTCTCATTATTCATATAAGGGATCACTCCCAAGATATGTTGGGGGAACCATATACCCAATATGGAAAACCATAAACTACATCTCTTTAAATAGGGAATCACTCCTAGGATCGTCTAGGGGGCACCATGAAACTAATTCGGTAACACAATGATCTCACTCAGATAGGGGATAACACCTAGGATCTGATGGGGTATAACACATCCCAATATAAATTGTAATATATCATATCATTCATATAGATGATTTAATCCCATGTAGTTTTGGTCATGATGATTTCAGAACCTCCATCTTTTATAACTTGTGTAGTAAGAGACTGTATAACTGATGATGGTATAGACCCTACCGAAATAGACTGCTAATTAGGGGATTGTACAACTGATGATTCCATAACCCTACAAAAACTACCTTCTACATAGGGTAGCATGCTTTTGATGATTCCAAAAACCCTATTATCTTATCCTTGTTGATAGTGGATCACCACCCATTTAGTGTTTTCCATAACAATACCAAGAACTTGATCTAATGAAAATGATACATTAGAGGACCCCTCTTTAGACACCCTTGAGGGATGAAATAACTCTAATGATGCAATATAGGATCCCAGTCTTGCATCCCAAGAGGTATCCAACAACTCTACCCAATCTCATACTATTGAGGGGATCACAATCTGGTATAGTGGAATTAATTCCACACTAACCTCATTGGAAATATACCAAGGAATCTCACTCAACCATTGCTAGTCGTAACGCTGCTAACCCAAGATACCCACAACATCACCTCACATAAAATATCCAAGGCCCAAAAAATGGTGAAAGTCATGTTATATACATAAAACTGCTCAAGTTATGCTACAAATGGGCCTGAATCTAGGCCCCAAATGAGGAGATACTCTAGGAGGAACCTCCTCTAATAAAAGACTACACAGCGTCTAAAGGGATCTACACAGTGTGTCACCACACCTGAACACCCAACTGGGTCCTCCAAATGTATATCTTGGTTGGGAATGTGGGATTACATGACATGTACCTAAGATACATGGTGTGTCTTGCCTCAAATAGGCCCCCAGCCATGTCTTCCCTTCATATGACTCAGGCAGCTATGTCTCACACATGGTGTGTACCCTCGAGTACAAGTAATTTTTAGGATAAATAGATTCCAAGACATGTCATCTTCCTATAACCATGTTTGGAACCCCATTCCCATGTACTACAGTCTTGTACTCTCACACATCCAGGTACTTTCACATGTCTTCCCTGGCCTTGTCCATAGGACACACGACAGGGGGTCACTACACGGTGTGTAACCCTGGTACACAGCTTGTAGTCCCCAAAACTCATCTTCCTCAGATGTGAAGGACACACGGCATGATCCATTACACTTCACCTCATGAATAAGGTAAATCTAATGGGAATTTCCTATTGAGAATCTCGAATCACCATTGTTTCCCTTAAAACATATTGATCGACCTTTATGGGATCCCTAACAAGAATCTAATGGTTCTACAACCAAAAAATGATGCACAACAAAGGGGATCGAGACTAAAACTCAAAAAAACCTACCCCATGGAAAAACACTAATTCTTTGAGGTCGAATCAGCACTGTAGAGATACTGCTACATGATCTCGGAGCAATAACCTTAAATATAAAATATCAGTGGCACCTCATTTTCTTGATTCGGTCTTCAAGTCATTTGTTGCTCCAAAGGGGGAAGAGGGTATTCATATCCTCAATTCGTGTGCACCTAAGTGGAGGGAGGTAAGGGATATTCATTTGACCTTATTAAATCAATATACTCCATTTAGCATCCTTTTTCCAACTCACCTCTGACCCAGCACCGGACACCAACATATTTTATATCATAACTAGTGTGAAAATGATGTTATGCACTCAAATGCAGTATCAGAATTTCAATCTGAGACTCTACTCAGCAGTTATTCTACATTAAAATAGAAAATACATGTGTGTGTAAAAGTATATTTAATATTTTTAACATCATCATGAAGAGGCACTTTGATCCCTTGAATCTAGCTCCGACTCAGTGCTTGGCTTCAAAAATATTCTTAAAAATACGACAAAGTATTAAAATTCAATACCTAAGTCATTAAATTCTCCACACTATAAGTATTTTCTTCACTGAAAATATAAATGCCAGGAACAATGGAAAGAAATTGATCTCTACACTAGGACGCCCATGCCAATGAGCTCACCATGCGTTCCCATGCTACTTACTGATATTCACTTAAGGGAACCACCAAGGACAAAACACACTCAAGCCCAAGTCCAACAAAGTAAAAATCATGGAAAAAGCAGTCACATGTCACCTCAGCTATAACATGTAGGAAATAAAAAAGAACCATGGTCCATCTATAGTCATAGGGTCTAGCGGTGCCCCACCATGCTTACCTAATGCAGATACCACTGTAATCTCATAGTTCATATCCACCCATGTATGAACTGAACCTTGACCAGCTCAAGAATCTTCTGTCCTGATTGAAATTGAGCTTGCGATGGTTCCAAATAAGAAAATGGGGTTACCCAAGTGTAAACATTGGTTCTAACCAGGACCTTCATCTGCAAACCTCAAATTGTAACATAGCTCATCAAACTAGAAACATCACCACAACCGCTAGTGAAATCCAAGATGATTATGGATTGTAAAAAACCAATCCACACTTGGGAAACATTCTAAGTCCTAAATATACTACTAAATAATGGTTCTAAGAAAGCATCTACCTCCACCAGGGCTACCAAGCATATGGGTCTAGCAGAAAAGATCCACTGGAAAATCTAGTTCCTGCTAAGACACTCTAGCATACATCCTCACCCAGAACACACAACTCTAAATATCGCATCCTCCTAACCTCAACACTATCAACTTTTGGGAGCACTAAATCACCCACATGGTTTTGAAATAATTAAAAAAATGAATCTCCATGGTGAAATATTCTCTCATACTCATTATTCCAAAGCTACATCAACAACACTAACATAGGGTTCTACCAATGCCCCATGCCACCCAGGTTAGAAGTCAATCATGAATCATAATGAAAAGAGTCCCTAACATTAGTGTCTTATAATTACTACTAAAAAGGAATAAAATACATATATATTACCTATATTCATCCTTATATCATCTAGTTCAAAGGCCTCTATGGCATGTAGTTGTCCTGAACCTTGTTCTCCTGCTCCCTAAGCCCAGAGTGGACCACCTGGGTTGGTGGTGGAAACTCCTAGAAACAATTTACACCTATTTTTTCTCTCCCATATCCTCTTACACATCTTCCATAATGCAGAACTCACGGATTCAAATGATTCATCTTCTATGGTTCTCTATTTATTAGTTCTCTCTCAGTCGTAATGAGGGTTATACAATCTATAGCAAGATGTACACGGATGTCACAATCATAACCCCACAACTCCTAAAGATGATATAATCCCTAATTTCATAGTTGTGTTATAGGCCCTCATTCCTACTTTTGAGTATGGGTATATCTCTGGTTCATTGATCCTTTCACCTTCCATTTATGAACTATTTTAGATGTATCAGCCCCATTACCACTATTATAGGCCACATCCACCTGTCCATCCACTAGGAATCTCTTAACTACCAGAGCTTGCTCTAATACCCCTAATATAAGTGGGAATTCACAAGTTAACTACACCTACTCATGAACCTATACATATTCCCTATTAAATGGACATGTCTCTAAATAATATGCCTCAAACCATATCCATGGAGTAACAACAAAGGTTTTTGTTCCTCGCCGTGTAAACTTCTACAGACATGCTACCCTGCCAAAGCTGTAGAAGCTCCGGGAAACACACTAACCTCAATGAAGATGGTTAAAAATATTCCTTGAAGATCCTATCAAACTCCACCCAAGTGAGTGTCACATTATCATGGGTTTGTGTCACTCGACTCCACCATCTCCCAGCCTAACCCTGTAGATGGCTGGCTGCTATGACCACCATATGATCAGAAGGTGTCCTCAAAAAGCATAAAACATGGGTGACTACATTAATTAAATCATTAGTTTCATGGGGGTCTGGATCACCCCAATACAACAAATGTCACTACCTTTGGAACTCATACAATGCACTCAGCATGTGCGCATCCTCATCCTGAACTACTGACATAGCTGACTGCTCCACTGGTTGTGGTTCAACTGGAAGACCACCTAAAGATACCACAACTAAACCAGGTCCCCAAACTAGAGCCTAATAATGGGTAGGATCATCATAAAAATAATTCCATGAACCCCTATCTATAATTCATCATAGTGGAATCCTAAAATAAAATAAAGTTTCACCACGATTAAAGAGTATATCTGGGGAGCTGTCTCTAGAAGGATAAGGAATAACATAAAACCCAGTTCTATATGATGAATGGGAAATTAATTTTTTCATGTGACTAGTGTCTTAATGTACTAAGTCAAAAATTAGATTACCAGAATATTGGTGAATGGATAAGTTGGCTACCATATCAACACATGATTCCATTGCCAAAAATTCGAACTTGGAGCACTTTCAAAAAGTCTCTATGAAACCCAAACCAAACAAATGACATTCTAGTCCCAAAGTGGAACCTGTGATGATTCCACTATGTCATGAACTGACCCAATTGGCCCTGAGAAACAACTCCCCCAGCCCACGTCAAATAGTCCACAGGCTAGTGACATGTGCTGACTAAATATATCACATTTATTAGAGGCCTTTTCAAAATTTACATGTATACACGAACCCATAAACATCTCCATGCAATAGTTCAGAGATATAAAAATATAGAAAACAAAATTATTTCATAAATCTATCCCAAACCAGAGTAAAAATAATTTACTGTAACTATAAAATTGTTAAACACCTTTCCGTTAACTATAAAATCATCCAACATGTTCATAAGGAGTGGATCATTTTCAACTACAACTATTGGAAATCTACTCAACCCAACTCCAGTAAATTCCTCGGTCATTAAATCTTAATAAGTTATTCCTACCTCAGGTCCTCTAGGGACTCCTTCAAAATGCACGTTTTCTACACAAGAAACAACATGTGTGAAAAAATACCTTATAGGGGTGATTATAGAAATACTCAGTAAGAACCCCAAAAAACCAAATGTAAAAGGAAGAAACTGAGAGGAAATAGTCTACCTGACCTAGCCTGAAGAAATCTAATTAGTAGAGAAACTCCATCTCAAACCATCCTTAGTAGGACTTCACTAATCAACTCTGTACAATAGCGGTTTCATCCCAGACACATGAAAACACCATAAGGAATCCAAGAATATCGCTGATATACTCTCCATAGACTCAAAGTCTCATGAGGTTCCAAAATCATAACCAAATATAGGTTACTATATTAGGATTGAAGAAAACACTCATCTAAGATTTATCACCATGTTGAGTACAAATATACCATCCTTGGTGGTATATCCTAGAGATACCACTAAATTGGGTATCAAAACTATTATAGCACAACACATCCATCCTAAAGGGAACATATAAGTGAACACACTCATTGGATATTTCTCTAAAGAAAGTATCACTGGAACCCACTCGATATGGATTCTTAGATAGGGGATCTCACCCATCCCTGATGGGCGGTTCTAAAACCCTACGGGAACCATGATACTTCTCATTCCTCAAACAGGGGATCACTCCCAGGATCATATGGGGGACAATACGAACCTAGTCTGGAAAACCATGAACCAAAAATCCTCAGATAGGGGACCACTCCAAGGATCTTATAGGGGACATCTTGAACCATGTAATGTCCTGGATCTAAAAGCCACCCAGAGGTACCTCATACCCTGTTGGTCACATGGACTCAAGTAAATTTCCCCAAATGCAAGAGGCAGTCGACTAGCACCGAGGGCCTTGGGTGTGATATTTGGGAAAATATTCCCTCATTGGTAGAGTAACACAATGGAAGTAAAATAGATATGAATAACAAAAGTAGTAAAATTATGAAACAAGTAAACAACAGAAGATATAATAAATAAACAACTTGAGCACATATATATAATCCCACACGATACATATGTATGGGAAAGCATCTAAATAATTCACAAAGTTGGTATACAATAATAAACCAATGTAAAAAAAGAAAACAGATAAACTCCAGTAGTATTTCAAGCCTCATCTTGGTCACGTGATCTCCATCTCCACAACAATCAAGTACCTGAAGTAAAAGGGTGATTTCCCATATCTATACCTACAACAATATAATCTTTTTGGGCCCAAAAGTATGACCTAAATAGAGTGTGATAAGAATCCCAATAAGAAACCACAAAAAGATCTGTGCCTAACAGTCAGTGAATATATAAGGCAAGAAAAGTGAAAAATAATTAATAAACAAGGAAGTAATCAATGTAAACAGTCCTACCAATTCAATTACAATCAATTTACATTTAACAATATAGCCAAACAATTACAAATACAATCAACCCTATGGAAATGTTCTTACATCCTATCCCTCCTGGTTTTGCTAACATTCTTATGTAACCCACTGGGTTGTTCTCATAGTCAAAACCCCTCTTGTTCAATTTACAAAAAGGATATAACGAAGAATCTCTTAGGAAGCACACAACATCAATTACCCCTATAGTCATGTGTAATCAAAGACTTTATAAGGAATAACACATCGTTAATTCCCCATATAGTAATGTGCAATCAAATAATCTCTAGGGATGCACTCACCGTCAATTCCCCTATACTCATTTGTAATCAAATATTCTCTAAGGAAGCACCCATTCTCAATTCCCCCAATAGTATTTTATTGATAAACTATAGACACTATAAAGAATCACTTAACATCAATTCCTCTTATAGTCACGTATCGTAACAATAGGCACTCTGAGGGAGCACTCAACGTCAATCCCACCTATGATCTCGTAGTGTGATAATTATAACAGACACTCTGGGAAAGCCCTAAACATCAATTTCCTCTATGGTCTCACAACACCAGGTTCCTAAAGCCTCATGTAAAGAAATCATAAAAAAACAATAATCTACAACTGAATAAAACATAAAAGTACTACATGGACAAAAAGCTATAAGGTGTGGCACAACATATCAAATAAAATATCTCCAACCTAACAATACTAGGCATGGAAACAAAGTAACCTAACAGGAAATCTAGACCAAATGGTTAATAAAAAACATGGGAAAATATCCATATCATGGCATGGTTAACCCTATTCACAACAATTAACCTCTATCCAAACAAACAAGGCATAATAGGTAATAACAGTGCCAAAAACCATAAACACGCAATACCCCGAACACGGGTATTGGGCACTTTCACAAATATAACTCGAATAATATCTACTAAAAGGCACAAACCACCTACCTCGGCATTGTACAGATGATATATGTGAACCTCAGACCTCGAATTTCACTAGAACATTGTATATCAACAAAAACGTTAAAAATGTTCAACCGAGGATATCTCGTGAAAGAGGAGAAATCAGGAGATGATGTTCAAGAAAAAGGGAGAACTCACCAATGTGATTCTAATGCAACCAATGGATTTCGAATCAGATAATTGTTGGTGATTTGGGGGCTCGAAGAAGATCCACGATTGTATGGATGCTCCTAGATGAAATAGGTCAAGAAGAAGTGTGTGTTTTTCGTCAGATGCAACCCCGGTCCGTTTAATGAAAAAAAGGTACAATACATGTTCTTTAAAAGTAAAAGGTGTGTAATTTCTTTTTATAGCATCTGATTTAGGCAGTCTTCAGGTCACCACACATGGCCATGTGTCTGGCAGTTACAAGGCCCACACACGGTCACCCTTGGTAACCAGGTACACGGCGTGTACTTAAAGTACACAACGTGTATTCCTGAAATTTCTAGAAACTCCTCTTTTTCTCCAATACAATCAAAAATGAAAAACATGCCTGAAAAGAATATCCATTTTCTTAAAAACTTCTCCCATTAAAGAAATTTTCCCCAAATCTCTAAAGCAAGGAGGCATAGAAGAATAATCCTCGAACATCACCTACCACGACGATCGTACTTCGGCCTCCCTCCCCCAAGTCTCATCATGTACCCACCTATGTTGTCATAGAACACATACCAGAGAAACAGACAGGTCAGGGAGAACCTCCGTACTCTGATAACAAATCTAGATAAGACTCTCCTCTAATGAGGCATCCACCTCTAACTCAACCTCTTCGGGTTGAAAAATATGAGACGGGATTGGGAAGTAATGTCGAAGCTGAGAAACGTGAAAGATTTCATGCATAGCCCAGTACCTCTGAGGTAACTACAACTGATAGAAAACAATCCCAACACTCTATAACACATAAAACGGCCCAAAGTACCTCAGTGAAAGGTTACCCTGTCTCATAATCCTCCTGTGTCCCAACCTCGGTGTGACATGCAGGAAAACCAAATCTCTAACCTCAAACTCTAGAGGTTGTCTCTATTGATCAGCATAAGACTCCTATCGTGACAATGCACTAGCCATCCTCCTCCAAATCAACTCTAATTGCTTTGTGGTCTCCTAGACAAGATAAATTCCCTGTATAGCTACATCTCCTTCCTCCATCCAACATATGGGTGATCGGCATGGCCTACCAAACAAATCCTCCTAAGGTTCCATCTTAATAGTTGGTTGAAAACTATTATTGTAGGAAAATTACAAAATAGTTATGTGCATCTCCCACAATCCTCAAAAATCTTGGATGTATACTCGTAGCATGTCTTCAAGTACCTAAATCGTATGCTCAGATTGGACATCTGTCTGGGGATAGTAACTATACTCAAAAATACCTATGTACCCAACGCCCTATGAAGTCCCTTCCAGCCCAAAGAAGTAAACCGGGCATCCCTGTATGAAATAATGGAGTGCAGAACACTATGTTAATTTACAATCTCCCATATGTACAACCTTCCTAGATCATTAACATCGAATTTTTCCTTGATCAGAATGAATTTAGCAACCTTGGTGAGTATATCAATGACAACCCATATTGTATAATTTCCTCGAGGTGACCTTGTTTAACTCATCATGAATTCCATCGCGATATCGTTCCACTTCCAGTCGAGAATAGGTTACTACTGCAAAAGCCATGCAGGTCACGTATGTTCCACCTTCACCTACTGATAGGTTGAACACCTTAGGACAAAACCAGCAACATCACCCTTCATACCTGGACACCAATACTGATGGGGCATATCTCGATACATCTTGGTGACACCAGGATGAACAACCCAAACCGAGGAATGAAAGTTCCTCATCAACTCCTCGTGTATGTATGCCAGCACCCACACGCACCCATGAAAATGAAATATCTCATCCTCTCCTACTGTCCATCTAGGAATAGGGTCCTCTCTATACACTCTCTCTCATAGGACTATGGCTTTAGAATATGATATATGTCTCATTATCACTTGGTCAAGAAGAGTAGAGGTAACAGCTATAGAAGAAAGAAATGTCTTCCCCTGTAACGCCCCGAACCTAGTTACCCAGAGTCCGTGCATTATTACATAACATTGGAATGATCACAAGAAAGATCAAATCTCGAAAGACCGATTGGTTTAGTAGCCTTAGAAACACTAGATATATTCATAAGTTTTACATTACATCATAAAATGAAAAACTACTACAACAACATAATGTCTCCACAGTCCACACTATTATCCCCTCATAATATCCCTGCAGGACATTCATAAATTAATTCTTCACATCCTGGGAAAAATAAAACATAGAAAAGGGGTGAGCTCAAATGCCCAGTAAGGATAACAATATAGCGGAACATTCAAAAATAAGAATAAACATTTAAGACAATGAATTACTAAAACAAAAGCCTTTTAAACTTGAACTTCAACATAGTATGGCAAAAGTAAAATGAAATAATTCCATTTACTTGTTCACATGGATATTATACTAATCGAATAATCACATGCAATATCAATAACCACTTTCATAATGTTGGAATGCATAATGCTGAACTTTTATTTTTTTGTCAAGGCCTCGTCCCAAGACCTTGGGGCTAACTGTAACCGGAACCCAACCCGGAGTGCCTCTAATAACCGGACACCAACCCAGAGTGCCTCTAATAACCGGAGACCAAACCGGAGTTCCTCTAATAACCGGAGACCAAACCGGAGGGCTTACTTTTACCAGTCCCCAACCCGGAACATACTTGTCTAACACATTCATCTGAATGAAAGGTTGAAATATAACATACACATCCGGATTACAAATAACTTATGAAATGTCAATACTCTAAACAAAATCCATGAGTGACATAAGAATAACTTATCCACAGTCAAAAATAGCACAAAACCTTCAATAAAATTTGGATTTTTTGTATCATAATAAATCAACTTCAAATAAGCTTAAAAGCCATCAAAGAATGTTGACATAGATGAAATCAAAACTATTTTAGAGAAGTATCTCTTTTTAAAAATAATTTTAAAAGTAACATAATTATAAAATAATACATTCATTTTGAAAATATTCTTATAAGCTTGTAAGGGAAGATTTGACAATTTTATAATGGCGGTAAATATCCGCACCCGCCGTATAAGTTAAAAAAAACATTCTTACCTTAAATTTGTCGAAAAGGTTAAAAGTGCCTTGTTTGGAAAACGACGGAAAGATTCCTTTCGAAACACATAAGGGTATAAATGACTTTAACACATATTCTTGTAAATAGTAAAAATGTTTTGAAATACATTATTAAGAAACATGGATGTGGATGATAAAGAGATCCTAGTAGATTATTACGTATAAACAACCTCAGATAATGAAGAGATTGTGAAATAACCCTTACCAATTTGGTATCTTACGAAACATGAAACCCATGAAAGAGGTATCATACAATGAATATGTAAATACACATAAATTAAAGTGTATTACATAAAGAATACAATTATGGGTAGTACATACACCACACAGAAGGTAATGGTGGAAATATGGCATGAATCTCACGGGAATAAGGAGTGAGATGAAAACACCTTACCTTGTACTTTTCCTTGGTTGGGGTAGGTTAAACTCCTGTATAATGGTGAAATAATTGTTATTAAATTATACAAAAATCATATATATTAATATGATATCATATATGATCTTTTAATATTGATTTGATAATAATATCTTAGTATTATCGTTGTTTCGGGTGTTAACTTACTTGTTTTCTTTTATATGTTTTGTTACGTAAGCCATGTTTGTAATGAATAGGTTGTATATTATTCATATCCATAATTATATCAAATCCTTAAACATCATTTTTAAATCATCAAATGATAATTATACTTGAATGGATACGATGGAGAATGAATCTTATCGCGTTCGTGGAGACGGTAGTCCGTACGTACGCACGAGCGACAATATCATTCTTTTGATATTAAAATAATATATAAATGGATGTTATATCATATATACAGAATAATTAACATGTTATATTTATTATTTACATGAGTTACACATCATTATTATACCCATCCAAATAATAATATATTGAATAACAATTACACCACGACGTGGAGACGGTAAGCCGTACGTACGCACGTATGGTGACATGTTATTCAAAGGGTGTATAGAATGATGAATATGGTTGTACCATATTTATAATAACATCACAGTATATGTGATATACTAGATTTATTATTTTAGAATGGTAACAACAAAGGAAGAAGAAGTGGAAGAAGAAATGAACTTGGAAAAAGGGTGGTGAAATCATTACCTCTTCTTAGAGTTCTTCCTTTTGATTTGATCAAAAGGGCTCCTTAGGATGGATTTCTGATCAAACTAAGGCCTCTAGGTTGTAGTGAGGGAAGTTGGGAGAGTATTTGGGCATAGTTTGGCCGAACCAAAAGGCTTTGAAGGTGTGAAGAAATGAGAAGGAGGAGTGCCCTTTTATAAGAGGGGTGAGGGGCACCTTTGGAAAAGCTAGAGATATTAGTTTATAATAAATTCATAATCGGTTTAAAATGGCCCCAAAGTTGACTATTCAAAGTTTAAGGTGTGTATGGGTCGAACAAAACTCAACCAATAGAATTTATACATGTTTGGGTATATATATTAACCTTATCTTTAAGTATTAACTCTAAGTTAATTAGATTCACTTTTACAATGTCTCTTTGTATTTTTATATAATATGGTTAATAAACATACTATATACATCCAAGAGACCCCAAAGTGGTCCATTAATGATGAACCTATCATGATATAAGTCTCTTGGCCGAACCTTAGATTTTTAGGAATTTAATATCAATTAATAATATACTATTTGTTTTAAGAACTCTTTTATGTCAATTTTGACACTATTCAATAGTTGATTTTTTTGAAACTCATAACAGATTTATTACTTCGAACAAAGTAAATTAAATCAATCTTAATATATCATATTATCCTATAAAATTATTTTAATTCATTAAAAGTTTCATATTATATTTATTTGGGTATTTATAATATCAATTAATTTAATTTTTCACTATTTTAGTAATTACTGCATCATCATTGTGTCATAAATAAAATAAATTATTTAATGTCTAAAAATTATAAATAAAATATCATTATGTAGGAAAGATTTTTATCTTTCTAATGAATATTTATAATCTAAAATCCAACATATATAACCCTATGTAATAATTGTTTTTCTAAAAGATATATGCTTGTGTCATTTTTGTATTCATTTTAACTTAATTAAAATAAAGTGTCCCTGTCACCTACAAGTGGCACCATGGGGTCCCCAAATCGACCCAAAGATGCCTATGGTCGAACATGTATCAACCAATAAGGCTAGGACACGTTTTAAGGTAATTTAGTATTATTATAATATTATTTTTCTTAACCCTTATTTACCAGATTTACCCTTAACCATGGTAAATAAAATATTTACCACAGTAATTATTCAAAATGTCTAAAAATAAAAGTTACCTATTTACACAATTTGGAAATCCTGATTACAAATATGGAATCCATTTTTCTAAATTCAAAACACAGAAGTGGCAGAAATTAATTTAAAATTAATTCCTGCTGTCAAAACAAAAAGCTTGTTTTTAAGAGATAATAACTATCAAAAGATTGACACTTGTTTATGTTCGGTTTAATTGTAAAATTATGTCCAATGAACAACATTATATTAAATGGTAAAAATATATTCTAAATATACTTTAGAGCCACTCAAATTCATAATTTATCACTATTAATTATTTTGATTAAAAAAGTTGTTTTTAATTAAAATTTAGTAATTTTCACTATTCATCAAAATATGAAAGTTATCCGAAAAGTACCAAAATTTTACCTTAGGGTAAATTCGACACTACGAATCCAAAAATGAAGTCAATTTTGAAATATAAAATATATATAATTTTAAAACGTAGGTATTACTATTCATAACGGCTAGTTTGATCGGTTGTGGTGTGTGTTAAAACTCGAAGTTGCGTACAACACACGCTACTGTATTATTCAAAGGAAAGCGTACCGTGGAAGCTTGGGATGTTTCATTTTAAATTTTTTTGATGTCCCCATTTAGTCAAAAAGTTTAAAATATTGTATTTAAAAAGGGTTCACTATTAAAAGTTGATAAAAGTGCAATACTGAAAATGAATTTGTTCTTGCATTATATCTAAGAAACTCATAATATGGATTCTAAAATTATAAGGATTATATAAAGTTTAAAATTTAGATAATACTATTCATAACCTCTTTTGAATGGATTTTTTTTGTAAGTCAAGGTGTGATTGAACTCGGTGTTGCGTGTAGTGCAAGTTATTGAATTATTTTGAAGAAATAACACACTATGAAATCTTGGGGTGTTACATTCTCCCCTCCTTCAATAAATTGCGTCCTCGCAATTTGAAATTGTTCTTCGAAAATAAACGGTTGAAAATAGAAAATATATTTGTGGGAAAACCCACATCGGAAATTGGGTTACTAAAATTTAGTCTTAATATGAGGAAAATAGAAATGAAAGGGTCACCACCAAATTATGATCTCGATTAGGAGAACATTGGTGGAAATTGGAGACATATAATTGGAGGAAAAACGTAAATATTTATAGGTAGTGATTGAGGTCATCAATAACAAACAAGTGTAAAATTGAGGTCCTTAAATTCATCAATATATGATGATTTGAAATACCATCGGTTCAACAAAACATAGGGTATTAGGATAACACATTTTTGACGTTTCAAAATATCTTAGTTGAAATCCCACATCGAAAAATGAATTAATGTGGCCTCTATTTAAAATAAAGAGTCGAAAGTATGAAGATTACCTAAAATAACACATACTAGGGTTCCATGTAGGAAAATATGGATATGGAAGAGAAATCTAACCATCAATTATCTGATGGAGAGTGGTAGAGAACATGGCTATGAAAAGGCCAAAAATCCCAAAGCCATAAATTAGTGATGATTTAAGGTACCATATAGGACAACATTTTTGTTCTAAGTTCCTTTTATTAATGTTGAGGAGTTTATTTATGAGATTGGATAAGATCATAAGGAGATATACTTACTTTATAATTAGAGTTTTATCCATTAATAAATTTCTACCACAAACTCATCTTTCACTCTAAAAGACAATAGAATGTAATTTTTTTTTCTATTTATACTATTCGTACAGGGTTCCAAAATAAATGAATTTATAATTCATCTACCAGGTCTTTTAAAAAAACTACATTATTTAATCTAGGACATCTCATGGGCCAGTGGTAGGTGATACACCCTTTTCTCCCTTCGGTTGCGGGTTCAAGTCTCGCAGCCTTGCCGGACGCGACGGGTTGCCGCTCGACCTCCGGTTTGTCCTTTTATGGCAATCCAAAATAATCCAAACTAGAACTATCCAAAAAACTTCTGTCCAAACTCACAGTCCAACATTTATAAGGAAGGTAAACATAATTTAGATCCTTTTTACCCCGTAATAGCATATGAATACCTTCATCATGTATTCTTTTAATACACTGAAACATCCTGAATTACCATATTCCTTATTGATTACATTCATGCTCCCTTATTCCATATAGAATGATGGATATACTTCATCAATCCAAAAATGTTTTAAACCCCAACAATGATGGAATATACAAATCATTAATCAGTTCCAAAGTAGTCAAGAATATCCAATATAATTTTTCCAAAATAATCATGTATTATTCGAAAATCACTACCTCGGTATCAGAACTATATTATGGTTTATCATTCTCTCAACCATATATTTTCCAAAAATTTATCCTGCTACTGAGTCACTTTTCTTTGTTCCACACAATCTCAAGTCCTTAATGAAATAGTACTACAGTACAATCCTTATATACTCCATAATTATTATAACAAGTACATTGTTGATAAAACACTCAATTGACATAATCAACATAAGAACACTAATCATTCCTCTTCATATGTGGTAGTATCATAACTTGATTATTATCCAATATCATCATTTGAGGAATAGTTTGATGACTGGGACATAGGTTCGCGTAGTGTCCAAACTCCTTGCAAATGAAGCATTGTACATTTAAAACCATTTTCTTACCCTTGCAGTCACGTACTTTGTGCCCTTTTCCTCCACACTTATAACAAACTCACATTCCTTTCAGGAAAGTTCCAGGGTGTTTCTTTCCACAGTTACCACATATGGGAAAATTCTTCTTTTCCCTCTTCCCTTTATTCATCTTTCTCTCTTCCATCCTTTTCTTATCTTTCTTCCCTTCAAAGCCATAGGACTCAGTAAACTCTTTACTTATCTTATCAACACATGATATTATTTCTTCATATGATGATAATACATGCGAGACTATTTCTCTTGTAAATTCTGGCTTAATACCATAAAATATATGATCCTTATTTATCTTTGTATCATGTGCATTGCAAGAGTTCTCATTCCTTCTACTGGGCGCCATTTATAAACAATGGCATACATTAGATTAGTTTATGAATAACAATACCTAATCCCAAACTTGTAAAACACATAACATAAATTAAATAGTTTATGGATATAATCCATAATCCTAAAAATGTCTCCTTTGAGGAAGTATATACTCATAAACCCTTCATAATGATTTTTAAGGAAAATGAGAGTTATCCTAAGCATATCCCCCGGGAGTGTCATAACCAAGAGTGCAGCAAGGCCCGTTGTCATGCACCAGTTCTCGTTCGAGTCTAGCTCAAAGTGGTGTTTTCGGGTTTTACCCCTAGGAACATCTGTGCCAGAGCCGCCTCTACCTGCTCGTATCCAGACAGGGATGTATTGCTCGGAAAACTCAAAAAATCTCTACAATACCAAAATTCTAGGAAGTTCTTCTATACTAATCCTCAAAGTTCATCTTAGGTCTACGTGCTCTAATAAGAGTTTATCTAAATCTAGCTTCCAAGGTTTGTACTAAACTTCCTCTGATACCAACTGTAATGCCCCGACCCTAGTTACCCAGAGTCAGTGCATTATTACATAACATTGGCATGATCACAAGAAAGATCAAATCTCGAAAGACCGATTGGTTTAGTAGCCTTGGAAACACTAGATATATTCATAAGTTTTACATTACATCATAAAATGAAAAACTACTACAACAACATAATGTCTCCACAGTCCACACTATTATCCCCTCATAATATCCCTACAGGTCATTCATAACTTACTTCTTCACATCCTGGGAAAAATAAAACATAGAAAAGGGGTGAGCTCAAATGCCCAGTAAGGATAACAATATAGCAGAACATTCAAAAATAAGCATAAACATTTAAGGCAATGAATTACTAAAACAAAAGCCTTTTAAACTTGAACTTCAACATAGTATGGCAAAAGTAAAATGAAATAATGCCATTTACTTGTTCACATGGATATTCTACTAATCAAATAATCACATGCAATATCAATAACCACTTTCATAATGTTGGAATGCATAATGCTGAACTTTAATTTTTTTGTCAAGGCCTCGTCCCAAGACCTTGGGGCTAACTGTAACCGGAACCCAACTCGGAGTGCCTCTAATAACCGGACACCAACCCGGAGTGCCTCTAATAACCGGAGACCAAACCAGAGTTCCTCTAATAACCAGAGACCAAACCAGAGGGCTTACTTTTACCGGTCCCCAACCCGGAACATACTTGTCTAACACATTCATCTGAATTAAAGGTTGAAATATAACATAAACATTCGGATTACAAATAACTTATGAAATGTCAATACTCTAAAAAAAATCCATGAGTGACATAAGAATAACTTATCCACAGTCAAAAATTGCACAAAACCTTCAATAAAATTTGGATGTTTTGTATCATAATAAATCAACTTCAAATAAGCTTAAAAGCCATCAAAGAATGTTGACATAGATGAAATCAAAACTATTTTAGAGAAATATCTCTTTTTAAAAATCATTTTCAAAGTAACATAATTATAAAATAATACATTCAATTTGAAAATATTCTTATAAGCTTGTAAGGGAAACTTTGACGATTTTATAACGGTGGTAAATAGCCGCACCCGCCGTATAAGTTAAAAAAAACATTCTTACCTTAAATTTGTCGAAAAGGTTAAAAGTGCCTTGTTTGGAAAACGACCGAAAGATTCCTTTCAAAACACATAAGGGTATAAACGAATTTAACCCATATTCTTGTAAATAGTAAAAATGTTTTGAAATACATTATTAAGAAACATGGATGTGGATGATAAAGAGATCCAAGTAGATTATTACATATAAACAACCTCGGATAATGAAGAGATTGTGAAATAACCCTTACCAATTTGGTATCTTACAAAACATGCAACCCATGAAAGAGGTATCATACAATGAATATGTAAATACACATAAATTAAAGTGTATTACACAAAGAATATAATTTTGGGTAGTACATACACCACACAGAAGGTAATGGTGGCAATATGGCATGAATCTCACGGGAATAAGGAGTGAGATGAAAACACCTTACCTTGTACTTTTCCTTGGTTGGGGTAGGTTAACCTCCTGTATAATGGTGAAATAATTGTTATTAAATTATACAAGAATCATATATATTAATATGATATCATATATGATCTTTTAATATTGATTTGTTAATAATATCTTAGTATTATCGTTGTTTCGGGTGTTAACTTACTTGTTTTCTTTTATATGTTTTTTTACGTAAGCCATGTTTTTAATGAATAGGTTGTATATTATTCATATCCATAATGATATAAAATCCTTAAACATCATTTTTAAATCATCAAATGATAATTATACTTGAATGGATATGATGAAGAATGAATCTTATCGCGTTCGTGGAGACGGTAGTCCGTACGTACGCACGAGCGACAATATCATTCTTTTGATATTAAAATAATATATAAATGGATGTTATATCATATATACAGAATAATTAACATGTTATATTTATTATTTACATGAGTTACACATCATTATTATACCCATCCAAATAATAATATATTGAATAACAATTACACCACGACGTGGAGACGGTAAGCCGTACGTACACACGTATGGTGACATGTTATTAAAAGGGTGGATAGAATACTGAATATGGTTGTAACATATTTATAATAACATCACATTATATGTGAGATACTGGAGTTATTATTTTATAATGGTAACAACAAAGGAAGAAGAAGTGGAAGAAGAAATGAACTTGGAAAAAGGATGGTGAAATCATTACCTCTTCTTCGGGTTCTTCCTTTTTATTTGATCAAAAGGGCTCCTTAGGTTGGATTTATGATCAAACTAAGGCCTCTATGTTGTAGTGAGGGAAGTTGGGAGAGTATTTGGATAGAGTTTGGCCGAACCAAAAGGCTTTGAAGGTGTGAAGAAATGAGAAGGAGGAGTTCCCTTTTATAAGAGGGGTGAGGGGCACCTTTGGAAAAGCTAGAGATATTAGTTTATAATAAATTCATAATCATTTTCAAATGGCTCCAAAGTTGACTATTCAAAGGTTAAGGTGTGTAAGGGTCGAAAAAAACTCAACCAATAGAATTTAGACAGGTTTGGGTACTTATATTAACCTTATCTTTAAGTATTAACTCTAAGTTAATTAGTTTCACTTTTACACTGTCTCTTTGTATTTTTATATAATATGGTTAATAAACTTACTATATACATCCAAGAGACCCCCAAGTGGTCCATTAATGATGAACCTATCATGATATAAGTCTCTTTGCAGAACCTTATATTTTTAGGAATTTAATATCAATTAATAATATAATATTTGTTTTAAGAACTCTTTTATGTCAATTTTGACACTATTCAATAGTTGATTTTTTTGAAACTCATAACAGATTGATTACTTAAAAAAAGGTAACTTAAATCAATACTAATATATCATATTATCCTAGAAAATTATTTTAATTCATTAAAAGTTTCATATTATATTTATTTGGGTATTTATAATATCAATTAATTTAATTTTTCACTATTTTAGTAATTACTACATCATCATTGTGCCATAAATAAAATAAATTATTTAATGTCTAAAAATTATAAATAAAATATCATTATGTAGTAAATCTTTTTATCTTTCTAAGGAATATTTATAATATAAAATCCAAAATATATAACCCTATGTAATAATTGTTTTTTCTAAAAGATATATGCTTGTGTCATTTTTGTATTCATTTTAACTTAATTAAAATAAAGTGTCCCTATCACCTACAAGTGGCACCATGGGGTCCCCAAATCGACACAAATATGCCTATGGTCGAACATGTATCAACCAATAAGGCTAGGACACGTTTTAGGGTAATTTAGTATTATTATAATATTATTTTTTTTAACCCTTATTTACCAGATTTACCCTTAACCATGGTAAATAAAATATTTACCACAGTAATTATTCAAAATGTCTAAAAATAAAAGTTACCTATTTACAAAATTTGTACATCCTGATTCCAAATATGGAATCCATTTTTCTAAATTCGAAACACAGAAGTGGCAGAAATTAATTTAAAATTAATTCCCGCTGTCAAAACAAAAAGCGTGTTTTTAAGAGATAATAACTATCAAAAGATTGACACTTGTTTATGTTCGGTTTAATTGTAAAATTATGTCCAATGACCAACATTATATTAAATGGTAAAAATATATTCTAAATATACTTTAAAACCACTCAAATTCATAATTTATCACTACTAATTATTTTTATTAAAAAAGTTGTTTTTAATTAAAATTTAGTAATTTTCACTATTCATCAAAATATGAAAGTTATCCGAAAAGTACCAAAATTTCAACTTAGGGTAAATTCGACACTAAGAATCCAAAAATGAAGTCAATTTTGAAATATAAAATATATATATTTTCAAAAAGTAGGTATTACTATTCATAACGGCTAGTTTGATCGGTTGTGGTGTGTGTTAAAACTTGAAGTTGCATACAACACACGCTACTGTATTATTCAAAGGAAAGCGTACCGTGGAAGCTTGGGATGTTTCATTTTAAATTTTTTTGATGTCCCCATTTATTCAACAAGTTTAAAATATTGTATTTAAAAAGGGTTCACTATTAAAATTTGATAAAAGTGCAATACTGAAAATGAATTTGTTCTTGCATTATATCTAAGAAACTCATAATATGGATTCTAAAATTATAAGGATTATATAAAGTTTAAAATTTAGATAATACTATTCATAACCTCTTTTGAATGGCTTTTTTTTGTAAGTCATGGTGTTATTGAACTCGGTGTTGCGTGTAGTGCAAGTTATTGAATTATTTTGAAGAAATAACACACTATGAAATCTTGGGGTGTTACATCCCCTGTCTGCTATGCACCTTCAAATGCATCTTAGAGAATAGAGCCATAAGCATCCACCCACTAATGGCCTCCTGAACTGCATGTGTCTAAGTCCTCCTTCCCAGTGCATTATCCACTACGTTTCCTTTCCTAGACATGTATGCAAGCTCAAGGTCAAAATACTGAAGGTACTCAACCCACCATCACTGTCTCAAATTCAGGTCATGCTGAGGGAAGATAAATTTGAGACTTTTGTGGTTAGTGAAAACTAATAAATTTATCTCCCAATAGATAATGTCCCCAACATCATAAATCATGAACAATTATAGCCCGATCAAGATTGTACGTCAGGTAATTCCTCTCATGTGGCTTCAACTGCCAGGAACTGTACAAAACAGCCCCTTCTCCCTACATAAGCACAGTTCCTATACTGATACCTGAAGCATTATAGTAAATAGTATATCTCTTTCCAGGATTTGGAAAAACTAGTATCTATGTTGAATTCAACCTCCCTTTCATCTCATGAAAGGCTCACTCACAAGAATCTGAAAACAAGTACTTCGTACACTTATTAGTTAGGCCCATTAGTGGTGCTGCTAATTGTGAAAAGTCATATATGAAACATTTGTAGTAACCAGCCTGCCCTAGAAAACTCTGCACCTAAAAGATGTTCTTCAGCTACTCCCATAAAACTACTGCTCTCACTTTCTCTGGGTCTACTAATACTCTTGTCTCTAAGATAACATGGCCCAAAAATTGAATTTGGTCTTTCCAAAAGTGACATTTTGAGAGCTTAGAATATAAATGATGCTCTCTTAGTGTACTACAAATGATCTCAATATCGGTAGCATAGTCATGTCGAGTGTGAGAGTACACCAAGATATCATCCACGAAGACTACCACGAAAGAATCCAAGTATGGATGGAACACTCGGTTCATCAGTTCTATGAAGAATACAAGCACGTTTGTGAAACCTAACGGCATAACCACTTAGTTGTGTAGAACATACCTTCTTCGGAAGGTAGTATGAGGTATATAAGAAGATCTTACATGCAACTGATGGTAACTAGATCTCAAGTCAATCTTCAAGAACACCTAGGAACCTCTAAGAAGATCAAATAGATCATCAATCTTCTACAAGGGATATCTATTTGTTAATCTTCAACTGGTTCAGCATCTGATAATCCACTCTATGTATAAGGGTATTGTTCACCTTCTTCAGAAATAGGACAGGAGAACCCCAAGTAGACGTATTGTGTCAGATGAAACCCTTTTCCTATAACTCCTCCAACTGCTTCTTGAGATTTTGTAACTCTGGTGTAGCCATCCTATAAGGAAGAATTGACACTTGTTCCACTCCAGGCATAATCTCGATAGAAAAGTCCACATCTCACTCTAGAGGAAAACCTGAAAAGTCCTCTGGAAGGAAATACCTGAAACAATCGACCACTGGAGGAAATTCAATTTTTAAATTCCCCTAGTCATCTAAATATAGACTAGAATTCTGGGCAATAACTTCTCCGAACCCATGATGCTCAGGTCCTGCTCTTCTCTCCTAGACATCCCATTCACCCTTATGATAAAACAATCTACCCTATGGTGACGTGAAACTCACCCTACGGTGATAGAAATTGACAATATCCAAGAAGGGAACTAACCAGTACATTCTGTGAATGAAATATTACAATGTCATGTCCAAAACATAGAGGTCCCAAAAGAAGTGACACCCAACAACCTCAAGAGGGAACTCCTCTCACTAACGTACACTATCCATTCTATTACCCAACAGAGTGTCTAGAGTCAAGATATCAGTAGAGGAAAAGATACAGAGCCCAAGGATCTCCAAAACAGTAACAGATATAAAGTAATGGGAAGCCCCTATATCAAAAAGATAAGAATCTAAAACCGAGGAACCTAGGATCGTACCTTGAACTATAGAGGGTTCAGGATCCTTCTCTTGCTGGGTCTACTCCACCACAAAAGTCTGACCTGCACCACATCCCTATGACCCGACCTGACCACCCTGAGTTGATCCACCCTGCTATCACTAAAAACCTGGAGACTGACTAAAACATTCATGACCTCCACCTTAACTTGAACATGTGGAATAACTCTTGTTTTCATACTGGTGAGAAATCGGTGGTGCTGATCCCGAATGAGGAGTCATAGAAGAACCCCTATCACTAGATGCTAGTGAGAAGATCTGACAGAAGGGCCTAAGATGGCCCATATTTCTGCAATATCAGCACTCTACTAGGTCTCTCGGGAAATGTGTCCTGGTATGCCTGACCTTCCTGCACTGATATCACACCACCTAGCTACCTGAAGGTGCATCCCGCCTACTAGGATCTCCACATGTAGACTCCATGCAGTGCTTCTTACTATCAACCAGAGAAGTACCAACTCTGTATGCTGAACCAACCTGGACCACATCTCCCGAAACCATCTAATTATGCTTTGTGATCAGTGTCTGGTTGACTATAGAAGATATAGATGTCAACTTGAAGATGTTCACCTGAGCCCGAATTTCTTGTCTGAGATCAACCTCAAACATCCTTGCAAGGAACAACTCACCACCCTAGAAAGGGTGAAAAGTGTTGTAGCTCTGTGAAGCAAGAAAAATAATCCATGACTAAAAGAGTACCTTGCTCCAAGCTCATGAAATCTTAGGCTCGATTGGCCCTTAAAGTATCTGGGTAGAAGTAATCCTTGATGGTACACTGAAACTCCCCCCAATTCATAACTTGTTGTCATCCCACATGTGAGATCTCATCCCACCATCCATCGGAGGAATCTCGAAGCATATACGTATCCCGTATGAACCTCCTCTCTAGAGGAATCTCTAGGTTCTTGAAGATAGATAACATGGATTCTAACCATGACTCTACAGCCCGAGGTCCTCCTTTACCTATGAAGGTGGGAGGATGTTGCTGTTAGAAAACCCATGTCAATTCTTCCCCCGATGGGGCAGGAGGCGGTGCTCCCTAAAATGTCTAAATCATCCTTATAAATCCCTCTATGAACTATACATCAGCACCTATATCAAGTAAAATAGATAGTTCCTATATGGGCACAATTGGAGGATCTTCTGGTGGTCTTGGATCAACCGTATCTGGTGTCTGATCACTGCCCTATACCTGGTGGACAACTAGATGACATCTCGGTGGCATGACTCTGTATGGTCAAATGTACACCTTAGATCAAGATTAATAGAGAATAAAAACTATAATTGAAATAAGGGAATAGGAGAATAAATCATTCAATTTCTCCAAAACATGTATACACGGTGTGTATAATGCCTACATGACATGTTCCCCTTAAGCCTTCACATGGGCTTGTACTTCTGCAAAAACTGGTTGGGTAACACCCCATACACATGGTGTGTGGTCTTAAAACACAATGTGTACTTGAATCCTCTTCCCCTGCATGAGTCCCCTTTCACGGATAAGCCACATGGTTCTCCCAGAACAAGACTACACAACATGTTAGTTGCCGACATGGTGTGTACTAGACAAACTTCACCGACCCGTGTTGTTAGTCACATTTCTGGTTACACGTCTCACTCTATACGGTGTGTTCTAGATAGACATGTCATGCACTTGAAGAATTTCACCAACCCATGTTGTTATTCACATGGATGGATACAATGGTTACACTACACAGAGTGTTCAAGCTTAACACGATGTGTATAACCTACATTTCATCCATCCGTGTCATTAGTCACACGGGTGAACACATGGTCTATACAATATAGCTTGTACGTCTGGTACACGGTGTGTGCTACCAAATATTTCCCAAACCCTGTGTATCTGGCCACATAGTCAGTGAAACGGTGAGAGACTACATGAAATGTACATACAGTACACATCGTGTACTTAAAAAATTGTTCCTTCCCGAACAGAAGGACGCATGGCATGTATTAATCAATAAAAATCATGCATTCATCAATACATGTCGTGTATTCTGTGTTCTTCCAAACAGTAATCCTTAGAAACTACTCTAAATCCCAGAAAACACATAAATGAACATTAAGGTGCCAAATTCGGATTCGTCAGGGCCCACAATCCCCACAAATCAATGCTTGGCATCTTATATAAGTTATATATAAGAAAAACAAGGCTATGATCCACTAAATTCTGATCTATGAGGGCCCATAACACCTCAAGAACAAAAGTTTGGAATTAATTTAAAAAAACTTATATAATTCAATACCTTATCAAAATTAGGTATTCTATCAAGGAATATATAATAATTTCATGCATATCTAGCACAACATCTATCACATCAATATGCAATCACTAATGTACCCTAAATGGTATGGCAAGAATGCATGACATGTGATTTCTAGAAAATTATTATATGATTCATTAGATGGAATATCCTCATGTCATTAGGTTGCAATAGAAATAGAACCTCAATATTATCAATGATAATAGCACAAAACATGTGAATCACCCAATGGTGAAATCAAATCATCTGTATAATTTAAAAACAAGAAAATTTTAAATAACAAGGTCGATGGGTTTTTCCCTGTACACGGGTTAGCTACTCTAGGGCACATCTTATTACCAAGTACCTATTTCTTCATATCCCTAGATATTGGCTCCAAATAGTATTTCAAGAAGAAAAGAACCCCTATGATACCACTTTATAATGTCCAGATTCCAGGAGCTTCCCATAGGTTCCTCGTACCCAGTTGGTCACATGGACTCAAGCGCATTTTACTGAATACTAGTGGCTACCGACTAGTAGTGAGGGACATGGGTGTGATATTAGGGAAACTATGACATCATTAGCATAGTAACATAGTGGAAGTAAAACATATATGAATAGAGGAAGCATTAAAAGAATGCAAAAAAGTAAATAGCAGAAGACTAAATAAATAAAGAACTGGAGCACATATATGTAATGATGCATGATACATATGTCGAGGAAAGAAGAAAAACATGTCCCAATGATGGAATAAACTAATAAACCAAAGTAAAAAAAGAAAACATATATAATCAAGTAGCATTTAAAGCCTTATCTCGGTCCCATTCTCTCCAGCTCCATAGAAATCATGTACTAGAAGTAGACGGGTGATTGACTGTATCTTGACCTGAAACTATATAATATATTTTGGCTCTAAAGTATGACCCAGACAGGGTGTGAGACGAATCCCAGTAGGCAACCACCCAAATATTTGTGCCTAATAGTCAGTGAATATATATGGAAAGAAAAATTCAAAAGAAGTAATAAACAAGGAAGTACTCAAAGTAAACAATCCTACCAATTCAATTACAATCAATTTACATTTAATAATTTTGTCAACCAATTACAAATACAACCAAAGCATAGGTAAAGTTCTTAAAACCTATCCCATTTGGTTCATCTAACAATCTTAAGTAACCCTCTGGGTAGTTCCCACAGCCTAACCCCTCTGGTTCAATTTATAACAATAATATAATGAAGACTCTTTGAGGAAGTACTAAACATCAATTCCCCATGTAGTCTTGTGTAATCGAAGACTCTCTGAGAAATATATCACCGTCAATTCCCCCTATAGTCATGTGAAATCAAGGACTCTCTGGGGAAGCACTCACCATCAATTCCTCCTATAGTCATACATAATCAAGGAATCTATGAGGAAGCACTCACAATCCATTCCCCCTATAGTCATTTAAAGGTGAACTATATACACTCTAAGGAACCAATCAACGTCAATTCCTCGTGTGGTCTCGTTACGTAACTATAGACACTCTGGGGGAGCACTCAACATGAATCCCCCCTATGGTCTCAGAGCGTGATAATTATAACAGACACTCTGGGAAAGCCCTCAATGTCAATTTCCCCTATAGTCTCACAACACAAGGTTCCTGAAGCCCCATGTAAAGAAATCATACACAAATGATAATCAACAACCAAATTAAACCTCAATGTACTACTTGGATAAAAGCTACAAGGCATGGCACAACATACCAGATAAAATCACTCCTACCTAACAATATTAGGCATGGAAACAAAGCATCCTAATAGGATAACTAGACCAAACGGTTAATAACAATAAAACTTGGGGAAAACATCCATATCATGTAAAGGTTAACCCTATTCTCAACAATTAACCTCTATCCAATCAAACAAGGAATAACAAGTAATAACAGGGATAAAAAACATAAACACACAACACACAGAACAAGGGTATTGGGCACTTTGGGATATATAACTCAAATACTATCTACGGAAAGGCACAAAATACCTACCTCGGCGTTGTACGAATGATATACATGAACCTCAGGCCTCAAATCTCCCTGGAATTATGTATATCTACAAAAACATAAAAAATGTTCAACTGAGGATATATCACGAAAGAGTAGAAATCAAGAGATGACGTTCAAGAAGAAGGGAGAACTCACCGATTTGATTCCAACGCAATCAACCGAGTTTAAATATGAGAAACGATGGTGAGTTGGGAGCTCGGAGAACATATGTGGTCGTACGGACGATGCTGGATGAAATATGTTTAGAAGAAGTGTGTTCTGCCTGTCAGATGTGTCCCCGATCTGTTTAATGAAATAAAAGTACACATTATGTTCTTTAAGATTATATGGTGTGTACTTTCCTCTTTCGGTCTTTGATTTAGGTGGTCTCTAGGTCACCACACAAGGCCATGTGCTCAACCATTACACGGCCTGCACATGGTCACCCACAGCAACCGGGTACACGGTGTGTACTCTTGAAATATCCAGAAACTCCTCTTTTTCACAAAAACAACTAGAAGGGAAAAATCTACCTAAAAATAATATCTAGGTTGTAAAAAACCCATTCTAGTAACACAAAGATTTCACTTGGATAGGGTATCACTCTCAGGTTCTGTTGGGGTACACCACAGTATAATATGACATGAAAGAGATAATATCACTCATATAGATGATACCTCTTGTATAGTGTTGATCATGAAGATTCTGAAAATCCCATATGATATAATTTTTGATGTGGGGGATCATATAACTGATGATTCTAAAGACTCTACTAAAACAAACTACTGAGTATGGGATCTTAGAACCAACGTTTCCACAACCCTACTAAAACATTTCGCTATATAAGGGATCATACTACTTGTGATTCCACCATCCCTAATAGGATATCCTTTTTGATACGGGATCACATCTCTTATAGTGTTGGTCATGATGATACCTAGAACCTAATATAGGAAAAATGATATGTTAGAGGATCCCACTCTGGATTCCCCATAGGGATGAAACAACTCTAACAATATAATAAAGGGTCCCACTCCATCCTCTCCAGAGGAGTGCTACATCTACCAAATATCATCCTATCAAGGGGATCACAATCATGTACCGAAGATGTAATGTCACACTGCCCTCATAGGAAATAGATCAAGGGTCTCACTCAATCAATGATGGTACAAATGATGTTAACCCAAAATACCCACAACATTGCCTCACCTGATATCTCTAAGTCCCAAACCGTGCCCCCAATGCATTAAATATGGAAACCTGCTCATGATAGGCAACTCATAGGCCTGAATCTGAGATCTGAAGGAGGAGATACATTGGGAGGAAACACTTCTTTGAAAATACTATATTTCATGTGAAGGGGTCGATATCAAATGTGACCCCACCTAAACACACTTTTATGTCCTCTAATTGCACATATTGGTTGGGCATGTGGACTTACATAGCTTGTAATAGTGGTACACCGCATGTCTCACCTCACCTGGGTCATCAGTTGTGTCTTCTATTCACATGGATCATCCATACATGTATCACACATAGAGTGTAACCCCGAGTACACACCATGTCCCAAAAAAAGTTGTTTTTGGCCATATTATTTTCTCATGTATGTGTCCAGCACCACATGCACATGTACTTTGGTCATGTACTATGACACAATCATGACAATTCACATGGCTTTCATGGCCATGTGCATAGGACACACAACATGGGGTCACTACACTGCGTGTAACCTCGATACAGAGAGCATAGTACACAAAACTCACCTTCTAAAAACAAGAAGAACACAAGGCATGATCCACTACAATATATGTCATTTAGATGGGAATTTTATTTGAAATTTCATTACGAGCATCTCCAATTTCCCATGTTTCCACTAAAACATATAGATTGACCATCACAAAGTCCCTAGAAAGTATCTAAGGGATCCAAAACCATAAAATATTTCATAAACAAAGGTGATCGGGACTAGAAAACAAACCCACCAACCTCATGGAAAATATAAAATCTTCCAGGTTAGATCAACACATGGAAGTTTCTAAAGCACATTCTGGGAGTGATCGCCATCAAGATTAATGATTGGTGGTGCCTCGTTTCCCTAATTCAGTCCTTGGATCATAAATCGCTCTGAAGGGGGGATAGGGGATTTGTCTCCTCTTATCGTTCACACCAAGGGGGAGTGATGTAAGGGATATTTATATAATTTTATAAACTCAATATCCTCCATTGAATACCCTAAAACCAACTCACCTCTGACCTGACACCCAATGATGACATATTTATGTCGCCCCTAGGGTGAACATGACATTATGAACTCAACTGTAGTCTCAAAATTCTGATTTGAGATTATTATCAAGGATTATTCCATGTTTTAATAGAAACAATACATGCATGAAAAATCATATTCATTTTTTTAACACCACCATGTCGAGGCTCTCCAGGCCTCAGAATCCCACACTGACTCAGTTCCTGACATCAAAAATATTCTTAGAAATATTATGATGTCTTATATGCCAAATACCAAGTCCTTAAAGACTTGTATATTCATCCCACCACTACCCAAAATAATTCATTCTTCTATGGTGATTTTAATAACCAAAACACAAAGTTCATTAAAATATACTCACTTATGATTTAAAAATAGGAAAATGATATAATAACATATCTAGTTATCAATTATTTTCCTTTAGCTATTCACTAATTAGACATTAGGAAACAAATTTAGTTATATTATTCAATATTCACTACCATTTGAATTGGTTCTGGTGTTATAATACATCTAGGTAGCTCTAGGGTATGCAACTCAACTAAAATAGAGGAAATATATTCAAACCACATCAAAAGCCTCCATAAGAACCATCATCAACCCTTATAAATAAAGAGATAAATTTTTTATACTGAATCAGTAATATATATTAAACCTTCCATTTACTCCATCGTATATCTTACTCTATTTATCATCAAATATTTACTTCTCTTATAGAAATTTTAACAATATAAATATCATATTATTTGTTGAAAGAACCACCCCATATGATGTCTCTTCCACATGTATGTGATATTATACATACAACTCCATAAAATAATATTTCTCTTAAACATACATCACTGTTTGAGTTTGATTTTTACTTTAAAATTAATATTTCACTTCATTTTATTTCATTAAGGTATATATAAACTAAAAAAATAAAAATATTTAAAATATTTTATTAACCTAAACTATCTAAATTTGAGATATTTTTCTGAGAAAATTTAATTCAAACTCTTATGATCTATATATAATAAAAATCTTGTTTAAATATATAATTTTCTATCTATTCTATGAATTTATATTAGATATTAATTATAGATTGTAAGTAGTGTACTTATTCTCTTGGCATATCAACTACTTATATCCTTATACCCCAACCTTAATCCCTTGCATTTGAACACATTAAAATTTCAATTCATATGTTCTGTAATATATTTCATATACAATTCATAATTTTGGGAGAATAAAAATAGGATACGGATTAATTTACTTCGATAATTGTTATAATTCTCATAGAAAATAACATTATTGTAAAAAATAGCTCCATTTAGTGTCAATTTTTTCATATTAGAAGTTAATTTTATAAAATCATGAATTAATCCTTAGTTAAATAATCCTAGTTTAGAAATATTTAAATTACAAATACATTATTTGGTCTTACCTAAGATATCATTGGATTCACCTTTTTTGGATGAACAGAGACTCCATTGTTCAAAAACAATTCCAAGAAATGTTTCCTCTGCAAACTAAAAAAAGGTATTTAATGAATTTTACATGTAGTATATATTTATGTAGATGGATGAACTTGAGTGAATTTCACCAAAATGCATTTTTCTATTTCCAATATCCATTGAAATAATTTATTATACTACCTTGAAATTGATGAAAATTTCTTACCTTATGTGTTTCTAGTTTATCTATATCTATTGTAGTTTTCCTAATGAACACTACCGCATAAGTAGGTATTATTAAGAATATAATTTTTGTTCATAACTCTAGTAAAATTTATATATCTAAGAATCATTCATTAATATATTTATTCTCCCCAAATCTAGTAAACTATGTACAAGATTGGAAAAATTTGACTTATATTCTATAATTGATAATCAATATTTCATAAAATCAAGAAAATTGGACATATATACATAATTAACCCATCTAGGAAAGATTAATCAATTTATATCTTTTGGAATACCATTCATTAAATATATTTATTTATGTGTCCTTCCTCAATCAATTCCATCCACTTTCAAGTTGGTTCCTATGGATTGTAAGAATAAAATTCATCCCTTGAACTCAAAAATCTATAAAAATAATACTATGGAATTAATATAATCCAACCATAATTCCATCTACTTGAACCTATAATTACTTATAAATGATATAGAAATATATTTCCAAAACTCTAGCAGCCAATCCACCTCCATCTAGCTCACATGATTATCTTCTCTAATAATTACTAGAAAAATTTTAAAACCCCAAGTATATGTAAATTCATAATTATATTGTGTATTTTTACCTATAAATTTTTTTTATCAAATATAATTTTACATATGTTTTTGGATGGATTTGGAGAGGTTTTTGAGGTTACACATTTTGGGAAGTGTTATGGAAAATCCCGAAGATCCCTCATGAGATCATGAAAAGTAAGGAGGTATACTCTAGGTAGGTATATAATTGGTTCAAAATTTTGTCAAAATATGAGGTAACTATGTATATTTTAATTTTTGGGGGAAGTAGTAATTCCCACAGTTAGTCAATATTTTGAACAACCGCGTGGCTTAACCATACAAAACATTAATTAAATCTAAAAATTGGATTTGTTTTAACCCAAGAAGTCCCCTAAAAACCAAATTCATACTTTTGTTTCTTAGGTTATTGAAATCTAGCCCTTACTCTATGAAATTTTGGGGATCTTATTCCTTTCGTATATCGATTTAAATGAATTATATAGTGTTATATATTGAACATTTAATGTGAGTGCCTTTTTATCCATGTCCATATTGGTCCTCTCATTTTCTCAATGGGAGAACCATTGATCGGGTATGAACTGTATTAATCAATTATTAATGGAATAATATAATGGAATTTAATTGGAAACTATTGAAGGAAGGGAAAGAAGAACCCAGATATAACTAGACCATTATGATTTAAGAATGAAAATGTGTTGAGGGATAAAATTTCATTCACTCAATTTTATCTTAGAACTTTAAATATTGTCTTTTAAAATTTGTGTATATATATAAGGAAAAATCATCCTCAGATTATTTATTATTCCCTTGGTATATATTACCACCATTTGGTGTTTAAGGTGACATTATCTAGGGGAAGCATCAAATGGGTTATTTATAATCATTTCCTGAATATCAATAATGAAATAATTATAAAATTTATATATTAAATACAATTTTATATCAATCAATGAAGCATATAAATAAAAAAATCATATCACTTTGTTGAGGTGTCAATCAGCCTTTACACATGAGAGATGTTATAATTTTCTAATGAATAGAAGGATAAAAATGGAATTAATATATTATCCAAACAAATAAAAATAATTTTATTAAAAATTTATATATTAATTAATTAAATCATTATAAACAACTATGTGATGTAGTGAAGAGAAACAAAATACAACACTTTGTAAAGGTGGAAGTCCACATGTACACACAAGTAATGTTTTCATAATCTATAAGAGGGATAGGGGGATGAAAATGGGTTCTAAAAAATAATAATAACATTGAATTATATTTTACATATTTATTATATTATATTATAATGCATATGATAGGTTTTTTGGAATTATAACAAATATAATGAATGAAATTTTTAAATAGTTATACTTCTTCTTTAGAAAACCTCCTTTAGCATAAACCTTAAGACTTATAGATTAGTAAATTTTTGAAAACAAAGCCTCTAGGTCATGTGAAGGAAGGCTTGGATGTTGTTTGGGATTTTATTAGTCTAGATAAATTCATTAAAAAGTGTGAGTAAGATATGATATGTGGTTCTATTTTATAAGTGAGGTGAGTTGAAAACATGGACTTTTTCTTAAATTTTCAAAATTATAATTTTGTTACTGATGGGAAACGTGAAAAAATTAAATAAAATTTAATATATAAGATGACATTGGTGTCAAATAACTCATAAAATATTAACAAATAAGATATTTTATGGGAATATAACATTGTTTTATCCTTAACTAAAACATTTTACCCTTTACCGCGTTGACAGGGTTTTACCAGGGCTACTATTTTTTATGAGTGAAAATAAAATTGGCCATATTACCAAAATTAACCACCATGATTAAAATTATGAAATAAATTTTTCAAGATTATATTTTTATAATTTTCAGAAATTCATTTTAATATATGATTAGAAAACAGATTGAAAAACAATTTTTTGAAAATGTGTTTTCAAGAAAAAAATGAGCATATAAAAAATAAAATATAATACTTATTCCTATGTAATTAAAAATATTATTTTATATAAAATTTATTTTATTTTAATTTAAAATCATATTTAAATGATATTTTATTTTTAAATAACTTTATTTAAAAATAAATTATAGTTTTGTAAAAATCCATATTTTTCAATATTCACACAAAAATCAATCTTTTCTAAAAAAATCAAAAATTCATATTAGGAAAATTTTCATATGATGTATTAAAAAATTATACCCATTTTAATAATAAAATATCTATAAGTGTAATTAATTAATTAAATTATCCACACAAAAAAATTTAATAAAACCCACTTTTGAAGAAAATGTTTTTTGATGCATAAAATGACATTATTATCATTTTCTTCCTAATAAACACTATTAAATAAATTTTAATTAATTTTATTATTTATATATTATATAATAATTTTTCTAGAATAATTTATTAATATTGATAAATTTAATTTATTAAGATAGAAATACACTACACACATAAAAACATTTTTCGGGAAAATATATTGTTTTCCAACAAAATATTTTATCTTCATTTCCAATCAATTGATATTAAGTTTTTTATTTATTATTAATTTTAATATGGGAAAATTTTATAAGATATTTTATAATATTGTTATTCACATATATAGTTAAAAATAGAACATATATTTTATAACTATAATATTTAAATAATAAAATTTATATTGAATATCACGGTTTATTTATGTTTGGTCTCATGTATACCATGGGATATCAAATATAGTTTTATTTAATGAAAATAAATTCAATAATATTGGGGTTTTTAATAATAACCCCTTAAAAAAATTTCATCCACATAATTATAACTCATGTTCAAAAGAAATGTTTTAAAACATTTTAATAATCAAATTCTAGGACTGGAACATAATTATACATAAGTGGAAAGATTTAAATCTAAGTCCATATTGAAATTTTTCTTTTAAAAATATATATAATTCCTTTGTTAATACTAGTAAACTTATCATTTCATAAATATTTCATAAACCATACATTTTACATTGTGAAACTCTTGAATGTGAATGAGTTTCTAAGAGCGTAACTAGATAGTCGATGGCTTTATCTTCCTCTTTCTTGAGTTGAGGAATTATTTTACCATCAAGATAAATAATATGAGATAATACACTTGTTTGATTTTATCCTTTTCCATAATCAAAATTTCATTATTTTATTTTTTGAGAATTTTTTCATATCTTCTTTATCTCATATTGAAAATGATAAAATTTTCAAGGCTAAAGCACTAAAATTATCTTATAAAGGATATAATAATCCAAAAAGGATAACAGGATGATTTACCAAAATCAAAATGATTAGCATAAGGTAATGTAATACTTTTTATGAATGAACCATCATACATCAGTATCCAAACCCTCTACAATAAAACACAAATATAATATTTAATTATTCAAAAAATAACAAACACTTTAACTCTTAAAAATATTCTAGAAAAAACTATAGACCAAAAAATATGAGATATTTGATCATATGTTCTCCTAATATAATCCTAAAATTTATCTCAAAGTAAAATTAATCACTCATAAACTCAAGTAAAGAATATATATTCCCCAATCATGTATTCTTCAAAATATAATAATATTTTTTGTAAATAATCCAAATCACCATAAATTCGTAATAAAATAACATATCCTTCCAAAAGATTATTCAACCAATATTCTTCATATAAAATACTATGTTTTCCAACAACATTCAATTTAAATTAATCATGTAATGTTCCCAATATGGGTAAAATCTTCAATAATAATTGTCATTATGTAGTAACCATATCATTTTTCAATCCCTTGGTTATCTATATAATAAATAATATGTTCCTAAAATGTAATAACACTTTATCCAAATTAACCATAGTTATATCAACATAAAAGATCATAATAACCATAAATTTAATCAATAACTATCAAATTTTCTCCAAAAAATATAATATCACTCTTCCTCAAATAACCTTTTTACTATAACACATGTTAAATTTTAAGATTAAATATACCTATGTCATCTATTAAAATTTATTAAATTATTCCCAAGGTTTAATTTATCATCCTAACCATCCATTAAATAAAATTTTAAAATGGGTAACTAGGCCTTATAATCATACTTAAATTTGTCATCCTTTAAAAAAATACTACCACATTATAACTTTTTTAATGAAATATGTAAAAACAGAAATCATTTAACATTTCTTATCATTATTTATCATCATAATTCTTATCAATTACTTTCTATAATAAAAAATATGAATCATGCATTAGGATTTATAAATATGAAAACCTAATCCAAAATATAATTCATACCTTTTATATTTCATTTGATGTTTCATTATATTCAGTATAAAACTATAAAAATACTTTAATTGCACAATCATGTTGAACCCCTTATCGAGGTTACATTCTAGAGAACAAATTTTCCTAATTTCCATATTCACATCATATATAAAATTAAACTATTACCTTATTAATAAATTTATTCCCTTAATTTTTTTCACACACTCATTATTTTTCCTCTGATGTTTATTCATATATTCTCTCATTTACCACATATGAAGCATATTCTTGTTCCTTTGAGAGATATATCTAGTTGATTCTTTCACATTATTTACATATAGGAAGGTGAATATTTGTTATTTAATGATCATAATCACCTTAACATCTAGGAAACTCTATTTTCATCTTATTTAGATAGATTCGAAACCTACCTATTTTTATTATTTATCATAACCTAATATAGTTTCTTAGGTATATCTATTATAGTTTTTACTATATCTCTAATCTAATTAATTTTATTATTTTTATAACCAATGAATTGTACTTAACACCCATTTTTAACTTGTTTCTTTATATTCCCATCTATATACTAAAAAAATGGCTTGTGTGATTATATCAAATAAATTCAATAAAAAATATTTTAATAAAAAAACATGGATTTACTTCACCTTGAAATATCTTATTCAATATTTTGGATTCAAAAAATAATATCCATAACATATTAACCTTTTATGTTATAGAATAATTTTAACTTATGATCACAATTCTTTATAATAACCTCTAAATATTTATAAAAAATTATAGTCTTAAAATTTAACAACATTCTAACCTGTAGTGTTTTCTAAAATTTTTCATTGATACATGTTATAACACCCTATAACATAATCAAATAATAATTGCATGATTTATAATATTTTATTCACTTATTTAAAATTATTTTATCATTTCGGATTTTAGTTTTATTGAATTGGGAAAATAATTTCACAACATAGTGTAAATTTCCCCATAGTGTACATTTTTTCCACAAAAATAGGTTCTAATGTTTACACTCCTATTTCATTAATGACACATTATCTTTGTATGGAATTTGACACTATGGAAATATCTAAAATACCTACACATACATAATACCAATAAAAGAATATTAAAACATGGTATGACAAAGAAATATTGTTAAAGGATATAAAAACAAAGGAAACTCATTAGTATTTTGGAAATTTATGAAAACAATAAGGAAATTTTGTTTTTATATAGTAAACATTATGTTAAGAAAAATATTTACTTACTCATGAAATAAGATATAAATAGATAAATTTAATAAATCATTTTATAAGTAATGAAAAAATTAAAATTCTAATCGTAAATGTCACTTAGAAAAAAAAAGGAGCCCATAAAATCAAACCTTTCACATGTAGAAAATCGTAATGTTTTATCTAATAATTATTTTATTATCTTATGTTATGAAATAAAAATATTTCATTTAAAACACATATAAATCTTTGAAAATCGATATATGTATCTTGTGAAATTATCCTTAAATTCTCCCTTACAACATCCATTATAATGGATTAACTATATTGGTTAATTCTCATATATCTTTTAAGAGTAACTTAGTTTTTGTTAACTCTGTCTCTTTACCCAATGCATTAGAGGTCTATATAGAAATAACCTATTATCAGTTCTATATTTGGACAACCCCATATAATATAAAATTTCTAAGAACTATATATATATATAAACAAAAAAACATTTCCTTCATAAAATCTTATTAAATATTTTTCTAATACGTTTGATGAAACACTTTTGGGATTCTCATAAAAATATATATAAGAATTATTTTTCCTATAAAAAATCATAAAAATTTACCATAATAAGGGAAATATTATATTATTTTAGAACCATACACAATATGTATAAAAATATTCTTACAGAAAAATGGTATGGATAGAAGGAAATCCCCTTTATGTGCACATGTAAATAAACATTACTTTTAAACTTATAAAGGGATGGAAAATTTAACATTATGGAAAACACTGAAATGATTCATTTATAAATATTCGTAATGGATTTAAAATAATTTTTTCATTTAACTTCTATAAAATTTAAATTATAAATAATAACATTCTATAAAAATTTAAAATTGCATTGAAATGGAGAAAAAGAGATCTTAAAACATTTAATAATTTTTTTAATGAAAAACATTTTTTGAATTTTGTAACCTTTAAAGAAAAATGAAATTTAAGGGAATAGCAGGAAAATAATTTTTAAAAAAATTTAATTTTATAAAATTTATGATGAAATAAATCCATGTTGATGTTTATTCACTACACAAAATAAATCATGTGGTGAATATGGATTAAGTCTAAAATAAAGTAAATTGAGACAAGAAATCCCTTACCTTGTCTCTCTATGTACAACATACATATTTTATTTTCTTTATTTTGTAAAATTTTATTAATTTTATAATTTATTGATAACCATTTTAAATTTAATTCCGTTATTATTATTCTGTTTATTTCATTTATTTCCATGTTTTGGTTAGTTGTTAAGTTCATGTTGGAAATTTTGAAGATATTCAATTCATAACCCCAAAACAACTTCTATATTTAGAATATGGTAAATGGGATAATAATTACATAATATCCCTAATATTAATCAAGAAATAATAATTATTTTTATACATTAAATAAAATTTTAATACCATCCATGAATATCTAAAAAGAAAATTAAATGACATAGCTTCTTGGAGGTGGTAGTCCACACATACACACATGTGATGCTATCATTTTTCAACAGAAAAAAGGGTAATAATATAAGTAATATATTATCATTATATAATATTAATTATTTTATTGAAATATTTCAATTTCATTAATTTCAACTTTATAACCATCTATTTTAAGTGGTGATAGAAAATGAAATACATTTATCTGTGGTGGTGGAAACCCACACCTACGCTGAAACAATGTTTTTATTTCCCATAGGGTGGATTATGAGTATTAAATTGGGTATACCATTAAATAAATAAAATATAAATATATTTTTTATGATTTTTTCATTATATTATCATGATTATGATCAGTTTGAAGGAGGTATAAGAAGAAATAAAATTAAAAAACTCGGTTAAGAGTTATACCTCTTCTTTGGAAAACAACCTTGGGTTTACACCTTTAACCCAAAAAATTGGTCTTTTGTAAGAACACATACTCAATGTTTTATATAGATAGGTTTATAAGTGTTTTATATTGTTCATTATTGAGTTAAATGGGTTAGGACCTGTTAGTAAGAGATGAGATGTAGTGCCCCTTTATAAGTGAGGGGAGTGGCAGAGTTGTAATTTTTCTTAACTTTTAAGTATTATAAATTTCTTTCTCATATGAAAGTGGAAAAAATTCAATAAAATTAAGAATATGGGGTTGTAATTATTTAAATCCTCTCATAAAATAACCTTAATTAACATGTTTTACCCTTTTTAATGTCTTTAACTTATTACCATTGTTACAATTCATTATGAGTAAAAAATGAACATATTAAAAAAATTACCATTTTATTTGGAAATATTAAATCCATTATTAATTATTAT
This sequence comes from Viscum album, assembly GCA_963277665.1. NCBI lineage: Eukaryota > Viridiplantae > Streptophyta > Magnoliopsida > Santalales > Viscaceae > Viscum > Viscum album. The sequence goes on along the minus strand of OY728161.1, from coordinate 603,123,664 downwards.
ATATATATATATAATTAGATTAAATTAATTTTCTTTATTTTCATAAAATGTAGTGAAATAACATTATTAGAAAATTGTGCTTTAAGAATAAAAATGAACGAATAACAAAATAAAATATAATGTCAATTAAAAAGGATTTAAATATTTTATATTTAATTAAAGGGATAATATTTTACTTGGAATCCTATTCCAAAATTGGATGTTACTTTTCAATTACATGATTCAATTAAAATAAATAATTTTTTTTTAAAAATGGTAGTTTTTACTATTCACCCATAAATCATTCCTTTCAGAAAAAATCCCAATAATTAACTTTAAGACAATTTTTATATGATGACTTAAAATTTTATTTCAATTTTTTAAAATAATTTTTTTTCATGTTTCATAAATAAATTATAATATCTATTCACAAAATTCAATGAAAACCATTTTGGAACAAAATATATTTTTGGAGCATAAAATGACTTTATTATCATTCCTTGAAAGATCACTACAATTAAATGAATGTTAAGTAAAATTATTAGATATATAATATAATCATTTAATTAAAATAATTTATAAATAGTGATTAATTTAATCTAATAAGATAAAAAAGATTAGGTTTATATTAAAAAGTATAAGAAAAATATATTTTTCCTATAAATGATTTTATATTCATTTCTAACCAATTTGTAATTGATATATGATTAATTATAAATTTTATTAAGGAAATAATTTCTATATATATTTCAAAATATGGTTATTTGTATTAATACCCAAAAAACAATTGTTAGGTTATAAAGGTCATAATTAAATAATTATATTTCTATAATATATCACAGTTTGTTCAACATTACTATTGTGTATACCTAATTCTACTGATTATAGTATTATTTAATAGAAAATAAATTATTTATTAATGGGATTTCACACGTATATAGACGTAATAAAATTGAAGAACCATACCATGTGGGCTATTTGTTGTAATTTCAAAAATACAACCCACCAATATTTTGAGGATATTTAGGACCGAAATAAACAAAGGAATGGCTTGGTCTAATGAATAGAATTATCGATTTCCTGAAAATATTGAATTATATTAAGGTGAATCTAATAGTATACATAATATAGGATATCTTAGTAAAATGGTCGAATTTTTTTGATCAAACTAAATATGACTACTTTATTATTTTATAGGAACTTGAGGTATTGTATTGAAAAAAATTATATCTGCATACCTCTAATGTAAATAAATTGGTACATTTTTTTAGTATGAAGTAGGAAATTATATTTATGGTGGAATATGATGCTATTTTTGTTAACATATCTTTTTTTTTCTCCATGTGTTTCTTCAAATGAGTAACTAAAGGCACATATATTCGAATCTAAACTATGACTAGAAAATCATTCTAATATAGTCATGTATTGTATTAATGATTATATTGAAATAATAAAAGTGGTTAAAAAGGTCATCACCATGAATAATGGTGTAGGAAATAGATTTATTTATATGTATAAGTATGAGAACTCCAATTCTAGAAGTAAGTAAAAGAGGCATACCTACTCATAGATAAGCAAGATAATAGAGAATCAATCCACATGAATGGTTTGTTTTCCTTTATGAAGAAGTAACAAGATATTTTGTTTATAGTATGGTTAACTGAATCACATAAATTAAATTTGTAAAACCTTTAAATGGGACTATATTACATATAATAAAATGGGACATATCTAAATTTGTCATAATAATCATTTTAATTCTTCTAGTGGTAATAGATAAAATGTATCATAGACCTATCAGGCCCAGATTTAATAATCACATCATAATAGTTCCTAATCCAAGAACCAACTGAGTTGGAATTATTCCTAAAACACCCTATCACATAATCCAATGTAACCTTAGCATTTAATAAAGTGTTAATTTAATGGATTTTGGTAGAATTTTTATGGCTTTGAGATGATTTTCATGGATGATAAATCAGGTCCCTTGATTGTGAAAGGTTCTATCCTTCTAGACTCTAAAATTATGTAAGTATTTTTTGATACATCCACACCTGATTCACTCATTTCCTCTAATATTATAAATCAAATGTGGTTTATTATGGAAATGATTCCAAATATGATCAGTATTCAGATGCATCATGGGAAATATGAGTACAAGGGATTTAAATGTGTTGATTGTTATATAACCATCAACTGAATAAAATTTATTTGGAAATTTTATATTCTACAAATAGATATATTATATTTAATCCTAGGAATGAACTAGTTGGTAGATTTCAAATCTCATATCAATTTTCTTTGCTTGGTTTGTGAGTTTTACAACTCATGATGTATCATAACATATCTTTAATGGAGATTGGGATATTAATGCTATAGGATATTGAACTTTATAACTAATCATTGTAACTCACTATTATCAGATAACTGAAGTAAACTTTCATAATTGAAATTAAATTAAGATGATATATTTTCCAACCACTATTCAACAGAATCCAGATATGATTCTTGAAAATTATTTGTTTTACCACCTAAAAGAGAAGAGTATATTTTGATTAATCTTATTTTGGGTAAATCATATTTCACTTTCATTAGATATAATTTAACTAATTAGATATTTTGAAATTAAAATCCAATTTTTTGAATAAGAAACCGAAGCATTCATCATACCAAGTACATCAAATTATGTCTCCCAAGTGATATTCATAAGTAAGGTTGATAGTTCACCTATATTATGTGTTGACTATTAAAAACCACATAAAATTATGTTAAAACAATTACACCTTATTCCTAGAATTGATGTTATGTTTGACTAATTTAAGGGATCATAGTGGTGATCAAAAATTGATCAATGCTCGAGGTAACACCAACTCTGAGTTGGGAAAGGGGATATCTCGAAGATATCTTTTTAAAACTGATACAATAACTATGAATACTTGGTCATTCCCTTTGGTCTTTTGAATGCACCTATATTTTTTATGTCCATAATGAACTATATCTTCCATAGGATCCATGAATCATTTTTGGAATTATTTGTTGATAATATAATGGTTTATTCTTGAACCAAAAAAGAAAATTAGATTCATTTGAAGATTATATTAAAAGCATAATGTGATAATTGAATTTATAATAAATTATTTAAGAGTGTTATCTAGATATAAGATATTTCTTTCCTCATTAATCTCATTTCTAAAAAGGAATCTTAGTTTATCCTTTGAAAATTGATTTATTTATTTCAAGTAAAACACATAATAATTTTATTGAGATATATTAGTTTTTACAGTTAACATGTTATTATCATCACTTTTTCAGAATTTCTAATGTATTGATTCTTCTATAATTATTATGAAAATAATGGTTATTTCATTCACATATAATTATGGTTGTCATCAATTTTCCATGATATTTAATGTTTGTTCACTTTGGCACCTATCTTTATCATTTCAAGACTAAGATAGGGGTATGTGGTATTTTTTGATGTGTTTGGATCTAGGATAGGTTGTGTCCTTATTCAAGGAAACCATGTCATAGATTATACCTTGAATAAATTTTGAACACATGAATGTGAGTATCTAACACTTGAATTTGAGTTAACTATATTGTTCTATGTGTTAGGGACATAGTGGCACTATTTCTTCAGTGAAAATTTTACTACCTTCAATAATTATAATATCATAAAGGATATAATTTCTTGAGAGACATGAACTATAGGCAATGACATTGGATAGAGTGTCTCAAGATATTATCATTTATTTGAAGTATACATCCTTGAATGGAAATTCAGTGGTCGATGAACGAAACATAATTAATATAACATATTATTTTGGGAAGCTAGTGACTAATGGTAGTTGATGAGTGTAATCACTGACATGCTTCTAGACTGTCAGGAATACAATAATGATGCAGTTTTCTTTATGAACATTAGTTTTCCTTACTATATTGAAAAATTAATAGTGAATCAATATCATATGATAAATTTGTTACCATTATGTCAAACCTGTACTGTGAGGATAATATTGAGGGTCAACTAGTGGATGTAAAAATATATATTGGGATTTCAACAATATATTGGAATTCCTCATTCATCCTAAGAACATCTCCTTTCTATATATAATAATTATAAATGGGTTTTCCATCCAGGTATTATAAAAATGTACAAGGTAATGAAAGATCATTTTTGTGGTCAAGAATAAATATAAATATATATTATTATGTTCTATGATGTCTCACCATTAAGTATATAAATCATTAACACAAATACCCATCTGGTATGGTACTATTGATGCCCAAAACTATATAAAAATGGTAATAGATTACCATGAACATTTTCATCTGTCTACCACTGACACTTTGGAATAATGAAACTATTTTGGTGATTGTGGACCGAGTCGCCAATTTGACACGCTTTATTTCAATTCTAGTTTCTAATACCATAGAATAATTGGTGAAACTCTATATCATAAAAGTGGTAAAATTACATAGAGTGTTGATTTCTATTTTATCTAACAAAGACCCTGGATTTAACTCATGGATTTTGATGTCCTAAAATAATCCCTTAGAAACTAATTGACCATGATCATGACATATCATCCCCAAATGGTTGAACAACCATAAAATATTATCTTGACATTAGATAAAATGCTTTAAGTCTGTGTTATGGATTTTTGTAGTTTGTGGGAAGCTCTTTTTTACATAGTGTAGTTTTAATAGAATAGTAGTTATCAAGACATGAAACATATGGCTATAATAGAGGAATTTTACGGAAACCCATTTTGATTTTTACTTTGTTGGTTAAAAACATAAAAAATTTACTAATTGGACATAACCTTGTTCGTAAGATAATCAAGAAGATTTAGATGATACAAAAAATAAATAGAAATGGAATATAACCATCCGAAATAATATAATGATCATCATTTTCATCTTTTATCCTTTTTCATGAGTGTTCATGTATTCTTGAGAGTCTCTACTAGGCTCAGACATCACAATTTAGGAAATCAATGAATGTTTTATTCTTAATAAGTCAATCCATTTTAGATCCTTGAATACATTGGATATGTGGATTATTAGTGGGATTTACCACCAAGATTCATCTTGATTCATAGTGTATTTTATATATATAAATTGAAAAGTAATAGCTTAATCCTAGGTGCATGATTTAATGGGATCATGTCTCAATTGAGTTGGATGCTATATTTATAAATTTTGTGATCTGTATCTTGGACATTAAATGTAAATTCATCACTGTAAAATTTATTCTATTGATCCAAATATTGTGTAAACATGGTGAGATTCAGGAGGAGTCCTGGAAACAAGAGACTTTTATGCTAAAGCGATTATATGAACTCTTCCAAATCACCCCCAATCTCTATATTTATGAGAAATAAATACCAATGTTACAGAGAATTTTACACCCTAATTTATTGTAAATTCACTATTTATGGGGTATTTTTATCTATATAATTATTTATTATATCCTATGGTATATTATGGATGGTTTTGGAAGTGTTTGGATAACTTTTTAAGTGTTTTGGGTTTGATAATGGTTAGGGGAAACAATATATCTTCACATGGAAATATTTAGAGGTAAGAAGGATACATTTGGGTAAGTGAATAGTCTGTGTATGGGTTTGAAAAAAATTTGTGCTAACTGTGTGACTTGGAAACTTTCAAGGAAGATGTTATTCCTACAATCAGACCTCGTTTTTTCAAACCATGTGGCCTAATCATACAACATCGTTAATAAAATCCTAAAACTGGGGTTTTAACCTACAAAATCACATGAAACCCTCATTCTGCCTCCCTTATTTTAGGATCTCCATCTTGATCCCTCTTCTAGGAAATATTGGTGATCATATGCCTTCATGAGGTTAATTTTAATGAATTGGGGAGTCTTGTATCTTAGATATCGATTGAAATATTATGTTTCTCTTTCATCATCTTGATCCTCTCAATATTTTTTAAGAATAACCTTAGATCATGGCTATTATGAAAAGATATATGGTTCATGGAATGATTTTATTGAATTTCCTTGGAAAATATTGAAGTATAGGAAGGAGGAACCTAGGCTTACCTAGAATATTATATGATTCATTTAGATAAGAAACAATTTTGAGGCACATGACTTATATTTCTCTAATTTCTCATAGAAACTGATGTAATTGAAATATATATTAAATTAATTTTCATTTTTTACAAAATTTTATTTAATTACTATTGTAAAATAACCTATGTTTAAGGATTTGACACTACTATGTCGTGGGGGTCTCCCACATCATGTTTGATTGAATATTAAATTGGAAATTTTTTTTCTTTATGGAATTTTGGCTATGAGAGTTTTATATACACAAGTTTGGTATGAGTTAATGTTTCATATATACAGGATCTTTCTTTTTCAGACTTATTTTCGATGTTGAGGGTGAAAAATTCTGCATAACCATGTGAGAAATTGAGTCTAGAAGGACTAGTTTTCCACTCATGTTTTAGAACTATTTAATATACAGATTCATATATGGTTTTATGAGTTATGGATTGGTTATATCTTATGGAAATTATTATTTACATGGTTCATTTTATTAGATTTTTTTTAAAATTATTTAATTACATATTTCTCATGTTTTATGTAAATTTATAAGCTAACTTTTTCTTTTCCTAGTGGCATGTTTTGGATCTATTAGGGATTTCTGATTAATTAGATATACTCACTCCATATATATGCACACTAATGTGAATCATGATTTTTTTATCATTATACAGATAAGTTGACGATCTCATATATGACTGTTGGAGCACCATGATGTTACAATCATAGATGATGGGACATAGAGCTTAGGAGCTAGTCCAGTCCTAATATCTTGAGTGGTGCCACCTAGGTTTCATAATTCTTACATGTCAATATATTTTTTTAATTAATTTTTTATGTCCTCTCCTTTTCATACACAGATATTGTTTAGTTGTTTTTTATATTTATTTCTATTAATTTAATTTCATGCATTATATAGTGTCTTGTCATTATTTTCACTATTGTGTTTTATAGGTTTTGTATGTCTGTAAGGTAAAATCAACCCCCAAATATTTATTATTCCATTATAACTTATATCTATCCTTTGGTGTCTAGGGGAATTCCATGTAAGTTCACTCACATTTAAATCCATCCCAATCAAAATGGTTAGGGTTTGGGTGTTACAATATCATGTATGATTTTTTTCACTAGCTGAGGACCTCCATGATAAATCTCTACCACTGTTCACCCTTATCGAACATGAACTCTTTAATGTGAGGTTGTTTTATAACATATAAAAAATCACATAAAAATATATAATCATTCAATAATTCCTAATCGAAATAATTTTACTATGCTTTATGTCTATGTGTATTCTTGTTGCTTTACTTTAGTTGATAACATTTCTTAATACTTTATAATAAAAATATAAACTTCTTTATATAACATCTATTTTGAAATAAATTTTAGAAAACAAAAATCTATTCATTAATTTAAAATACTTTTTTTCCATGAAATTTTTTTCTTTAAAAATAAATATATTTTATCTTATCCATACCATTCCTCACATTATGTATTATTTTTTTTTGATTTTTCCCGTTAAAGGTTATCATAGAACAAATAAAAGTTCTAAAATATCTTCATCAACCTCAAATTTTACACAGAAATATTAGTAAATCAAGCATCATTATAAGGAGGCTAATCATGCCTCTTTGAGGGTGTATTTTTGAGTTTTAACATTCTAATTCTCCACAATATCCACATATTCTAAAAAAAACATAAAATTATAGTCATATACTATTTTTAACACCCCACTTATGGATGTTGAATCTTAAGGCATGAGTTTGTTTGTCACAATGACTTAAGGGTACTAGTTTATTACAAGACACAATCCAAAGTAGTAATATATATAAATACGTCATTAATATATTATTTTTTCATAAAAATACATAAACCAAAAACATACATTCAGATATAAAACTCTCATTTATAAATAAAAATTTTAATATAATAGTTTATTATATAAATAATTTTTTTATAAATCAAACATCCAAGGTAAATAAAAAGGATAATGTAAAAACATAATATAAAAAATATTTAACCCTAATCAACCAAATCTTCCAATATATCTTCAAATTTTATTCATAGATCACCATTAATAAATAAAATAGACTTCAAATTACCTAAATATTGATTAATCTTGTCTACTTTTCCATCTAACTGAATATATAGGGTATAAGTATAAACATAGAATGGAATCACCAATGATTATAATATGCATACATCGATGAGGAATCTATTAAATTAATTTTAATTTACAATTGAAAAATTAAATATAGTAGTTACCAAAAAATGGATATTTTAAAATAACTCCAAATCTAATACACTTAAAAATTAAAAATAATATTACATAAAAAACACACATTTTTCTAAAAAATAAATTAAATAATTGATTTAAAGAAAATTCTTAAACAATTTTTTCACTTGAAATTTAAATATTATAAAACTCTTTATATTACTAGTGTCCATTTAATTTATAATTTCACCAAATTCTTATAAACACTTAATTTACCTTAAAACCAAAATACAATCATGTAAAATAGTATATAGTTTATAAACTAAAAATTAAATTTTTGGTAAGCTAACCATCTGGAATTTTCATTTACTCAAAAAAATGAGTCATCACTCACCTGGTTCCCTCATGTTTGGGAAAACACACATCTAGACCATGAATCTAAAATAATACTTTTGGCCATTGGTTAATCCAAAAATTTCTTTCTATGATGTATACTTTTGATATATCCACTTATTAGTGGATGAAGTATGAGTGTTTCAAAATAGATCTCATGAAAATTCAATTTTCACCCATGAACACGCCAATGTAATAATTTACATACCATTCCATATCAAATAAAATTAAAAATATTAAAAGAACCATAAGATTTCTGAAAATTATTTTTTCTTCAAAATATATTTCCCCTTCAAATTTTGACATGAAAAGAAAAAACTAAAATATGTAAAATTAAAAAAACAAATAAATTCCAATAAAATTTTGTTATTTTCATATATTAAAACATCCTTTCATATGAAGACCCACAAATTTGTAAAAACACATTTATTTCTAGGTCAACATTAGAAAAAAATAAGGATTTCACATAAATAATGAATTTCAAATTAGTATATAATCATCATTAATAAAAAAACCAAATACATAGTCTAATCCCATATAAGGAATCAAAGCCTCCTATTAAAACACATCATCTTAGAATTCCCCAAAATTCGATGTCTAGGGTATCGCAATGAGATAACTCACTCTATCCCCAATCAAGATGAAAGGTGAATCTCAATCTATTCTCATAAATTCATATATGTATATATATATATGATAATATGTGTGTTGTCATAATTTTATTTTTAATTTTAATGAAAATATCCACCTATTCTAATAAATATTTTGAGTAAATAATATTTTTCTTAATTTTTCAATTTTAACCTAAATACATAAATTTATCCTCACTTTTTAACTTAAATGATTAAAATGATGTTGTAATTTTATTTACACATTAGAACTATATTTATTATCTTAAATATATAAAATTATTATGTTATTTTTTTGAAACAAATATTATTAACTTTTAATTGAATTATGTTCATTTTTATAGAAAATATACATGAATTTGAAATTAAAAAATTGTAAAAATGCATGTATTGGATTTTTTTTATTAAAATAAATCTAGGCCTATAAAAATATATTTGGGCTTCCTATAATTCAATAGAAAAATTATGAATTTAATTTTAACTTTTTGATATGAATTCTAAATATAAAAGTATTTTTTCATTTTAAAATTTTTATATATATTGGGAAAATCATTATTTAAAATTGATTTTTTAGTGGTTTTAATTTTTTATGGGAACTATTTTTTCCAAAAAGAATTTTCATTTTAATTATATAGTTCTATGTATGATGGAAATATTTCAATTAGTTAAATTTGAAATCCCAATCATATATCCCATAAAGTGTTGGGTGAACTATTTATTCTCCACTCTTCGATCAAACATAATTGGAGATTTCCATTGATTTATCTAGATAATATGATATTGATCAGTGATTAATATTTCCCTAGAATTGTATCCGTCACTAAATGGTATATTTCCTGAGGACTCCATATTTCGTCAAAAATAATTTTTCCGCTACACTTTGAATCTCAATAAACATATGAGAGATGGTTGAATTTACGATGGAATTGTTCATGTACATATACAAGCTAATGTAGTTTTTTTATTTAGATTAACATGAGGGTCATTTAGTACTACCCATGATTCCATTGTTGGTGTTGATCCATTAAAAGATGAATAATATTGTATATTAAGAATGGTGTTGTTTATAGATAATTCATGTTCAAAAGGAGGCCTTCCATATTGTGGGTACATCATTTTTTACACTGCTACTATGAAAATAGTTCCATGATTCCAATGATGTTTAATTCATAAATGGTCTCACATTTTATTCCAAATAAATCATGTAAAAATTCATTGCATAAGGGGAGTCAGTGAATCCAGGGTTATTGTAGAATCTTTTTAAGGTTCCAAACTATGAATTTTTTATTAAATACTCTGATTTGTGAACTTAGAAAGATGATTAAATATTATATTGTTAAAATGAGCTATATAGAGGTGGTTTGATTATATTTATTAATGTTCATACAAATTCACATATTCCATGTCTTGGAGTAATTGGAGATTAATTATTTCAACACCCTAGTAAATGAATGTCTTGTAGTTTTCATTCCATCCTTACAGCAACCAAGTAATCATCTATACCAATCCCCATTAAATAATATAAAATATACTTATTTTCACTTACTTGAAGGAACCCCTACACCAATTACACCATACCAAACACCCAATTCATCCCACTCAAACCAAATCCAACCCGCTTTAACCCTAATGATGACACACACAATTTCATCCCTTAACCAATTTCAATATTTACCCTACTAAATAAATTTCAATCACATAACCATGTCACACACACCCAACAAGACATCATTCCAACTCACTAGGTTCACCACCATTTTCTAAACCTCTATCCCCTACAACCCCAAGCCTTTAAAAAAATTACACAAACTAAAAAATCTATATCCTCTTTGAATTACCTAGGAACCATTTAAAATGTTTCAAAAGTGTTTTTCCAACACCTGGGGATACCCACATTACCAAATACGATAAAAAAAGAGAAGGTTTGACATTTTTCTCTCATTGAGGGACAATCACTTGAGTATATTTTCTTGTTGGGACCATTAAAAGAGGTTTATTAGTTGGCTCCACCTATAGTTTTACATATCTATATTCTTCTCTATATCAGTCAAAAAATATTATGAATAACCATTTATAAAAGTGGTCCCCTATTAAGTGAACTCTTGGTTAATTATTTCTTAATTTTTGGAATAACATTATAAAATAATTAGGTATTTTTTTTACTCTGTATTAATCTATTTAATATAATTTTTCTCTTCATTAATTAAAAAATTATATACTAGTGTCATTATTGAATGTTTGAATTTTACATGAATCTCTCCCTTCTATTTTTTTATATTTTATTTTAAATTTGATTATTATTTTATTTCTTTTTTCTTTTTCTTATTTAAGTTTTTTTTCATTTATTGTCCAAATTATATTACATTTTATGCATTATATTATTATTTCTTTTTCACCCTTTATGTGTATTATTCTTCTACATTAGTGTTATTTTTTATTCTTTTTGTTTTATTCATTTTTGATTTACATTCAAATTAAATTTTGTTATTTTATATTATAATTCAATTCTTTCCTTCCCACTTGTGTTGTGATTTTTCTATTTTATTTACAATCTGTCTTCTTATTTTATTCTTCATGGTCATGAAATCCTACATCTATCATAGAGTAATGATTGTATTTTCATTCCCAATGAGTAAATCTGAGTGGAATGTTAAGTCTTCTAGTAAATCCCATTTCGTTTGTTCAAAATATTCTCTTAAAATTATTGTATTTGGGTTTAATTTAGAGGATAAATCCCATTAATTCTATTGTAATATTATTCTTCCCCTCTTTTATAATCTAACTCTTCCCTATTTTAGAATCATTTCTTAATAGAGTGAGTTATTAAACAGTTTAGTGAAGTATTTATTCAAGGAGAGTGAATATATATTCCATAGTTCTTTAAGAAAGATAATGTTTCAGTATAAAATACATTTTATTGGAGGGTATTCCCCATTCTATAAAATAATGTAGGCTACAATGGAGATATACATTATTAATTATTACTAGTAATTTATATATTTTTAAAAAACATATATAAATTTATATGGAAAGAATCAATGAGGCCTAAAGTGATGGGAATAAGGGAATCCCCCCAAACAATTCTCACACAATCCATTGGTATGGATTCAAAGATAAAATAAGTAATTAGTAACTTATCGTGGTCACCATTTGGTACAAGGATATTGGCCCTTATATTCCCCTAACTCCTAGTGTACAATATCTCCAATTACTACTCTATAATTCTTCTATATTCTATAATTAAATAGGTAATGCTCAGATGAATGGGGGATTTCCCCAATATATACTTTATGTCTAGAGGTAATCCTGATTAAAATAAGGATATTTTAAAATTATTTGAATAGAAAACAGGGATTTTAGTTATGATAACACGATCTTCTATGATAATAAATCTTCCCCTCCATTTCATGCATTCAATTGGGAGTACATTACTAAATAACAATAACTTTTAAAACAAAATAATGATAAACCAATTTCCATTTGAATCTCTTTAAGGATATATTGGTTTTTAATAATGTCATTCCATCCATTTCATTTTAAATATACTTTATATTTTCATTTTTTGTGTTCATTCAATCAATATTCATCCTTGGTATCCATTGAATTCAAAATATAAAAACAATTATTGAAACTTTAAATATTATAAAAAATAAAAATAATAATAAATAAGGAAAAACTTTGATAAACACTCATTACTCCTCATTAAAATGATATTTGAGGATATCCACTTTCTTACCCCATAGGTTTTTATAAATTATAAAGTTACCAGTATACCATTGATAAGGTCATTATGTATCACTTTTTATCATTATTCATCAGGATAAATTTCCTTCAATATGATCTCTTCATTTTTTTTACTCTAAAAAACCAGCAATATTTATAAAATATAATGACATGAAATAAAATCTAACTAAACATGGAATTTTCATTAGATAAATTCAATTCTATGTTAGAAAAAAGTATTCAAAAATAAATAAAATAATAGTCCCTTAAAATCAAAATCAATTTCACATTCGAAATAAATACCATCATTATTGTGAGTATTGTGGAAAAATTAAAGAAAAATAAAAATTGGAAAAATAAAAGGCTTTAAAAACTAACAAGGAAGACTAAGTAAAATGATGATGTTGTTATAACTTTTTTCTACTTTGATAAAACTAAAAAAATCCAAAATATAGTAATATACACAACATATCTCATATTTCTCTTTGATCTAATAAGAGAAAAACATATATCAATATGTTCAAGATGAAATTGTTTTTATAAATTATAAAATTTTCAATTATCACTATTTCATTAGTTTTTTGATATTATACCGAAAACAAAATGGTCTGATAGGGGACTGGATAGTATATCCTTTTTATCTCACTAAGGGTGACCTCATTTAATTATAATCACATTGGTTTCACAATTTTTGTTTCATTCGGATTTTGAGGGGTGAAATGGGTTTCACTTATTTGGATACCATTTTTACTTTTCCCAGAAACTCTAAATAGTTCCCTCAACTATAGTTGGATACATACCAACATTCTAATTGCTGGAATTCATCACATTTTTTAGCCCAAAAACTCTTCATGAATTTCATTGGTTGAGAGGATGGGAGTTTTGTCTCATCGTACCCTTTTGTGGGAAATTTTTTCCTACTCCATTACTCTCTTATAGATTTAAGAAAGTTTGTGAATCTCTTATAAATACCAATACGAGACTAGTAAGCCTAAAAAAATGATTCATTGGTTAATTTTATCTTTAAAAAAATAAGGTGAGTCTCATTGATAGACCAAGGAAAGTTTAGTCTCATTAGTTAACCCATCTGTATATATTCGAGGTACTTTTTCCATTTTCCTAATGGATACTATTTAATTTATGTGATAAATTTAAATAACCAAATGCTTCAGAATGTGCTTCCACATGATGAGGTATTTAATATTCCAAGGAGTGGATTGAGCCACCATGATGAATCCAACGTATCCTGGTTATTATAGGAATAAAAACCCACATACTTCATTCCCACCCTTAGTACTGGCCCTAAGGTTTACGCCCTAATATGAGTGGTGTTCATGTCATACCAATCATCTAGAACTATATACTATGATTCCCTAGTTAGTAGAAATTCATGATTCCTAATGAAATATTAATTACATCTCCCTAAACCCACATGAGATGTGATCAGTGTGAGAAATAAGAGGGAATTGATGGTCAGTCTCATAGTGTGTGGATATGGGACTTAAGTACTGGGGCAGCCCTTAGGGTGTTTTGTATAGAGCTTGGGCCTTGAGAAGGTGTCCTACATATCTTGAGTATGGAAGGAATCAGAGTCATCATAGTTTGATTATCCCTAATCCTTATGAATGCTAAGGTGGATTATCACACTTGGGGAAATTATGATTGTCCTTAAAGATTCGGGAAGGATAGGGGATTATACCGAGATAGATTCCCTACTAACTGGGGAAATACTACAAGATGTCGGTTGTTGGGTCTTACATAATGAGGATTTACTATTGGTTTGGTCTTACATTCCAAGGCTTCCCTTATAACCCTATGGGATATAGTGAAAATGATATACTTAGTGAAACTCCCAGAGCCCATGTGAGCCATGCTCATTGTGAGAAACATGTGTTAACAAGTGATAAATTCAATTGCATTGGGTAAGGGTCTTAGAAACTGGGATCATCCAAGGAGATCAATATGAATCTTGAATCTCAAATATGTGTCCGACATATCCTAAATATGGATAGAATCAGTGTCGATGTAGTTCACCTGAATAGGGCTTACACTCTGAAGTTACCCTTTTATTCGGCACTTCCACACTGGGGATAGATGAGGCTATCAAATCCAAGGATTCCCTGGTGAACTGGACCCACTTGTCTAGAGGATGTCACATGAACCAGTTGACCTATCTGGGTGACATTACAAGATCTAGATGGTTTCCTCTAGAATATATCACATATCTTTTCTAACAAGTCTATAATGTATTGTATGTTTGGGTGACATCCCTAAAGGTAATTGAGAGTCCCAGATAACACACCTGGAGGGTTTTTTGAGTCTTGGTTGATATGCTAGAGGATGTCATGAGAGCCCATTTATATGCCTTTATTCTCTCACAATACATGGTTGACATGTCCATATGATGTCGCATGTCTTGGATGAAATCGATGTAGTACATCACAGGTCCAGGTGAATATGTCATGAGGACATCAATAGAGATTATTATTATGCCCAAGTGATTTTGAGAGACTTGGCTGAATTGAAAAGGCACTAATATTTGATTCAGGCAATGCATCTGAAGGATGTTGCGAGGCTATGGAGACAAGTCCTTGGAGACTTCAACAAGACTATAGTGATACATCCAACGGTGTCATGTAATTTTTTTTTGACATGTTCAAAGGGGTTCATGTGACTTAGGTATCATGTTGAAGGAGAATCATGAAATATGGGATATATGTCTCAGTGTTATATCATGTCTTTGGGAGGCTCATGCAAAGTGAATGTGGGTCAGTGAACATAGTTTTATTTAAGTCTTCAAACATTAGTATTTTTTGGCCTTTTCCTTGCATATTCCTTAGGTTTATTCAATTTCGTTTTATCTTGAGTCTCGCATGATTCGGTTTGCATGTGGTATGTTATTCTCATGCCCCCCAGATATCCTTCATGTGATCTTTGAATGATCATGTGATGTGTCTAGTTTCTATCACATGAATACTCTAGCTACCCACTGGTATATTATGTGATGAGAGGTTGGTTGGTCACATGAATGGTTACTCCAAGAATTTTGTTCTTATGCTCAAGAATTTCCATAGTCTATTCATCGTATCATAGTGGTAGAGGTTCATTTTTTGTACTGGGGTCGGGGATTTATAGGCCTTTCCGCCCTAATTGTTCACCAATTTTCACTATGTATCTAGTGTGACTCCAGACTGGAGTTGGTGAAGGGGGATGGTGCTACGTAGCTTTTCGAGTCTTTTTCATTCATCATTCTGAGTGTGTTTCCTGATTTTTAGTGATTGTGAGTCACTTCCATCAACAGCTCCTTTATCCAATTATTACGGATTAATGAAGACTTTCTTTATTATGCGGGTATGTCAAATGACTTTTCATCTTGACCTATAGACATGATTGAGGGCCTTCACAAGAGCTCGATGACTCTCCAGTAATACATCAGGGTTCCATGGTGAATATTCTATGAGTCTTCATGAGATCCGGTTGAATGGAGATTAGTGTTCTTCTGTAGAAAAAGAATCATAGGTACTGAAATTCATTTATCGCAGGAAGGAATTTCATCATCTCCTAAGGATTTGGTTGAGGTAGTGGATGTTTCCAACGATGTGACTGAAAAATATTTGTTCCGAACCTTAGACATATCTGTTTATATTTGGTGATACTGCATGATTAATCCGATAAATGAAATACTCATGCACCCCTTGTTGTAGAGTCCTTGGCCCGATGTTCAAAGGCCTTAATGATTTATCCTCTATGATTTCCTCTAACTAGGTTTGCCAACGTGGAGGATGGTTGTCTCCCCTCATCATCGAAGACTGTGGGTACAACCCTATCTATGAGGGATCTTGTTATGGAATATTATCCCATCATCAAGGTAAACCTAGACCTAGGTCTTAGGACTGCATCACTTTTTCAATCATTTCAATGGTATATGTGGATGAAAATATAGTTTTTTGTGTCATAAAATTCATTGGGCAAGTTCAAATATTGATAGGGTAATATTTGATTCACGTTTCCCACACTTGGATATGAATTCTTTCACTATTCTTCCATTTATTGTTAGGTGAATGAAGTTATCATTGTGTGAGAATAGAATAAGGTCTTTAAATTTAGCTTAGCAGTTTTTGAGGCTTCTTCTTCAACAATGATTAATTGGAGAGAAGTTGTGAATGAAGCTACCCAATGTGGGATGGAGGCTGTAGCTCATCAGGATAAAATTAATGCTGGAAAAATTCCAAATGATCATCTCCAGTCTAAAATTAATCACCTTCAGTTTAAAATCAACCTTCTTCAAACAGAAATATCCTAGTTTCATTATGTGCTCTAGATATTGGTAAATACCATGATGGAGAAGCAAAGACTCTCAAACATGGAAAAGAAATCTATACTTGATGTTGTTGTCAAAGTGGGGGAGCTGAAACATACTACGGATGCGGATACTAAACCTATTATTCAACTACACCAATCTATAGTATTATTGGATCAAAGGCTCACTGATCATAAAGAATCATCTAAGCATATATTACATCTAAGGTGAAGTTTTTCAATTTTTTTTGGCTTATTCATTCATAGGAGAGGCGCTGGCATGTGGAGATACCTCCTTTTACATGGTATCAATGATTATATTTTCTAAATTTTGTATTATATCATCCAATTTTCTTTCATTCATTATGTTCATGATATTTATTTTCTCTAATATTATGAGAATTTCCAACACTACCCATCTTTTCCGTGTCATCTAGTATGTATGAATGTATGGATTTGAAGATTTTTTCACTAAATGAAAATGAATTCCTTGTATCATAGCATCCCATATAGATAAATCTATATTAATTATCTAGTATAATGTATTTATTAGTAGGAAAATCATCTATTATTTGATAAGGGTGATAGTCTTGATGAGCATAGATTGATTTTTAAGTCCATATTATAGGACTTTAAATATTTTGTAGACTAAATTATTTTTTTTATTTAGTTTAGCATCTTGTTTTCTTGGACCTAGTATTTCTTTAGTTTCTGGTCATTTATCTCAGACCTAATTTTTCTTTTAGATTAACGTCTTTTAGCTCAAACCTAGTGTTTCTTAGTTTAAAGAATTTGATCTTGGAACTAATGCTTCTTTTATTTTAAGTTATTTTAGATCAGACCTAATGATCATTTTTATTTTAAGGTCTTTTAGCTCAAGGCTAATAGAATATTAGGATGGAAGACCCAGGATTACTCAAAACACTATGGGGTGATGAGTTCTATCATGGAATTTCTAGGGTTCCCAAGGATTGGAGCTCATTTCATGCAAGGATAAGAGGAATTTAGTTGGTGGGTTAAATCTCCTATGCATCAATAGAATGGTCAAGAAAATTTGATCTCCACTCCTTTAGTTGGTGGGTTAAAAGTATAATTTATACACATTCGGTCTCTACTTTATAATTCTTTCACTTAGGGTATATATAATTATGATAGAAAATGATAATTAACCTCTCTAAGTATGACTTTGAGTTATCCCTAATAGATGTTTGGTTTTTATTAACATAGGTTGTGATGAAATTTTAAGGTTTTTTTGGGTTAATTTTTATATAGAGATATAACATTTACTCATGAGAAACAAAATGAGTTTTTTTAAACTCAATTACCGACCAGGTATACCATATGGAGTGGCATACAAACTATCTTTAGTATACTAAGGGTTTCGGTTTCCTATGTAATCCTCATACCTGAGGTTAGAAAATATTCCTATCATGAAGTCCATTATAAATTTATAGCTTTCTTAGGGAAAACTTTAAACCAATCCAAAAAGTATGTGTTTAGGTATATTATTGTTCATGTCATTTGAAAAAGTATAACCATGATGGATTTTTTATCTCAAATAATGAGTATGAAATATGATATTTTTATTGAGATATATTAGAGGAGTGTACAAATATAACTAGATAAAGAAATATGATATCTTATTGTCTATTTGGTGAGGATCATGTGATGGGAACATCCATCTCGATGAATAACATGTCATGTGTTCATCCATCAGTTCATTTTATACTAGTGGAATTAATAATGTATGTATGTATATATAGGATTGACATGATATCTATCTCATAGTCACTCAATGTCTTATGAAAATGAATTATATGTTTATGCTTACTTTTATATGATATAGTTGGTAGAAATAATTATAGAAATACATGTGTTTTATGGAGATCGAGCAAGATCCATTCATAACATGAGTAGTATTGATTGTTTTATAAAGGATAATCTTTACTTAAATTTATGTATCAGATAATCGATAATTGTTTTCAATGATACAAAGACCCATGGGTTCACAATTTTTTTTGAATGAATGGGTATTTTGTTTTATAAAACATATAGAGATTATTTAAAACAATAGTTAATCCAAAAGAATTATTAATTGTTATTCACAGAGTATTTTATATGAAATGATTCATGGTGAAATTAATTATGTCATTCTAATAGTGGTTTGGAAATATTTAAAAAGAGTACTGGATATGGTTTCAACAGTTATTATATATGATACAATATGAGGTGACAATACACAAAGTCTATTTGTATTTAGTGTAAGTGGAAAATTGAGAGAGATATTCCACAAACTCTAATGTAAATATGATATATTTTAGCCTATAATATAATGTATAATATAACGATATCATATGGTATGAAATCTATGTATCAATGGAATATCATATTCCTTGAATGTCTAAATTGTAATATATAATATATTGATATCATGATAGTACCTTTATCATATCATAGTTTATGATATAGCCATAGTGTAAATGTTATGATGTGGGAAAAATAATATTTTATAATTAAATTTGGTATTCTAACATCAAATGTTAGCATTCATTACTTTACCATGTATGTATATTATTATTATTAATATTTAAAATGATGATATATTTTGACAAATCAAAATATAAATTAAATGTTAAATGTATAACTGAGGGATACAAATGTTTTATAACTACAATAATTACTCAATCATTGCATGATGTTTGATAAAATTCATATTGGATCATGTATTATCCTTGAGGCCAATATATGTATTTTATGGCCATGAAAATGGGTATACACATGTTATAAATTCATTAACTCTTGGGGAATCTTCTCCTTCTTACTTTATATCCAATACACTAACATTACATGGGAAAAAGGAGGCTCCTACCCAAGAGTTATGTGTTTATCAACATGTAGATACAGTAGGAGGATGAATTCTTTTCGTCGTTTCTTAGTTATCTTCATAAATTGATCGATTATATATAAGATACATATCCATATTTGGTGTATGTTACATTATTCATTATAAGTTTTTAATTGTTTTGGTTTTATAGAATGGACTATCATGAAATTGGTTTCTTTAACATTCACTAGTTGAATGGTTATTATTTAATCCTATGAAATCCAAGAACTAGAGTCATGTCTCAAAGTTGGACACACTCTTTGGGTCCCAAATTCCATTTTAATAATTCCTTTTATATAGGATACAAAAGCATCAATAGATATGTAATAAATGTATAACACTAAAGGTATATCTATGAATCAAATAAAAACCACTAAACTCACCTAATATAATGAAAATTGCCTATGGTTCAATCAAAGTTAAAGGGTAACCACTTACCCATGCTTCTATTCCCCACAATATATTCACATATATATTAAAATGTAATATTACAAAGAACCTACCACATACATGGAGTTATTCCATTATTTGATAATATCTCACTGTCACCAGTGCTTTTATAAGCCCATAAAGGCTAAAAATCATATTCTCAAGTGCCTATCTCCATAGAGAACTTAATTTTATTAATTTTATTCTAATTAAAATTAATTAACACATTAAATTCTATAGTCCTAAAATTAAGAATAATCAATAAAATTTTCACTAAGGGGGCTCATATAGACTAACCTCAAGAAACCAGGTATGAATTATCACTAACGTTCATCTAAACCTATTCTATGTAAATTCACAAAAATATAACTTTAAATCAATCACAAATCTCATCCAAAGTTTTCCAAAATCTAATAAAAATTTCAGATTATTACCTCTATTAAAACTTTTATAAAAATTAATACACTCTTTCTTACTAGGAATCATCTAGAATCCTCAAACAGAATTTATATCAAATAGATGAAATTAAACCATACTATTATGGAAACACACTCCCCAATTGTAATAAATTTTAGAAAGAGGAAGGATAAGTCTATAAGTGTTAGTATAGGAAGCTAAATCTCCCTAAATGATGAACAAACCCATTTATGAGAATTATATATCCATGGAGGATAGGAAGAGGGAGGAGGAACTTAAAAGGGGAAGCTTCCCATCCATTTGGAATATTTGAGGAAAGAAATATTGGATTGGAAATTAATAAGGAATCTTAAATTTACCATTTCCTCCCAGTTAAAGAGTGATTTGGTAGCCCCACTAGAAATCTAATGAGATTCCATCAGACTTCTATTGGTAATCAATAAATGTTATAATGTATTCTTATTACCACTAAACACCACCACCTCCTTATCCCAAATACTAAAGAATCACATTAGGTCCCCTCCACTTAAACATCCATCTTGAAATATACACATTAAACATATAAATATATCACAAAATTAAAATTATAGATCTAAATAAGAAAATTAAAAAATATATCTGATTCCACTCACATTGGAAACCATATTCTCGGAAAATTCACTATAATAAATAAGTGTGAGTTTTCACAACCACCAATCCAAAAAACTTATAATCTATAATAAATCATCCCATTCATATTTTTTGAACTACACTGATCCTAAAAATTTTATGAACACCCTAATTCCCAATTACAAGTTGGTCATGATCATACCCACAGTGCACCTAAACTAATAAAACAGTATAGATATAGAAAACATAATAGACAATCGCTGAATAATATAATTCAACCCATATCTGACTCATTATACTTGATCATTCATGAATCACACCACTTGATACCCACACTACATTGACCAAAATTAAAAACCTAATAGTCCATACATATTAGTTAAAATGAAATCCACCAACTCCTTGAATATGTCTCAATCTTATGGACATTAATGAACACCTAATTCACCAACATAATTCTCCAATGATAGAATTCGTTGATCTGTACTATATCATCACTCACTTAATAATAAACCTCGGAATTCTAAAAAACAATCCTCATCCTTATAATCCCATATTTGAGACATAATTATATCACAATTCCTTAATTCATTGTGTATGTCGTCATAATTTCCTAAAATAACAAACCTTTCATAGAATTGATCCCTTAACTAGTCTAATTATTAAATTTTCAATTAAATTAGTAACTGAATGTAATGAACACACCAAAAAACCCAAAATAAATACCTAAACCTATATATCCTTAATAGGGATGACATAAATAGGTTTCATGAATCTAAGACTCTATATAAAACATCAACCACCACAATTTTGGGTCCATCATACACATCACTACTAGTGCCTACTAAAACTATGCTAGAAATATGTGTCATAAAAAAATATCTAATGAGATTCTCCCCTTCATAACATTTTATTTATTTTTTTCAACACTATATAACCAAACAAATAATCTATCATTTGAACAAAAATACACATCAGAACCACTTATTTCATCCTAGCAAACTCATCCCATGAGCATCACTCTAGTGTCAGTGACTCATGGATATTCAGGAAATTTTTTTTTAAACCAATCGATGGTTTATCACCATAACCCCTTAGGCCATAAAATATAACCCAATATCAAATAATTGAATCTGTATAATGATAAAATTTTGTTCAAACCTGTTATGGATTCCATATTGACCTTGTTGGGAAAAAATCCATCAAGGCAAAATTGAAGCATTTTTTCATTGATTTTGTTTTTTGAATGATAAGTTGTGGACATCCATAGATATTTTTGAATATCTATGTTGAAAAATATTTAATATGAAGGAATGGATTCTCTAGAAGAGGTACAAAAATATCATATACAAGGTGGCACGGTTTCCCAGTGTTTTTCAAATTTTTGGGCCTCAAAATCTATAAAATGAAGAAAGGTGTTTTGGAAAAGGAAGTTGTGCAAAATATTGAAGTTGTTATGTAATGTTTCAATCAATATATTATTTGTTATTATCACAAAAAAATATGTTAAAGTAAGAAATTGTATGATAATATTTTAATTGTGCATGAAATATGAGGTTGCGCGAAAGAGTCTTACGTGCCTAATTTGACGTAAAATGGGTTTTATGCACTCTATAAAAATAAAGCATACATGGTCAGGTTGGCCTATAAATAGATGTTTTACCCCCTTATTTGAAGTGATCAACACTTAGAGAAAATAAAATCCTTGAAGTGCGTAAGAATAACATGTAATGGGAGTTTTGTGTAAGAAGGGAGTTGTGCACAATAAGGGAGTTGTGAAAAAAAAGGTTTTCCACAACAAAAGATAAATGTTTCATTAAAGGAATTAAAGTTTCATACAAGATTCCAATATGTTACATGAAAGATTGTAGTTTCCTAGTAGTACAATGGTAAAGGGGTTTTCATCAATTGGATGAAAGCGGAACTTCAATAGATCATCCATCTACAAGTAAGGATGTATTTATTAGAGATAATGAAAGGACCTAAAGGTCCATAAACTGTGAGTGGATCCCTTCCAAGTGTAGCGAGAAAGGGAAGTGAAGATGGTGATCCTTTTCATTAGCAGTGAGCTAGAGAAAGATACATAGGTAGTGACCCTTGGTAATTTAGTGAGAAGATCCTAAACTTTGTAAAGGCAGTGAGCCTGGACATAGAAGTGATCTAGCCCGAACCTTGTATTTGGTAGTGAGCTTTAGTGGATTTGTTAAATTGGAACATCACCTTTGTATTCTCCTGGAACATAGCCTAGTGAGTGAGAACCCAAAAAAATTGTTGTGTCATCTGCATGGTTTAATTTTTATTCAAAATTTGATATTGGACAAAAAGAGAAGTGTTTTTTTTATTGATGAACCAAGATCTAAAGGGATATTAGTTTTAATCTGTCATAACCTGATTCACTTCCCCTCTTGGGGTATTTGACCTATGGAACCTAACAATTGGTATAATAAAGAAAGTTTAAAAGTCAATGAATCTCTCTTAGTAGATGAAATTGAGGTTGTGAATCACATAGGGATTCAAATATTTGATTGAAACAACTTTCATTTATGGAATAATTTAATGCATCGTTACTTATGATCTTTGGAAATGGATGTTTTTATAGAATCAATGCATGGTATTTTGGCCAACGTTGATAGTGGTGATTTATAGAAAGTTGAGTAAAGAAAATTGTATGTCGACGCTAAAGGAATTAATATTTTAGGGGGATCCCTATCCAATGAAATTTATATGAAGGTGATGTCATGTAAAACATCAAATTCTATGTGGGAAAAGTTGTTGAGTATATTAGAATGAGTCTCAAAGGTCATAGAGGAAAATTGTTTTTGGCCTTTTATTTAAATCAAGTATTTTCAAGGGAGATTTGGTTTTGGATTTTTTTGGAAAAATAACAACTTCTATTTTTTTTTATAATAAATCAATTTATTTTATTAAAATTATTTCCCAAAATAATTTTATCTTATTTATAAACTTAATTCTTAAAAATGTTATTTCCCTTAAAACTATTCTTACTCAATTAAGTGTATTTATTTTAAAATTAACTTTTTCACACCTTAAGGAATTTTATTTGATTAAATTATTTTAATATTTAGAATTATAAGTATAAAATTACATAAAATTTTCAATCATAATCTTTTTCAATAAAATTAATTACTAGGGTTATAAATTAATTACCAATGTAAAAGTAAATTTGGGTAAAATTTAAAAAGATAAAAAATCCTTCAGGTACACAATTTTTCTAAAAAAGGAGTGGTTGAGGTTATTTTTAACCCAAAATAATTTTCCAGCCATATTTTTCTCATTTTTTGGCCTTTGAATCTTGAATAGTAACATCAAATTATTTAAAATGTAAGGGTTGCTCATAAAAACTTCCATTGTCCTCACTTATACAAGGGTAACATCTCCACCACTTCATGACTCGCATATCCTTTGAATTTACTTTTGAAACTCATCCAATTTTATACTAATATAACCCTATACAATTTTCAAATTCTTATTTCCCCCATTAGTTATCAAAAGGCCTTATTTTCTAAGGATAATTCTAAGTAAAATTCAAGTCCCCAACGTGATTATTACCAATTACTTAGATTTTCTCCGAAATTATCTTCTTTAATATTTATTCTATAAAAAATAATATAATGGTATTTGTATCATTTTTTAACTTTAATTTTACTATATTAAGGGTATTATAATTGCCAATTCATATTCCTCATCTATTAATAAAAACAAAATTGTTGTTTGTTTGTTATGCAAACTACTGCCTCCACAATGCAGCGTGTTTCATTTTTCATCACCACCTTACAATGATGGATCTAAGAATAATATTAAAAACTAAATATGATTTTTATTATATAATTAAGGTTATTTTATGAAAAATTGAATACTTATTATTGATATCACTAACAAATGATCATCATTAATTTAATTAATAAAAATAAGCGTAGTGAGAAGACAATTATTTATTCAAATTGTGTAAATTTTTCATATCCACTATTTATTATTCTAATTCCATATAACTCATATATATCACACTAATAAACAATAAATAATATCATCATTAATCTAGTATAATTATATTACAAATAAACTTTCTCATAATCATCCATTAATCATGGTAGGTTCATGTTTGGCTCGGTTTAACCACCTATAAGAAAAATATTGTATATTTATGTCATGGATGAATATGAGAAATTATATATAGGTATAATATGTTATAAATATTTAAATAATATTTTTTTGGTAAGTTTATATAGGAATTTAATTTATCAATTGATAAAACAACCACTGATTGATAAGAATCGCCAAAACTTTCTTGTTATCGATTTCATATTTATGTATAAAGAAAAAAACACTAATGAAATGAATTTTAAAAAAATTAAATAAATTTATGAAATCACTAGTAGTAATATTAATTATATTTTAATGATTAACTCTCTAATAATAATTAATATATACACCACAATTGTGAAACTAGTATAAATGATAAAGACTATAAACACCTCATGTAGAAAATAGAAAGATTCATATAGAGAATAACTATTTATGAATGTTATGAATAAAAATAGATATGAGTAATGATGTGTGATTAGTGTGTATATATTAGTTATATATTATTTTAAAGTGTGTTCATGGAATTTAGGAAAGTGGTAATGGTTTTCTTCTAAAATTTTCTCTCATTGAAACATGTTTGGTATTATGAACCTAATTTCATTTATGTGGTCTATATACTACCAATTTGAAATATAATATCATTAATTATCTTTAAACAATGTTATTTTAAGTTTAATTGCAATATATATATTTTAAGTGGTGTTTATTAAAGTCTCACTCAAGCTCAAAGAGTTTTCTTGGTCTCAATTATGATTCTTTGTGAAATGATACATGTTATGCACCTTGTTTCTTCTATATGGTGTTATATTAATTAAATATCACATGATTGTTCAATAAATTATTTTCCTTTAATGAATGGGATAAAATAATCCAAATCAATGTCTTTTCCAAAAAAATGACTCAATTGTTACCCCATTCGTAATAGTTTTTGGAAACTCAATTTTTTTCATTGAGTTTTGATTGTTCACTTAAAATTATTTCTTATTGGTTGGGTTAATTCAACCATTTTATTGTATAATATGGTATTATTTCATTGTATACAATTTTACCACAAAAATCCCTTTTAAAATTTTTCATGATTCATGGAGTATGTTTCCCATAAGGGATATTGATATCTCAAATCCCCTTTCTCTAAGTTAAAATGTTTTATCTTGAACTTTTCTTTTCCATGCTTGGGTTATCCCACCCTAAAATATTATAATATGATATTTTATAATCCTATTATGGAAAATGAAGTTTTAATACAAATTAATTTCATGTTAATATTCTTATAATGTGTGTTTTAAACAAAGGTGTTTTTAAAATAATAAAATGGGTTTTTCCTTTCACTTTCACATGTTTTGTCTTCATCTCCTCATTTCTCCAAGATAAAATTAATGTGTTTTCAAGGATCCATTATTATATATTTTTTTTAAAAGTGAAGGTTTTAAAATTGTTTAAAATATTCTTTTCAATTTTATTATTTAAAATTGAAATGTAAATTTGTATTTATGTCAATTTAAAAATGATTTTTAAAAGATATTTTTAGTTTTTGCTTTAATTTCCCTTATCATTATCAAAATGATTTACCATAATTGGGTTTATATTTCATGATTTATCCTATAATATGTATATATATAATAAATTTTGGGATTTAACTTTTGATATCAAAGAAATATATTCTTGATCATTTATTTTGTGATACCTTCTGAACCATTCTTTTTGTGAGTATTTTTTAATTATTTCAACACCCTCATTTGTTTCCTTTTTCACTAGGGGTGTGTTATTATAAAAACATGAAATTTATTTCTCTATATAGATTATAATCATGTTATTAAAGTATTAATATAACTATATAATCATTACCCTATATGGTGTGAACATCACATTTTGAAATTTTAGATTAGTGGATTCTCACCTAGGAAAAACATTTATTTATTTACATGGGGAAATGTATTGGAATATTATATGTTGGTATTACAATATTGATGATTATTGTAAAGTTGAATATGTATTTTTTTCACCATACACCTTATTTCTATTGATGGGTTATGATCATGTTATCCATTTTATTTTCATAGGGAAAAGAATTGATATTATTTAAGATTATTGACTGCTAATGCAGATTGATTATATACTGTCATTCTGTATCTTTAATTATATAGAAAGACACATTTTTATTTAGTAAGTGGTTGCATAGGGAATGGTATGAAATTTATTGATTAGACTTATGGTTATTTCATTGGATGTGATCAGGTGATAGGTGGGCCTGAAATTATATATCCCCTTGATGAATCGATAGGCATCAGAAGACAAAATGGGTTTGGCCATTTTCTGTATGCCTACCCAATTTATAAATATTTCATGATGGTGATCTCAATGAAAAGTAAATGTCTTTTCATGGTATTTGTTAGTTTTTTATGTGTCCTAATTCTATAAATCTGTGAACCTGAAAATATCATTCATATGTAACTAATTTAATAATCATTAATGATTTTGTAATTATGGATTATTATATATAATATTCTAAAGTTGGTATCAAATAAATGATGAAAATTATGTGTATATGAACAACACATTTTGGATTGTAGATCTGGTGTGTCATTTTTGGTATAAAAGGAAAGTTTTAGATAATTTTCGATATTAGGATGTTTCTTGATGGTAATTTAAGAGTTGATAAGTAATGTTTGATCGAAATTTCTAACCCTTTGGGATATGTACATGATTTAATATTAGGGAAATAATTCACATTTTATTTTGAGATTAGGATAACAAAACTTCAGTGAAAAACTTAGTAATGAGTATGTTTATTGGATAACAACCTAATATTTTGGTATAATATAGATTATATGGTTTTTCCTATCAATACATCAATGTAAAAATATAGTAAAGTGGATTTTTTTTGTGGCAGAGATGCACTTAGAGGTAATCAACCTAACAATGGATGGTACAGGATTGACTCAATCATAAATTTGTTGCATGGTGGGTGGGACTAAAACTAAAAAATCGGTGAGACACTCCCAATGAATATTATTTCGCTAATAAAATTCCACCTATGGACTATTATAAATTATTTAATATTTATGTGAACTAATTGGGTTAGAGGACCTAATAGATAAGTGACAACAGATAATATAGGATTGAATATGCAGAGTCATAGGTGTACCCAAAAGTATCATATGTTAAAAAATATGTATAAAGGGAAGAAATATTTGGATTGAAATTTTTATATTAAAACTTTGGATATTATTATAACCATTTAGATTCTATAATTTGGTATAAACGGAACTATGAAAATGAATCTGAGAAAGTTATATTACTAGAAATGACTATGTCTTATAATTGAATAAGAGAGTATACTTAAATGGTTGTGAATTTGAGTATGTGGTTTTGATTTTCCTGGTATTTCCTATACTATTTAGGCTGATATTTTAATAGAAATTAAATTTTTAAGAACTTATCTATTCTGATTAAGGATTAATATTTATTGATTAGATTCGTGTATATTCTAAAAGTTATGGGAATTATGTGTAATTTATAAGGATTTTTATTAAATAGTTTTACATTAAAGGTATGGAAACATATATTAAATGGTATTAATAAATTTAAAAAGTAATTTTATAACATGGTTTTATTTTTTAGGGTAATAATTGGAGATCATGTGGTTGAGTTAGGGATAACTCTCAGGTTTAATATACACTTGATGTTGAGATAATAAAGGGTGGTTTGATTTTGAAGTAGTAATTAAGACAATATTGTTAACATTTGGATTGATAATTGATTCATGATATATTTGGTGAATTTCAACACATTTTTTAGGTTATGATATAATTTTAGGAGTGTGTGACCTTATGAACTAGTGGATATTACCATTTTAAGGTTAAATATAGAGTTAATTTTATTAGTATTATATAACTTTATTATGGTATATTTACTTAGAGATTCATATAGTTTTGGGAAAGGTATTATGATGACCCAAACCTCTCAAACATAGATATTATATATTTTAAAATTAATATTAATTACCTTACACAAACATACACATGAGGATTGTAAAGGTATAGTGCCTTCATAAACATGGAAACATAAAAAATTTGTTCATGTGAGTTTTACATCATATCCCACTTAGTTCCTTATAACTACAAGACTTTTTAGATAGATCACACATAATACCTATCATAATAACCTAGGAAAAAAACATAATAAAGGGTGATATCAAATGATTAGTAAGGATAAACAACGGAGAACTATAATAATTAAATGATTATAAGGGTATGGGAACATGAGAATAATATTTAAAAACCATACCCTACATATAAAAGATAATAATATTGAGTCATGGAATAAGGATTAGAGGTTTTTAAGACATGAATCATAATAAAATAAAATAACATGGGCCATGAGGGAATATAAATGGTATAAGATGTGGAATTTTTTCATACACATAATCATAGAAAATCATTTCCTTAGTAGCCAAGGATATTTTACAAATTATCATAGTAGAATGGGTTCACTCCTAAAACCACCATAGTAGTAAATGTTCACTCCTAATACTATAATATTGAATAAAGTCCCTTAATGAAATGGGTTCAATATCCATTCAATTCATTTTTATCTCATGGAATATCACAAATTACCCAACTATTTAGAGGGATATATAGGTCCCACATATAATGTAATGAAAATCACACATATGTGTTCCATAAGATGAAAAAAAATTCATCATATCATAACCCTTAAAAAGAAATTGGCGTAACAAAACATTCATCATATTATAAACCATGAAAATGAATGGGTTTCATGTAACATTTCATCATAGAATAACCCATATAAAGGAAATGGTTTTCATAATAATCTCATCAATTAATCATATCCTAACCCATTTAAAAAAGGATAGGTTTCATAAATATATATTCATCATAATCATAACCCACTTAGATAAAGAATAATTATGGTATCATTGGATCATATCCCTAGTATATATAAGGTTACATCAATAGATGTAATATTAGATAAAAATAATTTTTAAATAACACTTGGAATATTTCTTAAGTAAAAGGTCCTTTCCACTTTGAAAAAAACTTTTTAAAATCATAAAACTTTTTCAAAATAATATTCTTTAAAAATAACCTGGGAAACTTATAAATGAATATTTAAAGACCATTTGAAATTTTCTTGAGTAAAATATCCTTTCCACTTTGAAAAACACTTTTTAAAATATAAAACATTTTAAAAATCCTTTTTAGTGAAAATAATCTTGAAAAATTATAAATCAATCTTTAAAAATCATTTAAAATATTTCTTGAGAAAAATAAACTTTCCTTTAATATCAATTTTTAATAGAAAAAAAATCATAAAACCTTTTGTAAATTTTTTTCTTTGAAAATAAACTATGAAATTATAAAAGAATATTTAAATCATTGAGTGATAATGATAGAGGGAAATTTCGAATATATTAAAACAAATATACCTTTTAAATTTTCGATAAATCCAAATGGGACTTGTTTTAAAAACAACATGAAGATTCCTTCTAAAACATTTTAAAAAAATCAAAAAAAGTTAAAATTTTGTTTAAAAAATACTTTGGATGATTTTTAGTCATTTTTTAATACATTTTTAGAAACATGGATATGGAAGAAAAAGGTTTTTCGAATGAAGAGATAAATAAATTTAGTTTTCCTTTAAAAAATTATCTTGGTATCTTGAGTACATAAAGAGAGGAAAATAAAATTAAAACATATATTTTCATGAAATAACCATAGGATAAGAAAATTTTTGGATTTATTGATAAATATATCATAATAGTATATCATCAAGCTCATAATCATAAACAATCCCAATAAACAATGATATTGTAACATCAAACCTTTAGCACTTTTGAATCTTTTAAATCATAGGAATGATTAAATAATAATTTCAAATACAACTTCTAATGTCATGAAAATATAAATATTCATGATATAACATGTCCAATGAGTAGTATATACACCTCATAGAAGAATATAGGTTCATAATATAACTTCAATACCAAAGAAAGTAATTTGAGACAAATAAATCTATTACTGCTTTGGTATCTTCTAAACCATAAACCCCATTGTATCCAGCCATGAGAGCTGGTGATAGAAAATGAATATCACTGTTTCGTGGAGTGGTAGTCCGTCGTACACAAAATCAACAGTTTAGTTTCCCATTTGATGGAAGAGGAGATGGATATAGGTTATTCCATTAACATAATAACATATAATTATATGTTAGATAATTTTTTATTATATCATAATAGTTAAAAAATATTTTTTTGAGTTGTATGAAGAAATAAAATGAGAACACAAGTTTAAGGACTATAGATCTTCTTTGGAGAACGTCTTTAGATTCAAACCTAAAGCCTTATTAAGAGAGATTAATAATAAAAATAAGGTCTCTTGGATGTGTGTAATAAAGTAAGGAAAATATTTTGTCATGTATTTTCCAAAACAAAGGTTTTTTATGTGTGAAGAGGATAGGATATGGGGTGGCATTTTATAAGTGGGGGAGATGACATTGATAGAATTTTTCAAAAATAATAAAAATTATCTATGTTTTTCACATATATCAAGGCTCAAAAATAGGTAATTATCAATCCATAGATGTGATAAGATCTAAATATGTTAATAATATGTGTGTTGTACAAGTTTCTAGGTTATTTTATACCTTATTTTTTATTTTAATCCCCGGTAAACCAGTTTTAACCTTAACTGCTATAATTATGTTTTACTATTTTTACTATTTTTACTATTTATTTTAAAAAAAAATAAGTTTAAATTATTATATAATATAAAATATTCTGATACAAAATTTTTAATCCATTTTTAAAAATTCCATTAATATATGTGTCAAAATATAATTTAAAATTGAACCTACAGACTCAAAGAAAAACCAATTTTCAAAAGATAAAATTTTCAAAATTTTAAATGTTTTTTATATCAAAATTAAATATAAAATTGATTAAATGTTAAAAGGTAAAATTCCCCATATTGATTAAATTTAAATTTATCCTTGATCACAACTCTTTTAGGTTCTCCTCGTCAAACAACAATGGATAGCTAGGTAGCTTAGTGTATAGATGACGCTCTCCCAATGTACTCAGGGTGATGTCAAGATATAAATCATGATCATATCTAACTATAAGTACAACAAGATTACATAAATAGCTGGGTATATCTCTCCTAATCAAATATCACATAAACCATGTTACACTTTACTTAATAAAAACTAGACACCACATCTATCAAAAATCATTTTATGCTCTAAATAAGGTTTACTCAGTATTTTTCCAAGATAGCCCTAATCATGGGTAGTTTATTTAATTTTTTTAAAAGATCTGAGTCATAATTCCCATTAGAATCACTACTAGAAACTATCATTCCTCATCCCATACCCATATTTTTACCAATGATTAATGATAAATTATTCCCACACACATCCAGTGTGAACCAAACCTTCCACACATAGTGGGGGTATATCCTGTACCACACAGTTCAAAACCCAACAGACACTCCTAAGACTGAACTATCAATAAGATCAAGCTAACAATGATACATGGAATGTTAGTATTAATGCATCAGGATTTCCATTGGTACTCCTATTTAAAAATATTCACCTTCTTATGCCTTGATTTATCGAATGACCATTTTCCTTAAGATGTCGTTTCAAAAATTTAAAGAGTCAAATGTGAAACCACTAGTCATCTCATCCATACACCCAAATATTTTTTCCCATAGAATCTAAATTTGATATCCCAGAACCTTAGGTTATTCTCTATAAACTCATAAATCTCCATTCTAGTAACATAAAAACTAATTGCATCCCCTGCGTCAGACAAAAAATGAGCGTATAACCAAGTTTGTTGCCTAAAAATGAATCCATAAAGCCAAATAAAACCTCTATCAAAGGTTTCCTCAATCAAAAAAACATTGCTGATCCACTAGGGTTCAAGTAAAAACTATGGGACCCTAGGTCTCCCATTTATCCCAACTGATCAAACCCCAAAACAGGGCCACATGTTTTTTCCACCTAAACCTAAGGTCTTTTTCATGAGAACCATATGTCACTTATATGAATCTATAAAATGGCACATAACACACCTAGAAACAATATTTAAAGAGTTAAAATGGAAGTAGGTGAAAATATTATTGACCTATTAGGGTGAAAACCTATCAACTAGATGTGACGGTATCATCTACCAAGCATTAACCTAACAAGTGAAAACTCTCTCTAACAATCCTTATATATGAGTGATCTCTGGAGGGTTAAAACACTAAAGAGTATAATGATAAATAGATTACACTCACTAGGTATCCACATAAGGTAGTAACCCTATAGGTTCAACTCACTAGACAACCACCCATCTAGTAGGGGGTTTCATTTCATCAATAAAGTGTCTTACCCAACTCAAACAATCAAACGGACCACCTACCATGCTTAGAAAATTATTTCAAAAGTATAAAAATTTATTATCCCCATAGAAGATATCATAATGAGATAACCCCTAATTTAACATAGGGTGTTGACCTTTTAACTAGTAACACCAAATAAGTCACTAGGATCTACCATATATCCTTTATGTTCAAGAAATAATTTAAAAATGGACAACTGAGACCTATGGACAAAGCTCATGTCTCCATTCAAAGCATCTCTCAAGGAAAAAATAGAACTAACCCATATATAAGGGTCTGTTATACAACACTTATAAAAGGTTTCATTGTAATTAATTTAATTTATTCTCATTTATTACAATATTTTAAGCACCCATGTGTAAGAAATATCAAGTACCAGTTATGAAGTAAAATTTTACTAAGCACTTTATTTAGCTGGCACTATATAGTATTATGAAATTAATCTCATTATTTAATTTTAATAATTATTTAGCTATAATTTCTCAAAATC
The DNA here is from genome assembly GCA_963277665.1 of Viscum album. Classification (NCBI taxonomy): domain Eukaryota; kingdom Viridiplantae; phylum Streptophyta; class Magnoliopsida; order Santalales; family Viscaceae; genus Viscum; species Viscum album. The sequence goes on along the minus strand of OY728161.1, from coordinate 603,089,000 downwards.
TAGATTATTTAATGAAAATTTTAATTCCAATATTTAGAGGAAAAGACCGTTTAGTTTGTAACTATCATTTTAATTATATAACACCTCATAATAATTAATCATAAAATTAAATAAGAGGTATTTTATTAATTAAAGGGGATTTTTCAAGTAATATTCCACCATACATTTAAATGTAATACTGTATAAGTGGCTTTAGAAAATTTAAATAACCATACCATTTTTTATAATTATATCACCCATGGGGTTAAGTACCAAGGAATATAAATAATAAGGCAACATATGTGGGTCTTGTTAGTTTATTTGAGATTTTAAAACACTCATAGTGGGTTTATAACATAATAATGTGGTTTTAAGACTCACCTATAGGGGCCAAGACAAGCATATATGGATTCAATCTTATGGGTCATCATGCCCAAGTTATAGAGGTACTAGCCTTCATAAAGGCATCCAGTTTATGTAAGATATTTAAATTTATCGAAAATCATGGTTCAATTAAATGCATTATCATTACTAAATTATGAAGTTACATGACTTTATAAGTTACAATTTTCATTAATGTAACTGAAAATAAGTTTTTACCCTAAGTATCAAAATATAAAAAGTATATATATGATGGTTTGATTATATGGGTTTCCATTTCCAATTTATAAAGGAACATACTCTCTATAAACTGCTTTTAGAACCCATTTAATCATAACCACTAATTTCTCATCCCATGAAAACAATGGTTCATGGCTCAAACATGACATAATTGGTTAGTTAAGGTGCCACCATCAAGATATTTGGAAAACACTATTTAGGATGATACAGACACTTTAATTACCAATCATATATCCTAACTATAACAAGGCATGCTATCACATAGTGAGTAATACAGGTATATAAGTAGAAAATCCTAGAATAATGGTATACTGATGCAGTGACCCATCAATTATCATTGGATTGAGAGTGTAACAAGTCATTACTAGTCCTTAAGAAACATCCCCAAGGTGCCAAAGGCTGGCAATAAATGCTGAAGGGTTTCAAATATAATTGGGGGATGATTTACCCTTTAAAAAAATAAACCCATCCATTAACCATTCACTATATGATGCACGAAACAATGAAATACCAATGAAAAATTCATTTATATTAAACCACATCAGAGTAACAAATAGCGGAAGATCAAACCAAACATCAAGGTACACAGTGGAAGAACAATGCGAGACTATCAAAAGACACCACAACTCCGTGGTCCACAAGCCCCAAGCTCCACAGCATCTCCCAAACATCCCCATGAGCCATTAGTAATGAGATGCTTTACCTTTTCCTGTGTCTCAGAATAAAACATCTACAAAAGCACCAAAGTGAAAAATTAGGGGTGAGTATAAAACTCAGTAGGTTTTCCCCAATGACTTCCCTACTCACGCCACTAGGATAGAAGAGTTATCCTCATTTATATAAAAACATATTATATAAAAAAAATTCACCAAAGTAGTTTATAACTAAATATAAACATGTTTTTCAAAATTATCCATGATCAAAAGCATCAAACTGAAATTTAAACCATCTTTTCCAAAGCGTTATTTTTCCATAAAAATAACCAAACAATTTTCCAAACCATTTCACAAACATCTCGTTTTAGCATTCCCAACCATTTCACAAACCCGTGAAATCAACCATGCATGCATCATTATGATAGTTCCATACTAATGAGTGGTTTGTCGTCGATCTACCAAGTCGTCACAATGTAATTACTTCCCAAGTGCCATTACACCTTTTTCACCGAGCACAAGGTCATATTTCAACCAAGCCTCGTACATATAGTTACCACATACCATTAAACGTTTCGCACCGAGCACAAGGTCCTATTTCAACCAAGCCCCATACATGCAATATGAACACACACCACACATTCCCAAAAATCATTTCCAATCATCCTTTCAATAAAACACCTTTTATTGAAAACCATTTTCCATCCAAACCAAGTGTGTTCAAACAATTCATACCATTTCAATAAATCTTCCTTTTTATTGAAAACCAAATCCATCAAAACCATTTCAATAAAACACCTTTTTTATTGAAAACCCATTTCTCATCAAACCATTTACAATTCTAGTAATTTCATAATTTAAAATGAACATTTTAAATTCAAATATCCAAGTCACTTTGCAAACAATTCACCAAGATTTCACAATTTCATCAAAACCATAAATCATCACTAAAGAAGATTTATTCTATGCTTTTCACAATAAATTCTGTTCAAATAACCAATTTGAAACTAAGATAACCAATTCTAACAAGAGGAGACAGGATTGAATCCACTTACCTCAACAAAAAGGAGAAACCAAGCAACAGTTGAAGAACGCTCAAGAACACCGGGTCAAATCTACAAAAACCCACCTTAGATCTCTTCTCCTAACACAACCAAGACCAAATATCATCATATTTGGAATCCACACACTTGGATCCACCCATAACAGGAATAGATATAAGAAACTGAGAGAATAACAGAAGTAGATCTGAGTAGATCTAAGTAAACGATCATTAACAAAGGAGAACGATCACATACCTCAAGAATCTGGCATCGACTCACCATGATAAGCCTTCGGATCACCTCCAGAATAATGGGAGAACCCTATTTGACCTTAAGACAACCAAAATACCAAGTTAGGTCCGCTTATGGGGCTTTAATGAGGCAATTAGAGGCAAATAGAGTTATATCCACAATTTAAGGATCTAATTTTAAGTGGCTGCACGGTTAGTCCGCGCGGTTTGACAAACTGTGCGCTAACCGTGCGTTAGCTACTGACTCGGCCACCCTTCCCACAGAGCCTCATCACACGGTTTCCCTTAACTATTTGTTGACTGTGTGGAAGCCACTGCCTCCACAGTCAGCCACGCACAGTTTGGCCGCATAGTTTAGACAAACTATGCACCACCTGTGCACCTTCTTCATTGCTTCAAACATCACTCCAGGATCTCCTGACTCTCCCATACGTCACCCTTATCATTTAAAACCAAGAAAACCATAAAGTAAGGGTTATATACATGAAACCGGGGGTACTAAATTCTCCCCACCATTGGCCTTTCTGTCCCCCAAAAGTAGAAAGCCAAGGCATGCCTGAAAGAGTTCTGGCCACTGCTCTTTTATTTCTTTCTCGTGTTCCCAAGCCTCTTCCTAAATCTAACCATGTTGCCAAAAAACCCACACTAGACTGATTATTTTTCCTCGCAAGACTTTATCCTACCTATCCACAATCTGCAGCGTGATATGTACGGATGAAGCATCCGGCTCTAGGTCAACATGATCACATCTGATCACATAGTTAGCATCAGGATGATACTTCTTCAGTTGAGATACCTATAACACATTATGCACTGAACTGAACCATGTTGGTAATGCTAACCAATACGCCACCTCACAAACCTATTCCAGTATCTCAAAATGGACTATATATTAAGGAGATAACTTTCCATATTTCCCAAAACGACAATGTCCAAGCCTTGGAGAGATTCTCAAAAAGACATGATCACTCACCGCAAAAGACAACGGTCTTCAGCGATGATCCGCATATGATTTCGGATGGCTCTGTTCCGTCTCCATCCTTTTTTTTATCAACTGAATCTTCTCTGTTGTTTCTTGGACAAGGCTCGGCCAAATTAGTGAAGTCTCACATATTTCCACCTAGCATAGTGGAGAACGACAAGGACGCCCATACAATGCTTCAAACGGAGCCATGTGTATTGAGGCCTGATAACTGTTATTGTATGAGAACTCCACTAAGGTTATATGCTCCTCCCATGAGCCCCCAAAATACATTACACTAGCCTGCAACATGTATTCCAATGTTTGTATCATCCGTTCGGATTTTCTATTCATCTGAGGATGATACGCCGTGCTCATCGTCAACTGAGCACCTAGGGATTGCTGTAATGATTTCCAGAAATGAGATGTGAACCTCGAATATCTATCTGAGACTATAGACATTGGTACCCCATGCCTCTTTAACAATTCTCGGATATATAGTTTTGAAAGATCTTCCACCGTATGGGTTTCACAAATAGGGATGAAATGGGCCGACTTGGTTAGGCGATCCACTATCACGTAAATGGAATCGTGTTTCCAGACCGTTCATGGAAGAACTATAACAAAATCCATTGTTATCTACTCCTATTTCCTCACTGGTATAGGTAAAGACTGTAATATACCATCTGGTCTCTGATGATCTGCTTTAAACTGCTGATAAGTTAAGCATCACGAGACGAACTCGGCCACCTTCATTTTCATGTCGCTCCACCAAAACTGCGCCTTTAGAGCCTTATACATCTTCTGTGTACCCGGATATACAGCCCATCTTGAGTGGTGGTAAGCATTAAATAGTTTTTCTTGACAAACTATAGGTACAACCATCTGATCTCTCAATCACAAAACTGAACCCGCTTCCAGTTTCCAACCATCAATGGTCTCCCCACCATTGATTTTTGAACTCATTACCAGACATTTAGCATCAAATGTTTGTGCCTCTTTGACCACTTTTACCAGATCAGAAACAAGCGTAGCTGAAAAGAAAACCGCAACATCACCTTGGTTTTCACATTCCACATGCATGTCGGCTAAGACCGACATCAACTGCCATTCTTCTAAATCTTCCTTCTCCAACTGAGCATACGACTTACTGCTTAATGCATCAGCCACCGAATTTCCCTTACCTGGTGTATACATTAAGTCAAAGTCAAACATTTGAAGATACTGCATCCATCTCCTCTACCTCAGATTCAAATCTTGATGTGAGAAATTGTGTTTCAATCTTTTTTGATCCGTAAACACAGTAAATTTTTCACCAAAGAGATAATGTCTCCATGTTATCAAAGTATGGACAACTACAGCCAACTCCAAATCATGTGTTGGGTAATTTTTCTCATGCACCCTCAATTTCCATTAGCCATAAGCAACCACATGGTCTCCTTGCATGAGAACACAACCCAACCCTATTCCCAAAGCATCACAATACACCACATTTCCTTGCCCTCATTCTGGAAAGATTATGATAGGTGCTGATGTAAGGTGAACTTTCAACTCTTGAACAGATCTCTGACATTCCTCAGTCCATTGAAATGCACTGTTCTTCTTTTTCAATGATTTCATAGGCGAAGCTAGTCTTGATAACTCACAGACAAAGCATCGGTAATAACCAGCTAGACCAAGAAAACTTCGTATTTTGAAGGCATTCTTCGGTGGTTGCCAAGAAAGAACAACTTCTATATTTTCTGGATCCACTGAAACACATTTATCAGAAACAACATGTCCCAGAAAGCGTACCTCTTGTATCCAAAAATTGCTCTTTGATAATTTGGAAAAGAACTAATGGTCTTTCAATATTTCCAACACTATCGTCAAGTGTTTCTCATGCTCATCTCTTGTTCTTGAATACACCAGTATGTCATCCACAAACACCACAACAAAAGAATTCATATATCGCTGAAATATCTGATTCATCAATGCCATAAAGACTGCAGGTGCATTCATAAGACCAAAAGGCATGACTACATATTCGTAGTGGCCATATCAGCTTCTGAAGGCTGTCTTCAGAATATCCTCCTTCTCAACTCGCAAATGGTGATATCCTGACCGCAAGTCAATCTTGTAGAACCACTGAGCTCCCCTCAATTTATCAAATAGGTCATCAGTGCGTGGAAGTAGATATTTGTTCTTAATCATATCTTGTTTATGTTTACGATAATCAACACATAGCCGAAGAGTTCCATTTTCTTTCTTTACAAACAAAACTGGTGATGCCCACGGAGACAGGCTTGGACGAATGAAACCCTTTCTTTCCATCTCATCTAACTACACTTTCAATTCCTTTACCTCCCTTGGTTCCATCCTATAAGATAGAAGTGAGATAAGACTGGTCCCTAGAAGGAGATCAATTGTAAACTCGAATTCTCTTACAGGTGGTAATCCTGAGATGTTTTTAGGAAAAATATCAGGAAATTGATCCACCATAACTAAAAAACTATCTTCCTCACTCTCTTCCAATGATTCCAAAGTCAACACTACCAATTTTTAAGATATCGTTCCCACCATTAGTGCCAACAAGGTCTTTGAACTTTTCTTTTCCATCCTCTCTCCTTTGAAGAGATGCTCAATGTCGTCCTTAGTCGTGAAACTAACTGTTCTCCCATAACAGTTGATGTGAGCCTTAAACCTTGTAAACCAATCCATACCCAGGATTACATCATAGACATCCATATCCAACATAGATATGTCCCATTTCATCTTAACTCCATCAACAGTTATAGCACATGCTCTACACACGAAGGCTTGACATTCTCTATCACCAAGATGAGTTTTCAGTTTCAAGACAGAAGGCATCATTTTCAGTTTTAAGTTCATAAAATCAGTAATACGATAAGAAAGAAAGGAATGAGATGCACCATTATCGAACAACACTTGCATGAGGGTAGAATTTGAAAGAATCATACCCCTCACCGTAGATGGTCCAGCATGATCATCGACCATCATCTGCTCATCTCCATACAATTACTTTGTTTCTGAACTTTGCTCCTTATTGCCTTATTGAGATTGCACTACCTGAGGAGTCATGGTATTCCTGGAATCACCATAACTAGCTCTGTTCTACTGTCGAGACTGATTTTTCTTTCCTCTCCCTTTTGAATCATATGATGCTTGTGATGCCTGAGAAGTGTCCTGAACACCCGATCATGGAGCACTGCGACAATATTGCTGAAGATGGCCCATCTTGTTGCAATTGTGGCATGCTCTCAGTGGTTTTTTACATTCTCGTTTCATGGGATTAGTTGAACCACATTGAAAGAAACATTCTTTGCTCTGGGGTCATGGAGGAAGGTTGACTGATCCTGACGTCTAGTTCTGATTCTCATTCCAACCTTGTAAGTAGGTGTCCCTCTTCTGCTTGTTCCCAGCATTGGAGTTCCCACCCATTCTTGTGGGTATCGTCATGCCTCCTCCTATCGATCCCGAGATATCACGTTCAGTTACCGTTGCTCTGTTCACCATCTCTATATAATCCATAATACAGAGCACTGCAATATTCGATCGAATCTCCTACCTTAGCCCCGATTCGAAGATGCATGCCTTCAAAGAAGAACTTACCGCAACCTCTTGTGAAAAACAGACTAAATTAATGAACTTAGCTGCATACTCTGTGATAGTGAGGCTCTCCTGTTTCAAGCTGAATAAGTCCATCATTTTCTGGATCTTAAACGTGTAAGGATAGAATTTTTTGTTAAACAATTCTTAAAAATCCTCCCATGTAATGCCTTCATCCAATTTAGCATGCACTGCTAAATCCCACCGATGACATGAAAGATCCTCAAGCATATATGTCGCTAGATTTACTTTCAACTCCACTGGGGTGCCGATGAAATCAAATATACGATTCATCCTACTTAGCCACACCTCTGCCTTCTAGGGTTCAGAATCACCCCTAAATTTTGGTGGATTCAGCTTCATGAACTGGATGGTATGATCCACATGTCGTGGTTCATTCCTCTGGTTCCCCGTATCCACAAATTGAAAAGCATGGAAAATACTCTGAACCAGCTCTTGGTTCACACGTGGTTCAGGTGCAACCACATTCTCCATAACTTCATCTGGTTGGTTTCGACGATGCCTACCGGGTTCCATTTTCTAAACCAACAACAAACTCTGTCAATCTCACTCTCTATCAACTTTTGGATTAGAATCTAAAATTCTATCAAATCAAATATCACAAAATTGTTCTCAAACAACCTTTTTACATGTTCAACCATTTTTTAAAACATTCAACGTACTTTTTGAAAATAATCCGTTTTCAAAATACACCAAATACCATTTTTTCAAAGTCTTTAGATTAAAAAAAATTCCGCATTTTTCAAAAATTATCACCTTTCACAAAATTCTTTTTCATTCCTTACAATGAGATATGAAATCCTAGTGGGAATTCATTCCTCTAAAATTCATGTCATGCTCCTCCCATTGGCTAAAGCCATGACAATGATATTTCCAACATTCTAGAAGTGTTTCCAAAACACTTATGTACCCAACACTCTGGTAACATGAAGTTCAGCATGAACATGTTTACTACGTCCTTTTATGCTATAAATTTCATGTTCCGACAATCCTACTCCTCTCTAAGATTTTGACCCACGAAATAGACAAGAATGAATTTCAACTCCAGACCAAGAACATCGATGACCTCTTGTTAGGAAAGGACCAAACAAGCTGATACCATTTGTAATGACCTGCCAATTCTCATTGGCTTGAGAGTGCAATGAGTCATTACTAGGCCCTAAGTGACATAAGATTCCAAAGGCTAGAAATAAATGTGCAAGGGTTTCAAATACAATTGGGGGACGATTTACCCTTTATGAAAATAAACCCATCCATTAACCATTCACTATATGATGCATGAAATAATGAAAGACCAATCACAACTTCATTTATCTTAAACCACATCAGAGTACACAACAGCGGAAGATTAAACCAAAAATCAAGGTACACAGCTGAAGAACAACACGAGACTCTCAAAATACACCCCAACTCTGTGGTCCAGAATCTCTAAGCTCCACAGCATCTCCCAAACATCACCAAGATCCATTAGTAATGAGATGCTTTACCATTACCTGCGTCTTAGAATACAACATCTGCAAAAGTACCAATGTGCCAAAGTAGGGGTGAGTATAAAACTCAGTAAGTTTTCGACAATGACTTACCTACTAATTCCTCTAGGACAGAAGAGTTAGCCACATTTATATAAAAACATTTTATATAAAACATTTTCACCAAAGAAGTTTATAACTAAATATAAACATGTTTTCCAGAACAATCCATGCTCAAGAGCATCAAAGTGCTATTTAAACTAGCTTTTCCAACACGTTATTTTTCCAGAAAAATAACCAAACAAATTTCCAAACCATTTCACAAACATCCCGTTTTAGCATTCCCAACCATTTCACAAACCCGTAAAATCAACCATGCATGCATCATTTTGACAGTTCCATACTCATGAGCAGTTTCTCATCGATCTACCAAGTCATCACAAGGTTATTACTTTCCATGTGCCATTACAACCTTGGCACCGAGCACAAGGTCATATTTCAACCAATCCTCATACATATAGCTAACACGTTCTATTAAACGTTTGGCACTGAGCACAAGGTACTATTTCAACTAAGCCTCGTACATGCAATATGAACACACACCACACATTCCCAACAATCATTACAAATCATCCTTTCAATAAAAACCTTTTATTGAAAACCATTTTCCATCCAAACCAAGTGTGTTCAAACAATTCAAACCATTTCAATAAAGCTGCCTTTTTGTTGAAAACCAAATCCATCAAAACCATTTCAATAAAACACCCTTTTTATTGAAAACCCATTTATCATCAAACCATTTACAATTCTAGCAATTTCATAATTTAAAATCAACATTTTAAATTCAAATAGCCATGTCACTTTGCATACAATTCACCAAGATTTCACAATTTCATCAAAACCATAAATCATCACTAAAGAAGATTTATTCCATGATTTTCACAATAAATTCCATTCAAATAACCAATTTTAAACTAATACAACCAATTATAACAATAGAATTCGAGAATGAAGCCACCTACCTCAACAAAAATGCAAAAACAATCAACGAACGAAGAACGCTCAAGAACACCTGGTCAAATCTCCAAAAACCCACCTTAGATCTCTTCTCCTAACACAACCAAGACCAAATCTCATCATATTTGGCATCCAAACTCTTAGATCTACCCATAATGGGTGTAGATCTAAGAAACTGAGAGAAGACAATAAGTAGATCTTAGTAGATCTAAGAAAACGATCAAGAACGAAGGAGAACGATCACATACCTAAAGAATCCGGCTTCAACTCACCAAGAGAATCCTTTGGATCACCTCTAGAATGATGGGAGAACCATCTTTGACCTTAAGAGAACCAAAATCCCATGTTAGGGCTGATTAGAATCTTTAATGAGGAAATTAGAGGAAAAACGAGTTAGATCCACAATTTAAGGATCTAATTTTAAGTGACTGCATGGTTAGTCCGCACGGTTTGACAAGTTGTGCGTTAGATACTACCTCGGCCACCCTTCTCGCATAGCCTCATTGCACAGTTTCCCTTAATCATGCCCCGACCATGCGGAATCCACTGCCTCCACAGTCAGCCACGCACGGTTTGGCCGCACGGTTTAGACAAACAGTGCGCCGCCCGTGCACCTTCCCCTTTGATTCAAACTTCACTCCAGGATCTCCCGAATCTCCCATATGTTGCCCTTATCTTTTAAAACCAATAAAAGCATAAATTAATGGTTACATACAAGAAATTGGGGGTACTATAACTGATAACCATGCTGAATAATCACACAAACATGGAATATAGATAAGCATGATAATTATCTACAAAACATTGTATGCTAATAATAATGCTAATTATATGTGATTCTTATGTGCCTACAATGATATATGAATACACCCCTTCTTTTCCCATATTACGATAAGAGTAAAATACCATAAAATAAATAAATCTATAACCAACCAAAGTATTGCAGTCACCCAAGGTGAAATAATAATAAACTGTAATAACATCCCATGAAACTTGATCTATACCCAATGTGAGGGTTGGTCAGACCCAGGCACAAACTATTTACCATGTTTTGACACATTTTTTGTCTCCTTTCATCCATTCAAAAAATACTAAGATAAAGGAAAATAATTATCTGATACCATTTGTATTATCTCGTCCCAACTCATGGAATAATAGTTATTGAACCGCATATCCACATGGCCTCAATAATGACTCCCCATACATCAAATTCTTATGACTAGAAGAAAGGTTGTAAAAGTTGTATAGTGGGGATAATACACACTATGGATCAGTAACAATAACATGATGGAATCATAATAAATGAATGTAAATTAAAGAAAATAATAACTGAAAAATGATAATAAATAAATAACAAAGAAAAATCTAAATTAATATACATGAATGAAAATGAAGATTCATAAATACAAGCTATAAACATATAGTATATTCATATAATAGGGCTAGACTGGTAAATAAATAAATAAATAAAATACTTTAACTCTAGAAGGTAGCCCAAGAACATGCATAGCCACTACTCCCAATATTCCATGTCCAGTCCTAGTCCATAAATAAAAAATAGAATAGAGCACAGTCATGTTTCTAATCTACAACTAGGACATCTAATTGTAAGCCAATCATTTTCTTGAAGAGGATGTGAGAAATAATCAATAGGCCACAACCAACAGAATCTGAAGTAATCCAATCTGTGAATAAAGAACGAAGAAACATTGTGCAGGTATAATAAAAAAAAGTAAATAAATAATGTAATCAAGTCAAGATAAGGTTCTTCATGGACACCTGGAAAACCATACCTGCTTCGACCTAAGATAGAATGTATCTAAACATGTGTTATCATTTATATATATGCAAACAAGTAAACCTATATATTCACAGATATATATGCACCATCAAGGATATGAGGTGTAAGATGAATGAATCCACATAACATTAATATAATTAGTTTCATATTTTAAGTAAGGGATGACATGAATGATAGTATGATAAAATATAACATAATATGGGTCTCATATTTTATGTATGGGTTATATGACCATGCATCAGAATAAGGGATGCAGAGAACCATGTCTGATAATCCCAATCAATGATTCCAAACACCATGTTCAACATCCTCATAAAGGGGGGTGAAACATCATTTACAATAACCCAAATTATGAGAAATTTCATGTACATTATCTTAATAAAGGGTGGTGAAATTCCATGTACGAGAAACCATATTATGTAAAATTCCATGTCCAGCATCCTAGACCAAGGGGGTGTGAAACATCATATCCAAAAACCCTAATCAAGGGTTTTCAGTAATAATATAGTATGATGTAATCTCAATTTCATAGTGATCCCATAACCAAGGTGTTCCATAAAGATTAATCTAGGTATTTCTCAAGGTGTGGTTTACTTTCATTACATGTTACTATTATCATTTAAATATTGGCCACGAGAAAATCCATGTCATTATCAATCAAACTATGAAATTATGTTATTCCATTTATCAATAACCAAGAAGGATATGGGAAGAACCCATGCCTCACACAATTCATCGTGATACATTTCATTATACAATTCTGTTACATGTAATTCATAGGGTCATGTATAAATGCATGCCTCAATAAATTTCAATTCAAAACATTTAATGAACGGGTTCATCCATAAATGATTGAAGACAAAATATGGTATTAAACCATTTTAATGGTCAATTAACAATCCCAAACCCACCTTGGGAGGTGTATTGGTTGTATATGAAATTTTAAAAGTATTAAGGAGTTTAGAGAACATGCCCAATGGGTGGTTTATTCATAGGGGAAGGGCAATATATGTTAGATCCCAGAATCCATTAAGCTATGTCCCTATTTAAAATTTTGTTTCAAAATATATTTATTGGGTAATGAAATGGGTATGGGTACTATATTGGGTATTCGGGGTGTTCCAGAGGTTCGGGTCAAGATAGAGGGAAGAACTAGGCTAATATGTGCAAGGCACACGGTTGGCGCATAGTTAAGAAAACCGTGTAGAATATCTAGGTAACCGAGAATCCTTGGATAGAGGATTAACGCATGATCAACACATGTTCTATAAAACTGTGTGTCCTACCTAGGTAACTGTGAAACCCATATCCCATTGGATAGTGTCTTACACAAGGTTTGTGCACGGTTTGGTAAACTGTGCAGGTAATCCATGTAGCCCATAAAAGTTGGGAAAATTTACAAAATTACCATTACATAATTTTTATGTTCTACCCAATTTTTTCTCCCACTCTATTCCTCTCAACCCTAATAATGAACCAAGACCTTAAATAACATCCAAGGATCTATTTCTCTAATTTATAAACCATTTGGGATGTTGTTGGATCCGAATCAAAGATTCGGGTGAGTCTAATCTTCTTTTTTCTTCACTTTTTTTATTAAGTCTTGTATCTTGGGAAATATTCTTCTGAATCCATAAAATATTATTTTTTTGGTGGAATATAGGTTGAGGATTATAGAGGTGTTTTTATTGGGATCTAATGATACATTTAAGGGAGTATTCATTGTCGGATTTGAGGTAGGTGGTCCACAAGTTATATCCCATTATTTTGTAATAGATCTTTGCATGTGTGTTGATATATTTATTCTCTATTATTGTTATTTGAATGCCTTTTTTAGGGTTTGGAAAAATTAACAACTAAATAATGATTTGAAACCCTCACAATCTATGTGGGATGCGTCGAGAATAATTTGACCAATTTGGGGCCACCCATGGGTGTGCCTACATTCCCAAACCTAGGAATTAAATATTTTAAGGGTGGAATTGATGCGTAATAACATAGATCCCTTATTGAAAATGTTAATATGATTAATTGAGTTGAATATGGAATATTTATAGTTATTCCTAGGTTTATAATGGCTTAAGGGGTTATTCGTAATGTATTATTAATGGGGTAATTGAGTTAAATGTGATCATTCAAAAGGGGTTATGAATTATGTTGAGATGCCCAAAAGAAATAGTATATATGAAATGATGAGCATGTTAAATTAGAAATGGGTTGAGTATTGTAGATCATATAAATGGGTTGCATATGGGAATTGATGGATATATTTAATGGGTTATTATATGGGAATTTGGGGCATATCTAATGGGTTGAATGTCATAAGGTGGTTTTGTTATGCGATATAAGAATTTTTCTTGAAATTCACAAGTGGTAAAATTATTGAGAAATGATAAATAGGCTAAATGGGATAATGTTTGGCGATTCATGAATATTTTATAATGTATGGAAGTTGTTGAATATACTTAATGGGTTAATTCATGCAAATTGGAATCAGGCTAGATGGCTATGAATTTTAAATAGAAATGTGTTAATGGGTAATGTAATAGTATTAATTTCCATGTCGATGGTTATGGGATGTGATTTTTATTTTATTTGGTTGTTCTTGTTTGTTATATTTTATGTGTGTGGTGAATGGATAAATTATTATGTGAACATGGCTTGGTAGATTGGGTTACTGTCATGAGGATCTACTCCCATGTTCCGAGTTAGAATGAGCCTCCTCCACCCCAAAATGCATTGGTTAGGGAAGGGGATTGAGGATTTATTCCCCTAATGGTTTCATTCTACCTAGACTAAGGCTTTGAGGTGAGGATAATGTGTTGATGTGGTGTGTATATCCCTAGTGAGATAGGGACTTGACTTATTCACTTGTGAATATAGATTTATTGCCTTATACTCATGTGTAGATTGTTTATATTCCAATCACATGAAACATGTGATAAAATGGATTAAGTAATGCAAATGGTATAAGTAATGAAATTGGAAAAATTATATGAATAAATTAAGTGAACATTGTAACTAATGGAACCTGAACTATCCCTTGTTTACTTACCATTTATTTAACATTTTCATGCACCATCTATTTATACTGGATATTGTGTAGACACCATTGGTGGTGTCCTACTATGTTTTGTACTCACACCCTACTTGGGACATCATTGGGTACCAAAGCAGACTTCAATATAGCAGGTTCGGATAAGGTAAAGGGCTTAGTGCAAGGGAGTTTATTAGGTCTTGGAATTTTCATAGATGAGGATCTATACATGGAGTCAAGACCTTTTTTGTGATTTCATTGTTTTTTTTTATTTTTCGGTTTTGTCCACTTGGCACTGCATCATAACATGACATATTTACTATTGGTTACGGTTTGTAACCTATTTTGGGATATGGTTATTGTATTTTATTTCCACTATCCTATTTATTTTCTTTTATGTCTTACTATGTTAAAGGTGGTATAGTCTCCCCACATTCCTTTTAGACCCTCACTACTAGTCATCAACCTATAGCGTACAGAGAGGCATGCTTGAGGTCATGTGGTGACCCAGCTCGGGGCACCAGTTTAGTAGATTTCAGGTCAATAACGTTAAAAAGTGGTACCATTTTAGTTCCTTTTCTCTTTATTTTGTCTTAATATTTAGGGATGGTATATTAGAGTCTAGGAAGTGTCGGACCTTCGTAATGAGCTCATGTTTGGGAGTAGCTAACCTATTTATGTGGGAAAACCCCAAGTCACACGGGGTGGGAATTGTTGTTCATGGTATGTGTTGTTACAGTTGAATGATATTTCACCATTGGGTGATGTGCATGTTGGGTGATGTGACTATTTTATGATATTTTTCTCATGGCCAGAATGTCATGAGCTTGTGCATTCATGCATCATTTTTATAACCTAAGGATATAGGTGGCCTACATCACAATAGGCACACACGGGATGGGTGTGTGGGGCATGAAGAGTAGAATTCATTACACTCCTTTTCGAATTTAAAGAACATGGTGTCTAATGAAGATTATGAAAATTGATAAAAAAATAAAATTTAAATAATTATTAAGGAATTGTTTTTAATGAAAGGTATAAATGGGTAAAAATTAGGATTGTAAAAATTTTTGAAATAGGGAATTTGTTTCAGAGAAAATATTTCTGTTTTGAAAGAGGAAATGGTTTAAAAGGGGTGCATGAAGAAAGACATATTATGAAGAATTTTAGTTTACCCATGTTTACCATGATTTATGTTAGGTATTGTAGAGTGTAGTTTTCTATGTGTGATGAGGATTGTTGGGATAGTGTATCTAGAGTAGATTATTTAAGTTTGATAGTGTAAGATCTTATCCATTTGTGGTTAATACAGTCGATCATTCTTTAAAGTGTTTGGTGAGAAAAAAAATTTAGATTATGTTCATGAATAGGTCAAGGACATTAAAATGTTTGTTGAATGGGTAATTTAAGATGTGAGTGGTGTATTTCAAAGAATGTGGTGAAGTTAATTATAAAATAGTGTGTAGTAGTGGAAATTTTTGGTGAACTATGTAATGGGTATTCCTTGTGTTGTCAATTTGACAGTGTAGGGGTGGTTTTGGGTAGTGATATTTCTCTTGTTTGATACCTTGTATTTGGTTTGTAAGACATTTATGGTTATCATATTTCATAGGATATGTTTTTAGATCACCCTCGGTAGGGTTGTGGGCAAGGAGTTGTTAGGTAATGTGAGTGTTGAAACACCTGTGGATGTTGATTGTACCAAGTGTATCTTGGACCGTAAGTATAGTTCCTATGATTTTTTGACCTCGTGTGTAGGGACCCTAGAGATTTGTGTTTTGGATTCTGAAGATGTTTTTTTGGATCATCATGTCGATGTACGGGTATAGTTACCTTTAGGGTGGAACCTAGATTAAATATTTGTTTGGTGTGCTAGGCATAGTGTGTATCAGAATAGGGGTGCGTGAGTTTTGTTCCCTAACATTTCTTTGTTCATAACTTAATGTGTGTGGATTTTAAAGAGGACTGGTGGATTCTTTTTATTGCGACTCTAATTTAGGGAGACGATATCATTCAACCTTCAAGGTGACCTATGAGAGAGGTCGGATGGTGTTCTAGGTGATTTTTGTTGTGTTTCGCATAGGTTTATGCCTTGGACCTTGTCATTGGGACATAGATAGTGTTACTAGATGTGGGTTCAACATGGAGGGATTAGTGGAATATTGATGGTTAGTGTTGCGACCTGGGTTGTGGCTCCACCTAGACAAATTTGGTAAAATCATGGGTGAACTCATAGGATACTATACTAACTATGTGGGTTCCTTGGAATATGAAACATGGGTGAGATATAGAGTACTTATTGGGGCTGATGAGGCTGACTAACCAAGAGGCATGGTTAGGTGATTAAGAGGGTGTTGGGCTATGATTATGTAACGATTGTCTTGTGGGTGACTATTGGTTTGATTGGTGTGGTGGACCTTTGGGTTTCGATTGTTAACTATTAGGGGAGTGCTAAAAGATATTGAGTGGTGTGGTAAAAGGAGTTCTATAGGAATCATTGGTTCATGGTTTCATGGTGGATGGTCATGGAACGGTGGTGAGTCTTGGTTGGCGATCACGCTTGAGAGTGAGGGTTAAGTAATGATGGGATGTGTATGGTAGGGAAACATGGAATATTTGGAAGATCATGTTGTCCCATAGAGGTAGATGATATTGGTAATGGATAATTTGGTAGTGGTATTATTCCACAACTTCTTAGCATACCTCATCTAGTGATGAATATACCCAACATCTTGACATTGTCCCGGGTACGTTGAGAAGCTCTGGTTTTATGCCAAGAGACTAGAAGTTATTTTTCTTGAATGAGTACATCATTTAGTTTACACTCATGGGGAAGTATATTTGGATTTGTATAGTGTGATATTCACCATCAACAGTTTCTGAGTAAGCTTCTCAAGATAGATGGAGGGTCGACAAACATTGTTCATACCATACATGGAAGTAGGGAATGGGAATTGGGTGATGATCATTTTCTAATTTTGGGGAAAATATAGATATCCATGTCTATGTTTAGGGGTTTTTCTTTTTATTGACTGTAAATCATGTGGTGGAAATCTCTCATGGAGAACAATGGTATCGATACTCCTAAGGTGGGGAGTGATAAATCAGTCATGTATGTGGAGAGGAGAAAATTGAGTTGATTTAGTGACACCGAGATTCCAATGTGGAACCTGTGAGGTGCACACTGGGTCTCTTAGAGGGGATAGGTGAGCCATGATCAAGTTTTTTTATTTATCCAAGAGGTATATTTGAGATCATGGTAGTTTTATAGGTATTTAAAATGTTTGTATTAAGCTATCGAAGGGGGTGGAAAGATGTAACAATTGTTAGTGGCAAGAGTGGTTGGGTTATATAACACCAATGAAAATCCAAATTATACATGGGAATATGTATTTGGGTTGTAATGTAATGTCTTTAAATTTAGGTAACCTTGACCATGTGATGTTTTTCCATGCCAATGGTGAAGCTAAACGATCCAGGATGAGTCGATTAGGGATAGATCGACTTGGCTAGGAGTGGGGAATAGATGTGAAAAGTTTTAAATCTTATTTGGTGGATATTGGGGGTGAGGAGTGTCATTAAAATTTCATAATTGGTTTTGGTGAAAACATAGACTTCTTTAGTTAGTGTATGAATGGTAGGAGTTCTTGTGTTTCTAATGGTTAGGTGCAATGGAGCCCGATGATGGTTTGGGGGGAAGTGATGCAGTGCAAGAAGAATTCTACCAAAGGTCGGGGATGAACTCAGTGGGCACATTGGATGATGGTGATAAGATTAAAGTTAGTAATCACCATGAGAAGGTGAAAAGAGGTAGCATGTCATCAACAGAATATGGGTGTTTTGGGACAGGCCAGTCGGGGTGGCCCAACACAATAGGGTAATCAGGAATGGATGTGATGAATTGTTCTGCACCTCTTGTTTGATGTTACAGCAGAAAGTTCCATTTATAAATGAACCAATGGTTGAGTAAGTTCAAGTTTATATTATTCTTCATATGTATAGTTTAGGAATGTTCTTCTTGGCTGTTTCAATGACAAGTCCAGATTCCAATACATGGTAATATCCCAAGGGATGTTTGAGCACAGAGATCTGGAACATGTCAGGTATGTTGTGAAGGTTGAGTTAATATTTTGGTGGTCTTTCGTTGATAGTGGGGTGAAAAATAATGGTTGATGGAAAAGTTAACCATAATGGTAAAGTGTTTTTTTATGACATTATTTTAGTTTCCAGTTGGAGGGACTTGGGTTATCATCATTCAAGTAGGCTAGCCTTAATAGTGAGTATTGGCACGAGTTTAGTCGTTTGAGTTCCAGAGATATTTGGTTACTTTTGGGTGTATGATTATGGGATGGGATCATCGGGACATGAGTAGTGGATCTACATAAGTTTAGAAATTTGGTTGGAAAGATCATGTGTTTTCCTTTGGGTGATATTAGGATTTTTTCACCATTAGAATTTTAAAGCTGAGTAAAATAACACTAAGTGATTTAGGCCATGAGTTGCAAAGAGGAATGAACAGATGGGTTGATGATTGGTTACTCTATGATAGTATGATGCTATGTGTGAATTTTTTGTGTTCTGTGAATTTGGAATTATTGCCTATGTTTTACATATGAGCTTCTAGTGGTTAATTTATGGTTGAAGTTGATGTGTCCTTTAAGGAATATCTAGTATGTGTTGTGGGTTGTAGTAAGAAAGTCTTGTGGGTTAAGAACGT
The DNA here is from genome assembly GCA_963277665.1 of Viscum album. Lineage (NCBI taxonomy): Eukaryota > Viridiplantae > Streptophyta > Magnoliopsida > Santalales > Viscaceae > Viscum > Viscum album. Next base: position 603,069,821 of record OY728161.1, on the reverse strand, counting down.
ACCTTTGGTTCAGGTTTTATAGAAGCATGGTAATGTTTAATAGGAAACTTGGGTAAAGGGAATGGATAAGTGGGCCTAGTGTCTTGATCTACTGGTCTTATAAGCCTAGTAATGCTTGGGAATGTTGTTCGAGGATGAACCGTTATAAGGTATGGAGGTTGTATGATCTCGAACATCATTAAGCTAAGTCCCTATTTATATTTTGGTTTAAATAACTCATTTTGTAGTAATGAAATTATTATTTAGAGTATTTTAGGTCTTGGGGATGTTCTAGAGGTCTACAAAATGAGAAAGGGAATAACTGGACTAATTTGTGCAAGGTGCACGATTAGTGCATGATTAAGAAAACCGTGTGGAATTTCCATGTAACAATGTAGCCTTGGATAGAGCCTTAACACACAGTTGACACAAAGTCTATAAAACTATGTGGCCCACCCAGGTAATCGTGTGACCCAGATCCCCTTGGAATGTGTCTTATGCACGATTTTGTAAAATGTGCGAGTAAACTGTGTGTTCTAGTAAAGTTGGGAAAATTATAAAATTTCCATTACAGGATTTTTATTCCCTACCCAAATTTTCCTCCCATTATCTCCCACTCAAAAATAATGACAGGCAAAGACCTCCAAGAGATTCCAAGGATTGATATCTCTTATTTCTAAGATATTTTGGATACCATTAGATGTGAATAGAATATCTAGTTGAGTTTAATCTTCTCTTTTCTTCACTTTCCAGATTAGCGATTATATCTTTGTAAAGATTCTACTAAAGCCCTAAAATATTATTTTTCTAGTGGAATATAGGTTTAGTATTAGAGAGGTGTTTGTATCAGGATCTAAGGATACATTTCACGGTATGTTCATCATCAGATTCGAGGTAGGTGGTCTACAAGGTATATCATATAGTTTTCTTATAGATTTCTGCGTGTGTGTTGAGATATTGATTCCCTCTTGTTGTGATTTTAATTCCATTACTGGGGTTTGTAACAAATAACATATAAATAATTATTTGAAACCCTCATGATCCTTGTGGGATGTTTTGAGGATGATTTGACCAATTTGGGTCCACCCATGGGGTGTGCCAAATAAACCCGAACCTAGGAATTGACAAGTTTAAGTGTGAAATTGACGTGTAATAACATAGAACCCTTTTTGAAAATGTTAATATGGTTAATTGAGTTGAATATGGAATATTTATAGTTATTCCTAGGTTGATAATGGCTTAAGGGTTTTTTTGTCATGACTTAGTAATGGGGTAATTGAGTTAAATGAAATTGTTTCAAAGGGGTTATGAATTATGTTGATATTCCAGAAATAATTTGTATATATGAAATGATTTTCATGTTAAATTGAAAATGGATTGAGAATTATAGAGAATGTAAATAGGTTTCATAAGGGAATTGATGGATATATTAAATGTGTTATTACATGGGAATTAGGGGGTATAACTAATGGGCTTAATTTGATAAGGTGGTTGTGTTATGTGATATAATAATTGTACTTGAAATGAACAAGTGGGAAAATTCTTTAAACATGATAAATATGCTATATGGGATAATGTATGGTGATTCATGAATATTGGATAATCTATTGAGGTTATTGAATATAATTAATGGTTTAAGGAACGAGAATGGGAATTGGGTAAGATGGATATGAATTGTAAATGGAAAATGTGTTAATGGGTTATGGAATAGTATTAATTTCTATATTGATGGTTATGGGATGTAACTATTATTTTATTTGGTTGTGTTTGGTTGTGATATAGTATGTGTGTGGTGAATGGATAAATAAGGATGTACACATGGCTTGGTAGAGTGGGGAATTGACATGAGGATCTACTCTAATGATTCAAGTTAGACTAAGGCTCTAAACTCCACCCCAAAATTCATGGGTTAGGGAAGGGGATGAAGTATTTATTCTCCTAATAGTTTTATTTCACCCTAACTGAGGCTTCGAGGTGAGGATAATGTTTTGATGTGATGTGTATATCCCTAGTGAGATAGGGAATTGACTTATTCTCTTAGGCATAGGGATTGATTTCTTAGAAATCATTTGTAAATGATGTATATTACTAACCCATGGAACATTTGATAAAAATGGATTAAGTAATGAAGATTTTATTTTAATGAAATTTGGAAAAATACTAGGAATAAATTAAGTAATCCTTGTTAACTAATGCCACCCAAACTATCCCTTATTTACCTACCATTTATTTATCACTTTCATGCACTATATATTTTGACTAGATATTTTGTAGACACCATTGGTGGTGGCCTACTGATATTTATACTCACACCCTACTCAGGCCACTGTTGGGTACCCAAGAAGAATTCATTGTTGCTATTTTAGATAAGGGAAAGGGTTTGGTGCTAAGGAGTTGAGTCGGACTTTGAATATGCCTGGATGATGATCATGACATGGAGTCAAGAACATTTTAGTTATTACTCTATTTTTATTTATTTTTGGGTTTTTTCTACTTAGCATTGCATCATGACATGACATATTTACTGTTGGTTGTGGTTTGTACCCTATTTTGTGTGATGGTTATTTATGCTTGTTCATTGTTTATTGTATGTTACTTCCAATAACATATTTATTTTATACTTTGGATTACTCTAGTAAAGAGGGTATAGTCTCCCCATGTGACTTTTAGACCATCACTTCTAGTTAGAAACCTATGGAATATGGGGAGCCGCACTTGAGACCATGTGGTGACCTAGCTTGGGGAACCAATTTAGTGAATTCTGGTTCGAGGATGTCATAATAGATATTATTATGTAATTTAAATCACCTTAAGATGTGGTTGGAGATAATTTCATCAGCCTCCAACCATGTACGAGATCCATATCAAGTATAGAAAATTTCTTGGGGATCAATTTAAGTCATTTAAAATTTTGGTAGAAACATGCAAGAAGGTCTAGTGTGTATCGCAATGGAAATTTTTATAAAAAAATGAAACTTTAAGGGAAAGGAATATATACCTCCTACCTAATTATTAGAATGCTTCACTCATCCATTTTCAACCTTTGATTTGATCCAAAACAATAGAAATCCAAATAATAGGAAAACAACCTAAAAATAGGGTATATTAACTTTCATAGAAATAAATACTAATATGGAAATATTAATGGAGAGAAGAAGGAAGCGGGGTGATAGAATAAGTGAGGTTGATCCAACATGGTGGGAGGTTACTAATTCCATTTCTGAAAAATGGAGATACTTCCATGCCTAGAGAAGAGAGTTAGGGAGATATCCCATGGAAAGTGGGATTACTATGCATGAATAGGAGGAGAAATGAGGGGGAAAGCTTAAGGAATAGGAGGAAAAAAGGTCATTTCAATAACTATAAATAGAAACATGGTTTGGAAAACCATGTGATAACTATGTGTTTCTAATTATAAATAATTCACATGTCACAGAATTTGTCTCACATGGTTGGTAAACCATGTGATAACCATATGATTTTCACTATCCAAGCACGCCTACCTGCACGGTTGCAGTGCACATTTAAACAAACTATAATCCAACCATGTGTACTCCCTCTAATAACATACACTAAGTTACACAGTTTCCCCAAGAGGGACACACAGTTTCAATAAAACATGTCTCAATACTAATAGGATACATAGTTTGGGATTCATAGTTAAAACTAATCATGTTTCAATTGTGGTCCCTTTTCCACTTCTCTATAAATTTATTTTTTGAAGCCTGATGATTCTGAAACTCATATGAGCTCTTGGGAAGTTTCTTGACACGTAAAACACCTCTTAAAACAACACTTTTAAATATCCCAACACTCGTAATTACAATCTAAATATCACTCTATTATTTGGCCCACCCACCAAATGAAGAAACCCAATTTCCTCTAAAAATATCAACTATTCCAAAACATGAGACTTTACAAAAAAATTAAAGATCCAAATTCAATTTAATTATATTAAAAAATTAATATAAAATGTTTGACATAATCACCTCACATAAAAAAACTAAATCCTATCAAAATACTTTGGAAAAAAATCCAAGTACACAAGCATATCCCAAGCCCAAGCCCATTCCTTGGCTCTAATTCACGGTTACCCTTTATCAAAATCTAATTAGTCATGAAGATGTGTTGTGTATAAAAATATATATATGGACTATTTTCTTATTCAAAATCTAATTAGTCATGAATATGTGTGGGAATCACATTCAAACATAAGATTAGTATCCAATTTTTTTCTTCTTTACAATATTTTTTTATTTTTTATTTCATTTTTTATTCTTTTTTTCAACCACAATAGAGATAAAAATACCAAATCTTGGAAAGAAAACTATGGATTCACAACAAAAAAGTATAAAAACTGCACATTTTTTTAAATTTCATTCTCCATAATAGAGATTTAAACATAAATCTATACATTACAACTATGTAGTCACAATACCAAATTGTTGAACACCACAAATTAGAACAAAACATTGCTATGTATGGTATTTTTTTATACTAAAATTAAACTTAAAGTGACCCCAAACCCTATTCTATGATAAATGGACCCCAAGAACTCAAACTCACACCCCACAATACAAAGGACATGCATTGGGGAATTTAGAATAAATATATGAAAAAGTATATTGTGAAAATAAAATCTGACAACTACTATACCCAAAATTTAACCTAAAGTTGAACAAATATTATAATTTAGGCATCAAAATATTTTATCATTCAATTTTCATGTTTCAAAACATACATTATAAAAAAATGTAAAATAAAATAAAATTTTATATAAAATACAAAAAATAATAAAATAATGTTTTCATCAAAATTGTAGACTCCCCCTCCACATAGAATTTATAATGCCTTCAGTGTTGAAATAGAATAAAAGATAGAGTTCAAAATAGGAATGAAATTTGGGGAGAGAAGTTTGTGGAAGGGATTTTAAATGAAAACATGTAGAAAAATTACCAGTTTTGAAGATTAATACCTAATAATATGTAATTAGTAATTCATAATCCATGTCACATGTAAGATCCCCATAGATAACTGAAGACTACTATTGAACTCTTGATAGAATTTGGTTCCATAAAAAATCCACAACTTCTTCGGTGAAAAAATATCATAATTAAATAGAATCATGGCATAGTGTAAACTCCATCGGTCTCCCTTTACTAAAATAAAATCAAAAACCAAAATATAGATTAAAAATAAAACCATTTATATTTTTTATTTTGGTTTAATGGAAAAAATAAAGAAAATATAAAAGGAATCCGAGTTTCCTCCTGGAAAGCACTTAGTTTAAAGTTTCTATCTTGACATGGATCCCCAACTTACCCAATACCAAATATCAACATATTAAAGATTAAATTTGTCACCAATTCAATAATGTTGTGATTTAGTCTCCATTGGTCTTAGTAGGAAGGTTTTTAAATTGATTTAAGAACAATCTTATAGGTCCCTAGGTATGGGAAAATCCCATAAATATTGAAAAGGGTCCATCAAATTTCTTTCTTAATCATGATTAAGAAATTAAGGATATTTTTCTCATCATTATATTTGTGAGAGGATTAAATGGAAAACAAAAGTTGTTGGATATCCCCTATGATGTAATGCTTGAAAAAGGAAGGATAGACCTTCAGTTTGAACGTGGGTTGGTTGAAATTTCCAAAATAATATTGGAAATTTGAATCAAAATTATTTTCTTTTACAAAAAATTTAGTAATAATTAGTTCCCTTAAAAAATATTTTTTAACCCCCAAATTTTTCATTTCAGTTTTAGAGGATGATACAAACCCAGAGTTCATGATTTTTTCAAATGGTTCAATGGTTTTTGGATCTTAAAAATCAACATTGAAGTAATATTCAGGATACTCAATCCATGATGTAAAATTCACATATTTTGAATGTATAAAATCAATTCCTCTTAATTTAATCACCCATATACAATTCCATCATGTTACTCAGGTTTACTTTTGACATTACCTAACTAATTCAATTCATTATACAACTCTGATTTTTCATATTCTAAATTTGGTTCTTCAGAATTTTCCTTTGATTTTAAAACCTCTGATGGTTTGGGAATAAATAGGTTAAGTTTTTAATTATTTTTCCCACTCTTGGAAATAATCACGGCTTGTATTTTCTCATTAAGGTATTTTGTGTAACTAGATTTTTTAATCAATGTTGAGTAAGTGACAACCTGATTGGTCATATTCTCCATAACTATTTCAATTCATTGTAGTTATAATCATAATGAAAAAATATCATAATTTATTCTCTCTATTTATTAACACAATTGATCAAGTAATGTCTATGGAATATATTGGATAGAAGTTTTAGTTATTAGGGTTTTAAAATTTCATGGGTTGGAATGTTCTCTACATTTTTAGGATTTAGGATATGTAGTGGATTGAGAAATTGATTATCACACAAATAGAATTCAGGATTTTAATTCTACCACAGATTGAAGTTGTTTTATTCTTAAACATATTAAGTATTTAGATCATTCACCACCATTAAGGGTATCCCTCTAATAATATCCTTTATTAATGAAATGGTTGATAATTTTTTAGTTTTTTGGTAATGTTAATCAAAAAATTTTCAAACTTGGTCAATTAATTAAAATTTATTCACAGTCATATATTCTATTTATTTGATCATACTAAGGATGGAAGCAATATCAGCTTCAAAGATTTCATTATAAATTATAGTGTGTATCCTATCAAGGCTTGATCAAATAAATTCCCAAAATTAATGTATACATAATGTAGATTTTCTATTTGATTTATATCTTGGTTTATAATGGGGTAATATTGAAGATAATCCAATGTTGTAAGGACCCTGGATCCATTAACTCAAATTTGGATGTTAATTTATTACATTGAAAAAATATACATGTGGTCACATCCCGAAGGACCAAATAGTTTAGTAGTCTTCATAAAATAGATACATATATTCTTCCCATTTTACATGGGAATAAAATATATAACATAATGAGAGTAATTATTCTACATCCTTGAATTCATTAAAATATTCCTTCTTTATATCCAATATAAAAGAAACAAAATAAGGGTTATATTAGATGCTATATAATGGTTACATACAATGGAATATATCATTATTAAATAATTCATAATCAATATAGCAAGGTAAAAAATAAAAATATGTTCTATTTAATCAATAACTTGAGAAAAATGAATATTATAGTCGGAATAAATGATAATCAAATAATATCATATAACTAATAACATGATCTTGAAATTTATCCATGGATAACATAAGTATTGAAATAATACTATGGAAATTTATAAATAATCTCATAATGATTGAGTTCATAATGAGAGACATCTTAAAAATACCATCGAGTCGTTGTTCTAAGACATCTTCCATAAATGGGTTAGGCTTCAGGGAAATACCCAAACTAGTTTATCTCATGAGACTTACCAATGCATCAAGGGGATATAGTGGGCCTCATATGTCACTTAATAAGTCCAATTAATTCATCATATGAAAGAATATAACAAAAATTAAATATATAAACAATATTATTGAAAAACTAGCATATGAAATATTGATTTTTCCCTAGTAAAACTGATCATAACCCATCCAGAGAAAGAATAATGAGGGTATAATTACAACATATCCCCATTTTAGTATAATTAGAATGATATTTTATTTTCATTGATGATTATAAATATAATTAAAATATTATTAAATCATTTTTGGGGAAAAAATCATTTCATTTTCAAATTCAGTTTTAAAAACTAAAAAATATAGAATATTAAAAATATAATTTTCTTTGAAAAGAACCATGTAAACTTATTATGGAAGCTTTTAATCATTGATCAATGATAATGTTGGCAGATTCTATTCATTGTATTAGTTAAAATAAAATACTAACCTTACACAATTGTAAAAAAGAAAAAAAGATACCTCATTTAGAAAATGACAAGAAGATTACTTTAAAACAATTTTTAAATAATCAAACATGGGTAAATATGAATTTAAAAAATCATTTAAGAATAGTGAAAATATTCTTAAAAATATTTTTAGAAAATATTGACATGGAATAGAAATGATTTTTTAACAAAGAGAAAAATAAATCCAATTTTCCTTAAAAACTATTTTGGTATTTTGAGTACTTAAAGTGATGAAAATGATAGGAAAAATATACTTTGATAAAATAACTAGATCAGAATAAAATTCATGAGTTTATTGAGAGATATATTATAATAAATCATTATCTAAAAATTATTCATAAATAATCCTGATAAACAACGAGATTGTAACATAAAACCCTTCAGCTTTGGTAATATTTGAACCCTAAGCCCCATGAAATAATAGCTTCAAATGAAACTTTAAATATAGTGAACATGAAGATAATCATGATATAACATGTAAAATGTGTATTATATACACCATATAAATTAAATTAGGTGAATAACAATAAAATATGCCTCAATGAAGGTAAATTGAGAAGAAATATCTTACCTCTGGTTCGACTCAACACGTATGTTGTTTATCTTATAGAATAATAAACATATATAAATTATTTACTTTCTTAAGAACCATTTTCAAGTTTATTATTCATTTTATTTTATTTATTCTCATGTTATCTAAAATTACTTAATAAATTAAGTTCACATTGAACGTTTTGATGATATTCATCTCATATGTCAAAAATGACTTTAGTAGGTTGAATATGGTCAATGATGTCGTTATTACATCATCTAAAAAATAATAATCATGGAATAAATAAAATTTTTTATACATTAATTATTCTTTTAAAACCAACCATGAGATATGGTTATGAAAAATGAACTGTGTTACAAGTGTGGAGACGGTAGGTTGTACATACGCATGAGTAATGATTCTGTTTTTCAAATATCTTGATAGAATGAATGTAAGTATTATTTTGTAATTATATAATTATAATTATATCATAAATACCATATTATTTTTTAAAATAAAATTATAGAAATCATCCATTTTATGTGGTGATGGAAAATGAATCACATCGATTCATGGAGATGGAAGTCCACACATATGCACGAATGATGTTTTCATATTTCAATGGATGAAAAGGTAAGAAATTAGATGGTATATTATCTTTTTATAAGGATAAATATTTCATTAATGTCATATTTAAATATTAAATCCATAATTATAACCATTTTTTATAGGAGGTGATGGAAAATGAATTACATCATTTCGTGAGGCGTTGGTCTTCCACACACACGAACGATGGTCTCATTTCCCATTTGAAGGAAGAGTATATTAATATAGGGTATAAAATTAACATAAAAACATAAAAATATATATAATATACTATTGTTATTATTTCATCTTGTTTGAAAAATATTTTTATGTTTTTATAAGAATAAATAAAACTAAAACATTCAGTATCAATACACACCTCTTCTTCATACACCCTCCTTTACTTTAAAACTTGAGCTCTCTTTGGTTGTTTTTCTACAAACAATTAGACCTATAAATGTTTTACGAGATTTTATTAATGTATTTGGTAAGGTATTAACCAAAAAAATGGATATTTAAGTGAGGATAATAGAGTAGAGGGGGTTCCCTTTTTTACGATAGGGGAGGTGCACTTTTGGAATTTCTTAAAGTATTAAATTAAAATAAATTATTCTTTATGTAAAAATGGAAACAAATAGATATAATTAGAAGATAATATTATAATAAGTAAAAATCGTCTCAAATTATATAATTTAAAAAAAATGGTTATGTTTTCACCCTTATCTTTCAGTTTCAATCCTCTATTAACCCTTTTGATAATTATCACAATATTAAATTTTTCTACCATTTAAGGTCCAAAAGTATTACCATAAAAGGAAAAAAGACCCATAAATAGACCACGGATGATTTTAAAAACAATATACCTTTAAGTTTTCCAAATTTAATATTTTAATGAACTTTAAATTATTTAATAAAATATTATTTATTATAAAATATTATTAATGTTATTTTTGACACTATTTATTTAATATTACTTTAAATACATTAATAAAATGTTAAAATTCAAATCTAATCATTAAAAAATTCCCTAAAATGTCATATATAGCTTTAAAATATAGGGAACATAATTATTTATTAAAATTATATCAAATTAATATTTCAAAATTAATTTATTTTATACTTCTATTAATTTAATAAATATTATATTAGTGTTGCGCAAACATTTAAGATAATTATTTAATCACTAAAATTTATAAATATAATTTATTCATGAATATAATTTCCTTATTCAAAAAATTACCCTTAATATTTTTTCATCTCTTTATTTTTCACTACGAGAACCCAAAACAGATATTTAAAATTAATAGTGACATTTTTTAACTTTCTTCCATTTAAATAATATATAGGTCCCTTTCAGGGAAGTGTCCATTAAATAAATAATTTTCAATACTAAGGTTATAAAGGTATAATTATTTTCATTTAATAATAATTATGATGAAGTTTTATGATCGTTTCTCTTAGTTTTAACCTAGATTAACCTGATTTACCATTTATTGAGGTGATAATTTTTACCACAGTTGTTATTCATATTAGCCAAAAATAAAAGGTTCTTATTTACCAAATTTGAACCTCCTGATTTAAAATATGGAATCGTTTTTTTAATATTAAATTTTTTTAAGTGGAAGTAATTAATTTAAAATGAAAATTAAAAATTCAATAAAAATTCATTTTTTAGACAAATATCATTTTATGTGTAAAGTTTTTTTATGCCAAATTATCATAAAATTGATTTCAAAAAATGTAATAGAATTATTAATAATATAATGTAATTAATTTTAATTTTAAATAATTTTAATTTTAAATAATTTTCAAGAAAAATTTGACTTTATAAATCCTTGAAACAAAAATATAGTTTTCAATAAAATTTGTATTTTCACTATTCACTGAAAAATCAATCTTTTAGAAAAATATAAAAATTTTACCCTTGGATAATATTGATACGATGTTTTAAAAAATGATATTATTTTTAAAGAAATAAATTTATATAATTAACAGAAATTAATTATAATATTTTCTCATGAAAATAAATAAACAGCTATTTTGAAGTAAATGTATTTCTGAAGCATAAAATAACCTTTATAAAAATTGAGTACTTATTTCTTAAGCACTAATTAATGCATTTTTATTGATTAAGTACTTTATATTTATTTAATAATTCATTTAATACTATTATTAACAACTAATTAAATTTCTAGGTGATAACTATTACATTAAATAGTATATTATGGTTCATTTAGACTTGGTGTTGTATATTATATATGCTATAAATCATAGTATTCTTTTAAAATTTCAAGGTGTTAACATTAGAGTAGACTAAAATTAGAATTATTATTCTTGAGAAAATTATATATAAATGTATAAAACCTTATATTTACATTAATAATCATACCAAATATTATGAACCCTAGCTAGTCAGTTTTTATAGTAACAGGTATCAACTAACATGCACAGATAGAAAAGAGGGACAGGAAAGAGAATAGGGGTAGTAAAAGTGAAATGATGTGAGAATAGAATAGTGTATAATTCACTTACTTGGGTCCCTATAAATATGTCCAAAATTTTGTCTTTCCAAAATTTACACTCTAGGTAGAAACAGTCATTTTAGTTCAAGTAAGGGTTGAATCCCTAAGGACCGAAGAAGTAAACTTGAGACACATCGATTTTTGGGGGGTTTTGGAGTTAAAGTGTCCAAATAATTGTATTGATTTTATTTTGAAAATTAATTATTTTATTTAATGGAATAAAACAAATATTAAAAACTAAAATAAAACAATTAATAAATATGGTTTGATCCTAGGTTATTACTCGGGAAATAATGGATATAATTTTTTCTTAGAAAAATACATCACACTAGTTCAAAAATATATAATAAATGAGATAAGAACCTAAAATAATTCACCTATTAAATCCATACAAAATTCAAAGTATAATATCCTTCTCACTTAGAGGGCCACTTTAATGATAACTCTAAGGAATAATATCATATTAGATTTTGAAAGGTGTAGTCATTAATATTGGTGAAGATAAAGTAGAAAATGAGTAAATAAAAGTAACTATCACAAAAAATAACTAATTTAACAATTTAATAACATAAAATAAAATACAGTATATCCCCAAACTCTCTATAATCAACCCATATGAGGTTTATCCTTTCATTGATGAAAACATATCAATGGAAGGCAGATGATGACTTAAAGAAGCTAGATTGAAGAAGAGAAAACAAACAAATAACAATCACGTATGTGGTTTTGATATTGTATTCACACCATTAAATTAATTTGTATACAACTATAATAACAATAATAAGGATAATTTCTAATAATTAAGAACATTAAATTAGAAATCTATAATGATGTTTTACAACATACAAATGAAGAACAAGATTAACAAATCAAAATGGAATCATAACATTAAAATGAAATAAAATAAAGATAAAGATCTATTTTTATTCCAAAAATACACCTTAAATAGATACTTTTATTACCTATGGTCTATCCACACACTTAATATTTGAAACATTCAATAGGTGGTCCAAAGGTTTGTAGAAAGTGGGTGTAGTACTAACTTTGCATCATTTCCAAGGAAGTATGCATGATTTTTATCTCTTTGTTTGAAATGCTAGAACGGCCTCGATTTTGAGTGAATTAGTATTCTTAATATAATTCAAAAACATAGATATCAAACTATGATAAAAATTTAATATTTTAGTTCCACTCTATCATCAATTTAAGTTTTATTCTTAATATAGTTACACGACCTTTTCAACTTTGGAATCTACCTCAGTGTTTAATCTTTAACTTGGGACACCAAAATATACCTAAAATGATATAATTAGACATAGAAAAAGTTTAATTAAATGTTAAAAATGAAGTTACCTATATTTATTTAAATTTTAAACTTTATTGGAGTCCAATTTCAAGATCGACGTCCATTTTAATGGAATGATGTAAAATAATATTTGCCCAAAAATTTCTTTTTTGGAGGCCCGTGAAAAGACCCGGAAATCATGTGGAATTTTTTTTAATACATGGTATTTTTACGAGTCTGTGAAAATTTACAGCATTTCATTCTGATTCCCGATGTGCCCAGAAACAATTTCTCAAGTTTTTTTCGGGTACATTCATTAAACATATGAGTGGGTTTCTATAACTTTTGAACCAGTGCTCATAATTGAAATCCGAGGGCACCATTGAACTCGTAGTGCCGGTTTTCGCTTAATAAGGCTTTTACCTCGACGGAAGTTGGTCGAGAATAAAAGTTAGTTTTTGGATTTTTATAAAAAAATGATAATAAAATAAAGTGCCCTACGCTTTATTTTATTTTGATCCGCCTTTTGGTGTGTGGTGGTAAAAACCTCCACATGGAGGTTGGAGGTCGGGCCACCTCAAAATAACCTCTCCTGAGAGGTTATGGTGGTGGGTCCCACCATAACGCAACCTCCCATGTGAGGATATATGAGGTGGGGACCACACGGGGCGTAACCCCCCTATTAATGGGAGGAGAGGAAAACCTCCCAACTCCACTCATTAATGAGGGGGGATCCTCTTGACCTACCTATTAATGAATTATGCCAATGCGTGTGATTTAATTAAGGGGAGACTTTTGACCTCCCCATTAATTAATTGTGGCATCACCATGAAGTAATTAATGGGAGCCTCTTAATTTATTTCTCCAATTTGAAATTGTTGTGCCAAAAAAATAATAGACAACTTATATTATTTTTGTCTTGGAAATTCCCATATGGTGGGAGATTTGAGAGGAGATCTTGGGAGAAAAGAAGTTCTCCCAACGATGAACGAAGAACGCTAGGAACAATCTTCCACGGACATCTTCCTCGGAATTCTTCCCTGGATACCTACCAATGTAGAGCCACTTCCACAACCGTCGTGCGAATTTGGAAGTGGAAGCGTGCAGCGGATGCGACGAACAACGACTACATCTTCTTCCCGCTACTTCACTGTTGACGCTGAACAATCCAGGTAGGGGTTTATTACGTGTTGATATTCCTTTTTCTTATCTCTTTCAATGATTGGAAATGAATTGTTGCAGGTGAATTGTGGACCATTTTATTCTCTTGATGAGCCTTTTGTTATCACCCCTAAACGCGAAGGGTGCGGGCCAATTAAGGTGGCCCAACACCCTTCGTCGATCTCTTGTAATATTTTTCCAGCATGGAAACGTAACATCAATGAGGAAACGGAGGCAAAAAATACAAGGTCACGCTACCCACGGCCTATGTGAACCGCACCGCCCCAGCCGTGCCCCGCATGCCCTGGACAAACCTGCCGGCCTCCTGGTGCCCAGCAGGCCTCCCGGCGCACTGCCTAGCGCCCACCAGCCTCCCAACGCGCGGCCTGGCGCTTAGGCCACCTTCTCACGGACTCCTGACGCACTTCACGATGCCCAACCGGCCACGCGGTGTGCTTCCCAGTGCCCATCCGGCCTTTCAGCACCCAGGCCACCTGCTCGCGGCCTCCTGGTGTGCTTCCCACGCCTGACCGCATCTATAGGATGCCCCATGGCATCCCTGCACGCCCCCGCGCCCCGCGCCGCCTGCCAGCGCCAGCCCGCGTCCAGCCGGCCTGGTCACCGGCCTCCCGAACTGACCCATGACGTCCCTAGCGGTGTTGCTGGCCAAACTGGACTAGCCTCCTAGGTAGAGTTGCTGAGCCGCACCCCTCGTGGCACTGGCTGAACTGCCCCGACCTTCGGGCCGATCCGCCTACGCGGCGACCTCCGGGACGAACCACCCTCGCAGTCCATTGGGTCGGGCCTAGTGAACTAGGTTCAACCTAACGGGATGACCTACCCAATGGGCTGGGTCAGACCCAATGGGTCAGTCTGGGTTGACCCAGACTAGGTCAGCCCAGACTGGGTTGGGCTGAGTTGGTCCGACCGGGTCGGACCGGACCTTGGCTCATTACCGACCCTGTTACTTCCTTTGGCCGTAACTTTGGAACTGGAGGACCATTTGACAAACCATCAGTGGCGCTAGTTTTCTTGGAGCATGACGGTCCCTTGAGTATACCCCACTAGTGTTCAGGGTAATATTGAGATACGTTCAGGTTGGATCGTACACAAATCCAACCGGACCCCGGGACTAAAAAGCTAATAACTCACTGACTAAGCGTCCAATTGATGTGTCGTCTATTGTGTTGAGACCCCTGTGACGAGACGGACCAGTGAGATACTTATTCATGGAACATGGTGGAAGTTGAAGTTTCGACACTTGTCTTGAGGAGAGGATCATACCGAAATCAACTGTGCTTTGTGGAAACCATGTGGTTGGATGTGTACTGAAGACTGTTCCTAGATCATATGTTGGTTTGACAGTTCTGACTTCTCTTCCTGGATCATGTGTTGGTCTGACAGAATAGATGGTCCTGAATCATGTGTTGGTCCGACAGCTCTGAATATTGTTCCTGGATCATGTTTTGGTCTGACAGTTCTGACTTCTGTTCAAGGATCATGTGTTGGTCCGACAAAATAGTTGGTCCTGGATCATGTGTTGGTCCGACAACTCTGATGATTTGGTGTATATATCTGATCATCTCTATCTCTCTACATAAGTTGTATACCTGTGTGAGCTGAGTCAGCAACTCTTGTGTTTTCTCACGAACGAGATTGATTACTTGATAACTTTGGTATATGTATGGGCATATACCCAAGTGGGGTTATCTTTTATTTCCATACCTTATGGTTTATACTTGTTGGATTTTGTGAGACTTCGAGGGTCTCAAGGTCCCTACTGAGTATCGTTATACTCACCCCTACATGGGCTATGCCTGTACCTCGTTGTGTTGGATGCAAACGATGGACAGCACTGATTGAGGATCAATGTAGTAGGACTAGACGGTACCTGGAGGTGGACCTTACGACGAGTCGGTACATGGAGGAGAATGATGGAAGTGGAGTGCTGAGGAGGCCATCTATACCTACCCTTCATGTAGGAACACTGGAGGATGACCTAGTAGCTGCTTTATTTTTCTTCAGTTGTACTTGTTTTTCAGTTGTACTTATACTTTCCTATTGGGCTTGTATTTCTGGCCCCTTTTATTTCCAGCACTTCTTTTGTATACAGCTTTACTTACTATTTTACTTCAAGATCGTACTTTTTGTGTGTGTTTTCAGTTTATAAAGGAAATTCCTTCCCATTTTAGGGATTTTACGCCTTTGGTGCTAGTCGCCAGCCCTTGGCCTATGGAAGGCGGGCTTAGGGTAGTCACGGAACAGGCCCTAGGGGATAGGTCATGACAAATTGGTATTAGAGGAGTCGTTTATACCACATAACATAAGAATTTGATATTTATTTTCTGTGAAGAAATAGTGTTATGTGTAGTGATTGTGGTTTTTATTTCAGGGAGTCCAGTGTTGGTGTGGTGGCCGACGTATCCAAATACCAGGACCCTGACTTCTGATTTCTGACTCAGTGCACAAAAACACTGATTGCGTGTGTGTTTTCAAGAGTTTTCTTTGGGATATCTTGAGTCAGTTCACCAGGTATAACTTATTGATCATGGCACACCTATTTCTTTTTAGGATGCCTCCATGCAGACATCCATCCAGGGTTCTGAGAGATGTACGAGATGGCAGCCCACTGAGCGGCGAGGCCTCGGTTTAGGGCCCCATCACAACGGAGGCACCAGTGGTACCACTAATCATTTGGCCACCGATACCACCAGCCCCAGCATCAGAGAGTGCATGGATCTTGAGCGCATTGCACGAGTTCCAGTGCCAGAGGCCGCCCAGGTTTAGGGACGAGATGGACCCGCAGGTAGCTGAGGATTGGC
Source organism: Viscum album (assembly GCA_963277665.1). Classification (NCBI taxonomy): domain Eukaryota; kingdom Viridiplantae; phylum Streptophyta; class Magnoliopsida; order Santalales; family Viscaceae; genus Viscum; species Viscum album. The sequence goes on along the minus strand of OY728161.1, from coordinate 603,053,028 downwards.
TGTAGGTTATGGTGAGAGTCTTTAGACTAGTAGAGACCCCAGTCAACCTTATGGTGATCCTAGTCGCGAGTCTCCTTCAAGCGGTAGTAGGAAGGTGGTGGGGATTGATGCTCCAGCTTCATGATGAGGCGACACTACTCTGGATAGACTTTAAGATCCTATTTCGGGTGGAGTGTGTCCTATCAACCCTATGTGCGGTGTGGATACAGGAGCTACTGCGTCTATAGTAGGGTTGCATGACGGTGGAACAGTACTCAGTGAGGTTCACCGATCTCTCGCGCTACTCCACATATATGGTGCGGGACCGATTATTTAGTGCTTGGACCTTCGAGTAGGGGATTAGGTGAGAGATCAGATCTTCGATGATCTTCCTCATCATCCCGTCATAGGCAGGGGTGTTAGAGAGAGTCCTCCTAGTAGAGAGTTTTCTTGCTGATCAGTCACCAGCAGCATGACTCATCACTAGTCGACATGCAGCAGAGTCTTCTGCCACTGGCAGTAGACAGATGTCGCAGAGGTCCCAGCGGACTAGTCCTTCCAGTAGATGACCTCAGGATACAGGTTCAGTTGTGTGGGTCACATGAGATAGAGCCAGTCATGCCAGGAGCGAACAATGTTACACTTGCGGAGGGTAGGGTCACATGGCACGTGACTATTTGACCCATTGTACTGATGCTCAACAGACATTTGAGGGACCTCCCAGGAATAGGTAGAGGTTTGATCGAGGTAGATGTGGAAGAGGATCTGGCCATGTAGCTGGTGGTGGACGACGATTTTAGGTGTTACCGCCACCTCCACCAGGAGGTCCACCCCGGCCATAGGGAGTAGGTGGACAGGGGCGAGCTCAGCTCCAGGCAGCTGAGGCATACGATCATGGCACTACGAAGATGATTCTAGGTACGATCTGTATCTACTCCACCATAGCTTCAGTTCTTATAGACATAGGTGTTAGTCACTCTTTCATTTCCACTGCCCTTGTTTGGAGCTCAGAGATTCTGAAGAAGTCGTTGGCTCGATCCTTATGACTAAAGACTCCTACAGGAGCAGACTCGATGATCACGCATTGGTGCTGGCAGTGTGAGCTTACTCTAGGAGGCCAGAGCTTCAGCTGGGATCTCCTCATGGCAGCATCGAGGCCTTACAATGTCATCTTGGGTATGAACTAGTTATCAACAGTCCATGCTCAGATCAACTATATTAGGCGCAAAGTGTGGTGTGTCTGCAAGAATGGGACAAGTTTTACCTTCACCAGTGAGAAGGGAGCCTTTTTATCATAGGACGGACTTACTCGGAGGAGGTTGCAACTGCTCACTCATTAGTTGGCATGCCTTACCCTCGGAGCAGTTGATGTGGAGAGTTCGAGCTATCCTGTAGTGGTGGACAAGTACACAGATGTTTTCCCCTATGATGTCCCAAGTCTACCTCCTCACAGATAGGTGTACTTTTACATTGACTTGTACCCCGATACGGCATTGATATCTACACCAGCATATCAGATGGCTCCTGTGGAGCTTCATGAGCTGTGGGTGCAGCTAGAGGACTTGCAGGGGAAGGGATTCATCTGGCCCATTGTTTCTCCTTTGGCATCCCCAATTCTGTTAGCCAAGAAAGAGGATGGGAGCATGAGGCTTTGTGTCGACTACCATTGGCGGAACCAGGTGACCGTGAAGAACAAGTACCCACTCCCAATGATTGACAACCTCTTTGATCAGTTTAAGAAATCATGGTGGTTCTCGAAGATAGACCTCAGATCAAGCTATCACCAGCTCGGATTTCGAGATAAGGATGTGCAGAAGACGACCTTCAGATGTCAGTACGGCCACTATGAGTTCTTGGTTATGCCCTTCAGCGTAACCAACACTCCAGAAGTGTTCATGGGCCTCATGAACAGGATATTCCATCCATACCTCGATCACTTTGTCGAAGTCTTCATCGAAAACATACCGATATACTCCGCCTTGATAGCTTCAGTTAGAACATTGAACAGTTTTAAAACTTTCTACAGACATCTAGTGTACTCATCAGTGAGCTTATTTAGATTTTCTAAAAGCTCCCTCATGATTTCCATAACTTTTGTCTGTCTTTTTTCCAATCTTTTCATCAAAAGATAGTAGATAAGGATGCACTTGAGACACAATCTCTCTAGCAAGGATGGAATCAGTTGGTTCAGGAAAAGCAGCAATAGGTGAAGGGGAAGAAACAGGACAAGGAACCGGCCCTGATCTTGAAGACAGTTTTGATTGTAGGTTTTCCGCCAAACCATTAAAATTTTCAACATCAGCACTAAGAAACCTATTTTCAACCATGAATTCTTGAATCTCACAGATCATCCTTGGTTGAATATGCAAGATAATGTTTTCCAGCCGAATTGAGGCAGCTTCTTGACTTAACTTAGTCACTGGATGAGGTTGAGTGGACAAAATATTCTCAACACCAGCCAAGATATTCTATCCAAAGACATTCAAATCATCCTTAGTTACAAAACAGTGTTGTTGGGTAAGAGTATAGGTGAAGGTAGTGGAGCAGGTTCTGGTTGCGGTTCAGAGTCATCATCAAACTCAGATTCTGATTCTAATTGAAGCTGTGGTTCTCGTTTTGGTTCTGGATGAGCTATAGACTTCAGTTGAAACAATGAAGAGGGATCCATACCAGTTGAAGTAACCTGATTTGACTCACTCACATCATAAAAACTTGTAAATTCATACATAGTGTACACAGAATATGTGACGGTAGGTTGAGATGTTTCAGTAGATCTAGCTTATATAATCTAAATTTTTTGAGGTTCCTCCACCTCAAAATGTGCTTCCATTTCAGATTATTGAGACTCGTGAAATGGTTCATGATCCACTGAATCATCTCTAAACTCTTCAGCAAAATCTTTTCTTGTCAACTGAAAGGCAATTTCCATCCTCTATTCAGTAGAGGGTATGTACTAAGGAATCGATTGTTCCACTGGTTGTGCTCCCAGACTTGCTTCTTTCTCAACAGGGAGATACTCTTCAACAGGATCTGTCTCCACCATTTCTTGATGCTCTAAATCAGGAAAAACCAATTTTCTTGTAGCTGTAGGATGAGTTTATGGATTGACATCCTCACTAGAAGCAAGAGCTTCTTCTTCTCTAAAACCAACAACAACTTCCTCTCTTGAAGGCATTTCAACAGTAACTTTAGCAGGGACAATAGTCCTTTCTTTATCCACAGTAGATGCTTCTTCTTGAGGTATTTTAGCCACTTATCTAGGTGGTACTTCAGCTGCCACTTCCTCTTCTTCTTCGTCGTCCGAATATTCAGCCACTTCATCTGGTTCCAAACCAAGATCAACTAGGTTCTTAGGTCTTCTTATATAATTAACACGATTTAACTTCTTATACAATTGACCATTATCCTCAACCCATTTCTTCTTCCAGGGGTTCCAACTAATCTTCATCCTTCTGATGATAGCCTTGGATAAGAAGAAGTCAAAGTCCTCTAGCTTTTCTTCATTCGGTCCAACAACTCTTTTTGCAACTAGCATGGCTGAAATCATCCTTGAGTAAAATAAAGAGGTGGATTTGGAAAATAATTTAATATTCTCACAGATATGGTTAATAAAATCCTTTCATAGGTTGATCTTATGGCCATTATTCAGCAGGTGAATCAGGAACACATCCTGATACTTCATCACAGCAAAATCCCCTTTACGTGGACTAATCAAATTTTGAACAAACTTGAATAGTAGTCTAGTTTCTCCATCTAACTCTGCAGCTATAGACCTTCGATTGGTGCCATAACCAGTTATGGTTTCCTATTCATTTTCCATATCAAAGATTTTAGATGATGGAGGAGGGTCTCTCTGGTAATCCTCACAAAATCTTTCATGAGGAATCCTTAGGCATGCTGCCCACAACCTCGAAGAGAATTAACACTTTTGTCTGTTTATCCAGCTTGTCACCATAAATCATTCTCCAAAATAGAATGAAAAGTTCCCATATTGGTATAATTGAGATACCAACCTTGGATAAACCGTTCAATCTTGTCCATAGAACCATTCAAGAAATCCATGTTCTTTTAAAACGTTCAAGACTAACGACTTCCTAAACAGATACCACTCAGGGAAAATCTCTTTATCAGGAACAATAGTATGGTTAACAAGGTTTGGGTTCAAGGGTCCTTTAGGTGCTATCCTCGGTATCCTCTTCTGTTTCTTAGAGCGGTGCTTCTCAGACGAGGGTGAAGAAGGACGCTTCATCATTGGCATCCACTGAAGGTTCGGGCGAGAGAGGAGAAGGTTGTCAAGAATGAGATGATTCAAGAGAGAGTTAGGGTAAGGAATCAAATGAAACCCTTAAGTATTATCAATTGGGAATGTCAAACGTCATAAAAACAAAGACTCAAGAAATCCAAAAGTGGTGAAATAAAAATTACCGCGATAGGGGTTAAAATAATAGTAATAATAATATTCACTGTGAGACCGTGAGTAGGCATTACAGTGTGATGAAATACAATCATCACGGTGAGATAGTTGATGGTCATCATGGTGATATAGTGACCATTATGAGCAGTCACTGTGAGAAAATGAGTGTAATGATCTGTCACGGTGAGACAGTGAAGTGACAGACCGTGAGTACAAGGTGTTAAACTATGAGACCGTAAGCATGAAACAGTAACTGTAAAATAGTGAGCATGAAACCGTAAAGTAAAATATAGTAAAGTATTAACCATTAAAATAGTAAGATATCTATTTCTGATTAATCATGACAAGATCATGTATGATGTAGTATAATCTATCAAAATTTAATGGTTTAGTGAATATATCAGCAAGTTGATATTTAGTACAAATGAATTTTAAAGTGATATCACCTTTTTGATAATGATCCCTCAAAAAGTGATGTCTTACATCAATATGTTTTGTCCTGGAATGTGGAACAGGATTCTTAGAAATGTTAATAGCTCTTGTGTTATCACAATTTATTTGGAAATGTGTGAATTGAAATACATAGTCTAGTAATGTGTGTTTCATCCACAAAATTCATCCACAACAACTTCCAGCAGCTATGTATTCAGCTTCTATAGTAGATAATGCAACATAATTTTGTTTCATACTAAACAATGATACTAGTGACTTGCCTAAAAGGTGACACATTCCAGAGGTTATTTTTCTCTCTAACTTACATCCAACAAAATCAGTATCAGAATAACTAACTAATTAAAATGAATGTCCTTTTGTATTGAACAGTCCTAAATTGGGAGTATGATTGAGGTATTTGAAAATACTATTTACCGAATTTAAATGTGACTCTTTAGGGTTTTATTGAAAATGAGAACACATACAAACACTAAACATAATATCAGGACGACTAGCAGTCATGTAGAGAAGACATCCAATCATTTGTCTATAAGTGGTTTGATCAACAGATTTACCATCTTCATCAAGTTCCAAATTACATTTGGTACTCATTGGAGTGTCACTACTTTTTTTGATATCCAATCCAAAACGTTCTAAAAGATCTATAGTATATTTACTTTGAGTTAAAATAATTCTATCATCTACATTGATTTTTACAACTAAAACATCTTGAGAAATTTGTTTTATAAAAAGAGAAGGATCATCTATTCCATTTGTGAAACCATTATAAATTAGAAATGTACTTAATCTATCATACCAAGCTCTTGGAGCTTGCTTTAAACCATTTAAATCTTTTGATAATTTGAAAATATGATTTATAAAATGAGGGTTCGAAAATCCAGGTTTTTGTTCAAGAAAAACATCCTCAATAATATATGCATTTAAGTATGCACTCTTGATATCCATTTGATATAGTTTGAAATTTAGATGTGCTGCATAAGAAAGTAAAATCCTAATGGCTTCTAATCTGGCTACAGGAGAAAAAGTCTCCTCATAGTCAATTCCTTCCTCTTGACTATAGCCTTGTGTAACTAATCTAGCCTTGTTTCTAACAATATTTCTAGATTCATCTACTTTTTTTCTAAACACCCATTTAGTGCCTATGGTAATGGTGTCTTTAGGTCTTTCTACTAGTTTCCAAACTTTATTTCTTTCAAACTAATTGAGTTCTTCTTGTATATAAATTACCCAAAATTCACCACTAATAGTATCATCAAGGTTTTTTGGTTCAAGATGTGACAAGAAGGCTTGATGTTAAACATGATTTTTTAGAGAAGCTCTAGTCTGTGTCCCTATATCCAGATTTCCTACAACAACATCTAAAGGATGATTCTTTATAATTCTAGATGATATAGTAAAGGTAGGACTAGAAATTTCAGGTTCATTAGGAGACGATTCTAGAATAAGTCTAGAACTTGTTGTCTTTACAGCAGGTTCATTGATTTTTTCATTAAGTTTGAGAATAGATAAATCTTCTTCAAGACTTTCAAATGAGGGTTTAGACTCATGTGGATCAGTTTCATAAAATTTGATTTGAACAGATTCTTCCACCCATGTGGTTCTCTTATTTAAAACTCTATAGGCTTTACTAGTTATAGAATATCCTAAAACTATACCTTCATCACTATTAGAAGCTAACTTTTCCAGATTATCCTTTTTATTGAGAATAAATACATTACAGTAAAAGACTCTAAATTAACTAAATTTAGGTTTTCTATTGTTTCAAAGTTCATAAGGGGTATTTTTTAGAACAGGTCTGACTAAGACTCTATTAATGATATAAAAATTTGTATTCGCAGCTTCAGACCAAAAGTAAATAGGCAGGTCATATTCATTAAGCATAGTTCTTGCAATTTCTTACAGGGTTCTATTTCTTATTTCTACTACACCATTCTACTGAGGTGTCCTAGGAGTAGAAAAGTTATGATTATATCCATTGTGTGGGAAATAAGATTCAAAGTCTTGATTTTCAAACTCATGGCCATGATCACTTCTAAAAGATTTAATCTTATGTCCACAATGATTTTCTACAGATTTGGAGTATTTAACAAAGTAAGAACAAGCTTCACTTTTGTGAGCTAAGATGTATACCCAAGTATATCTAGAAATGTCATCTACTATAACATATACATAGTGCTTCCAATTTAAACTAGAAACTCTTGATGGTCCAAACAAGTCATGTGAACCAAATCGAGTGGTTGAGAAGTTGAAACATATTTATTTGGTTTGAAAGTGATTTTGTGTTTCTTTCCCTTTTGACAGAGATTACACACATTCTCATTTGGAAAATCAAGTTTGGGTATGTCTCTAACTAAGTTCTTCATAGTCAGTTTTCTGAGATAGTGTATATTGTAGTGTCATAATCTCCTATGTCATAACCAAGACTCTTTATGAAAAGAATTTAAACAAGTAACATTTTGTATAGATCGAGAATTCAGATCAACAACATAAATATTCTTATTTCTCAAAGCATAAAATATGAATACATTTTTAGAATTAAAAACATTACAGGAATAATTTTCAAACATGATATAATAACAATCATCACACAATTGGGAAATACTTAATAGATTATATTTAAGTCCATCAACAAATAAAACTTTAGAAATTAAAACTGAATTACTGTTACCAATTTTGTCTATGCAGATGATCTTTCCATTAGAATTATCACCAATGCTGACATAGCCTCCATCAACCTTTATTAAACTCTTGAAGCATGAGTAATCCATATACATATGTCTTCAAGATCCACTGTCCAAATACCATGTCTTCTTGTGGGAACTCATTAATCATGTTTCCTATAAAATAGTTTTAGTTAGAATATGATTTTGGTACCCAGATCTTCTTGGGTCCATACAGGTCAGCAATCAATGATTTTGGTACCCAAATTTGTATTATGGGTCTCATATTATAAGGCCTCAGACTTAAATATCTCTTAATATTGAATTAAATGAATAATTCACATTGAGGATCTTTTCCGGTTTTGAGTTTTAGAGAATTAGAACATAACTACTACATCTCAAAAGATTACAAAGTAGACACTTCTACTAAGTTTCCATAGAATAAAAAAAACTCTTAAAAAGAAACATGTCTAGTTCGAAGTTTTATATATCATGACTTTCCTTTGACCCCATCCTTAACCCTATTCCACATTAGGTCCTATGAAAAACATTTCAAAAAAACTTGGGGTGAGCATAAAGAGATCAGTAAGGGATACACAAAGAATGAAAACTGTTAGTTTATCAAAACAACAAGTATACCATGTATACTTTATCAAAATAATAATTTTCACCTTTATGAAGTAGTAAAAACACTTCACTGAACAAAAGATCATTACTTACCCTTTTGTAACCAAAATATTACCATAAACCCCATAAAAAGATCACAAAACATATAAAGGTAACTTGGGACATAAACATACATAAGTGGAATAACCATACGGTCGACTTCCACACATATCACTTAATGGAATAGCCATACGGCCAACTTCCATACATACTTAAGGGAATATCCATACGGCCAACTTCCATACCCAATGAATTAGAGGTTATAACGTAACCACCCGTCCTGGTATTCACGGCACCACCCGTCATATGGCTTATCACGTAACCACACGTTAAATGTCCATGTACCAATATAAAATCATAAAACATAAAACCAATATAAAGGAATGATAACATTTCCAAATTTCAATCACAATATATAATTTAAATATATTGACATAATGGAATCATTTATCAAAACCATTTTCAATACCAAAATACATAAAAGAGTATATGGTATTTATTTTATTTTAAAAACATTACGGCTTGTTGATAAAGCCAAAGACCAAATAATACTCGTGGCGGCGGAAAAGGTTGTTGTCACCGCGTACGTTAAAAGAAACATTCCTTTTTGTCGTTTAGTAAAACGCTTTGTAGAAAAAGATTACTTTTGTATAAAAGTAAAAGTAAAAGGGGTTTATACACCGTATAAAAGATAGTTGTGTATAAAACGAAATATGCCTCAATGAAAGGAGATTGAGACGAAGTCCCTTACCTCCGGTCCGACTTGACTCGATCGTTCTTTAACGTCCTGAATAATAGACTTGAGTTAATTTATATTTTCTTAAGAACCTTTTTCAAATTCATTATTCCTTTTATATCACTTATTTCCATGTTATAAACATTATGTAACCATTTATGTTAATAATGTTTGTTTTGTCGATATTTGGTTCTTAAGTCAAAAGTGGACTTCTTACAATTACATGTTGTTCGTGTGGTCAAAGGTTCATTATATCAAGAATGAAATTCCTGATTTGGATATCATATATATCATATATATCTATCATATACATTTATTTATAATATCACATAATCATTTAGAGGTAAGAAATGAAATGCACCATTCATGGAGACAGTAAGTCGTACGTACGCATGAATGCTACTTTCATTTCTATGTCATATTAATGGAATTAAAACTAAATGAGAGGTATGTATATTTTAATTCCAGAATTATATTAATCATTTAGATGTAACATACATCATATATATCCATTATATATATGTACTTATAATAGTACATTACATTTGGGGATAAGAAATGAAATGCACCGTTCATGGAGACGGTAAGTCGTACGTACGCATGAACGCTACTTTCATTTATATCTCATAATTTAATAGGAATAAATAATAATGATATATAGGTATATTATAATTCCATTATAAAATCATATATAATAACTTTAAATACATCCTTTATGCATCCCACATATGGCATTAACGAATCAAATCTCTTTGAGGGGGCGGTAGTCCGTACTTCCTAAAATGAAATTATCGTGTTTATCCACAATGGAAACCATAAAGGTATACCAAAAATGAAAAATACAGAAGAATTAGGGACAAATAAAGATAATATATATAATATCTAAATAGAGATACATCTTAATGGCCACCATTAATGGTGTTTAAAAGAAGATTGAACAATCATCGTTTCGTGAGGCAGAAATTCGCCAACCACAGAAATAGTATATTCTTTAACCATTAGATAAGATGTGTGTAAGTGTATCTCGAATTATTATTATAACAACATCCTAGTATATTGAAGATACTGTATTTTTTACAAAATAAATGAATAAAATGAGTTTAGGGGGTTGGAGAAGCAAAATAAAACAAAAGAACACAAGTGAACACATTACCTCAAAATCGGGTAACTCTCTTAGATTTGAGCTCAAAGGCTTCCTTGGGAAGACTTCTGCCCAAAGTGTGGCTTCAAGAAGTAATAGAGGGATGTGGAGAGACAAAATGGTCTGGTTTTGGCTGAGACAAAGGCTTTGGATGTGTGGGTAAAGAGGTATAGGTGGGGGCCTTTTATAAGAGGAGAGGAGGGGAACTCTTGGAAAGTAAAGAAAAGTTACATTATTTTAAAATGAGATTCCAATTTAAGAGGTCCCACATTGATATAATTCGAGGATAAGGTGATAAGGTTTCTAAATATACCCATCCAATATGTTTTGGACATGTGTAGGTCATAGATTTTACATTATCTTTTCATTTTATTTAAATCGTTTATTAATGAGGTAATCGATGCATCATTATGATGTCATAAATAATTTAATATATATAATGTCTAAAAATTATAAAAAAACTATTATGATGTAGAAAATCTTTTTATATTTATAATGAATATTTATCATCAAAAATATGACTTCTATAACCCCATGTAAAAAATTTTTTAGTAAAACATTTCATGTTTGTGTCATTTTTACTTTAACATTTAATAAAAAGTTATTTATGTCATTTCCCAACCAAAGTGGCTCAATGGGGTCCCCAAGTTGACCCATGGATTTTCATGGTTGGAAATGACACATAAAATGGGGGTAGTACATGTGTCATGCTCATCTCATTTTATTAAAACATTATTTTTACATTAAACTACACCAATTACCTCTAATCGCGATTACGAACTTAAAAGTTACTATTCAAAAAAATTATTTTAATCTCATTGAACCAAATTTTAAATATTAATGAAAACCATATATGTCGGATATTTTAAAATAAAATCACAGAAGTTACAAAGTTTCATTTAAACGAAAAATCGGTTTCTTTAACTACCACTTAGTGGTTTCACTATTCATCAAAAATTGAAGTTTTTCAGAAAAATACCAAAACATCACCCTAAGCTATATTTAATATTCTGAATTCAAAAATGATGTCTATTTTAAAAAATTAAAATCATATAAGTAACATTAATTAATTTAATAATTAATTCCCACTGTCATGAAAAATAGCGTGTTTTTATGAAATAATAAGTATCAAAAGATTGACACTAGTTTAAGTCCAATTTCAAAGTGAAATTGATTCTAATGACCACCATTGGATTAAATGGTAAAAATATATTCTAATTTCACTTTAAAACCAATTCAAAAGATAATCTAATAATATAAATAAATTAGATTAAAAATAGGTTTTGAATTAAAATACAACATTTTTTCACTATTCATTATAAAATGAACTTTATCAGAAAAATACCAAAATTTCACACAAAGTAAATTTTGATGTCGCAATCATAATTAATAAGTTTATTTTGACAAACATAGCTTATAAAATTTTCAAAAGATATATTTAAAAATAGTTTTCCATAAAAAGGCAGTAAAACAATCTTTTAAAAATATTAGTGTATTTCATGCTTAAGATTGGATTTATTTTCATTTTAAGCCTCTAAAAAACTATCTAATTCATTAATAGGAATAGATAAAAATATCTATTATTCATTACATACTTGGGATGTTAGATCCTTCCCCCCTTTAGAAAATTCCATACTCGCAATTTATTTACTTATCAAATAAGTGGGGGTATTTATCCCTCATTTCATTCTCAGATTCCCATGTTTCCTCTTCAATCATGTGGTTTTTCCACAAAACCGTTACCTGATGAATTAGATTATTCCGTAACACCTGCTCCCTGTGGTCAAGAATATGGACCGGTTGTTCCTCGTAAGATAGGTTCTCTTCCAGCTGAACTACCTCTGGACTCAAAACATGAGATGGATATGGCATATAATTTCTCAGCATCAAAACATGAAAAACATTGTGTACCTGATATAAACTCGGAGGTAATGCCACTCTGTATGCAACTGATCCAACTGTCTCCAGAATTTCATATGGTCCAATGAACCTTGGACTCATCTTTCCTTTCTTACCAAATCGCATCACACTTTTCCATGGAGAAACCTTGAGAAAAACATGATCACCTACCTCGAAAGATAGATCCTTCCTCCGGTTATCCGAATAACTCTTCTGCCTGATCTGAGCTGTTCTCATGTGTTTCTAAATCAACTGAACTTTTTCTGCCATCTCTTCTACCAATTCTGGTCCCATCAGCGTCCTTTCACCCACATCATCCCAAAATGCTAGAGTTCGACACTGCTTCCCATATAATGCCTCAAATGGTTCCATCTGTATACTGGAATGAAAATGGTTATTATAAGAAAACTCAACCAAAGAAAGATGTTGGTCCCAACTTCCCTGATAATCCATCGAACAAGATCGTAGCATATCCTCCAAGGTCTGAATTGTTCGTTCTGACTACCCATTTGATTGAGGATGAAAAGTTGTACTAAAATTTAATTTAGTACCCAACAACTTCTGAAGGACTTTCCAAAAGTTAGAAGTAAAACTGTGATCACGATCGGACACAATGGAGAGAGGAACTCCATGTAACCTGAATATCTCTTTAAGATAAAAACGGGAAAGTTTTTCTAGTGAAAAGGTATCTTGTATAGCAAGGAAATGAGCAGATTTAGTCAAGCGATCAACAATAACCCAGATTGCATTATTACCTCGAGATGTCCTCGGTAATCCCACAACAAAGTCCATGGATATGTTTTCCCATTTCCTCTCTGGCACTGGTAAAGGCTGAAGTATCCCTTTCGGTAACTGCCGCTCTACTTTAACCTGCTGACAAGTCAAACACTTCACAGTAAAATCAACAATATCCCTTTTCTTCCATCCCACCAGAAATACTCCCGCAGATCTCTGTACATCTTAGTACTTCCAGGATGAACGAAAAAAAGGGAACTATGAGACTCACATAACAACTCATTCTTTAGCTGTGAATCACAAAGCACACATAATCTCTTTCCAAACCTCAAAACACAATCATTGTCAATGTTTAATTCAGGAAACTTACCCTTATTAACCAGCTCTACCTTTTTCTGCAACTCACTGTCTTCCCTCTGTGCTTGCTTAATTCTGTCTAATATGGATGATCTCACTGATACCTGAAACAAAATAGAAGAACTTCCTGCACCAACAACTTCTATGCCAAAGTTCATTAAATTAAAAACCAAAGGATCTCGTTCCAAACGTAGCATGGTTAATGAATCATTTATTTTTCGACTCAAAGCATCAACCACTTTATTTGCTTTTCCTGGATGGTAATGAATTGTACAATAATAATCCTTGATTAATTCCAACCATATCCTCTGTCTCATGTTCAATTCTTTATGAGTGAATATATACATTAAACTTTTGTGATCAGTATATATTTCACACTTTACACCATACAACTGATGCCTCCTAATTTTTAAAGCAAAAACAACAGCAGCTAATTCCAAATCATGTGTAGGGTAATTTACCTCATGAGTATTCAACTGACGTGAAGAATAAGCAATTACCTGATCATTCTGCATAAGGACATAGCCAAGTCCCTTTAACAAAGCATCACTGTATATAACAAACTCACCATTCCTGGAAGGAAGTGCCAAAACTGGAGCATTCACCAATCATCTTTTCAACTCCTGAAAAGAATCATCACATTCTTTTTTCTAGATGAACTTAACACCCTTACGAGTTATATTAGTCATTGGACTAGATAACCGTGAAAATTTTTCAACAATCCTTCGGTAGTAACCTGCCAAACCAAGAAAACTACAGATCTCGGTTACGTTTGTGGGTCTTTGCCATTCTTCAGCAACTTTTGTTTTATCAATATCAACAGTTATGCCGTCTTTTGAAACAATGTGACCCAAGAAAGAAATTTGTTGTAACCAAAACTCACACTTTCTGAATTTTCCATATAGTTTCTTTTCTTTTATGGTTTGCAAGATAACCCTTAAATGACTTTCATTCTCCTCTTTAATTTTAGAAAACACCAAAATATCATCAATGAAAACAACCACAAACTTATCCATGAACTCATGGAAAATTCTATTCATAAGTTCCATGAATATAGCAGGCGCATTGGTTAACCCAAAAGGTATAACTACAAATTCATAATGGCCATATCTATTACGGAACGCAGTCTTCGGAAAGTCTTCTTCTTTTACTTTCAACTGATGGTACCCCGACCTCAAGTCAATCTTCGAAAAATACTGAGCTCCCTGGAGCTAATCAAACAAATCATCGATATGAGGAAAAGGATACTTGTTCTTAACAGTAATATTATTCAAGGCTCTATAATCAATGCAAAGTCTCATTGAGCCATATTTCTTTTTAACAAACAAGACAGGAGAACCCCATGGTGATGTGCTAGGTCGAATGAAACCTTTATCTAATAACTCCTGCAATTGCTTCTTTAACTCTAAAAGTTCAACATGAGCCATTCGATAAGGGGGTTTTTAAATTCTCTTAGAATCAGGAACTAAGTCAACAGTAAATTCAACTTCCCTATCATGAATAATACTAGGCAACTCATCAGGAAAAACATCAAGATACTCATTTACCACTGGCACATCATTAATCTAAAAAGTTTCTTTATTTTCAAAAATCTGTGCAAGGTAACATTCATTTCCATCTTTTAGTAGTTTCTCAACTTCCTGATATGTTATCAAAACCAAGGGTTCATTCTTGTACACAAACTGAAAATCATTCTGAAAAGAAAAAATTTTAGATCTACAGTCAATCATAGCATGATAAACAGAAAGCCAATCCATGCCCAAAATAACATCAAACTCTACTAGAGGCAAAACAATAAGGTTTGCTGGTAGATTCTTTCCACACACAAGGATAGGAAGGTTCTTATAATTCCTTTTTGTCTCAACGTTCCCTCCGAGTGTTTTTACCATAAGTTCAGGATTCATATCTTGAGATGGAATTTCCAATTTACTAGAAAACTTCACAGAAATGAAAGAGTGTGTAGACCCTAAATCAAACAACACATTGGCATAATCTGAACAAACAAACAGTGTACCTGATATCACTTCATTCGATGGCCCAACATCTGATGAAGTTGTTGCAAAGGATTTCACCACCCTTTTCTGATTGTAGTCTGGCTACTTTCTTGCAGTCGAGTTCTTCATTAGACACTCATTTGCATAATGTCCCATTTCATTACACTTAAAACATCTTACCACTGGCTTTTCATTTCCTGCTTGATCATCTTCCTTACAGTTTCGAGCAATATGACCAGACTTACCACACCAAAAGCACTTAACAGACTTGGATAAACATTCTCCAGGATGCATTTTACCACACTTCTCATAGGATGGATATTTTTTTTTCTTAACTCCTTGCTTCGTTGATGAATTCTTCCCCTCTGCCTGCCAACTGGACCTCTTATTCTGTTGTTTGTCATAGAACACCTGATCATCGACAAACTCCATTTCCACCTTCTCTGCACATCGAACAAGTTTTTCATAACTTTTGAACTTAGGATAAGCTAAATCCCTTCGATACTTTGTCTTTAACCCTGAGTAAAAATGGTTTATTTTACTATCAAGATCTCGTATGAATTTTGAAGCATACCTTGCCAATCAAGTGAACTTTGCTTCATAAGCAGCCACTGAATCATCCTCCTGCCTCAATTCTAGGAACTATTTTTCCATCCTAAGACGAACCACCTTAGGAAAATATTTCTCAAGAAGCATACCTTTGAATTCGTCCCAGTGAAGATCCTCAATCTCATCATTATACCTGATATTTTTCACCATTGACCACCACTGATCAGATTCACCATAAAAATGGTAAACAGCAAGACTAACCTTTTGGTGTTCTAAACACCCCATGACATCAAAAATCTTCTCCAGTGCTTTAATCCACCCTTCAGCTTGCACGTGGTCAGATGATCCTCTGAATGATGGGGGATTTTGCCGCATGAAATGTTCCACCCCTGACATGTTCCTCTGCGGTTGATCTGGCTGATCTCGTGCATGGATACCACAACCATTTATACCCTGAGTCAATTGTTCCATCACTGCAACAAACTGTTCAGTTCCAATTCCGACCATCTCAGGTTGCTGATTTGGAAGGTTGTCTTCCTCTTGATGATGTCCCAACATAGCTTCTTTGTTTCCTCTACGGAAAACCATTCTAAACACAGAAATATCTTAGGCGAAGAAACATGGTAATCTTTAAATGCTATATCATTTCAGTCATACCATAAATTAACTTATAATTTAACAATTTTCTAACTCCTAAAGTTGTCTAAACTGACCTCTGATATCAACTATAAGGCCCCGGCCTTAAATATCTCTTAATATTGAATTAAATGAATAATTCACATTGAGGATATTTTCAATATTATAGTTTTAGAGAATTAGAACATAACTAATACATCTCAAAAGATTACAAAGTAGACACTTCTACTAAGTTTCCATAGAATAAAAAAAACTCTTAAAAAGAAACATGTCTAGTTCCAAGTTTTATATAGCATGACTTTCCCTTGATCCCATCCTTGACCCTATTCCACATTAGGTCCTGTGAAAAACATTTCAAAAAAACTTGGGGTGAGTATAAAGAGCTCAGTAAGGGATACACAAAGAATGAAAACTATTAGTTTATCAAAACAACAATTATACCATGTATACTTTATCAAAGTAATAATTTTCACCTTTATGAAGTAGTAAAAACTCTTCACTGAATAAAAGATCATTACTTACCCTTTTGTAACCAAAATATTACCATAAAACCGATAAAAAGATCACATAACATATAAAGGTAACTTGGGACATAAACATACTTAAGTGGAATAACCATACGGTCGACTTCCACACATATCACTTAATGGAATATCCATACGACCAACTTCCATACATACTTAATGGAATAGCCATACGGCCGAATTCCATACCCAATGCATTGGAGGTTATAACGTAACCACCCATCCTGGAATTCACGACACCACCCGTCATATGGTTTATCACGTAACCACCCGTCAAATGTCCAATTACCAATATAAAATCATAAAACATAAAACCAATATAAAGGAATGATATCATTTCCACATTTGAATCACAATATATCATTTAAATATATTGACATAATGGAATCCTTTATCAAAACCATTTTCAATACCAAAATTCATAAAAGATATTATGGTATTTATTTTATTTTAAAAACATTACATCTTGTTGAGGAAGCCAAAGACCAAATAATACTCGCGGTGGCAGAAAAGGTCGTTGTCACCGCGTACAATAAAAGAAACATTCCTTTTTGTCGTTTAGTAAAATTCTTTGTAAAAAATTATTCCTTTTATATAAAAGTAAAATTCAATGGGGTTTATACACCTTATAAATTATAGTTGTGTATAAAACGAAATATGCCTCAATGAAAGGAGATTGAGACGAAGTCCCTTACCTCGGGTCCGACTTGACTCGATCGTTCTTTAACTTCCTGAATAATAAACTTGAGTTAATTTATATTTTCTTAAGAACCTTATTTAAGTTCATTATTCCTTTTATATCACTTATTTCCATTTTATAAACATTATGTAACCATTTAAGTTAATAATGTTTGTTTTGTCGATATTTGGTTCTTAAGTCTAAAGTGGACTTCTTACAATTAAATGTTGTTTGTGTGGTCAAAGGTTCTTTATATCCAGAATGACATTCCTGATTTGGATATAATATATATCATATATATCTAGCATATACATGTATTTATAATATCACATAATCATTTAGAGGTAAGAAATGAAATTCACCGTTCATGGAGACGGTAAGCCGTACGTACGCATGAACGCTACTTTCATTTCTATGTCATATTAATGGAATTAAAACTAAATGAGAGGTATGTATATTTTAATTCCAGAATTATATTAATCATTTATATGTAAAATATATCATATATATCCATTATATATATGTACTTATAATAGTACATTACATTTGGGGATAAAAAATGAAATGCACCATTCATGGAGACGGTAAGTCGTACATACGCATGAACGCTACTTTCATTTCAATATCATATTTTAATGGGAAGAAATAGTAATGATATAGAGGAATATTATAATTCCAGTATAACATCATATATAATAACTTTAAATCCATCCTTTATACATCCCACATATGGCATTAACGAATCAAATCACTTTGAGGGGGCGGTAGTCCGCACTTCCTAAAATAAAATTATTGTGTTTACCCACAATGGACACCATAAAGGTATGCCAAAAATGAAAAATACATAAGCATGAGGGAAACATAATCATAATATATATCATATATAAATATAGTTACATCTTAATGTCCACCATTAAAGGTGTTTAAAAGAAGATCGAACAATCATCGTTTCATGAGGCAGAAATTCGCCAACCACAGAAACAGTATGTTCTTTAACCATTAGATGTAGATGTGTGTAAGTTTATCTAGAATGATTATTATAACAACATAATAGTATAGTGAAGATATTGGAGTTGTTACAAAATAAATGAATAAAAATAGTTTAGGGGGTTGGAGAAGCAAAATAAAACAAAAGAACACAAGTGAACACATTACCTCAAAATCGTGTAACTCTCTTAGATTTGAGATCAAAGGCTTCCTGGGGAATACTTCTGCCCAAAGTGAGGCTTCAAGGAGTAATAGAGGGATGTGGAGAGACAAAATGGGTAGGGTTTGGCCGAGCCAAAGGCTTTGGAAGTGTGGTTAAAGAGGTAGAGGTGGGGGCCTTTTATAAGAGGAGAGGAGAGGCACTCTTGGAAAGTAAAGAAAAGTTACTTTATTTTAAAATGAGATTCGGATTTTAGAGGTCCCACATTAATATAATTCCCGGATAAGGTGATAGGGGTTCTAAATATACCCATCCGATAGGTTTTAGACATGTGCAGTACATAGATTTTACATTATCTTTACATTTTATTTAAATTGTTTATTAATGAGGTAATCGCTGCATCTTCATGATGTCATAAATAATTTAATATATTTAATGTCTAAAAATTATAAAAAATATATAATTATATAGGAAACCTTTTTATATTTCTAATGAATATTTATAGCCAAAAATCTGACTTGTATAACCCCATGTAAAAATTGTTTTAGTAAAACATCTCATGTTTGTGTCATTTTTACTTTAACATTTAATAAAAAGTTATTTATGTCATTTCCCATCCAATGTGGATCCATGGGGTCCCCAAGTTGACACATGGATTTTATTGGTCGGCCATGACACATCCAATGAGGGAAGGACATGTTTCAAGCTCATCTCATTTTATTAAAGCATTATTTTTACCTTAAACTACACTAATTACCTCTAATCGCGATTAAGAACTTAAAAGTTACTATTCACCAAAAAATTATTTTAATCTCATTGAACCACATTTTACTTCTTAATTACAACCATGTATGTCACATTTTTGAAAATCAAATCACAGAAGTGACAAAGTTTCATTTAAATGAAAAATCAGTTTCTTTAACTACAACTTAGTGGTTTCACTATTCATCAAAAATTGAAGTTTTTCAGAAAAATACCAAAACTTCACCCTAAGATATATTAGATATTCTGAATTAAAAAATTATTTCTATTTTAAAAAATTCAAATCATATAAGTAACATTAATTAATTTAATAATTAATTCCCACTGTCATGAAAAATAGCGTGTTTTTTTTTAAACAATAAGTATCAAAAGATTGACACTAGTTTAAGTCCAATTTCAAAGTGAAATTGATTCCAATGACCACCATTGGATTAAATGGTAAAAATATATTCTAATTTCACTTTAAAACCAATTCAAAATATAATCTAATCATATAAATAAATTATATTAAAAAGAGTTTTTGAATTAAAATACATCATTTTTTCACTATTCGTTAAAAATTGAACTTTATCGGAAAAATACAAAAAATTCCCTCAAAGTAAATTTTCATGTCCCAATCATAAAGAATAAGTTTATTTTTACAAACATAGCTTATAAAATTGTCAAAAGATAGATTTAATAATGGTTTTCCATAAAAATGTAGTAAAACAATCTTTTAAAAATATTAGTGTATTTCATGCTTAAGATTGGATTTATTTACATTTTAAGCCTCTAAAACACTATATAATTCATTAATAGGCATAGATAAAAATATCTATTATTCATTACTTACTTGGGATGTTACACATGTAATTTACAGAATCAAATATTTTGAGAGATAAAATCTATTTGATTTATAACTATGTGAATAACTAGATGAAGCATATGAATTTCCATAACTAAAACTAGAAGTATTCTATCCAGAGTTATGAATAAATCAATTCTTTGTAATCTGTCTCTATCTAGGCTTGTATCCTATTCTAGTAGTGTATTTATGTGACACTTTCATTCCTAGAATTTGTGTTATATTGTACATTCCATTTGAGAACTTCTCTAAGTCCTTTCTAAGTTGTTCATTTGACATTTTCAGTTCAGTTTTTTACTTTAACAGTTGATAATTTTTCTCATTTTCAATAGTAAGTTCAGTTTTAACAGTTATAGTGAGAGCATGTTGTTTCTTCAATGATTTGTATTTATCCTTAAGTTTATTGCATGTCTCTTCCAGAATATTAAAATATTAAAATAATTCATCACTAGTCGTGTTTTCAGAATCCGAATCAGATTCAGTTCCAGAATAATAGGAATTTAAAGCAGGAGTATCAAAGGTTATCATAGATGTGTTTGTCATGAAACACACGTTGGCATGTTTCTTTTTAGAATTAGACATTTCAGATTCACTTGTGCTGTCTTCAGAAGCACTCCAGGTAGCCTTCATTGCTTTCTTGTACTTACTATCCTTATAGTCATGTTTCTTCTTGAATTTTCAATTTGTACAGTCTACTTTAATGCATCATTTTCTTTTTCACTCGTAGAAAACAACTTCATCACTTTTATATGGCTTTTTCCAGGTCTTCTTTCAATGTCCCTTATTGTCATACATTCCCTTTTAGTTTTATTTTCTGAAGAATTTATTCTTCCTATAAAATTTCTTAAACATTTTGGCTATTTTATCCATTTCAGCATCACTATCAAAGTCCAAACATTCACTTGTTGAACTGTCAGTTTGTATTTGAGATTTTTCTTTATCCTTGATCTTTGAAGCAGTAGTCTTAAAATACACTAATTTCCTTTTTGGTTCATAATCTTCCTCTTTATTCACCATGAGTTCTTCCTCAGACATCATAAGCTTACCAATCATATCTTTGATAGGATATCTCCAATGTCACATGACTCTCTGATTGAAACAGATGTGCCTTCCATCGGTCTGGTAGACACCTCAATATCCTCATAATTTGATCCTTTGTTGGATCAACCTTTCCAAGGGAATTCACTGTATTGAATATCTCATTGAACCTGAGATACATATCAGAAATGGGTTCATCAGTTTTCATTTTAAAATTATCATATTTAATAGATTGTGTATTAAATCTCATTTCATTAACATTGGTTGTTCCCCCATGAGAAACACCCAAAGTATCCCATATTTCAAAAGCAGTTTTATAGGCATATATTCTATTGAATTCTTATTCTCCTAAAGCATAGTATAGGGCATTCATAGCATTGAAATTATTAATCTAAACAGTCTTTGTGAGTTCATCCCAAGTTGTTCTTTCGGTTTCTGGAGTTTCATATTGAGACACTATAGTAGTCCAAATATCAAACCCATACATTGCAAATGAATTTTTCCTTTAAGCTTCCACTGGGCATAGTTTGTTCCATAAATGGAAGGTGTCTGGTTATTAGCATCACCCTCTAGTCTATTGTACATACCTATATTTTAGAAGAGAAATTTTAAAGAGATAAAGTTTAGAACTAATAGAATTTTAAGATCTTTAAAGATGAAACTAAAATCACAATTTTAAAAACAGATTGTTTTGAAATCTTTGAAAAACAACATCCTCTAATAACAAATGTTGGTCAGAGTGGATACTCAAGAAGGGGGGGTGAATTGAGTTCCAATTAATGTTTCCGTTAAAATATTGTCTACTAAAATCCCCCAATTTATAAAGAAAGTTAAACTGTATTTAATTTATACAGATTGTAAATTTTTACTTATCTTCTCAACGATTGATTAGGTCTCAGTTAATTTAACAACAAGATTAAACTAACTTTTGAAACTAACCTACTGATTTACAATAAGTGTAAAAACTTGCTAATTTAACTATCAAAGTAACATTAAAATGGTTCTGTATTTCAAAGTAACAGCAGCAGAATATAAAACATATATGTAGTATACTTTAAAATTAAACTAAAGATGCACAACAGATATAACAAGAGGTTCAGTCTCAAGCCGAGACTTAGTCTTCTCAAATTTATATAAATTTGATCCACACCCTAGATCGGGGTTAACAACAGTTTACAAAACTGTCCAGGCCACGCCGGGACCTCTACCACAGTTCTTCATGGAAAAAAAACAAAGACTAGGCCACACATAGACCTCTTCCATAGTGGTTGTGGGTAAACAAGAGTTAAGTGTTTTGAAGTGAGGATTTTGATATCCTCTAGTTCAGTGCAGGAGACAGTGTGTGTGAGAGAGATATACAGATTACACCACACTGCTCAAAAGTAAATAAATAAATCACTTAGAGAGAACATATAAGAGTTTAGAAAACTCTAGTGATTAGCAATGCAGCTCTGGACTCATTGGATTCAGCAGAAATGCTTCAGAGTCCTTCTTTGGTTTTTCTTGTTGAAAAACAGAGTGTAATGGTTCAGCTTGTGTTCCACCAGTGAGAATGATCTCTTGATTCATCGTGTGTTATTCAGTGTTGTTGGATTTTACTCATGAGAGTTCTCTGAAAGTCTTACAATATTTTTATTAATCAGGACTTTTCTTCTAGTTCAGAACAGTGCACTCGGGCATATGTAAGTTCTTCTTGTTGTATCGTCACACTTGTGCACGTATACTACAGCTCAATCTTCTTTATATTCCATCAGTTATGGAAGTATGAATGATTCCCTTTTCATATGTATGAGATGCAGTTTCCTGAAATGCCAACAACTATCATTAAATAACATTAATTTCATTAAAAACATCAAATATGACCGTTAGCATTATTTAATTAATATTGACAAAAATTAAGAATCATTTTCACAATGATTTTGTAAATGATGTTATCATCACGGTATGTGGTTCATGGTATGTGCTTCACGGTATGTGGTTCACGGTATGTGCTTCACGGTATGTGGTTCATGGTATGTGATTCGCAGTATGTGGTTCACTGTATGTGCTTCACGGTGTCTGGTCACGGTGTTTCCTTCATGGTGTCTGGGTCACGGTGTATCCTTCACAGAGTCTATCTGACTGTGACTGTGTCTTGCACACAGTCCGTCTTACTGTGTCATACATCACAGTGTCTCTATACTTGGACAAATATCTGTATTTATAATTAAATAGTAATATGTATAATATGGATTTATCTTAATTATTAGAGAGTAAGAGAAGTTAAAACATAAATATTAAGGCTTGATAATATAACTGATATTTGTGATCATGCATAAGACTTTTTAATAATAAAGGGAGTAATTACCATCAATAAGATTTGGTATCATTAATGTGTAGTTATTATTGAGGTTGGAGAGCATTGACAAGATGTTCAATTAAGATTGAGATTAATTAACAGTAATAGGATTTGTGATCATTAAAACATGATTAATACATGAGGAGTCCAACATAATTCTATCAAAAGAAAATAAGATTGTGTGTAATAGAAGCAATGTACAATGCTGCATATATGAAAAGCTAATATGGTGTTTTGTATAACACTAGATAATCTTTTAGAACATTACAAGAAAATACATAGAAAAAATTTAAATGAATATATCTCATAATAACATATGTTGTTACATTATACCCCCCATAAAATAAATTTATCTATCGAACTTTTTTGGGGTATTAAATGGTTTAATACTTGAATGTTTCTTTAATAGAAACCAACATCGTAAAAAAGAATACTAATAAATAATTTTGAAAAGGAATATTATAAACATAATGGTTACCTAGAGTAACTCATCATTGGGTTACCACAAGAAATAACATTGGTGTGAAGTGAAAACATAGATATTGAAGAGAAATTTAACCATAAAATTTTAATGTATAGTGATAGAGAATACTGTTTTGAGAAAGGTATCTAATAAAAAGCCACCAATATGAGATAATTTAAAGAATTATTTGACTAATCATATTAGAAAGTAATAAGATAACATTTTAGGTTTTCAAGATACTTTTCCTAATGTTTATGAATTTTTTATGAGAATAAATAATTAATTGATTTGCTATAATCTCACCATTGTTCGTGTCATGAAAAATTTCTACTACACATCTTATTTAATGAAATGAAATGGAATTTTTCATTCTTGATGTGTTATAAGGACATGTGATATAATGACAGGTCATTCCATCTTTCATAAGTAATCAAATATGAATA
Organism: Viscum album; assembly: GCA_963277665.1. NCBI lineage: Eukaryota > Viridiplantae > Streptophyta > Magnoliopsida > Santalales > Viscaceae > Viscum > Viscum album. The sequence continues at coordinate 603,028,571 of OY728161.1, read as the reverse complement.
ATTACACATATAGTGAGTTATGATATCATCCTGTTGAAATAAAATAAAAACTAATTAATGATAACATAGAACTTCTCATAGGCCAGTGGTTATAAATAATGGAATGTTGCATTTTATTTGTGGGTTCGATTCATGCGGCCTTTTCTGACGATATGGGTTATCGCCTGTAATGTGGTTTACATTTTATAAAATTATACAATTATAAAATTATATACATAAAGTTAAAAAAAAAATTTGAACATTAAAAATACTACACATTGAAAAAAATAATCCATTCCAACCTTTAGGCTCATCCTAAAAACATCTATCCAAACTCACATTACAAAAAAATCAAGAATGGTCATATAACAAGCATGTGAATACCTTCATTTATCCCACCATAAATTATAAGATATATCTTCTTGGTATCATTCAAAACATTTTAATGTCTTTATCATGCATTCTCATGAATCATAGTATTAACCTACAATACTATATATCCTTATTGAAAACATTCATGTTTCCTTATTCCAAAATTTATTTGATATTTTCCTCAAGTACCAATAAGTTTTATACATCAACCATGATAGCATAAACCAATTGGAAATAATCTATAATTAGTTCCCAAAAACAATTCTCATACAAATAACTTATTCAAATCCAAAATATCATTATCCAAACATCATTACCTAAACATAAGGTAAATATTATGGGTTATATTCTTCATAATAATGTATTCTACAAATATATCAAATGACCCTTAAAAATTTGATTTGTCTCAATAGAACAATTCAATATATCCTTTCCAATATTAAATTAATTACTCTTACAGAAAATAGTTATATATTCCATGATTCATATAAGGTAATCATTGAAATCGAAAATATATAAACCGCATTCATCCATCTTTATTCATAAACCATTACTCACGATCCATCATATTCGTCTTTCATAAAATATTTATCAAGTTATAAGTTTTCTCAAACACAAGATTAATTTGTTTAATGTAAACAATATTTTAAAAACATTACAGACCATTCACATATAATTTACAATCACTTTATCTTCAACAGTATGACCAATACTCATACCGTCTTCATGATTCTCTTTATGATATTTCCATATAAGAAATATATATTCATTATTCACATGATTTACACATATGAAACATTCAATGGATAAATATATTCTATGTAGTCATAGTTTTTTACTATGATGAGAATGCAAAGTGTTAGAAAAACATATTAGATATTATAAACACATAAGTAAGGTAAATTACATACAATATTTCAATATATGATATCATTGCCTTAATCCTAGGTTGTAAATGGTTATTAAAAATACTCTAGTATTGTATCATATACTTGAATTATCCTTAGGATATCCATATAAATTTCCCTATAAATATCTCATAGGATCTCACTATGGTTTTTTCATCATTGTTTCAAAAGGATCACATAACCTTTTCACTAATACCAACTGTAACAACCCATGACTGACCTAAATAGACATTACATTACTTTTTAGAAAGACTTATATATGACAAAATGGTATTCCTAAAGTCTTTATTATTTTGGTGCCATTGAAAATGTGGAAAATTATCTTTTAAATTGGTTAATGATCTTCAACATCTCCCAAAATGGTCTTCCCGTTTTTTTCTACCAAAAAAAATTCATTATATTGAGGGTAAATGAAAACGTAAAAAAGGTTAGCTAAAATTTTCAGTAAGGTTAATAATTGAGAACATAAAACAAAACATAAAAATTATAATGTAAATACATTATTATAATGTTTATACATCAAAATCTTGAGTCATGAAATAAATTATGGTTGTTCCTAGGGAATATATCATAAAGCATTAATAACCCTGATAAAATAAAATTGTCATAAAAAATAGATATTTGGAAAAAATTTATTCACATAATATGATTTTTATATTATCAAAGTAATTGTTTCCATGGCCATCATTATGGATGAAGTCCATTACTGAACCGATTTTACCTGACTTTCTAGCCATGTATTACTGAATAGGATTTACATGTTGTTCCAGCACTGTATTACTGAACAAGATTTACTTGACACATTAATCATCTATATGTAATGAAATGTAAAAATATACACATTTCATTTGAGATATTTATGGGTTATAACCATCTCATAGTGAAATCATTTTTTCATTTTCCAAAATATTATAAATCATTAATCACAGCAAAACCTAAGAAATAAAATGGTATTCTTAAACACCATTCAATAATAATCCATAAAAAATAAATGGATTTGATAAAAATTATTCCATCATAAACCAATTCAAATAAAATTAATAATATGGATATAAACACAAAACAAGGTGATTTTAAATGGAAAATAATGTTGATGAAATAGTAGAATTTAATTCTTGGGATAAAAATCCTTTCATCATCAAAAAAAAGATTTCTTTTTCTCAAAATATCGGCCAATTTTGAAAGATTATAATTTATTTTAAAAATGTATTAGATTTAATTTAGAATTATCATCATGGAAATAATGCGATATGAATAAATATAATATGATCACACATTATAAGGTAAAAAAACATTCTCCTCGTAATCTTTTCGGAAAATTAAAAATGGTCCTATAATCGAATAATGAGAAAAGATTGATTTCGTACAGTTTAATAAAAATTAACCAAAGGGTAAAATTAAATTAATAGATGTTCAAAATAATATAAATAATATTACATAATTACGAATCATGGTTGTCGATGGTCAATATACCCCATTAAATACATACGTATAAACAATCTCAAATAAAAATGTGATTGTAAAATTATCCATAACAAATTTATAATATATCGAATTTTATGCCTCATGAAATAAATAAAAAAAATTCATTTTTAAATATAATAAACATAATAATATGAATGATAAAAACATTTATGTGTAACATAAACATCAAACAACATAGTTATATGGTGTATAAGGCATTTGTCCCACAAAAATATAATTGAGAAAAAAATCCCTTACCATAGGTCTGATATGCATCATGTGTATTAAAAACTCCTATATAATGATATAAATACATTTATTAAATTATTATAGAATCATATTAATTTTTATGTTTTCATATATGATCATATTATCATCATTTTTGAGTAACATTTCATTGTTGCGAGTTAATCGTGTGATAGCTGGTTTATTTTCTTATATAATATTTGTCAAATAAGTTTCAGTTCACCTTATTAGGATATTGTTATAAAATTATTAAATTATATTAACATAACATATACCATTTTTATTTATTATTTTTAATTATATAATCCTGATTAAATTAATATCATGTATAATGAATCACATCGCATCTTGGAGACAGTAGGTCATACGTACGCACGATCGTTGATATCAATGGAATAATGTCTAAATATTTTTGAAGTGCATGGTATATAAAAATTTAGAATAAATATAATGTTACAATAAAGTTATATAGTTATTACTTCAATAATTATACAAATCCATTTAAGGTGGTGGTGAAAAACATTGTACACCATGACATGGAGACGGTATGTCTTACTTACGCACGTGTAGAGATTTCATTTTTCATATAATGGGTAAACGATGGATGATGGTTGTTTAATTTTTATAATAACATATCGGTATAATATTGAAACATATATTATTAATTTATAATGAAACTAATAATGAGGAGGATTTAGAATATGAATAAATTTTCAAATAATCAGTAGAAGAGATTACCTCTTCCTCGAGGAGCTTCCTATAAATCTACACATAGAGCACTATAGTTGGAAATTTAAGAATAAAATGACCTATATAATGTTTCTAGGGAATTTCATAAGTTAAATTGGAATAGTATTTAAGAACATTAATACCTGATTAATTTTGGATAAAAGAAGGAGGTCGTGTCCTTCTATAATTTGGGTGGTGGACACTTTTCGAATTTCTAAAACTATTAAATTATTAAAATATGAAAATAAAATAAAAATACCTCCAAAATGAGATATATTCTATGATAATGTATGATAAGATTGAAATTTCATAAACCAGTCTAATATATACAAGTTTTTATGTCAATTATACATTAACATTTTAATTAACAAATAGTAATTCTATTTATTATTAATTAAGATAACCTATGATTCAATATTAAAAGGGTGCAATATTTACATATTTGATTTCAAATATAAAATAAGTTACTAATTTATCACAACTGAGAAAATTTCATAAATAATATATATTTTTTAAATGGTTTTGTGGTTTTTAAATAATTCTATAAATCATAATTTTAACAAAATATCAATTTTTACATTTGTGTCATTATTCATTTTGTGTATTTTTAAAAAAATAACATGATAAAGGGTTAACCTAAAAAATGATTTATAATATCCCCAATTTATTAATTTCTCTATAAAAATAAATGGAAGAATTAATTTTCCTAAATTATATTCATTTTAAAATTTTTAATATCATTTATTTGGAATATCTGTTATTAAAATAATCACTACATCAATATTTTGTTATTATATAATATTCTAATTTGTAGAATAAATTTTTTAAATAATACTTAGATGAAAATAAATATACTATATTTAATAAGAATATATTTATTTTAATTTTTCTTTTATAAATTAAATTATTAATAATGTTACACTTATTAATGTATGAATGTGACAACTTTAACATCACTTTATATAAAATTAATTAAATGTCATAATCTCTTATATAAAGATCTCAATGGTCACTTTATTATCACTATGATGCTTATAGTTGATATATAATCCTCAAATATAATATGCTCATGTGTTTAGTTATTTTATGGTTATTATTATTTTAATTAAAAAAATTATGGTTTTTCAATCAATTAATTAATTTCTAAATCATCAATGTATTAAAATTTAATAAAATTATTAATTTTATAAAATTTAAAATTAAATTTCCATTATTTATGTTATTATTTTTTATTATAATGTACTATTTATGTTTTAAATATTACATGTTTAACCATATATTAAAATTATTATACTTATAAGAAATGTGAGTTTGACATTTTGTCTCCTTCATTGGTTTTATTAAAATATTTTTCATCTTCATTGTGAAGTTTCCCTAAAATTACTATGTTCCCATCCTAATATGTTAATAGATAAGATTTATTCATACAATGCTATTTTGGTAAGTTTCATGATCATTTTATTATCCTTATCATATTATATGTTACACTAATTTATCTAATTAACCCTTAGGCGTGTTTAATAAAATTTTAATAATTACTATTCATAACATAAAAAATCATATTTACAAAATATGGACCCACTAATTCCATATATGTTATACATATTTCATATATAACAAAATATAATTGGGCGAAATTAACATAATATTAATCATCATTCAAAACCAGAATGTAGGATTTTAAGATGAAAAACATATCGAATGATTAACATGTTTTTATGTCAAATTTATATGTGATCTTTCATTAATTGACCAAAATTAGATAAAATGAAAAAAAAATTATATAAATTATAAAACCAATAAATAATTTTATTAAAACATGTAAATTATTTTTTGGAAAAAAAAATTTCAACAAAAAATTAGTGTATTTTTACTATTCACATAACGTTATTATTATCAGAAAAATATAAAAAATTAATCTAAAGAAAATTATTTTGTCCCTATTTTAAAAAAATATGTTTATTTTCTCCAATATAACATATAAATGTGTCTAAAAATGAATTTAATAATGGTTCCCCATCAAAAGTTGATAACACTACATTTTTAGAAAAATACTTTTTTTATCAGAAAAATTAATTTTTTTCATATATCATATCTAGAAAACATTACACATAATGAAACATAAATAAAGAGTGATATGATTTTTTAATCAAAATTTATATCCTTTGAAATTGGTTTTCATAAAAACACATCCTTTATATTCAATTGGTTTTTATTCCCATTTATAATAAAATTGGTAACCAATGAGTCATTATTTAAATATTTGTAAACCATAATTTCATAAATCAGATGAAAATTTTTTTAATATCTATTTTATATCACATAGTACTAATATTTGAAAATTATATCATTTTTTAGTGAAACTCAGTAATTCCTACAACACAAGCTATTAAGAAAGGCCTCTCTTGCTTCTAACGCAATCCATGTTAGTCTTAAGTTTAGTGAAATCATATTTTGGTGTTTCATTTATCATAATCCAAACATAGTTCATTTAAACATTGATAAAAATTCATATTCAGTTTTTCCTGAAATAATGATGATCCAAATAACTTGAAATTGGGTGTAACACAATCCATGTATAGTGTTACGTAAATGATAAGATAATACAACGTTTCTTATAGTGGAAGATAATATTGGTGTAACATAAAACAAAATACATCAATGAAATTAAAGAGAATCTGTCTCAGAATATCTTAGTGAGTTTCATTCAACCCTCCTTAAAATTATTTTTCCATCCAAATTCATTGGGGTTATAAATAGTTCACTACTTTAATGTTTAATTCATATAAACCAACATTGTAAAATGGAATAAAAAACATCATTTTAAAATGAAAATTTAGAAACATAATGTTTAACCAAAGTAACTAATCATTGGTTTTCCACATAGGATATCATAGCTAATAATTGAAATCATGGTTGTGGAAGAGATATCAAGCCTTAATGTTCGGATGGATAGTGATAGAGAATAATGTATGGATCAAGTTAACTACAAGAAAGCCAAAAATCTGCAATGATTTAAGTGATCATCTGATTCATCAGATAATAATGTACTAAGATTACATTTTTTCTATTCAATATACATTCTATAATGTTGATGAATAATTCATTTGAATAAATACATTATTTTTATGGTTCAATCTCACCATTGTTCATTCTTTGAAAAAATATCCATTTCACCACTTATTTAATGAAATTTAGTTGAATTTTTCATTCATGAAGTGTTAGTTGATCATGTTATAAAATGATACGTCATCCAATCATTCACAAGTAATAAAATATGCATAATTCCACCAATAGATAATATAATTTTATATGATTCCAAAAATGTAAATATACATCATATATCCTGACTCTTATAAAAAAATTAATTTATACTAACCGTCGTCTTCCGATAGGCCAATTGTAGGTGTTAAGGGATTGTCTCGCCTCATTTGTGGGATTGATTCCTACATCCATATCAAAAATTACAGTTTGTTTCACATCCCTTGGGTTGAACTTTTTATAAAACTATGATATTTTAAGATTCTAGAAATAATATTAAAAAATATTTTAACCATGAATAACACTATACAATGTTCAATGTTATCCATTTTGTCTTTTTGGCTAATCCAAAATATTTATATCCAAACTCACATTACAAAATAAAACAATTATAATAATGGTCATATGAAAACCATGTAAATGACTTCGTTTATCCCCAAAAAATATGAAGATATATCTTGTTGGTAAAATTACATACATTTTAATGACATCATTATGAATTCTCATGATTGATGGTAAAATTCTAAATTACAATTTATCCTTATTAATAACATACTCCTTTCCTTATTCCAAAATTTATTGGATATATTATAGAAGTCTGAAATTTTTTTATACATCATCCATGATAGTATAACCCACTTGTCAATAACTCCATATTTAGTTCCCAAGAATCTACCATTATCCAATTTACTTATTCAAATATGACATATCATTATACAACCTTTATTTTCTAAAAATAAGCGACATATTAAGGGTTATATTTCCCTTAATCATGTGTTCTCAAAATATATAACCATTCCATAAAAACAATTTTCCATCTCAATAGAATTATTCAACATATCATTTCAAATCCTTAATTGAATTATTATAGTGAAAACTGTTATATATTTTATGATTCATATAACATAATCATTGAAATTCAAAACATATAAACCTCAATAATACATCATTATTATTAATCCATTACTCAGTATTCCTCATCTCCAGTAGTCCTATATTATGAATCAGGTCTTATGGTATCCAAAACTCCAGAATCATAGGTTTAATTTAAACAATACATAAAGAACATTGCCTACTTTTCACATGGTGTTTACAATATCTCTATCATCAAATGTATGACCAATACTAAAACCATATAAATGATTCACTTCATGACATTTCAACTCCGGATATAAATCATCATTAATCCCATAATTTCTACATATGAATCATTTAGTGGTTTTCTATGTTCTATATAGTTCTACTTATTAACTAATAACGGAAATCAATGTGCTATAAATACATAGCAGAGATTAAAAACACATAATTAAGGTAAATTACATATAATATTTCTATCTATGAAAAACTAGGATTAATAATAGGTTATTAATTATTGTCACAAAAACTATTGGATTTTATTCTATACATGATCTATCCATAGGAAAACCATAAATACATCCATAGAAATATATATAGGGATACCACTAAATTTTTCACATCCTAGTTTGAAAATTATTTATATACCTTCATTCTGATTCCAACAAAAGAGACGTATTCTAGATATACATTGAAATTACATTACATTTTCTTAATAATTATATCTAACACTAACAGATTCCATATGACTGTATTTGATTAGTTCATTTGGAAACATGGAACATAATCTTCTAAAAATGTGAAATATTAAAAAATATTTCGTAAAGATATTCCCCTTTTCTTCCAACCTAAAACAATTTTTATATCCATGGGGAATGGAAACATAAAAAGGATGAGCTGAAATGATCAATAAGGGTAATAATTGAGAACATAAAACAAATGATAAACATAAGAATGTAAAAACATGGACATAATGTATATACATCAAAATCAAGGGTCATGATATAAATATTGGAAGTTCGTATAGAATAAATCATAAAGGAATATTAACAAAGATAAAATAACATTTTCATAAATGAAGGGATTTTAAAATATAATTAATCACATTATATAATTTACATACTATCTAAGGCATGATTTCCAATAACATCATAGTTGACAATGTCCATTACTGAACCAGCTTTACTTTTCATTCCATCCATGTATTACTAAACCAGGTATACTATTGGTCAAGTCATGAAATAAAATGGGTTTCTCAAATAACATTACATCATAATTCATATAAAATAAACGGATTTAAAAAAAACTTGTCATTAACACAATAAAATAAAATTAATAACAGAGGTAAAAAGATAACCCAGGGACTTCTTAGATGGAATATCATTTTTATAAAACACATGATCATAATTCCTGAGAAAAAAATCCTTTCTTCTTCAAAAAAAAATTTATTAACAAAATTCCTCTAAATGTTAAAAGAAAAGAATTTAGTTTAAAATAAAGTATAAATATTTTGGAGAATGATTCATGAAAATTAGGAATTATTACTATTTAAAAATCTATTTAACCTATATATGTTTAAAACACATTCTCCTCGTACTTTCACTGGAAAAGTCAAAAAGTATCTAAAATCAGATATCGAGAAAAGATAACTTTTACACAAACTAATTAAAATTCATTAATGGTTAAAAATAAAATTAATAAATTTTATTATAATAAAATTAATATAACATAACTAGTTAACATGGATATGGATAATCAATGTATCCTAGTGATTTCTTACGTATAAAAAACTCAGTTAAAATGTGATTGTAAAATTATCCCTTACAAATTTATAATTTGTCAAATTGTATGCCTAATAAAATAATGAAAATTATATGGAAATTTAAATATAATAACAATCCTAATAATAAAAATAACATTCATGGGTAACATAAACATCATAGAAAAGAATTTGATGTTGTATAAGGCATATGTCCCATAAAAATAAAAGTGATACAAAATATTCCCATACCATAGGTTTGATATGAGTCATGTGTACCTGAACATCCTCTACGATGATATAAATAATATTATTGTATTTTTGAATAATCATAGTCATTAATATGATATAATATAAGATCATATTATCATTTTTTAGGAGAAATCATTTCATCGTTAGTCTTTTTTTCGAGGGTAATCAACATTATTTTCTTATGCATTTTTTTAATAAGTTTTTCTTCTCCTTCTTAGTTCATTCTTATATCATTTGAAAATTAAATTTACATAATATATACCATTTATTTTCATTATTTACATATATATATATTAAATTTTTTATGTTGATCATGTTGAATGAATCACATCGCATCGTGGAAACGGTAGGTTGTACGTACGCACGAGCAACGATATAATACGAATAGATCGTGAATGGTTTTGAAGTGGATGTTGTATAAAATTTAAGAATAAATATAAGTTCATAATAATCATATATATTTATTAATTACATCATTATACTCATCCATGTATGTTGGCATTGAACATTAGAGTACACCATGATGTAGAGACAGAATGGTGTATGTACGCACGCATGTTGATTTCATTATTCATAATATTTGTAGATTGTGGAATATGGTTGTTTCATAATTAGAATAACATATCATAATATGATTGATATTTATGTTATTACTATATAATTAAATAAGTAAGGAAGTTTAAGTAGAATAAGAATGAAGTTTGAATGAATCGGTAGATGAGATAACCTCCCCATCGACGTGTTTCCTCAAAATTTCCTCTTAGTGCAATAGAGTTGGTCATTGAAGAAACCCAGGTCCTCTATAATATTTATGGGTTAGTTTATAAGATAAGTGGTATTTTTATACATTAACATTAAGTCCTAATGAACTGGCGAGAAAAGAGGGAGGATGTGCCCTTTTATAATTTGGGTGAGGGACACTTTTGGAATTTCTCAAACTATTAAATTATAATAATTTGAAAATCAATTCCAAATACCTCCTAATTGAGATATATTCTATGATAAGATATGATGAGTTATAAATATCATCAAAGAATGTATTTACAATTTGTTTTAATGTTAATTTAAACATTTTTTAATTTTAATTTTTAACAAGTTATTCTATTTAATATTATTTAAGAAAACACATGTTTTTATATTAAATGGGTGAAATTTTTTACTATATTATTTAAATTATAACATAAATGAATAATTTAGTTAAAATTATTCCATATCTTAATTATTATATAATTTTAATATTCATTTATAATTTTTATATAATTTTATAAAACATTATTTTAACAAAATATATATTGTGTCAATTTTGACATTATTCAATTCCTGGATTCATAGAAATAACAAGATAACTTGTTATCCTAAAAAAATATTATATGCATAGTGGGTCACAATAATTTTTTAAATTCATTGAAAAAATTAATTATCAAAAATAATATTTATTTAAATATCATTAATAACATTTATTTATATTTCCATTATTTAAATAATCATTACATCAAAATTGGGTAATTATATAATATACTTATTTTTAGAATAAAAATTTGAAATAAAAAACTATAATGAAAATAAATTTACTATATATCATATTAATATATCTACTAAAATTTATTGTCGAGAAATGACATCATTAAAAATGTTATATTATTAATGTATGAATGTGACTACATTAATATAACTTTAAATAAAACGAAAAAAATTTCATAGTTTGTTCCATAAAGCTTTAAATGGTCATACATTCGACAATGTTTTTCTTATGGTCGGTATATACTCGAAAAATATGACTTTTTCATGTGTTTAGAGATTTTTATGGTTGTTATTTTTTTAATTAATTTATTATTGAATAATCATCAATTAATTAATATTCAAATAATCAAATTGTAAGACATTAATGTAATTATTAATTTCTAAAAAATTAAAAATACATTACCATGATGTACGTAATTATTTTCTAATTCCATGGACTATATATGATCGAAGATATCACCTAGTTATTAATATATTAAATGTATTATGCATATAAGAAATTTGAGTTGTACATTTTGTCACATTCATTGGTTTTATTAATATCTATGTCATCATCAATGTCAAGTGGCTCTTAAATGACAATGTTCCAAACATTATATGTTAAGGGTATAATTTTATTTATCTATTCAGTTTTAGGTATGATTTAGGATCATTTTATTATCATTATCATATAATTTGTGACACTAATTTACCTGATTTACCTTCAACATCGTTAAAATAATATATCCCTAATTACTATTCATAATTTCCAAAAATTCTAAAAGTAACAGATTAAAATTATTTTTACCAACTTATTCCAAATATTTTAACCATTTTTTATAAATCAAATCATATACTGGAATGATATTTATTTATATTTAATTCCTCTTGACAAAACCAGAAAGCTTGTTTTTATGAAATTAAAATAATCAAAAAATTGACATCTTTTTATGTTCAATTAAAATGTGAATTAAATAAAATGACCAAAATAGGATTAAATAATAAATATATATTCCATTTATATTTTATAATCATTAAATACTATGATTTATTCATTTAAATTATTTTTATGGAAAAAAAATTTCAATTAAAATGTAGTGTATGTTTACTATTAATCAAAACATGATAATTATCATCGAAATATAAAGAATACATACAAAGTAAATTTTGATGTCCCAAATAAAAAAAATAAGTTTATGTTTTCAAATTTATCATATAAAGGAGTAAAAACAAAATTTAAAATGGTTCTTCATTAAATGGTTATAAAACTATATTTTTAGAAAAGTAAATATTTAATACAAAAAATGTAATTTGATCATATATCATATCTAGAAAGAATATATGACTAATTTAAAACATTATATAAAATTTAAACCCAACAAGGATTGATATGATTTTATAAACACAGTTATTCTATTGTTATATAATATTTTATCATAACACATTATTTATATTCAATTGATTTGTATTTCCATTTCTAATAATTTTGAAAACCAATGATTAATTATTTAATCATTTGAAAATGATATATTTAGAATTCAGTTGATATTATTCATAATAGTTATTTTATATCCCAAAATTATAATATTTTAATAATACAACATTGTTTAGTGAAACTCAGTATTGTATTCAACAAATTCTATTGAGAGAAGTCACTATTTCATGTAATAGAATCCATGATGTTGTTGTGTTAAGTGAAAGATTTATTTCGTGTTGTGTATATAATAATCAAAAAAAATATCTTTTATACATTGATCAAAATCTATACATAGTGTTTATTGAAATTAATTCTATCATGAAATATTGAAATTAGTGTAACACAACCCATGAATAGTGTTTTGCATACGACAAGATAATATTGCATTTCGTATAGCGTAAGATAAGTTCTATGTAGCATAAAACATATGAAATCATTAAAATTATAGAAAAAATAACTCATAAAATCTATGCTTGTTACATTCTACTCACCTTAAAATAAATTTTAACCACAAAATTTATCGAGGTTATAATTTCATTATTACATGAATGTTTCTTTCATAGAAACCCACATCGTAAATAAGAATACTTACACTTCATTTTAAAAATGAAATATTGAAACAAAAAAGTTAACCAAAGTAACTCATCACTATGTTTCCACATAAGGGAACACATGTGGGCTGTGAAAACAAGGATATGGAAGAAAAATATAACCATCATGTTCTGATGGATAATGATAGAGAATTCAGTTTGGATAATGTTAAATACCAGAAAGCCTTAAATATATGATGATTTACTGTATTATATGATTCATCAGATGAGAGGGTACTAAGATAACATTTTTGGTTTTCAGGATCCTTTCCCTAATGTTGATGAATTTTGCATGAGAATAAATAGTCAATTTATAATGGTAAAATCACATGGTTTTTCATTCCATGAACAATGTTAACTTCAACTTTTATTAAATGAAATGAAGATAATTTTTTCATTCATGATGTGTTAGGTGATCATTCTATAGAATGATAGGTCATTCTAGTTAGTATAAGTAATCAAATATGCATAAGTACACCTATAGTGATCTTAATCATAAATGTTTCCAAAATATATACCTTTAGAACATCAAAAATCCAAATTAAGAAAATAAAACTAATTTATACTAAACATGGACTTCTCGTAGGCCAGTGGTAGACAAACAAGTCATTTCTCATTTTAGTGTTCTGTTTGATTCCTACAGCTTTTTCTGACGCAATGTGTTTTCACCCATCCTGTGGGTTGTCCTTTTTGTGAAACAATAATGTTATAACATTCCAGATATAATATTAAACAATGTATTAACATTAATAAATAATATCAAATGTCAATATTAATCAATTCCAATTATGTAGGCTTATCAAAAATACATCTATCCAAACTCACGTTACAGAAAAAAATTAAAATAATGGTCATTTAACAAGTATTTGAATACTGTCATTTATCCCCCATAAATCATAAGTTATAACTGGTCGGTCACATTCCAAACATTTGAATTTATTGATCATGCATTCTATTAAATCAGGGTAGAAACCTAACATACCATATATCCTTATTGAAAGCATGTCTATTTCGTCATTCCAAACTTGATTGGATATATTTCATTAGTCACAAAAAGTTTTACAATTCATCTATGAATGCATAAACTGCTATTCAATAACTCCATAATTAGTTCCCATGAAACTAGTATCATCGAAATTACTTATTAAAATCCAAAATATCATTATCCAAAAATCATGATATGTATATAAGGGAAACATTAAGTATTATCATTCCCTTAATCTTGTGTTCTCAAAATATATCACCTTACCCTTAAATAAATTTTTTGTCTCCATAGTTCTAATCAACATATACATTCAAATCCATAATTGAATACTTATACAGAAAACAGTTATATATTTCATGATTCATGTAACATAATAATTGAAACTGAAACATTTACACATCAATAATATGACATAATTCATAAACCATTACTCATGATCCATTATCTTCGTCTTCCTAAAAACATGATTCTGGTATTCAAGTATCTCAAACTCATGCTTTTCAAGTTTAATGTAAACAATACTTTAAGAACATCACATACCATTCACATTTCAATTACAATCACATTATCGTCAATTGTATAACAATTACTCGTACCATTTTCATGATTCTCTTCATGATATTTTCACATAGGAAATGTATCCTCATTATTCCGTTAATTTCAACATCAAAAACATTATATGGTTATCTATGATCTATGTAGTTGTATTTATTGACTAATACCAGAATGCAATGTGTTATAAATATATATCATATATGTAAAATAAATATTTACTGTAAATTACATATATTATTTCAATCTATAATCACTTAGGATAAATCATAGGTTTTCAATGGTTATTAAATTAACTCTATGATTGTAACCTATACATGTCCTATAGTTAGGAAATTCAATGACATATATTTAGAAATATTTTTAGGGATGTCACTATAGTTTTTTCATCCCTGTTACAAAAAGGATAACTAATCCTTCACTCTAATGCAACCTGTAGACACTGATTCTTGACGTAAATATATGTTAAATTACTTTTTCAGAATACCTATACATGACACAAAAAGATTCCAAAAGACTGTATTAGTTTAGTTCTATTGGAGACATGGAATATTATTTTCGAAATTTTTTAATGATCTTCATCATCTCCCATAATTATATTCCCAATTTTTTACTACCTAAAAAATTTCATTATTTCTTGTGGAAATGGTATCAAAAAAAGGGTGAGCTCAATTTTCTAGAAATGGTAAACATTGAGATCATAAAACAAATCATAAACATAAGAATGTAAAAACATGAACATAATGCTTATACATAAAAATCACGAGTCATGAAAAAAAATCATGGTAGTTTGTAAGGAATATATCATAAATGAATATTCACCCTAATAAAATAACTTTGGCATAAAACATGATATCATGTAAAACAATTATTCACATAAAATTATCTCCATAGTCGGTACGACCTTGTTTCCAAGACCATCATTTTTGACCAAGTACATTTCTGAACCGAGTTTACATCTTTTTCAAGCGATGTATTACTGAACCAGATTTACATGTCATTCTAGCCATCTATTATTGAACCAGATTTACATGCCTCTATAGTCATGTTTATATCATGAGATATAAATAATTACAAAATTAATTTTATTTAGATATAGGTGACACCTATATCATAGTGAAATAATACTTACATGTTCCAAAAAAACATAAATCATTCATCATATCCTAACCAATGATATTAAATGGTTTCCTAAAACATCAATAGATAATAAACCATATATAATAAATGGATTCCGTTAAAGTAATTTCATCATAAAAAATATCAAATAAATTAATATTAGGAATTGAAAGATAACCCTTTGTCATCTTAAATTGAAAATAATTTTGATAAATTACTCGAACATAATTCATGAGGAAAAAAATATTTCATCTTCAAAAAACCTTTTATTTTATCAAAAATAATATCAATTTAAAATGAAAATAATTATTTCATAAATAAATGATAAATACTATACCTCATGAATCAGGGAAATTAGTCTTTATAAAGTTGTAAAAATATCTTTATAATATATATTTTAAAAAACATCCTCATAAATTTTCCAAAAAATTCAAATAGTGCATCAAATCAAATAACAATAAAATATTACATTCATACCATTTAATAAAAACTATCCAAAGAGAAAAATTAACATTAATAAGTTATAGGATAAGATAAATAATATACGTTATTAGTAAATATTAATGTGGATGATAAATATTCCCAAGTAAATATTTACGTATAATCAATCTCGTATGAAAATGATATTGTAAAATTATTTGTTACAATTTTATAATATCTCGAATCATATGAATCATAAATTAAAAGAAAATATATCATTATTTAAATATCATAAACTTTATTATAGAGATAATAGAACAATTCATTATTAACATAAACATCACCCAGATGAAGTAGAAGGTGTATAAGGAATATTTCCCGAAGAAATAAATGTGACACAAAAGAATACCTTACCATGAGTCAGAAATGCTTTGTGTGTGTCCAAAAATCTTATATATTGATTTAAATAATGTTATGGACATATTCTGGAATCATATTAAATTTTATTATTTAATATTGTATCATATTATCATCTTTTGTGAGTAACATTTCATTGTTACTCGTTATTTGGGTATTAATTGCCTAATTTTCAGATGTTCATTCTATTGAATATGATTTGGTTCTCCTTCTACTGTCATATTTATATCATTAGAAAATTATTTTAACATAATATATACCATTTTTATTCATTCTTAACATTTATATAATCATTATTTAATGAAGGCCAAATAGAATGAATCACATCATATCAGGGATATTGTAGGTTGTACTTACACACTATCGACAATATCATTCGAATAATTGTTGCATGGTTTTGAATTATATGGTTTATAAAATTTCATAATAAATATAATTTTATATCAATAATTTATTTATATTAATTCCATCATTATAACCATCCATTTTTGGTGGTGGTGAAAAATAGGGTACACCAAGACGTAGAGAGGGTAAGTCGTACATACGCACGCATGGTGATTTCATTTTTCAAATGATGGGTACAATATAGAATATGGTTGGTTCCTATTTATAATAACATATCATTATATTTTTGATAAGAATGTTATAACTTTATACTGAAACAACAAATGTAGATTATGTAGAACATGAACGTAGTATAAAATAATCAGTAGATGTGATTAACTAAACCTTGATGTGCATCCTCTAAATCTTCTCTTCGAGAGTTAGAGTTGAAATTTTAAGAAAAATGGTCATCTGAAATGTTTATGGGGAAGTTGAGAATATAAATTTTTAGGTTATAGAGGAACCTGGATCCTTTTTTAATGTGGAGAAAATATGGATGAGGTACCCTTTTATAATTTGGTCGAGGGACACTTTTAGAATTTCAAAATAATATTAAATAGTAAAAACATGAAAATCAATTCCAAATACATATAAAATAATATATATCATATGATGAGATACTATAATATTTAAAGGTCATCATCTAATGGAATTTAGAATAGTTTTTATGTCATTTTTATTATTATCATTTTAATTAACAATTTGTTATTCTATTTAATTTTAATTAAGATAAAAAAATTCAATATTAAAAGGGTGAAATATTTAAATATTTGATTTGAATTATAACATAAGTGAATAATTTATAAAAATTAATACCATATAATCATTAATCAATATTATTTAAAAAAATTATTATTTTAATATAATATTATAAAACATAATTTTAACAACATATCAATTGTGTCAATTTTCACACCATTAAGTTCATGGGTTATTAGAAATATAATGATTATGTGTTGTCAGAGAAATAAAATATTTTATTATATACTCTAATAGATCAAGTTCATCAATTAAATTCATTGTGAAAAATAATTATTCCAAACTATTCAAATAATCACTACATGAATATTATTTAATTATATAATAAACATATTTGTTGAAAAATCTTAAATTATATTTTATGATGAACATAACCTTAATATATTTTATAATAATATATGTAGTTGAATTTATCCTATAGAAAAACCAACATAAAAAATGTTATACATATAAAATTATTGATGTGACAACATTAAAATTAATTTATATAAATTAAAATATATGCAATAATATATTCAATAAATATCCATATGGTCAATTTCTCAAAATTAGAATTCTTATGATTGATATATACTCAGAAAATATGATTTTTTCATGTTTTCTTACTATTCAAGTAATTAGTATTTTAATATAAATTGTTTTATGGATTTCTGGTCATTGAATTGATTTTCACATCATCAAAGTATAAAATGTTAGGTAATTAATAATTTTCTAATTATTAAAAAAAATTACAATTATGTAGGTAATTATTTTATATTTCCATGGACTATTTATCTTCTAACATATCACTAGGTTACACATATAGTAAAATTATTATACTTATATGAAATGTGAGTTTGACATTTTGTAACTTCCATTGGTTTTATTCATATCTATATCATTTTCATTGTCACGTGACCCTTAAAAGACTATACTATAGACCCATGATATTAATGGTAATGTTTATACATCCAATATTATTTTTGTTGTATATAAGACCATTTTATTATACTTATCATTTTAATTATTACACTAATTTACTCGGCTTATCATTAATCATGTAAAATAAAACGTAATGTTGTTATTATATATAATAAAAAATAAATATTAGTAAACTATCAATTTTTTTGAACCACTGATTCCAAAAAATGAATCCATTTTTAATAATTCAGATCCAATAATTGGATGAAAATTATTTAAAATTAAATCTTGTTCTCAAAACTTGAAAGCTAGGTTTTAAGAAGTGAAAAATATCAAAAGATTGACATGTTAATATGTCTAATTTTAAAGATAAACTACATAAAACAAAAAACATTGAATTAAATGATAAATATATATTCCATTTATACTTTTAATACATGAAATATAAATATTTAACTATATAAAATTTTTCGATGGAAGAAGTTGTTTTTAATTATTATTTTCCATATTTCTACTATTCATCAAAACATGATAATTATCATAACAATATAAAACATTCGTCTAAAGTAAATTTTTATATCCCTATTAAAAAAAGAAATTTTTTAAAATGGAACATATAAAGGTGTCAAAAACAAAATTTAAAAATTGATCTCCTTCAAAAATAAGCAAAACTAGATTTTTAGAAAAATACTTCATTTATCAAAAAAATTGATTTTGTTCTTATATCATATATAGAAAAAATATAAGATGAATTTAAATATTAAATTTAATTAAAAATTATTAATGAGAGATATTATATTTTAATTACAATAAATTTTTTACAATAATTTTTTCATAAAAACACATCCTTTATATTCAATTGGTTTTTTTCCATTCCTAATAAATGTGGTAACCAATCAATCATTATTTAAAAAAAATTAAACCTTATTTTAATAATTAATTTTATATTATTTAGAACTAAAATATTTTTTTGAAATAATAATAATATATTAATAATATATAATTTTTTATTGAAACTTTGTATTACGTACAATGCAAACTATCAATAAAGGTCACTCTTTCATGTAATGCAAGCCAACTATGTATAGTTTTTAGTGAATAGATTCTTTTGGTGTTTTTTATAACATTATCCAAATATAGTTATTTTATACATTAATCAAAATCTATACTATGTGATGAATAAAATTATGTATATCATATGAACATGAAAATTTGTGTAACATAATAAAAAAATATTGTTGTGTATACGATAATGTAATATAGTGTTGCGTATATCACAAGTTAATCTTTTGAAGTGTACAACACCAAAAATAAATTAAATTGAAGGGAATCTATCTCATAAAATCTCAGGAACATACATTGTACCTCCATTAAAATGAATTTTTACCTTGATATTCATATAGGATATAAATTGTTTACAACGTTAACATTTGTTTCAACGAAGGCAACATCCTAAAAAATAAATAGTAAGACATCATTTTAAAATGATATTTTAGAATCATAATGTTTACCAAAATTTACTAATCACTCAATTTCCACATAGGAGAACATAGATGGGATGTGAAAACATAGATATGGAAGAGAAATGTATCTATCATTTCACAATTGATAGTGATAGGGGATAAGTATTAGATAAAGTTAACCAGCAGAGTGCCATAAATCTGTGACGATTTAAGGGATCATATGATTCATCAGATAAGAGGGTACTAAGATAACATTCTTTGTTTTCAATATCATTTTCGTAAGGTTGAATATTTTTTCATGAGAATAAGCACAATCTTTATTTCAGTACAATCACATCGTTATTCGTGTCTTGAACAATTTCAATGTAAACTATTAATTAATGAAATTAAGTGGAAATATTAATTCATGAAGTGTTAAAAGATCATAAGACAGAATTATATGTCATTTAATCTATCAGAAGTAATCAATATGCATATTTCCACCTATAGTGGGATTAATCATATATGGTTCCAAATATAGTCTTATATTTCATCAATCTTGCAAATTTTAAAAAATAATGTCTACTAACAAGGGACTTCACATAGGCCATTAGTATGGGATAAATTTAGGCCACAATTTGATTGTGGGTTCGATTACAGTTTCCTTGTGTGACGTGATAGGTTGCTGCCCATCCTGCAGGTTTTCCATTTTCTAAAACTGTTCTATTATAAAATTCTAAAAAAATTATTAAATAAAAAGTTTTTATCCATAAATAATACTATATAATTAAAAACATAATCCATTCCAAACTTTATACTTATCCTAAATACTTTTGTCTAAACTCACATTACAAAAAAAATTACAACAAAGGTCATATAACAAGCATGTGAATACTTTCATTTATCCCACATAAATCATATGATATACCTTGATTGTCAGATTCAAAAAAAATCAATGGATTCATCATGAATTTTAAAAAAATACAGTAATAACATAAATTTTAATATATCTTATTGAAAACAAAAATGTTTCATTATTACAAAAATTATTATATATATCTCTTAAGACCCGAGAATATTTATACATAATCCATTATATCATAACCCACTTGTCAATAACTTCATAATTATTTCCCATGAATATAGCATCATCTAATATATTTACTCAAATTCAACATATCATTATCTAATCATCATTATCAGAACATATTGGACATATTAAGGGTTATCATCCTCTTAATCATGTGTTCTCCAAATATATCACCTTAACCTTAATTCAATTTATTTGTTTCCATATAACTATTCAACACATCTATTCCAAACCTTAATTAAATAATTATAATAATAAAAATTATATTTCATGATTTACATAACATAATCATTGAAATCAAAATCATATACACCTCAATCATCCAACATTATTATTAAAAAATTACTTATGATCCATCATCTTCATCTTCCCTAAAATATAAATTAGTTATTATGTTTTATCACTCTCAAGAATCATAAGTTTAATGTAAATAGTACTTTAAGAACATCACATACCATTCACATGCCGTTTAAAATATATTTATCATCAAAAATATTAACAATACTCATACCATCATCATGATTTTATTCAAGATATTTCATTATAGGAAATAAATCTTCATTATTCTCATAATTTCAACATATGAATAATTAAATGGTTAACTACGTTCTATATAGTTATGGTTACTTACTAAGACTATAATGAAAAGTGGTTGAATAACATATCAGATATTAAAAATACATAAGTAAGGTAAATTACATGTAATATATATCAATATATGATATCTTATGTTTAATCCTAGGTTATTATTAATTTTAAAAAAAAATCTAGGATTGTAAACTATACATAACCTATCCTTAGGACATCCCTATACATGTCCTAATAAATATATCTAGGGATATCACACAAGTTTTCACATCGTAGTTTATAAAGTTTAACTAAACCTTCACTGTGATACCACTTGTAGAAAACCAATATTGAGGCACATGAACATTACATTACTTTTTCAGAATATGTATACATGAAAAAAAAAATCACAATCACTTTATTAGTTTTATGAATTTGGTTGCATGGAATATAATATTATAAATTGATGAAAGGTATTCAATATATCCCATAAAGATATTCTCCTTCTTCTTCATACCTATAACACTTTTTATGTCATAAGGAAATGAAATCATAAAATGGGTGAGATTAAATGCTCAGTAAGGGTAAAAATTGACAACATAAATCAAAACATAAACATAAGAATGTAAAAACAGTATCATAATGTTTAAATATCCAAATTATGAGTCATGAAATAAATCATTACAGTTCAAGTGGCATAGACCAAAAAGGAACATCAACCATGATAAAATAACATTGGAATAGAACATTGAATAATTAAAAAAATTAATCACATAATATTGCATCCATAGTATCCAATTCCTTTTTTACAAGACAATCATAGTGGAAAATGTTCATTACTAATTTAGTTTTACATGTTGTTCCATCCATGTATTAGGGTGCCAGATTTACATATCATTCCAGCACTCTATTACTAAACTGAATTTACTTTATGTTCCAGTAAAGTCTATCTCATGAGATATAAATCTACACCCAATGTAATGTAAGGATATATATGCCACAAAAATCTCATAGTAAAATTATTCCTACATGTGAAACAAAATATACACCATTCATCATAGCATAAACGATGAAGTAAAATGGTTTTCGTAAACATCATTTTATCCTAATCTATATAAAATAAAATTATATTATAAAATTAATCCCATCATAAACAAAACAAAACAAAATGAATAAAGGTGACATAATCATAACCCTATATCATACTATATGGAATATAATTTTAACAATACACTTGATCTTAATTTTTGATGAAAAAATCCTTTCTTCTTCAAAAAAAAATTTATTTTCACAAAATGTTGGTCAATTTTAAATGAATATTATTAGTTTAAAATAAACTAAAAATAATGGTGTGTAATTTTCATGGAAATAAGGATTTATGAAGATGTAAAAATCATTTCATACCGTATAATTATTAAAACGGTCTCCTCATACTATTTCCAAAAAAGTCCATAAGTACCTCAAATCGAATAATGAAAAAAGATTCCATTAATTAAATTTATTAAAAATAAATAAAATGAAAAAATTAAAATGAAATGATAGTATAATAATATAAATAATATCACATAATTAGGAAACATTGATGTGGATGATTAATATAACCCAGTAAATACTTTTTTATAAATAATAGTGGATAAAAATGAATTTCTAAAATTATCCCTTACAAAATTTTAATCTGTCAAATCATATGAATCATTAAATAATTAAAATTATATGAATATGTATATATAATAACCCTCATAATTATAATAATAAAAACATTCATGGGTGACCTAAAAATCAAAAAATTAACTAGATGGTTAATAAATAATTTGTCCCATATAAATAAGAGTGAGAAAAATAATCCCTTACCTTAGGTCTTATATTCTTCATGTATATCAAAATATCCTACCTAAATATTAAAATAATTTTATTGACTTATTCTAGAATAATAGTAAGTTTTATGATATCATATATGATCATATTATCAATGATTGTGAGTAACATTTCATTGTGACTCGTTATTCGGGTGTTAACTATAATTTATTATGTGTGTTTTGTCGAATAAGTTATGTTCTCTATATTATGTCATAGTTATATATTGATAAAATTTTATTAACATAATATATAACATTTTTATTCATTCTAAAAGCTATATAATTTTGATTTAATGAGGATCATGTAGAATGAATCACATCCCATCCTGGAGACGGTATGTCGTACATGCACACGAGCAATGATAACATTTTAATAGTTGTTGAATGGGTTTGAAGATGATGATATATATAATTTAAATTAAAAATATGATGATATAATTATAATATATAGATATTACTACCATAATTATACCCATCCATGTATGGTGGGGGTGAAAAAGGAGTACACCGCGGCTTGGAGAAGGTATATCGTATGTACACACGTGTAGTGATTTCATTTTTCATAGGATGGGTAGAAGGTGGTATAAGGTTATTTGATTTTTGTAATTAAATATCATTATATAAGGGATAATGATGTTACTAAATTATAATGAAACAAATAATGATGTATAATTATATGAATAAATAATTTTAAAATATTCAGTAGAAAAGATTACCTCTTCCTCGACTTGCTTCCCCTAAATATCTTCTTGGAAAACTATAGATGGTCATTGAAGAAGACAAGTCCCTCTAGAATTATTCTATGGATGTTGATAAGAGAAATGATAATGGTATATATGAACCTGATATATTAATTAATTTTCAAGAAAAAATGGTAGGAGGTGTGTCACATCCCGATCCGGGAGCCACTGAACGGTGCCCTAGCCAGTTGTCCATATGCCCTCAAGAGCGCCTCCTTGTACCCCATATGGTCCCCTCCAGCATCGATGGTCTGGTATGTTTGTCTCAGGGAGATTGTACCATATGTTATCAGAAATAAGCACAAGTAGATGAAATTAAATACACCCAATTAAGGAAGCGTATAATTAACCAGAACAATACCATGACATATGATAGTCAAAACAAAACAAATATCATACTCAACAGGATGGTAAAACATTCTATGAAAATGAATGTGAAAAGTGTCTACTATTCAAATCAATGAAAATACAGAAAAAAAATTAAAATGGGTCATGAACTACAGCCATTTCATTATTCAATTATCCAATCATAAATATAAATTTATCTAAGGGCATTACCCTTATCATGTTCTATGACAATAAAAACTTCTCTGGTGCCAATCAGGAGGCCTAAATACAGTCTGAGTAGAACTGAGTAGACCACCACCAAAGGTGTCTAAAAAGAGTCTAGTTATATGATAGTGCATGAAGATTTATGATGTAACAAAAACAATTAATACATTAAACAGTTATCACATTTCTATTTAATCTTTAATCTTCACATTAGGCCAATTCAATTCCTGATTTCCATTTGGAATGTCATTAAATTTTTTCATTCATTTGGTTTAGGTCATCATTCAAATAAACCCAAATATCAATTGAAACATGTATCATTATTATCATCCATTTGGTGTAGTTTTTCATTCCTATAACCCCAAATCTCATTGAGAGTAGGTCATCATTCCTAGAACATCTATTCTCATTCTGTGTAGGTATTCATTCCTAACACCCCATAATCTCATGTGTCGATATCTATTGGGTAGGAACTCCATGTACATGCCCCAAATTCTAATTGGTTTAGGACGGCATGCCTAACACCACATAATCTCAACCATTTAATCATTCTTTAACCAACAATATTTTCCTCATTATTCATTTACTAATCCAATTATTAGTGAAACATATAAAAGGCCATTTTTTAATTAAAAATTTATCTAATAATATATCCCATTAATTAATTCATCAATTAATTAATTAATAAAAACAATTCTAATTCCATAATTAATTCTTAAAAATTAACTATCGAAGTCATAACCAAACAAGTCATAATTAATTTTCACTATTAATTATATTAGATCACATCATGGGGAACAATTAATTATGGAAATTAATTATCATACAAATCTAAACATAATTCCATAATTATTTATTCACAATTAATTATCCAAATCAAAAAAAATATGTTATAAATAATTGTCACACTTAATTATCTTAGATGATATCATGGTGCATAATAATTTCTCACTATTAATTATCTTACATAGAAAACCATGGATCCATAATTAATTCCCCCCAATTAATTAGCATATAAAAACAAATAAATAATTCAATTACAATATCTCTAACAAAATTAAATCTCCAAAATCTCTTTTTTTGGAAACCCCAAATCATTTGTTTTATGGTTCAATTATCAATTAACACATCTAGGAAGATCAATTCAATTTCAAATTACAAAATAATATAATATAAGAAATCAATTATCATGTTATTTAAAAGAACAATCAAAAACTCACACACATATCTAAAATCATGACTCTAGGAGTTCGATTTAGACCACCTACTTCGGTATAACGGTGGACGATAGCCAATCGAAATTCACTAAAATATAGAGCGGCACAACGTCATCAATCAAACTCTAGATCTAAATCCCTAAATCCAAAATTATGATAAAAGGAATCAAGATCATTTCAAATATAAATCTAGATATACAATCCTATATCTAGATCTTAACTCACGTGTTTAGATCTAAGAAAATTATGGAAATCATCCATGAAAATAACTAGAATTGAAAAGTGAAAGAACATGAGAAGAAATCAGATGAAATCCACTTACTGGGAGGATAATAGATATTCAATCAGGTATTTCAATCTTGAGGAATAGTGTTTGGATAACCATGGAATATCTCCACAAGTAATTATAAACACCTATAATTCGTCATTCATGGGCCAAGGTAAAAAATATAGAAGTACTAGTTGTTAGGGTGGGATTAAAAAATATTTTAATAATTAAACTCAGGCATGCATGCATTCATTGGCAGAGGTTTACAGTTAGATAAAACCATGTTCCAACTGTGTGGACCCATCTATCCAATTTTTCATGGTTGACATGGTTTTTTAACATGGTTTGTCTAACCATGTGAAACCCATGTAGCCCAATCTCTCATGTTTTTCACGCTTGGCATGGTTTGGTTGCACGGTTTGTCAAACCGTGCACAAACCATGAAAACCCCACTAATAATTAGATTTATTTAAAATTTCACCCAAATGCACACCAAGAAACTAACCCATGTAAAATATTCTCAAAAGCTTCAAAATGTACATGAAAATGTGCCCGAGATGACTCTAGAAAAGGATGGGATCTTATAATCTCCCATCCCTATAACAAACCTTCTTTGAGCAGCACTCCCAAACATCTCTAAGATTCTAATCCAAAAATTCCAGGCCTTTGGACCCTCATGGACACTTCTTGTTCCCAGGATTCCTCTTGAACATTTCAATGTTTCCATGACAAATAAACTAGTGAAATATTTTTCCCCATAACACTTTCTCATTGTGATGTAGTACACATCCCAGATGCTCTTTAAAGGACAATTCAATATTGAAAACAACATATTAAACATAAATAACATGATATGGGTTGGGGTCATACCACCGTAGATATGACACATGGAAAATTTCATAAAATGTGTCGTATTTCATTAGAAGTGCTAATCAATATGCCACTAGCCAGATTCTCTCTTGCACCTCAATTGGTACCACAAACCGGGGCACTAACTATCCATGCCTCTGTAACGTATGGTGACCCAATAATGGATACACACTAAGGAATAGATGATCGATGTCTATAAATTCATGGGTTAATCATATAATATCGACATAAATTTTATACCTACATTGAGAAATAGACATACACTTTGAATTCAACTATATATGCTCTGATGTCTCCTGGATGGGACTGGGTCATAACATATCTAAATCACCCCTTCAAAGCAACATAGTTGTGATCTAAAAGGTTTACCATGAAATGCCTCATATTGATCCATTTTCATCATTTCCTAATAACTATTATTTTCAACAAACTCCAATAAATCTAGGTACTTTTCAAAGAAAAAAAATGATGTCAAGCACACATGCTCGCAACATATTCTCTAACTCCCATATGGTACACACCAACATTCCATCTATCTATGGGTGGATTGTCTTACATAATAAAACATCTGTTCAACGAACCTTATATAAGACCTTCCAGAATCCTAACGTAAATCACAAATTGCAATCTGAAACTATATTATGTTGGAACCCATGCAAACGAACTGTTGTTCTCACATTAAGATCTCTATACTTCTCTACTGTAAATGTTAATTTCATAGGAATGATGTGTTCTACCATTATTATTGGATTCAAAAAAACCCATATAGAACCATTTATCCCATGATTATTTGGATATCCTCCCACAAAATATATAAATATTTCATCCAACTTCCATTCAATAATAGGTAACGGCTGCAACATTCCTACAATTTCATGATTCTCTACATTCACCTGATAATAGGTGAAACATCTTGATACGAACCCATCTATATAATTTTTAATTCATGGAAACTGAAACAATCATCAAATGTCACAATACATTTTTTTCACCCTAGGAGGTACCTTCCACATTGAAGCATGAAATTATCGCATGAGCTCCCCCAGCATACACGTAGGCACAACCACCTTATTATAACATTGATGGTATCATCCTCAGCTATTTTCCAGTTTGAAGGTGTATTCAAACCTTCGAGGATTTCCTTTAATTATAAACACTCTGTATCCACATATTTTTGGTCCCATATCTATCTGAATAGTGTAAACACCACTGGTATAGAAACACGATTCATTCTCTCTAGACTCTCCAGAACAACCACATGCATTTCTGCTAGAAAATTCATCATTTTTTACTATGCACTAGACTCAGGTACAAACTGAGACTGAGTTTTTCTTCTAAAGTAATCATCCACCCTATTCCCATTACCAAGTGTATATAATATTTCAAAATCAATGGACTGCATATACTCAACCCATCATCACTGCCGAAGATTCAAGTCACACTGTGAAAAGATATATTTCACGATTTTTTGTTCCATAAAAACTGTAATATTTTCACCCAAAATATAGTTTGGAAAACACGAATGATCATAATCATCTTATTCAAACTCTAGTTCATGCATTGGGTAATTCCATTCATGTGGACTTAGCTACCTAGACCCATAAGCAATGACTCTACCCCCTTACATCAACACCGCTATGATTATGACCCTAGAAGTGTCATAGAACACAGTGTACTCCCCACCTGACTCAGTTAATACTAAAATTGGGGTCGAATTCATGTTCTTCTTCAATTCTTGGAATGTATTATCACATGATTTTGTCCGAAAAAACATTATCAATTTCTTTGTCAAACCATTATGTGGTACTTCCATTCGGGAAATGTCCTGGATACACCTCATGTAATTACTATATAATCCAAAAAAACATTGAATATTAAAAAAATTCTTGGTATACTCCCAATAAATCATTTCATACACTTTTAACGGGTCCACAACCACACTTTCGACTGAGATGATATTTCATAAAAAGTGTACCAAGAAAATCCAAAACTAACATTTATATAGCATGGAATATAACTGTTTCTCTCTTAGTGTATCCAGGATGATGTCAAGATGTTGAAAAGATCATCATGAGTCTTAGAGTATACTAATATGTCATCCAAAAAAACAACAAAAAATTATCTATGTACGGATAAAATATCATTTTCATCGATTCCATAAACATGGTAGGAGGATTAGTCCACCCAAATGGAATTTTGACAAACTCATAAAAGCCATTCCATATCCTAAAATAATTTAACCATATATTAGAGGTCTGAACTCTCACATGATGATACCCTGATCTCAGAACGATATTTGAGAAAACAATATCCCCCTTCAACTATTCAAATATATCATCGATATGAGAAGAGGATATCAGTTCTCACAAATAATTTTATTCAACATTAGTTAATCATCACAAAATCGTAACCTCTCATCGGAATTAATTGTAATAAAAATACGTGATCCCCTAGGAGATGTACATGAATGCGTAATCCATTTATGCTCTAACTATTCCAACTGTGTTTTGATCTTTTGGGGATAATTTTTTTCCATTTTTAAGGTGGAATAGATACTAGCTCATCCCCATGAATTTTCTCAATAGTAAATTCAACATCTCTCTCAGGTGGAATCCATGAATATTATTTAGAAAATATATCTTGATATAGGTATACTATTGGTGGGTGACATCATTCTTACCACTCCCATCATCGAGAAAAGGCTATCCAAATTGGTAGTGAGCTCTCCCAGATGCTGATTAATTAGCCCAACTCGGCCTACAAAAATATTCCATTCTCCATGAAAGAAATATTGGTCACCCTCAAGGGATAAAATGGTCACTATCTTGTGGTAACAATATACGTAGTCTTGGTATACGACTATCATGTCCATTACTATTATCAGATCGTATCTTGTTATATCGAGGACATAGATATCCCAATGGAAATGATACTCTCTGATCTCTAGAGAACATCCCTTGCATAAAAAGATATTTCAAGACATTGTTCCCAATGGTGTATCAATAGTCATCACCCCACATATGGAATCCACCTATATCATTATTCCAACAAAAATATTTGAAGATATAAAGTAATGAGAGGAAATAATATCAAACTAGTCTGTAGATAATGTTGATAAAACTATAATATTACATCTCATTGTTGATGGACCAACCTCGCTCTCCAAAAGTGTAGGTTTTACTACATTTAAATATCCTATCAATCTTACTTGTGGTGTTGTCTAACTCACCTTTTTAGCACCAATATGCAGATACGAGCACTCATTCCTTGAAGCACCATGTCCAATTCCACTACAGCCTCATCAATAGAACACTAACTTCCATACCTATATAATTTAGAAGACCCCCTTCCCACACTATGACTCATTGAATTTGTTCCCTCATCACCATCCCACCACTACTTACTACAAAATGTAATTAAATTTCCCATCTTTCCACAAAACTAGTACTCCTCTTATTGTCATGGAAAAGGTGTACGATAATGTCTTGGTTTACCGCACAAGTAGAAAAGAACATGATAACAATCTGGTGTGACTATCCCTCTCGAAGGTTATCCTTGATTTCCATTATCCTTACTATTATTCTTATGATGGAGTTTCATGATGTTAGAAGGCCCGCTCCTGGATCTTCACGCTACATATCTAGTACTGGAAGCTTCCATCAGGTTCCCTTTTGAAATTAGATCCTAATTAACCACTTCTGAAAAAAAAATTCATTATAAAGATATTCATCTGGGACATAATTCCACACTAATGTTTATCCTGAAAACCTTTTGCCAAAGAAGCCTCATCTACTGCTAAAGATGGTGGAAAACATTGTAAATATGTGAAATTTCGTGAATATTCCATTGTGGACATTATTCTTTGTGTACGATGCAGAAATTCTGATTCTATCTCTTATCTTAGTGTGTCTTGATTGAACATCTCTTAGAACTTCTCTAGAGCATCCTTCTATAACATCTCATCATTCTATCTAGATCATACCTAAATATCCTACAAGTGCTTCATGGATCCCCGCATCATATAAGATTCCACATGACCTACATCTCAGTCAGATTCTCCAAATTGTCATGTATCGTCTCAATAAATTCAATGTAGAATTCAACTCCCCATTTCCACCATCTATAGTAAAAGTAGGATCGTGCTATAGCTGAATCACCCTTGTCAACTCATACAAGTTTCTCTGAACCCGCACTTGTTCTGCCTCCATGAATATCATTAAACAATAAAAGTTATTTCATAACTATTTCTCATTTTCCTCATCCTTCACTAATGGTGCATCATGCGCCTTGTTTTGAAGATCATTCATAGCCATACACCTCCTTCTCTCCATCAACAAGAATAGTGGATGCATACACCTAAAAATCCAATACAAATCTCAGGTATCATAATGTAACCTTATAAAATTTAAATAATAGGAATAACATACATAACAATTTTGAACATGTATTTTCCCCCTTTTTCCCACCACATAGTCAAAATCTTATGCTTATCACTACCCTTAACAATCCTACTCCTAGGTCTTGGTTAAAAGTGTATATTCATTCTTATTAATATATTCATCCATTTAGAAAAAAATTATCTCAACTTATTTATTTCAATAATTAATTAATTTATCATACACAATTTAAAAATCATGGTTCTCATTATACACTCGTATAATCTGATTTTTCACCATTATTACTGTCACACAACTATGATAAATAGTTAATTTTTAAAGACATACCAAAACCCATTTTCCATTGAGTTCATATAATGATTGACGTTACAAAAACCCTTAGTTCCAAGAATGATGCATGCAGACTCAATTATCATTCCTCTTAAGTCCATGAATCAATATTCAACAACATTCAAAACAAATATCACAACACACCAATAGATCTTAACCAAATGTGAAATAATATCGAACTGTAACAAAAAACAAAAATCAGAACAATCCCACCCTGAGTACTCAAATTTCCCCCCATACATGGGATTCAAACTCCCATTCATGAGCTCATTTGAATAACTTGACTATTCCTAGTCTCTTGTCAAACATTCCCAAAACATTATGACAAAAAATATGAATGAAATGAAAAATACTTTGATACCAATTTGTGATGACCCAACCTAGGAGCCATTAAACGATGGCCCAATATGGTCTGCCATATTCCCTCATGAACACATCCCTTTATTATTAATTATTCAAAATTCATTATCAAAATCAAAATAGGAAAAGTTATAAATAAATTTCACTATTAATTATATTAGATCACATCATGTCACATAATTAATTTTCACAATTAATTACCTTAGATATCCAAACATAGTACCATAATTTATTCACCCCAATTAATTATCTTATCTAAACAATTAAATATCCCAATTAAAATATTCAACCAAAATCAAATATTCAAATGATTTATTTGGTAAACCCCCCAAAATTTGTTTTTTGGTTCAATTATCAATTCAATCACCAAGACTGCTCAATTAAATATCACATTCTTAAATAATCTAATTTCAGAATCAATCATCAAGAGTATTTATAAGAACAATAATAAAATCATTCTCATATCCAATATCATGACTATGTGAGTTCAATTTAGACCACATTAATTTGTTTATTGATTGATGTTATCCTAACAAAAATCTCCAAAAATCCAAGAGACACAATTTCATCGATTATGCTTCAAATCTAAATCCATAAAGCCAATATTAATATCAAAGGCATCAATATCATTTCCAATATAGATCTAGATCTAGAATCCATGATCTAGATAATATCTCATGGCCTTATATCCTATCTAAACGTGTATATCTTCTATTAAAATATCTATATATGATTAGAGAATTAACGGGGGGAAGAAACAAGATGAAATCTACTTACCTGGAGGAGATCATATCTTCAATCTGGGCATTAAATCTCGATGTATGGTGTTTGGATTAACTTGGAATCTCTACTGGAGGGTTTGGAATCACATATAATACATCAAGACTAATAAAAGGTGAATAATATGGATTTTATAGTCGTTAAGTTGTTTTAAAAATTATTTTTGGATTCAAAATACTGTGTGCACGGTTTCCTTAGTAGAGGTGCATGATTCGGGAAACCGTTCTCCAATTTTGCAGACCGCACTATCCAGTTTTTCATGGTTGGTACATTTTTTTCACATTTTTTTTCAAACCATCTGACAACCATATATACTTCTTTATCTAGTTTGACACAATTGGCACGGTTAGGTTGCCCAATTTTTCAAGCTGTGAGTAAACCATTCACGACCCACAAATCATTAGTTTTCCATAAAAGTTCACCCAAAAAAACCCCATGACAATAATCCAAGTTAAATGTACATAAAATATTAAAACATTAACTAATAATGTTTCCGAGATGACTCTAGAGAAGGAAGAGATCTTAAAAGGTGTCATATTATAATTTGTGTAATGGACACATTTGGAATTTATAATACAATTAAAATAAAATAAATTGAAATTCAATTAGAAATAAAAAAAATTGATATATATTCAATTATAAGTTATGATAAGTTATAAAACACAACAATAATTGGGATTTATATAGGTTTTTATTTCATTTTTAACATTTTCATTTTAATTAATAATTAGTTATTCTATTTAATTTTCATTAACAAAACACATGTTTCAATATTAAAATGGTTCAATATTTATATATTTGATTTCAATTATACCATAAATGAATAATTTAGAACAATTTAGACTATCATAATGATTCAATATTTTTCAAATTATTTATGATTTTTAAATTATTTTATAAAACATTATTTTATCAAAATATCAATTGTGTAAATTTTTACAATATTCATTTCATGGATTTTTAGAAATTAAAAGATAAGGTTTTATACCTAAACTAAATATTTTATTATATACATAATTGTTTGAGTTCATATATAAATTTTGTTGGACTAATTATAATTCCCAAATAATATTTCTTTTAATATTTTTAATTAAATTTATTTGATATATACATTATTAAAAAAATCACCACATTTTTATTGTATTATTAATTAATATAATTATTTCTAGAATAAAAATTTAAAATAAAATACAACAATGAAAATAAATTTACTAGATTTCATTATAATATATTTTATAAAATATATTATCTTGAAAATAAAACATTGGAAATGTTATACTTATTAATGTATGGATGTGACCAATTTAACATCACTTTTAATAAAATAAAACAAATGTCATATTATCTTATATAAAGCTCCAAATGTCCATTTTATCCTCACATGGATTCTTATTATCAAAATTTACATTACCAGTAATATTTGGTCATGTATTTAGGCCTTTTTATGGTTATTAGTATTTTAATAAAAAATATTTTTTTGGATTTCTGATAAATTAATAAATTTTTGCACAATCAAATAATAATACATTTTGGTAATTATTAATTTCTTAATAATTAAAAATAAATAAAAATTATATATGTAATTATTTTATATTTTCATGGAATATTTATTTTATAAGATATAACTTGGTTACACAAATATTAAAATTATTATACTTATAAGAAATATGAGTTTTACATTTTGTCACTTTCATTGGTTTTATTATTATATAAGTCAATTTCATTGTCATTTTTTCCTTAAATGACTATGTTTAGAACCTATATGGATAAGTGTAACTTTTTATTCATACAATAGGATTTTGGAAGCTTTTAAGATCATTTTATTATCCTTTTCATCATATTTGTTACCATAATTTAACATATTTAACTTTTACCGCATTAAATAAAAATTACCGTAATCATTATTTATAATATCCAAAAAAGCTATTAAAAAAGTTTCACCACTGATTCCCAATATTGAAACCATTTTTCTAAATTCAAAACACATATTTAATAGAATTTAATTAATAATTAATGCTTGTTTTCAATACTAGAAAGAGTATTTATAAGAAAAAAAATTATCAAAAGATTGACATGTGTTTGTGTGAAATTTAGAAGTGAAAGTACTTCCAATGTCCAAAATTGTATTAAATGATAAAAATATATTACATTTATATGTTATAACAATTAAATAATATAATTAGACTAAATAAATTATTTTTATGGAAAAATATTTTATGAATTAGATTTTTTAGTATTTTTACAATTAATCAAATCATGATAATTATCAAAAAAAAATCAAAAATTCATCCAAAGTAAATTTTTTATGTTATGAATCTAAAAAATGTTTATTTTTTAAAATATAACATATAATAGTATCAAAAACTAAAATTAAAATGGGTTCTCCATAAAATGTTGTAAAACTAAATTTAAAAAAAATTCTTATTTTATCCCAAAAAATTAATTTGGTCTTATATAATATATAGAAAACATATAAATGAATTTAAAAAATTAAATTTAAATAAAAATTAATAATGATTTATATGATTTTATAAACACAACTATTCTCTTTTTAAAAAGGTGTTATTAAAAAAAATTATATTCAATTGTTTTTTTCCATTTCTCATAAATTTGGTAATCAATGAATAATAATTTATATATCTGAAAACAATATTTTGATAATTCTATTTATATTATTCATAATAAGTAGTTTATATTCCATTATAATAATATTTTAATAATATATCATGGTTTAGTGAAACTCGGTTTTGATAACAACACAGGCTACTGAGAAATGTTTTTCTTGTGTGTAATGAAAGACATGTTAGTCTTGTGATTAGTGAAAGAATCCATTTGTGTTGCATAAAGAATAATCCAAATATAGTGATTTAATATATATTAATTGTTGAGTGAAATAAATTATAACAAGAGAACATGATATTCTGTGTATCACAAGCGATGTATATTGTTGCATATACGACAAGCCAAAATAGTGTTACATATATTGCAAGTTAGTCTTGGTGCTGCGTATAACACATGAAATAAAATAAACATAACATAATATATAACATAAAATCTCACAATTTTAATGGTATTATGGGGTTAGGGAGGTACATCTAGTAGGTTTATTCTTTTATGTTCTCTATCTAGACTTTAAATAAATTCCATGATGCATGGAAAAAGATCTTGAAGAAAATTATTCCTTTAACATTCATATATGATGAACTTATATCCACATATATACTCATTTATTTATGGGTTTTAGTTACCTTATATACACATTTATCATTTAATTTATTTTGATCAATAACCTCTCTCAGTCTCTATATCTATTTATAATTTTCTTTCTTGTCTGCATGTTCACTGGCTAACAATACTCTCGAATTTGGGGAACTAGTATGAAGTATTAGAGAAAAAAATCATACTTCCCCTTAGTCAAATATCATTACAATATTCTAATAATCTTATTTTATGATGTTCTTTTAATATTAATATTTTTTAAAATTTCAATGCCCTGCATAAGACAGATCAATATTAAATTGTAGGGACACAAATAATTTATGGTGGATAGAATGTTACACATAAATATTATAATATAATAACAATAAATTTTATAGAATATATGACATGAATCCTCAATCCTATATGATAGTTTAATACCAATATACTATATAATATATTACAATTTTAAAATAATTTATATTTATTTGATATCATATTGAACAAGAAACCCTGTGTTTAAATGAATGACATCCTATTATTAATTACTTATTATTTATGTAATATAATTATAACATAGAAGTTAAATTAGAAATTATAAATATGATTAACTACATTATAATATCGATATAAATGTTCTTAAAATATAAATTTATTTATAAATTTTTAGGCAATAAGAATAATATTATTTATATAAAAAATTGTGTATATAACAATTTTTATATTTACTCTTTATGATAACATATTATAATTGATATTTAGTCCTTTTTAAAATGCTATTTTAGAAAATTAGCATAATTTTTTAAATAATCATATAGATATTAGTTTATGATGAAATTATTTAATTATTCATAAATTATTAATTTTTCTATTAGTAATAAATAATTAATTAATTTTATATATTTATCATTTATTTTTAATTAATTGAGTCTAATTATTAATTTAATTCGATTAAATATTACCACATTAATCATTTCTTTTTTTTATTTATTTAAAACAACCCCTCGAGACAAATGATTTTAATTTTATTTATCCATTTTATTTTTATATTTTTATATTTCAATTCACATAATGACTATTTCTATTCATACGGTTACTTAAATATAATCTTTTCTTTTGAAATAGAATTAAAAAAACCATTTTTCTATCCAAGATTACTAGTTTTATTTTAAATTGAATTTTCTAATATTGTGTGTTTAATTTGAATTAATGGATTCCTTATTTTGAATGATAATAATTTATAATATATAATAATGTCAAATTTATGTTTAGACAAAATTAATATTAAAGTAAGTAAAAAATATTTAATGTAGTTATGGTAATAACATGTTTACAAAATTTTATAGATAAATGGTAAGGGTTAAAAATAACCCATAACATTTATAATTCCTAACAAACTGTAATTTTTAGACCATATATCTATTTTATTATTTGAAATTCCTTAATTTTGGAGTCTTAAGGCATGTGAAAAACACGTGTATCGCTTTTTTTAAAAAAAATTCCAATTTTTTCCTCTCTCATTCTTATAAAAATCCACCCAATCTCTAATCCTATTCAGATTTAGAAAAACCATTTTAATGGAAATTACCTACCCTAATAAATTCCCAAATTTTGTATCCTCATATTAGATTCATTCTTTTGGTCATAAATATTTTCAAGGAATTCTATAGGTATAATCAAAAATTACTTCTCTAAAGAGGAGATAGATTCATTAACATGAATTATAGATTATTTTCTTATTAAAACTACCTAACATATTATTAAAATATTACTATATAATTAAAAATTATCTATTATATACTGAGAGGTTATTATGTTAATTATTTAATCCATATCTATATCCACTTCTGTCAAATGGTAAATGAAACTACTGATCATGTGTTCGATGGACTACCCCCCTTGCGAGGTGATGTAATTCATTTTCAAAAAAAATTCAAGGATATATATAATTATGTAATTACCATTTTTATTTGAAATGTAAAACATTATTTTACCTATATATTTATTGTATTACATATATATTTTTTATTTTCATTCATTGATAGTATATGAAAATGTCTCATTTGTGTATTGTTGTGCACCGCCTAAAGAAGCTATATGATGCATTTTTGAGTTAAATTTTTTATGGAAGGTAACATGGAAACATTTATTGAATATTAGTGATGTTTATGACCAGAAATAAAATATGGAATTATAAAATCATATATACATTCAAACATTCCATTTCATTGGTAATTTATATCTTCACTTGTGTGTGCTATAGACTACCATATCGTGAAGCGATGTGACTTGTTTCTCACATAAAATTTAATGGAAGTTAGTAAGGAAAATTTAATGAAAACTATGTTATAAATATAAAATCATAATAAATCTATAAAATTTATATTTCATTAATCTTATTTTCATTCCATCCATCAGGAAAATAGAAATGATTTTCATGCATATAAAGAACCTACAATCTCTATTAATGTCCTAGTGAAATTTATAACTATAACAGGAATGGATTACACTAAAAAATATATAATAAATTTATACAATATTATTATCATGTTTTAATTTTTATATATTATTTATCCTTTATAAATATAATAGAGATGGAAAAAAATAAATGCAAATATAAAAGAAAAAACCATGAGGTAAATACCAGAAACATTATTTTGTCGAAGAATTTTAATAAAATGTTTAATATATTTTTACACGGAAATAATATTTGGTATGATATGTATATTTAAGGATACTGAAATGATATTTTCGAAACCAATATTTTATATACATCATGTTGAATCATGATTAGAAAAAAATCAAATTTAAACTAATGGATCAAACATATCTATTTTATTTCTATGGGAATCACACAATATCCAACACTCATTTATTTTTGTGTGGTACATTTACTACAACTTTTAAATTTTTTATAATGAATCCATTTATTATCATGATATTTAATATTATGTTTTATATCTTCTGATTCATCAGTGGTATTATTCAGATGATACCAAAGTGTTAATAGTTTGTGTGAAAATATCATGATTATAGAGATTGATTATGATTAATATTCAATCAACGAAATATTCTGACCCACCCCACCAAAATTATATTAACATTAAACATATAAGTATATTAATGAAAATTTAAATTAATATGTTTATTTTTCCTCTCATTCATACAAATAATTATTGAGAAAATATTTTTAATAAAATCATACATAATTTCTCTCAACTATATAAAAATGTATCTCTTCCAAAAGCATGTTTTCAAAAAAAAATTAAAGGTTATAAAATTTAAAAATAATTATATAAATGAATTTTTGAACCATATTGAGTTCATAAATGGAGTAAATAAATGAATATACATTTCATTTTCTAAAAAAGTAACTTTTAACTATTTTTACAATATAGTGTACTTTATTTTTTTATCTTATATGACAGGTACATATTTAAAAATTTAAAAGGACACTAAATTATATGAAGTGTGAATTAAATTTTTTTTTGGGAATTTCTATATAAAACATATTTCATACTTATTCATCAAATTTTTTTTTATAATTCCATATTTTAATGTAAAAATTTAATTTTCAAAATAATATTTTTTTAGTTATCTTTTTAGTGTACTTATATTCATCAACGAAAAAAAACATAATGGTATTTAATACATATAAAAAATGTTATTAAGTTTCATAAAATCATAAATTTCCCACTCTCCAACACGTTGATGGGGTAACACACTCCTTATTAACATTTATGAAATTTCATCATTTTGAAATTTCCCTAGATTGAGTTTTGATGAATGATTATGCAACAAATTTTTATTCCATTGGTAATTATTATTAAAGGACTTATGATTTATTTCCATTATGTGAAATGAATATTTATAAACATTTAATGAAGGGTGAAACTATATATCACATTGATTCATTGGGTGTAGCTTTGTTCTCAATAGGTATCTTGTATGGATTATGGAGTAATTCTAATCATTATTTGTCTTTTTATACCATGTGATATTGTCTCAGAAATTATCATTGAATAATTTTTATGACATGATACATATTGATTCATAATTTCCTATTATTAAATTAATTTATGATAAAATGTTCATAATGTAATTTTCTATGTGATTACTGATTAAATATAACACCCCTAGTTTTTCTTAATTATTGTATAATATAAATTAAATTTTTTTGACGATATTCATTAAACACTACACCAAGTGAATATTACTATAATCCCAATAAAAGGTAAATATTGTTCTAAAAACAAAATTGATATATTACAGTACATTAAAATATATGATTTCATTTCCATACACAAAATACCAATTTCATTTCATATAATGCATTACATAA
The DNA here is from genome assembly GCA_963277665.1 of Viscum album. NCBI lineage: Eukaryota > Viridiplantae > Streptophyta > Magnoliopsida > Santalales > Viscaceae > Viscum > Viscum album. The sequence continues at coordinate 602,987,634 of OY728161.1, read as the reverse complement.
ATGAGTAGATTTTATTGAACTATAATATCAAAAAAAGGTTATAGACTTAAACAATACTATCTGATGTACAACTTAATCCATTCCAATATTTTGGCTTATCCAAAATTCATATGTCCAATCTCATAGTATAATGAAAAATATTACTAGAGAGGTCATCTACCAAGAATGAGAGTACCATCATTTATCACCCATATATCATAAGATATATCTTCTTGGTCACATTCCAAACATTTGAATACCTTAATAGTGTATTCTCTTGAAACAAGAATTAAAATAGAACCATTGTGAAAACATTAATGTTGTTAAAAGTTAACTCTTTCCAGTTACCAAAATCCCAAAATTTTTATATATTGAATCCATGATATCACTTTGTCTTTATATTATTCATGAGATCATGATTACTATAAAAAATATTATTTTCTCCTTATCCCTTGATTATGTTCATATCATTTGATTTCCAAAAAAAATTCAATCACTTTTCATGGATACTGGTACCATTAAAAATAAAGATTAGAATACTAATGGAAAAAAATAGTCTAACAATGCTTAGATTTTTCATTATTCCATAGCACCATGCATTATTCTTGATAAACATGCAATAATTCCACAACATTATTATACCATTGATTGAACTTCATCATTATATTCCACAATAGCTCTTACATATAATATATCATTTTTACTCTCTTCATCATCATCAACAAAAACACTACCCATACGACAATGCTGATTCTATTCATGAGATTTTCCCTTAAGACATTTGATTGAATAATGCTGGTAAATTCCACATTTAAAACATTTAACTGTTTTGGATGTCTTCACAAAACAATAATCCTTGTCTATTTTGTTAACAGATCCTTTTCCTTTTCAATTACTAGAATTGTGTCCTTTTCCACACCCAAACCACCTTCCAATTCCTTTGAAACATTCTCCTTCATGCCTCTTCACTCATGATTTACATGAGGGAAACTGAACATTCTTTCCTCTATGATCATCATGAAACTCTATCTTCATCTTATAAGCCGAGTCAGAAAACTTAACAAAGTAGAGACTATTGATCATATTATGAGATTTCTAATTAGGCATTTGAATGATGTTTTTCCTTCCAAATACTGTTTCATTTGGTTTCTCATGAAGAATATCATTCCATTTTCCATCATTTTCTCCATTAACATGAATCATCATGTTTTCAATAATTTTCTAAAACCAAAAAAGAATAGTGTGAGAGGAAAAAAGCATACTTGGAAGACAACATAATAAAGCAGGAGTACATTCAATCTCTATCATCTTAGGTTTAATCTAAGGTTATTCGTGTTTGTTATCGTAATTCTAGGTTGTAACCTATACTTATCCTTATGGACATCCCTAGAGATACCATAGGAATACCTCTAGGGATCTCACTAAAGTTTTTTCATCCTAGTTTCAAAATATTAACTAAACCTTCACTCTGTTACAAACTATAGAGAACCAAAGCTTCACATTCATAGAAATTACATTTCTTTGGTGGAATACTTAGTACATAAGAAAAACAGATGCCCAATGACTATATTTGTTTAGTGTCTTTGGAATCTCGGAACTTAATCTTCTAATAATGGTGAAATATCATCAACATCTCCCATAAAGATCATAACCCTTTTGTTTTCTTACCTAAATCATTTCTTTTTATCCTCAAGAAAATAAAACATAGAATGGGTGTGCTCAAATTCTCAATAAGGGTAAACATTGAGAACATAAAACAATCCATAAACATTTAAATGTAAAAACATGAATATAAAACACCAAAATCATGAGCAATGACATAAATCTTCGCAGTACGTAAAGCATAGATCACCATGGAAAATTATTAATGATAATAAAACATGATAATGAAACATGTAATTTTGTCAGACCATTAATCACATGATATGATTCACATTCAATCAATATATATCTTAGGAGATATAAATGATTACCTAACTAATTAGAGATATATATAGTTCCCTCCCATATCATAATGAAATCACTATTATATGTGCCACAAAATCATAAATCATACATCATTTCATACCCTAGGTAATAAAAATGAGATTCTTAACCATCATGCCATCATAACATAATACATATAGGATAGAATTACTTCATAAAAATAATTACATCATAACATAATCAAATCGATGTAATAATAGTGATAGAAAATTAACCCTATATTATCTTAGATGGAAAATAATTTTGATAAAACACTTGAACTCAGTTCTTGAGGAAAATAACATTTCTTCTTCAAGATCGTTTTCTTTTCTCAAAATAAAATTCAATCTTAAATGAAAAGAATTTTCATAAAAATAATCATAAAATATTTTAGAGTAATCTTAGTGAAAATAAGGCATTATAAAATAGAAAAAAATATATTCATTCCTAGTATGTTAAGAAAACATTCGCTTCGTACTTTTGACGAAAAAGTCAAAAAGTACCTCGTATGTTAAACAAAAGAATAATTCCATCCTTACAATGTGGTAAAAGTAATCAAATTATAAAAATGAAATCAATCATAAATTGAAAAATGGTTAAAATTTTATAAATTATTTTTAGAAAACATGGACATGGATGTTAAATATATCCCAAGTAGATTCATCAAAATAAACAATCTCGAATAAAGTGAGATTGGAAAAGTTATCCCTTACCATTTATAGTCGATGGAATTATACGTGTCATAAAATAAATAAAACTAAATGAATATGTAAATATCATATCCTTCAAAATAAAAATCATAAAACATTAATTGGAATCATAAATACCATACAAAATAAATAGGTGATGATTAAGGCATATGTCTCACAAAAATAAATGTGAGACAAAATAATCCCTTACCTTGGGTCCAATTTCTTCTGTATTAGTCTGAAACTTTTGTATATTGGGTTTCAAAATTTTCTTACAATGCAACAAAACCTTAATAATATTTATTATTTCATATATGATTCACTTAGGTCATTATATTATTCTTTCATTTGTTGATTCCATGTTAAAGCATCATTTTGGGTAATAATCATTTTTTTATCATACATGTTTGGACTTGTTGTTGGTGATATTATTTATTATATTATGATTTCATTACTTCCAGAATGTATAACACGATTAATATATCATATATATTCAGTAAATATATATATATATATAATAGATTGATAAATGAAATGAAATACACCTTTCATGGAGACTGCAGGTCGTACGTATGCATGAACATCATTTTCCTTTCCTTATTAACATGAATGGAAGTAAGTAGATGAAATATATATGTATAAATAAATCCAATAGAATTATTATGTCATATATATCATTATTATTTTTTATATATACTTTATAATAATTCATGAATCGTTCACATGGAGAATGAATCTCATCGCGTCATAGAGATGGTAATCGTACGTACGCACGAACGATGATAACATTCCCATAATTATTTAATGGAATTGGAGTGATGATATAATATCTAAAAATTATTATCATGTTATAATAATAATATATAGTTATTTTTTTCCCCATTGTACCCATCCATGTAAGGTGGTGTTGGAAAAACAGATTACACCACGGCGTGGAGACGGTAAGTCGTAAGTACACACGCGCGGTGATCTCGTTTTTCGCAGGATGGATAGAAGATGAAATAGGGTTGTATCATATTTATAAAAACATATAAGTACATGAGTGATAATGATTTTATTACTTTATATTGAAAAAAATAAATATGAATAAGTATAATAAGAAATAAATTTGAAATAATCGGTAAAGGATATTACCTCTTCTTTGACGCACCTCTTCTAAACCTCTCATAGGTCACTAATGATGGTCTATGCATAATATCAGGACCTCTAGTATTTTTCTATGAATATTTAGAAGATAAATATATATGATTTGGAAGATTATGAAGCCTCAAAATGTTGTGAAGAGGAGAGGGTGTATGTTCCCTTTTATAATTGAGGAGAGAGGCACATTTGGAAACCTCTAAAATATTAATTTATAATAAAATCAAACCCAACATAGAAACATCAAAAATGATTCCAATTATAAGATGATATTAGATGGGGTCATAATCGAATCATCCAATAAAATTTATACATGATAGGAATCTATTTTAAACATCATCAACTTGATTTATCCTTATTTAATATATATATTTTAATTTGTGGAAATAATATTCTAAATTTTAAATTTTTAAAATAGTTACACATGTATTTTAAATTTTCCATAATTTGATTATTTTTGAAATATTAGACCATATAAATTTCAATTTATAATTCTTAAATATTTTTGTGATTTTTAATCATTTTAAAAATATCTTCTTTTTATAAAATAACAATACTGTCAATTTTGACACTATTCATTTATTTGAATTTAAATAAAATCCACCCAGAATATATATTCGAACCAAAATATTTAATTTATTCATAAAATGTAATGTTTATCTAGATAATTCATGGAGCACACATTAGTTAGTTAATATTATATTTATTTTAATATTTTAAAAATAATTTATCTGATATTTCAATGAATAAATTAATTTCTATATCACTATTGTGTCATCATTAATGATAATTATTTAATCCCTAAAAATTATAAATAAATTCACATGATGTATATAAGTTTATTATATTTCTGTAGAATATTTATTTTCTATGTTTTATGTGGTTTATCCCTATATTAAAATTATTACAGTTATATGATTTCAGAGAGTGACATGTTGTCACTTTCATTGGTTTTAATAATAATTACATCATTTTAATGGTTAAAAGTCCATGAAATGAATTTATTCCAATGAATAGGTTATATGGGATGACTTTTATTCTTTCAATAGTATTTTGGCTACTTTTAGGGTAATTTTATATTATTACTTTTTCCCTTAATTACCTTATTTACTCTTAACTATGGTAAATAAAATTTACCGTAGTTACTATTCATAATGCCCATAAATAAAAATGTAGACTATTAACATAATTTGGACCTAATGGTTCCAGATATGGAATCCATTTTTCCAAATTCTAAACATAGAGGATGTGGTAATTAATTTTAAAATACTCCCTTTTTTGAAAAAAAAACGGGTTCTTGTTTAAAACGTTGCAAAAGATGGAAATGATTTTACATATGAATTCAATGTAAAATTAATGCTAATGACATACATTATATTAAATGGTAAAAATATATTCTATTTATTCTTTTAAACCAATCAGTATTATAATTTAACCATATAAATTATATTGATGAAAAAAATTTGATTTTAATTAAAATTTAGCGTACTTTTACTATTCATAAAAAATGAAAATTATCATAAATATGTCAAAACAATATCCAACGTAAAATTTTATATCATTATTCACAATAGGAAGTTTATGTTGTAAAATTTAACATATATATTTCTCAAAAACTAGATATACAATGGGTGCCCCATTATAAGGCGGAAAAATTGAATTTTTTGAAGAATAATTCCTTTATACTAAAAATTGATTTTGTTCTCATACCATGTTCTTGAAAATGTGTAAGATGAATTATAATTTAATAATATTAAAAAAATGGTTAATAATTTTCGTAAAATCTACTTCATTATAATATTATAATATATCATGGTTTAGTGAAACTCGGGATTGCGTACCACGCAAGCTATCGAGGAAGGTCACTCTTGCGTGTAACGCATGACAACTAAGTGTTTAGTGTAGTGAAAGATTCCTTTTGTATTGTGTATAACATAATCAAAACAAATTTCATTTATATTTTGACCAAAATCTATACTCAATGTTGCGTAGAATAATATCTACCAAATGAACTTGAAATTGTGTGTAACACGAGCCGCAAATAGTTTTGCGTATATTGCAAGATAATACTGTGTAGCATATAGAGCAAGATAATAATTTTGAAGCATAAAACATAAGATATTAATGAATTTAAGAAGATTATATCGCATAAAATCTCAGGGTGTTACATTCTACCCCCCTTAAAACGAATTTCAACATCGAAATTCGTCGGGGTTATAAAATGTTTACAACTTGAAAGATTCTTTAATAGAAACCCATATCATAAAAAGGAATACTAAAACATAATATTAAAATGTGATGTATGAAATGTAATGGTTACCTTGATTAACTCATCACTGGGTTTCCACATTGGAGAAAATAGGTGAAAAAATGAATATGGAAGAGAAATATTACCGTCAAGTTCAGATGGAGAGTGGTAGATAACATGGCTATGAAAAATTCAAAAATCACAAAGCCATAAATTTGTGATGATTTATGGTACCATCTGATTCATTGGATATGAGGGTACTAGGACAACATTTTGTGTTTTCAACATTATTTCTGTAATGTTGAATAATTTTTGAATTAAATTAAATACATACTTGATTTTGGTACATTCTCAACGTTGTTCATACCATGAACAATTTCCACTTCATCTCTAAATCAAATGAAGTTGAATTTGTCATTCGTGAAGTGTGAGCAGATCATGTGACAGAATGATAGTTCATTCCTTCTATCTAAAAAATAAGGTTAGAAAAAGTTATTAAATATATATAAGTCCATCAATTGTGAAATTAATTGTATATGTTTCCAAAAATGGACTTATACTTCATCTATCATACCTGTTAACATAATAAAACTAGTTTCTACTAAATAGGGACTTCATATAGGCCAGTGGTAGGTGATAAACGCCCATAGCACATCAGTTTTGTGTTCGATTCTCACAGCTTTGTCCGACGTGACTGGTTCTCACCCATCCAACGGGTTGTCCTTTTTCAAAAGCTATACTATTATAACATTCTAGAAATAATATCGAAAAATGGTTTTAGCCTTAACAATATTATCTGATGTCCAACGTATTCCATTCCAATCTTTAGGATTATCTAAAATACTATTGTCCAATACCATTGTATAATGAAAATGATTACTAGATAGGTCATCTACCAAGCCTGTGAATACCATCATTTATCTCGCATATATCATAACATATATCTTGTTGATCACATTCGAAACATTTGAATACCTTAATCATGTATTCTCTTGAGACATGAATTACAATAAAACCATAGTGAAAACATGAATGCTATAAAAATTTAACTCTTTCCACAAACCAAAATCCAAAAATTTCTATTTACGAAAACCCTGATATCACTTTGTCCTTATATCATTCATGAGCTCATGAATAATATCAAAAATATTATTTTCTCCTTATCCCTTCATTATGTGCATATCATATGGTTTCCAAAAATATTTCAATCACATTTCATGTTTACTGGTACCATTCAACATATACATTAGATTACTCAAGGAAAAACAATAGTGTAACAATCTTTAGATTTTTATTTATTCCATTGTACCATAAATTATTCTTGATAAACATGAAATCATTCCACAACCTTCTTGAACCATTTACTGAGCTTCGTAATTTTATTCCTCAACACTTCTATCATATCATATATCATTTTTAGCTTCATCATCATCATCATCATAAATACTACATATACGACCATTATTATTCTCATCCTGATATTTTCTCTTAGGTCATTTACCATATTTTTTTAGTGTTTTTGGAAACTCAGAACTTAATCTTCTAATCATTGTGAAATATCTTCGACATCACCCATAATGATTTTCAACTTTTGTTTTCTTACCTAAATCCATTCTTTATATAATGAGGAAAAGAAAAAATAGAAAGGGTGAGCTCAAATTCTCAGTAAGGGTGAACATGGAGAATATAAAACAATCCATAAACATTTGAATGTAAAAACATGAACATAAAAAACCAAAATCTTGAGCAATGACATAAATATTCCCCGTACGTAACGCATAGATCACCATGGAAAATTATTAATGATAAAATAACATGAGAATAAAACATGTAATTTTGTCAAACCATTAATCACGTGATATGATTTCCACAGTAGCCAAGGAATTGCTGCCAAAACCATCATAGTGGAAATTGTCAATTATAGAACTGGGATTACATGTCGTTCTAGCCCTGTATTACTGAACAATGTTTACATGCCATTCAATCAATATCTATATAATTATATATAATTGATTACCCAAATAATTAGAGAGAGATATAGGTCCTACCCATCTCATAATGAAATCACTCTTATATGTGCCAGAAAATCATAAATCATACATCATTGCATAACCTAGGTAATACAAATGAGATTCTTAACCATCATGCCATCATAATATAATCTATATAAGATAAAATGACTTCATAAAAATAATTCCATCATAACATAATCAAATAAATGTAATTATAGTGATAGAAAAATAACCCTATATTATCTTAGATGGAAAATCATTTTGATAAAACACTTGAACTCAGTTCTTGAGGAAAATATAATTTCTTATTCATAATAATTTTATTTTCTCAAAATAAAATTCAATTGTAAATGAAAATAATTTTGATAAAAATAATCATCAAATAATTTAGAGTAATCTTAGTGAAAATAATCCATTATAAAACCAAAAAAATATCTTCATTCCGTATAAGTTAAAAAACATTATCTTTGTACTTTTCCTAAAAAAGTCATAAAGTACCTCATATGGTAAACAAAAGAAAGATTTCTTCCATAACATGAGGAAAATGTAAACAAAGTTTAAAAAGGACTTAAAACATACATTGAATAATATTTAACATTTTATGAAAAAATTTAGAAAATATACACATGGATGATAAATATATCCCCAGTAGATACTTCAAAATAAACTATCTTGAATAAATTTAGATTTGAAAATTTATCCCTTACCATTTATAGTTGGTGGAATCATACATGTCATAAAATAAATTAAATTACATGCATATGTAAATATAATATCCTTCATAATAAAAATCATAAAACATTAATGGAATAATTAACACCATACAAAAGAAATTGGTGATGATTAAGGCATATGTCTCACAAAAATAAAAGTGAGACGAAATAATCCCTTACATTAGATCTGATTTCTTATTTATCTTTCTGAAACTACTGTATAGTGGGTTTTAACATATTATTAACATGTAACAGAACCATAATAATATTTATTATGTCATATATTATTCACATAGGTCTTTATATTATTAGTTCATTTTTCTATTCCATGTTAAAGCATAATTTTGGGTAATAATCGTATTATTTATCATACGTGTTTGGACTTGTTGTTCTTGATATTATTTATTATATTTTGATTTCCTAACTTCCTGAATGTATGACATGATTTGTATATAATACATATTCAGAATATATATATATAATAGATAGATTAATGAAATGAAATACACTGTTAATGGAGACAGTATGTTGTACGTACTCATGAATGTAGTTTTCCTTTCCTTTTTAACTTGAATGGAAGTAAATATATGACATATATATATATATACATAATTCCAGTAGAATTATTATGTCATATATATCATTATTATTCATTATATATACTTTATAATAATTCATTAATCATTAACATGGAGAATGAATCTCATCGCGTCATGGAGACGGTAATCCGTACATACGCACGAACGATGATAATGTTCCCATAATTATTGAATGGAATTGGAGTGCATGATATAATATCTCATAATTAGTATCATGTTGTAATAATCATATATAGTTATTTTTTACACCATTATACCCATCCATTTATGGTGGTTCTGGAAAAATAGATTACACCACGGTGTGGAGACGGTATGTCGTAAGTACACACGCGCGGTGATTTCGTTTTTCGTAGGATTGATAGAAGATGAAATAAAGTTGTATAATATTTACAAAAACATATCATTATATTATTAATACTGATTTTATTAATTTATATTGAAAAAATAAAGATGAATAAGTAGAAGAAGAAATAAATTTGAAAGAATCGGTAAAGGATATTACCTCTTCTTTGACGCGCCTCTTCTAAACCTCTCATAGGGCACTATAGATGGTCTATGAAGAATACCAGGACCTCTAGTATGTTTCTCTGAATGTTTATAAGATCAATAGATAGGGTTTGGAAGAGCATGAAGCCTCAAAATGTTGTAAATAGGAGAGGGGGGATGTTCCCTTTTATAAGAGAGGATAGTGGCAATTTTGGAAACCTCTAAAATATTAATTTATAATATACTCAAACCCAACATAAAAACTTCGAAAATGACTCCAATTCAAAATGAGATTTTATAGGGTCATAATTGCGTCATCCAATAAAATATATACATGTTGGGAATTTATTTTAATCCACATCAACTTGATTTATCCGTATTTAATCTATTTAATTTTATTTGTGGAATTAATATTCTAAATTTTAAAATTTTAAAATAGTTACTTATGTGGTTTAAGTTGTCCATAATTTTATACTTTATGATATTTTAGACCATATAAATTTCAATTTATAATTTTGAAATATTTTTGTTATTTTTAAACAAATTAAAAATATTTTATTTTTTTAAAATAACAATACTGTCAATTTTGACACTATTCATTTATTTGAATTTAAATAAAATCCACCCAAAGGATATATTAGAACCAAAATATTTAATAGATTTTTAACATGTCATATTTGTCTATAAAATTAGTGGATGACTTTAATTAGTTCATATTATATTTATTTTAATATTTTAAAATAATTTATTTGTTATTTCAATAAATAAATTAATTTCTATATCACTATTTGTGTCATCATTAATGATAATTATATAATCCTTGAAAATTTTAAATAAATTCACATGATTTAGATAAGTTTATTATATTTCTGTAGAATATTTATGTTCTATGTTTTATGAGGTTTATCCCTAAATTAACATTTTTACACTTATAAGATTTAAGAGAGTGACATGTTGTCACTTTCATTGGTTTTAATAATAATTACATCATTTTAGTTTTCAAAAGTCAATGAAATGAATCTATTCCGACCCATAGGTTATATGGGTTAACTTTTATTCTTCCAATATAATTTTTTCAGGTTTTAGGGTAATTTGTTAATATTTTTCTTACCGTTAATTACCTGATTTACATTTAACTACTGTAAATAAAATTTACCGTAGTTAGTATTCATAATGCCCATAAATAAAATTGTATGCTATTAAAATAATTTGGACCTAATTATTCCAGATATGGAATCCATTTTTTCAAATTCAAAACATAGAAGTAGTAGTAATTAATTTAAAAATAATCGCGTTGTTGAAAAAAATGGGTTCTTGTTTAAAACATTGCAAAAGATTGAAATGATTTTACCTATGAATTCAATTTAAATTTAACTCTAATGACATAAATTATACTAAAATGTAAAAATATATTATATTTATACTTTTAAACAAATAATTATTATAATTTAACCATATAAATTATATTGATGAAAAAATTTGATTTCAATTAAAATTTAGCGTATTTTTACTATTCATCAAAAAATGAAAGTTATCAGAAAAATGTCAAATCATTATCCAACGTAAATTTTTATATCATGATTCACAATAAGAAGTTCATGATGTAAAATTTTACTTATAAATTTGTAAAAACTATATTTACAGTGGGTGCTCCATCTAAAGGCAGAAAAATTGTATTTTTTGAAAAATACATCCTTTATAAGAAAAATTTATTTTGTTATCATACCATGTTCTAGAAAATGGGTAAGATTAATTATAATGTTATAAAATTAAAAAAATGATTAATAATATTCATAAAATATAGTTCATAATAGTATTATAATATATCATGGTTTAGTGAAACTCAGTATTGCATACCACACAAGCTATCGAGGAAGGTCGCTCTTGCGTTTAACACATGATAACTATGTGTTGCGTGTTGTAAAAGATTCTTTTTGTATTGAATATAACATAATCAGAACAAAATTAATTTATATTTTGACCTAAATCTACACTCAGAGTTGCGTAGAATAATTTCTACCAAACGAACTTGAAATTGTGTGTAACACGAGCCACAAATACTGTTGCGTATACTGCAAGCTAATACGGTGTAGCATATAGTGCAAGATAATAATTTTGAAGCATAAAAAATAAGATATTAATGAAATTAAAAATAATATATCGCATAAAATCTCTTGGTGTTACATTCTACCCCCATTAAAATGAATTTCACCCTCGAAATTCATCAAGGTTATTAAAGGTTTACAACTAGAATGATTCTTTCATAAAAACCCAAATTGTAAAAAGGAATACTAAAATATAATATTAAAAAGTAATTTAAGAAATGTAATAGTATCCTAGATTAACTCATCACTGGGTTTTTACATAGGAGAACATAGGTGAAAAAAATAATATAGAAGAGAAATATAACTGTCATGTACTGACAGAGAGTGGTAGAGAACATGGCTATGAAAAATCCAACAATCACAAAGCCATAAATTTATGATGATTTAAGGTACCATATGATTCATTGGATTTGAGGGTACTAGGACAACATTTTTTGGTTTTCATGATTATTTCCCTAAAGTTGAATAATTTTTGAATTAAATTAAATACTTACTTGATTTTGGTAAAATCTCACCGTTGTTCATGCCTTGAAGAATTTCCTCTTCATCTATTAATAAAATGATGTTGAATTTTTCATTCGTGAACTGTGAGCAGATCATGCTATATAATGATAGTTCATTCCTTCTATTTAAAACATAAGGTTAAAAAAAGATATTAAATATATATAAGTCCATTAATTGTGAAATTAACCGTATATGGTTCCAAAAATGGACTTATACTTTATCTATCATACCAGTTAATAAAATAAAACTCGTTTCTACTAACCAGGGACTTTCTGTAGGCAAGTGATAGGTGACAAAGGCCTGTCGCACATCGGTTGTGGGTTTGATTCCTGCAGCTTTGTCCGACGTGGCCGGTTCTCACTTGTCCTACCGTTTTCCCTTTTTCAAAAACTATAATGTTATAACATTCTTGAAATAATATCGAAAAACGTTCTTATCCTTAATCAATACTATCTGATGTCAAACGTAATCCATTCCAATATTTAGGATTATCCAAAATACTATTTTCCAATCCCATAGTATAATGAAAAATATTACAAGATAAGTCATCTACCAAGCCTTTTAATACCATCATTTATCCCTCATATATCATAAGATGTATCTTTTTGATTTCATTAAAAACATTTGAATACCTTAATCATGTATTCTCTTGAAACATGAATTAACATAGAACCTTATTGAAAACATGAATGCTATAAAATCTTAACTTTTTCCACATACTAAAATCCCAAAATTTCTATTTACTGAAACCATGATTTCACTTTGTCGTTATATAATTCATGAGCTCATGAATAATATCAAACATATTATTTTCTCCTTATCCCATAATTATTCACATATCATCTACTTTCCAAAAATATTTCAATCACGTTTCATGTTTACCGATACCATTCAACATTTACATTAGGTTACTCAAGGAAAAACAATAGTGTAATAACCTTTAGATTTTTATTTATTCCATAGTACCATACATTATTCTTGATAAACATGAAAACATTCCACCAACTTCTTAAACCATTGACTAAGCTTCATCATTTTATTCCACAACACTTCTTTATTCTCATATATCATTTTTAGCCTCATCATCATCATCATCTTAAATACTACATATAAAACCATGATGATTCTCATCCTAAGATTTTCCCTTAGGTAATTGGCTTGCATAATTCTAGTACATTCCACTTTTAAACAATTTAACCGTTTTATATGTCTTACCAATACCATCGTCCTTGTCCATTTTGTTAACTGATCCTTTTCCTTTGCAATTAATGGATTTGTTTCCTTGTTTTCCACACCCAAAGCATCTTCCAGTTCCTTTGAAACATTTTTCTTTGATGCCTATTCCCACATTATTTACATGAGGTAAATTTAACATTCTATACTCTATGCTCATCATGAAACTCCATCTTCCTCTTAATAGTCGTGTCACGAATCATACCAAAGTTGAGATTACTGATCATATTATGAGATTATTGATTAGGCATGATAATGATATTTTGCCTTCCAAATACTATTTCATTTGGTATCTAATGTATAATTTCATTTCATTGTGCATCATATTTTCCATTAAAATGAATCTTCTTGTTCCAGCCATCTTGTAAAACCCAAAGAAAATAGTACGAGAGGAAAAAATAATACTAGGAAAAAAACATAATAAAGGAGGAGTACTTTCAATCCCTAACATCTTAGGTGTAATCCATGGTTATTCATGATCATTATCATAATTATAGTTTGTAACCTATACTTATCCTTATGTACATCCCTAGACATACATTATAAATACCTGTGGGGATCTCAGTAATGTTTTTCCATCCTAGTTTCAAAGGTCAACTAAACATTATCCTTGATTCCAACATTAGAGAACCAAATATTGACGTACATAGACATTGAATTTATGTTTCATAATACTTAATACATAAAAAATTAGATTCCCAAAGATCGTATTAGTTTAGTGTCTTTGGAAACTCAGAACATAATCTTCTAATCATGTTGAGCGATCTTCAACATCTCCCATAAAGATATTCACCTTCTGTTTTCTTACCTAAAACCTTTTTAATATCCTGGGGAAAAGAAAACATAGAAAGTGTGACCTAAAATGCTCTTTTTGGGTAAACATAGATAACAAAAAATAATCCATAAACATTTAAACGTAAAAACATAATCACAAAACACCAAAATCATGAGCAATGACAAAAATATTGGAAATATGTAAGGAATAGATCAGAAATGATCATTATTCATGATAAAATATCATGGGAATAAAACATGTAATTATTTAAAACCATTAATCACATGATATGATTTCTATAGTAGCCTAGTCATTGCTGCCATGACCATCATAGTGGACAAAGTACATTAATGAACCAGGTTTACTTGTCGTTCAAACCCTGTATTACTGAACCAGATTTACATGTTGTTATATCCTTGTCTATCTCATGAGATATAAATCTTTACCCAATAAATTTAAGGGATATATAGGTCCCATACATCTCATAATGTAATCACTCTTATTTGTGCCAAAAAATCATAAATCATACATCCTATCATAACTCATGTAATAAAAATGGGATTCTTAACCATCATGTCATCATAACATAATACATATAAGATAAAAGGACTTCATTAAAATAATTCCATCATAACATAATTCATTTAATGTAATAATAGGGATAGAAAAATAACACTATATCATCTTATATGGAAAATAATTTTGATAAAACACTTGAACTCAGTTCTTGAGGAAATTATCATTTTCTTCTTCAAAATCATTTCCATTTCTCAAAATGACCTGCAATTTTTAAAAGAAATGAATTTTGTTGAAAATAATCATGAAATATTATATATTAATATTCATTAAAATAAGGAATTATGAAACCATAAAAATCCCTTCATATCATATAATTTAATAAAACATTCTATTTGCACTTTTGCAGGAAAAGTCAAAAATTACCACGTATGGTAAACAAAAGAAAGATTCCTTCCAGACCATGTGGTAAAAGTCAAAAAAGTTTAAAAATGACTTTAAACATATATGGATGAATAGTAAACATTTTATGAAAACATTCATTGAAAACATGGACATGGATGATAAATATATCCCAAGGAGATACTTGCAAATAATCAGTCTCGAATAAACTGAGATTGGAAAAGTTATCCCTTACCATTTCTAATTGGTGGAATTATACATGTCATAAAATGAATAAAATTAAATTCATATTTAAATATCATTTTATTCATAAGAAAAATCATAAAACATTCATGGAAATAGTAAATTACATACAAAAGTAATAGGTGGTGATTATGGCATATGTCTCACAGAAATATAAGTGAGTCGAAATAATCCCTTTTCTTAGGTCCAGTTTCTTATGTTTGTGTCCTAAACTCTTGTATAGTGGGTTTAAACATATTATTTTCTTGCAACAATAGAATAATAATATATCATATATCATATACAATTCACTTAATTCTTTATATTATTCATTCATTTGTCAATTCCATGTTAATGCAACGTTTTGGGTAAAAATCATTTTATTTATCGTAAGTGTTTGGAATTGTTATTTGTAATATTATTACATATATTATGATTTCCTTAGATAAAGAATGTAAAACATGAATTATATATAATATATATTCTATATATATATATAATAGATCTATAAATGAAATGAAATACACCATTCATGGAGACTGTAGGTCTTACGAACGCATGGACATTGTTTTCCTTTCCTTATTGACGTTAATGGAAGTAAGTAGATGATATATATATATATAAATAAATATAGAAGCATTATTATGTAATATATTTCTTTATTATTAATTATAGATACTTTATAATCATTCTTCAATGGTTAACATGGAGAATGAATCTCATCGCGTCGTGGAGACGGTAATCCGTACGTACGAACGTGCGATGATATCGTTATAATAATTATTTAATGGAATTGGAGTGGATAATATAATATCTCAGAATTATTATCATGTTATAATAATCATATTTGGTTATTATTTCCACCATTATACCCATCCATGTAAGGTGGTGTTGGAAAAATAGATTATACCACGGCGTGGAGATGGTAGGTCGTAAGTAAGCACACAGTATGGTTTTGTTTTTCGTATGATGGATAGAAGGTGAGATAGGGTTGTTAAATATTTATAATGAAATATAAGTAAATTATTGATTATTTTTTAATTACTTTATAATTAAAAATAAAATAAAAAAGAATATGTAGAAGATAAAATAAATTTGAAACAATCGGTAAAGGATATTTCCTCTTCTTCGACACACCTCTTCTAAACCCCCTCTTAGGGAACTAAAGATGTTCTTTGAAGAATACTAGGACCTCTAGTATGTTTATAGGTAAGTGGAAAAGAGAAATGGATAGGTTTTTTTTGATATTGAAGGCTCAAAATGTTGTGAAGTAGAGAGGGAGGAGGTTTTCTATTAGAAGATTGGAAATGGGAACTTTTGGAAACCTCTAAAATATTAATTTATAATAAACTGAAACCCCACATAAAAACATCAAAAATGACTAAAATCATAATATGAGATGAGATAGGGTTTTAATATCATCTGGAAATAAAATTTATACATTTTGGGAATTTATTTTAAACCTTATCAACTTGATTTATCCTTATTTAATCAATTTAATTTTATTTATGGTAATACAATTCTAAATTTTAAATTGTTAAAATATTTAAATATGTTCTCTGAATTGTCCATAATTGGATACTTTATAACATTTTAGACCATATAACTTTCAATTTATAATTTTTAAATATTTTTGTGTTTTTTAAAAAATTTAATAATATGTTATTTTTATAAAAAAACAATAGGGTCAATTTTGGAACTATTCATTTATATGAATTTAAATAAAATACTCACAGAGGATATATTCAAACCAAAATATTTAATATATTCACTACATGTCATATTTATCTAAAAACTTCGTTTAGAACATTAAATCGTTCATATAATATTTATCTTAATATTTTTAATACCATTTATTTGATATTTTAATCAATAAAATAATTCTTATATCACTATTGTGTCATCATTAATGATAATTATTTAATCCATAAAATGTATAAATAAATTCACATGAATTATATAATTATATTATATTTATGGATACTATTTAGGTTCTTTGTTTTATGATTTTAACCACCAAATAAATATTATTACACTTTTAAGATTTAAGAGTGACATGTTGTCACTTTCATTGGTTTTAATAATAGTTGTATCATTTTCATGGACAAAAGTACATGAAATGAACCTATTCTGACCCTTAGGTGATATGGGCCGACTTTTATTCATCCAATAGAATTTTTGCAGGTGTTTGGGTAATTTTATAATATTATTTTTACCCTTATTTACCTGATTTACCCGTAACTGTATTAAAAACAATTTACCAAAGTTACTATTCATAATGCCCATAAATAAAAAAGTATCCTATTAACATAATTTGGACCTAATGTTTCCAAATATAGAATCCATTTTTCCAAATTTAAAACACAGAAGATGCAGTAATTAATTTAAAACTAATCCCATTTTTAAAAAAAAAATGGGTTTTGGTTTAAAACATTACAGAAGATTGAAATGATTTTACATATTAATTAATTGTAAAATTAACAATAATGACATAAATTATATTAAATGGTAAAAATATATTCTTTTTATACATTAAAACCATTCAATATTATAATTTAATTATTTAAATTATCTTGATGAAAAATTTTGTTTTTAAATAAAATTTATCGTATTTTTAATATTCATCAAAATATGAACCTTAGCAAGAAAAATGTCAAAACATTATCCAACATAAATTTTTATATCGTCATTCACAAGAAGCAGTTTATATGTAAAATTTAACTAATTAACTTGTCAAAAACTAGATTTATAATGGGTACCCTATCAAAATGCGGCAAAACTACATTTTATTAAAAAAAAAATCCATAATAGGAAAAATTGATTTTGTTCTAATACCATGTTATATAAAATGTGTATGATGAATTATAATTTTATAAAATTCAAAATTATTTTAATATTATTCATAAAAGCTGGTTCATAATAATATTATAATATATCATGGTTTAGTGAAACTCTCTATTATGTACCATGCAAGCTATCGAGGAAGGTCTCTCTTGCATGTAACACGAGCCAAATCAGTGTTACATGTAGTGAAAGATTCATTTGGTATTTTTTATGACATAATAAATACAAATTTCATTTATACTTTTATTAAAATATATACTCAAAGTTGTGTAGAATAATTTCTACCAAATGAACTTGAAATTTTCTGTAACACGAGCCAAAAATAGTGTTGCGTATACTGAAAGAAAATATGGTGTTGCGTATAGTGATAAATAATATTGGTGTAGAGTAAACATAATATATTAATGATATTAAAAATAGTATATCTCATTAAATCTTGGGGTGTTACACCATACCCTCTCCGGAAGGATGTAAGAGGTATATCAGATTGTCTAATGTGCAATTGATGATAACCAGACCTCAATTCAATATTCGAGAAAACTCGGGCTCCTCGAAGCTAATCAATGATATAATCATTCATCGGTTAGGGATATAGGTTCTTGGCCATCAATTTATTATGATTCTGATAATCCACAGAAATCCTAATAGTATCGTCTGCATTCTTTATAAACAGGACATGCAAACCCCAAGGAGATGTACTAGGTCAGATGAAACCCTTTGCATGACACTCCTCTAATAGTTTCCTGATCTCCTGCAACTCTGGTTAATCTATTCAATATGGAGGAATGTAATCGGTGCTGCTCATGGAAAAAGCCCAATCGTAATGTCTAAATCATGCTCTGGAGGAAAACATGAAATGCCCCCTGGAAAAACATCTCTAAGACGATCCACCACTAGATGAAAGTTGAACTATGAAGTCCCCTGGTCATCCAGATATAGAAGAGAAATATGGTCTGTAACTTATCCTAACCCATTATGCTCTAGACCCACTCTTCTTTCCTAGACATCCCATTCACCCTTATGATGAAACGATCCTCCCTCTGATGATATGAAACTCACCCTACGTCGATAGAAATCAAGAACTACATTAAAGGGAACTAACCAGTCCATTCTGAGAATGACATCATAGACTATCATATCTAGGACTTAGTGGTCCCAAAATAAGTGACACCCACCAACATCAAGGGGGAACTCCTTGCAGTAACGTGCACTATATGTTCTCATCCCCAACAGATTCTCTACATTCAACTTATCAGTATAATAAAAGATACAGAGCCCAAGGCTCTCAAAAACATTAATAGATATAAAGATATTGGAATACTATTTGTCGAAAAGTTCAGAACATAAAATTGAGGCATCTATGATTGTACCTTGAATTGTAGAGGGTCTAGGATTCTTCTCATGTTGGGTCTTCTCCACTACAAAATTCTGGACTGCTCCATGGCCCTGGGACCCTGCCTGACCACTCTCAGCTGATCCACCCTGATGTCACTGATAGCTCGATGACTGAACACCATGGATAAAACCCCCACCTCGGCCTGAATGGCTGGAAGAACTGTAGTTCCCAGACTTGTGAGAAACTGTTGCAGCTTCTCCTATAAGAGGCTTCATAGATGAATCACAGTCACCATCTTCTGGTGAGAAGACCTGAGATAAATGCTGAATGTGTCCCATATTTCCGCATGATAAAGACTATACTAGGTCCCTCTATGACTACGACCTTGTATACCCACTTCTCCTACACTGGTAGCACA
Organism: Viscum album; assembly: GCA_963277665.1. Taxonomy (NCBI): domain Eukaryota; kingdom Viridiplantae; phylum Streptophyta; class Magnoliopsida; order Santalales; family Viscaceae; genus Viscum; species Viscum album. Next base: position 602,967,448 of record OY728161.1, on the reverse strand, counting down.
CCACCCGACTACCAGAAGATGCATCACACCTACTAATATCACCCCATGCAGTCTCCCTGCGTCACTTCCTGCTATCATATAGTGAAACACTAACTATGGATGTTGAGCCTCCCTGGATCACAACATTGGATTCCCTCAGATTCTGCTATGTGATTAGGTCCTGGTAGACGATGGAAGGGATGGAAGTCAACATAAAGATATTCACCAGCGAGCAGATGTCCTGTCTAAGACCATCCTCAAACTTCCTCGCTAGGAATAACCCATTTCCTTCTAGGAAGGGTGTGAAATGCTGAAGCTTAGTGAAATGAGAGGAATACTAAATAACTGATAGGGTCTGTTCAAGGATCATGAACACTCGAGCTTGATCATCCCTCAAGGTATCCAGATAGAAGTAACCATAGACGATGTGATGGAACCCCTCCCAAGCCATAACCTGCTGATGTCATGCCTGTGATATCACATCCCACAATCTCTTGTTGGAATTTCGTTGCATATAAGCAGTGGGATTGACATGACTTTCAAGAGGTGTCTCTAGATACTAGAAGACCGTCAGCATTGCTTCGAGCCATGACTCTGCTACCTAAGGTCCTCCTTCCCCTATAAAGCTGGAAGGATGCTGATTCTGGAAACCCCGTGTCAAATCTGCCATAGATGAGGCAGGAGGCAGTGCTCCCTGGAAGGTCTGCATCATCCTCAAGAAGCCTTCCCTGAACTACGAATCAACACATGTGTTAGGTATATCTACTGGTGCCAAGACTGGCACAACATGAGGATCTATAAGAAGTCCCTGATCAGCCAAATCTAGCATCTGATCACTGCCCTGTAACTGGAAGACAACCAGAGGATGTCTCGGTGGCATGACGATGATACATCAAACACACACATTAGATTATAAAGGACTGAAAAAATGATGTACAAGAAGGTAAAAGAAGTTAAAAGACAATAATGATTTACAATACATGACTACACGATGTGCATATTCATTACAGAGCATGTTTCCTTAGGCCAATCACATTGGCGTGTACTCCTGTCACAACTGCTAGTGTAACACCCAAAACACTCGACGTGTTGACTTAAAAACGGTGTGTAATTGAATACATTTCCCCTGCCTGAGTCCCCTTACAAGGATAAACCGCATGATTTTACTTAATAAGACAACAATGTGTGTTTATTCTAGGCACTTCATTTACAAGACAAGCTACACTGATCTGTGTTGTTAGTGAAACGGCTGGATACACGGCTCATACTACACGAAGTATTCATTGTGGACACGACGTGTATAAGAAGAGGATCCACTGAACCGTGTTGTTAGTTATGCGGATGGCTTCACAGGTTACACTACACGGAATTTACAAGAGTGACACGGTTTTTATAACTTATGTTTTCATCCATACATGTTGTTAGCCACAGGGGCAGACATAAGGTCTCTACACATGACCTTCACATCAGGCATATTGTGTGTCCTACCACGATTTCCCTTCCCCGTGTCTCATTTTAAATGGCATGTGACATGGTTAGAGAGTACATGGTGTGTATATATTATACACAACAGGTATTTAAGAAAAACTATTCCTTCCTAAACAGAAGGACACACGACGTGTGTTCTTCAGAACAAGCCAAGTATTCTGGGTTTTTATGGATAGTAAGCCTCAGAAACTACTGCAAATCCCAGAAAAACAATGAAACAAACATTGAATGTGCCATATTATGATCTGTGAGGGCCCATACTCCCGCAGACCAGAACATGGAATATTATATATGTCATATACAAGGAAAAATGTTAATGATCCACTAAATTCAGATCCATGAGAGCCCATAACATCTCTAGAACAAAATTTTGGGGTTCATCCAAAAAAGTACTTACATAAATCAAAACCCTATCTAACAACATGTATTTTATCAGGGTATCTATCAAAACAGCATGTATATACTACAAAACATCTACCAAAACAACTTGAAATTTCTAATGAACCCTTAATGGCATGGAAAGAATACATGAAATATGATTTATAGCAAGTTAAAATGTGATTCATTAGATTGAATACCCACATCTCATTGAGTTGTTAAAGGAATAGAACCTCAATAACATCAACAGTAACAACATGAATCATTTGAATCACCCAACAGTGAAATCAAATCAACTGTAAATTTGCAAAACCAGAAAAAAAAAATTGCAATAAACGAGGTAGATTGGGTTTTCCCTATACACGTGATATCTACTAACATACACTACATATTACCATGTACCTATTACATATTATCTCTAGTAATAGGTTAAAAATAATATGTCCATCAGAAAATAATCCCTCTGATACTACTTTGTAATGTCCCTGTTCCGGAATCCACCCAGAGGCGGCCCATACCAGGATGGTCACATGGCCTCAAGCACATTTCCCCGAATGTAGAGGATGCCGACTAGCAGTGAGGGTCATGGGTGTGATAGTGGGGAAAATATGTCATCATTGGCATAGTACACTATGATGCAAAAAAAATATACAATAGAGGAAATATTAATGATACCAAAAAACAGTAACAGCTGAAGACTGATAAAGAAAAAACTAGAGAATATAATCTGTTTTGGCCCAGAAAGCATATCCCAAGAAGTGTGTGATACTAAATACTAGTAGGAATCCACCAAATGTTCTTTGCTAAACAGTCAGTGAGTATATGGATGGAAATAAGAAAATGAATTTAGTAAAAAATTAATAACTTAGAAGTAAATAATTCCACACTTCACGCATTCAATTCTAAATCAATTAATAGCTAATAAAAGTAGGTATCCCTTTGGGATTTAATCACATCCTAAACCCTCTGGATCAAAAAAATTACAAGAAACCCTCTGGGAATAAAACACAATCTCACCACTCTAGTTAAGCTAATGTATTGACTCCCTGAGAAAGCAATCACCGTAAATTCCCCCTATAGTCTCGTATCGGTACTAAAGGTGTTCTGGTGAAGCACTAAACGTCACCTTCCCCATGTGGCCCTCATCATGGATATACATACATTATGAGGAAGTACTCAACATCAGTTCCCCTTGTGGTCTCACGTCGTATAATTATAATGACACTCTAGAGTATCCGTTATGTCCATTCTCCCTATGGTCTACTACACTAGTTTTTCACAGCCCCATGTAAGTCAACAAGTATTGAAAAGCATAGAGGCCAATGTAAACTTGAATAAATACTTGGCTAATAGTCTATAGCATATCAACATTTTAGAAAAACAAGATATCACTCCATCCTACAACACTAGGCATGGGTATAAACATGGCAGTTTAACAGTCTAAACAAAAAAAAACCGCCACAACCTATATATGCGTGGGAAAAACCTCCAAATCAATGAAATATAACCCTATTCGCATTAAATTTACCTTTAATCAAGCATACAAGCATAGAAGGAAAACAATGAGGCTAAAACCGTAAATGCGCAATACCCCAGTCATGGGTATTGGGAGATTTTGCACGTATAATTCAAAGACATTCTACAGAAAGGCATAAACCACCTACCTCAGAGTTTTAGGAACGATATATGTGAATCTCAAGCCTTGAATCATCCAAGAACAACATAGATCTAAAAAATTGTCTAACACATTCAATGGAGGATAACTCGATAATAAGGAGGAATCACGAAACAAAGTTCAATAAAAAGGAAGACTTTAACAAGGTGATCCCAACACAATCAATAGCGGTCGAATCGGAGATTGGAGGGGGTGGGGCTCGGGGGATTTGAGAAGAAGCATGGTCATACGGAAGCTCTAAGTTGAATGAGATGTAGAAGAAGACGCTTCTGGCTATTAGGAGTGACCCTGGTCCGTTAAAAAAAATACACAATAGGAACTCTATTAGTACACTCTGTGTACTGTTTTTTTCCGTACTTCGTATTAAGCAGCCTCAAAGTCACCCCACACAGTCGTGTGCAAGGCCTCTACATAGCCATCACACCGCTACCCACGATAACCGAGAACACAATGGCTATTCATAATGTACACGAAATGTACATTGGAAATTTTCAGAAACTCCTATTTTTCATAAAAACACATGAAAATAAAAAAAAATACTTGATAAAAGGTCTGGGTTCATACAGTTGAGATCAATGACACACATGTTTTTGGATCTTCTCATGTTTGAATACATTGAAATACTCCTTTATTGAATATCATGAAACATCCATTAGTATAATTTGGCACCATAGTTCAAATGGACTAACTCTAATTATATACAACACTAATAAATTGCTGAAAAAAGGAAATGTATTTTCATATTTCAATAAATACCATTTTATGTTTCTTGAAACAATGTATGTGTATAATTGGTGGTTTCAATCTTTTCCTTTTACTGGGATCAATGATCAATACGAGAGTCGCATAATTATAAATGTCAAGAATTGCAGATTTGAATCAATAAATATAGTCTATGGAAATAATAGAAAAACTGGAGGGAGGATAATAACATGTTATTTATAATTAATTTTACTATTTAATTAATTTATTTAATGTAATTCATTATTCATTCATGGATTTGTTAGCAGATTTATGTTTTTTTTAATTTCTCTGTAAGAAACATGATAAGATTACCTCATGTTGTGATCCACATGTGTTCCATGAATCAGTAGATATTTCCAAAGTATTATCACTTTTATATCACAATTAACCATTGTTCGTGAGTTTTCCTCCATTGATATCTATGACAATTTCTTCCAAATTGTTTTACATAATCTAGTGGAGGAAGAGTGTTATCCATTCTATGGGAGATTTTGTTGAAGATAGATCATTATGTATTTGGAGAAATTTTCCCAAACTATTGTGGACAACCAAAATGAATTAATTTTTTTATTGTGAAAATATCATAACTATATTTACATATGGATAGGGTTAAAATAAAATAATTTCAAAATTCGGCATTATTTATTATTGATTCCTAGAGATAACCAATATAAAATTATAATTATAATATTATTATTTTTCCATATGTGATTAACATGACAATTAAAAATAAATATTATTTAATAAGATAACAATCAATATTTATTATTTTATCATATAACCATTTATACTCGGTCCTACAATCCTCCACCATATTTTCTAATCCTTCAATATTGAATATTTATTTATTAAGTAAACCTCACCACATTATATTATAATAAATAAATTAATATACTATTCACTAATTAACATATAAATATTTATTTCATATACATATCAGATTATATTCTCTCTAATAACTATTGAAATAATATATCCTCTCATGAAAAAATGAATAATATTTATACCATGTGTGGTAATAATATTTATTCAACACGTCAAATAATAAATACTAATATAATATTTCTCTAATATTCTTGATACATGTAGACTGTGACCTTCTAGACATCTTTCTCAGTTGAATTATGAAAACTATCCTAAAGTACATGTTTAGAATCTTTCAACATATTAAGAAACCCTTAGAGAATGTATTTCAGTCAATAAAAACATGTTACCTCATACAAACACTTACATTGTAATATAATCCATTTATCATGATATCTCTAATAATTTATGTTTCTTATTGTTTCTATAAACCAACATTATCAATCTCTATTTCTTTGATTTTCTAGAATGTGTTCATTAGAATTAAAAAACAAGGTTCTGTGTTTATTTTGGATATATCATTTCCATTAAAGGTCCTCATATATCAACCTATGTCAAAAAATAAGGGAAATATCCTTTCTCAAATTATTCATTAATGTAATATTACTTGTGTGGAACCCAATGTATCTTAAATAATCAAGAACAGATGTCATCATGGTTTTCATAAATACATCAACATACCATACTCATAATATTCATTAATAATAATCATATTGTATAAGGATCAATAAATGTGTCTTTAGATAGAAATATCCATTGACATATAAAATATGGAATTCCTACTGGCGGGACATGTTCCCATAATATCCTAATAGACATTACCAATTAAATATACAATTAGAATGTGACTGAAATTCCAATGATTTATCACCCCAAATAGAATTTACAATTTTTCACCCACAAATAACATCATCTAGATATAGATCATATTTTCGAGAACATTTTTTTAGAACATTTGTGTTCCCATCATAGTGGAGAACTAACAAGACATTGAATGGTTATAGGTACCCTTAGAATATTATTACATACTATGTTATATATACTAATTTTCACTATTTAATAAGGTGATTATTAATAAAAAAAATATGAATACATGTTATTATAATATATGAATAAGTTGGTTCTAGGGATCAAACTCCAACAGACTCCCACTTCCACTAGAGCCATATACTTACAACCATTAGTCTACAAGCTCTCACAAGATATTCATACATCTGATTTCATAGGACATTAGTTATAGTGTTATTAATGTTCTATTTCGTGGGTATTATGATCAATGTAACTTCAAAAATTAGATAAAAATACTTCAATATGAGATACGGGAAGAGTACATTTTTTTTATTATTGTGAAGGTGGCTTTTTATTAAGATTCATCGTTGGAGTGTCATTAAAATATTATGTTATAGGGTCCTTAATAATAACAACCACTTGAATCTCCTGGACAATGTTTGGAATCCAAATGGATTACGTGGATGCATAAAAAGCCACTATATAATCATAATTTTCTATAGAAATAGTGAAAACTATCTGTTTTGTACTTTTATAGCTCCGAGTATCACCATTTAGACTGAAATCAAATCTAGACTGCGAATTTAGATCAATATAATCTATTTGAAAACCATCATGAATTTAACACATGTTGACCGACACCTCATCTAATACATAAAAATGGAACATATATCAAGTTATTCTCTAATGTATAAGGATTGAAATAACTGTACTCCTATGTTGTTCTCCTAGGTCGTGTTTATATATTCCTTACTTGATAAATGTATAGGCAACATGCAATTTTTTAATAACAAAGAATACGTGATTTATCATATTGCCAAATGGTATGGGATCATACTCATTCTCTCTTTCCCTAGATGTGTTAGAGGAAATATTTAGTTATAATGATGTAAACCATGTTACACTAAAATCAATCCACTCTTGGATTAACCAATACTATTTATAATTAGTATATAGTCAATATATGTAATTTTACATAGACCATGAGGCCTCTTAGATCAATATGTTATGATCATGATCCCCATAATTCAGGTGGCTTCCCCAATGTCTATAATAGAGAATAAATTTTGTAATCAGTCCTTATCATTTTGTAAGACTCATATTTCATTTCAAATAAGTAATATCTATTAAACATATACATCTAGTTAAAATACCAATATTACATTAAACCATTTGTAAATACATATCTCACCTTAATTATTAATGAAACCACATTATTTTATGTCTTTATCGAATTGAATGTTCTATGATTAGTATTCTTTCTTCAACGCATAAATGGACCATTCCATCATGAAAATCCGTATTTAATCAAATTGTGTGAAAAAAACTTTTTCTGGTTTCATATATACATCTTTTTAAAGGTTCCCATTATGGAATTTAGTTTTTACACAAATATTCCAACTCTCATAGTAATGTTAAATTATTATTGAAAGTGGAATTATTTCTGATATAAAAATTGGAACGGGAGAAAAGGATTCATCAATTTTAATTCCATGGAACTTATTTAATCATATATATGTTTTCTAGGATTTATATGTATTTGAATTACGTTCTATATACATATTTATCTTGAATTCCCATTTGATCCCAACGTCCTTAACATCAACTAAGGCATCGACCAAAACCCAAACATTGTTCTAATACATGGAATACATTTCTGAACAAATATCTTCACGTAGTATAGTAGATTTTATTCTCTCTAATTCATCCGATTAGGAGATAGTTTCATCATTTTCAACCAATCATGAGTAACCATATTGGGTGAATAAAATCCCTTATCTCATTTTTTTTCTTATTAGTATACAATCCTACTCAGTACTTGGGGTTTATGCACTACTACTTACATGGGGACATGTGGAAACTACTGTTGAACATAATTTTGTTAGTTAGAGAGTCATCATCACTGAAGTTAGTCTTTTTCCCACTATCTTTTCTAGATAATTTCCTCTCAATCCTGAAATATATATTCCCTAGTGACATTCACATTCTTGTATGATGGGTTGTATAGGTATTATACAATTATTTTCTTTGCATACGCTATAATTGAACCCTCTACTCCATATGGTGTTAGGTTATTTCCTAATAAGACATTAACAACCACCTTGTAATCCCATACTTGTGTATGTGACAAAATAGGTACCCTAACACTCTATAACTAGAAGTTAATGTCATTATCTTATTTCTTCGGTACTCAATTTAATGGGTATGAAATAATTTTTAATGAATTTACCCAAAATGATAATAGAAGATCTACCCAACTCAATATTTAACATTCCATATATAACAAGGTACATTTTATCCTTTCTCTAACTCTTATTTACTATGGCGCATAAGGTGGAGTGTGTTTAATTTGAATACTAATATCTCATAAAAATTGATAAATTATTTCTTTAGATATTCACCACCTCATTCTGATTTAATAATAATCAGTATCTTATTAAAATGTTTATTCCCTACATCAATTTTTAATTTCATTAAATTCTAATGGGAATCAGACTTATAACTCATTCGGTGGATATAACCATCTATACCCTTTTGATCATTACAAGTCATGAATAAATAATATCCACATCTATCTTCTACAATAAATGGTCATCAAAAATTAGTGTGTACCAATACTAAAAGTTTTGTGGCCCTTCCACATAGTCCACCAAATAGTGGTTTGAAAAGTATTCCTTCTAAACATGAATGAATTCTATCATGTGGATGAACATAGAATAGTCTAAATACATATTTGGAATGATCATTGAAAATTGATTTATGATTTCCTGAACAAGATGGTGATTCAATGGGTGGGTGTTATAAGATTCATGTAAACATGATTCGTTATCAAATTCCAACAATAATTTTTTTGTAATTTAATACTTAAATTACATTATTTAAATGTTCCAAAACATAAACTATGATTTAATTATAAAAAACATGTATTTACATTCTTGAATATAAACCCATCTGCACCATGGAATGATACATAAATTATATTCCTAGTATCCATAGTTTCATAATAACAATGGCTTAAAAAATTCATTCCCATTAGAAATCAATGATGACGGTCACCAATGACTAGGAAGCCACCATCAATCCCTTAGAAACTCTAAGATATAAATATACTCTATAAATATATTCAAATATACATTTCTCATATATGTGATTATAGATATGAACCCCACAAGATGTATCCAATACCCAATGTGTAGATATTGATATATTACACTTGATAAATAATTATCATTTACTTTCCCTTTTTTTCTTGATTAAATTCCTATTACAGTGGCCTTACATTCCACATGAAAAACATATTACATCATTTTCATTTCTATTCCATTGAATTTATTTTTCATATATGGATGGTTCTTGTGATCATTACACAGTTTCTGAGTTTTAGTACCCTTTTACTTTTTCTACCATTTTGGAGAAATCATGTGGGTTCTATTTTATAACAATATTGTTTATTCCATTATTTTAGTAAAACTATGGTTAATTTTGAATTAATTATATAAAAATTACATACTTATATATGAATGTTAAATAAATATATTTAAAATTGATGCCTTATAGATGTAAAAGTTTTAGTGTAATTGGATAATAGATTCATTAATACTCTTTTTCATGAAAAATATTTAAAATAACTAATAAATATATTCAATAATTATACCCTTATTTTATAAACACAACATAAATCCTTTCTTCATAGCTCTTTGATAATAAACACAAGAAAGGGTGAACTTAAATATTCAGTAATCTTAAAAATTGGAGATATCAATAGGTGATCATATAAAATCAGAAGATAAGAATATGGGTAATAAATCATGACCATAACATAAAATGATCATACCCATTCAAGAATATATCTTAAACATGATTCAAGGAATAAAAAATTAATATTAAATAATACAAGTGTCATATTATTTGGGAATCCTAATTAATCAAGCATGAGTGATACATTCTATTCATAGTTATACAATCAAGACATAAGAGTGTGGTACTATCATAGAAATAGAAACTATATAATATATCATGGTTATTAATGAAGACCATAATTTCATAGTACATCATGCATCGACAAATTTTTCCCATGTCATAGAGGATCAAGATTCCCCACATCCTTCCTATATTATAGTTTATTAGTTATTATTTCATATTTCCCATAGTGGATCATGAACATAAACTCATTTCCCATTATTTTCTCAATAGATATAAGGAATCACACAATTTATTTGATGGTTATAATGGAACCACCAATCTCAAAATGAATAACATATTTTTTTAATAAACAGTAGTAAAACCATCATCATATCATCATATGATAACATGTGACAATGTGATAATATTCATAAGTATTTCGTTATTTAAACATACAATCAACTATCCAAAATAAAATGGGTTCATAATATCATACATTAAAATATTTCAAACCTATTAAAGAAACGAGTTTCCAAGATAAAAATAATTATTATAATCATAAATCATCAATATATATATAGTGGATAGTATCATAAGAAAATATCCCTAGTAAAGCATAAAAATCCATAAATGATGTTATCATATAAGATAAATTGCTATAAATAAATAGTAAACAAAATATATTTGAATCAATGGAAAATATCATTTTCCATAGAAAACATTTTGACTAAAAATTGCCGAAATATTAAGAAATACTAAAAATTGGAAATGAAAATGGAAAACAATATTGGAAGCATGAAATATAAGAATGGTCATGATGGTTGAAAAATTAGTTCATGTAATATATATTAAAATAAAACCTTATTTTCACACTATTGTAAAGAGACTAAAATGAATTATTTTGAAATTATTTAAATAGAAAATTAAACATTTTTAATAATTTCATATGTTGTATAAAATAATTAATTAGAAAAATAATAGGGAAATTAAAAATACATGTAAAATGATTTGTTCAACATTTCATCATCTAAAGGGGAATTAGTTACATTTTTTATTAAAAACACTATCTCGATAATTATAAGTCTTAAAGACAAATAAATAACATTAATAATAGAAAAATACATGAAAAATAAATTGGAGAAAATACATTTCATATAATTGTATCTATAAAATTTCATTCAATAGAAATTTAGTATAGATAATTATGAAATGTAATGATATTGAAACCTAAACCACATAAATCATTTCATGTCCAATATCGTATACAATACAACCCCCTATATAAATAAAAAAATAAATATAATTTTATAATAGGATCATAAAATAATATAGTGTATGATATATGATTTGAAAATAACATATTATCAATAATTTGTTAATATTTTTTATTTAAATATATATTTTAATTGAAAACTACTTATTTTTTCATGCGTGATTCAATTAACTCATCATAGACCTCATACATTAATTACATTTTCATTATCTATATAATTTTAAACAATTCATGAAGCTAAATTAGATACTCATGTATAGTTTTATAACTATTAGAATAAATTCGAGGTTAAATATTAACAACAATAAATGAAGGAGATGATAGTGCTTACATTTTTAGGAATGTTGTTTCCACATATTGATGGATGTAGTGAATGAAATTGTAATTTTGATGTCTAATACTCTATTCAGTCCTATATATTTGAACTTAAACAGACACATGACCTGTAAAAATCATGTATAGTTACTAGATGGTACATAGTAGTTCATATAGACTATAATTTTCTTATGGGGAGAGAATACCCTCATTTTTATGGGAGCACAATAGATATAATAGATAAATAAAGAATATAAGCATAATAATAAATATTGAAGTTAAAATAATAATAAGAATCTCGATGGTAAATATTCAAATCAGGATTTAACTTTTTCATATAAAAAATATGATGTATTTTAATTTCTTTACAAAATGGTAAACAAACATGCCTGGAAACAGGTAAACAATAAAATATGTGATATATAGAATAAACAAAAAGGGATAAAAAATCAATGAATTTGTATCTGTGGATCTATTATTTGGTACCAATCTCAAATCTTAAATCATGAATGTTAGGTGACAAAAGTAGGATGCTTCCCCTTTCTTACACTTCTGTTCAAATAATATTCCATGATACCAACACCAGCTTAGATAGTGTGTGAGATAAATCATTTTATGCAACGACCAATGGATGGAATAAAATATACTCTATGAATATAAAATTAATCATTTTAAATTTTATATAAATGAAATTCATTTATAAAATAATTACCCATGTCATATTTAACCTCAGATGGTGTGTAAACATGTCACTATTTAATTAATTAATTTAGGATTTAGTTTAAATTGATAAAACATGTGAAAGTGGAAATGAAACTGAAATAGATGATGATTATAGTATATTTGGATATATATTTAAACAAGCAATTATTTTCCTCAATTTTCAAGAAAAATAATTTTTATAACTCATGCATTTGACATGTAAATGGTTCTCTGAGTAATCAAAGTGGTACAAACAAGGTATTCCACAATATGAGAGTGTAATTAAGTCTATGAATCTCGTCCATAGCAATCACATGCAATACCTGACTGGTCCCGACAGGGTGAATCTATGGAACTGTGTTTCTGATGACATCAATATCTATCCAATGGGTGTATATAATTCATTATAATATAATATAATAATTCATATAAATAATTCGTATAATGTCAAGGATATAAAATAATAATAAAACAACCAAATTATATAGTGGGTATCTCACATGGAAATTATCATAGTCAATCAGAATGGTGTTCTCTGAGTGTTGAAGGAATTAATACATAAATCCAAGGTTAAGTAAAGTATAACCATTCCTATAAATATGAGAATGGACCATATTAATAGTAACCATACACTCATTACAGTTATATCGTATATAATTTTAGGATATTTAATTCACATTCCAAATAATCAAAATATAGGTTCTTTCCAAAAACGATCATTATGTATTGAAATGTGTCTTCAGTAAAATTAAAAAAGTATCAATTCAATTTCTAATCATTTCATAGTTTCATTCATTTAAATTTCATTAAGTATGAGTATGTTATTTAATTACATGCAACAAACACCAATTCAATTACATAATCATTTAATAGGTTATATCAATTACCATTCGTTAAAAATGTAAAAGTTTGAAATTGAAATGATTCCAATATCATGCCTAAGGAAATTAAAATGAATTAATCTGTATGATGGAACACATAACATTAATGGATAATTAATGTTCAATTATACAGTGTCCAGAAAAATAACAATATTGGTCCCCAAGGCATAAATTAAGAAAACATAATAAATGTGTAGTTCATTTTGAAGTATCAACCTATAATAGTTTAAATGATATATTATTAATGATTGATTATTAATTTAGTAAAATAAATTTATATATACAGAGTTTAAATATAATAACTAGGTGAAACTATTGTGCACACAAAGGAAAAAAGATACAGAGGGTGATACATTAAGGGATGTTTCATAGACTACATACAATATTATTTTTAGAGATATAACTACGAGTATCTCCCCATAGTGTTTCATGTATTCAATGAAAATAGAAGAATAATTGAATTCCCTAAAAATTAATATATTATATTAAACATAAAGATAATCACAAATATACAGAATAATGATAAAATAATCCCAAAGAAAAAAATATTACCAGTGGGTATCCAACGTGAAATAAAAATCTTGAATTAGAGTTAGGGATGATAGACGTGATCAAATCCTACACTTTGGCTCAAATGGGAGCTCCAATGGTGGACATTATATGGAAGATATAAAATAGACTTGGTGAACATATACTAAAAATAATATGTCATTCATCCTTTTATAAAAAAATAATTTTGGAATTTTCATGGTTCGTAAATATTACAGAGCCTTTAATGTTCTATTTTTTTACTTCTACCTGAAAAACATGAAAACCATGAAATGGTATATCTTGAATAATACACGACACATATTTATTATATATAATGTATCTGGAATGTTTTTAGGTTATATTCCCATCTACGACCTTCTAATAAAAGGAAATAAAATTTTCCTAAAGGTGTGGTTTCTAATTTAATCTATAATATTTCCTCATATGGGGTTTATAAAACAATTAAGTGGAGCCTTAATTCGTAAAAGAACATGGATTTTATAGTATTCCCCATTCCATAATCACCTGTTAATGATTCCCTTAAAATGGTTTTGAGACTTCATTTGAGAATAACATTGTCAACTAAGCACATATGCCGACTTCATGCTCCTATATAACATCTTGTGCATGGTCAAACATCCATAAAACCAATACTATATAGATATACTAGCCTAATAGATCCCCAATTCTTATATCAAAAACATATGTGGTTTACTCTTCAAAATAGGAATTGAAATATTATTCAATATCCTCTAGATCAGAAGTCTATTATGGGTGGATATAATAACGACAATGTGGTGAAACATTGAAGAACTCCTACATTAAATGGTAACTATGATGTAATAAAAACAAATATTATACAAAAATAACTCTATCAATGAATAAAAACTAATTTTCAATGTTATTAGACATCATACCTTAACTCTGTATTCGCTTATACCCATGTTTGGGTGGTACTAAAATGTAAACATGATCCCGAACCATGAAGAGAAGAGGTAAACCATTGAAATCGACATATGATTTTGGTCTAGACATAGATGTAAACATACATTTCTTGACCAATTTCACCTACTATGGTGTATCATTATTGATACGTGGAACTAGTTGCACCTCCTTCCTTGACTCTATATAATATTGAGGTGAATGACATGACATACCATACAAGCCATAAGATCAATCCATAAGATACATTACTTTGTAGTTATTTTAATAGGAAAACACAATTATGTGGATATTTTTATCCCAAGAATGATATATTTCATGTATTCATTCTAAGAGAATGTCTTATAACACATTTCTAGTGTTTTCTAAATGGATATCGGTCTATGGGTGAAAACAACGATCTGAATCACCTACGTACACAAATAATTTAATAACAGCTTATTTAAAATCAATGTGAAATGAGTGTTATTAAATATAAAAAAGTTTATGTGTAACCATGTGTACTTTTATAATCTCAAATAAATATAGTCTTCCAATATAATCAAATGATAATTTGTCTTGGATTGTAAGGATGTGGAAAATCATTATTAGTCGATCCATGACTACCCAAAATGCATCGGTAACTGAATGTGACCTTATCAAACTGACAACCAATTATATTGATACATTACCCCATTAAAATTTTGGAATTGGTAATTACAATATTAAGATATTGTGTCATTGGTTTTCAACCCTAACCTACTAATATTTAGTATACCTAGTGATAAGACATGTGATCTGATGCTTCATCCTAGGCCACCAATAATGAAAACAAATATATTAATACATATTGGAGATACAAGGATGAACTAACCACTATATAGCATGGTACACCTAAATATGATATACATCCTTGTATGTAGGTACCATTATATGACAATTAATATATAGGATGGTTCCTACATCATCAAAACAATTGAATGAAATCACCTAACCTGGAATACCTTACCATTGGAAAAAACTATCAGGATTAGATAACTTCTTTATCATCAAACTATCAATCAGTGAAGTGGTTACTATTATGGATTCATTTATATATGGGATTATTCTCACTAGAAACTCCATATTCATCCCAGGAAAGATTTCATTCAACTTCCATTCATCAATGGATTCATGTATGTCTTCTACATGATTCTTTTGGATCTGTGTGTCAGCTAACACAACATTTTTTATAGGCATGTTGCTATTATAAAATGTGATGTAATAATGTCATTAGACCATTATTTGATGTCTAAAAATCTTAACATACTAAAAATATATATATTTTATGTCCTTTTTCCCATACACAACATAACTCTATCTCCCAAAAGATATTTCCTCTAGAAACCTATGGAATTGAGATGACCTAACTAAGGTTCCACTAAAAGGTTCCCAAATCCAATTGGTCACATACCCTCAAGAACACCTCAATGTATGCCATACAATTCCTACTAGCAACTAGGGTCTGGTATTTCATTCATGTGGATACGTTATCCTCTTCTATCATAATAAAACACCAACGGAATAAAACAACAATAACCATGTACAAGAGATTATAAATAACTTTAACAATACCATGTAATACATTACCAAAAACAATAAAACACAATGCTGACTTGAAAGATAATTTTTTTTATGTCAATGAGAATGTCATGTGTCTGAAATGGAATTAAAATTAAAGAAAAAATGACTCCAAAGTGGTTCTTGAACCACATCTGGTTCCCTTTTCCATGAACCAGTCCCAAATAAAAACTTATCCCAATGCCTTGCCCTTATCCTGTCATTCAACCACAAAGTCTACTTGGTTTCCGATCACGAGGCCCATATATGGTGTGAGTATGACTATGTATGCCACAACCAACGGTGTCTAAATCATGTCTACTCAAGAGTTAGTGTATGCAGTTTTATGAAGAAAAAATACAATTCATAATTTAAACAGTTATCACATTGTGATTAGATCTATAATCATCACATTAGTCCCAATTTAAATTCATGTTTTCTACATGAATCACCATTCATCATTATCATTCATTTGGTGTTTAATGTCACTCCAATCACCCAAAATCTCATTGAGTGTATGGAATTATTACTATCGCTTCACATTTAATTACGTGTATGTCATCATTCCTAAAACCCCACAATATCAAGTATGGAAAAATATTGGGTATGAAAGTCAGGTCCGAGTCCCAGCATCTAATTGTTCTATAACTCCATTTCAAGCACCGAATGAATATTATCCCTTTATCCAATCATTAATTTTGAATAATTACCGAAAATATTTCATTAGTAATCTACTGATTAGTTAAAATTTTAAATGGACATTAGTTAACTAGACAATTAACTAAGAACATATCCCATTAATTAATTAATCAATTAATTAATCAATCAACACAATTATAATTCAATAATTTTTTATTAAAAATTAATTATTCAAATCAAATCTCAAATTTTTATACTTAATTATAAAATAATATTATCATTGATCGACATTTTGGCACATAATTAATTCATTAAATTAATTATCTTTAATATCCAACATAATATCATAATTAATTTCCCTCAATTAATTAAATTGTCACAATCAATTGAATATCTCAATTACATACTCTAAATCCATAACCAATATTCAAAACATATATCTATTTGGAAAAAAACCTTCATTTGTTCTGTGATTAAATAGTCAAATAATCACCTGGGGAAATCACAAGTCAATTCCACATTGCTAATTACTCCAATTTATGAATTCAATTATCAAGGGGATATATCAATTCATGAAATAACATTCACATATAAAATCCATAACTATGCGAGTTCTATTGAGACCACCAACCTCGGTTTATTGATAGATGTTAGCCAAATGGAAATCCAAAAAATCCGAGCATCACAATGTCGTCGATCAAGCTCTAAGTCTAAATACCTAATCCAAATTTAAGATTAAAGGTGTAATCATCATGAAAATATGGATCATGATGTATAATCCATGTTATAGATATAATATAACAGGTTTATATCCATGAAAAATATAGATATCTTCCATGAATAGATCACGTAAATATAGACGAAATAATTGGAGAATCCACATGATGAAATCCACTTAACAGGAAGAGAGAAGATCTTCAATCCAGGATATTTATCTCCAAGAATGATGTTCAAATCACTTTGGAGCCACCTTCTACGGATATTAGATCACCATTAATTTTTAAAGGCCAATCGAATATCAAAATATGGGTGTCTTGTGGGGTTTTGGTGGATTTAAAATGGATTTTCTGAATAAAAATCCATCACGCACAATTTCTTAAGCATGTGAGCATTGGTAGGGAAAATCATGTTCCAACCATACAGACCTCTCGGTCAAGGTTTTCCCAAATTTAACTATTTGGTTGCATGGATTGTCAAACCGTGCGCTAAATATTTGGTCCACTCTGACTAGTTTTTCACACATTCCACTGTTTTGTCGCATAGTTTGTCAAACAGTGTACAGACATTGCACAACCCATTGTGAATTATTTTTCCATATAAATTCCCGCAGATGGACCCCAAGACACTAATACAAATCAATGATATTTAAAATCACAAAAAAATACCTAAAAACACACACAATATTACTCTAGAAAAGGTCGATATCTTAAAATCACTCCACCATATAACAGCTCATTTTTGAGATGCACACCCGAACATCTCAAAGGTTACAAGGAAAAATAATTTGGCCATTGAGACCTAATGTCTACTTATAATTCTCATTTTTCCTATTTAGCACATCCATGATTCCATTACACAAGATCTAATGGGACTATGTTTCCTCGTAACACTTTTTCCCTGCAACCCATCACACATATCATAAGCTCCTCAAAGGACGCATCTGTATTAATGTCAACCTATTCCACATCAATCAAATGAGACGGGTGTGGGTGATACATCTGGGGTTGTGACCCATGGAACAAATCATTTATTGTTCTTATTTTTTTAGAAGGGCTAATCGATACGCCACTTTCCTAATTCTCTCCATCACCTCAAACTGTCCTACAGACCTCGGTGCCAACTTTCCCAACCTCTGTATCTTGTGGTGACCCAATCTTGGTGAAACCTGCAAGAATACAGGATCACCCTTTGTACATTCTAGGGGCCATCTCTGTCTATGAGAATATTTCATCATCCTACTCTGAGCCTTGTCTATACGTTTCCAAATCAGCTGCACATGCTTCGATGTTCATGAACGAGACTCCTTCCCAATAGCTTTGACTCACACAAATTTGAAAATTATATTTTTGATATACAAGGACTACCATAATGTTCCTCATTTGGTTCCTTGTTTATATTTTCTTGATAACTAACATTATAGGAAAACTCCACTAATGTGATGTGCTTCCCCTGAGAACCACCAATGTCAAGCACACATGCTCACATAATATCCTATAAAACATGTATGGTATGTTATGACTTCCCATCTATATGTGGGTGAAAATTATTACATAAAAAAACCATTGTACCAATAGCTATATGTATTCCCTATCATAAATTTGAAGTAAAATGGGAATCATGATATGAAACAATAGTTCATGGAACACCATTCCAACAAAATATCTATCATACATATAGTTTCCCAAATTATTTACTTTAAGGGTTTTCATTATTGGAAAGAATAGTTATAGCATAAATATTTAGTAAAAAATGTCCCAAATAGAATTATTCTTCCTAATATTATTTGGTAGTCCATCCAATAAATTCATATTCATGTCATCCCACATCAATTTTGGAATAGTTAATGGCTACAATATGCCTTCAGGTTGTTGATGCTCTAGCTTCACATACAATAAGGTGAAACATCTTCTTACGAACATTGATATTTACTCTTTCATGTCAGGACACCAAAACTATCATCGTATGTCAAGATACATTTTTGTAACCTAAGGATGTATCACCCACATTGTGGCATAAAATTATCTCTTGAGATCCTCTTGCATACTCGTAGGCACAACAACCCGATTTTTCACACAGATAATCCCATCCTCATCGATTATCCATAATGAAGGTGTCTCCACACCATTAAGGAAAAACCGTAATGAAAAACCCACCAGATCCTCATACTACATGTCCTTGATCCATCTCAAGAGTGTAGACTCCACTTTGACCGAAACCAGAGCTATTCTCTTCTGACTATCATGAACTACCACATGTATTTCTAGAAAAGAATACATCATCATACACTCTAAAAATGACTTACATACCAATTAAGTTTGATTTTTCCTACTCAAGGCATTAACTTCACTATTCAACTTTCGAGGTTTATATGTTAGATAAGAATAAATGGATATAATATACTCTACCCATCATATCATCAAAATATTCAATTTGTACTGTGAAAAGATATACATCAAAAAAAATTGATCCGTAAAAGCTGTAAACATTTATCCCAAAATATAGTTTCTCCAACACATTATTACATAAATCACTACTGCCAATTTGAATTCATGTGTAGGAAAATTCTCAACATGTGGCCTGAATTTTCGAGACATGTTGGCCATGAATCAATCCCCTTTCATCAATACAACCCCGAGTCTGATACTATATGCATTACAATATATCGTGTACTCCTCAGCTGACTCAGGTAATAAAAAAATTGGAGCCTATGTCAAGTGATTCATAGACTATTGAATCGAATAATGACATGCTTCTATCCAATCAAACAATATCCCTTTCTATATCAATCTTATAAGAGCTTCTTCAAATCATGTAATGTTATGGATGAACCACCTATAATAACGAGATAATCCTAAAAATAATCGGATTTAAAAAAAATTGGGATGCTCCCAAAAAATCACACCCTACACTTATTATGGGTTCAATACCTAACTTACATCTGAGATGATATTACCCATAAAGTGTACCATGTCAATACAAAACATACAATTAGATACGTTGGCATTTATTTGATTCTCTCTCATTGTATCCAGGATGATGTCAACATGTTGGTCATGATCGTCATGTGTCTTACTGTACAACACGATGTTTTCCAGAAACACTGCCACAAATAAATCTATGTACAAATGAAATATCCAATTCATCAAATCCATAAATAATGCAGGTGAATTTCTCAACCCAAATGACATTACAACCCACTCATTATGTCTATACCTGCATCTAAAATCAATTCTTTGTATATTAGAGGTCCGAACACGCACTTGATGATACCCTAATATCAAATCAATATTTGAGAACACACAATCCCCCTTTAGTTGGTCAAACAAATCCTTGATACGTGGAAGAGTATATTGGTTCCTCACAAAAAATTTATTCACCTCTTGTAATCAACACACAATTGTAAACATTTGGCATCCTTCATTTTAATTTAAATCGGTGATCCCCAAGGTGATTTACTTGGACAAATAAAACCATTATCCTCCAACTCTTCCATATGTGTTTTGAGCTCATTAATTTGAGTTACATATATTCTGTAAGATGGAATATATACCAGATCATCCCCTTAATGAGTTAAATAGTGAATTCCACATACCATTTAAGTGGTAACCTTTAAAAGTATTCAATAAAGATATCCTAAAAAAATATTCTAAAAGTTGAAGGACATATTTCCAATCACTCACATCATCCATAAAATGATTTGAAAAATGGGTTGTGAGCACTCCCAGTTGATGAGAATATTCCCCCCTCGGTCTTCATGGATATCATATTCTCCATGGTGAACATAATAGTAACCATGAGGTAATACAAAGTTCACTCTCCTTTGGTAAAAATATATGTGGGCTCGGAATTCAACTAGCCAGTTCATACTCATAATCAGGTCGAAGCCCGTTATATCAAGGAAATAGATATCTCAATGAAAATTGTTGTCTCTAATCTATACTGAATATCACTTTCCTAAAAAGATATCCCTTTTTCTATGTTCTCAAATGTGTATCAATATTCATCACCCCACATATGGACTCCACCTCCAAGAACAATCCATTAACAAGATTTTCACATATAAAGGAATGAGAGGAACCATTATCAAATAGGGAAGTATAAAATTATAAGAAACTAGAATTGTATCTCTCACTGTCATTGGAAAATCCTTTCTCTCCATAATTGTAGGCTGCTCAACATGTAATTGTCCTGAACTTCTTCCATGTTTCATTTTCTAACACCATTGAGTGGTGCCACTCTGACGATACGTGTGAATATACCTTGAATCACCATGTACACTACCTATATCGCCTCTTCTCGTAACGTTTCAACTACCCGACCTATATGGTGTAGAAGAACCCCTTCCCACACTTTGACAGTGAGTAGTTTCTCCCTCAGCACCATCCTACAGCTTCTTCATTCATAATTTTTGTTGGTTCCATATCTTTCCACATTAAATTCACTTCACTGGTGGTCGATGACAATGTGTACAATAGTGTCCCTACCTAATTTAATAGTGGAAAATAACATTGTTATGATTCAGTGCAATTGTTCCTCATGAATGTCCACCTTAATTTCCATTGTCCTAACAATTCTTCTCGTAATGGAACATAATGTTCTCTGTACACACTCTCAAATATCGTCCAGTGACAACTACCTATCAGGTAATAGCATCCTTCTTTAGGTTACCCTATAAAATGAGAGATTTATTAACTACTTCTAAGAATTTATTCAGAGTAAAGATATTTACCCATGACTTAATTTGAAAAATATGTTAGTCCTAAAATAATTTTCCCAAAAAAGACTCATCTACTTCCCAAACTCGAGAAAAAGGTTTTAAATCTCTGAAATGTTCATCGTAATCCATTATAGACATCTCCCTTCAGTCTTATGCATAAAATCTGAATCCTTCTCTTGTTTCAGCATATCTGGATTGAAGTGATCCAAGAACATCCCCAAGAAACCTTCTATAACATACCATCAGTCTATCCAGATCATACCTTAATGTCCCACTAGCGCATCACTGAACCCTATAGCTTATATGCAACCAACTTCAACCTCCTCCTAGTGGGATTCTCCAAATGTATAAGTACCATCTATATGGATTCAATACAAAATTCATCTCCCCTAGTTCCACCCTCTACTGTAAAAGTATTATGGTGATGCTTCTAGAACACCCTTCTCAACTAGGACCTTATTTTTGGAACCCATCATGGGTATCTCCCCATGAATTGCTTGAAATGAGAAATGATTTCGGGGATCTATTCCTCGTTATCCTCATATTTCCCCAATGGTGCATCAAGTACTTTGTCTAGAAGTTCTTTCTAGTGTATACCACTCAGTATATCCCTCGACAAGCATCGTGGAGGCATATATCGAAAAATAAAAACACACATATTACGTCTCATAATAAAACCATTAAAAATATTATTAATAGTAGAAACTAACACAAAAAGTTTCAACATGTCTCCCCCCCACTTATATCACCACACGGGAAACAGAAAGGTTATATCACAATTCTAATTCATTTTATAATACATATAATTTCCTATATCTAATCCATCCCCTACCCAAAATTCCTCCCAACATCCCTAAATTCATCTAAGTGGCCATACATTGGGAATTAATCCAATATATGTAGCCTTATGTTAAAATCTAATGTACATTCCGGATATATAAGTAATTATTTAATCATATATTTTAAAATAACTTTATTCAACTACTATCACCTCGAATTTTTTCATAAAAAAATAATAAATCCAATATAATCTACATTTTAATATTTTATTATGATTATGGTAAAACCATATTCCCCCCATAATCCAACCTATGGAAAACAATATCATCATGTGTGTGTATGTATAACTTACTGCCTCCAGGATGTGGTGTAATTTTTTATTCAAAACCACTTTATATGGATGGATATAATAATGAGTATAACAAATATAATTAATGATTATGAAATTATATTGATTCTGTGTTATTGATATAACATCTGGTTTCAATCCACTTAACTAACAACAGAATGATACCTTTGCACGTGCATATGTATGGCCAACTATCTCTACAACACACTGAGATTCATTATCCTTATCAACAATTCAAAAGTGATAATAAATTTTATAAGTTGAGTAGAAATAATTGTTATGAATATCATATCAATATTCATATAAATAAAACACATAATATACATGATAAACATGAATTACATGACAAAAAATAATGGAAAAACGATGTAGATAAAACCTAAAACATTGGTAATACTAAAATATTATCAAACAATTATATAAGAGAATAATTTATTATATCATAAATATCAATATGGTCATGGAATTATATAACAACATGATTTAACAATTATATAGTGGATAATAGTCCTGAAACTAATTGAATGTAGAAGGTAAATGTTATCTTCAAAAACTCACTATTTTCTATGGTTTTTTGTTAGTATGTATCTACTATGAAAACATTATCATCCAAGCCCATGGTTCATAAACTGTATTTCAAAATATTATCAAAAAAATTTTATTCTCATTATTCCCCATGTATGATTATTATTAACCATTTTGAAATTAATGTTTCTATTACTTTCCAAATGAGGTACTTTATGACCTTTTCGTCAAATTAGGGAAAGAATGATTTTTATCATGTATAGTGTCATAAAATATTTTCACCATAATGATGCATTTATTATGCATCCATTACATGCTGAAAATAAAATTTTTAAATCAAATTTTTTATTTTATTATTGTGTGAAATTTTCAAGGTAAAAAAAATAGATATTTCTCTCATAGAGTTTTAATGATTTTATTATATTTTTTTCATCCATGTCAACATCCATTTCTATATTGTATGATTAAATGAGGTTTATTTATTATGATCCAATCTAACATATTTTATTTAAGGTTTTTTGATATGATTGACTATAGGTTTTTTGTTCATAAAAAATTCATGGTTTATAGTTAATCTAGTAACATTTTGTATGCTAGTTTTAATATAAATGTTTTATGTTGGTTAAGTTTCAACCATATCATATCAAGAATTAATTATAAATAGTAATTAATGGGCTGGGGACAACTTCATGAAATCCAATCCTATTGGGGACTAGTAAATGAAAACCCATGGATTTATCGATAGTTCTCATGATATAATATAGTCTATGTTTTAACCCATTTATGTATTGTATTGGGATAAGGCCTTGACGATATGGTTATGATTTCATACATTATGCATTCCCTCATTATGAGATTAATTGATGATACAAAATGCGACTCTTCAACTTGTAATATATACATGTCAATTTAAAATATTATTACTTTATTTATTCTTTCCATATTATGCCGGAGATCGGGATTATGAGTCATGTGTTTCAGTTTTATAGCTTTCGTAAAAAGTTAATGCATATTTATGATAGCTTCATCTATATTGTTTATCCACATATGATAATCTATTATCAACCATTTATTATGTCTCTTTTTATCCCCTATATGTGAAGATATAATTTTTGACATACATATAGTGATTATAAAATGTATATGAATGTTTTCATTGGAGAAATTGTGTTGTTTTTACTTCCATGATTTAATATAAAACTTATGTTGGTATATATTTTTTCCTAGGATAATATAGTGATTATTCCATCAAAATATTATTTTTTTACCATTAAAATGTAATTAAATAAGGCACTAACTCAGGGAATCTAGTTTTTCGATGTTATAGTTGGTATCATCGTATGTTTAGTAATAACCATGGGAACTAGATTTATAAAAACATTAATTAGGGAACATTACCATAGGAAAGGCATTAAGGATATGAATATAAGAACATAGTAGAATTTTGGTAAAATAAGGAATATTTGTGTCTTCAATGAAATATAACTCTATCTAGATTCTACAAGTGGATGTGATACTTTAATAGGTGTACCTAAGAGTAAAAACACTAACATTGTGTTTCAAGCCTGACCAATGGTAACGTGGTACAAAAATATGGGGCTTAATGTGGGGATTTTTTACACTCATATGGGATATTCTTAGGTCAATTTTCATTTCATTTAAAACAATTATAAAGTAATTTTGATTAAATATGTCCCCAAAGATACAATTTTTATGATTCTGGATTAAATGTACATAATTTTTAAAATTTATAATAACTATTTTTCTAGTTAGGAATTATGTATTATTATTCATATCCTAATATAGTTTATTACATTATTTAGAAATTGATCATAGTGGAATAAATGTAAACCCAATAAATGCACTAAATACATGTATATATTTCCCTCCAATGAATGAAAATGAAAATGTTCATGGTGATAAAAATGGTCTTGAACATCTTAAATCCATAGTATCAATGATGAATCAGGTTATAAATAAAAACATAACCTTTAGGGATCACACTAATCAAAAACACTAAGGATCAATGTAATAAATCTTCATGAAACGTCATCCTCTAACATTAAATGGGAATACAAGTACATTTTTAGCAATGAAAAGGATATGTTCCATAGAGGAAATATTTCATTATTTGGGGACTATAAAAAGGGAAAAGGTTTTTATAGAAATTTATCAATTCTCAGGAGAGGCAGATCAATAGTGGACATTAATTCAAAACACGAAGGAAGTTAAAGAATTAGATAATTTTTAATTGAGATATTTTAATGAAATTCTTATAGAAAAATACATTCCTCACGCACAATGAGCTGATATGGAAAAAATATTTCCTAGTCTGAGGGAAATTTAGAATGAGAGTGTTTAAAATTTTGATACCAAATTCAAAATATTTTCAAGGCATGATGCATACTATATACATAACCCATTAACTATGATTGATCAAATATTTTATGGATTAAAACCATACATTTTACAAGCACTAATATAACAATCATGATCATTTTACCAATATAATTTCTCATGTGCTATCAAGACATCAAAGGAATTCACTATTTATTATGACTTCATGGTAAATATATAGTAAAAGAGACCCACTAATCACATTTGGAAACTAATTATGAAGAATAAGGGAAAATATGACATTCCACCCTACTGTAGCTATGGGATGAAAAAAATACATTTATATACCAAATGGGATTGGATATATATTATATGTTTTCCAAAAAGTACTCCAAACCTGTGATAGAATGGGGAATAATAATGATTTTAAATTTCAATGCTACAATTGTAAGTAAGTGGTACATTATTCAATTAATTTTCATATGAGTCAAATAAAATTTTCCTAGAAAAGGCCAAGTGTAAAAGGGAGGGGTTATAAAATCCAAACAACATAGGATGAATTTCAATCTGATGCCTTAGAAGTTAATTTAATCATATCCTAAAACTTATACAATTCATTATTTGATTCAGGGTCATCACATTCTTTTTATATATTCCCAATTTTCAAAAAAATTGATATTTCTCTTTTGATTTAATAAATGGGTTATCAGAAAAACCTCTTAAGGGAATTCTCATTGTGACAATTTTATTTTTATCTATTACCTTCATGACACATAAATGTGTTAAAGATGTTTGAACATGTCTTAATTTAATTGTTAGACATTGATATAATACTCAATATCGATGAATTTCAAATTATGATTAAAAATTTCCTTTCAAGAAGAATGATATAATTATCTGTAAGGAAGAAGTATAATACATTGTCTTCAGAGATGAAACTTCATCACATTATTCCTAAAAATATCCACCATTAGAATCTTTACAAAATAAAATTATTTTGGACGAAGAGATAATAATATATATGAATAATGAATGTAATATTCAAATTGTGGATTTAAATTTTGTAAATGAATAAATTTCTTTTCTTCATGATGATTTATATGGTCACCTCCAAGAGCATGAGGTTTAGTCTTGTATTGATTTAATCATTAATGGACCACCAATATCAAAGACCCCATATACAATGTCTATAATTGGATTAGTGGTGTTGGTGAAAAAAACATGATGAGTTGGGTTGAAAGGGATTTGTTTCACCATAATGAATATCCAAGGGGATTCACATTCCACTTTTTCAAAAATAAATATGGATCCTTGATTATGTGTATTGATTATAGGGAAATAATTACTATTAAAAAAATAACAATTATCATCTATCATATATTGATGATTTATTTAATCAAATTTAATGAGATCAATTTTTTTTTTTTGAAATATTCTATCATTGTGGATTTCATCAGTTACAAGTTAAAAAGGATAAAATCACAATGAATAATTTTATAAAAAGGTAGGGTCATTACGAATATACACTAATTCCAATTGTTTTGACTAATAGACTCTCATTTTTTACGGATCTCATGAATAGATTGTTCAAGAAATATACTAATAAATTTTTATGTTATTCATTGATGATATTATAATATATTCTAAAATCTATGAAGACCATTGAAATCACATGGAAATCATTCGTGAGACTATCATTAATGATGAATTATATAGTAAATTTATCAAGTTATAATTCTACTTTTAGGACATTTCATTTCTTGTCCATATTTACTCCAAAGATGGTTTCTTTTTTGATCCTACAAATACAAAGCCAATCCTATATTTTCCATCACTAATATAAAAATATTTATTTTTTTACCAAATTACAATAGAAGTTTCATCATGAATTTCATTCATTTGGATAACCCACTAACCATGATCACACCTAAAGAGGTTAAATTCAACTAGAAAAAAAATGTGTGAATAATATTTTGTTGAATTGAAAATAAGATCAGTCAATTATCCAATCTTGACATAACCATATGGAAATAATGGGTTACTGATTTTTATTTATTCATAATGGAAAGGACATAGTTGGGTCCTTATGTATAATTGTAGAGTTATTGACTTTTAATCATATCAATTGAAAATTATTGATCAAAACTACCAAACTCATGATCGCCAGTTACATACAAATTGTTTTTCAATTATGTTATAGAGAATCAATATATACTATAAAAAATGTGAGATATAAATTAATCAAAAGAATTTAAAATATATTTTTCATAGGAGGAACTCATCCGGAGACAAAATTTAAGTCTTCAGATAATCAACTATATTTTTTTCACATTACAATACCACCCAGTGATGGAAAATATGATAGATAATTATTTTATTAGTATAGAAAATATAGTTCTATAAAATATGATACTTTAATGGGATCATACATTCATGGATTTATTAAATATGGATGTGATAAATTTCATGGATGGTGAAACATTAATAATTTTTCAAATGGATTTCAATCCATCATTACAAGAAAGGATAAAAAGATCTTAGAATGATGATGAGGAGTGTCAAAAGATAAATAATGTTGTGAAGATGGGATATTTATTGACGTTGAATAAAGTGTTTAAAATTTTATATTTCGTAAGAGGCGATGTGTTCCCTCTATACGTGATATAAGAATGGAATAATTGGATGATTCCCATTTCTCCAATTTCTCTATAATCCATGTTAGCACTATGGTTTATAATGATTTGAAGTAACATTTCTAGTCGGAAAACATGAATAGGTAGATATCTTATTATGTTTTTTAAAATTAGGTTTTTCAATAGGTGAAAGCTAGAAAACATAAACCTAGAAGATTCATGATTATACTTCTTATACATATTTGTAAAGGCGATGATATTGTGTTGGAAACATTCATGGGTCAATTAATGTCTCCCTGAAGCAATGATGTGATATATTTTATTTTTTGGACATTTTACCAAATCAGTACATTTCCATTCAAGAAGAAAAGATATACAGCTTGAAATTTTTTAAATACTATATAATAATTAAGTTTTAATACTTAATGGTGCAACTCTATCAAATGTTTCTGATCATAATCCATGTTTTACATCACAATTCAGTAAAAATATTCAGAAGTCCCTTGATACATAGCTTAATTTGGGAACATCCTTCCACCCTCAAACTGATGGAAAATCACAACGGACTATTCAAACATTAGATGACTTGTTGATGTTTTCCTCACATGACAATCAAGGTATGTGGGATCATTATCTTCCTATAGTATATTTTTTTATTAAAATAGCTTCCAGTCATGTATTTAGATAGAACCATATGAGGAGTTATAAGGAAAAACATGTCGTACAAAAACATTTTGGGATGATTTCAGTGAGTGGGAACTCATTGTCCTAGAATGTGTGTACTCCACAGTGGAAAATGATAATATTAATCAATCCCACAACCAAAAAAACTCAATGAAGGTAATATATATATGGCTATTATTAAATTAAAGATTTGTAATTTCATTTCTGATATCATGTTTTTATGAATGTATCTCAATGGAAGGGTGTTATAATATTCAGTAAGAAGGGTCAATTATGCCTAAGGTACATTAGAAATTTTGAAATTATAGAATAAATCGGAGCTTTAACATACCATTTAGAAATCCAGCTGTGTCTCTCAAAAGATCATGATGAATTCCATGTATCATTGTTAAGGAAATACAAGGTGGAACTAACACAATTATTCACCTATGAAGCAATATAACTTGAACACGATCAATATTATTGTGAATAGCATGTCCAGATTCTTCATACCATAGAACGTGTGTTGAGAAATCGGATAGATCATTCCATAAATATTATGTGAGCAATGCATAAAATGGAAGAGGGAATGCAGGAACCTGAAAATTTTATGGTGAATAATGACAAAAATCATTTTGTGAAGTGATATAATAAAAATTTCAATGATGAAATTATTTTAAATATGTAATAATGCAACACCCCACGTTCCCATGACATTCTTCATTTAAAATAATAAAATAGTTTGTATTACATGAAAAATCGATTTCCAGTGCACAATGACATACCAAATGAGATGTTTAAAATGAGATTATGAATAGTAATAATCACATTATGAAATTTATAAATTCAGTTATTCAAAATAGACTTCATTTTTTCTTTGTAATGAAAACTAGCTTTTGGTGAAATTTTGTTAATTTTGTGAAATGTATAAATTTTTTGACGAATAGTGAACATGATTCATTATTGTTAAAAATTGAATCATTCATTAAAATTTTTTTAATTATATTTAGGATAATGTTATGATATATATAAAATACGTATGTTACTCCAATTTATATAATAGGAATAATTTTTATAATATAATTAGATATATAAAAAAATTAATAACCATTTGAACATCTCATCTACCCACTTTCTAATCACATTTTGGGAAATAGCATTAAACATAATTTTACAGTGTCCTAGATTTTAATATAAAAATATATATATACATCGATTAAATATGTATGAAAAATGTTGAATAATATGGTCAAAAAATATTTTGGGGACTAGTTATGTTTGAATTTTTTTACCATGATTAAAGATAAATATATTGATTAAAGGTTAAAACTAACATTATAATAATATTTAATAACACAAATGAATTTCCTAATTTCATTGTAAAATAAACTTTCATCCAAAATCTACCATAGGTAAAAATATGATCCTTTTATTCTAGTTGTTCATGAATGTAAAGACCTGGAAATTTCAAGGAAATTTTTTTCTTAATTTCATTGGGATTTTACAAGAACCCAATTTCTGACGGCACCTGATTCTGAGGCCCGGTGTTTCCGAAATCAATTTATGAAGTTTAGATCAGTTATGTTCAGTGAACGAACGAGCGGGTTTTTCTAACATTTGAATAGGTTCTCAGAATTGAAATCTGAGGGCACTGATGAAACCACAGCGCCTGTAATTGCTTAAGAGAACTTTATGAAGATGTGTCTGCTCTGGTGGAGTTGTTTAAAAAATGTGGATTAATTGAAAAGTAAAATAAAATTGTGTTACAATTTTATTATTTTATTTGTGGTTCTAATCTACATGGGGAAGTTGAGGAGGGACCCACAAGATTCTAACTACTCATGTTAGGATATTTGTGAGGTGGGGACCACATGAGCCCCAACCATTCACATCCCCTAACCCCCTTAACTCTACCCCTTTATTCTTGTTAAACCCCTTGTATTTAATTGGGAAACTTCCCACCTTCCAACTTTAATGCGTGAAAACACACACTAAAATTAATTGATTAAACCTCTTCAATTAATTTAGCTAAGAGTTTTGAATTTTAAAGTTTGAAATGCATGAAAAAATAATAAAATAAGGAGGGGCCTTATTTTATTTGGGATTTTTGTTGTGTGAGGAATTTTGGGGAGATAGTTCTATTCTCTTTTGAAGAACTTCATCTTCAACAATGAACGCCAACCATCCAGGGAAGAACGTCGACCCGGCGGCCCGAATTCTTCTTCCTTTTCCTCCTCCATTGCAAGGAAGAATACAACGATGCAGGAATTTTCCAACAACATCACACATTATTCACACAGTGATAAAAAGAGGATATGCGGCTTCCTCCTAGAATTCTCTCCATCGACGTCTATGAAACCTCACCCCACGACGCCATTGTTGGCATCGCCGGCAAACGATACCGTTTATCGAGGTAGGGTATTGGATTTGTGTTTGTGATTGTTCCTTGCCGTCCAACGTCAATTCCTTTAGCCACTTGGTATCGGATTAATGGGAGGAGGTCAGACAGCACGAACATGACCGACTCTCCTCCCCCTTCGATGTTGCGTTTTTTGCGGCATGAACAAAGTCGTGCGGTGCAACGACACCGCACGGAAACAAGAATAATGTGGCGAAGAAGCGCAGCGCCAACGCGCCACGCCGTGGAGGCCGAACAAAGTCACGCTGCCATCGTACCGTGCTGGAAAACCACGAAGAGGCCGCGGTTTGTTTTATTTTGACATGTGGATCAATGGGCAATGATGGAACGGGCCGCAGGGGCAATTTGAAAACATCGCAGTGAAGAACTGGTATCAGGAGGACCGTTGGCGAAGACCGCAGGCAAAATGGACCACCATAGCGCATCCAGTGGTCCGCGGAAGATCCTGCTGGCGCGCCATGCCTGCACGGTGGTGCCGGCAGCCAGCACTGTCCGGCCGCCCGGAGGGTCCACCGCGGCTGAAGCTACGGTGGCAGCAACCGGCCGACCGGACCGGGCCATCGGTTTCAGGGGGAGATCGGGGGTTCGTAACCCCCGACCGGATCGAATAGCGCCCCCCACATGGGGGGGTACACAAACAGGGGGTAGTGCCCCCCCCCCCCCCCCCGTTCTGCTCAGCACGGCCAGCCGAGCGGGCCACGCGGGCCGACCGGGCATGCCGGGCGGGGCCGAGCCGCCTGGGCAGGGCCTGGCCGCGCGCAGGCCAGGCTGGGCCGCACGCAGGCCGGGTCGGGCCGCGCAGGCCGGGTCGGGCCACACCAGCCGGACGGGTCCACGGCCGGCTAGGCCGGACCCAGACCCGGGTCGGGTCGACCCGGTTTGGGCCGACCCAGGGGGTCTCGGGCCGGGTCTGTCTGAGCCCGAACCCCCTATTTCCGGGAAGTTTCCGCTCAAATGCCCATAACATGGCCTACGAATCTCTGTTTGACACACCTTCAGTTGCGATGCGATCCTTGGATCGAGGCGGTCGTTTCGATATATTACATTAAAGGTTTCAGAGAACTTTGGGTACGGCCGGGTTGGTTCGAACCCAAAACCAACCGGGCCCTCAGAGTGGAAACGCTTATAACATGAGCTCCAGACGTTCGATAGACATGTCGTCGACATTTTTGGATTCTTCTTGATGAGATGGAACTTTTGGAATACTTTGCCTGAGGTTTGGACGCATTTGGATAGTGGCTGGGTTGGATTGAACCCGAAATCCAACCGGGCCCCTAGAATAGAAAGGGTGGTGACTTTCAGACCAGACGTCTGTTTGACGAACTGTCAGTGTCGTTGGTGATCACGTTGAGAAACAGTCCATATGAGTATACTCTATGAGGGTTCAGGGTATAGTTGAGATACAACCGGGATGGTTCTCACACAACACCAACCGGGCCCCTAGGACGAAAAGGTTAAAAACTCACAGACCGGGCGTCCAATTGACGCGCCGTCTATTGCGTTGAGACCCCTATGACAAGGCAGTCCTTTGAGATACTTCTTTGTGGAACATTGTGATACTTGGAGTATCGACCTGTAGCTCGTGGAGAAGACCCTCCCGTAGATGAGCGTACGGAGTACGGAGACCGTGTAGCTGGCTGAGACCTGACGACTGCTCGACCGACTCGACTTGGAGTGAGTCGACTAGCCCAGTGGACAGAACACTACTATGTTTGGGTGCAGACCCATGAAGGATGGAGCACTACTATGTTTGAATGCAGACTCGCGGTACTCAATAGAATGAGTACCTCTACAGGCTATTAGGGGGGGTGCACTACTATGTTTGGGTGGCAGACCCCGGCGGGAAGTACTACTATGTTTGGGTGGCTGACCCACGGTACTCAACAGGAGGAGTACCTCAGCAGTCTTAGGTTAGTGAGCAATACCTCAGAGTCGTGACAGGATCATTGTACTCTCTAGAGACGTAGCTCTTTAACAGTTACGGTTTCGGTAAATGAAAAATCCTGGTTTGAGCTGAGTCTATGACCTTTGTGTTTACCTCATGATTGAGATGGGTCACTTGATAACATAGATATATGTATGGGCATATACCTAGGTAGCGGTTGTTTGTTTATTTCATGACCTTTGTGTTTACCTCATGATTGAGATGGGTCACTTGATAACTTAGGTATATGTATGGGCATATAACTAGGTAGTGGTTATCCGTTGATTTCATAACCTTTTTGTTTCTTCATGATTGATATGGGTTACTTGATAACTTAGGTATAAGTATGGGCTTATACCTAAGTAAGGGTAATCTATTGAGATCCTTCTTTGTGGTTATCCTTGTTGGATTTAGTGATACCTTGAGGGTCTCGGGGTCCCTACTGAGTATCGTATACTCACCCCTACACGGACTATGCCAGCACCTCATTGTGTTGGTTGCAGACGACGGGCAGCGCTGACAGAGGCCGAGTGTTCGAGGACTGGACGGTACCCGAACGTGGACCTCACGACGAGTCAGTATCTGGAGGTGGACATCACAACGAGATGATACTTGGAGGAGGTTGACGGGTGAGAGCATTTTGGAGGCTATATGTACCTACCCTTCAGGTAGGATCCGTGGTGGACGATCCAGGAGCTGGGCAATCTGTACCTACCATCAGGTAGGATCCGTGGTGGAAGATCTAGGAGTTGCGCTATCTGTACCTACCTTCAGGTAGGATCTGTGGTGTATGATATAGGAGCTCCACTATTTGTACCTACCCTTTAGGTAGGATCCGTGGTGGACGATCCAGGAGTTGCATGTCATCTTCCAGCTGCTT
This sequence comes from Viscum album, assembly GCA_963277665.1. Lineage (NCBI taxonomy): Eukaryota > Viridiplantae > Streptophyta > Magnoliopsida > Santalales > Viscaceae > Viscum > Viscum album. Next base: position 602,932,601 of record OY728161.1, on the reverse strand, counting down.
GTCTTTTCTGTTGTACTTTACTTTCATTATAGTTGTACCTATCTGTTGGGCTTGTATTTCTGGCCCCTTTGTACTTTCAGCACTTTTGTTACTGCTGTACTTAGTGTTTTCTCTTTCTTGTACTATGTGGTGTTTTGTTTACTTTTATAAAGGCAATGCCTTCCCAGTTATCGGGATTTACGCCTTTGGTGCTAGTCGACAGCCCCTGGACTAGGGAAGGCGGGCTTGGGGTAGTCACGACACGGGCCTGAGGACGGGTCGTGAAAAATTAATATCAGAGGAGTCAGTTCTACAGTAGAACATAGGACTCTGATCTTTCTTTTCTTTGAAGAATATTGTTAAGGGAACCGAGTGTGTTCTTCAGTTCAGGAAGTCCATTGTTGGTGTGGCGGCCGACGTATCCATACACTAGGAACCTGACTACTGATTTCTGACATTGTGCACAAAAACACTGATTGCGTGTGTGTTTCAAAAAAATTTAAGAGTCAGCTCAAACCAGGTCAAATCACCAGGTATAAATCGATTGACTGTGTTGCATTTGTTCAGGATGTCTCCACACAGGCAGTCAGTTGGAGTTATGAGATATTACACGATAACGGCCCACCGAGCGATGAGGCTCCGGTGTGAGGCTCTTTTTTTTTAAACCGGCACCCTCAGTTGGTGTACCAGCATCACCACCACATGTTGGGCAACATATTCCACTATCCATACTAGAGAAATGTGCACACTGGCAAAGCACGTTGCATAGGTTTTAGCAGTAGAGGCCTCCGAGGTTACGAGGTGAGGCAGATTCCCAGACAGCAGAGCACTGGCTGGAGGCGATTGCTAGGGTTTTCCACCTAGATGAGACATCAGTATAATGGTTGGTCTACTTGGATTCTAGTGTTTTTCCAGTGAATGACCATGAGGATGGTTCACATAGTGATGAGGCTTCGGTACGTGGACTGATTCCTGAGATAGTGCCTTCGGGTAGTGTGTTAGCTATACATCACTACCTGTTGGTCAGCAGATACAACCGGCGGCACTGGTAGGTGACACATGTAGGCTTACTGCCTTACACATGTTCCAACATCAGATACCCTCAAGTTCTGAGGCGAACTTGACAATCAGGCAGTTGAGGACTGGCTTGAGGAGGTGGCTGAGATTTTTTCTAGAGCTTATACAGCTTCAACAGGACGACGTGTCGGTAGATGAGAATTTATCGAGGCGTACCGAACATTCCTGGTACTCGATGGATGTGATTTGATCAGTGCTATAGATCTCGGACCTCTGAGCATGGTCTGTTTAAGGACATCCAAGCCAGCACCTTTTCTCTATGCATTCCTACTTATGCTAGGGGGATAGAAAGAACCTATGTGGTTGAAAATTCTTTTCCTGAATGGATGCAGTCAGAGAAGGTTGGTAGTGGGAAAGCTAGAAACTGGTGCCAGTCTCGGAGACTTGGGCGTGTAAAATGTTTCAAGTAGAGGAAGTAAAAATGGAAAGATGAGTCTACGAAGTAGCAGATGTGGAGACAGAGTTAGAAGAGCAGCATGAGGTGGTTTACATTTCAACATGTTACAATCACCCGCCTTTGTAGTCCCCGCCAGGCTCAGGGGCCTGGAGGGCCGGGGAAGAGAGTAGCTGCATGAAGTCAAGGAGTGTGACCCAATGGCTCTAGGAATGATTCAAGAGATAGTCTGTGTCCATTACTAGCTTCCATAATAGTAGAATTTGATACAGATCATTCCTTCCACGAATCTTTTCCCAGACCTAGAGTTTCCGGTAAGCCGTAGACTTGACCCTCACGTCTGAAGATACCTAGGGAGGTGACTCGATAATAACACTTACGCCGACAGTGTGGTCTGTCCCACAAGGTGAGAGTTTCAGTTGGAATCATTTGGTGGTAGCGTCGAGGCCTTATGATGTTGGTCTCGGTATGGATTGGATTCACAGTTCATGCTCAGAATAAGTGTATTAGGCAAAAAGGTTGTGGTCTAACTACAACGTCGGGATCAGGTTTTCCTTGGTCGGCGAAAAGGAAAACCCAGGCAGCACAGGACGAAATCATGCATAAGAGGGAGGATTTGATCACTCAAGAGATGGCCAAACTTACCTTTGTGCCAGAATTCTCCAGAGATGCGGCACCACTTCCAGCAGAGCTTTCAGGAGCTGGGTTGACCGGTGCGCCCAACCTGTGGGCGTTGGTTACATAGATCACTATGACACATTAGGGACCAGACTCAGGTGTGTCCTGATGTAGGAGTGGGCAGTGATCGCCTATGGATCAAGGAAGTTGAGACTGTAAAGAGCTGACAGGAAGCCTCTAGAGTTCGAGGATGACGATCATGTCCTTATACGAGTCTCACCTCGATGAGGTTTACGGAGATGTGGCCGAGGAGGCAAGTGATCTCAGAGGTTCAATAGAACTTTCTAGGTCCTCAGTAGGGTAGGCGAGGTGGTTTACTGCTTGACCTTTCCACCTCAGTTGCACCAGGTGTATGATCCTTCACACATCATCGACCTCAGAAAGTAGGACGTCGATGGCATGGTGACATTCACGGAGGTTTCATTGAGGATCGAGGATCGACAGGAGGAGATCATACATAGACGATCGGTTCCTTGGGTGCACTTCCACTGGCAGTACGGGAACCTCCAAGTGATCACATGGGAGTGGAAGGCCCAGGTGCATGCTCAGTACCACTTTTGTTTCCCTAGTTTGTGTTATAGCTTTACGGGGACAAAAGGCCCTAGGGTGGGAGTAATGTAAAGACCCGAAAATTTCAAGAAATTTTTTTTCATAATTTCATTGGGATTTTACAAGAACATAATTTCTGAAGACACCTGATTCCAAGGCCCGGTGTTCCCGGAATCAATTTCTGAAGTTTAGATCGGGTTCGTTCAATGAACGAACGTGCAGGTTTTTCTAACTTTTGAACCGGTGCTTGGAATCGAAATCCGACGAAACCGATGAAACCGCAACACCAGTAATTTCTTAAGAGGACCTTTACCGAAGATGTGTCTTCTTGAGAGGAGTTGTTTAAAAAAAATGTGGATTAATTTAAAAGTAAAATAAAATTTTGTTACAATTTTATTCTTTTATTTGTGGTTCTAATCGACATGGGGAAGTTGAGGAGGGACCCACAAGTTTCTAACTACTCATGTTAGGATATTTGTGAGGTGGGGCCCACATGAGCCCCAACCATTCACATTCCCTAACCCCCTTAACTCTTCCCCTTTAATCTTGTTAAACCCGTTGTATTTAATTGGGTAACTCCCCACCTTCCAACTTTAATGTGTGACAACACACATTAAAATTAATTGATTAAACCTCTTCAATTATTTTAGCTAAGTGTTTTGAATTTTAACGTTTGAAATGCATGACAAAATAATAAAATAAGGAGGGGACTTATTTTATTTGGGAGTTTTGTTGTGTGAGGAATTTTGGGGAGAGAGTTCTATTCTCTTTTGACGAAATTCATCTTCAACGAAGAATGCCAAACCTCCGATGAAGAACGTAGACCCGGCGGCCCGAATTCTTTTTCCTTGTCGTCCAATGTAAATTCATTTAGATTTTTGGTATCAGATTAACAGGAGGAGGTCGGACCGCACGAACACGGCTGACTCTCCTCCCCCATCGATGTTGTGCTTGTCGCGGCATGAACAAAGTCGCGCAGTGCAACGACACCGCACGGAAACAAGATGAATGCGGAGAAGAAGCGCGGCGCCGATGCACCGCGCCGTGGAGGCCAAACAAAGTCGCGGCTCTGTCGTTCTGTTCTAGAAAACCACGAAGAGGCTGTGGATTGTTTTATTTTGACATGCGGATCAACGGGTGATGACAGAACGGGCCGCAGGGGTGATTTGAAGACATCAGAGTGAAGAACCGGTCCCGGGAGGACCGCCAGCGAAGACCGCAGGCAACACAGACCACCAGAGCGCGTCTGGTGGTCCGTGAAAGATCCTGCCTACGCGCCACGCCGGCCCGGCGGCGCCAGAGGCTGGAGGCGGTTGGCGGCACCGGCCGGCCGCCAGGAGGTGGCGGTGCCCGGTGCACAGCCAGGAGGGTCTGTCGCGGCTTAAACGGCGGCGGCAGCAACCGGTCAGCCGGACCAGGCCAGCCATTTCAGGGGGAGACCAGGGGTTCATAATCCTCAGCTGGATCGAAGAGCGGCCCCCATGTGGGGGGTGGGCCGCGCGCAGGTCGGGTCAGGCTGTACAGGCCGGATCGCGGGCAGGTCGGGCCGAGCGCACCAGGCCGGGTCGCGCGCCGGCCGGGTCAGGCCGTGCAGGCCGGGCCAGGCTGCACCAACCGGGTCGGGTCACGCCAAATTGGGCCAAAGCCAGACCCAGGTCAGTTCGACCCGGTTTGGACCGCCCAGGGGGTCTCGTTCTGGGTCGGTCCGGGCCCGAACCCCCTATTTCCTGGCAGTTTCTGTTCAAATGCCCATAACTTGGGCTAAGGACTTCCGTTCTATGCACCGTCAGTTGCGATGCGATCCTTGGATAAAGGTGGTCGTTTCTTTATATTACACTAATGGTTTAGGAGAATATTGGTTATGGACAGGTTGGTTCGAACCCGAAACCAACCGGGCCCTCGATGTGGAAATGCTTATAACTTGAGCTCTGGACGTCCGATAGATGTGACGTCGACTTTTTTGGATTTCTATGGATGAGACAGAACTTCTTGAATACTTCTCCTGAGGTTTGGATGTAGTTGGATATTGGTCGGGTTGGATTGAACCCGTAATCCAACCGGGCCCCTAGAACGGAAAGGCTGGTGAATTTCAGACCAGACGTCCGTTTGACGAACCATCAGTGGCGTTGGTGATCACATTGAGAAACGATCCCTATGAGTATACCCTATGAGAGTTCAGGGTATAGTTGAGATATGGCCAAGTTGGTTCGCACATGAAACCAATAGGGCCCCTAGGATGAAAATGCTAATAACTCAGAGACCGAGCGTCTGATTGGCGCGCCGTCTGTTGCGTTGAGACCCCTATAACGAGGCGGCCCTTTGAGATAATTATTTGTGGAAATTTTTGATACATGGATTATCGACCTGTAGCTCATGGAGAGGACCCTCACGGAGATGAGCGTACTGAGTACGGAGACCGTGTAGCTGGATGAGACATGACGATTGCTTGACCGACTCGACTTGGAGTGAGTCGACTAGCCCAGTGGACGGAGCACTCCTGTGTTTGGGTGCATACCCATAGAGGATGGAGCACTACTGTGTTTGGGTGCAGACCTGCGGTACTCAACAGAAGGAGTACCTCTACAGGCTATTAGGGGGGGCTGCACTACTATGTTTGGGTGGCAGACCCCGACAGGAAGCACTACTGTGTTTGGGTGTCTCACCCACGGTACTCGACATGATGAGTACCTCAGCAGTATTAGGTTAGTGAGAAGTACCTCAAAGTCGTGATAGGATCATTGTACTCTCCAGGGATGGAGCTCTTCAGCAGTTACGATTTCTATAAATGAAAAATCCTGGTTTGAGCTGAGTCTATGACCTTTGTTTTTACCTCATGATTGAGATGGGTCACTTGATAACTTTGGTATATGTATGGGGATTTACCTAGGTAGTGGTTATCTGTTGATTTCATGACCTTTTTATTTACCTCATTATTGAGATGGTTCACATAATAACTTAGGTATATGTATGGGCATATACCTAGGTAGTGGTTATCCGTTGATTTGATAACCTTAGTGTTTCCTCATTATTGAGATGGGTTACTTGATAACTTAGGTATAAGTATGGTCTTATACCTAAGTAAGGGTTATCTATTGAGATCCTTCATTGTGGTTATCCTTGTTGGATTTAGTGAGACCTTGAGGGTCTCAGGGTCTCTACTGAGTATCATATAATCACCCATGCACGGGCTATGCCCACGCCTCGTTGTGTTGGTTGTAGACGACATGCAGCGCTGATAGAGGCCGAGTGTTCGAGGACTGGACGGTACCTGGAGGAGGACCTCATGACGAGTCAGTATCCGGAGGTGGACTTCATGACGAGATGATTCTCAGAAGATGTTGACGGGCGAGTGTGTTGTGGAGACTATCGGTACCTACCCTTCAGGTAGGATCCGTGGTGGGCGATCCAGGAGCTATTCTATTTGTACCTACCCTTCTGGTAGGATCCGTGGTGGACTATCCAGGAGCTGCGCTATCTATACCAACCCTTCAGGTAGGATCCGTGGTGGACGATCCAGGAGATGCGCTATCTGTACATACCCTTCAGGTAGGATCTGTGGTGGACGATCCAGGAGCTGCGTGTCATCTTCCAACTGCTTTTCTTTTCTGTTGTACTTTACTTTCAGTGTAGTTTTACCTATCTGATGGGATTGTATTTCCAGCCCCTTTGTACTTTCAGCACTTTTGTTACTGTTTTACTTATTGTTTTCTTCCACTTGTACTCTGTGGTGTTTTTTTTACTTTTATAAAGGCAATGCCTTCCCAGTTATCGGGATTTACGCCTTTGGTGCTAGTCACCAGCCCCTGGCCTATGTAAGGCGGGCATGGGGTACTCACGACATGAGCCCAAGGACGGGTCGTGACATTCAACATTACATTTGATATATCTCTTTTAAGAAGTGTCTAAATTGGCTTATTTTAATTTTTATAACTATATTATTTTTAATATGAGCTTATATAAGTGATATAGTTGACTGGTAAAATAATTTTTAAAGATAAATTTTTTTATCTAATTATATTAATTTTATTTCTAATTTTAGGAAATAAATAGTAAAATAAAATGATTACACAATAAAGATTTAGTAATTGATTTTATAACAGAATAATAATTTATATGATATTAATAATACTACAATAAGTATAATTTTAATTATTTGATTCCATATAATAATTTTATGGATTAAAAGAAAATTTCATGGATGATGTAATTAATTTTTTTATAAGGAATAAATTTTTTATATATTTAAGAAAAATCAGGTATCAAATAGTGTCAAAAATTAAATAAATGAAATTTAAAAATTAATACTACTTTAATAAATAATATAAATTTCATAAAAATATATGAATCATATAACAAACATGTATATTGTTAAATATTTCATAAATATCCCAATTGGGTTTTCTTTTTCATTTTATAGTATCTATATTAACCAAATATTGTAAAAAGTCATGTCCACATGGTAAGTGTTAAACTATTTAACTATGGGTCAAATCCAAACTATAAGATTAATATTACTACAAAGAAATATCTTAAAAATATTGAATGATTGGATTTATTCCCATCATCATCATAGGCATTAAATATATATCTTTTTATCTATTTGAAATAGAAGTCAATTTATTTAAAATTATTTTTTTATAGTTTCCAGAAGTGTCCAACACCACTCTTATAAAATGGAACATCTTATTTTATTTTATTTACACATTTAAACCCCTTAGTGTAATATCATGGATCCGGTTACCACACAACAGGTGCCACGAACCCAGTTGTTCACATGACCTCAAGAGCATTTACCCAAACACTATAGGCTTTCGACTAGTAGTGAGGGCTAAGGAATAATAGTGAGAAAACAATGCCTTCATTTTTCAATATGTAGCACAGCGGAATAAAATATAAACATGCAAAATCGTATGAATTAAACAATATAAACCAAAAAATGGACAACAGAAGAAAACGATTACTAGCATTCAAATATATATAATGATGAAAAATGTCACTAATTCATTGAAATCATCCAAAACAAGACACAATGCATTCAAATACAATACAACACGAGGTACTATGTACAGAAAAAACCAAAAAATGAAAAATGAACATAAAAGCGTAACAAGACTAACCTCGGTCCCATGCTCTCTTACTCCTCAAAAACAATCATGTACTTGTATAGGGACTCTTTACCTTATCAACACCTACAGCTATACAATCTATTTGAGCCAAAGACATGACCCAAACCAGGTTTCAAAAATAAATCCCACTAGGTATCCACCAAAATCTCGTGCCCAACTATCAGTGAAAATGTGTGACAACAATGTGCAATAATAAAATTCAGTAAACTAGGAATTACTCAAAAGAAACTATCCTTACAAGATACATTTCCATTTTAATAATTATTTATTATTTCAAAGACACTGCATTAGCTTGGCAGGTACGACATATGAAATCACCATAGTGAATGTTCAAAATTACCGATGTCATCAGACATGCAAATTCATACCCTTGGTCAAGCAGAAATGAAACCCTTATGTGATTTCCCACATGGATTACAAATATTTCCCTCAGGAAAACGAGATATTTCCCTTAGGCATGGAAGATACTACCCTCAGGCTTAAGAAACATTTTTATCAGGCTATAAAAACACTTCCCTCAGGCAAAACAAAACACTACCCTCATGAGTCCATAAGAAAATATGTAACCGGGAAGAGCCCAACGCATAAGAAAGAAATCCATATATTTATTCTATCATGAAAATTCAAAACATTCTATAATCAATGGATACCCAAGGGTATCCTATTCTAATGGATAAACAAGGTAAATAGACCCACGGGGTGGCTCTGGATCAAAGCAACTATCCCAAATAGTAGTTTATACATATTTATTAGATTACCTATTCAATTATAGGTATCTATGCAATCAAGACTTAGCTCTATGACACCAGAACATGGGCTCATGGAACAATATTACACAAAATCAACTCGACAGTTGTAATTAATCACAAAACCACCTACCTCGATCTACTCTGATCGATATACGTGAAAGGCACCCCCCAAAAAACCATGAATGAAGTATATCTGTAATAAATGTTTTCATGTTCAAACCTAAATAATTTATCTTATGGATATAATGGGAATGAAACACTAAAGGAGAAGGAAGTACTTACCCGTGTGGTTCAAACGAGACCGACAGAGGAAGAAACAGAATCCCAGTGTGCGATCGGGAGCTCCACTAAGCTTTGTACTCCTTTCACATTTCTACAAGTGATTTATCTGCCACACTATTCATCTCTCGACTGATTACACGATGTCTATTACTATGTACCCAGCATGTATTTAGTGTCTACACCCTAAATCTATGATGAGCCTAAAAAACCTGTGTCCTCATCCACACAGCCAAAGTACACGACGTGTATAAAAAAGTACAAGGTGTGTAGTTAGTTTTTACCTACAATCCTACATGTAATGTCTTCTCATACCACACGGCCAAAGTACATGGCATGTGTGAGAATGTACATGGAATGTACTCATAAATTTATGATTTTTTTCCACATTTCCATGGTTTTCTTAAAAACACATTAGAAAAAAGGAATAGAAGAAACTCATACCTCAAAAATAAGAACAGGGTTCTTACAAACATCTTCCCTTAAAGAAATGCATCCCCGAATATCCCTTCCTATGTTGGTGAAGTTAAATCTGAGAATAAAAATGGCCACTGAGAACATACACTGATCTCCCGCTCCCAGGTTTCAACCTACACTCGACCTTGCTTCCATAACAACTGTAAGAGAGGAACTGGCCATCCTCAGAGAACCATCATTCTCTTATAATCAATACGAATCAGATTCTCTGTAAAGGATTCATCTACCACAAGTTCAACCAGCTTAGGTTGAAATACGTGAGATGTTTCTGAGTGATAACGTCATAGCGGAGATACGTGGGAGACGTCGTGCATGACTAAATTGCTCTGTTGTAACTAAAACCAATAGGCAACTGACCCGACTCTCTCTAGAATCTCAAATGGCCGCACATAACTCTATGAAAATGTAACCCTGGCTCATGATATGCATGTTTCCCATACTCAGTTAAAGACGTAGGAAAACCTGATCCTTTACCACGAACTCCAAGGGTCATATGTGGTGATCAACATAAAAATTATGAGGAGACTGTGCAGTAGGCATCCACTTCTGAATCACCTGGACCTACTCTGTAGTCTCGTGCATGAGACGTGGTCCCATTAAAGATGTCTCACCTTCCCCCAACCAGCACAAGGGTTATCATTCTGGCCTACCATATAAAGTCTCTTAAGGTTCCATCTCAATGGTTTTCTGAAAACTATTTTTTTATGAAAACTCAAACAAGGTTATGTTCTTCTCCCAAGATCCACCAATGTCTAGGATGCATGAACACATCATGTCCACTAGAACATGTATTGTACGCTCTGACTGGCCATCGATCTATGGGTGGTATGTTGTGCTCAGAAGCACCTGTGACCCAATGCCCTCTAAAAACTCTACTAGAAACGAGACGCAAAACATGCATCATTATCTGAAACGATTGAACAAGGGACCCAATGAAGAAGTACTATTTCTTAGATATACAACATCCTAATCATGTCAACACTGATGGTCTCCTTGATCGTAAAAAAGTGAGATACCTTCGTGATTATGTCCACAACAACCCACACAACATCATTTCCTCGAGGTGACCTTGGAAACACGGTCATGAAGTCCATCGCGACATCATCCCATTTCTAATCTGGTATGGGTAACTATTGTAAAAGTCAGACTAGCCTATAATGCTCTTCCTTCACCTGCTGACTAGTGGAACATCTTGTAACAAAATGAGCTGCCTCTATTTTCATATCTGGTCCCCAATACTGACGTCTCAAGTCACGGTACATTTAGGTAACATTGGGATGCACAGCCGAATATGAAGCATGAAATTCCCACATTAACTCCTCGCACATATCTCCTAGAACCCATTATAGTAGATGGATACGCAATACCTAATCATGGTCTATTGTCTAACTAGGAGGAGGGTCATCACTTGTCACCGACTCCTGTAGAACTAGGCCTTCTGAATCAGATATGTGTTTCATCCTCACTCTATCCAGGAGGGTAGAAGTTAGAGGAAAGGATGATATATAGGTTTGTCCCAGATTATCCTACACCTCTAAGTTCATCTCAGAGAATAAATCCATAAGTTTCTACTCACCATTTCCCCCATGCACTGCTTGTATCAGAGTCTTCCTACTCAGGGCATCAGCTACTGTATTACCTTTACCAGGTGTATTGACAAGCTCAAAGTCGAAGGAATGTAGGTTATAAACCATCTTCGCTACCTTAAATTCAAGTCATGATGGGTAAAGATATATTTAAGACTTTTGTGGTCCGTAAACACCATAAAAACTTCTCCCAAGAGATAATGTCTCCAATAGCGTAACGAATGAACAACTGCAGCCAACTAGATATCATGCATCCGATATTTCCTATCATGTGGACTCAAATGTCGATACCTGTATGCAACTACTCAATAGCCCTACATTAGCACTTCTCCCATCCCAATACCTCATGCATCACAGTAAACTGTATAGCTCCTCCCTTTCTCTGGAAGTATCAGGACTGGTGATGATGTCAACAATCCCTTCAGTTCCTAAAAGGTTGTCTCGCACACTTATGACCAAATGAAATTCACACCCTTCTTAGTCAAACCCATTAACGACACTGCTAATAGGGGGATGTCCTATATAAATCACATGTAATAACTATCCAGCCCCATAAAACTTTGTATTTCAAACATGTTATTAGGATTCACTAAGGAAACTACTACTCTCAATTTCTATAGGTCCACTGTAAATCCTTCCTCTAAGATAATATGACCTAGGAAGTGAATCGAGTCCATCCAAAAGTGGAACATTGAGAGATTAGAATATAAATGATGTTGTCTTAGTGTACTTAGTACGATCTCACGATAGGTGGCATGGTCGTGTCGAGTGTGAGAGTACACCAAGATATCGTCCACAAAGACTATCACAAAAGAATCCAAATATGGGTGGAACACATGATTCATCAGAGCCATGATAATTGTTGGCATGTTTGTGAGTCTGAACAGCATGACCATATACACTTATAGACTATATCTTCTCTAAATTATTGTAAGCAGTGTGTCTGATGGCATAACGCACAACTGATGATATCCGAATTTCAAGTCAATATTCAAGAACACTGGTGATCATCAACGTTGATAAAAAATATCATTAATCCTCAGTAAAGGATATCAGTTATTAACCCTCATCTAGTCAATTTCTGATAATCCACACAATGTCTGAGGGTACCGTCTACCTTCTTCTCAAACAAGACAGGCGAACCCCAAGGAGAAGTACTGGGTCGGGTTAAACCCTTTGCCTGCAAATCCTCCAACTTCCCCTTGAGATCATGTATCTCTGGTGTATCCATCCTATAAGGAGTAATGGGCACCGGTCCCCCTCCGTTCATGAGCTCAATAGAGAAGACCACCTTTTGCTCTGAAGGTAGACCTGAAAAGTCATCCGGGAAGACATCAATGAAACGATCAAACACTAGAGGGAAATCATTTTAACAAGTCCCATGATCTTCTATATATAAACTCGCAATATGGGCTGTCACTCCACCTCTCCCATGATACTCGGGTCCATCTCGGCTCACATGGACATCACATTCACCCTTTTATAGAAACTGTCTACCCTATAGAGATGTGAAACTCTCCCTAAGACAATAGCAATATGCAAAGGCTCTAAAGGGTAAAAACCAGTCCATCCTGAGAATGAAATCCTAGATTTTCATCTCTAAGACATTGAGGTCTCATAGAAAGTGACACCCACCAACCTCTAGGGGCACTCCTTGCACCAACGCACACCTACCATTCTAATTCCCAATGGAGTGTCTAGTGTCATGATATCCAAAGAAGAAGAAACATTATGCCCAAGGCTCTCCACAATGGGCATAGATATAAGGCTACGTGTAGCACCCATATCAATAATTATAGAAGATAAAACAGAAGCAACTAGATTAGTACCTCTGATAGTGGATGGTCAAGGATCCTGCTCTTGTTGGGTATATTTCACTACATATGTCTGCCCAAATATGTGGCCCTATGACACAGCTTTGCTACCCTGAGCTAACCCACCCTACCATCATTGTGATCTTGATTTCTAGCTACCATGACAATGACCATGACCTCGGCCTGAACATCTTGAAGTATCCCAATTCTCTGACTGGTAAAGAAAATGATGGCCATGCTCCTGTACGTGGAGTCTGCACAAAACCCCTCTCACTAGTCATTGGTGGAAACGACTTGAAAAGGCGTTGAAGATGACCCATATTTGTATGAAATAATTTTTTTCTTTATATCACAATTATATAACAATGATTACATATTTGTAAATATTTTATATAAGAAAGATATAGAAGAGTCATCAACAGCTGTATTAGATGAACATCTACTGTTAATGGACTTAAAGGTGTCTAAAAAGTGTGGATGAATTAGAGGCGATGGTTTCAGGGTGAAAATATGAACATATTTTGAGAAATGAAAATAACATGGGGATAATGATCAAAAATGGATGATATTCCAGACTGATTATATTACCATCAATGAAAATTTTCATTTCTGAGACAAGTTATAATAAAATGTTATTGGGTTGAAGAAATGAGATGAACATGAGAAGAAAAATCATTATGTGATGGTCACCCGACTAGCATGGAGTCGAGCAATTCCTCCTCAAGAGATCCTTTATTTGAGGTAATCAATAATATCATAATTTGTTTGTCAAAATCAAACCAGGTTAAAACTTAAACCTTTCTCCTATTGATATTTTTGAGGGTTATAAATTTGTGTTTTATCAATATATACATCCTCCCATCAACATGTTTCGAGGGATACCATGTTCGTTATCCATGAAGACACATTACAAAATAGAATACATCCTATAGTTCATTTTAGAGTGGAGCATAGAATAACTAATTAGACGAGCATCGGGTTACCTATTCCACTTGATTATGTAGATATTTATATGATCATTGAAGATATTGGACCATTTAATGAGTGTTATTACATATTGAAAAAGGGAATGGTTTGAAATTAATGGTATAATCCCAAAAATCTATATGATCAACCAATATATCCAAAATTTCATTAGAAATCATTGTTACCCCACCCATTGGATATCAACATTTACTAAAATTGATGATTCATGCGGATATAATGTTAAAATTTGGTAGTAATCAAATAGATTATTTGGAAGAACTAATTTATTGAGAGACACTTTTAGATATAATTTATTTTGAATATTTAAATGAGATTTTCAACAAACAATGACTTGTAATCCTAGTTGTAAATTAATAAATGAGGTGCATTTTCTAGATTATTTTCCAAATAGCTGATGTAGTATATTAATTATAACTAAATACAATTCATATTTTTTATGAACATATATGTATATTAACTGAGGGGATTAACTCATGGACATTAATATGGACATGGTAGTCCTCACAACACTTATATAGACAAAAACCTAATTTAATCAGCTAAAATGATGAAATATTTGAAAAACTATCCACAACGTTTGAATGAAAATACACAGATAACAAATTCATATTAATACCAATTATGTAGGGGTTAAACTCTATAATATTATCACGTAAAATATATTTTCATTCATTTCATTACATATTAATTTCATTTATTTTCAAGATTCACTACATAGAATCCCAAAAAAAACATACCACACGTGATTAAATTTTTCAACATTTAATACTTTAAATGAAAAGTTTTATAACTAAATTTCAAGTAATAAATTTTATATTACCTTTTAATGATAAATTTTTTTTGATGGGGTGATGTTCAAATATACATAAAATCATGTATTGAGCGTAGTCCATGTACATAAGGATCTTGTTGACATCTAAATGTGGCAATGTATAAGGTAATATATAATAATATTTCACAGTAAAAAAATCATCAAAACATATTACATGTTTCTATAATTTTATCTATAGTGTGATAAATAAACCAATGTTGTAGATAATGGTTATTATGTTCATAAATTTACGAGATATATCATATAACATTAATAAAACGGAATATTGGATGATGAATTGTCAATGATAATTAAATATAAATTTAAAAATCTTATTATTCCTTTTTTATATTGATTTTTCCATTATTATCTAGACTGTAGAAATTCAACTTATTCAAATGAAAATTTTGAACTGTTTATAAATAAATGATAAACATACCTAATGTTAGAATGTACTTGTATATCATGATTATTTGACACCATACTTCTTATTTATTTGATTATCTCATAATTTTATATACTTTTTAGTCAATTCAATCATCATTTTTGTCTAGTACATAACATGAAAATTTTCATAGAGATTATTAAAAAATGACATTGTTATAAATGATGATTCATTATTTTACTATGATAATGCAATCAATCAGATACATGGTGTACCCAACATGACTGGAATTGTATTATTTGAGCTTAAAAATGAAATAGTATTATTGTATTGTTACATAATTATGATTTATTTTTTTATTTATTTTATTACAAAAATAATAAAAAATTTATTATATAGTTGGACTCATTTTCTTGGGATATGGTGGTTATATTGAATATAATATTTCTCATTCATGATTGGAATTCAAGGCTATATCTATGATAATTACAATAAGGAAATGGTTCATGAATTTATACAACAATCTAGAAATGATGAATCCATTCTACTTTTATAATTAAATTTTTTATCATATTATATATAATATGTAAGTTATTTTCCATACCATTTATAAATAATAATTATTTGTTATCCCAAAAAACATTTGAAAAGTCTTATTTTTATTTCAATTATAAACATAATGCTAGAAAATAACAAACATGTTCATATTCTATAGAAGAGGGAACCCCAATCTTCCTGAAATGAGAAGTATTTCAAGCAGCATGAGGTTTCTATTCTATAATAATTTAGCATTGTGTCTCTGTTATATATTTTTTTTATAGTTGAATGTGAATAAAACATCACAAACTCAATCAACACCACCGTAATCCAATAAACAATTTTTTTTTGTATGAATCGCAGTGTATTTTTTTATTATTTAAATTTTAGATCCAAAAACACCTTGAATAATCATGGTTAAGATATATCAATAATTTTTTTTATTTATAAAAAAAATCAATATTCATTAATAAAATGTCGGAATTAGCTTCACCTAAATCTTGTGATTTATATGGCTGATAGGACCTCAATTGTGTATTTAAAATTAATATTTAAATTAAATTTAGTAATCAAACTAATGTGAAAACTATGAACCATGAAAAACCTATTATTATTGTTTTCCTACATTAGGGAAAGTATCCATAAGTAATTTTATATTTGTAGGAGTCAAATTCACATTAATCCAATATATAGTCTCACTCATATGACTCATGGAGTGTCATTTTTGATAAAATTATCATTATTTTTAGTAAAAAGAAAATGTTACATACTAAATAAATGATTAAATGAATTCTGATTATTTTGATACTATATGAAAAGAATCTATAATAAATTTTCAATTGGATAAATCAACAACACCTCAATCTGACACAAGGTGTGATTTGTCTGACGTAATGTGACAGTTCTCATATTAAAATTAACATTTTATTTGAGAACCATATTCACTCACTAAAGTCCATGTTAACATACTCTGACGATCATGATAATTTAAGAAAACGTTTCATATGTCATTTTTGACATATAGGAACCAGAGTGACACCCAATGTGACTATTATGCTGTAATGATTGTGTTCTCAGTTTGAAATTAAATTTTAGTAAAAAAAGTGTCGTGCTCATAATCCATAAAACACCTTCTGGTTGATTCAGTAATAATAAAAATTGATCCATATGTTCTTTATGATGTGTATTGACCATCTCAACCACAATATGATGAATATTGTGATTGATATGACCTAATGTTTATATTTATATTGAAAAGTAACATTAATTTTAGTAAAAGGAAAAAGGATTATTTCTAAAAACAAATAAAATATGTTCAGCTATTTGAATACATTTTTTATATGATCCATATGTAATTTTTAGTTTTTGGAATCAACCACACATTAAAATGTTTCACACTGTGATCGTTATGAGTTAATCTGTGGATTTATTTTTAAAAATAACAACACACATAGGTAAAAATGATAAACTTAATTCCATGAAAATGTATTTAGATCAATTTGATAAATGTGGAAAATGATCCAAATGACTTTTTGGACATGTAAGATTCAATGAAATACTATTCTGACCAACAGTGTGGCTGTTATGAATCAAGAGATGCCTTTTTAATTTAAATTTTAATTTTTTAGTAATGAGAACATGTGACCAAATAAAAACTATGAAAACACAACCGGTTTGTTTGGATACATTATTAAAATGTACCATAAGTCATTTTTGATGTTTATTAAATATCCACACCTCATTATGATGCACAATGTGACTAGTAAAACTGAATGTGTGTCATTTTATTTTAGTTTTATTTTACTTTTAGTGAAAATAAAAATTGACATAAAACCCCTAGAAAGATAATTCTAATTATTATTTTACTTTTGTAAAATGACTTATAAGTCATTTTTATGTTTATTATCCATGTGAACCTTAATCTGGTTCACGGTGTGACTGGTATGACTCCAAACATGTATTTATAATTAAAAATGGACTTCATTTTATTAAAACGAACAACTAAAATATATAAAAACAATAAAAATTATTATTATTTTTATACATTAGGAAAATGATCCATTGGTCATTTTTTATATGTAGGAATCAATCTCACCTCAATATGGGACACTATGTGATCGATATAACACAAATTGTTTCAGTTAATATAAAAATGGCATTAATTTTATTAAAAAAATTAGAGACATACTAAAATCTATGAAAAAAATAATCTTAACTATATAATATATATAAATGATACATAATTAATTATTCACATGTATCAATCCACAACACCGAAATAAAATCCCCATGGTGACTAGTATGGATCTTAGTGTTCCTTATAGGTTTAAAATTGAAATTTTTTTAATAACATGTATCACAAAATAATGACTGTGAAAAGACAAAATGATTGTGCATAAAATATAATTGAATTATTCAGAAGTGATTTTCAATTTGTAGGATGTTGTTTCATGTAAAATTAAATCTCATGTGATAGGTTTGTCTCAATTTTATTTGTTCCATTATAAAATTACATTTTAATAATGAATATATGTGGAATACTAAAAACCCTGAAACCGAATTAAAATTTTTATATACTTTAGGAAAATGATCCACATGTTCTCAATGACATGTAGGAATTAACCAAGTTGTAATCTGATTCATGTTATGACCATAATTATTCCATGTGTGTCAATATTTTTTAAAATTTTCATTAATTTTTGAAAAAATATAAAATGATATACTCAAAACTCATTAAACAATATTGGATTGTTCTGATACATTAGGAAAATAATCTATATTTCTTTTTTATGTGTTGGAATAGACCTCACATAATTATTATGTGTGATGTGGATAGTATATCTTAATGTCGATATTTTTATATAAAATTTACATTAATTTTAGTAAAAATAACATGTGACATATCAGAAATTGGTATAATGTGTTTAAATTGTTTTGTTACATTAGTAAAATGATCAATATGTACTTTGTAACATACATGAGTCAAATTTACCTAAATATGATTCAATATATCACTGATATGAATCCAATTGTGTCTTTATATTTATGAAATACATTAATTTTAGTAAACATAACATGTGACATACTGAAAATGGAGAATTAAATTTTTTTTTATTTAGGAAAATTATCATTAATTAATTTATTACATATAACAATCAACTTCCCCTCAATATAATTTGTTTTATGAATGTTATTACTCGATGCGTGTCTTTTTATTCAAAAATGGACATTAATTTTATAAAAATAACTACTAAAATATTTAAAAAATAGAAAATTCCATTGAATTACATTAAAAAATTTGTAAAATTTAACTTCTGAAATTTTTGGCATTTCTGATTAATCCTCACACCAATACAAAGCATGTATAGATATGACTTAAACACTTCATTTTTATTTAAATATCAATCTAATTTTAGTAAAAAAGAAAAATAATAGACTGAACTCATAAAAATCAAATTTTAATTGTTTTTATGATTTATAATAATGATATAAATGTCATTTTTATTGAGTAGGAATTGCCAAACCACATTATGAATCACTGTGTGACAAATAGTTCTCCAAGTGTGTCTTTTTATTTAAAATTTACAAAATATTTATTAAAATGAAAAAGTGACATATTGCAAATTAATAAAAAAACATTTTGATTGGTTTGATACGTTAATAAAATGATCTATAAATAATTTTTACATGAATGAAATATTTTAACTCAATATGATTCATAATTTAACCAGAATGAATCAATGATTCCATTATCAATTAAAAAATTTCATTTTAGTTCAAAATATGTGTTACTCATTGAAAAATATGAAATCAGCCAATGATTTACATGATAATTTTGTAAAATTATTCATATGTAATTTCTTATTATAAAACAATAGTTTCACATCAAAATAACACCCTATGTGACTAAGATTACTCAATGTGTTTGTTTCCAATTTCAAATGAAATTTTAGTCAAAAAAGTGTTATACTCAAAACTGAGACAATGTATTTATATTTTTTTGACACATTTGGAAAATTATCCATAAGTAATTTTTGATGTGTAGGAATTAAAAAAAACAAAATATAATGTGTTGTGTGATCTATAAGACTCTAGGTGTGAATTTTTGTTAAAATATGAAATTAATTTTAGTAAGAATATTATGTGACATTATAAAATCCATGAAAACTAATTTTTATTTTTTCGACACTTTATTAAAATTATACATAGATCAATTTTGTATTTGTATATATATCAACCATATCTCAATATAACACATGGTGTGAATGTTATAAAAAAAAATTTTATTTTCATATAAAATCTACATCCATTATAATAAAATAAACAATGTCATACTAAAAACTGAGAAAACATATTTTTATTGATTTGATGATTTAGGAAAATGATATATTTTTTCGTCAAAATAGTATGAATCATCCACACCATAATCTGATTCATAGTGTGACTGATGTTACCACATGTGTGTCTTTTTATTTAAAATTAACATTAGTTATATTAAAAAGAATTATTGACATACTAAAATCATAGAAAATGGATTCAGAAGATTTATATATATTATATAAATGATCCAGGAATCATTTTTTATCTATAGAAATCACCCCCCCCCCCACTAATTGACACATTGTGGTGCTATATTAACAAATTTATGTCATTCTATTTTAAATTTACATTTATTTAAGTAAAAACTTATACTAACAACGTAAAAAAATTAGAAAACACACTGATGACTTTTTTATACATTAGAAAAAATAATCATAAGTCATTTTTTATTTGTATATATCATCCACACCAAAATATTATGCACATTGTAACCATTATGGTACCCATTGGGTCTTTTTTTATTGAATTAACATTAAATTTGATTGAAAATAAAAAATGGCATGTAGAAAACTAAGAATACACCTTCTAATTATTTTGATACTTTAGGTAAATGATCTATACATCATTTTTGCCATGTAGAAATCATCCATACCAAATTACAACACACCATGTGACCAATATGACTTAATATGTGTCTTTTTGTTAAAATAAAAAATTATTTTAGTAAATAGAATAATTGATTAAAATAAAATAGATAAAATAATTTAGATTGTTATGATACATTACAAAAAATGGTCCATATGTTATTTTTAATTTGTAGGGATCAATTTCAAATTAATCAAATGAATTGTTTGACCAGTATTACGAAATGATTCCATTGTTAATTGAAATATTATATTTTAGTTCAAAATGAGTTTCAGTCACTAAAAACCAAGAAATAATTCTCTAATTGTCTTCATAATTAAGGAAAACAAATCACATGTAATTTTATAATTATTGTATGTAGTATCAAGTATCATTAATACTACTCGTTATCATTATGGTTAAAAGTGAATGTTTCTAGTTTGAATTGACATTCTAGTAAAAAAAGATGTGATATAATCAAAACTAATAAACCCTATTTAGATTGAATTTATATATTATTATTATGATATATATGTAATTTATGATGCATATAAATCATACAAAAAACTCAATGTGAAGCATTTTGATATTGATATTACTACCATTGTGACTTTTTGTTTTAAAATATAATTTATTCAAGTAAAAATAATAGTGATAAACTCAAAACAGTGAAAATGAATTTTGATTATTTTTATACTTAATTAAAATGTTCAATAATTTATTTTTTGATATGAAGAACCAAATACATCAAAATTTTACTCACAATCTGAATTTTGTATCTCTAATTGTGATTTTATTTTAAATCGAGAATAATTTTTGTATAAAGAAGATGTTAAAAACTAGAAACCAAGAAAAAACATTTGTTTTATTTTGATAGTGTATGAAATTGATCGATAAGTCGTGGTTTTTTTAGGAATCTACCGAACCCCAATCCAATTCACGATGTGACTGATATGACTGCATGTATGTATTTTTATTTAAAACAAAAATAAATTTTACTAAAAATAAATTTTGACCAATTGAATACTGAGAAAAAACATTCGGATTGTTTTGATACATTATGAAAAATTTCCAAAAGTCATTAATGAATTGTAGGAATCAACCCCTCATGAATTTGATTCCAAATGTTACCAACATGTATTTATGGGTTTATTTTTATTTAAAATAAAAAAATTATCAATATATTAAATCATATTAGGTTTTAATAAATTTATTTGTATCATTACTAGTTTAATATATAGTTTATTATAAATTATGTCTCTTTTTAAAAGTTGGGGAGGTTTGTTTTCAATCATTTACCATTGTTGGGTATTTTTTGATAGGGAGTTGTAGCTTCCAATGATGATGAAACAATGATGTTTTTAATTGGTTATGGATATTAATTGAAAATGTATTTATAAGATGAATATTTGAAAAGTAAAGAGTATTTTTTTTTGAATTTAATTTTAAATATTTATTTTAATTCAGTTAACATTTTAATTACAAGCTTCGTACATCATTCATGTGAATTTGATGTGGTGTGATGTGATTCAAACAACACATTATAGAATGGGGGCTTTTGTCAGTGCTAATGAAAGCAGAAACAAATAGGGGCCTTTATCTGTGATAAACTACTATCGCTAATGTTCTAACTTTAGAATCACTTTTTTATTGAGGATAAATTTCCCCTCTTTAATGATGTTATATTACAAAATGCTTTCTTATTGTTGATAATTCCCTTTATTACATTTTTTAATGTCCAAACAATTGTAGTGATATCTCACTATATCTAGGATATTAATATAATTTTTACACCAATCATCATCATAAAAAATAGGATTCATTCGTTGATTATCATAAATTCCCAAACTCTATTAATTTGGTGCATTGTAGTGTGGGTTGTGAATAATTGGATTATTCATTTCCTCCATTTTTTGACCATCTTATTCATTTCTTGATAATATTCGTGGGATTTATAACCAGTGCATATTTGTTTAATGTTCATCATAATTCCATTAAATATATTCCATTGATATTTCTTCCAAAATATTTATAACCAAGGTGACTGGAATTTCCTTCCACCATGTGATTTAATTTCATTTTAATGAGACATTATCATATGTTCCTCATCAAACCCATTGTAATAATGAGAATATCCAATATCAATTTTTAACTAATGTTCACATAAAACTATTTCATCACAACTACTAAAATCTCATATAGATAACACAATTTAGGGAATTTATTTTAATCCGCCAATGAATTATTAAATTTTTATTAAGGGATAATGATTATACCATTACAATAACATTAATATCTTGAATTAAATTTCTAATATATACCAATTCATTTATAATATTTTTACTTAATCACATGGAACTCATTCACCATTTTTCTCAAACTAAATTCGATGAAAGTAAAATATGAAAATTACCTATTAATGTAATCCAATTCCATGGGAATAGTTTCTTCTGATTAAAAAGTATTCTTATTATGATTCCACAATTGGTCTACATCATCTCCCTAATGATATATGTCTAAATAAATATTTATATATAGAAATTTCAAGAGAAATAAAAATATTTTCTCAATTGTACATATCAATTTATCAGTAATGTGTCACTTAGAAGATCCACTAAAATTTGGTGTATGTAACCTGATGAAGTACATTATAGTATGTTGTACCCTATGTTGACCATTAAAAATTCATTTGCAATTAATGTCCACAAAATGTTGTGCGGTATTTAAAAAAAATATTATTTCCAATTCCCATAACATTATGTTTCTAATTATGATAATCCTTTAATTTTCAATAACATCCACCCTTATCACAATTACTTTTGGTTAAAAACATTGAGTGATAACAAAAAAAACATAATGTATGACTTAGGTTATAAAAATAATAGTGAAAATTCATATAATCATGACAAATCATCCATATGATTTCTAAATCATGAGAAAATATTTTTATTTTATAAAACCACAGGATTTACATAAGTCATCCATGGACATTATCTATTCAAATCCTTTATATTATTTATAATAAATTTTAATTAACCCTATAATATCACATAGAAGTTGAAAATCATTCTCACATTATGGTTCCACAACCCAGGGTTTTGAATGTTTGATGTGATATACTCGACCAACTTTTTCTCGGTCATTTAGCCAATATAAATATATTCCAAAACCTTATTCCCTAGACATATACAGATGTTGATGTATTTCTAGGAAAACAACATACTCTCTACCATACAAAAAAATTATGATGTCATACAAGAGTTAAGATTATACACAATTTTTTACCAAAGTTCTGCAATCATAATCTCCAGAAATATTTATACCCTACTTTGATATCATGTGAGTGGACCTAATAATTTCATTCAAAAATATTACATCAACTAAATAAATATTAATTATATCTTATTACATTAAATTATAATGAACCATTAAATTATTAGTGTAATTGGATATTGGGTACAAGAACATCATATTTCAGGATAGATATTCAACACCTCAAATAATTTTTTTCTCCCATTACACCTATCATTGGAATACCATACATTAAATCTTTTTTCATTACCTTCGAAACTAAAAAATAAGAAAGGGTTATCTTAGAAACTCAATAGGGTTAAGAATGTGTGATATATTATTATGACCATGTGACATTATATCATTATCATAAGGATAAGTGATTACAGTAATAGGTTATAATCAAAATAACCAATCTATCATATATCATAAATATGAGTTATGAAAACACAATTTTTCATTTTAAAATACATGATTCCTATGAGTGAGGAGTCATAATTAATTAGTAATGAACCATGAGTTTAAATAGTAAATTTAAAAATAGATCATAATACTATGAAATAATGATAGTAATAGAAACCATATCATATGTAATGTTTAACTAAGGAAACTGTCATATCATTACATATTATGTGTCAACAAATGTTTCCTATATTATAGCATACAATGTATCAACACATGTTTACAATATCATAGAGGATCAGTTTTCAATACTTGTTTCTCATAGATGATCGATAACATCAACATGTTTCATATAATTATATCATGAGATATATATATTTATCAAATTCATTGAAGGGATATAACCGACCCACTAATTGGAATGGTGGGGTAAATTGATGTATGGTTCTTCCTCATTCAATTCTACTTATGAATCCTCTTCTTAAAAATAATGTTGTTGCTCATAGTATGTATCATTTATGAAAAATCATACGAGAAGTCAGTGTGTATATCAATTGTAGTTGAATTAATACAGGAAATATCAATATCAAATTCATCCATATCATTGTAAGTATATTTTTGACTACTTTCAACATGATCTATAATATAGGCCTCTTCATGGGACTCATTAAATGTATGTTTAGTGATATAAAGGATCTCTATCTGATCCTCAAAAGGTGAATGTTAAATTTTTTTCTCATTCAACAACGTAAAGCATGAATTGAACAAATAAAAAAAATCAAAAACGCATAGAGTGATACTCAAATAAGATTGAATGATATAATAAAAGTTTTTAAGAATTGATCATCTACCATAGTCGGTTCTAGTATTATCACCTTTTTACTGATAATTCCCTCTTGAAAATGATCCTCTATGGGTTCAATTAGGCATTCAGGCTCCTCCATGCTTTCATAAAATTATACCACTATTGTTGTATCCTAATATAGATAGGCCTCAACCTCTTTAATATCCTAATTATATTTTTGTGACTCTAATAGTAATATATTCATGGACTTCATAAATTGATAATCAATTTTGACTTTATCAATAATTTCTACCAGTTGTTGAAAAAAAATTACATTTTCATTCACATTCATCATTAGTTTAGCATGGTCATTGATTTTTGTGATATTATTTAGTATATCCACATCATAATCATTTTGAATTACTGGTTATTTCTGTATAATTTATTTTTTGTTCCATGAATTCGATAAATTTTCAAATTAAAACATCATGGATGATTTTTTTGGGTTTGAAATATTTTTATAAAATGAAATGAAATATGTATATGATGAACAAATAAAAAATTAAATGGATAATCGATTGTCTCCATGAGAACGATTCCCATTTTGATACATTCATTTCATTGGACTAGAGAATTAAAATGATAATGTTTTCATAGTACATCATAGTGGCTAACCAAGGTCATCTCAATTAAGGATCTTTCACAATTTACTTACCAACATAATATAATTCACTGAAGAACCAATTTTTTTCACTAAATATTGAAATATATAAATAATAATAAGAAAATAAATTAATTTAAAATATATGATGAATCTAAAAATAAATGATAAATTATTGTGAAATTCTATACATAATGGAATTAGTGAATAAATGAAGTTCGTTTGAGGAAATTTTCATGGATTTCCTTCATTGACCAACATCAAAACTATTTATTGAACACACTCCATCGTATGAATGAAATCATTAATCTATAATAATTATTAATGGAAATTTTACTATGATATTTCCAAGCACACCCTCCATACCTATCCTATATCAATGGAAAATTGATTTAGCTTAATAAGAAAACAAAATAATCCACATCAAGGATTACACCCACTATAAATTATCCATAAAATTTACTAAAAGAAGATAAAACTCATATCCAAAAATATAAGAACCGGATTACCCCAATGGGTTATTCCTCGGGTCACTTATAAAAATGAATATAATAGTTCATCACAATAATATGAGAACAAGAAAATAAAATAATAATAATAATATAATAAAAATAATGGTGAAGAAGATGGAAATTAAAATTAAAACAATTGATATATTTTTTATAAATATTAACTATGAACTTTAAATAAAACTAAAATAAAGGAAAGAAAATAAATAATATGAAAAAATGGTGGATATTTTAGTTGGCCTCCCATGGTAGAGATCTCCACTATGGTTCCTCTGGGGGAATGAGATGGAATAAAATTATTTTTTGGGGGGAATTCTCCATCTTTTATATGCCAGAATTTGGAATCTAATGTTCACTTGATTTATCCCCAAAATTTGAATTATGCATGCATTGAATTATTCATGAATGTTATTCATAAATGTCTTGAACATCTCCCATAATCATTTAAATATATATTTTCCACCTGTAAAGAGTGTTATGACTATTTTACTCCGAGAATTGTTTCTTCCATTGAAGAATCTAGATATTTCAATCGTCAGAATAATCAGGAATTAATTTCTATTAAAATGATAGTTTCATACATAGACTGATTTGTTAATGCTGTTACTAAACGTCTTTAATGTCAACCCTCAAATTTTAGAGTATTTTCACTATCTAGAACGAGAAATGGTTTCCAAAACAGAAATTTCCAAATAAATACACAATTTGGAATGACCAACTAGTGAGGTTGTTTTGACATTCCATATAGTGGATCAATCATTTGGTCAAGAATGATGAAATGAATCCCTAGATGGGTATAATCATAAAATTAGATAATTTCATGATTTTTATCAGTATAGAAAACGTTATGTCCAAAATAAAACAATAATTTAAAAATATTAAAAATTATAAATGGTTCAATTATACGATTATATTAAAAATAAAACTAAATTTCTATAATGTGTCAAATTTCCATCAAATAACACTTATTTTATATTTAAAACATTGAAATTAGATCAAAAATTATTGAAAATATTTTTCCTATCAATATGTTATCTAGAACAATTCATATAATCCTTATTTTAGGATCAATTTATTATGTATCCATCATCCATCCAAATTTCAGATTTTTATTATAAACCAAATGCCACTTTTAAGGTAAAAGTGAGAAACCCCAGGATAAGACAATGTTTTTGAAGGACAACTTAAGCCTATTGGCATGTTTGTCTTTAATGATATTCCAGGAGAGATATGTTACCGGTGTTTCGGGATCATCCAGAATAAGGTCTTCGAAGCGGTGTGCCAATCTGTCCCACGCTTGCATGAAGTCCTCTTTGTTGATTTTACCCCTGTTGAAGCCTCTAACTAAGATTAAATTCTGCTTGAAAATCCAATCCCTCTGATCTCTATTGGTCGCCACCCGAATGGACTTTTACATCATCTTATCAACATCTTCTTTGGAAGCATTAAGCACAAGCGATTCCTCCTCCATAACTTCTCAGAATGCAGAAGCAGCTCCACTGGATGAGCAGCTACACTTTCTTAATATTGTAAGAAAATCTTATCAGAATCAGCCCTGGATACCGAAGCCTATGCACCTACTGTATTACCCTTAGAGATGGGGGTAACATCCGTCACTTGGGCCTTCAACTTCCTGCCAGATCGGGTCTTCATTGGAGAAGCCAGATAAGAGTAGTCCTTTCGTCCATTCATGCCTCCTTGTCGTCCCTTCCGCCTCCTCGTACTATAGGTAGCACTAACCCCTGAAAGCTGACTAGATAAGTCATCCCCATACTCCTCCCATGGAATACCCTGCTCCTTATTGAAGGATTCCTCCCAGTCTGCCTCCTTAGTAGGCCCTTTGTTCTCCAGACTCTCAAAACAGTGGATCAATTTCATAGATGACACCACTCTTCTCGGTCTTAAAATGATCAAAGGAGTGGTATCAACCTGGGGGCCCTCACTTCCAGTGTCATCAATCCCTGTACGTACAGCCTCCACGTAAGAGGAGATCTTACGACATTAACCTTCCTCTGCTGGCCTTCGGATCACCACTCCCCTGTTAAAAACAGGGGCAGCATCCTTAGCCGCACCAGGTTCAGCATGACCCACCGAACCATGCACAACAGGTGAGAGAATACCCAAATCATTCCTCACACGATTGAAGAAAGTATGAACCAAGGGGTTACTCCTTCGAGGATCACGTTGAAGTCCCTTTACCAAGGCTGAGACCAAGCCTGCATTCACACCATTCGGACCTTCAGGAACAGGAGCAGCAACATCATGATTCCCACCAGCAGCGTTAGGGGAGAAAGATGCACCCCCCCTCCATCGTGACTGGATTCGTCTGCGTGCCAGGAAGAAACGGTCGCGCCTCCAGCTGAAGGGGTACAGAACTGTTTGACTTATCCGAGCTATGAGACGAATGACAACTGGAATGAAGATTACCGAGACAAAAGCATGAACTGCAGAAATCCAACCAATTTCTAAAGACCACTAATTGTTGATAACAGATTTCTTCACCATCCTCAATCCAAACAATGTCCACCAGAGGTTTTGAAATATCGACTTCCACACAAATGCGGGGAGAAATCGGGTGAAAAAGGAAGCGAGAACGCTCAGCGAAGGCTAAGAACCTCGCAACGAGGTTACCCAACATCTTAAGAATGGCGGGGTTTTGAAAAGGAAGAGGTAGTTAGGGGAAGCTTACCCAAATTGCTGCGAGAGAGGAATCTCGTTTCCAGTGGAACTAGTAACTCCATAGGAATAAGAAGAAGTGGGATCCATCGCATGATCGCATGCCTTTGGACCACATGGAAGCCAGGTCATCAGCGCATTCGAAGCGAAGAAGAAAGTGACGAAGATCCAGAAGCCCAACCGCGATTTGACTCATCAGGGGCCAAGCGCTGTTGACGAACCAGTCGAAGCAGTCGAGGGAAGGCCGACGATGACCAAAGCAGGCGACAAGGGACAACCCATTTAGCGACGACGCCTCTGAGAACTCCTAGAGAGAGATCAGAAGCGAAGGAGCACCAAAGTGGAAGGCCGGGACATTCTGGCTAAGGAGGATTTGGGGAAAATCTGGGTGCGAGGAAGGATTAGTGAAAGGTGAGAATGCTGGATGAGGGAGGGGGGAAAGCGGGGCGGCCATCGCCGCTGCCCGAGGGCGAGCGCACAGCTAGGGCTCCATGCGGGGACCCAGAGAGCTGGATGAGACGGCTTATTCTGTATCCATGTTTCCATTTCCCAATTATGTTCTCTTATTAGGTAAACTAGTTACATTACCATTGTATATTATATTATATATTATTAAGAATATGTGATACATAAGATATGTATTATGTTTGGTTTTCAAAATTATTTTATAATTAAATATCATTTGTTTACAAAGATCATGATTAAATTATGAAGAAAAAAATTTAATAATGATTGGTAGATTGTAACACACCCAAATTCTAAATTAAGAAGATTGTATTTTATAGCATGTATCGCATTCATAAACAAGTTAATAGGGGAATATATAACCCTAATCATTTAGTAGACATTATATTTTAGGTAAATTAAATCTATGATATATCTTGAAATAAACATGATATTGAGTTAGCATACATCACACAAAACAACGAGTTTGTTGATATTTCTTGTGTTACACGCGAGACCATGTTTTCATGAAATAATTGTATATTTTTAAAATATTATTAAATATAATCTTGTTATTAAATAATTATTTAGGAATATGATTAAATAAATTATTAAAATCTTTATGTGACAGATATATAAATTTAATCAATTGGTTACTAGTTAAATATAAATGAATATGGAAACTCATTGAATATAATGAAAAATATTATTATTTACACAAATATCTTATACTCTGAAAAATTAAATTAATTAAAATTCATGAGTTATAATAACTTAATATATATATTATATTTACAATAAAATACATTTTATATTAATTCAATATATTTTATAGTCATAAGATAAAAAACCCCAATTTTATGCATAATATAATATATAATTATTAATATATCATTAATACATTTTAATGTAGAACATATTTTAACTAAAAATTATGAAAAATCTATAGAATAAGTATTTTGTAATAATAATTATATTTACAATGTATACATAGATATTAGGTTAGGAATAATTTTTTGTTTTTATAGAAGATTCATTTTTAATGAATTGTGAAACATCCTAAATTTTAGTTTAAAATTGTTTTTTCATTTAAATAATTAATATGATTAAATTATTTGTTATATTATTTTTTTATGTTTTATTAAATAATATTTATATAAATTAATCTGATTTTGGAAATTTGAATCAATTTCAAATTGAAATTTACCTTAAAAAGATTTTAATATTTTGGACATTTTTACATTAAAAACAGGCTTTGGCGCCTCATCTATTGGATTAAATTTAAATTAATTTATGTGAAATTATATGGTTGGAGTTCTTAAAAATGTATTATATATTTTTAATCAACATAAATTATAAAATATTATACCTCAATCGTAGTTCTTGATGAAAAGTATAAGTGAAATTAAATAAATTTAATTACAATTATTAAGGTATAATTAATCATATTATGGGACTAAACCTCATCATTAAGGTACAAAATTACATATAAAATTTTACAAATTACATTTAATTTACACAGTTAGTGCCTATAGTCAAATATATTTTTTTTTCCATTATTTAATCCACATTCAATTTTATAGACTTTTTTGAATTCCATTGTGAAAATATTACAAGAGCACCCCTCCTACTCCACTATAGAAGGGTAATCACTCCTTCCACTTACTCAAACCACTCATACCAAATTAGATAAAAAAATATATTTCCAAATAATTCCCCAACATACCACCCAACATAATCGAATCCTCACCATTGTATTGAAGTAATCCATGTATGCATTTTGATACAATGCAAATTTAGTTACCCAATTATGAGGTAACAATCTTCGTCATGTTCTTTATTTTAATTTCTATAACCCAACCCATAAAACATTATTATCCTAAGATATAATAACAATAATGGTATCTTATATATACTATTATATAGTTTTTATATGGGTTTAACCTACACATACAGTTACATCCATCTAATGGTTAACGAACAAACTATTTCTATGTATGCCAAACTACTGCATCACAAAATGAAGACTGCACATTATTCCATATGACCTCTCATGTTGGTTATTATGATGTAAAGTAAGTTTATTTATTTTATATCTTATATTAATAATTCATTTATTCTTATTTAATTTATATTTATAACAATCGTTTGTTATTTTCATCTTAGGTGAATATATTAATTTATTTTGAAGTAGTGTGGACTACAACCCCTTCAGTATGATGTGACTAGTTCATTTCATACATGGAATGTATAATTGATGGTATTAATAAAAATATTTAACATATATATGATATATATCATTCTAGAATGATATATTTAAATATTTATCATTTAATTTCATGAATTTTCATACATGATGGAAATGAAAGCAGTGTTTATGCGTACGTACTACCTACTATTTACACAGAATGAACATGACATGACCTTTCCCCCGGGGCTCGTATCATGACTACCCCAAGCCCACCTTCCATAGGCCAGGGGCTGGCGACTAACACCAAAGGCGCAAATCCCTAAAATGGGAAGGAATTTCCAATATAACTGTAAACAAACACATCAGAGTACTCAACTGGAAGCAAAACACTAAGTAAAACATGTATATAAAAGAAGTGCTGGAACGTAAAAAGGGGCCGGAAATAGAAGCCCAACAGGAAAGTACAAGTACAACTGAAAGAATGAACAACTAAAGAAAAGTAAAGCAGTTACTGGTCATCCTCTGGGGTTACTACTAAAAGGGTAGGTACAAATATCTTCCTCAGCACTCCACGTTCGTTCGTCTCCTCTGTGTACTGTCACACTGAGTGGTCCACCTCCTGGTACTATCCAGTCCTTCTACTCTCTACCTCAGTCAGCGTTGTCCTTCGACTGCAACCAACACAATGAGGTGCAGGAATAACCCGTGCAGGGGTGAGTATAAAGATACTCAGTTGGGACCCCAAGACCCTCAAGGTCTCAAAAAAATATAAGAAAGACAATCCACAAAGTATGAAATCAACGGATAGCCATTACATAGGTATATTCCCATACATATACCTAAGTTATCTAGTATCCCATCTCAATCATGATGAAACAAAAAATTCATTTACTCAGCTCAAACTAGGATTTTCATTAATGGAACCACGAATACTATAGAACTCTTCCTCTGTCGAGTACAGTGGGCATTCCGTGACATTGAGACGCTGCTCAATAACCTTGGACTGCTAAGGTACTCCTCCTGTCGAGTACCTCAAGTCTCCTTCCAACTACCAGGCGCTCCTCCGATGTGGGTCTACCGCTAACCACCAAGCACTCACCCTAATAGTATGTAGAGGTACTCCTTATGTCGAGTACCGCATGTCTACTGCCAACTACAAGGCGCTCCTCCACCGTGGGTCTACTGCCAACTACCAGGCACTCCCCACTGGGCTAGTCGAATCTCTCTGAGTTGAAACGGTCAAGCAATCGTCAGTTCTTCCATCTACTAGGTCACTGCACTCTTCCTGCTCTTCACTGGAAGGATCCTCTACTCGAACTATTGGGGAATACTCTAACTATGGTGATGTTCCACAAAAATGTATCTCCACGGTCTGATACGTCATAGCGGTCTCAACGCAACAGATGGTGCGTCAATCGGACACCCAGTCAGTTAGTTATTAACCTTTTAGTCTAGGGGTGCCGGTTGGATTCATGTATGATCCAACCTGAACGTAACATGACTATACCCCAAAATCCAGTGGGATATACTCAAAGTGACGACTATGCTCCAAGATTTCTAGCGATGTTGAGGATTCGTAAAATGGAGTTCATGTGCCAATGATATGGCCTAAGAAGGTAATGGGTTGGTAATGGGATCGGGTCCAATACGACCCAGTCAGACCAAATCGGCCCAACCCAGTCTCGGTTGACCTGTTATGGGTCGACCCGGTCAGGCTAGCTGGGTCTGACCCGGTCCATTGGGCGGGTCCTCCTTCTAGGTTTTGGCCTGTTCCACTGGGCCCTGCCCAGCGGACCGAGGGGGTTGTTCGGCCCGTGCTCAGGGCCAGTTCGTCCTAGAGCGTTGCAATTTCGCGGACCGACATGGCTCGACCAAGAGGGCGCGACTGGGCTGGTTTGGCTAGGTTGGCCGTGAGGGAGTGGGAACGCCGTGGGGGCATCGGTCAGGATGTGGGAGCACCGGGCAGGCCGCAGCAGGGGCCAGTGAGGCTGCAGCAGGGCACCGGGGGGCCGTGCAGACTGTGGGGGAGGCCGAGGGTTCAGCCATGGTGCCGGGCAGGGCGTCGGTGGGGTTAGGCAGGCTGCAGGGCAGCGCCCAGGGGCGTGGGCAGCACGACGGGGCGCCATATAGGGCATCGGCAGGGCATGGCAGGCCGCGGGGCAGCGCGCAGGGTGCAGGCAGCGCGCGGGGGCGCCAGCGGGGTAGGGCAGGATGTGGGGTAGTGCACAAGGGAGCGTGCAGCGCGCGGGGGCACCGAGCAGGGCACCAGAGGGGCCGAGCAGGTCATGGGTCAGATCACAGGTTCAGTCGGACAGGGCGTCGGGAGGCCATGGGTAGGCATGTCGGGCACCACATGGTCGGTGGTGTTCGGTCTGGAGAACTGGTGCGCCATGGGGGTGGTGCGATTCACGGAGGTCATGGGTAGTGAAACCTTCATCGTTTCTGCCTTCGTCACCTTTTCGTAGAACGCCACAAGAGATATGAATCAACAGAGGATGTCAGGCCATGTTAGGTCAGCCTACATCTCCCCCGTTTAAACCAATAACAATTGGTTCATTAAAAAAACATAGATTAATGACATTTATTTACAACCATGGAATGATTTCTTTTCATACGATGATGAGAAAAGAAATGGAATAAAGCCCAAGGTAAACCCCCTACCTTTGATTTGACGGTCGTCATTCGTCATTCATAGATGGCGTTGCAGAAAGCAGACGATGAAGTTCTTCATTCTCCGCTTTCGTCACACACTCTGAATCAAAGATCGTCCGACTGTTCAATGAAGACGACGAGGAGAGAAAGTTACTCTACGTTGGAAATTGTCTGGGGTAGAAGACTGAGGAAGAAGCATTGTCGGCGTTCATCGCGTTCTTCTTTGGGAGGATGGTTCTCCGTAGCTCTCCACTTCCTCTGTTTCACCAAAATAGAATGCCAAAAAAATAATAAAAATAGGTTGTCTATTATTTTATTGTTGGCATATAATTCAAACAGAGAATGAAATTAAGTGTCTCCCCTTAATAAATTACATACCTTGACGCAATTAATTAAAAGGGAAAGGTGGCACCAATTAATGGTAGTGGAGTTCAAGGGACTCCCCACTCATTAATGATGGGAGTTGGGAGATTTTTCACCATCCCATTAATTGTGGGGGTTTTAGTCTCGTGTGGTACCCACGATGTTACTTATCATAGGAGGTTATGTTCGGGTGGGCCCCACCACCATAACCTCTCATGGGAGGATAGGGTGTGGCAGCCCCCACCTCCAACCTCCTCTTGGAGGTTTTATCCTCCACACACCCAAAGGCGGCTCAAATAAAATAATGTTGTTGCACACTTTATTTTATTATTTTTTATAAAAAGCAAAAAACTATCTTTTATTCCTTACCAACTGTCATCGAGGTGAATGTCTTCATAAGAAAATAACGGAGCTACGAGTTCAACTGTTCCCTCATATTTCAGTTCCCAGCACCTGTTCAAAAGTTATAAAAACTCGCTCGTATGTTAACTGAATGTACATGAAAAAAACTTCAGAAATTTATTCTGGGAACCCTGTGCCTCAGAATCAAGCGCTGTGAATTTTCGCAGGCTCGTAAAATTAAAAATTCCACGAAAATTATGGGTCTTTACAGTACATTTTATTTAATATCTCCAAACATTATAGATTATCTTAAATTAATATGTACATAATATATATGATAATTAAATCAGGGATTATATTCATGATATGAATAAATCATGATACATGTAATAGGAACTACAAATGAATTGTCAAAACATATTTGAAAAAACTATCCAATTAACAACTGAAATAGATAAAATAATGAATGAGTTTTTACAAATGGGTAATAATATGATAAAAGAAATTAATATATGATATTATAAACAATAATATGGTTCTTGAATAAGTTAGTAACGTATTAAAAACCAAATAACAAGAGGATAAATACGAAATAGTTGAAATGTGTTTAAGGTAATAGTTTTCATCTCAATTTACATTCCATTGATATATAGTTTTTTATATAAACCAACTCACTTTTATATCTTTCATAAAAATACAATGGACCAATAATATATTGAATCTCATTATTTTCATGATATATTATGTTGAATATAATTTCATACCCAAATGTGGATTATAATTTAATCATTCAATGTGTTATTGGACACATTGGGATGTTTAAAGGATATTCCCCTCATGAATGTTCTTAAGGATTATATTTTCAATCTCAAATTATTTTGTAATTGTTATTTATCTCATGAATTAATAATTTTAATATAATAAATTCCCATTTTAATTTTCCATGAGGATCCATATTTTGGTATGATATATATTATTATCTTCTAAACTATATATCATGTAAGATATAGTGTTTACTTTTATAGTGATTTGATTAATTTGGAATAGTTAATAATTCAAAGACAGTTTTTCAATACATATATTTGATAAGGAATATATTTTATTGATTAAATTGATAATTTTATATGTGAAATTTTTTAGACATGAATTTTTTCATGACCCGTCCTCGGGGCCCGTGTCGTGACTACCCCAAGCCCGCCTTCCATAGGCCAGGGGTTGGCGACTAGCACCAAGGCATAAATCCCAGTAAAAAGGGAAGACATTGCCTTTTTAAAGTAAACAAACACCACCGAGTAAACAAGCAGTAGAAGTAAACACTTAGTAAAAGCTGGTACAAGAGTAAGT
This sequence comes from Viscum album, assembly GCA_963277665.1. Lineage (NCBI taxonomy): Eukaryota > Viridiplantae > Streptophyta > Magnoliopsida > Santalales > Viscaceae > Viscum > Viscum album. The sequence goes on along the minus strand of OY728161.1, from coordinate 602,896,570 downwards.
GCGGAAAAGTAAGTGGGCCAGTATACAAACCCAAACTGAATGTAAAGTACAACTCAAAAGGGAAAATAGAAACTGAAAGGTAAAGCCGCAACGACGAGCTGTCCACTGGGAATCCCACCTGAAGGGTGGGTACAGAAAGCCTCCACTGCCTCTCAGGTCTATCCTACCGCTCCGAGTACGTCCCGCCCAGTGGTCCACCTCCAGGTACCGTCCTACTCCACAAGCCTTCACCACGATCAGCACTGTCCGTCATCTGCAACCAACACAACGTAGTGCGGGCATAGCCTGTGCAGGGGTGAGTATAAGCTACTTAGTAGGGACCCCGAGACCCCCGAGGGTCTCCCAGAATCCACAAAGGATAAACCACAAATGAAAGATACAATCACGAAGTAACATCCGACACGACTTAGGTTTATTCCCATACATATACCTAAGTCATCAATTCTCGTTCGGCTCCAACATCCGAGCCCAAGTACAACCCAGTCCACATAGGAAAGAAAAACGTCAATCCACACGGGATAGATCAACACAATCCACATAGAAAAGAAAAAATAGGATTTCATCTCACACATGTATACTTCTTCGAAAGATGATAGAGATGATCACTGATCCATCTATGTCGTCGGACCTACAAAGGATCGATAGGTACTAACCCCCGCAATGACCCACACAAGATTGGATCCACACAGGATCTGTAGGCGCTGGATCACACAGAACCACTGAGCGCTGACCCACACCGGATCGGATCCACACAGGATCAGTAGCAATGATCCACACAGGATCACTGACTGCTGTAGTCTTTGCCATCAAATCCACTGAGGATCTCTGCACAGTCGTCGTCGCAGTCATAGTAGCAGTCGCAGCCAGCTCTACGGTTCCCGCACACAGCAAGCTCGTTTGGGAGGGTCCGCTCCACGAGCCGAGAGGCTGATACATCAACTAACACATAGTCCAGATTTGATGTATCCAAAAGTTCCGTATCGTCAATAGGAACTCAATGTCGCAGACGACGCGTCAATCGGACGCCCGGTCTGAGAGTTATTGGCGTTTTTGTCCCAGGGGCCTCAGTTGGTTTTTAAGGAAAAACCAACCCGACCGTACTCCTCCTACGTCCAAACCTCAGGTGGAGTAAGCCAAAAGTTCCGTCTCACTTAGAGGAATCCAACAAAGTCGACGGAAGACCATTCGGACGTCCGGAGCTTAAGATATTAGTGTTTCCACTCTGAGGTCCCGGTTGGTTTTGTGTACGATCCAACCCGGCCAAACTCAAAGTATTTCGAAACCTTGAGTGCGATATACCGAAAATACCGTCTCGATCCAAGGATCTCATTTCAACTGACGGTGCGTCGATCGGAGACCCGTAGCACAAGTTATGGGCATCTGACTAGAGAAGGTTCGGTATTAAGGGGTTCGGCCCGGTCCGACCCGGCCCGTTACCCCCGGGGTCGACCCGAACCGGGTCGACCCGAACCGGGTCCGTGTTTGGCCCGACCAGGGTGCGTCCCGGCCAGGGCACAGCGCGTCCAGTGTACTGGCCAGGCGCTCGGCCAACGTCTGAGCCGTTTGGAAAAGGGGGGGGGGGCGCATGCCCCCCTGGTGTAACCGCGCCCCCCTTTAATGGGGGCTGTTTTGTAGGTCGGTCGGGGGTTTGAACCCCCGACTGCTCACCTGTCTGGCCAGCCCGCCCCGGATGGCCGGTTTCTGCCTCCACGGGACCGGCGACGGCCGGTCCCCTCCCTGCTCTGACACCGGCGGCCCGGAACAGGCCGCCGGTCACTTTGCTCCGCCGCGGCCCGGAACCGGCCGCAATTTTGGTTCGTCCGGCACGGCGTGATGGCGCCGTGCCCCTCCGTCGCGGCCCCGCTCTAGCCGCGGTGTCTTCGGTTTTTCTCCTACGCGGCGCGACGATGCCGCGACTTGGTTCAACTTCACGGCGCGGCGCGACGTCGTCGTGTCCTTGTTCGTTTCCATGGCACAACGCGACGATGTTGCGCATTCCCTGTCGCACAATCACACACAGTGCGACGACACCGCGCCATACTCGTTTCAAACCTCAAAGAAATAAAACATGGATACGGGAGGAGGTTCGGCCGTGTTTGTGTGGTCTGACCCCCTCTCGTTAGTCGATAACATTTAGTCGTATATCCACGAAGAACGACAAACTAGAAATCACAAACGGAAATAATTAAATAATTTAAACCCCTACCTCGTGCAAGCTTGAATGGAGGTTCGTCGAACGAGGATTCGTCGCAGAAAACCGTCACGAAAAGAGACATCACGGAAGAAAAACGTCGTGGAAGAAGACGTCGTGTCGCGGGTCGGTGTTGCGGAAGACGGTTTCCGAGGGCTCAACGCTCCACGTCGGAGATCGTTCGTTCTTCGCGTTCTTCGTCAAAGAGAAAGAAGAACTCAAGACTTCCTTAGCATTTTCTCCAAAGGATCTCAATCAACTAAACACCAACCCAATAAAATAAGTTCTTAACTTATTTTATTAACACATCAAGGCTTTTGAAATTCAAGTGTTTGAATTCCACATTAACTAACCACATTAATTCCAAAATTTAATAAACTTAAGTTAACAAAATTAATGAGAGTTGAGGTGGTTAGAGGATATGAAGGGTGGGTCGTGTGGGCCCCACCACCCTAATAACCTCCCAGGGAAGGTTGGGTAGTTACCCAACTTCCATTCAAAGGATTAAACACTTAGAGTAAAAATAAAAATTGTTGTTAAATTTTTATTTTTAACTTCCACAATTTTTATCAACTTCTCTCGTGTAAACGCAACTCCGGATTAAGCGTTCCTAAGAAATTACCGGTGCTGTGGTTCCATTGGTGCCCTAGGAATTCCATTCCAAGCACCGGTTCAAAATTTCGAAATTCACGCTCTTTCGTTCACTGAATGTACCGGAGCTAAACTTCAGATAGAAATTCCGGGCACACCGGGCCTCGGAATCAAGTGCCGTCTGAAACTGCGTTCTTGTAAAATCCCAAAGAAAATTATGAAAAAAATTTCATTGAATTTTATGGGTCGTTACATTACTCCCACCTCAGGTCTTTACGTCCCCATAAAGATACATCGAAAACTAGGGAAACAAATGTGGGTATTGAGCACGCATCTGAGCCTCCAGCTCCCAAGTGCTCTCCTGGAGGTTCCCGTGCTTCCATATGATGCGCACTAGAGGAATCGACCATCCACGTAGGACCTGATCCTATCGATCCTCAATCTCTACTGGTACCTCCACAAATGTCGCCCCATAATCAATGTCAAGTTCCCCATGGTCAATGATATGTGTCGGGTCGTGCACATATCTCCTCAGCTGAGACACATGGAAGACGTCGTGCACCCGGTGCAACTGAGGTGGTGGATCCAGATGATAAGCCACCTCGCCAATCCTGCTGAGGACCTGGAATGGTCCAATGTAGCTTGGAGACAACTTGCCGCCTCGGCCAAATCTCCGTAATCCACATCGAGGTGAGACATGCAAGAAGACGTGGTTGCCATCCTCGAACTCTAGTTTCCTCCTCCTCCTGTCAGTATATGACTTATGTCGGCTCTGAGCTGTCCTCATCCACTCCTGGATGACCTGGACCTTCTCTGTCGTGGCATGGACCATCTCTGGTCCCACAAGTGCTGACTCCCCAGGGTCTGTCCAGCACAAAGGAGATCTACAAGGTCGGTCGTACAATGCCTCATATGGTGCCATCCCGATGGTGGAGTGGTAGCTGTTGTTGTACGCGAACTCCACCAAGGGTATGTGGTCCTCCCAGTTACGACCAAAGTCGAGGATACATGCGCAGAGCATGTCTTAGAGAGTCTGAATTGTCCTCTCCGTCTGACCATCCGTCTAAGGGTGAAAGGCTGTGCTCAGACGTAGCTGTGTCCCGAACGGCTCCTTAAACCCCTTCCAAAGCCGGAAAGTAAAGCGATCATCTCGATCGGAGACGATAAATGATGGCACCCCGTGAAGATGTACAATATCTTGAACGTAAATCGTCCCAAGCTCTCCACTGAGCCCTGCTCTCTGATGGGTAAGAAGTGAGTCGACTTGGTGAGTCGGTCGACAATCACCCAAATGGAGTCGTGACCTCTGGAATTGCGTGGAAGTCCAGTCACGAAGTCCATAGATATCCCATCCCACTTCCACTCTGGGACCTATAAGGGATGTACCAACCATCCTGGTACCTGGTGCTCTGCCTTCACCTGCTGGCAGGTGAGGCATCGAGAAACAAACTCTGCCACAACCTTCTTGATGCCCGACCACCAGTGCTGTCGTCTGAGATCCTGGTACATCTTCGCCACTCCAGGATGTTCCGCCAAAGGAGAAGTGTGAAACTCTCTCAGCACATCCTCCCGTAAAGAAACTGGTACCAAGGTACGTCCTCTGAAAAGGACGTCGTTCTATGCTCCAAAGGAGAAACCATCAGGTGCCTATCCTGAGGATATCTGTGCACGCAGCGTCTCACAGTCAGCGTCCCCATGCTGTGCCTCTCGGACCCACTGCAGTAGTGGAGGAGTGAATGTGAGAGACTGGAGGAAGGATGATCCATCTCTATCCACGAAGGATATCTGCAAAGAGGCTAGCTTCTCTGTCACCTCCTCAAGTAGCTAAATGTCCGTCCTCCTACTGAGAGCATCGGCTACCACGTTCCCCTTCCCAGGAGTATAGACTATCTCAAAGTCATAGTCCTGGAGGAACTCGAGCCATCACCACTATCTCAGATTCAGATCCTTCTGAGAGAAGATGTATCTGAGACTCTGATGGTCAAAAAAGACTGTAAAACGCTAGCCCATCAGATAGTGTCGCCATGTCTTTAGAGCGAAGACCACTGCTGCTAACTCCAGGTCATATGTAGTGTAGTTCTGCTAATGCAGCCTCAAATGACATGATCCATAGGCGATCACTTCCCGCTCCTACATCAGGACACATCCGAGTCCGGTCCCTGATGCATCGCAGTAGACTACGTACCCTACTCCCTCCTCAGGCAACCTCAAGATAGGTGCGCTGGTCAATATCTATCTCAGCTCCTGGAAGCTCTGCTGACATCTGTCTGACCACAAGAAGGGTTTCCCCTTCTTCATCAAAGCTGAGAGTGGTGCCGCAACTCTGGAGAAGTCTGGCACGAATCTCCGGTAGTATCCAGCTAGTCCCAAGAAACTCCGCACCTCCGTCACGCTCCTGGGTGGCTCCCAAGCGAGCACTGCCTCGATCTTCGTAGGATCCACCGCAACTCCCGCCTCAGAGATGACGTGTCCCAAGAAGTTGACCTCACATATCCAGAACTGACAATTCGAGATATTTCCATAAAGCTGATGCTCTTGGAGTGTGTCTAGTACAACCCGCAAGTGGTAGGCGTGCTCCTCCTCAGTCGTTGAGTAAATCAAAATGTCGTCGAGGAAGACCACGAAAAATCGATCGAGGTATGGCTGAAAGATCCTATTCATGAGGGCCATGAACACCGCTGGAGCATTGGTTACACCGAATGGCATAACCAAGAACTCATAATGGCTATACCGACATCTGAAGGCCATCTTCTGCACGTCCTCGTCTCGAACTCTGAGCTGATCATAGCCTGACATGAGGTCTATCTTTGAGAACCACTGTGCTCCATTGAGCTGATCGAAGAGGTCATCAATCCTCGGTAGCGGATACTTGTTCCTCACTGTCACCTGGTTCAGGTGACGATAGTCGACACAAAGTCACAAGCTCCCGTCTGCCTTCTTGGCGAACAAAATCGGGGAAACCCATGGTGAAACACTAGGTTGGATGAACCCCTTTCCCTACAAGTCCTCCAACTATACCCGTATCTCTCGAAGCTCGGCGGGGGCCATCCGATATGCTGGAGTCGATATCGGGGCTATCCTGGGGTACAGGTCAATATAAAATTCTACCTCTCTGCGAGGAGGTAGCCCTGGAACGTCGTCGAGGAAAACGTCTGCATACTGATCCACCACTGCAGGAAAACCAGGACTCCGCACGTCAACTGATCCTAGGATGAGACTAGCCAACTGATGAGTGATGGGTTGTCCTCTCCTCCGCGGAAGTCCATCCTGTGCTGCAAAGGCTCCCATCTCGCCGGTGAAGGTGAACCTGCTCCCGTCGGTGCGTACACATCACACCTTGCGCATAATATAGTCAATCTGTTCATGGACTGTAGACAACCAATCCATGCCCAAAATGACGTCTTAAGGCCTTGACGCCGCTACAAGAAGATCCCAGCCGAAGCTATCGCCTCCTAGAGTAAGCTCACACTGCCGGAACCAGTGCGTGATCGTCGAGTCTGCTCCCGTAGGAGTCTCTAGCCGTAAGGATCAAGCCAACGACACTTTCAGAATCTCCGAGCTCTGAACAAGGGCAGCGGCTATGAAAGAGTGACTCGCTCCTGTGTCTATAAGAACTGCAGAAAGGGTGGAATAGACATAGATAGTACCTCGAATCATCTCGGGCGTGCCGTGGTCATAGGCCTCTGCTGCCTGGAGTTGTGCCTGTCTCTGCCCGCCAACTCCCTGTGGTCAGGGTGGACCTCCTGGTGGTGGTGGTGGTAATGCCTCAAAGCGTCGCCCACCACCTGATGCTCAGCCAGCTCCTCTACCTTGTCTACCTGCTCCCTGCGGACTGCCACGGTTGACCCTCTGCCTCTGCCTCGGTGGTCCCTCAACCGTCTGCTGCTCCTCGGCACGGTGGGTCGGGCAGTCACGAGCCATGTGGCCCTGCCCGCCGCATGAGTATCACTGTCTACCTCTCGAAAGACTAGCTCCACGTTGTGTGCCCCGAACTGCTGAGCCAGTGTCCTATGGTCTTCTTCCTGAGTATCTGTTCTGCTTGGACCCAAGAGTCATCCGTCGACTGCCTGCTATAGAAGACTCTGCTACGTTCCGCCCTGCGGTGTGTCTCGGCGCTGGTGTAGACTCAGCAAGAAAACTCTCGATCAAAAGGGCCCGCTCTAGTACTCCTGTATGAATCGGAATGCTGAGGGAGATCAGTGATGCCCTGATCTCGTGTATCAATCCCTACTCAAAGGTCCGGGCCCGAAAGAATGAGTCTCGTACCATGTCTGTAGAGTAGCGCGAGAGATCGGTAAATCTCGCCGAGTACTGGGTGACCGTCATGCTGCCCTGCCGCAGCTGAAGAAGCTCATGAATGCGAACTGCACGGAGGGTGGATGGGACGAACTCTGAGTGGAAGAGCCTCTCAAAGTCTGTCCAGAGAAGAGATGCCTCATCGTGCACCTGGAGCATCAAGCTCCACCATCTGCCTGATGCTGCGTGCAGTAGGCTTGCTGTGAGGATCACCATGAGGTCTGCTGGTGTCCTCACTAACCTGAAAACTCTCACCACTGCCTCTAGCCAGTCGTCGGCTGCTTGGGGGTCCATCTCCCCACGGAACCTGGGCGGTCTCTGGCGCTGGAACTCATGTAGTGCACTAAGGCGACGTGCATCGCCAGCGGCTGGGGCTGGAAGCATTGGTGGTTCGGCGAGTAGAGCTACCACCGGTGCCACTAATGACAAAGGGCCCTGCACCGAGGCCTCGTCGCTCAGTGGGTTGTCGTCACGCTCGACTCTTGGAAACCTAGATGGCTATCGTCGTGGTGCCATCCTGAAAAGGAAACAGGTGCGCCACGGCCAGAACAGTATACCTGGTGAGTTGACACAAAGTAATCACAATGAAAACTTTAAACACACACACAATCAATGTTTTCATGCATTAAGTCGGAAATCATAAGTCAGGGTCCTGGTGTACGGATACGTCGGCCGCCGCACCAAAACTGGACTCCCTGTACTGATAACCACACCCAATACGCTAAACACTATTGCTTCACATAGGAAAAGATCGGAGTCCCATGTTCTGCGGTAGAACCGAACTCCTCTGATACCAATTTGTCACGACCCGTCCTTGGGGCCCGTGCCGTGACTACCCCAAGCCCGCCTTCCATAGGCCAGGGGCTGGCGACTAGAACTAAGGCATAAATCTTGGTAAAAAGGTAAGGCGTTGCCTTTTTAAAGTAAACAAACACCACCGAGTAAACAAGCAGTAGAAGTAAACACTAAGTAAAAGCTGGTACAAGATTAAGTACGGAAAAGTAAGTGGGCCAGTATACAAACCCAAACTGAAAGTAAAGTACAAATCGAAAGGGAAAATAGCAATTGAAAGGTAAAGCTGCAACGACGAGCTGTCCACTGGGAATACCACCTGATGGTTGGGTACAGAAAACCTCCACTGCTCCTCGGGTCCAGCCTACCGCTTCGAGTACATCCCGCCCAGTGGTCCACCTCCAGGTACCGTCCTGCTCTGCAAGCCTCCACCATGATCAGCGCTGTCCGTCGTCTGCAACCAACACAACGTAGTGCAGGCATAGCCCATGAAGGGGCGAGTATAAGCTACTCAGTAGGGACCCCGAGACCCCCGAGGGTCTCCCAGAATCCACAAAGTATAAACCAAAAAGGAAATATACAATCAAAAAGTAACATCTGACACGGCTTAGGTATATGCCCATACATATACATAAGTCATCAATTCTCGTTCGGCTCCAACATCCGAGCCCATGTACAACCCAATCCACACAGGAAACCAAAACGTCAATCCACACAGGATAACTCAACACAATCCACATAGGAAAGCAAAAATAGGATTTCAGCTCACATAGGTGTACTTCTTCGAAAGACGATAGAGATGATCACTGATCCATCTAAGTCTTCGGACCCACAAAGGATCGATAGATACTAACCCCCGCAATGACCCACACAGGATCAGACCCACATAGGATCTGTAGGCGCTGGCTCACATAAAACCACTGAGCACTGACCCACACAGGATCAGATCCACACAGGATCAGATCCACACAGGATCAGTAGCACTGATCCACACTGGATCGGTGAGTGCTGTAGTCATTGTCGTCGAATCCACTGAGGATCTCAGCACAGTCGTCTTCGCAGTCACAGTAGCAGTCGCAGCCAGCTCTAGTGTTCCAGCACACAGCAAGCTCATTCGGGAGGGTCCGCTCCACGAGCCGAGAGGCTGATACATCAACTGACACATAGTCCAGAGTTGATGTATCCAAAAGTTCCGTATCGTCAACAGGAACTCAACGTCGTAGACAACGCATCAATCAGACGCCCTATCTGAGAGTTATTGGTTTTTTGTCCTAGGGGCCTGGTTGGTTTTTAAGGCAAAACCAACCCCACCGTACTCCACCTGTGTCCAAACCTCGGGCGGAGTAAGCCAAAAGATCCGTCTCACTTAGAGAAATCCAACAAAGTCGAAGGAACATAATTCAAACATTTGGAGCTTATGATATGAGCGTTTCCGCTCCGAGGGCCCGGTTGGTTTCGTGTACGAACCAACCAGGCCTAATTCAAAGTATTTTGAAACCTTGAGTGCGATATACCAAAATGACTGTCTCGAACCAAGGATCACATCGCAACTGAAGGTGCGTCGATCGGAGACACGTAGCACATGTTATGGGCATCTGACCAGAAAAGGTTCGGTATTAAGGGGTTCGGGCCCGGTCTGACCCGGCCCGATACCCCCGGGGTCGACCCGAACCGGTCAGCTTCCGGCCCGCTAGGGCACGGCCCGACCTGGTAGACCGGCCATGCGGCCGGCCCGGCCTTGGCACAGCGCGCCCAGCACGCTGGCCAGGCGCTCGGCCAACGGCCGAGCCGTTTGGAAAAGGGGGGGGGGCGCCTGCCCCCTGGTGTAACCGCAGACCCCTTTAATGGGGTCCGTTTTGTAGGCCGGCCGGGGGTTTGAACCCCTGGCTGCTCACTTGTCCAGCCGGCCCACCCCGGCCGACCGGTTTCTGCCTCCACGGGACCGGCGACGGAATGTCCCCTCCCTGCTCCGACACCGGCGGCCCGGAACCGACCGCCAGTCACTCTGCTCCACCGCGGCCCGCAACCCGTTGCAGGTTTGGTTTGTCCGGCATGGCGCGATGGCGCCGCGCCCCTCCGCCGCAGCCCCGCTCCGGCCGTGGTGTCTTCGGTTTTTCTCCATCGCGGCACGACGGCGCCGCGACTTGGTTCATCTTCACGGCGTGGTGTGACGGCGTCGTGTCCTTGTTCGTTTTCATGGCGCAGCGCGACAGCGCCGCGTATTCCTTGTCGCACGATCTCACGCGGTGCGACGGTACCACGCCATACTCATTTCAAACCACAAAGAAACAACACACGGATAAGGGAGGAGGGTCTGCCGTGTTTGTGCGGTCCGACCCCCTCTCGTTAGTCGATAACATTTAGTCGTTTATCCACGAAGAACGACAAACTAGAAATCACGAACGAAAATAATTAAATAATTTAAACCCCTACCTCGTGCGAGCTTTAAGGGAGGTTCTTCGAACGAGGATTCATCGCGGAAAACCGTCGCGAAAAGAGACGTCGCGGAAGAAAAACGTCGTGGCAGAAGACGTCGCGTCGCGGGTCGGTGTCGCGGAAGACGGTCTCCGAGGGCTCGGCGCTCCACGTTGGAGATTGTTCGTTCTTCGCGTTCTTCGTCAAAGAGAAATAAGAACTCAAGACTTCCTTAGCTTTTTCTCCAAAGTCTCTCAAACAACTAAACACCAACCCAATAAAATAAGTTCTTAACTTATTTTATTAACACATCAAGGCTTTTGAAATTCAAGTGTTTGAATTACACATTAACTCATCTCATTAATTCCACAAGTTAATAAACTTAAGTTAACAAAATTAATGGGAGTTGAGGAGGTTAGAGGATATGAAGGGGTGGGGTTCGTGTGGGCCGTACCACCCTCATAACCTCCCAAGGGAGGTTGGGTGGTTACCCAACTTCCATTCAAAAGATTAAACACTTAGAGTAAAAATAAAAATTATTGTTAAATTTTTATTTTTAACTTCCACAATTTTTATCAACTCCTCTCGTGTAAACGCAACTACGGATTAAGCATTCCTAAGAAATTATCAGTGCTGAGGTTACATCGGTTCCCTAAGAATTCGATTCCGAGCACTGGTTCAAAAGATAGAAAATCACGCTCGTTCGTTCACTGAACGTACCCAAGCTAAACTTCGGATAGAAATTCCGGGCACACCGGGCCTCGGAATCAAGTGCCGTCTGAAACTGCGTTCTTGTAAAATCCCAAAGAAAATTAAGAAAATTTTTCCTTGAATTTTACGGGTCTTTAGTGGTGGATACTAAAAATTATACATCCCTTTGATGAATTGATAGGTTCTCATGAGATGATTATGTTTGAGAAATTAAATAGGTTTCTACCTATAGTTTTATATTGTCATGAAGATGCATTTTTATTGTTTAGGTCCCCATGATCCCAATACATGATGTCCAATAAATAAATATTTTCTTCATATATATTATTGTTATTATTAATCCATGAGATTTTTCATTGAAAATTATTGGGCGACAAATTCTTTTACGTTCAGTGATTAAATAAAATTTGTTTCAGTTTCATACCTCACAATACTGAATATGACATATATTGATTTCTGAATAGAATTTGTTTTAAGTAATTTACCATGCCATGTTGGATTATATGCATTGATTAATTATTATTGACTAATTAAATAATCGTACACATAATTTATGGTTACCATATTATTCTACATTTAACTAGGTTATAAAGAAGAATCATTAATTAAGAGTTCAAGGATGGTGATCATTTGTTTTTATAATGTAGGATGTTAATGTTTTTTATTTACCAATGTATTATTTGTATAATGTATTTAATTATTATTTTCATGAATTATAAACATTTTATCCCTTAGAGGATTGATTCATTGTAATCATTCCAATGGAATAACATAATGCACCGACTCTCATAATTTACAGTCGAGTCGTTATATTTACATGTGATTCTAGGTCCTTTTTAAGGATGTATAATGCGAAATAATCTTATAATTTTATATCCCATTGTTTTTTATTATATTTATGAAATGATCTATTGGTTTACATGTTATATATTATTTTGATACCTTGGTTAAAAAAATTTCCACATCATGTTGAGTGTGGTTTTTATTTACCTTCAAATAAGTTTATTTTAATTTATATGGAATATTTTCAATAAAATGAATTTTTCACTATTTGTTAAATGCATAATTTTGAATATATTTTTATGTGTGTTTATTTTTGAATAATTGGTTTTTTAGTCAAATTTTTGGGAAGTTAAATAAATGTAGAACATTATTTTAATTTTATAAGGTCATGTTTTCAATGATTAATTTCATTTATTAAATTTATTATCCATTATCATTTTATGTGATGAAATGTAGTATGTTTAATAATATTATTGTTGTATATTATTGGTTTTAATTTATAAATTATTTTTTAATAATATTTTTTAAATTAAAAAATAGATATTTATGAATTGTAATATTAGAAAGAATTTTAATAGATCATTTGAGAGATACTATTTGAATTATTATAACCTTCCATATATATAAATTGGTGCTCTATTGTTAATGATGTACTTTTGATTTTATAATATAATCACATCCCCACATATGATCCATTGATGTTTTATTGTTTATGGGTAAATGAGTGATATATTATTACTGACATGGGTAAAATAGTGTTCATATTAGAGATGTCCAGGTTGTCTATATCATTATTTTTTGAGGTTTTATTATCAAATCATCATGTTTTATTCTATAATTTTTTATAATTTTTATATACAATTACTATCTTTATTTCAATTTAATTGGATGAATGATTGATTTTTCGTCAATTTTTTTTTTGATTATTATACCTAGTTATACTTCATATTTATTATTTCTGGTAGTGAAACTCTTACAAAAAAAATTGTGAGACCAGTGCATTGGTTTCTAGCTTGTTCAGAGTAGATACTTTGTGATGATTGATAGATTGGGATGGGTGACATGTCTTGTCATCCTATGCTAATTCATTTAAATTAAACATTCTTATCCCATTGGATTTATCTTCTATTAGAATTATATATATTTTCCACGTGATGGGGTTACATTTTAATGTTTATTCATTTAGAATGGAAATTATTTTTTCTTACATGTCATGGTGTGACAACATCCTACCAATCCTCCTCCTCTTCAAATATCAATCACTGACTTGGTTTATACAAAGATGAAAGATATTAGTTTAATATTTATGTTCCTTAATGATATATTTCTTTCTATATTTTGATGTTTTCAACTATTTTTTGAAATTTCATTATTTGTTTTTTCTTTTAAAATCATTTTTTGTTCAGTCTATCCATACCTCTTATATTTATTCATAAAAATGAATATCTTATTTGATTTCATATAAGAGTTTTCTAGTGATAATTATGATAATATGGACCCATCATAAAATCTGATAGAAAGGTATTAATTTATGTTTTTTCTATAGTATGAGTGATTTCTATAGCACTTGCAAGGTTATAAGTATGACTCAATTTAGTGTGTTTATTATAGGATGATAATATCAATTTTCTACGATCAATTATAAATTATGAAAAAATCTATAATTATTTTATTAATTAAACAAATAAAATATTTTAAATTCAATTTATATATTGTTTTTACTTGATTTATAATTATATTAGTATATAATTCTTTTAAATAAAAAAATCAGCACATCAAAATCAAAAAAATATTACTTTTTTTTCAAAATTTTCCAATGTAGTCTAATATATGTTTAATAATAAAATTTCTTATTCCATGTATCAGTAAATATTTTAAAGAAATAAGAGATGATATATTAGTTGAATAAATTAATTTATAATATTACATTTAAATTTTCAAATCTATAATGAAAATTTTAAATCATAGAATAATTTTTTTCAGAAATATCATGAAACATTTTACAAAAAATAAACATGATTTCTAATATATTATGTGTTTTTATGAAAATTAGATTTCACATTATTAATTATTGTTTTTTGTAAAATAACATATATATTTAGAATCGAAAAATACATATTATTTTAGGGAGAATGTTTTGTTATTTATATATATAAAATTAATAAATTAAACATATAAATTGGTAAATATGACGAAATATTAATGTCAGAGTAACAACAACATGAAAAAATATCATCATTTTAGGAATCACTTGTATTAAGAATATATTTTTTAATATTTTATTCCTTCTCAAATATATGGATATTATTTCATGTATTCACCAATACATTTTTTCATATTGACTATTTTATCCCAAAATACACCTCTTATGTATGTATTTATACCAATAAATCAATTATCAAATCACATATAAATTTTCCATCAATTTCAATTGAACTCACCATATTTCACTTTATATATTTCTTGGTATCTTAGAGACAATTTGGACTCACTCAAACCCTAGGATAGTTGGAATTATTCCCCTATCAATGGAGTAATCTTCATTGAAGATGTAACTTTGTTTACTCTATATAAACTTTTTTTTATTCTTATATTCTCATTTACTTTTTATCCAATACACCATAAACTATTTAATGAGTTCATGTCCATGATATCAATGTTAATATGATTCTAGAATATAGTTATAGGATTTTTATTATATATGTCTATGTTATATATCTCCCACCATCGAGGCATCCTAATAAAATAATTTCATTTAGTAAAATGTATATTCTCCATATTTATATATCATCACCATATCGAATAGTTGGTGAAACTAAAAAGAAACACACACACACATATATATATATTTAATATTTATGATATAATTTAACTCTTGGTTTAATAACAAACCACAATAATGGGAAACAAAAAATGTAATTTAAATAATATATATTGACACCTTTTAGCATATACAAAAATAATAAGAAAAATATTTATTTTAAATTTAGCATATAATATAAAATAAATTAATTTAATATAATTATCAATTTATATGTTAATATATAGTAGTTTTATATTCTTATGATCTATTTGGAAACGTCATACATAGATATGTGGTCGAATGAGTTTCGTGTGACTTATTACTTGTTAAAACAATTTGAATTTGTAGCCAAATCATTTTATTATTTATTATATCTCTTACATTATCAATATAATTATTTTTCAAGCATGTAAGGATAAATTTTTAAGGAAAAAACATTGGTTTTTTTGTCTTATTATTATGTTTAAACAATAATAGGAATGAATACAACCCTTGAGGAATTGTGGTTGTTATCCCACTCACACAACTATAATTGTTTTATGAAAATATCGAATATCCAAATCCTAGTAATATTGGAACCAAACATGAATAATGAAATCTATAATTTATAATTTTTTAAAATATATATTTATCTTGTACCATATTAATGTAAATCAACAATAAATTCTCATATCCATCCAATAATCTATTGATTTAACAACCTTCATCCACATTCAAAAAATTATAGTGGCTTCTACTTATATTCTTCATAACATAAAATATAATATATTTATATGCTCATCTTCTCAATATAATACACATTCATCCCAAATCATTAGTAGTAAGGAAAACATATGTGTTTATCATACATATCAATATATTATTCTATAACACAAAATATCGACCATAGAAGTAGAATTTGTATTCTTTAATATTTGGCATAAAAAATATTTAAATCTGATAAAATGGATTTTCGTCACTTAAATTAATACATAATGTATTCAACAAAATTATGATCAGTTAGTTATTCTCTTTTCATCTTCTTAATCCATGATATTTCAAGATAATATAAGTATTTCCTCCATTTCTCATCTTTTCCTATATTATAATTATTATACATACACAATGTTACTTCAATATTAATTCCATATTAAAATATAAAAAAAATTATTTATTATTATTATATAATAATGTTTATTCTCATTTATACCATACTAAAATAATTTATATACATTTCTATGTGGAACAAGATTAATTTTCAATTAATATTTTTTAATATTTAATGAATTCATCCTCATAATAATGTTTTCCACATAAATTTAATATTCATAATCTAGGATGGAATTCATATTCACATTAAATAATATTCATTTTGAAACACATCACATCCTGCTGTAAGGAAAATGTAACCTTCAATGAAATTTTAATCTTTGAATTGTTACACCACAACTCATAGTGTAATAGGTTCCCAAATCATAAAACCCTATTTTTATAACATTATATCAACATAAAATTCAAGTATTTTTTTTATCATTTTCATCACATTGGTATTTTTCTAAAATCATTTCTCTATTCCCATCACTAAAATATATAATAAAAAATATAAATGTATAATTACTAGGTTTTTTATTATTTAGAATATGTCATTATGAAAATTTCCTTAATTGTTTAATAGTGAATAACCAATACAATAATTTGTAATGATAAATATGAACATATCTAATTATTCATTCCGATTTATAGATGGACCATATGAAGTAGTAAAATTATGTTTATATAACAATTCCTTCATAAAATTTCTAGTCAGCATGCCCCAAATGAATCTTATTAAATTAAGATGGATCATTTTGATTGGTCATGATGAGATATATAGATTTCAAATATCTCTTATACAAGTCCATGGTACTATTTCATTTGAAAATATTTACTCAGATAATCCATCATATGGTTTAATGACCCTTATGAAAAAATTAACATAGCACTTATTGTTGAGTGTGGGTATATTTCCATTATCTTATATTAATTATAATAATTCATATGTATTTTTTTTATAATCTTATATAATATATAGTTTTTATTATTATTTCTAATCAATTCTCTCAGCTAACATGATCTAGTTACATATTCCATTGACATTTTTAACATATTTTTTTTTAAAATTTTATTATATCTATTGAAAAGAGAAATGTAAGAGTATTTATTATATCACCATCAATATAAATTATATATATATATATTTCATTTTTTACTTATTTCATTTTCTCACAATTCACGTTTGTATTATCAGTTACTATTAATGATTCCATAATAACATCCTATGTTTTATTTTATTTTAAAATTTTCCAATCACCTTCATAATCAATATAAATTGTATTTCCATTGCAGGTTTTTCAAAATCATATATGAATAATATGACTCCCTAATTATCACATTAACCATGTTTTGATCTAATGTCATCAGATTTTTTCTTTCTTTTTCAACACATGGATGGAACACTACAACAAATAGTTTCATAATTATATTTTATTCATTAATTACGAATACACCACAGAACATTCATTTTCCATCAATTTTTCCTTAACCAATTATTATTGTATACAATTCATCATAAGTGTTATAAATCCGTTTATAACAATATATAATTAATAAATTAGTAATATTATAATAATAAACACCACAAAAATTTCCATGAATTAATGGATCTTTAGGCATCTCTAATAAAGATAACCTTCTCAGCTACTAAAATCATCCAATACATATTCTTTACAAAAAAATCAATTAACATTTATTATCATTTTATATGAATAATTATTTATCATTCTTGTAACATGATCATTTTTATTATATCTCCCCTGTGAACTTTCATCACCATAATTTACATACATAGAATGAACAAATACAATATATTTGAATAAGGTGTAACTCAATTTCACATTAATTAGAGTGGAAATTTTGATATTTATTCTCAACAATGATGATTTATTCATTACCAATAAATGTTTTGGTGAACTATACATATATGAATTTTATATTTTCAATGTAATAATCATTTGAACAATTGTTTTGTTACTCTTTTTATCTATTTCGTAGTGAGTGAACCTATTTTTTGAATCAATGAGAAATTAAAAGCCATCTCATAGTGAAAATATTATCATCATTATATTTTATATTTGATCTAGTATCATAAGTAAATATACATTTTAAACATGAACATTAAACATTACCCTCCCACATATCATGACATATGGACTTAAGTTATCACCATCTCAAATCCTTCAATAAAATTTGACATCTCCTCGTGATATTACTTGTTCCCTTTCTAATATTCCTTCACTTATGACCTCTCCATTTATTTTAAATATCAAATTGGTACTAATATATAATTTTACAATTCTTGGAATGATGATATGTCTTATTTGAATATAGACATGGTTTCTATAAAATACACTTCACACAATCATTCAATATTTCACTTGAAATGATTTTTTTCTTTCCATATTACTCTCACTAGTGATAATGGTTTTGGAATATTTTTATATTTTGATGGAGTTACCACTTATTTCATGAATAATAATGTCCTTATTTTTAGTTATTTATTTCATAGGGTTATGATCTTTATATTCATCACATCTAAATGCTTTTTCTCATGTCCAATGGAAGACTACCCATTCTTCATCCCATTATATTTCATTATCACATGATTTATTATCTATTTATAAAAATTTTAATCATTAAGGGTTTATTTATACTAACATAATTATTTAATGTGTCCACTCTCATTATGGATACATTATAGACTATCCCACCCTTTATATCAATTATAGATATAGATTAATAATATTTTTATATTTACATTTCATAAACAAGTTTATCCTCTATAATATAATATTAATTTGTTTACCATGATTTTATATATTAATATAAAAACATATATTACTTTTTTATCAACATTTAATAGAACCATTATAATACAATAACCTTAGATATCATCACATGTGCTGCAGGCTGGCTGAATATGATTCAATTCTATTTCATTGTTAATACAATATTAATTCGGTAAACATATGTGGAACAATTTATACTATAATATCTCATATACATTGTAAATTCATTTTTTAGTTACTCAAAATGATTTTCCAACAATTTTGTAAAAAATTATTCATTGTATACGTTCTTAATATAGGAAAGAAGCAATTCTAAAAAAATAACTTATTTGAATGACATATGATTTTTCTATTTTATTTCTAGAGTGTGGTCACTATTTGATATTAAAATATTATTATTATTTAATTTAACTATTGATATCAATGTAAATCAAAGGAATTATATATATATATGTATTTTCATTAAATTTTGTGACTAATTTTCATGAACTACATTTAAATTTTCCAATATATCATCAAAATAAGGAAATATACTATTTTGGATATTGTTATCTTCCAAACGTGATAGTTTTTTCATCAACTTACTTAAAAAAAATTCTCAACATATTCTTATTACATCAGGTTATTTTTATATAATGAATTATAAATCATAATAAAATAAACTATGACAACTAATTCTGCATGCATGATAAACATTATTCATTTTAATGCATGAATCTATTCTTAAATCCACTTCTTTTATTCTTCTCTCCCATAATACATAATGACAAACTCATTCCAAATTTTCTAGAATATTTATTCATTCTATTTAATTATGGAATTTATGGTTCATACTACATCAGAGATCTTTTCACACATCCACAACATTTATTATATACATTTTATCATATTTTGTAATTCCATACTATGATTTGTGATATATTACACTATTATCATAAATTAGAACATAATTAAAAGTAATACTGTGGGATAATAATTAATTAAATCCTTTAAGAGTATAATTTAGGCATCATCAAAAAATTTTTATTCCCCAAAATGTCATGGGTCTAATATAATATTGTTTTTATAAGAGTTTTTGTTTCTTATTATTCAACCAAATATTGAGAATTTTATCTTGTGTAATTGTTTTCCATTTTCTTAGTACTATATTCCTCTCCCAAATAAGCATATTACTTTCTTGTATTTCCATTATCTATATTACAACATGCATAATGCAATTTTTTAATTCGCATCATAATATAGATTTATTCATATCATAGATCAATTAAAGATATAGATTTTAAAAAAACATAAAATGATGAACTCTACAACAATATCATTCAACTATTAGAGAGTAATTGTTTATTTCATTATTTTATGAGGATTTTACTGACATATTTCAATATATTTTCATCAATTTATTAAATTCTTTAGTGACATATCTTCTATGGTTTCTTTTGTATAGAAATCATAGGATAATTTAATTCTATATATTATAACACCAATAATATTTAAAATTAGTTCTTCGAATAAATCAAATTTCTATATTATTAAGAATCCAAGTTGATGTGCGATCTATACTATTATACTAGCTATTTAGATCACTTTGTATATATCCTAAAGTATGTGTTTATTGGGTTAGTTAATGTTTTATAAAAAATTACCATGTAAAAAATTTACCCCATTTTACCTATATAGTTAATCTATTAATATATCTATCACACATTACGTTCCCTCATAATTCATGCATGTAATGATGACATAAAAAGTGTATACCAAATAACAGTAATATTATATAATAAGTCTATCCTATATTAATGATAAATTAATTCCTAGTGTATGGTGATTCTTATCCCACTCACACACATATACTCTTTTATAATCAGTAAATTATTGAGTAAGGGTTTATAAAAAGACTCATACTCATGAACCTAATAATGTAAACTAAAATACAAAATTTTTTATCTCTTTTAATAGATGATTTATCTTATAATGAATATATATAGATCAACAATGAATAGTTTTATCTTCCTTAGCCAGTATGGATATAATCACCTTACTAAACATGTAACAATGATAGTTAAATCAAATTCACATCTGGAAATAATATGACATGCCTAACTTATTGGATTTTATAATTAATATTATTCAGTATCGTTATGAATAATAAGAAACAATAAATTTTTTGGTTTTTCTCTTATTATTATTATTATTCTTTATTGATCATGATCATACCGAGAGGTAGTATTGGAACTCATTTATGTTAGATAAATTAATATAAAAATATAATCCATGGGTTGATAGTTTCTTTTTACAGTACATTTTTTTTAATAGAATTAGTATCAAATAAATCTTCTCTATTATTCTTCCAGCCACATGTTATGTCAAGACAACAACAGGATCACATTAATATCTGTTCATCTACTCCTAGTATATTTTATACCAAGAAAGAATTACCTCAATATTAATCATATATTGAAATATTAAAATCTATTTAATGTAAAATAGAAAACCATCCTATAAATTACTATTATAATCATAGAATGATATATTATTTGTCCCATGAAAAAATAGGATTCATAATTCCAAAAACTATTCTTATCTATATCATTACATATATTTAAATTACCCTAAAAAATAGTTACACCATTGTCTTCACTATCAGACATGCCTTCATATATTTATCTTCATTGATAAAATCCTTACATTACAGTGAGTGAGAAATATAAAATTACATGAAATATTAATAGTCATAGAGAAAAAGGACAATATAATGTGAAATAGTTTCTAAATGAATAGAACAAATATTCATAGATATTCTCTTCAGCCTATATTTCATGGTTTTTTTATAATACTTGTATGATTCAGTACTTATGCATTGTCCATGAACATTGATTTATTATAAGAATGATGATATATAACAAATGATGAAGATCGTAGCACTATATTATTTATTATTCAACATAATATATTAATTTAGGAAATATTCATGAATATTCAAATGTATTTTTCATTTATATAAATATATAACAATCTTTTTAAATATTTAAAATAACTTCTATGGATATTTAGATTATTGATACAATGAATCCAAATTATTGTTATGTAATAATTCATTTACTAAGCTTCTAATCTACATTCCATGAATAAGTCGGAATAAAATATTTCATTCATAAAAATTTAAATAACAAATAGATATAAAATTTATATAACTCTTTCTGAAATATGTGGGCCTATTTTCCTTTCTATTTTCCTCTTACAAAACACATTATATCGATAAATAATCATCATTTAAATGGAATTTAAAATTAAAATTAAATATTAAGTAACATTAATTTTCATTAGAGTCTAATATCTATTCAAATCTTTTTCGTAATCCATACATAAACATATATTTTATCCTCATTGATATATGTTTCATTATCCATACAATAATTGAAATAGTATGAAAATTTTCTCTACAATTATGCATAAAACATATATAATACTAGAAGTAGATATAAAACCATGAATTCATCACATGGGATACATTCTAGACATATTTGTTTCATTGAATTATTATATAGAAAAAACATTATTTTGGAAAAAAATATAGTTAATAACTTCTAAAACATTTGATAATATCCACTATTGATTCATTTGTAGGATTATCATGATATTTCAAAATATATTTATAAATTATTTTGATTATAAACATATCAGTTCAATGAAATATTAATTAATAGAAACATAATTCATTAGGATGGGTGATAACTTTTACATTATTCTTTATATAGTATTTTTTTAGATGATCACAGACTCTTTTATTTTGTTTCAGATATTAGCCAATTGAACAAATAACCTACATGGAAGTATTTATAAAAAAAACCATTTTAAATTTTTTCTTATGTACCACGTTTAAATTATATAAAATTTTATATTTGACTTCATACTCAACAAAAATCGAATATATAATATTTTTTTCACCCAAAAATAGTTGAAAAAGTGTATTTCACCCCTTTTTTTCAAATCAGTAATTAGTATCTACTATGCGAACAATATCAAAATGTTATTCCATGTTCGTTATAATAGAATCAACTTTGAAAATATTAATATTCTCTTATTTCATTTTGTTTATTATAATAACTAACATGATGAACAATTTTCATGATGTTATAACCTTAGTTAGTATAAAAATTATGATAATGAGATTTACAAAAAAACATATAATGGATCCCGACTCAAATATTTCAATAGTGAATTGAGCCGGTCAGTCACATGACCTCAGGCGCGCCTCACCGTATGCCAGAGGATGCTAAAAAGCAGCGAGGGTTGAGTAAGTCCATTGTGGGGTGACTATACCCAATTTTATCGAAGAAAACATCTATAGAAAAAATAAAAAATAAAAAAAAATATATAGAGACAATAAAAACCAACATCTGAACATTATGAAGCTGGAAAATAAAACATCAAACTGAAATGGAAAAAATTTCATGTTGAAGTATGTGTTAGTGGCCTTAAATGAAAACTGAATTCAAAGATACTGATGACACCCAAGTGGGTACCGACCATATCTAGTCCTGTCATCATGTTGCAACCCAATTCAACCATCAAACTCAGGTCCTTCTCTCTTAACCTGTCCAGAAAAACAAAAAAACATTTCTGCTGAGGTATTGATCATGAATCCCGGGTAGGGTGTGAGTTCAACTAAGTAATCCACCACCAACGACTTCTAAAACAAATCTACTCAATAATAGTGTATTTAGTTTTATAATGAATATAAAATAGCTAAAAATGTAAATAGTTTACCATTATTCAATTATCCTTTATTTAACTACATAATCCTACAGGTTCCCATTAACACCCGCATATCAATACATGCTTAGACCCATGTCAGAGTCTGAACCATTTTACATTATCAATTAAATATTCATTTAAACACACTTGATTTAATTTTATGTATCAAATCAATTAATATCATCTCTAATTAGAACCATAGTGCAATGTCAATTAATGGTTTTAGAATGCACTGTCTAACACCATTGTTATTATTTGGAACATCAGTCCATGTCTCACAACCCATGGTTATTTGGAGTATCAGTCCATGTACTATAAAATAATGTTGGCATGTGTTTTAGGTGTAGAATTCCATGCCTATCACCCTGTGAATATTTGGAGCATCAGTCCCTATATCACAACACGCATCTCAATCATGAACATATATCACATATATCACATTTTTAAAGACTAATCACCATTAATGTATATCACAAAATCACATGTCATTGGTATAAAAAAATATCTATAATTAATTAAATAACCAATTAGTCACAAAATCACATTAATTAATCCAACAATTAATTACATAGTACAATTATTTAACTAGAAAATAAATAATCATAATACTACATTAATTAATTAAACAATTAATTAATTACATAGTACCAATAATTAATTTGACAATTAATTAATCATAATACAACATTAATTAATTCAACAATTAATGAATTACACCATTACATTAACAAATTGAATCATTAATTAATCACATATTCCCATTAATTAATTAAATAATTGATTAACCACATATTTACAGAATTTATTTCAACAATTAATTAATAATATCATCACATTATTTAATTTAACAATTGATTAATAATTATCCAAAACTCAAAATCTCATAAATAAATCTACAATTAATTATCTCAATAATAATATCAATAAATTATAATTAATTATATAATTATTTATCTCGAATAATCTATTTCAATATCAAAAAATTAATTAAAAAATTAATGAATCAACATGAAAACCCTTTTGCCTCATAAGTAATTCAACCATTAATTATTCAAGTATTTCAATTCAATATCTCAACCATATACATTAATTAACTTATGAATTAATTGTTCTAATGCATTCAATTTAATCCCGTATATATTCTCATTAATTAATTCAAAAATTAATTAGTCTAACACATTCAATTAATTTAACACAAAAATCATCATTAATTAACTAATAAATTAATTAATCTTACTCACTAAACTATAATTACACAAAAATCCTCATAAATAAATTTTCCAATTAATTATCCCATCTCATTCAATTATATCAACCCAAAAAACACCGACTAATTAATTCTACAATTCATTAATGTAACTCAAAAATCATAATATTACATCAATTAATTAATTTATCAATTAATTAATTAAAATTATTTCCATTCACAAAATCCTCAATAAATTAATCTAACTCAATACTTAAATTAATTTACAAATTATTTGTCCATTTCATACAATTATATCAAAATTAATTAATTCACATTCAACCACCTCTTAAATCAATCCAAAAACTATTTATATTCATCAATTCCCTAATTTAGTTCAACAATAAAAAATTTGTGTTACTTCAATTAATTAATTCCTCATTTAATTATTTAAACAAAACAAATTAGTTATTCATATCCTGAAGGATAATTAATTCCAAAATTACCTAAAAAATTCATCCATAAAAAGTTCCTTATAATTAATCTATCAATTAATTATTTATTCTAACCAAATTAATTAATTACATCATGATCATTAATAAATTCAAAATTAATTTAACAAATCTATAATAACATAATCCCCAAAATTAATCTATCAATTAATTATTTAAACCATCCATCTTAATTAATCGCATCGTGACCATTAATTATTTCAAAAACTAATTAACCAAATACACAATTACAAAAATCTCATAATTAATCTACCAATTAATTATTTAAACCAACAATTTCTATTCATAATTTTAAAATCCCTCTAAATTAATTAATTTACCTAGATAATTAATTGATTATAAAAAACAATTTCTAATTATATCATTAATTTTTTTCAATTTCATATGGAAAGATGAATCAAGTCTATGGGAATGAAATTTAGACAACCTACCTCAAATATCATGAACACATGATATGAATCAAACATCGCTAATGACACATTATTCTAATGTATATCGAATGAGAAATTAAATAAATAATCATATTTTGTTTAATAATTATCTTATCAAAATACTTCAGTTTCTATGAATGAAAATTTGAGACGCACCATCCTCTTATCAATATGAATCCAATGAAACTGATGGAACATCAATCAGTTCAATATCGAAAAAGATATTGGTTGTTGATGTTTGGTCCGAGCGGAAACTAAGAACTGTCAAACTCCCAAAAAATGCAGGTTATTCATTGAAAAATACCTTATAATAATACCTTATTTATTTATCAGGTAATAGTTCTATATTATTTTGTAATAAATCTATTTTATATTATTATTATAATACAAACAAATGATAATTTTTGGATGATTATTTTATCAAATCATACTTTGATAATTTATTTTTAAAAACATCCTTTAAATCCCCATTTTAAAAACAAAATTATCATTTATAAAATAGTCCTCCCTTTTTCATCCATTTCATTAAATTGGTTTTTTATAAAAGGATGAAAATATATATTTATGAAATGAAATTAATCATAATAATAAAACAAACCATGTTGGTGCACCAGGTTTCGGTGCACATCAAAATGGCCCTTCAAGGGGTATCACCCAGGGTTTCCACGGAGGAAGAAGATGGAGTTCTGGCCTACCCGTGTGACAGCAGATGGTATTCACAAACGACCATATCTACCCCGATCTGCAATAAGTGGTTCATTTATATAGAACTCCAAACCTCATGCGGTTCATCCTCTAAAGAATTTAAAAAACTATTTTAATCCACTATTTGAACTGAAAATTGATGATTGTGGGTTTTATTGTACCAAATTAATGAATTGGTTTTTGAAATGGTCTAAAATTGTTGAGAAATTAGGCTTTTTGAATGATCCATTCATTAATAATAGAGGTTTCCCATTGAAGAAGATGATGTTTAAGTTAAATACGAATATTAAATTATTTTAATTAACATGATAAATTATTTATTTCAAATAAATATTAATTGTTTTCAAATGTATGATGCACATACAATTTGTACTTCATCTAGGGTAAACCACCTATTCCAGACACATCTGTAGTATGTGATTTCCCATAGGATGTACCATTTTGGAGATATTTAATTATTATTATGAAAATAATATAAATGATATTATTAAATAACTTTAACTTTTGAGAGAGGAATCCAAATGTCTTCCTTCAACTTATGTCATAATCTTCCTATGGTAAATACCATGTTGCAAATATTACAGTGGTCTCAA
Source organism: Viscum album (assembly GCA_963277665.1). NCBI lineage: Eukaryota > Viridiplantae > Streptophyta > Magnoliopsida > Santalales > Viscaceae > Viscum > Viscum album. Next base: position 602,869,943 of record OY728161.1, on the reverse strand, counting down.
ATTTTTCATATGACAAACCATTTTAGAGTTATTCAATTATTTAGAATAAATTTTCCCTGCATAATATAATATAATCTTAATTAGAACACCCGCATCTCAATACATTATTTGACCCGTGTATGTCAAAAATAATAATCCTATGTTCAAAAAATGTTGCAGGTAGACTCAACCCTTGTGTTATACTCGAACATGAGTCACTCTCAACAAATCAAAAAAACAATAATCACATAACACAATAAGTGTGTCACCCTAGGATAAATAATAAGAAAATAAAATAGAAAAAAAACAATACCAACAATACCACCATGGGTACTTGGTTTCTCCCCCATACATAGGGTAGCTACTCTAATTCACAAGCACATAACCAATCCCCAAATCCTCCTAATCTCATTGCTACCTTTACAAAACAGTACGACTAACTATAAAGAATGATTACATACCATTGATACATCTTGTTAACATCCTGACCCATGTTCCAAACAATAGTTCCCTGATTCGGTCAGTCACATGACCTAAGGCGTGCCTCCCCGTATGCCAGAGGCTGCTGACTAACATGGAGGGTCTCATAAGTCAGTTGTGAGGATTCTATACCCTCTTTTTTCAATGTAAACACCCACAAAAATAATTAACAATATCAGAAGAATATATACATGCAAAAAAACAAACATTGTAATATTATGAAGTAGGAAAATACAATTGCATAGTGAAATAGAATACATGTCATGTTGATGTATGTGTTAGTGACCAAAAATGTAAACTGAATGTAAATTTACAGATTACACACAAGAGGGTCCCGAACCACATCTGGTACCCACAAAATACTACATCTCAATTCAACCATTTATCTTAAGAAATTTTTCCTTAACCTGTCCATAAAATAAAAAAAAATCAATTCGTTTACTAATCATGTAGCCCAGGTTGGGTGTGAGTACAACTCAGTCAGCCACCACCAACGACGTCTAAAACATTTTTGGTCAATAATAGAGAGTGTAGTTTTATAAAGAATAAAAATAAAATTTAAAAAGTAAACAGTTTTCATTTATTCAATCTTGCCTTATTTAACTACATAAACCATCAGGTTCCTATGAACACCCACATCTCAATACATGCTTTGACTCGTGTTAGAGATTGAACCATTCTAAATTATCAATTCAATAATCATTTAAACCAACATCATTTCATTTTCCATTTCAATTCAATTATTATTACATCTAATTATAACCATAGTACAATTTAAATTACTAGGTGTAGAAAACCTTATCTAGCACCCTCATGAGTATTAGAAGCATCGGTACATGTCTCACAACCCATGTGTATTTGGGGAATCAGTCCATGTCCCATAAAAAAATTTGCCTGCATATAAGGTGTAGAACGCCATTCCTATCACCATAAGAGTATTTGGAGAATCAATCCCTATCTCATAACTCGTATCTCAATGAAGCACATATATCACATATATCACATTATTCAAGATTTATCATCATTAATATTTTATCACAAAAATCACATTTTATAGGTGTCACGAAATCACTATAATTAATTCAATAACTAATTAATCACATTATCACATTAATTAATTAAAATATTAATTAAATTTTACAATTAATTAATTCAAAAATTAATTAATCATAATAACACATTAATTAATTCAACAATTAATTAATTACATAGTCCCAATAATTAATTTGATAATTAATTAATCATAATAGCACATTAATTAATTCAAAAATTAATTAATTGCATCATCACATTGCTTGATTCAATAGTTAAGTAATCACATATTGACATTAAATAATTAAATAAATTACTAATCACATCATCAAATAATTTATTTCAACAATTAATTAATAATATCACCTCATTAATTAATTTAAAAATTAATTAATCAATATCCACAACTCAAAATCTAAAAATTAATTATACATTTAATTATCTCATTAGAAATATCAATAAAATATAAATAATTATTGAAATAATTATCTCAAATAATCTATTATGATATCAAAAAATTATTCAAAAATTAATTACTCAACTTAAAAATATCTTTTCCTTATAATTAATTCAACCATTAATTATTCAAGCATTTCAATTTAATATCTCAACCATCTACATTAATTAAATTATCAATGAATTAATCTAATTCATTCAATTGCATCTCGTAGAAATTATCATTAATTAATTCACCAATTAATTAATCTAACACATTCCATTTTTCTAGCACAATAATCTAAATTATTTAATTCTTCAATTAATTAATCTGAATCATCCAACTCTAATAATTCTATAATACTCATAAATTAATTTTCCAATGAATTGACCCAACTCATTAAATTTTATCAGCCTAAAAACTCCCATTAATTAATTCTCCAATTAATTAATATAACTCAAAAAACAAAATTTTACATTCATTAATTAAATTACTGATTAATTAATTAAAATAATTCCCATTAACTAATTCCTCAATACATTAATCCAACTCAATTCTTCAATTAATTCACAAAATAGTTGTTCGTGTCATTTAATTAAGTCACAATTAATTAATTCACATTCTACACCCTCTCTAATTAATCATCCAGTTATTTATTTACGTAAATTCCCTTATTTAGTTCAACAATAAAATAATTGTGTTAATTAAATTAATTAATTCAGAAATTAATTATTTAATCCAATCAAATTAGTTAATAATATCATGGCCATTAATTAATGACAATATTTACTAAACAATTTCTCCAACAAAAATTCCTTAAAATTAATCTATCAATTAATTATTAAATCTATCAAAATTAATTAATTCAATATTTACCGTTAACTAAATCCAAATAAATTAACCTAATCCACCATCACAAAATCCCCATTATTAATCTATCAATTAGTTATTTAAACCATTCAAATTAATTAATCACATCATGATCATTAATTATTTCAAAGATTAATTAACCAAATCAACCATCACAATAACCTCATAATTAATCTATCAATGAATTAATTAAACCAACCAATTCTATTCCAAAATTCATAATCCACCTAAATTAATTTATTCACCTAGTTAATTAACTAATTATAGAAATTTTTTTTTTTGAATTATATCATTAAATTTATACAATTGAAAACACACAAATGAATCAAGAAAATGGGATTTAAATTTAGAATACCTTCCTCAAATATGATGAATACACGATATGAATCTAACATCGCTGACAACATGTTATTCCGACAACAATAGAATGAGAAATTAAATAAATAATAATTTTAAGTTTAATCGTATTCTGCTAAAAATACGTCAATTTATATGAATGAAAAATTGATACGCACCATCCTTTTATTAATATGAATCCAATGCAACTGACGACACATTAATCTCTTAAATATAAATAAATATATTGGTTATCAAAGTTTTGTTCGAGATGAAATGAAGGATGGGAAATGTCCCAAAAAACGCATGTTATTCATTGAAAGATACCTTATAATATTATCATATTTATTTATCAGGTCATAATTCAATATTGTCTCTTTATAAATATATTTGATATTATTACGTAAATACAAAAAAATGATAATTGATGAAATATTGTTTTATCAAATCATTCATTGATAATTTATTTTATAAAAAATCTATGAAATCCCCATTTTAAAAATAGAATTATCATTTATAAAACAATCCTCCCTTTTCATTTTATCATCCATTATTTTAAAATTAATTTTTATAAAAGATGGAATTATATATTTAATATAATAAATTAAAAATCATAATAAAACAAACTCGGTTGGCGCACCAGGTTTAGGCGCACATCAAAATGGCACTTCAAGGGGGTATCACCCAGGGTATTAATATAGTAAGAAGAGGGAGTTCCAGCCTACCCATGTAAAAGAATATGGTATTCACAAACGATCAGATCTGCCTCGATCAACAACAAGTGGTTCATTTATATAGAACTCTAAACTTCATACGGTTCATCCACTCAAGAATTAAAACTCTATTTTAAACCACTATTTGAAATGAAATTGATGATTTAGGCTTTTATTTTACCCCATCAATGCGTTGGTTTTTGAAATAGTCAAAAAAGATTGAGAAATGAAGCTTTTGGAATGCTCCATTAATCAAAAATTGAGGTGTCCCATTGATGAAGATGACCATTAAGTTAAAAAAATAAAATCCAATTATTTTAATTAATGTTATAAATTTATTATATAACATAAATATTAAATGTTTTCAAATGTCTGATGTGCATAAAATTTATAGTCCATCTAGGGTAAAACCATTATTCGAGACACATCGGTAGTCTCCGATTTCACATAGGATGTACCGTTTTAGAGATATTTAATTATTTTTAAGAAATTAATATATAATAAATTTTTTAATAACATTAATTTACAAGTGATACATCCAAACTAATCCCTACAACATATGTCATACTCTTCCTAGGGTATACACCATGTTTCAAATATAACATTGGTATCATATTTTTCATATGAAGAACCATTTTAGAGTTATTAAATTATTTTCAATAAATTTTCCATGCTTACTATAATGTAATTAATAATATTATTTCTCCTTCTTTGAGGCTTAACATGTCTTAGAATATCACACTATTCAATTTGTGACTCTAAAAACCTTCCAAAAATATTTCAATGACTTAACGTTGCATTATTTCTCATTTAAACCTGTAAACAATTATTATGTTGTTTCACCAATAAAATATTTTTTCCCACATAATGTATTTATAATATATAGAAAGTAATAACTCAAAGGAAAACATATTTTGTAAAAGAACATATTCTTACAATATAAACACCTTATAATAGCTCATCCTCGAGCTTTACTCCCAATATCCATTGTGATAACAATGTTCTTACACTCTACCCACCTTTGATGTTTTGATAAGACATGTAGATAAGTAACTCAATACAATATTTTTTTTATCACCCTCCATTAAATCCTGAGAACCTCATTTTTTAAATTGACAATGATGTACCAAATTGTAGCATGATCTACATATATATATATCTTAATAAGAACAACCTCTAATGTTCCTTATATCAAACTAAAAAACATTCATTTAGCTAAGAGTATAGCCAGAGCATTCTCAGTGTACCTTAAATGATGTCATGATTTGGGACATGATCGTAAATAATTATAAGTACACTGTGAAGTGGTATATAAATACCACCAAAAATAGTTCATCATGGATGTTACCTCACACATTGGAAATAGCATAACCTGTTCGAATGTCTTCGGTTTCTCAATCTTCCAAATTCTCACCACACTTATCTAAAACTACACGATTATTCACACAACCCATAACTGAGTTAAAAACTTGTGAATTATTTCTACCAAAACTGCTTTCATAAAGGGTAAAACAAAAAAGATGAAAGATTTTTTTCTCAAAATTTAGAATATTTAAGAAGATGGATTTTTAAAAAACCATATCATGTTTCTCCCCCTTTATCCTACCACGGTCAAAACAGATGTATTATCTCCGTCCTTAACCATCATACACATTGGTCTTGGAATATAAACCTATAAAATTATCATTTTAAGGTTTATCATTTAGAAACTCATTTATTTTCATCTTGTATCATTTTAAAATCTCTCGCAATTTTACTGTTGGAACAATTTTCATTTCAATTCCACAGGAAAAGAAAAAATAGTTTAAGATCAACTACTTACCCAAAACCCATTTTCTCGCGCATGCCTACAATGATGTATGTTAAAAATAATAGTCCTAATTTAAAAAAATGATGCATACTGACTCCATCCTCATGCCATAACGGGCCACGAGTCACTCTAAACAAATCACAAACACAATTATCACATAACTCAATAAGTTTGTCACCCTAGGTGAAATAATATTCAACTGGAATAGAAAACAACAATAACAACAATCCCACATTGAGTACATGGGTTCTCCCTCGTACATAGGGTAGCTAATCCCATGAACGAGCTCATAACCAATCCCCAACTCTTCCTAATCTCTTGTCTACCTTTCCAAAATAGTAAGATAAAATAATAAGAAAGAAAACAATTCATTGATATAACTTTGTAACATCCCGACCCGAGTGCCGAACAATAGTGCCCTGAGTCGGTCGATCACATGACCTCAGGCACACCTCCCTGTATGCCACAGGCTGCTGAAGTGAAATGAGGGTCTGGTAAGTATGTTTTAGGGATAAAATACTATATTTTATCAATGTAATCACCAGAAAAAATAATAAAAAATAGCAGAAGTATATATAGTGATAATCATAACCAACATCTAAATATTATGAAGCAAGAAAATACTATATCAAACTGAAACAGAAAACATATCATTTTGATGAATGTGTTAGTTTCCTAAAATAAAATTTAAATGTAAAGAAACAGATGACACCCATGAAGGTCCTAAACCACGTTTGGCCGCCTCACCATTTTACATCCCAATTCAAACATATAACTAAAGGCCTTTAACATTGTCCTGTCCAGAAAAAAAAATTATTCTCGGGTAAAGATCATGCAGCTCATGTATGGTTTCAGTACAACACAGTAGGCCACCACCAATTACATCTAAAACAAATCCAGTAAATAATAGTATATTAAGTTTAATAAAGAATAAAAAAAATTAATAAAATAAACATTTTATAGTTATTCAATTATCCCTTATTTAACAACATAAATATCCTGGTTCCCAGGGAAACCTGCTTCTCAATTCCTTATTCGACCCGTATCAGAGTCTGAAACATTTTACATTATCAATTCAAAATTCATTTAAACCATAGTGCTTTCATTTTCCATTTCAATTCAATTAATATCACCTATAACTGGAACCATATTCCAATGTCAATTAATGGTTGTATAATGATATGCCTATAACCCTTGTGAGTATTTGGAGCATTAGTCTAGGTCTCACAACCCATGGGTATTTGGAGCATCATTTCATATCCCATAAAATAATATTTTCATGAATGTTAGGTATAGGACGTCATTTTTATCACCCTATGAGTATTTGATTATTGATAGTTGTGACTCTACTATTGGCTTCACATTGACTAATACCTAAGGTGATTGAGTTTCTCGTATCTTAAGTGAGACACCTATGTCCACTATAGAGAATATGGAATTTTGAAAATCCTCACCCATATAGCCCATTTTATGTTGGTCGAACTCATAGCTAAGGTCTCAAGTATTATTCTTAATGATTTTTAATGGAGCATGAAATCTTCCATACTGTAGTGGACCAACTTTCAGTCATGATTTTGGGGTAGTATATAAGGATTCTACATAATAGAGACGAATAGTAAATGATTGTGTTCACACCTAAAGCTGATTTGGGTTCAATAATTATTTACTGAATGGATCTATTATAAAATAAGTATCATAAGACTCAGGTGGATGATTTATATCAAAAGGTAGTTTTCCATTAGAGTATGTGCCTTTATGGGTATTAATTTTTATTTTTGAATAATGAAGATGATAATTTTTGTTTCTATATTTACTACTGAATGTTGATTAGGATGATGATTAATATCCATTTTATATTTCATGTATAATTTTTTTGTTGATTGGTGTCTTAAAATTCTCCATGATCTATTTGAGATTTGGGAATCATAATTTTAGGTTGAATCGTTTTGAAATACTATGGAAAAAACTCATAAACATGTATGGTTAAAATTATTTAATTGATATGTTGTTCTGTCTAATTAATGATACTTTCGTATCTATGTCTTTGGTGAACTAAATCTTCCAAAAAAACATTGAATGATTCATGGTTTTCTTTATTGATGAAATCTAGGTGTACTCAACGAATCGTGATAATCATTCCAACCATATAAACATAGAACTAAGTTAATTAAGAGATCATCCTCTACATATCATTTTATCTAACTGTGATTTCTGGATCAATATGTTGAACATCTATAGTAAAATCATCTCCTAAGGAGGATTTTTAGTGTACAAAGATAAGGTATTGATATTTTTTTCCTCTTGATCAACCCATGACTATTTTTATATCTTATATAATCTAGTTATGAAGGGTTATAAAAAAGGATCATCAATGACTCCTCCAATTTGACAGTACCACATAAAGGATTATCAAAGAATGGAGTTATGTTTTAATAGAAATTTGTATATGATATTTAATTAATATATCTATATATGTGTTTTAAAAGTATTCCATCTTTGATACCACCCAAGACGGGGGGAGTATACAATGCATTGTGATGTATCTAGGATTGGCTTTGAGGAGGTTTTGATGTAAGGAGATCGAGTCATGGTGTATGTATCATCGAAGTTGAATACATATGAGTGGAACTATCCTACACATGATATTGAGTTCTCCGCAATGGTGAATACCTTTAATTGTTTTTGTTATTATCTTTTATGTGAAAATCATCCCATTTTTCTTAACCAAACTATCCTCAAATACATATTTTCCTTGTGTGATCATAATCTTCTATTCTCAAAATGTGTTGAATATATGCAATTATTCAACCATGAGTTATATTATATAAATGTAATATATAATAGTGTTTTAGATTCTCTGATTCAAAAATCTCAGACTCATGCCATTCAGGTGAAGGTTTCTTAGTGGTATGGTATATTGTTTCTCACTATGATTCATATCAGTGCTTAAGTGGTGTGGGAATATGTAACGTCCAATACCTATAAGCCATAAGAAAAGGTTCCCCAATATTGGTTGGTCACAAGGCCTCATGTTCATATTCCCAAACACCAACGACTTTCCACTAGAAGCGTGGGCCTAGGTGAGCTGTGGGAAGACTATTCCCTCATTACTAGAGTATCACAGAGGAAGTAAAAAACATGTAATTTCAGATGAAAATAAATAAGGAGAAAACTGAAAGTAATACAGGTTGATAGGAATATACATGTTAATAACCAAAAAAATATCATCTAAAAAATGACTATGATGGTACATTTGTCTCGAAAACAGCCAATGAAGGTACAAGGTAATGAAATATAGTACATGGCGCATGAAAAAGGCCAAAAAGGTATCCAAGCATTGTAAGCCTCTGTTTGGTCCTATGTTCCCCTAATCCAATGTCATAATCAAGAACCTTTACTTGAGAACTTTCCCCTATCATCACTTACAACCATATAATATTTTTGGTTCCCAATGGAGGCCCAAATAAGGTGTGATATAAACATCCCATTAGGCAACCACCCAGATCTAAACAATTCTAAAAAAAATTCTACAGAGTATATATCTAGTGGAAAAATGGGAATGTAACTGCATATTACCTTGGAATAAGTATATTATAATAAGTGAAACTCAACATCCATCAAGGCTACTTGCAATAGAGAGTCTACTCATCACAAGTATGATACAAATAGTAAAGAAGTCAAACATTCACGTCGTACATCCCTCTGTATCTGGAAATCCACAACCACATTGTATAATGTAAACAATTATACCATGAACAAGTCATATAGTGAAGTAGAATAACACAAACACTATGAATCGTAAAATGTATACCCTGAGGGCTGGATCCAAGGTTTCAGCTGGCCAAGGAATCCAAGTAATAAATATCTTTTCCACAGAGGGCCGGATCCAAGGAGCATGTCTGAGGCATCCCATCGAGTCCCAAGGGAATCCTAGGTGGAAAATCAATTAGGAACTATTTAGTTTCCTATGATAAAGGAAATATAATTTCATATGCGATCCTAAGTATTTCAAGTCCCATGGGGTTGTGAGGCCCGAGGGATCCCACGAAATCAAGCCCCACGGGATAGAATCAACCCAAGGCATCCACTACTGTGTTCCAGATCCAATGAGTGCAATCCATGGCATCTATCAACCTTGTTAATTAATAAATAAATATTTCAATCATTCGTGTTAAACCTTTATAACTTGGTGAGTATTCCCCCTCAATTAGAAAAAAACAATCCATGAGTATACCCACTCATGCAAACCATTTATCATAATATGGGCATACCCTCCAATATAAAAGATTTAACATGTCACTAATCATTTACATATAGGTATACCCAACCATATAAACAATTTAACATTCCAATCAATCATAATAGGCAAGAAATAATATGAAATTAAAATATAAAAGAGGTAATACATCTTTTAAACTATCTACTCAATATATCACGTCATTAACAGGCTTCCTCTAACAAGGAAAGCACAACAACACACCCCAGGGGTGGCTTAAATGGGAAAAATCAATCTATTCCCTTACAACACACTCCTCAGGGGACCAAAAAACATGAAAAATGTTCCAAATCACCAAAATGGATCCCATGGTCAACCTCACTCTATCCAACTACATCTACTAAAAGATACTCGCTTAAAAAACAAGTCATCCCCCTGAATTTAGACAATTGGAACTTCGACCAAACGCTTGATAAACACAAATAAAATGAAAAAGAATGTATAGATCACCTACCTCTACTCGATAGTATATTTATCATCTATTATCATGTTCTAATTCATCCCAAGATAGATGAAATGTGATTAATGGGTGAAGAATAGATTATTAGGTCATATAAACCTAAATCTAAATACTGAAGTTGTTTTTCTGAATAATCAAGAATGACTAAAAAGGAATCAATTACATAACAATATAGTTCCAACATGACATAAAAAACATGAATTAGTGTTTCTATGGTTTTAATACATCAAAAACTAGAATAGATTATTTTTGGGTTAAAAAATGAGTGAAAACATAATTTCCCTAAAAAATTTGAACTAATTCTACTTTTATAAAAAAAAACCCAGATGGGAAGTACATGGCGTGTACCTCAAGTACACAGTCTATACACAAACATATTTTTTTGAGCTAGAATTGATACAGGTCGTGATGGCCATGTACACAACGTGTACTCAAAGTACTTGGTGTATATACCAAGTACCCAACATATACCTATCCTATTGGTAGATTTCCCATTGATTTCCCCTTTCATTAAAAAATATCCAAACCGGACCATTTCCTGTCATAGGGTATATTCAAAATAAAACATTTAACCCAAAATATAATATGTGTACCTTAATAAAACCTGAGATTTTACAATCTTCTCCCCTTATAGAAATTTGTCCGTGCATTTCTCTCTAAAGGGTGGTCATTATTCGTCTGAAACAAATCCGGCCACTGAGCACATTTTTTCGCCACCCTCTCTCAAGTCTCATCCTATAAATGTTCACGTAGCCATAGAACACATACTAGAGGAACTAACCCTATTCGTAGAACCATTGTGGTCATTTAAACGATACGAATCAGATGCCTCTCAAAGTATGCATCAACCGAAAACTCATCCTCCTTGGGCTGAAAATGTGATATGGGTCAGAGTTATAATGGTGCAATTGAGATACATGGAAGACTTCACTCATTTCTTGGTACCACTAATGTTACTAAAAAAAATAGGCAACCGACATGACTATCTCTAGAACCTCAAACATCCTCTCATATCTCGGTGAATGTTTAAAAAGTCTTTTGATCTGCCTGTTTCTCAACATTTATAACACAAACAAGATAACTTGATCCCCGACCATGAACACTAAATGACATCAGTGGTGATTGAAAAATGATTTATGAAGAGACTGTGCAATATAAATCTTCTTATAAATCTACTTTATTTTCTAATAAGCCTCTTTCATGAGACATGGTCCCAGAAACACAGCTTCAAAAGCCTCTAACTAGCACATGGGAGAACGACATGGCCTATAATATAAATCCTCATACGATTCAATCTTTATTGTCTCCCGATAACGATTATTTTATTAAAAATCAACCAGGGGAATGTGCCTCTATATATATCCTACAAAATCTAGGACTCATGCTCGTGCATGTCCTCTAGCATAGGTATCATATGATCTGACTAGTCACTAGTATGAGGGTTGTATTTTGTGTTCATAAGAACCTGGGTACTAAGCACCCTCATAAAACTCATACAGAAACAAGATGTAATGTGGGAATCCCCATATTAAACTATAGGGTGTGGTACCCCATGAATTCATACCACTTATCAGATGTACAACATCTCAAGATCATAAAAACTGAATGTCTCAATTATCGGAAAAAAGTGTTCTACTATCGTAAGATTGAAAATGAAAACCTACATAGCATCATTACCATGAGGAGACTGTGAAAAAATGATCATGAAATCCATCATGACATCAACCCATTTTCACTCTGAGTTGGGTTAAATTGTTAAAGACTAACTAGTCACTTATGTTTCGCCTTCACTAATTAACAGGTGGAACAACCCATAACAAAACTAGCTACCTCTCTCTCCGTTCTCAACCAACAGTAATGATCTCGCATGTCATGGTATATTTTGTTAAACTTGGGATGCACTGCCCAATATGAATCATGAAACTGATGCATCAACTCTTCATGTATTTCCATTGGAACCCAGACTTGTCCATGGATACACAATATCTCATCATTACCTACCATCCAACCAGGAGGAGGGTCCTCAACTACCCCACCTTCCTATAAGACTATGACTTCTAATTTTGATAGCTACCTCATCCTAACTCTATCCCGAAGGGTAGAGTTAACAGTTAAGGAGGAACGAAAATCCTAACCTTGTATTCCATGCACCGCTAGATGAATTTCAAAAAACAATGTAATAAGATAACACTCACTATTGGCTTGCTTCACTACCTGTATCTGTGTCCTACAACTTAGTGAATAAAATTTTCTTGGACAATCATGTAGACAAGAACAATCTCAAAGTACTGTAGGTAATCCACCCACCTCTATGGTCTCAATTTCAGATCATGATTGGTAATGATATACTTGAGTCTTCTGTGTTCTGTGTACACCACACAATGCACTCGCAATAAATAGTGCCTCTAATATCGCAACCCATGAACAACCACAACAAACTCAAGATCATGATTATGGTAATTATTCTCATGATGCCTCAACATTCGATACTCGTACACTATGACTTGATCCCTCGACATTAGCCCTTCCCCAATCCCAATAGTTGAAGTGTCACAGTACACTGGTATCAATAGCCCGGCTCTAGCAGTATTAGGACTGGTGTTGATGTCAGCCTCCCTTTTAGTGCCTGGAGCACTATCTCACATTATTTTGACCACACAAACATCATAGCATTATTATTAAATAATTTCAATAGAACATCTAAGAATGAGAAGTGGTGTATAAATTTATGGTAGTAACCATATATCTACAAGAAACCACATATTTACAAAACCTTCATGGGCTATTCCCAAGAAAAATATATCTCTCATCATCTTTGTGTCCACTAACACTCCTATCTCTAAGATAATGTGTCCTAGGAAGTGATTTTGATAAATCCAAAAGTAGAATATTGTGAGCATAGAATATAACTGATTCTATATTAGTGAATTCAAAATTTAATCATGATGGTTGGTAAGGACGTGACGATCGTGAGAATACACCAATATATAGTCCAATAAAACACAAAAAAAATCGACGTATTGATGGAACACTCGGTTCATCAAATCCATGAATGCCGCTGACACGTTCGTGAGTAAAAATGGCATAACCAGATACTGGTATAACCCATAACTGATATGAAAGGTAGTATGAGGTATGTATGTAGGTAAAACATGCACCTAATAAAATCATGACCTCAATTAAATCTTTGAGAACACTTGAGCTCCCTGATGTGGATAAAAAATGTATTCTATCCATGGTAATGGATATCCGTTTTTAACAATAAACTAGTTTAGTTCCTGATAGTCTACCCATAGCCAAAGTGTTCTGTCATTCTCTATCACAGAAGAACTGATGAACCACATGGTGATGTATAGGTTCTGGTAAACCCCTTTGCCTCCAAATCCTCTAGCTACATATTTAGATCCTGCAACCCCATCGTATCTATCATGTAAGTAAGAATGGTTACTAGTGAAAATCCTAGCACTAGATCAATGGATAAATCCTCCTCCTATCCCTTGATATATAATAGAAAAGTTGTCGGTAAAGACATCAATGAAGACCTATTCCACAGGAGAAATTTCTGCTTGACTCACTCCTGAATCATAAAGAAACAAACTAGAAATCTAGGTTGTAATCCCTCCATGAACACGATGCTCGGGTCCATCTCTACATGTCTGGAAATCCCATTAATCCTTCTAAATAAACATAGCCGCCTATTGTGATGTGAAATACACCCTAAGGATATTTCCATAAACATACACTCGATAAGCTAAGAGCCATTAAATTTCATGAATAAAGTCACACCCTATCATCTCGAGGACATAAAGATCAAAGATGAAGTAACACCGTCAGACCTCAAGGGGACACTCTGCATATGGGCGTACATCACCAGTTCTTACTCCCAACCGTGTTTCTATCATCAAAACATCATCTTAATGAAAAAAAACATGCCTAATCCCCATTACTAACAGTGCATAAGTAATTCTAAAAGAGGTGCTTGTATTTAAAAGTGTTCATGCAATAGTAGAAGCTACTAAAACTGTACCTCCCACTATAGATGGTCTGAGATCCTTATCATGTTTAGTCTGTTGTACTGCATATGATTGCACTATACCGTGGCCTTGTGACCCTTCCTGGATACCTAGAGCTTATCTATGTTGCTTCCTCTAAGAACTCAGTGTCTGGATACCACAACCATGACCACCACTACCCTGGCATAATTGACCTGCACTACTCCATCTCCTAGCCTAGTGCAGAGATGAAGACCTTTCTAATAAACCTAATGTCGGATATATCCCTCTACCACTGATAGCTAGAGGGATGTTCATGCTAAACCTATTCATGTGCCCCATCTTTCAGAATGCCCAACAGTAGACTAGGTCAATGTCACAATGATTTGTCAAGTTTCTTCACTAACCACACTGATGAAAAAAACCAAGATGCATGCTCTAACAAACATACTAGATCTCACATCACGACAATACATTAAACAGCGCATCCTACCTGAAGATGTAGATCCACTACGGTGAGAAACAACACTCCCATACATTGTACCACCATCTTCCCTAAGATTCAGCATTGTAATTAGCTCCTCATTCAAAATATAAGTGATTGAAGGAATCCTGGACACATTGACCTGAGATTCACTAGCTTGTTTGAGAAATTCCTCAATGTGTCTCTCCCTCAATAGCTCGCCAATATGATACAACAACAAAAAAATTTTCAGTTTCATAAAGCATGTTTAGTATTCCATAACCATCATTGTGCCCTGATCTAGATGCATGAACTAACTAGCATGCTCTTCACGTATAGTCCTGGTATAAAATTAGTTGTAAAAGAGGGTTTGTAAGTCATTATATCACGCATTACATAACCAATCAGCCTGGTTTAGAACATCAAAACAACAATTTTCCACTCCACGTAGAATCTAACTCTCGATCTTGACCCTTCGCTATGGAGGCATCCCAAGATTCTGAAAATTTCTACCATGATCTATAGCCATATCTCTAATGCCGGTGGTCCACCATCCCCTAAAATCATATGAGGATTATACTTCTAGACCACTTGTGTTAGATCATCCATAGTCATGGCTGGTTGTGGTGGCTATTTCAATGTCTTCATATAGTGAAAGATAACCTCGTGGAACTGTTCCTCCACACCTATGTCCGGAAAATCCTCAGGTGTCACAGCTAGCACGATCAGACGGTATCCCATGCCCCAGAACATTGAATTATGGTCATCGCCTCAATCATGGCTTACCACTGGAGGTCATCATTAGGGCATGTCTCTATAGTGCCTAATGCATTCTTCAGGAATGGAAAATATCGAAGAACAAAGATTAAAGCATAGTAAATGTTAGAAACCTCCTAAGAACAATGTAAAACATATAGCCTAATCATAAATCCTTAACTATATAGGTAATATCCAATGAACCACAATAATTTTTTCCTCTTCCCAACAAAAATGATGGGCCTAGGTCAAGTTCCTTTCACCATTCTAGTTCCCATTTTCAATTATAATTTTCTTATTCCAGAAATTTTACCAAGGGTTTTCCAATTCCCAAATCAATGATGTCCCATAACACCTTATTAACTCAAAACATGGCTCCCATTATAAATATTAATATAACATGTTCATTCAACATTTACATTTTACTATTGCATCATTTCGCAATTAATGAGGGCTCATACTCTTTATGTATTGAATGATGATGACAGAAATTTGTATATTTCACCCAACTAACACAAAAGCAGGCACATCTATCACATAAACAATCACATAAGCATAAAATGACTAATTCATCATAGATGGAATGGAATAATTCATGGAATGTTCATATAACATGTGTCTTTATAATGAATGAGATGTAACACCCTAATATCATCAGGTTGAAACTGAAATATAACCCAAAAATTGTTTCAATAGAAATAGAATAAATAAAGTTCATCACCCAATGGTGAAATAAAATCAATATTAATAGTAAAAATCTAGAAAATCACAACTCATTTTGAGGAAATTTGGATTTCCCATAATATGGGGTTGTAACTCCCATGCACAGTTTATTACCAAAATTCATTCCTTTCATATACTAATCTAACGTCGCCAAAAGTAATCCAACCAGAAAAAAGAGAACCCTATGGTACCACTTTGTAACACCTCAGACCTGGATTCCATCTGAAAGAGTGCCCCATTCCCGGTTGGCCACAAGGTCTCAAGAGTGTCTCTCCAAACACCAGAGGCTTCCGACTAGCAGTGAGGGCCTAGGTGAGTCAGTGTGGATACTATGCCCTCATCACCAGAGTATCATTGTGGAAATAAAAAACATACAATAGTAGTAGTAGATAAATTAGAAGTATATGACGTATAGTCCTTATTAAATCTCATTTGTGAATATGGTTAAAAACATAGATCTCCCCAAAAAGGCTTCATGTTTAGATGACATGGAATGAGGGTGAAAATATCATGTGGTTTCCCTAGGGATGTGGTTCATAAATTCCAAATTATTACCTATGAAGTAAAAATATAACCATATAGGACATCCCTAATGGTTATTAATAATGTCATACCCAAAAATCTCAATTTTAATTTGATCATATGTTCCCTATGATTATACCTTTAATTTACTGTTCATGTTTTTTTTCGTTATTAACATGATGTGTAGGTTTTGAGGAGAAGAAGAGGTAATTTTTATAGATGATAAGGAATATATTATTCAGATGATGTTAATGAAAAATAAAATGGTGAGTGGATGGATTAATGTATAACAAATAATCTAACAAAAGAAATGAATAAATTCGACAACCATATAATTTTTTATTTTTTTCCAAAATAAATTAAATTTCAATGATAACTTTTATTACATGAAACAATGTGTTTGTTTGATATATTAAAAAACATGAAAGACTAAATTTTACCAAACAATAATATGTAATTCAGTTATTTTCCAATTTGAATGTTATAACATGTTCATTGGAATGATGGGTATGAATGTTATTAACTATCTTATAAAAATTTATTTTTTACATAGTTAAAAAATGAATCCATTGGTTCCCAATTAATTAGTAATGAAAAAAAACAATTTTAATTTTAAGGAAATGATTTTATGAAAAACTGTTTTAATGGGTTTAATGTTGTTTTATCATAATGAATAAAATTATTACTAATTATTGAATTATTTTAATGAAATTTATGTATTATATACTAAATTACCTATTTTTACATTTTTCCAATAGGTTTGAAAAGAATAATATAATAACAGATCTAATTTTATACATAAAATTATTTTTTTTTTCTCAAAAAGAATTTTTTTACAATTTGCATGATTATTTTAAACATATTTTCACAACTTTTGAATATTAATTTGAAAAAAATAATTTTAGTTTTAATTTAAAATTATTAAATTATAATAGGATAAATTTTTGTTAATTTTTTGAAAAGGAATTTTTTGGAAAATAATTATAATTACAATTATTATTACGAATTATCAAATATTTTCATGATTCTAAAAAATCATAACTAATTAATTTTATATTAAAAATAATTAGTGAAATTATTTATCCATTAATCTTATATTTGGTGTAACTTTCTGTACTATTGTCCACATAACTGGGATGTTGTTTCGGTGGGCCACATGGACCCAAATGCTCCTCTTTGAACAACATAGGATGCTAACTATTAGTGAGAGTGTAAAGTTCGTATGGTGGGGAAACTATAACCTCTCAGTAGAGTGGAAAAAGAAATAAAAACATAAAAATACAATAGTATGTTAATATACAAAAAGTGATAAAAATAATGCCATGGAATAATAAATAACTAAAAAGTTGTCTAATAAATTCAAAACCACTAAGAAGTGTCATATACATGGATGCAGGGCATATTGATATTCAAAAGGGAATATAGAACTGACATTTTCCAATATGTTATACAAAAACTATAAACATAAAAAATGTATTCCCTTCAATTATTTCAAACATATACTTTTTCCAATAATACAATACATCAACAATAAGTTATGAATATCACATATTAGTAGCTGAGTTATTTCCATTTTCCGTAACTGAAGACATGTAATCCACTCGAGTACCAATGGCTGTCCATGTAGGGTGTGATTTATCATCTTGGTAGGCCACCACCAATAATTTATTTATCTAAACCAAGAAGTTATCATAGATACATAGTGTTTAGGTATAAGTGAAATAATATATATTGTTGAATAAATAAATAAATAATAGCCCAATCATGTTCTAAAAGGATGCATGAAATCTCTACCTACATCAGCTGATTGTAGGAATGCGTGTATGAAGAGTTAATATATGTAGTTTTAATATATATAGTATAGTTATATATTTTAAAGATATAAATTTAATCCAAATATATGAACATATTATTTTCATACATTTGTGACCATCTACCTTGATTACTATGTTATTGTTGGAACATGGCCTAACTCAGACATCAATATTAATTCTATAATGTCCTATATGGTCAATAAATATGTTACATTCCATAAATCTTCTAATGAGTTTGAGACATCATGTTCCTCATTAAATATGGTTAGGGTGATATTATTTGAACAATAAAAATAATTAATGTGACATGTTATTGCCTTTGTCCAAATTATGTCAGTGGTGTGAGATGTTGTGCTCAACAACCAAAGTAAGGGAGTATGAAACCATAATGGAAAAAAACCATACCATTTTACCACATCCTATATCATGATGTAATCATGTTTATAAATTAATACACGAGTAATTACCTCTCATGTGTCTCATTAATCATGTCCAATTTTATAATTGCATTAAAATTCAAAATCATCATATAATAAAGCATAAAAATATGGTGACACATAACTACACATTATAAGTCATTCCATTTATTAAATTTAATTTATTATAGGATTTTCTAGTGGTGATGAACAATCCCATTGAATTTTAAACAATCCATTCAAATATAAAATGGATGGAAAATCAATTTAGAACCATAAAGGAGGTATATAGGGGGTTCCAACATATGAACAAAAATTACTTAAATGGAAATTTTCAATTATATGTTGCCCTATTAACGTTGGGAGAGCCGTAGTGTCACTATAAAAATTATTTTAATGGAAAACACAATTATGAAAAATTATGATTTCATGGGCGGAATTCTGGGAATTTAAAAAATTAATTATAAAAGGTAAATTCAATTTGGCACACACAAGGGATGTCTATAACCAAGATAAACAACCTCTAATATACTAAACACATGTCAATAATCATATATCATGATTTATTGATGAATTTAGTATGATGAACTCTATGAAACAACAATGAACATCAAAAGTCAGGGTACGGTACAATGGTAATGATTTATTACACCAAAAAACATGTGGAAAATCATGTGACCACCATCTGTAGGGCCGTTGATGAATAATTATCCAATTGAGTCCTCATATTTGATGTTCGTTATATAAAAATGAAAAAACTTTCCAATGACATATGAATCATGGAAAATAACTTATAACCAAATAAAAAAACATAATCAAAGATAAACTGAAATTGGAATGGAGTGGAATTTAGTTTATACCACCATGAATCAGATACATCATACATATCTCAATTTCATCATCAATTGATGTAGTTAAACATATCTTATGTTTTGGTTCATTGATAATTTGGGGAGAAAAATACACACACAACCTATGGAGATGGGAGGATATAGTGAAAAAATATTAAATATTAATTAACAGAAAAATAGACTTGTCACCTTCAAAATAAGGGATGCACAGTTTGGCATCATATTTTTTAAACCGTACACAAATGTGATCCCCCACAATCCAAGGGATTTCCCAATATGTTTTAGGCACATTGATTACCTAACCTTTCACCAAGAATGGAAAATTACACTTTAAAAACTATCGGTGGACTGCATTCTTTTGTGAATCAGGGAACACAGTTATAGAAAATCTGTGTAGCCCAAGAATCCCCTATTTCTCTCCCAGTATTTATAGTACCGATTGTGTGGGATTGGCCGCACAGTTTCTATTAACCATATTTCCTAGTTCATTAATATAAATTCAACAGTTTCAGGCTCCTAACTATCCCCTAACACCATCATGACCTCATTTACTCCATTGGGTAAAATTATAAGTCTCGTTTTCATAATTTAAACAAAAAACTCTAGAGTTTCGTCGTTGTGAGAAAACATGTTGTTAAAACATCCCCTCATAAACGATACTCATCACCTTGATGCCCTAAAAATGGTATGTATGTTTCATCAGAGATGCGAATTGATCACTTACCTTGTATATCACCATCCCATTATTTTGCCACATCTTATACATGGATGTTCTTTCATTTCATCCATACCAATGTAATTGACCTCCCTCAAAGTATACTCATGCTCATATCCACAATAATAATGTGATACTCCACAAATGAAGATTCCAAATCCAAGTCCATCTCATCCGGCTGATGAACATGTGGAGAGTCTGGATAATATTGACAACGATGTGATTTGTGAAAGGCATTTTTTACCTCCGTTTTTTGATGATCAAAAAATCCAAATCATAATAATATTAATGAGTTTTAGTTTTTTTGTAAGTATGTTATATTATAACATATGTTATTTCATTTTACTTATGTATGAGTGACCATTGATGTAATTTCACTTTCAAGGACTGAATTCCAATAATGTCACATCGTCCATATTAAAACGGAAACATACATTAATGAGTCACCATTATACATGTCACTACTAAATATATTTTTTAATAATGACACAGACACCTTCAGAGGGCAGTCCATTACAGGAAGATACCTCCACATCAAAATACAACTTGAACATAGAAAATCCCACAGGTTTCTATACATTTTAGTATTAAATTATAATATTTATATATTATTTATTATAAGGGAAAATATTTAAATTATTGTATCTTAATTGTATTACAAAATTCTTTGAAGAGTGTGTTAGATGTGTTGAACAAGGATGGAGGACATCAGAATTAATATGGTTATTATTCATGATGTTGCTGCTAATAAGTAAAGGTATACTTACATAACAGACATATTGAGATAAAGATCACAAATTATATAGCTTTCAATCACTTGAATGTGTATGTCAAAGAAAATAAACATCTATTTTCTTCCTCCAGTCAAGAACAAGTGTCAGTGACACTATTTTTTCAATATGTGTCATGATAACTCTACCCAATTTACATTTAAAAATGCATTCCAATAGTCACAAGCTACACTACAATAGATCTGGATTTTGTATCTCTACACATTCAGATTTACCTATTTTATAAATTTATTCATACATATTGGGAAGTGTGTGTGAATTCCCTATTTTATCATAGGCTTGTTGCCTCATGTGCTAAACTGGAATATACTTGATATATTTTGAAACATCTTTTATCTTTTTTCACACATGTAACTATGGTATAGGTCCCACAATGACCATTTTCTTTTTGTATTCTAATATATATAAGTGGAAGAGGTTTTGTGTGACATGATATTTTGTAAAATATTGTAAAAAACTAATCTATGTGGTGGATAAATATCTTTTCGTATATAAACTGTTTGGTGGTAGGTGATCACCATGTGGAGTGGACTATTTATATGCTTGAGACTGAAACTATGGTTTTAAATTTCTATTTATTGTTTGTTACATAATTATATCATTTAATGAAAAAAAATTATCCAAACTAAAACATATACAATTATAGATAATCCATATTAGTTTTTATACTATTCTAATATAGTAAATTGATATCCAAGGACTATCTATTATTATATATTAAATTCTCAAAAACAGAAAAATATTTGAGGAGAATTTGAATGATTGGATCTTATAAAAATTAGATATATTGGTTAATTGAGACTATTTTAATTAATTGGGTAAATTAAAATTATTTCATTTTAAACAGTAATTACTATTGGGTACTCAACTCACCCACCTCTTAAGATATTCATTCCTATAAACATTTTGTATCAATCCATATTTTATTTTGTAATAAATTTATTCAATTTCCATTCAATTTTAGTTTTAGTAAATAAATAATGCTCATAAATTTATAATATTTTTAAATTTAGTTATTTAAATACATTCCAGAAAAGAAGGTTCATTCTACCAACAAACCTCCCTTTTTAATGGTAACATCTATGGTCAATTTTAAATTAAAATAAAAATTCTCATTGAATTAATATGCTTTTATGTTCGACCTGACATAAAAGTTGAATATATTATATTTGATACCTATTGGATAGATTGAGATGTTACTTAAACACTTATTAAAATAATAATTGTAATTCAATGAATGACCATTACTGTTCCCTAGATGATGAATAATTGTAATGATAAACATTGTGAAAAATATATTATGAGATTTGGGATACTTTGACTTTTTCACAGGAGGTAGCTACTATTGTCAAGATGATGAGGCTTTATATGATTTCTATAAAATATACTAACATAAAGATTAATATTGATGACCCTATTTCTAAATATATCTCAGGATCAATGATTTTTTCAATTCAGTGAGTTTTCTCGGGATTATTTTACCAAAAATTGATTTGATAATATGGTTGTTATCTTGAATACCAGATAAATGGAAATGCAAATATATCTCGATCATAGAGTCTTGTGATATCATTATGATAACATCCAAAGAAAATATTGGTAATCATATGGTATATGAATAAGGGATAAAGGGGAACATAGAAGATGATGATGATGCTAAGAGAAAATTAGTATTTTTAAACATGATAATGTTTGTAACACCTAATGAGAAATAGAAGAAACACAATGTTTTAATTAATTTAAATTACGTAATTTCATTTTCTTATCCTTTCAATGCGGTTCACATTGATTTTTTTGGACATTATGAGTTTCATGATTAAATGTTATACACTATGTCTATGATCAGGTTGATGATATCTTTAGGTATACATGGGTTTTAATTTTTGCACAAAAATTTAATCTTTCTCTTAATTTACTATATATGATAAGACTTTCGAATATCTTAGTTGAAATATAATTAAGAACATATGATGTGACCATGGTCTAGAGATTGTGAATCATGGTTTTGAATATTTTTTCTCAAAAAATATGTACACTAATAACTACTATTATCATTGGACCCATGAACATAACAAATATTACAATTTGATAATGCATATTTAAAAGAAATATCACATACCATGAAAAATTAGTATGACCTACCTATTTAATTTTGGGAAGAAGCTGTTAATTCAAACTTTGACATAATATGTACATTATAAATAATACTTATCCTTATTAACACCCCTTATGTTCTGTGGAATAATATAAATCTTATTTTTAATTACTTTATAGTTTTGTGTTTTAAATTCATTACTCTTAACTATAATGACAATCTCTGAAAAAATTCATCACAAGTGATAAATTTAATTTTCTATAGTTCATCAATATCTAAAATATCCTATAGTGTTTTCAATGAAAATACCAAATCCATGGAATATTATATCTATTTAAAATTGATTATATAAAACAATATGATCCTAAGAACACCCTAGAAAATTATGAGGATGATTTTTGTGATAATATTATATCTATGATGATGCTGAAGCTATGCCTTAAAAGAATACATATCACAATAGTGGAGTTTGTGATAACATCAGAAGAGTTGCTGAAGGATACATATAACCAAGAAGAAGTGCTATTGAGGTGATCATGCTTGTTGACAAAGCAAACAGACAACATACAAATTTGTTGACAAAGGAGATTCCATGGTGGTATGTCGAGTTCATGGGATGTGGTTAATGATCCATGTTTGGTCAGAGAACATCTACAAAGGAATGGATGATCTGGAGGCAGCACAAAAAGAGCAGATACGAGGTGGCGCTATTTCCCAGTGTTTGCCAAATTTTTGGGCCTCAAAATTGGAAAATGAAGACATGGATTGTCTGCAAAAGTAGGTGCGCACAAAGAGGATGTGGTGTGCGGAAAATAAGAGGCTCTCATGAAATACTGAAGTTGGGCGCGGAAAACAGTGGGATGCATGAAATATTTTTTCACGCAAATAGTGTTTCGAAATCAGATTGGTGAAAAATGGAAAAGGCATGGGCTGTGCGGAAAATAAGGGATGTGCGCGAAATACGTGAGTTGGGTGTGAAAAACAGCGTGGTGCGTGAAATAAGTGGAGCGAAGTTTTTTGCGCAAATAGTGTTTCAGAATCCGAACGTTGAAAAATGGTAAAGGCACGGGCTGCATGAAAAACCAGAGTTGGGCGTGGAAAATTGTGAATGTGCGCGAAAAATGTTGTGCGCAAAATAGTCAGGTGAATTTTTCGCGCAAGAAATGTAGAGAATCATAAATACAGAAAATCGGTACACTAATAACTACCATTATCATAGGACCCATGAAAATAACAAAGTTGAAAATTTGATAATGCATATTTAAAAGAAATATCACATACCATGAAAAATTAGTATGACCTACCTATTTAATTTTGGGAAGAAGCTGTTAATTCAACCTTTGACATAATATGTACATTATAAATAATACTTATCCTTATTAACACCCCTTATGTTATGTGGAATAATATAAATCTTATTTTTAATTACTTTATAGTTGTGGGTTTTAAATTCATTACTCTTAACTATAATGACAATCTCTGAAAAATTTCATCACAAGTGATAAATGTAATTTTCAATAGTTCATCAATATCTAGAATATCCTATAGTGTTTTCAATGAAAATACCAAATCCATGGAATATTATATATATTTAAAATTGATTATATAAAACAATATGATCCTAAGAACACACTAGAAAATTATGAGGATGATTTTTATTCTTTGATCATAAATGATAAAAAATTATATTCTTTAATTAAAAAATATAAAAATAATCCATTTCTGAAGAATTTGTATAACTTCTTAAACCCAAATATTTAGAACTAGAATTAACTAGTCTATGTTTTTCTAGACATTTTATAAATCATAATACCACCCTTTATATGTAGTTTAAGTATATATAGAAAAAGGTACACATAAAATATATTATCTCGGAAATAAGGTTTAAAATCAATCATTTTTATATCAAATAAACCTAAGAACATAAATGAAGAAATAATATGTGGGAACATGTATATACACCCATGGAAACCAGGACTATTGCCACTAAATGGGTGTTTAGTAAAAATGAAAATGACCTAGTTAATATAGTTATAAACTATGCTAGACTTGTTGAACAATTTTATAAAAACGAGGAAGGAATAAAATATAAGGAAATCATTGCATCAGTTACCAGACATGAGTCCATTAGAATCATCCTCACTTATGAAGCTCATCTGGATTTCAATCGTTATCATATAGATATCAAGAGAGATTTTGTGAATTGTTTTATAATTGAGTAAGTTTTTTTAACCACCCCTATGTTTTAAAATCCCCATTTTATAAATAAATTTTTTATAATAAAAAACATTATATAGATTCAAATAGGAACATAGTGATTAGAATGATAAAATCAACAATTTTCATATTTTGAATAGTCTTTTAAATGTTATATCAAACCTTACCATATTCATAATTAAAATTTCAAAATATTTTATATTAGTACAAATATATTATGATGGAATCTTATACCTTCAATTATTTATTTATGTATTGATTTTTATAAAATAATGAAAATCTAATTTTAAAAGAATTTTTTGTTTGATTTTATGTATTTTCATGGACTTCGAATCACTCAAATAAAGATGGAATTATTTTAAATTAAAATAAATATAAAAAATATATTCAAAATATTTTAAACATGTATTGAAATAAAAGTACTGATACTACAATGTGTTCCACTTGTATGATGGATCTGGATGATGCTGGGAAACCAGTGGATCGAACCAATTACAGTGGTTTATTTTAAGTCTCCCCTACTTGTCTACTAGCCCACATAATATAATATTTAGTGTTAGTGTGTTTTATTATTTTAAATAATACCGTAAAATGTCAAACATTAATGATTTTTAAATTATTATAAAATAATTCATGCATTCAACCAATTCAGTATTATTTTAACATAGAGGATATCATTTTATTTTCATAGATATTATGATTTTGAATTTGGTTTTTATATGATTGAAGATAAAAGAACCTATATAACCTTTAAATTTTAGGGAAATTATAAAGTATTTTGCTATAGTAAGGAACAAAATAATGTTGCATTTTATACTGTTGAAGATGAATACACAGTTGTAGGAAGATGATGTGAACCAATATTTTTTTAGAAACAGAATTTACTAGAAATTGGATATCAATTCAAATATGTCCAAAAAAATGTAAAATCACCAGTGTAATAAATTTTATTAAGTATCTATTCCTCATTATAAAACAAAAAAACAATTATATAAGACTTAACTTTTTTAGAGACTATTTAAAAAAAGGATTATCAGTATCGAGATTATTGACACATTTCATTGGTTTTCTTATATCAATACTAATCCTTTAAATTTTGAGATAATTATTATATATGAAATATGATCTAGGTAAGATTCATTTTGGTCATTTTTTATAAAACATTATTGGGTATGGAACACCATTGGGTACGACACACCATTGGGTATGAAACACCACTAGGTATAACACACCATATGATATGAATCCCTTTTGGGAACAACACATCACTTTATTTCTCACTATATTGTGTTTGACTCACCATTGTAGTTTTCTCACCATTTTTTGGACTCAATATTATGTTTTTATCACTATTTTCATTAACTATATAATGAATTATAATTTAAATAAAATGTTATTTCTGCAACATTTGAAAAACATTTATTCCATAAAATAAAAAAATCACACCAGGACTGTGTAGGTTTATTTTCATTAGTAAATGTGGATGATAATAAACTAATTCTTAAAGAATATACATTTTCGTCCCATTATTCCTTCATAACTATACACATTTATGACATATCATACATAATACCCTTCTTTAGGCACTATGTAAATGATACATATGGAAGGGTAAGCTCAAATTCTCATTAAGGATAAATAAGGGAGATATCAATCATATCATACTCAGAAGACATTAAAAAAATCATTTTAAAACCATATCCTGCATATGAAAAAAATTATATAATGTCATTGGATATATAATATATATTCAAAATGAATAAAAGAACATTTTCCAAAAATTGATAACATAAGACATGGAATTAGTGATATGAACATATACCTATAAATAAAGTTCATATTTGTCAAGTATCATTGTGAAGAACATCATATCAAACAATTCCCTTTACTTAACCGTGTTCAATCTTATTTCCAGCCCTGTATCACTGAACTGAGATCATTTCACATTCCATCCATGTATATATCATCAGATATAAATAATTACCAAATAAACTATAGGAGATATATATGTCACCCATCTCATAATGAAATCATTTTTTAGTGTGCCATAAAAACATAAATCATTAATCATAACATAAACCAAGGAATAACATGTGTTTATTAAACATCATTCCATCATAATCATTATAAAAACTTTATTTCATAAAATTTCATAAACAAATAATAAAATAAAACTACTAATAGGGATAAGATCATAAACCAATTTATATAATATCATCTTAGAAGGAAAATAATTTCTATAAAACACATGAAATAAAATATTGAGTAAAATATACTTTCTTCATCAATTTTTTTTCTTTTCTCAATTTTAACATAAATTTTAAAAGAAATAAAATTTTATGAAAATAAAATTGATACATTATATGGTATGATACGTTGATATAATGCATTATGAAAGCATAAAAATCATTTCATGTTTTTTAGTTTCAAAGAGAACATTCTTCTCATACTTATGTCCAAAAGTCCTAAAATACATCATTATGACAACGAAAACAGATTCCTTTCATACCCAATAATATAAATTCCCCAATGGTTAAAATTGATACTAAACAATTTTATAAGATAAGAAATATATTTTGGAATAAATATTTTGTAAACACATACATGGATGATAAATACAACTCAATAAGGACTTATGAATAAGCACTCATAGAAAATAATGAGATTGATCAATTATATGTTACTTTAGTTCTGATATCCACCTTATGAATCTTAACATATTATATAATTATTTTATTTGTTTCATTGAATTAACATGAATTATAATTTTTTTTGATATCATATATGATCACATTAAAATAATTTTTTTTTAATATTATTACTCATCCATCGGGTATTGACATCCTTATTTTCTTATGCCGGTTAGGTCAGATAATTTTTATTCATCATATTATATTATAATTATACCATTTATATAATTATATTATATTAATATATATATTATTTATTCATTAACTAAAATTATATGATCAGTATGTATTGAATATCGTGTTGAAATAATCTCATCGCATCGTGGTGACGGTATGCTGTATATACGCACGAGAGATGATATTTTTCTCTTAATTATTAAATGATATTTAATAGGATGGTGTATAAATTTTTTGAATCATTATCATGTTATTATAATCATATATATTATATTTTTATTTAATTATACTCATCCATTTACGGTGGTGGTGAAAACAGATTACACCACGTTGTGGAGACGGTAAACTATATGTATGCACGAGTTGTGATGTCATTTTTGATAGGATGGATAAAATAATGAATATGGCAATTAAATAAATATAATAAGATTTATTTAATTATGTTATATATTATTTAATACTCTATAATGAAAACAACCCATGAAGTTGAATTAGAAGAACAAATAAATTTGAAAACAACAGTAGAGATGATTATCTCTTCTTCTTTGTTCTCACACTAAATATACTCAAAAAGCACTAGAGATGGAATTTTATAAAGACCAAAACCACTCCAATGTATCTATGGTATGATTATGATGGAAATCGGTATGTGATAACAAAACATGAAGGTTCAATGTGATTTGAATTGTTGATTGAGGTGGTTTGTTTTAATAATTAAAATGACATGCACTTTGGAAATTTCCAAAAATATTAATTTATAATAAATTAAAACATCATAAAAAACCTAAAAAATTCCCCATGTTAGAAGATTAAATGATATAGGGTTGTAATATCATCAATAAATAATATTTATACATGTGTTTATGTCAATTTAATCTTTGCTATTTTAATTAATATTTTGTTATTCTTATTATGTTTTAAATACGGTATCTAAGATTTGAATATTAAAAAGCTGAGATATTTTATTATTTAATGTAAATTAGACCCCAAATAAATACGTTAGGGAAATTTACTACCTATAATAAAAATTATATGTTTTTAAAAAATGGTTATGGTTTATAAAAAATGTATTAATACATTATTTTATTATATAATCGATTGTGTTAGTTTTTGTGTAATTATTAAATAGGCATATTTTTTTTGTAAAAATTATAAATTACATACTTTCATGATGAAAAATCTACAATATTTTATAATAATACTCTTAGTCGAATATATAATTGGTAAAATCTACCAATAAAAAATTTATATTAATTAAAACATGAATGGGACAAGTTTATCATCGTAATTAATAAAATGATCAAAGTTTCATAATCCCATTAATAAGGCTCCAAATGGTCAATAACTCAACTGTTGGATGATTATGGTCGATGTATACTCGACCAATATGTTATGGTAAAGTTTTTGTGATTTTTAATGTGTATTATAATTTTAATAAAAACAATATTTTTCGTTTTTCATCAATTAAATAATTTTTGCATCATAAATGTATAAGCAATTAAGATTAATATTTCGATAATAAAAAATTTAAAAAATTCTCATGATAATAAAAGGACATATTATATATTAAATGAGTATTTACAATGAAATTTTTCTCCATTATAAATTAGTTTTAAAATTCAATTGTTATTAATATTTGAGTATGATATATTTTATTTTTCTTGAAATAAATTAAATTAAATGTACTAATCTCAACAAAGTGGATTCCAATGTGTACCATTTCAAACGAAGGATGATTTATGTCAAAACATATTGATGAAATTATTTTAATACAATTTTTTGGGTAATTTTATAATATTATTTTTAAACATAATTACTTGACTTACCATTTTTCCGAATTATTAAAAATTATGGATGATACTGTTAATAATTAAAAAAAAAATACAATTTTATAATTTGGACCTATTAAATTGAAATATGGAATTTATTTTTCAAAATTACAAATATATATATTTTCAGTAATGAATTTATAATTAATCATTTGTCTAAAACGATAAAAAGAGTTCTAAAAGTAAAAACATAACAAAAGATTGAAATGTTTTTACATCTAAATTCAATTTAAAATTAATACCAATAACATCAATTATATTAAATTATATATATATATATATTCAATTTATACTGTAAAATTATTCAAAAATATAATTTAACAATATAAACTATTTCATTAAAAAAAATTAGTTTTCAATTATTAATTTTTTTAGTTTTACTATTCATCAAAAGATGAATGTTATTAGAAAAATATTAAAAATTTAGTCAATTTAAATTTTTATATAATAATTAAAAATAAAATGATTATGTTTTCATATAAAAATAATAATGGTGTGAAAATCATAATTTATACGAGGTTCTCCATTAAAAGGTGAAATAATTACCCACTTGAAAAATATTTGTTTTTTACAAAAAAATATGGTTTATGGATACCGTATTAATAAAATATATTTGATGAAGATAAAAAATATTTTATTATGTATATAAAATTAATATTTTATTATTTTAATTTTCTAACAGTAATTCAATAAATTTATTAATATAAAAATAAAAAATATAATTGATTTATATTTTTCATAAATAATTGGAGGTATATGAATACAACACACATTTTCATAATTATGTTATATATATATATCCTATAACCTAATATCTAGGTTATAATGGTCATTTTATGGTCCACTAGTCAATTTACCCTTAGAGGGTGGGTGAATGAGGTTATGTCATATTAAAACCAATGCCCTTTTGGATATTGTTTTGTTGTGAGATAAAAATATCTTCTCTCCCCTTCCCATTTCAGAGTATTAAATAATATTAAAGAATAAACATGAGAAAAAATATTACCTGGATCACCCTCATTAGGATACAACCAAGGAACATACATCAGGGATGTGTTGATGTACCCTATCCACTATAAGTGCACTGTTATTTACAAGGGTTGTAGTGAACTCATTGTCGCTTTCGGTTTACAACCATCCACAAATGAAATATCACTACTATCTCAACTGAATTGTGGTCACTACTTCTTCATAATATCTATTAATAGTTAAAAAACATTTAGGTACTTCCATTATCCCTAATGAATGCATCCTTCATTATATGCATATTATTTGTTGAAGTTAGAATTCCATCCACTTATGAATAAAACATTACCACAATATTACTGTGAAACCTCAAAAATTTCAAACAATATTTAATTTATCTTCCATGAAAATTTAATGCTTTGCATGATAGATTCCAACTTTATTTCAAAACACCCCTTTCACATAACTTCAATCTTACGTGCAATTAAAAATTTACGCACAACTCTATTAGACTGTGCACAACACAAATTCATTCATGCAACTCGATTTGTATAAAAATCTTACGCAATCAAGAGCTCGGATTATCTCTATGTGTTGAGATATCAATAAGAGGGGGTCATCAATTATTTATAGTCGTCTCTGACCCCTGCATAGAAGATTCACAATGTTTCTCATGATCCTCTTTAAGTACGCAAAACCCCATTTGATGTTGCATTGGGCATGAATGATTCATTCGTGCAACCTCATATTTCATGGCCGTTTTTAAATCATTCTTGTAGATCATTCATTTTCCATTTTTCAACATTCTTATCCCAAAAAATTCATTTCTCTATAACACACAATATTTGTCAACAAACACAAACACCTCAAAAATAATTCAACATTACAACGAGGGCTTTTTTCCCAATATTATACCTCATTATTTTTGTTGACAACTATTATCATAACAATTATATTCCCTTTGATTCCTCACTAAAGGTCCTTCCATAAAATACCATCATTCACCTCTTGAGAATTCGATAGAGAATAGATATTTTCTATTCAAATACTCTAATCTCTCAAGAGCAATGCTTTACGTGAGAAAGAGGAGTAGTATGAAAATTTTATCAATGACTCACTTTAGTTCTGACACCAAATGATGATACCATACTGATTCCAACAAATAGATTTCATTATGAACCTCATATTTCATAATATATCATTGTTGATCAATCACTTCTATCACTGTCATATTTTAATATCTTATTTATATAATTCTTAGGTTCTCTATGAAAATCCTAGGATGATTACATCAAACACCAATGAATTCTCATCATGGTGTCCCCTCTACCATCATATTCAAATATCTTAAATAACTACCATTATCACGCTGCTCCAATGATCAGCTTCTCCACATATCTATTTTAAAAGACATTCCATCCCATAAAATACACCCTTTCTCCCCCCTGAACAGACACATATTCTCCCCCTTTTTCAACAAACCCAATGATTTTCCTATTGTATTATGTCACATTGGAAGGAATATAGATTATCACGTTAGGGAAAATCACACTATTCCTTAGGGATGGGGGGAAATCCAGATTGTCCATTCCTTTGTCCTCTATCTTTGTCAACATAAGTTCAATAATATCTTTTGAACTCGAAAACTCACCATGGAAACCTTCTTTCTCAGTAAACTATTCAGCTTTTTCATTAAACAAAAATAACTAAAAAATTATTTACTTTTACAAAGGCAGGTTTTTCCCAACAATAATTTTATATGAAGGCAGTCTCTCAGTTAATTTAAACTGACATTTTCAATCAATGCATTCAATTAAAACATTTATATTATTTTAAAAAAAAATTCATAAGAACATTTGGGTATTAAAATCTACACCACATTAATGTAATTATAACCTTGAAATTATCCAAATTGATAAAAACTAATGATGATACTTGTAACACGCCATTCTTCCATGGTTCACTTCCCTTTTAATAATGAAATATCTTGCATTGTATGCAACTTCGAGATTCTAACACACCACGACCAATAAAACTAGCTTTAATAAATAGAAATATCCACTTTTTGAAATTTCATAAATTTTTTTATTCAAATTGGACTTCATTTTTTGATTCGAAATATCAAAATTATCCT
Organism: Viscum album; assembly: GCA_963277665.1. Taxonomy (NCBI): domain Eukaryota; kingdom Viridiplantae; phylum Streptophyta; class Magnoliopsida; order Santalales; family Viscaceae; genus Viscum; species Viscum album. The sequence continues at coordinate 602,836,400 of OY728161.1, read as the reverse complement.
GGGTTGAATTTTTTGTATTTTTCTGAGAACATCCAATTTTTGATGAATAGTGAAAATACAAAACATTAATTAAAAACAACATTATTACTAAAAAAAATTTATAGTGATAAATTATACTATTGAGTGAGATTAAAGTATAATTAGAGTATATTTTTCCTATTTGTACCAATGTTGATCATTGGAAATAAATTCACATTTAAACTGGAAATAAGCAAATGTCAATCTTATGATAGTTATTATTTCATAAAAACATGCTTTTTATTTTGACAGCGGAAATAAATTTTAAATTAATATCTACCACTTCTGTGTTTTGAATTTAGAAAAATGGATCCCATATTTGGTATCAAGATTTCCAAATTGTGTAAATAGGTAACATTTATTTATATACATTATGAATAATTACATCGGTAAATATTTTATTTACCGTGGTTAAAGGGTAAATCATGTAAATACGGGTAAAAATATAATATTATAATAATATAAAACTACCCAAACACGTTTCCTAACCCTATTAGCTGATACATGTCCGACCATGGTTATCCTTGGGTCGGTTTTTGGACCCCATGAAGCAACTTGTAAGTGAAAATGACACGTTATATTAATTAAGTTCAAATGAATACAAAAATTACATAAGCATATATCTTTTAGTAAAACAATTTTTACATAGGGGTATATATGTTATCTATTTGACTATAAATATTAATTGGAAAGATAAATTAATTTCCAATATATTGGTATTTTATTTTTAATTTTTAGACATTGAATAATTAAATATATTTATGACACAATAATGATGTAGTATTTTCCTTATTAAGGAAATAATCAAATAAATGGTTTTATAAATGTTAAAAAATATATAATTTGAATGTTTTGATGTCATACACTAATTTTATAGGTTAATATGGCATGTTACGATTGATTAAATGAAATTATTTTGAATTAATAATATGGTTAAAAATTTAACAAAAATAAATTATTAAATAGTTTTAACATTGACATAAAAGAGTTTTTAAAACAAATATTATATTATTAATTGATATAATGGTTTTTAAAATATAAGGATTGTCCAAGAGACTTATATAATGATAGGTGTATCATTAATTAACCACTTGGTGTTCTATTGAAAGTATATAGTATGTTTATAAACTATGCAATATAAAAATACAAAAAGACATGGTAAATGTGAAACTAATTAACTAAGAGTTAAAACTAAAATATAAGGTTGATATAGTAACACAAACCTATCTAAAACCGATTGGTTGTGTGGTTTTCGACCCATAAACACCTTATACTCTAAATAAATAAGTTTGGATCCATTAGAAAAATAAATATAAATATATTATAAATTAATATTTATAGATTTCCATAAGGTTCCCCTCACACCTCTTATAAAATTGCACTCCCCCTTCTCTAAATTTCACAACTTCAAAGCCTTTTTGTGTAGGACCCCAGGAAAACCTGAGAGAGGAGGGGTGAATCAGGGTGTCAAATTTTTCTTCTTAAAGTTATGGATCTTGTTCCCACGTTGGTAGGAACTACTTAAACCTGTATGATGGATATGATCAGCAATGAAACATTCACATGCAGAGAGATGACACAACTATTTTTACTTGGTTCACCACTAAGGGCTACATCCAAGGAGCATACATCGACAGGTTTTCAGTCATACCTAAATCCACTATGCTTCACTAGCTGTAGATTACAATTTTTCGGGCACTTTCACTCTGTCCTAGGCTCACTGCCTTTACAAAGGTTCAGGGATAGCTCACGGCTTCCCTCGGGTCACTCCCGTTGACTCCCCCTGGCTCACTGCCCTTGGTGAAGTCTCACTCAGTTTATAGATGTGAAGGTCTCTTCAATAGATGTGCATGGAAGTTATTTTTCTCCTGTTTAGCATGAGACCTTGCTTGCATCAGGGTTCAGAGTTGATGCCCTTTTCATTTCAATCCTTCTTCTTTAGTGCAATTACTGAATGCAGTATATCTTTCTTCTTCTCTTACTTTGATTCTCACTACTAACACCTGAGTGTATTAATATATTCCCCTATTTCTGTGCATATCTAAGTTTAGTTGCATGGTCTGTTCTTCTTCTCTTCGCAAATCACAATGAGGATGTTAAACACCAGTCATGTGTGTGCGGACCACTTCTCTTCATAAAACCAAATGGTTTACTGTTCTTCCATCTTCGCAAAGAAGATTTGAGAGTGCTAAGCACCTGTCAAAGGCCTGCGGGACCCCGAAATTTTCACGCACCCTTCCCGGTGCCTTGCAAATAAAATTTAAACCTTGCGCGTAAAAATAATTTTTGGTGCGTAAAAGGCTTTTTGCGCAACTCTTCTTTTTCGCACAAATCTTCCCTTTTTCGCGCAACACCTTCTTTTTTGTGCAAACCTTCTTCTTTTCGCACACCACTCTATACCTTAGTTTTTCCGCGCATCAGAGTTCGAGATTCGTCTATGTGTAGAGCCCTACTTGAATGAGAGGGCTTCACCTCATATTTATAAGTGTTTTTGATCCTGCGCATAAAACACCTTCCTGCGCGCAAAACTATCTCTCAGTACTTTGAATTACGCGCACCCGTTTGATTTTCCGCGCACATGGCACGAACATCCCCAAATTTTCCGCGTGCCACTTGCCTTTGTCGATTTTATGTATTTATCATTGTCAACCTTGCTTGTGCAAAAAATTCACCTGACTATTTTGCGCACAAAATTTTTCGCGCACATTCCCATTTTTCCGCGCCCAACTCTGGTTTTTCGTGCAGCCCGTGCCTTTACCATTTTTCAACGTTCAGATTCTGAAACACTGTTTGCGCGAAAAACATCGCTCCACTTATTTCGCGCACCACGCTGTTTTTCATGCCCAGCTCATGTATTTCGCACACATACCTTATTTTCCGTGCAGCCCATGCCTTTGCCATTTTTCACCAATCTGATTTCGAAACACTATTTGCGCGAAAAACTATTTCACGCATCCCGCTGTTTTCCGCGCCCAACTTCAGTATTTCGTGCGAGCCTCTTATTTTCTGCACACCACATCCTCTTTGTGCGCACCTACTTTTTCAGACAATACATGTCTTCATTTTCCGATTTTAAGGCCTAAAAATTTGGCAAACACTGGGAAATAGTGCCACCTTGTATCTTCTCTTTTTGTGCCGCCTCCAGATCATCCATTCCTTTGTAGACATTCTCTGAACAAACATGGATCATTAACCACATGCCTTGAACTCAACATACCACCATGGAATCTCCTTTGTCAACAAATTTTTATGTTGTCTGTTTGCTTTTTCAACAAGCACGATCACCTCAAAAGCACTTCTTCTTGGTGATATGTATCCTTTAGCAAATCTTCTGCTTTTATCACAAACTCCACTATTTTGATATGTATTCTTTGAAGGCATAGCTTCAGCATCATCATCTTCTATGACAATGTGATGTGCATGTCTATCGTAGAAGTCCAATGTTCATGGCAGTCACAAAATGCCATAGTTTGATCATAAAGCCATCCAATGGTGCCCTTTTGATCAAATCAAAACGAATAACCCGAAAAAGAGGTAATTATTTCACCACCCTCTTTCAATTTCTTTTCTTCATCCACTTATTCTTTCGTTGTTATTTCCATTCTAAAATAATAACTCCAGTATCTTCTATATACTGTGATTTTATTATAAGTATTTTACAACCATATTCACTATTCTATCCATCCTTTGAAAGACATGTCTCTATACATGCGTACGTACGGCTAACCCTCTCCACGTCGTGGTGTAATTATTATTCAAAACATTATTATTGGGATGGGTATGATAATGATGTATAATTGATTTAAATAATAATTATAACCTTATAAAGATTCTGTATATATGATATACCATCCAATTATATACGATTTTAATATCAAAATAATGATATTGTCGCTCGTGCGTACGTACGGAATACCGTCTCCACGAACATGATGAGATTAATTCCCCATCATATACATTCATGAATAATTTTCATTTGATGATTAAAAATATTGTTAAGGACATGATATAATTCTATATATGAATAATATAGAATCTATCCATAACAAACACGACTTACATAACAAAGCATATAAAGGAAAACGAATCTGTTGGAACCTAAAACAACAACAATACTAAGATATTATTAACAATGAAATGTTAAAACATCCTATATGATATCATATTAATATATATGATTCTTGTATAATTTAATAACAATTATTTCACCATTATAAAATAGTTTAAACAACCATCAACTAAGGAAAAGTACATGGTAAGGGTTAATTTCACAATCTATTTATTATTTGAGGTTGTTTATACATAATTATCAACTGGGGCCTCTTTATTATCCACATCCATGATTCTTAAAAATGTATTTAAAAACATTTTAAATATTTAATAGACAATGGTTTAATGTCATTTATACAATTTTTTGACCTAGTTTTTTTTAAATAAATCTTTCCGTCGTTTTCCAAACAAGGTACTTTTTGACCTTTTCAAAAAAATTAATGTGAGAATGTTATTTTAATTTATGGCGAGTGTGGCTATTTTCCACCATTATAAAATCATTGAAACTTCCCTTAAAATCTTATATGTGTATTTTCAAAATAATGGTTTTCTTCAATAATTATGTGACATTTAAATGATTTCAAAAAAGGGATATTTTTATCAAATAGTTTTGACTTCATCTATGTCAACATCCTTTGATGGATTTTTAAATTATTTGAAGTTTATTTATTATGATACAAAACAATCATATATTATTTAAGGTTTTGTGTTATGTTTGACTATGGATGAGTTTTTTTTATTCCATTCATGGTTTATGGTTATATTATTGACATTTTGTATGATAGTTTTAATATGAATGTTTATGGAATAATTCAACCTCTTCTTAATATGAATGTATTGGACTAGTATGTTTCGAGTTGGGGACTAGTAAAATTAAGCCCTCCAGGTTGAGATTAGGTTACAACAGACCCTTCGGGTTGGAGTCCGGTTAAGGAGGCTCTCCAGGATGGAGTCCGGTTACAGTGGCTCTCCGGGTTGGAGTCCGGTTACAGAGGGTCTCCGGGTTGGAGTCTGGTTACAGAGTCTCTCTAGGTTGGGGCCTGGTTACAATTATCCCCTATGTCTTGGCACAATTCCTTGACATAGAAATTAATGTTTGGAATTATTCATTCCATTAATATGAAATTGGTTATTGATATTGAATGTAATTATTCTATTAGTATAATATCCATGTCAATAACATAATGGAATTATTTCATTTTATATTTTCTATATTATGATGAAGTTCAAGTTTAAAAGGATTTTGTTTTAATTATACATTTCCTTAAATGTTTATGGTTATTTATGAATGTTTCCAGTATATTTTTATCCTTACTGAGCATTTGAGCTCACCCCTTTATATGTTTTATTTTTCCCTAGATGTGAAAAGTATTTTATGACTGACCTGTAGGGATAGTTAGAGGGGATATGAGTGTGGTCTATGGATACAATATGTTGTTTTAGTTTTCCCTTTATGATGTAATGTATGACTTATGAATATATCTAGTGTTTCCAAGGCTACTAAACTAATCGGTCATTCGAGACTTGATCTTTTGTGACCATGCCAATGATACGTAATAATGCACTGACTCTGGGTAAATGGGACTGTGGCGTTAAAGTTGGTATCAGAGGGAGCTTAGTAATAATCATTAGAAGATAGATTTAGGTAAAATGTGATTATAGCACATAGCCAAAAGATTGACTTTGGGGATTAGTATAGAAGAACTTCCTAGAATTTTGGTATTTTAGTGATTTTGTGAGTTTTCCGAGCAATACATCCCTATATAGATCAAGCAGGTGGAGGAGACTCTGGAATATATGTTCTTAGGGGTAAAACCCAAAAGCACCGCATTTATCTAGACTCGAATGGGAAATGGTGCACGACAACAGGCCTTGCTGCACTCTTGGTTACGACGCTCCCAGGGGATATGCGTAGGATAATTCTTATTTTTATACAAACCATTATGAAGGGTTTATGAGTATATACTTCCTCAAAGAATACCTTTTTATGATTATGGACTATATCCATAAACTGTTCAAGTTATGTAATGTGTTTTACAAGTATGGAATTATGTATTTTGATTCATAAACTAATCTAGTTTATTCCATTATTTAGAAATGGAACCTAGTGGAAGGAATAGAAACCATATCAGTGAACTCAATCCATGTAGGGATCGCCCTCCTTCTCAAGATAATAATAGTGGAGCTGGTGATACAACTGGTGCTGATCAACTTATCACTATTTTGGGACAACTCACTCAGGTTATGAATAATAATCGTACTTGTATGGAGCTCCCTGATCCGCTGTGTGGAGGATCAATGTTGGACCACTTCATGAGGCAAAAAAAATCAACATTTAATGGGGGTAAAAATCCTATAGTAGATGAGAAATGGATAAATTCTCTAGAGAAAATATTTCAGTCTTTGGGGAGTAGTGAAAGGGAAAAAGTTGTCATAGAAGTTTACCGCCTAACTGGGGATGCTGATCAATGGTGGCCATTAATTCAAAATAAAAATGATGATGAAGAAGTATCAAGTATTGAATGGAGGGTGTTTAAATATATTTTCCTGGAAAAATACATTCCTCATGACCATCGAGTTGATATGGAAAGATAATTTCTAAATCTGAGGCAAAAAGAGGATGAGAATGTCACAATGTATGAGGCTAACTTTACAAGGTTAGCAAGGAATGCTGCAGATTATATACGTAACCCAAGAATTAATATGGATCATTTCTTTGATTGGTTAAAACCATTTCTTCTTTGAGATTTAGTCTCACAATCCTTCTCATATTACAATGATATTGTCTTATGTGCTATCAATAAATAAAAGGAATTATCTAAATTTATGACAATAATGTAAAGCAAGAGAATAAGTGAATGGTGGAGCAAGAGACTAATAAAGGAAAAAAGGAAAAAAGGATTTTCCATTATGTGATAATTGTAGGAAGAATCACTATGGTACTTTCCTAAAAGGAATGGGAGTTTGTAATAAATGTGGAGAAATAGGTCACGAGGCTCATGATTACAAGGGAAAGAAAGAGGATGTCAATGTTGAATGCTACAATTTTAGAGAAATGGAGCATTATGAAAATTAATTTCCTAAGTGTTAGGGAAACTTACATTAGAAAAGGCCGAGGGATCAAGGCCAAACATATATTGTTACTAGAGTTGAAGTGGAATAATTAATGTATTTGTGCTTTTGGACTCAAGGATTATATTCTAGTTATAAGAATAATGTGATATATAAGGATTGTACTGCATTACATGTTGTTTTCATTATGGTTTTAATATGACTAAGGTGATCATTTTTATGTATGTGACAATATGAGAAACTTTATTTTTTAGGAGAATCTGATGTTGCAATTGATTTTTGAATTTAGATACCTTTTACAGAGAGTCTGGACAAAGGTATATTGGAAAAATATAATGTTTGGAGTGGATTAATTTGACCATTGGATAGTATTGTTTAAGTTTAAGACAATTCTTATGATTATTTCTGGAATATTATGATACTATAGTTTTAGGAAAAGGATAATCTGCAGGTCGAGCAATAACCCATCGCGTCCGAAAAATATGAAGTAATTGAACCCATGACTCTAGTGTGACATGCCTTTATAACCAACCACTAACCTACAAGAAGTCCCTGGTTATTACAAAATATTTTTCTTTATTTTAATGGTATGTGTTGAAATTTTGAAACGTATACGATTAGGATGAATATAATATTTTTGTGTTCTATCATCTTTTGGAGTGAAAGATGATTTTGTGGTAGAAATTAGTTGAAGGATGAAACTACACTTGTCTAGTATATATATATATATATATATATATATATATATATATTTCTCTTATTCAATGAAGAAATTAATTCTTAAACTTTAGGGAAGATATATTAAAACAAAAAATTGTGTTATCTTAATACCTTATGTTTTGTTTAATTGATGATATTTTAAATCATCATAGATTGATGACTTTGAGGCCCCCAATTTTACAATTGATTGTGACTGATGACCTCAATCACTCCCTGTAAATATTTATGTTTTTCCTCTAATTACGTGTTTATAATTTCCACCGATGTTCTCCTATTCAAAACTCTATTTTGGCGGTGACATTCTCATTTCCCTTTCCCTTATATTAAAACTATATTTTATTAACCCTATTTCAGATGTGGGTTTTCTACAAAGGTATTTTCTATTTTCAACCTTTTATTTTCAAAGAACAATTTCAAATTGTGAGGACACAATTTATTGAAGGAGGGGTGAATGTTTCACCACAAACTTCTACGTTAACCTTTGAATAATGCAATAGCTTGCATTGTACGCAACATCGACATTCTAACACACCACGACCAATCAAACTAGCCGTTAAGATTATTAATACCCAATTTTTTAAATTTTATAATTTTTATTATTAAAATTAGACTTCAATTTTAGATTTTGAATATTGAAATTATCCAGGGTTGAATTTTTTGGTATTTTTCTGAGAACTTCCAATTTTTTATGAATAGTGAAAAATACTAAACTTCAATTAAAGACAACTTTTTTACTCAAAATAATTTATAGTGATAAATTTTGATATTGAATGGGTTTAAATTACAATTATAATATATTTTTACCATTTAATACAATTTTTATCAATAGACATAATTTCATATTTAAACTGGACAAAACAACTGTCAATCTTTTGATAGTTATTATTTCATAAAAACCTGCTTTTTATTTTGACAGTATGAATTAATTTTAAATTAATTTCTGCTACTTATGTGTTTTGAATTTAGAAACATGGATTCCATATTTTGAATATGTATGTCCAAATTGGGTAACTAGGTTACATTTATTTTTCTACATTATGAATAATTACTTCGATAAATAATTTATTTACTGTGGTTAAATGCTAAATCAGGTAAATAAGGGTAAAAAAATAATATTATAATAATATAAAATTACCCTAACACGTTTCATAACAATATTGGATCATTCATTTCCAACCATGGGTATCCTTGGGTCGATTTTAGGACCCCATGGAGCCACTTGTAAGTGAAAATGACACTTTATATTAAATAAGTTAAAATGAATACAAAAATGATGTAAGCATATATCTTTTAGTAAAAATTTTTTTACATAGGGTAATATATTCTATATCTTAGACAATAAATATTAATTAGAAAGATAATATGATTTCCTACATAATTGAATTTTATTTATATTTTTTAGACATTGAATATTTTAATTTATTTATGACACAGTAATGATTAATTATTTTAATTATTAATTAAATAATCAAATATATGGTATTATAAATGTCAAAATAAATAACATTTAAACGATTTTATGCCATAAAATAATTTTAAAGGTTAATATGACATTTTAGGATTTATTATATTAATTTATTTTTAATTAATAATGTTGTTTAGAATTTAAAAAAAATTAATTATTAAATAGTGTCAAAAATGACATAAAAGAGTTTTTAAAACAAATATTATATTATTAATTGATATAATGGTCCTAAAAATATATGGGTCATCCAAGAGACTTATATAATGATATTTTTATCAATAATGAACCACTTGGGGTTCTCTTGGAAGTATATAGTATTTTTATGAACCATATAATAAAAAAATACAAAGAGACGTGGTAAATGTGATACTAATTTACTAAGAGATAAAACTAAAATATATGGTTAATATAGTGACCAAAACTAGTATAAAACATATTTTTTGTGGTTTTAGATCCATCCCTTCCATATCGTCTAAATAAATCAGTTTGGAGCAGTTAGAAACCGAATATGAATTTATTATAAATTAATATTTCTAAAATTTCTTATGGTCTCACTCACCCCTCTGATAAAAATGCACCCCCCTTTTCTCAATTTCACACCTTAATATCCTTTTGTATCGGCCAACCCCTACCAAAATATCCTCTAAACATCCCTAAATTTATCCAAGTGGCCTTATTTTGATCATAAATCCATCCTAAAGATCCCTTTTGATAAAATCAATAGGAAGAACCGGAAGAAGATGTAATGATTTCACCACCCTCTTTCAAGTTCTTTTCTTCTTCCACTTCTTATTTATTTGTTATTTCCATTATAAAGTAATAAATACAGAATATTATATATACTGTGACATTATTATAAATATGGTACAACCATATTCACTATTTTATCCATCCTTTTAATGACATGTCACCATACGTGCGTACATACGGTTTACCATCTCCATGTCGTGGTGTAATTGTTATTAAAAACATTTTTATTTGGATGGGTATGATAATGATGGGTAATTGAAGTAAATAATAAATATAACATTATAATTATTCTGTATATATGATATACCATTCAATTATATATGATTTTAATATCAAAATAATGATATTGTCTCACGTGCATACGTACGAAATACCATCTCCACGAATGCGATGAGATTCATTCCCCATCGTATCCATTCAAGAATAATTTTCATTTGATGATTAAATATAATTTTTATGAACATGATATCATTTTGTATATGAATAATATAAAACCTATCCATAACAAACACAGCTTACATAACAATGCATATAAAAGAAAACGAATCAGTTAACACCTGAAACAACAATAATGCTAAGATATTATTAACAAAACAATGTTAAAAGATCATATATGATATCATATTAATGTATATTATTTTTTTATAATTTAATAACAATTATTTCACCATTATACAGGAATTTAAACTACCATATACTGAGTAAAAGTACAAGGAAATGGTTAATTTCACAATCTTATTATTATCCGAGGTTGTTTATACGCTATTATCTACTGGGACCACTTTATCATCCACATCCATGTTTACTAAAAATGTATTTCAAAACATAATTACTATTTAATAAATAATTTGTTAAAGAAATTTATACACGTATTTTCCCTTATACGTTTTTAATGGAATCATTCTGTCATTTTCCAAACAATGTACTTTTTGACATTTTTGACAAATTTTAGATAAGAATGTTTTTTTAACTTATACAGCGCGTGTGGATATTTTACACCATTATTAAATTGTTGAATCTTCTCTTAAAATATTATAAGAGAATCTTAAATATAAAATAATTATTTAATAATTATGTGACTTTTAAATGATTTCAAAAAAGTGATATTTCTATCAAATAGTTTTGATTTCATCTATGTCAACATCCTTTGATGGATTTTTAGCTTATTTGATGTTGATTTATTACGATACAAAACTTCCATATAGTGTTTAATGTTTTTTGGTATGTTTGACTATGTATGGTTTATTTTTATTCCATTCATGGTCTATGGTTAAAGTATTGACATTTTTTATGGTAGTTTTAAAATGAATATTTATTTCATATTTCATCCTCTTCTTAAGATGAATGTTTTGGACTAGTATGTTCCGGGTTGGGGACTGGTAAAAGTAAGCCCTCCGAGTTGGGGTCCGGTTACAACAGACCCTCCAGGTTGGCGTCCGGTTACCGAGGCTCTCTGGGTTGGAGTCCAGTTACAGAGGCTCTCCGGGTTGGATTCCGGTTACAGAGGCTCTCCCGGTTGGTGTCCGGTTACAGAGGCTCTCCAGGTTGGGGTCCGGTTACAGTAAGCCCCTAGGTCTTGGAAAGATTCCTTGACACAGAAATTATAGTTTGGAATTATTAATTCCATTATTATGAAAGTGGTTATTGATATTTCATTTGATTATTAGATTAGTAGAATATCCATGTGAATAAGTAAATGGAATTATTTAATTTTATCTTTTCCATATTATACTAATGTTCAATTTTAAAAGGATTTTGTTTTAGGTATACATTTCCTTAAATGTTTATGGTTATTTATGAATGTTTCTGCTATATTGTGATCATTACTGAGCATCTGAGCTCAACACTCTATATGTTTTATTTTTCCCAGGATGTGAAGAAGTATTTTAGGGCTGACCTACAGGGATAGTCATAGGGGATATGAGTGTGGTCTATGGAGATAATATGTTGTTGTAGTTTTCACTTGATGATGTAATGTAAGACTTATGAATATATCTAGTGTTTCCATGGATAATAATAAAATCGGTCTTTCGAGACTTGATCTTTTGTGATCATGCCAATGATACATAATAATTCATCAACTCTAGGTAACTGGGGTCAGGGCATTACAATACATCCACCTCATCACATCTTTCTTTTAATATGTAGCTTTCTCAAATGGGTGGTTCTACCATAAAAATTTAACCAAGTGAGCTGTATTGTTTAATAGAACATACTCGCTGCACTCCAGAATCATTATCAGTTGTTCTTTATAATATTTAACTTCATCCAATGATATAAATTCATAGTTTTGTACATGTGAAAGATCAATTATGTATGTTCTCAATATAGATACATGGAAGACATCGTGAATTTGAGAGAGATTCAGTGGAATCTATGATTGGTCTGCTTCCATCCAGACATGATCTATATTTTCAAAAGTTCGGATATAACTAGGGATAAACATTCCATTATTTATAAATATGATTACTATATTCCATGGATATATTCATAGAAACACCTTATCACTAACATGAATCTCTAAGTATTTTCATCGATTGTCAGCGTAATTATTTTGACGACACATATATGCTATTAATTTTTATTGGATAGAACTAACATTTTCTTCAATTTCATCATCAATATCAATTAATAATTTCTTTATTTCTTTATCTTAATCAATGAATGTTTGAGTAATGTTCTTATATATACATGGATTCATAAATATCCATCTAAATAATAGATTAAATGATTTATTTATATGAAAATTCCAAAAAACATATTCCATGATCCAAACCAGTATTTCAATCCCTATAGTAAGACATCTAAATGTCTTATAGTGTATATAATTTCTTCTAAGACTTACCATCTCTCTAAATATTGTATGCGGTGCTTAAAAAATATATATATCTAGATCTAGATGTAGAATTTTCTCGAACATGAAGGTAAATATATGATCCCAATTAGATATAATGGATAGTGATACTCAATGAAATCAGACTCCTTCCTTTAAATATATGATGCAATGTTGATTATGAGTGAAATAATGTCTAAGGGAAATGATGTGTACCTAATTCATATCGGAATCAACAATAAACCAGATACCATTATGGAATTTCGATATTTTGGGATTTCAATGATAACATCCATCCTAATGTTTTCCCATTTCCATTCTTGTATTTCAATGGTTGTAACATACCTATAGGATTTTCTTATCATCCTTAACTTGATGAAAAACAAAACACTGAGAGTCATATTCATCAAAACATCTTATAATTCCATCCAACTAGAAATACACTTTGATGTACCTATATTAATTTGTGAATCCACGATGAATTATGGATGAATAAATATGAACCACATTCAATATTTCTTTCTTTAATTTTTGTATGCATTGAATCCACACATGGTTCTAGAAACATATTATTCCATTATAATCATGGCTAAATTCAAGAGAATTTTACACCATCTTTTGTATCTATACATATTCCTTCTATGACCTATTAATCAACTCATTTTTTGATGATTGTTCAATCATTTTTGAAATTTATATTTATCTACTTTATTAAAATTTCCAGATCCATAATTTTTTAATCAATTAATATTTATTCTTTTGTGATCCTCATAATGGATAGGCCAGCATGGTCCTTTCGACTGACATCATTTTTGACATTTTTTCATTCCTAGGCTAGTAATTTACCACGTAGTCGTAATCAATAATCAACTACAACCATTTTATTTGGCGAATATTCTGCTCCTTAAGTGTGAATATATAAATTAAAAAATTACAATCAGTATAAGTATTATACATTTCACCATAAAGTTAATTATTTCACATCATAAAAGAAAATATTACAGAATCTCAATAAAAATCAGGAGTTGTGAAATTTTTCTCATGGATATTAAATTTTCTCAAGGTATAATCTATCACAATATCATTTTTCATGAAAACACATCTCATCCCTTTTATGATGTGTCTCTATATATCATGAACCTCTATCCACTATAATGTTGTGTGAGCATCGGTACACTGGATAACATTTTTTTGTAACATTGAATCTCTCTTCATATTACACAATATATATGAACGTAAGTCATTTTCAAGTCATCTTGGTCAGTGGATTACATAATCATGAAAATAAAATCACAAATCGATAATATCTATCCAAATGAAGAAAACATTGGATAAAATTTTCCATTGTTGGTATCATCCATTTTTAATAACATTATATTTTTGTTGGATCCAAAAATATCCCCTATTTTGAGATTTTTTGACCAAAAAATTGAAACATTATGAATCCAAAAATCACACCTTGTAATTTATTTCATAAAGGCTCACTTTTCCTAGTTTCATCAATACAATTATCGATTACAATTCATATTTCTCAATAGTATTTGAATATACATGAATATTTTATATAAATACTATAAAAAATTGATCAACACAGTCTCTAAAGATGTTATTTATTAGTTCCATGATAATATCATGTGAATTAGTATGTCAAAACGCTATCAATATAAATTCATAATGTTTATACCATGTAAAGAATGTCTTCAGTGGTATATCCTTGTTATTTACCATTAATTAATGATACTATGAATGAATATCAATCATGGAAATGTATTGAGCTCTGCATAGATGGTAAAATTAGTCATCTATGCGGGCAATGCGATATTTAATCTTGATATTGATCATGTTATGTTCTATATATTCAATAAAGAGTCTCATTGATATAACATTATTCTTATCAAATAGAGTAGGTGAACCCAAATGTGATACACTAGTTCCTATAAATCAATTTTCAAGACTCACTTGGAGTTTCTTCTTCAATTCTTGAAACTCCATTCAGTTCATTTTGTAAGTTGTCTTGGAAATAGATATTGAAATCAGTATAAGTTATATTGAAATCACAAACTCATGATATTATAAAAGGAATGGTAATTATTTCAAAAATATATCATCAAACTCTCGAACAATATGAATATTCTTAATGGCCATTTTCTACCTTGCCATATGAAATAAATAACCTTTATTTATCAGAATAAAGTCCCACAAGATGGATGAAATTTACATTGGATTGTCATATTCATCATTTAATCAATAGGTGATCATTGATTAATACTGAATATGAAATGTGACATCACATCCATTGAAATAGAAATGAGATCCATATAGATAAACCCAATCCATTCCATGAATCACATCATGTTCCTCTATATGAATGTTCATAATATTTGAATGATGTTCCTTCCCAAAAACTGCTACCGGAGAAGATTTATATTCTATTGATTCGACTGTTGGTAAATTAATATTTTTCATAGCTATCTCAGAATATAATTTTTGAGGTAGTATTGTGAGAAACAAATAAAATTATATAGAAAAAAATTGTTAGTGGATCCATAATCAATAAAATATTTTCTAATTCAGAGTGGATGGTAAGTAAACATTTCACCACATCAATATCATTCTCAAAATCATCAACTGTAATTGTATGTGACATGAATTTTTCATATGACTTAAGATTTTTTGGACATAAATCATCATCAATAAACATTTTACTAGGGGATTTATGGGAATAATGCATCATTTTCTTTCACATGTATAATAGATCTTTAGGAGGTGCATTATTTGTATCCTATTCTCTATTTGTATTAATAGACATCCATTTCCCATAGAATCCTCATTAACCTACCCAATGATCTAATCGACCACACTTAAAACATTTACTAGTCCTTTTATGAGATTTTATTCAAGGCTTCATTCTACACATTGATCATAAGTGAATACTCATCTTCTTTTTAGCGTGGTCTGTATATTTTCTATTGAATTCGATTTTCTCATCTTATCAAACACATATGACGAGTGAGTTACTCTAATATACATCTCATCCTTGGGATCACATTGAATTATTTACTCTTATAAATTTATATCCATTATGGATAAATAACATTAGAGACATGGTATTAATCCACAAAAGGATCAATCAATTTTACTCATATGTTGGATACAAATTATTTAAGCGTACCATTCATGTATTTTAAATTAATCTTTATTAGAACCAAATGATTAATCAACATTTTCGTTAATCTCAATTAACACTATGTTGAACATAATTGAGTAATACAAGGACTTTCTTATTGAAAAATATTTTTTTCAACTCATCTCATTCCATTGATTCAATTTCATCTATCTTCCATGTATTCGTGATAATGTTCCACCATTGAACAACTTCACCTTAAAAATGATATAATGCTAATATGACTTCATCATTTTATAATCATTGAATAATTGAAAATGTATTCACAGTGGTATTGATCTATTTTCCAGCCACTAAATGATCAGAAGACCTACTGAAAGAGGTTGGACACTACATCATGATGTACTCAACATAATGGTATTCCTAACATAACCCGTTTGGTTGTCCGGTATGATTCATAGCTTCAAAAAGTTGTGTGAGCATAGATAAAACATTTTTCCTTACATATACTATAACATTTGGTTGGTTAAGAAGAAAATCGGAACATTGCACATCACATTTATCTTTAACACAGTTCATCCGGGTTCAAACCATTGAAAAAAACCAAGAACCATTGTGTGATAAACACAATTCATAATGGAAAACAACATAATAAACTATAGAATATAAATTTTGGACACATTGGGAATGATCCATCATAATTAATGGTAATTTATATGAAATTATTATTATAACCTATGTAGTGACATTATCCTAATGTTCATTACTACAATTTTCTCATCCTAGTATCCAAAGGATAACTATTGTTTCTCTATGATATTTACAATAACAAATCATACATAAAATAAATAGATATTACTTATACATTTATTGGTATTCAAAAAAAATGCCATCACTATATAGGTTTTCTATATTTAGAATTTACGAAAGAAAAACAACTGATCTGTAAGAACTCAGATCTTCATTTCATGTATGTATCTTGATTAGAGGTGTTTCTAAACAAAGGGTAGAATTTAGAATATTCATATATTAATTCCATGTACATAGGAGTAAACTCCCTATACTTAAGCGTACCGTCATGTTCTCAGTTTTCATGGGTATCTGGGTATTGGTTGTTTAATGGCTGAGTACATGGTCATGTGAGGTTACCTGGAGACCGCCTAAAGTGGGGGATGGTTAAGGAATGTACAAGACATGTACATTATATGAAAACAATGCGTACATTTCATTTTATTTTTTATATTATACTTTGTTGTGTCAAATTCCCATAATTTCCGTTTTCTGAACCCGTTTCCTCCTAGACTAGCCGGGGCGATGATTCTTCTCCAAACCTATAATATGTCATCTATTCTCTAAATAAAACATCTCCAGTTGGATTGGAATCCCCTAAAAGAGTTCTTCCTTATTATTGAGATTCTCCCCCAAGTTTATCTTCTGTAATGTGATATTATATGTTGATAATTCATATTTTCTTATAGATCAATTACATTCTAGGATATTTAAATTTGGAAGTTCAATAATATCGATCGTACAATGTTGAGGTAGCTGGTTTTTGGCATTCTGTAGTTTTCTTTGGATTATATGTGTTAATGTTCAAAATTCCCTAGTTTTGGGTATTGATTGTATTTCAGATTTAACCATGTTTAATGTATTGTATTATTTTTTATTATTAGAATGGGTTTTCATTATAATTTAGGATTATTGCCTTGTTTATTGATGTGTTTACCCATATTTGAATGATTTTTGATGTTGGGTCTAGAACTTCAGGTTAGGATGTTTTGTTTCCATTACTAGTGTTGTTAGGATGTATTTGATATTAAGGGACAAGATTGTGATATGCATTTTAGCATCATTTCCTTGTAGTGGACTATATTTCATTGGGTCTGGGATACGTTTTTCATGATTGTATTACCCTTGGATTTGAGAACCTATAAAAGTTAGACCATATGGGGAATTGATGTTAGAGGCTTCCCTATTGTGTCTGTTATAATTTTTACGTTGTGATACCATAGGGGGATAGAAGGTGACTTCTCTATCAGAGTGTCTATAGGTATACCATTACCAGACCAAACAGGGAATGTATGTTGAGTATTTCCTCAGAGATTATATAGTTATCATTAAAAACTATAGAGGGAATTAATAGCGAGTGGTTCCGCGGAGAGCCATTATATTTGTGAAACTAGAGGGGTTAGTCTATGAGATAAATCCTAGAGGGTTTCTTGTGAATAATTTGTTGAATAATTAATAATTTTAAATGAATTTATTTTTCAACTTTAGGACTATCTACTTTTGAGTACCTACATGTTTATTACATCACATTGATTTTTTCATGCTATATATATTCACGAATAGTTTGTACAGATCTTTGGGTGGTTTCAAAATAGGATTCCTCTCACACCCTTTTTGGGTCATGATATTTGGACAAAATGAATTATACATTTTCATGTACAAATAAGGGAACATGTCCCTTCTACTTCAGGTACATGTTGGTAGTGGAGTTGAAGGGCATCTGACCAAGCTGAGGCATGTGATTCTATTTTAGTTTACTTGATTTCTTTGTACATTTGTTTTGTAATGTATTTAAAAAATCATGACATGTTTGGATTCATTCATAGAAATATGTGACATGAATCTTATACATATGTGATGCAATTGTTAATTTTATTTCAGTCTTCCATTGTTTTCTTATTGAATGGTATTGCAACTTCTATTGTTGTATATTATTCTTATTCCTCTGTGTTACTCTACCAAGGTGACAATAGTTTCCCAACTATCAAAATGAATACCCTCACTATTAGTATGTAGCCTCTGAAATTTGGGGAAATGTGCTTCATTCCATGTGGCCAATGGCATACGGGGCACCTTTGGGAAGCACTCAAAACAATGATGTTATAATGTGGTATCAAGGGATTCATTTATTATTTGAATTAATTATTTGATCCTATTGTCATGGATAGGAAAAATAGATAGTTTTTAATAATTTGTTCTCAGGAGTAGCTAACACGTGTACAAGGAAAATTAAATGTTGCTCGATTATTTAATTTTTTTAGTTTTTCAATTGTTACAGATGATTTTATTTCAACATTGGGAGATTCACATTTTTTGTGTCATTATCATTTATGTTATTGAGTTTCTATTTTTTTCAACATAATGAGATGAGGGTAAGACATCTCATGCATCAAATAAGAACTTTGTAGATATCACATGTTATGCATTCATGCCATGCCATTTAGGGTGCATTTCACATTGGATGTAGTTATGATAGATTTTGGGCTAGGAATTAATTTTTTTTATAGATTTTGTTATAGAATACCTACTCTTTGATAAGGTATTTCTAATATGTATAGTTTCATTCAAATATGAGCCAAATCGTTTTCCATGAGGTGTTATGGGCTATCGTGTATTAGAAATTGGGGGATAATGTGATTGATTGCACTATTATACATTGTGAAATACGTGAATATGATTCCATGATTTGATTTGCAGGAACTACGAGCCCCCACTAATCAGAATTTGTCACATTAATTGTTGTTTTAGGGTTTTTATGTTGTTCCAGAGTGGTTTCAGAGTCTAAAAATCTAAAAACCCACAATACACAGTGTGTAATAAGATATACACAACATGTATCATTATGTTCGGGAAGGAAAAACATCTCATAAGTACACACTATGTAATGTATATACAAGAAACGTAGTCCTTAACTGAGTGACTGGTTGTGTGGGCATAGATGCATGGTTGGGAAATTATTTTTGGGCACACATCATGTACTTGGAGTACACATCGTGTCGTAAGGACTTTCTATCCATCTGTTTGAATAGAGACACAAGTGGATAAAATATATGTGGTACACGATGTGTCTAGGAATAACATGTTGTATTATTGAGACCATGTATCCAGCTATGTGACTAACATCATGGGTCAGTGAAATCATTAGAGTACACGTTGTGTCTGGAATAAACATGTCATGTAGTTTTTTTCATGGAGAACAATGTGGTTTAGTCATGTAGAGGAACTCAGACATGAGGAAAGATTCATTTATGTGCAGTGTAAATGTAAAACACATCGTTTTTATGGGGTATAACATTACCATGGTTTGATAAATTAGACACCCATGTAAAGGATTAAGGGAAAACTCCATGTAGGGATCATACAATATGTGTATCCATGTTTTGAAATAATAAATGTTTAATTTCTCATATTCTATTCCTCCACTTCTAGAATTCAGTACATCATAATCTTGAGCTAAGCTGTGTTCTTGAACTTAAAGATTCATACCACCGAGATGTCCTATTGTTGTACACAAAGATATAAGGAAACAATCAGACAACAAACATGTTTAATTAGGGACTACAAGTAGATCCTCCAGTCATACCTGTCTTCGCACGAGTCGTCTTTCCAGATATAGGTGCTGCATCACAGTTTTGAAAAGGCATCATGAGGTTTATGAATTACATCCAAGGATCACAACATCTTTACCCGTCCAATGATGATTTTACATGGGTTTTTAGTAGTAGATTTCTCACACATTCTCAGGGGATGGAGGAGCATAGGGTGAAAATTAATGGTTATAAGACATATTGTATCTCTTTGAGCATCTGGAGATGCCTCTAGAGTGGATGGTGAATATCTCTTTGTATATGCTTCGGGATTCCACCAAGAGATGGTGGGATGAGAGATCATAACTGACACGCCAATGAGTTATGGCTTGGGATGAGTTTTAGAAGACCTTCTATGACTAATTTTACCTGTAGACATTGAGGGGGACTGAGCCTGAGAGTTTATGAGTTAGCGGTATGATACACTCTAATTAATGGAGTATTCTTCTCGCTTCACAAATCTGTAGCGCTACACACCAATTCTAGGGGTGAAAATTTATTTCTGGAGAGGTATTTTAAGGATAGTCTCACCCATGATATCTGATATCAGGTGAATATCATAAGGATGACTACCATAACTTCTATAGTCTACCAGGCGCTAATCACATAGTGCAACCTGAGGGATTATGGTGATTTGATCCAGGGAATCTCGACATCTAGGGTTGGTATTTCTCTCTTTGATAAAAAGAAGCGTCGCAAGGAGTCTATGAGTGGAGATCCAAGTAGGAGAGATACTCCATAAGGTCACCAGGTAGTATGATTACATTGCGGGAAGAGAATTCATTAACAGACAAATTGATAGAGAGATGTAGTTGAGTGTTGATCTTGCAGAATGAGGGGACATCTTCATTGTTTTGGTCAGTTTTTCGTACCAGATGCTGCTGATAGGGGTTATTCTATAACCCCACGTTCATGATCAGGCCCACCCATTTATCAATAATTAGGTAATTGTATTTCATATGCCCATTCAATACTAGGTGGATGTCTTGGATGTATTGATCAGACAAATGGATTTCGACAGCTGCATGATGCATCAAATCAGTGATCACAGAAATCATCCTAAGGTCGTGACACATGAAAAACTTTTATGCTGGATAAGATGTTGTAGGGGAAGGATCTCAAACTCTCTACAATTTGAGGTACGAATTTGGTTTCCATAGTTATATCATATTCTCAATTCTACATAGGGGATTCACATAGTTTCATATCGGGGCCTTTTTTTGAGATGCTTGGGCTCTCTATCTTTACTTCAGTAAAAAGTATGATACATAAATCACTGTCGGAGTCTAGAACAACTAGTATACATATATTCTAGGAGTAACCTCTTAATGTTGTTGGGTGTCACTTTTTATGGGATCTTTTTGTCTTAGAGATGATGGGATATGACATTATTCTTATAATGGAACGATTAGTACACTTCAAGACAGTTTTTGAATGCCATCATCAATGGGTGAGTATCACATCACCATAGGGAGGATTTTTTATACATAAGGGTTAATGGGATGTCCATTCGAGCAGAGATGGACCAATGTATCATAGGTTATGATATAACCCATATATCTAGTCTATATATTGATGATCAAGGGATTTCATAGAAGGACTTTCCTCTAGTGGTCGATCGTTTCAGGGATGTCTTTCCAAATGACATTTCATGTTTACCACCAAAACGAGAGGTAGATTTCTCTATTGATAATGTTCTAGGAGCAACAATAGTGTCCATTAATACTTATATGACGGCTACAATAGAGTTTCAGGAGCTCAATAAATATTTGGAGGAGTTACATGAAATATTCTTCATCAGAACCAACAATTCACCTTAGGGTTCGCCTATCATGTCTTCAAATATGGAATATAGTACTCTCCGAATTTGTAATGATTATCGGTAGATGAACTAGTTGATGGTCAAAAATTGATATCCTTTGTAAATAATTGATGATATATTGGATTAGGTTCGAGGAGAATGGGAGTTCTCAATGAAGGACATGTGATCTGGTTATCATAAATTGTGTGGTAGACTATCAGATATACCTCTTACAGCCTTTCAGAGCTGGTATGGTCTAGACGAGTATGTACTGATGTTGTTTGTTCCCACGAACAATCCAATAGTTTTCATTGCATTTATGAATTTAGTGTTCCATTAATAATTGGATTCTTTTGTGGTAGTATTCGTGGAATATATCTTGGTGTATTCTCACACTCGAAAAAACAATTCCACACATCATGAGATCATTTTGAGTACATAGAGAGAGCATTAGTTATGTGTTAATTTATAAATATCCGACTTTTTGATGGACCATATTCACTTCATGGGGCATGTTATCTCAGATAAAGGAGTATCAGTTGACCCATAAAAGGTGAGATTAATTGTTTCCTAGGAGCAACCGAAAAATGTCTTTGAGGTAAATAGTTTTCTAGGGTTGTCAGTTAACTAAAGACTTTTTATACACGAGTATTCACTCTTAAAAGCCCCCATTATGGGATTTACTATAAAGAATGAGAAGTACCTATGGAATGATTCTTGAAATTAATCCATTCAGGATCTAAAATAGAGATTGACTTATGCAGTGATCCTAGTTTTTCAATAGCCAAGAAAAAGTTATAGTGTTTACTGTAATGTGTCCAGTAATGGGATGGAAGTAGTGGTTATTCAGGGGGACTGTGTCGTTGCGTACATGTCTCAACAGTTGAGGCGACATGAGAACAATTACCTGACACACGATCTTTATTAAAATCTTTTGGATCTATTCTCCACGATTCTTTTAGAGGTTCATGAAAGATATGGAAGATGCTTCATTCCTTTGTAGTGGTTACATCTACTTTACATGAAATAGTCCGAATCAATTATCTATAATATTCGGAATCCCTTTTTCTTTGAGTGAATGTGTTACAAGAGGACTTTATTCTTAGAGGGACCGTAGGAGAGGATGAGATTTTGTGTTTTCATGGGAACATATGGGTGTCATCTTAAATACCCTAGGTGATGTTGATGGATATTCATTTCTCTATTTGGAAAATTCATCCTGTTGTCACCAAGAAGTATCAAGATCTACACCATCAGTATTGGTTGCATGATAATAAGTGTTATGATTCAGGTTTTGTGATGTGGTGTTCCACCTGTCAGTAGGTGAAGGTGGAGTATCAGTGACCAACATGGCTTTTGTAGAAGTTACTATTCTCATGTCAAAATAGAAGGAAGTTGTAATGGTATTAGTGATAGGTTTAAGAGGTATCCTAATAGAAATGAAGAATTTTTTTTTGTCATTTATAGAATCAAAAAGGTTACAAAATTCTTACTAATTATGGAGATATTAATTGTTGAAGATCATGGATGGTTGTACATCAAAGAGATTGTGTATTTACATGGGGTTACACACTTCATAATTTTAGATAGGGACACCCCTTTTACTTATCATTTCATGAAGGTGATAAAGATAGATTTGGGTACTCATGTAATTCTATGTACAACGTACCAACCATTGACAGATGTCCAGTCAGAGTGCCTGATTCATGTGATCGAGGTCATGCTTCGAGATTGCATTGTAGGTTTTCGAGGTTCTTTGGAGAAGCACAAAACTATGTTAATGTTTTATATCAACAATAGTTTTTAGGTTATTATTCATATAGAGCCTTATGAGTCCTAGTATGGTAGGCCATGTCGATCAGCCCGATATTGACTAGAAACATGAGTGGAAGTTATGCTGGGACCTTGTCATGTCCAGGAGACCACAATGCAAGTGGAGTTGATTTGGAATAGGATGCATTCTGCACAATCAAAAAATAATTCTTATTCTAATAGATAGAGACAACCTGTGGAGTTCGAGGTCGGATATTAGCTTTTACTCTGTGTCACACCAAGGATCGGAAAATGGAGGAGTAGGAGATAGGGAAATACTTCTTCAATATATAATGGGTTGTTTGAGGTTTTGGAGAGATTCAAGACATTTACCAATCTGTTACAGTTACATCAGAGGTATCGGGCTATGCATGATGTCGTACTTGTTTCCTAGCTACGACATTTCTTCTCAGACCTGTGTGATTTTTTTCAACCGGACATTGTTGAGTTAGAGGTGGTCACATCGTTCAAGGTGCATTCTATCTCGATTGTTTATCACATCATGAAGGTTCTCCATGGTTAGTATGTTCCTATAGTATGGGTGTTGTGGTGGCATAGGCGAGTACATGATTAGACATAGGATAGGGAGGCTGATGTGTGATCACAATGGCCAGAGCAGTTTGAGGAATATTATTATGTTCCTCCTTGTTAGTGAAATTTGTGTAAAATTTATTTTAAGGGTATTTTTCTTAAGAAACTGATTCTTAATTTCAATTATAGATCCTTACATTGGTTTTTTTTTTGAAAAATGGGTGAATTTGAAATATTCATAAGTACATGCCTTGTACATACGAGTACACACTATGTAATATGTTGTCGTTAGTAGCCTTGTACTAGTTGTGTAATGGACGAGTACATGGGTGTGTGTGGTCACATGAAGGACTTCAATAGAGGGGTGTCAGTTAATAAATGTTCACAGAGATCACATTATATAAACATAGTGTGTACTTTTATTTTTATTTGTTAAATCGTACCAGGGTCGGGTCTAATTCCATGAATTGTCTTCCTCTATCCCAATATCGTCCAGGAGTGACAGGGAGATATGATTCTTCTCTGAGGCTCTAATATGTCATCTATTATATGAATCAAACACATTCAGTTGCATGGGAATCCTCATCGTGAGATTTTTCCTTCATCTGGATCCTCTCCTCCTGATTTATCTTCTTTCATGAGATATTCTAGTTTTAGTTTTTTTGACATTTTAGTAGATCTACGACATTCTAGATCAATTAAAAGGATGAGGTTCAACAATATCAATCATAAAACATCGAGGTAGGTTGTTAGGGACTTTCCATAGTTGAATTTGGATTATATGTGAAAAATTGATGAATAACCTAGTTTACGATATTGCGTGTTTTGGAGATTGTTCCTAGTTTAATGCCTTTTATGATTTTCTTTCTTGAGAAAGGTGTTTGATTATGATTTATGTTTATTACGTTATTTATACATGTGTTTTCCCATGTTTTTTTGATTTTTTCCCTGGGGAATAAAACTACCTTTTATATTGATTTGTTTCCAAGGATATATTTGTTAGGACGGTGTTGATATTATGTGACATGAATGTGATATGAATTTTAGCTTCTTAGCCTTATAGTAGATGAGATTTATTTGGATACTGCATATTATTGTGATAGATTGTATTACAATGGGTTGTAAGAACCTAGTGTAGTTAGAATATTGGGGGAATTGATGTTGAGGAATTCCCCAGAGTGTCGGTTATACATTTTAGGTTGTGCGACCAAATGTGGGATGGAATATGAGTGCTCTCTATGAGTGACTGTAGTATACTGTTACCAGACCACAAGTGGGGATGGACATTGAGTGATTCTTCATAGAGACTGTAGTTATCATTAAAATACCACAGGGGGGATTTAATGTGAGTGCTTCATTAGATAGTTGTTGTCTTTGTGAAACCATAGGTGTTATACTCTAAGAACATTCCCAAAGGGATTCTTGTTAGTGATTGGATTAATAATTAATAAATTTAAATGAATTTAGTTTTCAACTATCAGAATATTTACATTTGAGTAATTCCTTCTTTATTATTTCATTTTTAATTTTCCTTGATGTATATATTCACTAACGGTTAGGCACATATATTTGGGTGGTTGCCTACTATTATTCTATTCACACCCTTTTTGGGTTGTGATTCTAGTCCTGAGAAGATTATATTGTTGTAGGTATAGATAACAGCAATCAACCATTTACTTCAGGTACATGTTTGTTCTGGAGTTGGAGAGAATGGGACCAATCATAGTATTGCAATGTAGTTATAGTTTACTTTTTTTGTTTGTACATTAGATTAGTACTATATTTTTAGAATTGTGACATGGTTGGATGCTTTCCTAGAAATATGATACATGGATCATTTACATATGTTCTCCATTTGTTTATTTTTGTTCAGTATTCAACTGTTTGTTTATTTTATGGTATTACTACTTCTGGTGGTGTATATTATTGTTATTTAACTATGTTACTCTTCCAGTGAGAAAATTGTTTCCGCACTGTCACTCCCAGGGACCTCACTATAAGTTGGAAGCCTCTAGCATTCAGAGAATTGTGCTTGGGTCCATGTGACCATCCAGGTACGGGGTACATTTGGGCGGCACCTAGAACCTTAATGATGAATGGTTCATAAAACATCTACATTGTCTCCATCATATTACTTCATAACTATACTAATTTTTTATTTTTATTACTTAATAATATTTTTAATGAACCGTGGATAATAAATAACCAAAATAATGAGATGAGAGGTTAATTAAGGATAAAACAGAGATATAAATCATATAATAATCATAAGACATAAAAAATTACATTTGAAAATCTTTTCTTGTATGTGAAAGATCATGATGTCAAATCGTGATATAAATCCTAAAATTACAAAATTATTCAATAACCATTTCCCATAAGTCATAACATAAGACATGTAATTTTTTAAATAAACATCAGTATTGAAAATAATTTAAAATTAGTAAATGAATATTTGTATGACCTTCATAGTGGACAATGTTCATTACTAAACCATGATCACTCCTCGTTCCAACTCTATATTAATTAATTGAGATCACTAACCATTACATCCCTGCATATCTCTTGAGATATAAATTGTTACCCAATTGATTGGTGGGTGATATAGGTCCCACCCATCTCAATATAACATTATTCTTACATGTTCTACCCATTCATAAATCTTTCATCATAGCATCACCTATGGAATATAATGTTTTCCTTAAACACTATTCTATAATAATCCATATAAAACAAGTGGACCTCATAAGATTCCATAATAAACACAATAATTGATTGGACAAAATGGACCTTTCGACTCAAAACATTTTTGACTTTTTTTCTTTCATGGGGTAGTAATTTACCATGTAGTCATAATCATTAATCAACTACAACCATTTTATTTGGTGCATGTTCCGATGCTTTTGAATGAAATTATACATTAAAAATTTATTATCTGTAAAAATATCAAACATTTCACCATAATGATAATTATTTCATTTCATTAAAAAAATGTTACCACAACTCAATACAAATCAAGAGTTGTGAAATTTTGCTCATGAATTTTAAATTGTCTAGAGGTATAATCTATCATAATATCAATTTTCATGACAACACATCCTATCCCTTTTAAGATGTGTCTCTATATATCATGAACTTATCTCCACTATAAGGTTGTGTGAGAATAGGTACACTGGCTAACATTTTTTATTACATTGATATTCTCTTCATATTAAACCATATACACGATCTTAACTCATTTCCATGTCAACTTGGTGAGTGGATTATATAATAATGAAAATAAATTCACAAAACATCAATAATTTAAATCCAATAAATAAAAACATTGGATACCATTTTCAATTTTTGGAATCATCCATTTTTTATAATATGAGTTTTTTTCTGAACCCACAAATATCGCAAATCTTGATTTTTTTTCCAAATAATGAAACATTGTGAATCCAAAATTCACACATCATAATTTTTAAATAAAGGACCACTTTACTGAATGTCTTCAGTATAACTATCAATTTAAATTCATATTTCTCCATAATATATTAATATAAATGAATATTTTTTATAAATACTTACAAAAATTGACCAAAAATATCTGTAAAGACATTATTTATTAGTTCCATGATGATTGAATGAGAATTAGTAAGACCAAAATGAATCACTATAAATTCCTAGTGTTTATACCATTTGTAGAATTTCTTCATTGGTATTACCTCCTTATTTAAATTAATTAATGATATTATGAATAAATATCAATCATGGAAAAGTAATGAGATCTTCATAAATGGTCAAATAAGTCTTCTATGTGGGTAATAAGATATTTATTCTTGAAATTGATCATTTTATGTTCTCTATAATCAATGAAGTGTCTCAGTGATATAACAGTATTCTTAAAATATAGAATAGGTGCACCCAAATTTGATTCATGGGTGCCTATGATTCCTTTTTCAAGATTCTCTTGGAGATTATTCTTTAATTCTTTCTAATCACTTAGGTCCATTTTGTAAGTTTTCTTGGAAATAAAAATTGCAATCATTATGAGTTATATTGAAATCACAGCCACATGATTCGAAATAAGGACTAGTAATTATTCCAGAAATATATCATCAAAATCACTTACAATATGAATATTCATAATGGTCATTTCCTCCCCAGACATATGAGATATATAACATTCATTTATCAGAATAATTTCCTATAAGATGGATGAAATTTACACTAGATGGTCATATTCAACAATGAATCAACAGATGAACATTGATTAATATGGAATATGAATTGTGACATCACTTCATTGTAAATAGATATGATCTCTATATAGAGATACCCAATCCATTCCAATAATAACAACATGTTAATCTAGAAGAAATTTCACATGATTTGAATGAAGTTACTGCCCACAAACATCAACCAGAGTAGACTTTTAATCTATTGATGAGACTGTTGGGATACTAGGAGTTGTCATAACTATCTCCAAATATAATTTTTGAGGTAATATGGTGATAAACATAGAAAATTATTTAGAAGAAATTGTCAGTGGATCCAAAATAAATTAAATATTTTCTACTTTAGAGTGGATGGTAATTGAACTTTTCACCACATCATTATCATAATCAGACTCATCAATTGTGATCTCATGTGACATTAATTTTATTATGCCTTATGAGTTTTATACATAAATCATCATCAATAAACCATGTACTAGGGGATTTATGTGAATAATGCCCAATTTCCTTTAAAATTGTATAACTGATCTGTAGGAGGTGTATTATTTGTAGTTGTTTCCCTATTTGAATCAGAATACATCAATTTCACATAACATCATCATTAACCTACCCAATGAATGTATCATCCACACATAAAACATTTATTAGTACTATTATGAAAATATACTCCATGTTTTATTCTACACATTAAGCATATGTGAAAAATCATCTTCTTTTCAGTGTGGTCTGTAGATTTTCTATTGAATTCTTTTTTATCATCTTATCAAACACATATGATGGGCATGTTTCTCAAATATAAATCTTATACATGGTGTATGTTATTGTTATTTCACAATTCTACTCTTCAAGTGATGGAATAATTTCCCCACTATCACATCCATAGCCCTCACTGTAAGTTGGCAGCCACTGGCATTTGTAAAATTATGCTTGAGTCCATCTTACCAACTAGGTATGAGGTACCTTTGGGAGGCACCCAGAACCTTAATGTTACATGGTTCATAAAACATCTACATTGTCTCCATCTTATTACTTCATAAAAAGACCAATTTTTTAGTTTTATTAATTAATAATCTTTTTCATGAACAGTGGATAAGAAATATCCAAAATTATGAGCTTAGATTATAATTAAGGAAAAAAAAGAGATATCAATCATAAAAAATAACATTTTAGAATCATTTCATGTATGTGAAAGATCATGAGGTCATGTCACAAGAAAAATCATAAAATTAACAAAATATTGAATGATCATTTCCCAAAAGTCATAACATAAGACATTGAATTTTTGGAATACACATCAGGATTGAAAAAAAAATCATATTAGTAAAGGAATATTTGTTTGACCTTCATAGTGTAAAATGATCATTACTAAAACAAGTTCACTTTTTGTTCCAACTATGTATAAATTAACTGATATCACTTCCCATTCTAGTCCTGCATATTTGTTGAGATATAAATCATTACCCTATTGATTGGTGGGTGATATAGGGCCCACCCATCTCATTATAACATAATTCTTACATGTTATAGAAAATCATAAATCATTCATCATAGAATCACCCATGAAACTAAATGGGTTCTTTAAACATCATTCAACAATAATCCATATAAAGAAATTGGACCTCAAATGATTCCATAATAAACACGATAATCGAAAGGCCAGCATGGTACTTTCGAGTGGCATTATTTTTTTCTCTTTTTTTCCATGGGTAGTAATTCACCTTTTTGTCATAATCTTTAATCAACTACAACCATTTTATTTGGAACATATTCAGTTCCTTTTGTGTGAAAATATACATTAAAAATTATTCATCAGTATAAATATAATAAATTTTACCATTAAGATAATTCTTTCATATCATTAACGAAAATATTACCGAAGCTAAATACAAATTAGGAGTTGTAAAATTTTTCTCATGGATTTTCAATTTTCACAAGGTATAATCTATCACAATATCATTTTTCATGATAATAGATCCCGTCCCTTTTAAGAAGTGTATCTATATATCATGAACCTCTCTCCACTATAAGGTTGTGTGATCATAGGTACAATGGATAAAATTGTTTTTATAACATTGAATTTCTCTTCATATTACACAATATACATGAACTTAACTCATTTCCATGTCAAAATGGTGAGTGGATTATATAATCATGAAAATAAATTCAAAAAACATCAATAATATCCGTCCAAAAATAATCATTGGATAAAAAATTTTGTTGTTGGTATAAGGCCCCAGCCTTAAACCTTACTTAATCTTGAGTTATCACAAGATTACACGTTGAGGATCTTTTTAGGTTTAGAGTTTTAGAGAATTAGATCATAAAACATGAATTACATTCCACCTATAAACAAAGTGGTTACATAAAGATATTATTTTTCATTCCCATCAATGGAAACATATTTAAAATAAACATGGATTCTTTCTTGACACTTCATTGACACTATCATCATATCATGTACCTTTCCCTTGACCTGTGAAAAACATTTCAAAAAAACTTGGGATGGGCATAAAAAGCTCAGTAAGGGATACAGAAAGAATGAAAACTGTTAGTTTTTCAAACATCAAATAAACCATATATACTCTATCAAAGTAATACTTTCACCTTCATGAAGTAGTAAAAACTCTTCACTGAATAAAGTATCATTACTTACCTTTTTGTAACCAAAGGATTACCATAAAATCCATAAAAATAACACATAACATATATAAAGGTAACTTGGGACATAAACATACTTAAGTGGAATAACCATACGGTCGACTTCCACACACATCACTTAATGGAATAGCCATACAACCAATTTCCATACATACTTAATGGAATAGCCATACGGCCGAATTCCATACCCAATGCATTGGAGATTATAACGTAACCACCCATCCTGGTATTCACGGAACCACCCGTCATATGGTTTATAACGTAACCACCTGTTAAAATGTCCAAGTACCAGTATAAAATCATAAAACATAAAACCAATATAAAGGAATGATAACATTTCCACATTTCAATCACAATATATCATAAATATATTGACATAATAGAATAATTTTTCAAAACCATTATCAATACCAAAATACATAAAAGAGTATACGTTATTTATTTTATTCTAAAAACATTACGGCTTGTTGAGAAAGCCAAAGACCAAATAATACTCGCGGCGGCGGAAAAGGTCGTTGTCGCCGCGTACGTTAAAAGAAACATTCCTTTTTGTTGTTTTGTAAAACGCTTCATAGAAAAAGATTCCTTTTGTATAAAAGTAAAATTCAAAGGGGTTTATACACCATATAAAAGAAAGTTGTGTATAAAACGAAATATGCCTCAATGAAAGGAGATTGAGACGAAGTCCCTTACCTCGGGTCCGACTTGACTCGATCGTTCTTTAACGTCCTTTAAAAGTGTAACTCCTTTTGATTTGAGCCTAAAGGCTTCCTTTGAAAGGATTCTGCCCAAAGGGAATCCTCTAGGATGAGGAGAGGGATTTGGAGAGAGTAAATGGGTAGGGTTTGGCCGAGACAAAGGCTTGAGGAGTGTGTGAAATGAGGTATAGGTGGGGGCCTTTTATAAGAGGAGAGGAGGGGCACTTTTGGAAAGTAAAGAAATATTACTTTATTTGAAAATGTGTTTCGATTTTAAAAGGTCCCACATTGATATAATTCGTGGATAAGGTGATAAGGGTTCGAAATACACTCATACAATTGGTTTTGGACATGTGTAGTTCATAGATTTGACATTATCTTTCCATTTTATTTAAATCGTTAAATAATGAGGTCATCACTGCATCATCATAATGTCATAAATAATTTAATTTATTTAATGTCTAAAAATTATAAAAAAAATACTATGATGTAGGAAATCTTTTTAGATTTCCAATGACTATTTATAATCAAAAGTCTGATCTTTATAACCCCATGTAAAAATTGTTTTCGTAAAACATATTATGTTTGTGTCATTTTTACTTTTACATTAAATAAAAAGTTATTTATGTCATTTCCCAACCAAAGTGTCTCCATGGGGTCCCCAAGTTGATCCATGGCTTTTATTGGTCGTACCTGACACAAACAATGAGGGTAGGACATGTGTCAATCTCATCTTATTTTATTAAAGCTTTATTTTTACCTTAAACTACACTAATTACCACTAATCGCGATTAAGAACTTAATAAGTTACTATTCACCAAAAAATATTATAATCTCATTGAACCACATTTTACTTCTTAATGACAACCATGTATGTCGGATTTTTGAAATTAAAAACACAATGATGGAAAAATTTCATTTAAACGGAAAATCAGTCTTTATAAGTACCACTTAGTGGTTTCACTATTCATCAAAAATTGAAGTTTTTCAGAAAATTACCAAAAATTCAACCTAAGCTATATTTGATATTACGAATTCAAAAATGAAGTCTATTTTAAAAAATTCAAAACATATAAGTCACATTAATTAATTTAAAAATTAATTCCCGCTGTCAGAGCAAATAGCGTGTTTTTATGAAACAATAAGTATCAAAAGATTGACACTAGTTTAAGTCCGATTTCAAAGTGAAATTAATTCCAACGACCACTATTGGATTTAATGGTAAAAATATTTTCTAATTTCACTTTAAAACCAATTAAAAATATAATCTAATCATAAAAATAAATTATATTAAAAAGAGGTTTTGAATTAAAATACAACATTTTACACTATTCATTAAAAAAAATGAACTTTATCAGAAAGGTACCAAAAATTTACACAAAGTAAATTTTGATGTCCTGATTCTAAAGAAGAGTTATATTTGGTCCAATATAATTTATAATATCGATCAAAACTATATTTAATGACGGTTCTCCGTCAAAAGGTGATAAGTGGACCTTTCGTGAAAATTAGGGTATAAATGCCTAAAATTGAACTCTTTCCGTATTTTAAGCCTTTATCTTTTATTGGGTAAATGTAAAAACATTTAAAACATATATAATCATATTTTAGTTATTTCTATCCATTCCCGCCAGTACCACAGCTACTCGTTAACTAACATTTAAAATAATATTATTTTATTACTTGTGTGCAACATAAGTTTTCAAAGAAACTCATCGTTGCGTACCGAGTACGCTATCGAACGTAGAAACCCCTTTTAATTAAAATTAATATTTAATTCGTAAATATTAATAAATATGAAAATTTTTTATTCTTTATTTACCTGGGATGTTACATCCTTCCCCCCTTTTGGGAATTGCGTCCTCACAATTTTATTCACTTATCAAAATAAGTGGGGGTATTTATCCCTCATAAAATTTTCAGATTCCCACGTTGCCTCTTCAATCACATGGTTTTTCCACAAAACCTTTACCTGATGAGTCACCTTATTCCGTAACACCTGCTCCCTGTGGTCAAGAATCTGGACCGGTTGTTCCTCATAAGATTGGTTCTCTTCCAGCTGAACAACCTCTGGACTCAAAACATGAGATGGATCTGGCATATACTTTCTCAATATTGAAACATGAAAAACATTGTGTACCTGAGATAAACTCGGAGGTAAATCCCCCAGGTATGCAACTGATCCAACTATCTCCAGAATTTCATATGGTCCAATAAACCTTGGACTCAGCTTTCCTTTCTTACCAAATCTCATCACACTTTTCCAAGGAGAAACCTTGAGAAAAACATGATCACCTACCTCGAAAGATAGATCCTTCCTCCAGTTATCCGCATAACTCTTCTTCCTGCTCTGAGCTATTCTCATGTGCTTATGCATCAACTGAACTTTTTCTGCTATCTCTTCTACCAATTCTGGTCCCATCAGCTTCCTTTCACCCACTTCATTCCAAAATGCTGGAGTTCGACACCGCTTCCCATATAATTCCTCAAATGGTGCCATATGTATACTGGAATGAAAACTGTTATTATATGAAAATTCAACCAAAGAAATATGTTGGTCCCAACTTCCCTGATAATCCATCGAACAAGCTCGTAGCATATCCTCCAATGTCTGAATTGTTCGTTCTGACTGCCCATATGATTGAGGATGAAAAGCTGTACTAAAATTTAATTCAGTACCCAACGACTTCTGAAGGCCTTTCCAAAAGTTAGAAGTAAACCTGGGATCACGATCCGATACAATGGAGAGAGGAAATCCATGTAACCTGACTATCTCTTTAAGATACAAACGAGAAAGTTGATCAAGAGATAAAGTATCTCGTATAGCAAGGAAATGAGCAGATTTGGTCAAGCGATCAACAATAACCCAGATTGCATTATTACCTTGAGATGTCTTCGGTAATCCCACAACAAAGTCCATGGATATATTCTCCCATTTCCACTCTAGAACTGGTAAAGGCTGAAGCATCCCTTTCGGTAACTTCCACTCTGCTTTAACCTGTTGACATGTCAAACACTTCACAGTAAAATCAGCAATGTCTCTTTTCATTCCATCCCACCAGTAATACTCCCGCAGATCTCTATACATCTTAGTACTGCCCGGATGAACTGAAAACGGAGAACTATGAGCTTCACATAACAACTCTCTATTCAACTGTGAATCACAAGGCACACACAATCTCTTCCCAAATCTCAAAACGCAATCATTATCAATGTTGAATTCAGGCAACTTACCTTTCTGAACCAGCTCTACCTTTTTCTGCAACTCACTGTCTTGCTTCTGTGCTTGCTTGATTCTATCTGATAGATATGATCTCACTGATACCTGAAAAAAAAAGAAGGACTTCCTGCACCAATAACTTCTATGCCAAATTTCATCAAATCTTTAACCAAAGGATCACGTTCCAAACGCAACATTGCTAATGAAGCATTACTTTTTTGACTCAAAGCATCAGCCACTTTATTTTCTTTTCCTGGATGGTAATGAATTGTGAAATCATAATCCTTGATTAATTCCATACATCTCCTCTGTCTCATGTTCAATTCTTTCTGAGTGAATATATACGTTAAACTTTTGTGATCAGTATATATTTCACATTTTACTCCATACAAATGATGCCTCCAAATTTTTAAAGCAAAGACAATAGCAGCTAATTCCAAATCATGTGTAGGGTAATTTACCTCATGAGTTTTCAACTGTCGTGAAGCATAAGCAATTACCTGATCATTCTATATAAGGACATAGCCAAGTCCCTTCAACAAAGCATCACTGTATATAACAAACTCACCATTCCTGGAAGGAAGTGCCAAAACTGGAGCATTCACCAATCTTCTCTTAAACTCCTGAAAACAATCATCACATTCTTTTTTCCATATGAACTTAACACCCTTACGAGTTAGCTTAGTCATTGGACTAGATAACCGTGAAAAATTTTCAACAAACCTTCGGTAGTAACCTGCCAAACCAAGAAAACTACAGATCTCGGTTACATTTGTGGGTCTTGGCTATTCATAAAAAACTTTTGTTTTAGTAGGATCAACAGTTATGCCATCTTTTTAAACAATGTGACCTAGGAAAGAAATTTGTTGTAACCAAAACTCACACTTGCTGAATTTTTCATATAGTTTCTTTTCTTTTAAGGTTTGCAAGATAACCCTTAAATGCCTTTCATGCTCCTCTTTACTTTTAGAAAACACCAAAATATCATCAATAAAAACAACCACCATTTATCACCTGATTCAACTGAGCCATTACTGCAATAAACTGTTTAGTTCTGATTCTGACCATCTCTGGTTGCTGATTCGGAAAGTCATTCTACTTTGTATGCCTTCCCTGAAAAGCTTCTCTATTTCCTTTATGAAAAACCATTCTTGACACTGAAATATCTTAGGCGAAGCAACATGGTAATCCGTAAATGCTATATCATTTCAATAATATTATAATTTAACACTTTTCTAACTCCTAAAGTTGTCTAAACCGACCTCTGATACCAACTATAAGGCTCCAGCCTTAAACCTTACTTAATATTGAGTTATCACAAGATTACATGTTGAGGATCTTTTCAGGTTTAGAGTTTTAGAGAATTAGATCATAAAACATGCATTACATTCCACCTATAAACAAAGTGGTTACATAAAGATAGTATTCTTCATTCCCATCAATGGAAACATATTTAAAATAAACATGGATTCTTTCTTGACACTTCCTTGACACTATCATCATATCATGTACCTTTCCCTTGACCTGTGAAAAACATTTCAAAAAAACTTGGGATGAGCATAAAAAGCTCATTAAGGGATACAGAAAGAATGAAAACTGTTAGTTTTTCAAACATCAAATAAACCATATATACTCTATCAAAGTAATACCTTCACCTTCATGAAGTAGTAAAAACTCTTCACTGAATAAAGTATCATTACTTACCTTTTTGTAACCAAAGGATTACCATAAAATCCATAAAAAGAACACATAACATATATAAAGGTAACTTGGGACATAAAAATACTTAAGTGGAATAACCATAATGTCGACTTCCACACATATCACTTAATGGAATAGCCATACGACCAATTTCCATACATACTTAATGGAATAGCCATACGGCCGACTTCCATACCCAATGCATTGGAGGTTATAATGTAACCACCCATCCTGGTATTCACGGAACCACCCGTCATATGGTTTATAATGTAACCACCCGTTAAAATGTCCAAGTACCAGTATAAAATCATAAAACATAAAACCAATATAAAGGAATGATAACATTTCCACATTTCAATCATAATATATCATAAATATATTGACATAATAGAATCCTTTTTCAAAACCATTTTAAATACCAAAATACATAAAAGAGTATACGGTATTTATTTTATTCTAAAAACATTACGGCTTGTTGAGAAAGCCAAAGACCAAATAATACTCACGGCGGCAGAAAAGGTCGTTGTCGCCGCGTATGTTAAAAGAAACATTCCTTTTTGTCGTTTTGTAAAACGCTTCGTAGAAAAAGATTCCTTTTGTATAAAAGTAAAAGTCAAAGGGGTTTATACAACGTATAAAATAAAGTTGTGTATAAAACGAAATATGCCTCAATGAAAGGAGATTGAGACGAAGTCCCTTACCTCGGGTCCGACTTGACTCGATCGTTCTTTAACGTCCTTTAAAAGTGTAACTCCTTTTGATTTGAGCCTAAAGGCTTCCTTTGAAAGGATTCTGCCCAAAGGGAATCCTCTAGGATGAGGAGAGGGATTTGGAGAAAGTAAATGGGCAGGGTTTGGCCGAGCCAAAGGCTTGAGGAGTGTGTGAAATGAGGTAGAGGTGGGGGCCTTTTATAAGAGGAGAGGAGGGGCACTTTTGGAAAGTAAAGAAATATTACTTTATTTGAAAATGTGTTTCGGTTTTAAAAGGTCCCACATTGATATAATTAGTGGATAAGGTGATAAGGGTTCTAAATCCACTCATCCAATTGGTTTTGGACATGTGTAGTTCATAGATTTTACATTATCTTTCCATTTTATTTAAATCGTTAAATAATGAGGTCATCGCTGCATCATCATGATGGCATAAATAATTTAATTTATTTAATGTCTAAAAATTATAAAAAAAATACTATGATGTAGGAAATATTTTTATCTTTCCAATGACTATTTATAATCAAAAATCTGATTTTTATAACCCTATGTAAAAATTGTTTTCGTAAAACATATTATGTTTGTGTCATTTTTACTTTTACATTAAATAAAACGTTATTTATGTCATTTCCCAACCAAAGTGTCTCCATGGGGTCCCCAAGTTGACCCATGGATTGTCTTGGTCGGCCATGAAACAACCAATGAGGTTATGACATGTGTCAAGCTCATCTTATTTTATTAAAGCATTATTTTTACCTTAAACTACACTAATTACCACTAATCGCGATTAAGAACTTAATAAGTTACTATTCACCAAAAAATTATTATAATCTCATTGAACCACATTTTACTTCTTAATGACAACCATGTATGTAGGAGTTTTTAAATTCAAAACACAATGATGACAAAATTTCATTTAAACGGAATATCAGTCTTTATAAGTACCACTTAGTGGTTTCACTATTCATCAAAAATTGAAGTTTTTCAGAAAATTACCGAAAATTCACCCTAAGATATATTTGATATTAAGAATTAAAAAATGAAGTCTATTTTAAAAAATTCAAAACATATAAGTCACATTAATTAATTTAATAATTAATTCCCGCTGTCAGAGCAAATAGCGTGTTTTTATGAAACAATAAGTATCGAAAGATTGACACTAGTTTAAGTCCGATTTCAAAGTGAAATTAATTCCAATGACCACTATTGGATTTAATGGTAAAAATATTTTCTAATTTCACTTTAAAACCAATTCAAAAGCTAATCTAATCATATAAATAAATTAGATTAAAAAGAGGTTTTGAATTAAAATACAACATTTTACACTATACATTAAAAAAATGAACTTTATCAGAAAGGTACCAAAAATTTACACAAAGTAAATTTTGATGTCCCGATTCTAAATAAGAGTTATATTTGGTCCAATAGAATTTATAAGATCGATCAAAACTATATTTAATGACGGTTCTCCGTCAAAAGGTGATAAGTGGACCTTTCGTGAAAATTAGGGTATAAATGCCTAAAATTGAACTCTTTCTGTATTTTAAGCCTTTATCTTTTATTGGGTAAATGTAAAAACATTTAAAAACATATATAATCATATTTTATTTATTTCTATCCATTCCCGCCAGTACCACGGCTACTCGTTAACTAACATTTAAAATAATATTATTTTATTACTTGTGTGCAACGTAAGTTTTCAAAGAAACTCATCGTTGCGTACCGAGTACGCTATCGAACGTAGAAACCCCTTTTAATTAAAATTAATATTTAATTCGTAAATATTAATAAATATGAAAATTCTTTATTCTTTATTTACCTGGGATGTTACAGTTGGTATCATCCATTTTTAATAACATTAGTTATTTGCTGGATACACAAATATCCCATATCTAGATATTTTGTTACCAAAAAATGAAAATTTTTGAATCAAAAATTCACACAAAGTAATTTTTTCATAAAGGTTAACCTTTCTGAGGGTCTTCAATACAATTATCAATTGAAATTAATATATCTCCATACTATTTGAATATAAATGAATATTTTCTATAAATACTAACAAAAATTGACATACACAATCTCTAAAGACGTTATATATTAGATCCACGATGATAACATGGGAATTTGTTAGACTAAATGATATTACTATAAATTCATAGTGTTTATAACATGTGTAGAATGTCTTCATTGGTATAACCTCCTTAATTACCATTAATTAAAGATATCACGAAATAAGATCAATCATTTATGAGTACTGAGCTCTTCATATATGGTCAAATAAGTAATCTATGTGGGTAAAGATATATTCAATCTTGAAATTGATCTTGTTAAGTTATCTAAAATCAATTTAGGGTATCAGTGATATAACATTATTCTTAACAAACTGAATATGTGCACCCAAATGTGATTCAAATTTGCCTATGAATCCCTTTTCTAGATTCTCTTGGAGATTCTTCTTAAATTTTTGATACTAAATTGGGGCCATTCTGTATGTTCTCATGAAAAGTGGAATTGTAATCAGTTTGAGTAATAATAAAATCACATCCACAAGATTCGATGGAAGGCCTTGTAATTATTTTGGAAATATATCATCAAACTCTCGTACAATATCAATATTCTTAAAAGTCATTTTCTCCCAATCTATATGAGATAGATACCCTTCATTTGTTAGAATAAATTCCCATAAGATGGATGAAATTTACACTGGATGGTCATATTCATCATTGAATCAATAGATGATCATAGATTAATATGGAATATGAAATGTGACATCACATCGTTGGAAACAGATATGAGCTCCACATATTGACACCCTACCCATTCCATGAAAAACATCATGTTTCTGTATAATAAAGTTCACATGATTTGAAGTATGATCCTTCCCACAAACATCAATCAGAGTATATTTATAATCGATTGATGTGACTGGTCGGATATTATTAGTTGTCATATCGATCTCAAAATATAATTTTGTAAGTAATATGGTGATAAACATAAAAAATTATTTAGATGAAAATTGTTAGTGGATCCAAAATCAATGAAATACTTGATACTTTAGAGTGGATGGTAAGAGATATTTTCATAACATCATTATCATATTCAAACTCATCATTTGTGATAGCATGTGACATGTATTTTTATTTGTCCTTAAGTGTTTTCGGACATCAATAATCATTAATAAACCTTGTACTAGGGGATTTATGTGAATAATGCCCCATTTCCTTTCACTTGTATAATTGATATGTAAGAGGTGTATTATTTGTAGCATTTTATTTATTTGTATCATTAGACTTTTAATAACCATAACTTTCATCATTAACATACCCAATCAACTTATCATCCACACATAAAATATTTACTAGTCCTTTTATGACAATTTACTCGATGATTCATTATACACATTGAGCACAAGTGAATACCCATCTTCATTTAAGTGTTCTCTACGGATTATCTATTGAATTCCATTTTCTCTTCTTATCAAACACATATGAAGGGTGGGTTAATCCAATATACATCTCATCCTTGTGGGAACATTTAATTATTCACTCATAGAAATTGATATCCATTATGGGTAAATATCTTTTGAATTTTTGTTTTAAGCCACTCAAGGATCAATCATTTTTACACATAGGTTGGATACCAATTATATAAGATTACCAATCATGTATTGTAATATATTTTTCATAGGTACCATATGATTCACAATCCATTTTTTTAATCTCAAGGAAATCATTTGAAATCATAATTAATGAATAAGAGGACTTTTCCTTTTGAAAAATATGTTTTTCAACTCATCCCATTCCATTTATTCAATTTCATCTCTTTTCCATGTATTCATGATAAGGTCCCAACATTGAAATAAATCACCTTCCAAATGGTAGAATGATAAGATGACTTCATCATGATTTAAAAATTGTAGAATTTAAAATATATTCATAGTGGTATTGATCTATTTTCCAGCCACTAAAGGATCAAAAGACCTGCTGAAAGATGTTGAACACTACATCATGAAGTAATCAACAAATTATTGTTCCCAACATTACCCGTTTGGATGTATTGTATGATTCATAGCTTCAAAAAGTTCTCTAAGCATGGATAATTTTTTTTTTTCATTACATATACAATAACATTTGGTTGGTTAGGAGGAAAATCAGCACATGTAATGTCACATTGAGCATTAATGTGGTTCATCAGGGTTAAAACCATTGAAAAATAATAATCATATTGTGATAAACACTAATCATAATGGAAAACAACATAATCAATAATAGAATTTAAAATTTGGACACATTATCAATGATCTTACATAAATAATGATAATTACTAAGACATTATTATTATAACCTATAGAGTGGCATAATCATAGTGTCATTTCTATATTTTTCACATCCATGTATCAAAAGGATAACTATTTCTTCCTAATGATTTGAACAATAACAACACATACATATAAAAAATAGATATTACTTATACATTTATTAATATTCATTAAAAACATAAAGAAACAATTCCATGACTATATAGGTTTTCAATCTTTAGAATATGTGAACCAAAAAAATGGTGTATAATGGCTCTGACCCTCCTGGTCCATCCCTTTTCCAAATTTTTGGTGTTTGGTGCGCCCTGGAACCATCAGGTCCGAATCCTAAGGGCTGCGTCTAGGTGACAGAATGTCATCGGAGTGACACGATTGGCGTGTCACCGATCGACATGACACAATCGGCATGACATGATTGATGTGTTACCGATCATTGTTTCATCGACCAGTGAGTCATCGATTGGGGGACACGATTGGTGTGTCAGCGATTGTCGTGACACGATCGGTGTGTCACCAATCGATGTGACACCATCGATGTGTCACCGATCAGTGTGACAGGATCTGTGGGTCACCAATGGTTGTGTCACTGATTTTTGTGATACGATCGATGTGTCACCAATCAATGTGTCACATATTAGTGTGACACGTTCGGTGTGTCACTGATCAGTTCCATAGATCCATGTCTAGTTTTTCTTCGCCAGTTTTTCCTGTAACATCGTTATATGTATTTTTACCATTTTTAATGCAGTTCAAGGCTATTTTTACCCAGGTCATCAATGTTTTAATTTCTTAAGAGTAGAGAGCCCCTCAACGGACCTAGGATATGTGTCTGTGTAATGGTTTCCTCTGTTTAAATGAAATATTTTAAAGTCACTACTATTACAGCTGTCTCCCAATAATAGTTATTAAATAACAGTTAATTCCATCACGTGTAACCACCCAACCGCATGGTGAATCCATGATCATACTTTAATGCCATGGAAAATATTGATACCCCTTTACCCCCATCCTCACCTTTATATCACACTCGCTTTCTTTCTTTTCTTATTCTTGTATATGTTCATTCTTCCCTTGGTGTGTTTGGAGTCCCCTTTCTGAGGCAAGTGGTTCGTGTGTGTTGGATCCTTACATCTTATCCCTGGTGTCCCTCACTCTCCTCCCCTAAAATTCATGCATCCCAAATTCTTGGTGTGGGGAGAGAAATGACGATCCATGATAATCCAAGTAGTGTTTTCCTTTTCCTCTCTTTACTGTGGATCATGTGGGGTGAGTATGTTATTGTTTATATGGGGATGGATGAAACCAAACATTAATGAAGATAATAAATAGACCTTTAAAGGATTAAGGGGGTATGATCAGTTTCTGTTGTACTCTTTATCCTTGTTTTTGTGTTGTGAATTGTACGAGCCTATGTCCATTGAAAATCATGGCTGTTGGTGGACTTTCCTTGCACACTAATGAACCCCTGGTTTTATGGATATTCAAGTGATTAACGTTCTTAACATAGAAATTGATTAATCACGTTAACATGTCTGATTAAATGGATGCCCAGTGGACAATAATCCCTTTGTGATCACACCAGTTAACCAAAAAGAAATAAGGAACATAATGAATGGTGTGCTTGATTCTGGAAACCCCTTGCCCTGTTTAGTAGTATGGGTGGTTGATCTTCTTGGATATTGTGGGGTGATATGGATGGGTATTGGATGCCTTGTTGTTGTACAATTGATGGTCTAGGATTTGAGGTTGTGTGGGGCTGTATCTTGAGGCTTGTTTTGGTTCCAGCACTTTGAGGGATTTCATGAATCACTTCGTTGTTGTAACATTACAATAGAACCGGATGTGAATGCTCAATTTGTTGTTTGGATGGTTCCTCTTTCCCTTATTTGTGGCTATGCCTGTTATTTTACCAATAGTGAAGAATTTACTTAAATGGAATCACTTGAACATGAAACCAAGAATGGGTTCAATGGGGAATTCGTTCTGGGAATGAGTTATGACTTGGCTATGAGTGGGGTGCCTTTTTATGAACAAATAGTAATGAGGTTATTCGTGCATAGGTTTGTTTGAAACCCTAGGTTGGGGTGAGTTATTTTTACATATGTATATAATTTTAGTTATTATGTTTTTTATTTTCACCCCACCCATGTTGAGCACATTGTGCCAAACACCCCCATTTCATGGGGAGGGTGTTTTCCCCAACACTCCAATTAGTGTCTGGTTATTATCACCTTTTATTCTACCTTTTCCAAATATCCCAAGACTCCTTGGGTAGGTTGTGACGGACTGAGGTCCATTATAGCCCAATATTCTTAGGGCATGGTAGTTGTTGTGGTGGGCACATGTGTGTGCGGGCAGGATGTTCCCAAGTGTCATCGGGAAGTTTCCCAGGTGTCTTCGGGTGTGGCGGTATTTGTTCTGGACCAGGTGTTTGCGGGTGTGGTTATGTTTGGATATGTTATCCCTTGTGTTTGTGGGTGGGATGTGTGGTAGTGATGGCCCAGTTGTGTGCGGGTAGGGTGTGGTAGTGGGAATAGATTCATAATAGTGGGGGAGGTCTGAAGCATATGATCTTTTCAATAACCAGTGGGAAAGTGGTGCGGGGTACCCAAACATCGATGTGTTATTACTACTACATTACTTGACTCGCGTTATTTTGGGAGTGCACCTTGGTGATGTTTGGGTGGATAGTTTTCCATGATATAGGTTTTGGTTTTCACATTTATCATAGGGCCTAAGAATACCTCTACACATTTTCACGTGAGTCTTGACCTTCCCTACTATGTATACTTATATGCTCACCCCACATATATAAAACTGTTTTCAGGTTTCCAGGCTGACATCAGTGATCGTGCAAGATTCTACTTGTTCGGATGTTGGGACAGTTGTTGTTGTTGTTTTCTTTGGTTTTCTTTGGTA
This sequence comes from Viscum album, assembly GCA_963277665.1. NCBI lineage: Eukaryota > Viridiplantae > Streptophyta > Magnoliopsida > Santalales > Viscaceae > Viscum > Viscum album. The sequence goes on along the minus strand of OY728161.1, from coordinate 602,791,404 downwards.
CTTTCATATAGGGGTTCTCTTGTACCTTGTAGCATTTACTTTTGGAACATGCATTTGGGAATGGTTTTATTTGGATTTACTTGTACTTATACTTTTGGTGTTTTTGGGAATTACTATCTTATCTCTCGATACTATTAAATATAAAGGGCAATTCCTACCATCTTGTGTGTGATTCTATACACTTTCTTGTAGTCGCCACTCCGGGACATATTGAAGGCGGGTCTTGGGGGACATTATCTATGCTTCATCTTGAAGAAGGAAGGGGCTGGAAATCGGCCGCCCCTTCCCTCATCTTGGTGAAGGAAGGTCGTGATAGAATGGTATCTGAGTGATAGGATGAGAGAGATGATGGATTTCAGAGTTAGGAATAGTGAGGAATGCATGGGATGGTAGGGAAATAGTGTTAGGAAATCCTGGTGCATGAAATAGGCCTGGGATGACCGGATAAGACATGGGATTTTAGGGCCCCTCGAGATCTGGTGAAAGGAATATGGGCCAACCGAACGACCAAGAGAGTCAACTCTAATTGTAGTGTAGAGACAATAGGAAAGGTACATGCATCATAATGAATTTTATTCTTGTATTTCATTGGTATTTGGGTATTTAAAATGAATAATATGACTAACAAAATTTTAAAAAACAATCTTCCACACTACTCGGGCTTAGGAATTCCTTGTTTTCCTTGCAGCTATGGTGCCTGGATGACGACTGCGAGTAGTTCGGGAGATTAAGGTCCTGAAGGTTGATTTGGATGATTAGTAGAGGGATGACCAAGAAGAGTAGGATGGTCAGTGGCATAATACGCTTTGTTCCATCCAGTGACAAACCCTCGAGAATGTACGAGGGAATCACCTCTAACATAGAGATAGAAGGACAGCTAGAGGAGCTCGTGATAGCTTTCGACTTGATCTGGGCTCCGAAAGAGTACTGATTTTCTCTAGCTGTAAGCCAGATGCAGGGAGCAATGCGTCAATGGAGGAACCTCTACCTCGGGTAGAAGCGGGAGCCTGAGGTTACATGGGATGAATTCGAGAAGGAGTTCTTGGAGGAATTCCCCTCCTCCATGATGAATGATGATAAGAGGCAGGAGCTACTCTCTATCCAATAGGGGAGCATGTCAGTGGGTGAGTTGGGGATCAAGCTCAAGGTTCTCATTATCTTTGCTCTGGACCTCTTTCCGGATGAGGAGCCTCAGGCGAGACATTTGGAGGAGGCACTTCAACCTTCTCTTCAGTATGCTATTACTCCCATCACCCTGCCAACATACATGGAGGTCCAGAAGAAGGTTGATATAGTGGAAATGATGCACAAATTGGGAGGTGTTCCACGAGATGAAAACCAGTTAGGATCATTGAAGGGGAAGTCCATCAGTAGTAGGCCTCCAACATCATGACCATCTAGGTTTCGACCAGTAACGAGCAAGCCCCAACAGTTCCAGTTCTGATCTTCCGGTCCTCACCCTTTCTTTTCGTGCCCATGAACAAGATGCTTCTTTTGTGGAGGCCATGGGAACCTTCAGAACAAGTTCCTGGACCGAGTGCAGTACAATGGGAGTGGGCTGGAGCAGCACCCACTTCAATAGCAGGGACATTGAGTTCCCGCTCCTCTGAGGGAAGACGTTGTAGAAGGAGGCCGTCCTCAAGGCCCTCCACCAGGGCATGGTAGGGGAGGTGGATGACATACTAGAGGCAGAGGACCTAGGCATGGGCAGTTACACGATGCGTAGGTAGCATTTCTAGCAGTTTCAGAAGTCGTTCGAGGTACGATCAACTTGTTTAGTACTCTTCCTATTCCTTGTTCGATACACGAGCTTCACAATACTTTGTTTCACCTAGTTTAGACCGTGCTATATGTCTAGAGGCTGAGAGACTTACAATGCCCCGGGAGTTGAGTACACCAGTCGGAGGTCAGACTGACTTTTTTTTGTTTGCCGAGGGTGTAGGCTAATGGTAGGGCCACATCAGTCTATCAGAGATCTTCCACTGTTGTAGATACATCAATACGATGTCATCCTGAGCATTGAATTCTTGTTCTTTGTATTTTCCATCATTTATTACTTCTAAGGAAGGATCGTGTTTTCAAATTAGGATGATCGGCGTGTGACTTTCATCGGTGAGCAAGGCCACTAGGATGGTGACCGGTGAGTAGAGTCCCTACTTTCATTGTTAGCTGAACAGTTAGTGGAGTTGGTAGATATAAATATGGTGGAAGTCATGGATATCATCAATGAGTTTATGGATGTCTTCCATAAAAAGGTAGAGACTCTACCACCTCGGCATGATGTTGAGTTCGGGATATACTAGCAACCTGGTACCCATCCGATTTCGATGGATCCCTACCGGATGGCTCCTTCTGAGTTGTGGGAGTTGCGGATTCAGATTGACGATCTAATAAAGAATGGTTGTGTTCGACTGAGTGTGTCACCATGGGGTGCTGCAGTCTTGTTCGCGAAGAAGGCATATGGTGGTCTGAGGCTATGCATAGACTACTAGAGACTGAATCAGGTAGTGGTCAAGAACCATTACCCCCTCCCGAGGATAGATGATCTCTTTAACGAATTGAGGGGAGAAAGTTGGTTCTCAAAGATCGATCTGTGGTCAGGGTATCACCATTTGAGTGTAATGATGGGTGACATCTCAAAGACGGCCTTCAGGTGTAGGTATGTTCATATTGAGATTGTGGTCATGTCGTTTGACGTTACCAACACACCAATTGTGTTCATGGGGCTCATAAACTCTGTCTTCTGAGAATATCTGGACCGTTTCGTTGTTGTGTTTATTGACGACATCCTGATCTAATCAAGACTAGAGGAGGATCACACTGAGCCTCTAATAATGGTTTTAAGGTTCCTCTGATAGCACCAACACTATAGGAAATTGTCCAACTGTAAGTTCTTGATGCAAGGAGTGAACTTACATGGAAATGTTGTGTCTGAGTAGGGAATAGCAGTGGACCCAACGAAGGTCTAGGAAATTGTTTCATGGGAAGTACCCAAGAACGTGGTAGAAGTGAGTAGTTTCCTGGGTCTGGCAGGTTACTACTGGAATTTCATGCCCAACTTCTCCCATGTTGCGGCACCATTGACATCCTTGACCAAGAAGGACCAAGATTTCATGTTGAATAGGAAGTGTGAGGTATCTATCAGATATCTAATGGGGAAGTTGGTCATTTTTCCATTGGTGAGGTTTCCAGAAGAAGCGGTATCATATGAGGTGTTCAGTGATTCTTCGGGGCAAGGCCTAGGGTGTGTGGTGATGTAACATCAAGGGGTGATATCCTATGGGTCTAGGAAGTTACATCCCCATGAGTTTAACTATACCACCCACGATCTAGATATTGTAGTGGTTTTTTCCGCACTAATGTTATAGCATCATTACCTCGTTGGGGAGAACTTCCTACCACTTTCTCAGGGGATGGATGAGCTTAGGAAGAAAAGTCATGGTTAGAAGCCATGTTGTCTCTCTTTGAGCAGCTGGAGACGACTCCAGATTGGATGGTGATGCTCTCTATGTATATTCATCAGGATTCCACCATGAGAACGTCAGAAGTGATATCATAGCCATAACGCCAACGAGTTATGGCTTAGGATGAGTTCCAACAGACTTTCTATGACTAATTTTACCTGAAGACTTTGACGGCCGACTGGGCCTGAGATTTCATGAGTTAGGAGGAGGGTAAAAACTCACTAATGTAGTATTCTTAATGCTTCAAAAATCCTTAGTGCTAAACACCCATTATAGGGGGTGATGAGTTATTTCTGGAGAGGTATTTTGAGGATGGTCTCAACCAGGAAAGCTAATATCAGGTGAAAATCATTAGAAATACTTCCATAAATTCTATAGTCAACCCGGTGTTAATCACATAGCATAACTTGAGGGATAATGGTGCTTTGATCCACAACGTCTTGGCATAGGTAGTTGGTATTCCTCTTTCTGATAGTAGGAAGCGTCGCAAGGAGTCTATGTGTGGATATCCGAGTAGGAGAGACACTCTATAAGGTAGTCAGGTGGTCTGATGGATGTGTGGTAAGAGAGGGTATTAAAGGCCTTTTGATAGAGAGATGTAGTTGAGTTCTGATATTGTAGAATGTGGGATCATCTTCTGTGTTTCTATCAGTTTTTCATATTGGAATCTGTTGATAGGGGATCAACTATGACTCCACATTCAATAATAGGCCCATCCATTTCTCATCAATCAGGGAACTTATTTCATGTGTTCATTCCGGCAGAGGTGGAGGTCATGGTTATATTGGTGATAAAAAGGGATTTTTACAGTTGAAGGATGGATCTGGTCAGTTATCACAAAAACCACATAAGGTCATGGAACATGACATACTTTTGTGCTGGAGAAGACTTTGTAGGTGTAGGATCTCAGACTGTCTACAATTAGAGGTACAATCTCGGTTTCCTTAGTTATATAATCTTCTCTATTCGACATAGGGGATTCCCATAGTTTCATATATATTCCTATTGTGGAGAGCCTTGGTATTTGTATCTTCACTTCTGCTAATATTATGATGCATAAAACACTGTTGTGGTCTAGAACAACTAGTGTACATAATTTCAAGGAGTAACCTTTGGAGGTTGGTAGCTGTAACTTTATATTGGAACTTTTTTTCCTAGATATGATGTGATCTGAAATCATTCTCATAATGGGTTTTTTAGTTCACTTCCATGAAGTTTTTGATTTCTATCATTGTAGGGTGAGTATCACATCAATAGAGGGTCGATTGTTTCTACATAAGTGAGAATGGGATGCCCATGCGAGCAGATCTGGACCAGATTAACCCTGGTTTTGAGGTTTTATAGCCCAGATATCTTATCTATATCTTGATGAATAGGGTATTTCATAGATGGACTTCCTTCTAGTGGTCGATCATTTTAGGGATGTCATTCCAAAAGACTTTTCAATTTTACCTCTGAAACGAAATGTATATTTCTCTCTTGATCCTATTTTTGTATCAACACTAGTGTCGATAACATCTTATTTGATGGCTACAACAGAGTTTCAGGATATAAATAAATATTTGGAGAAGTTACATGAAATGTCTTTCATCTGAAACATCAATTAACATTAGGGTTCTCCTTTCATGTTTTCAAAGAAGGAATACGGTACCCCTATACATTGCGTTGATTAATGGAAGATAAAAATGTTGATTGTAAAAAAATTATATCATTTCCTAATAATTGATGAATCTTGGATCAGATTTGAGGATCCAGGGTGTTCTCAAAGATTAACACGGGATCTGGTTATCATCAGTTGTGCGGTGGACCATCAGATATATCTCTTACATCCTTTAGAAGTAGGTATGTTCTAGAAGAGTTTGTGGTGATGTCGTTTGGTCTCATAAATGTGACTGTAGTTTTCATTGCATTGATGAATCGAGTGTTCCAAACATAATTGGATTCTTTTGAGGTAGTATTCGTGGATGATATCTTGGTGTATTTTCACAATCGAAACAACCATTCCAAAAATTATGATATCATTTTGAGTACACAGAGGTAGAATTTGTTATATGATAATATCTCAATATGGAACTTTTGGATGAACTAGATTCACTTCATGGGTCATGTTATCTCAGAGACAAGAGTATCAGTAGACCTAGAGAATGTGAGAGCAATTGTTTCCTAGGAGCAATCAATGAATGTAATTGATGTGCAGTGTTTTCTAGGGGGTTCAGGTTACTAAAGTCATTTTATACATGACTATTAACTCTTATGAGCTCCAATTATGTGCTAGACTATAAAGTGTGCGACATACATGGGGGAAGATTCTTGCAATTCCGCAATTCCGGAGCTAAAAAAGAAATTGATTTCAGCATTGATCCTAGATTTTAATGAGTCGGGAAATAGGTATGATGTTTACTATGATGCATCTAGTATCGGGATGGAAGTAGTCATTATGCAGGGGGAAGGCGTCGTTGCATATAGGTTACGGCAGTTGAGGCCACATGAGAACAATTACCTGAAGTACGATATTGATTAGAAGCTTATAGCTCTATTCTCTGAGATTCATTTGGAGGTTCATGAAAAATATGACAGATGATTCATTCTTTTTTATTTGTTACCTTTACTCTACCTGATATTGTGCTAATGAGGTAGCTATCAGATTTGATAGGCCCTTTTCTATTTCATAATGTTTTAGTAGAGGACCTTATTCCTGGATGGACCGTAGGTAGGGATGAGATTTTGTGTTTTCAAGGGCACGATTAGGTGTCATCGTACATACACAAATATGTTTTGATGGATATTCATTCCACTATTCCGGTAGTTCATCCTGGTGTCGCCAACATGAATCAAAATATACAGCATCAGTATTGGTGTCATGATAATAAGAGATATGATGCAGGTTTTGTGGTGAGGTGTTCCACTTGTCAGTAGGTGAAGCCAGAGTATTAGTGACCTGCAAGGATTTTATAGTAGTTACCATTCTCATGTAGGAATGGAATGATGTCATGATGGAATTCGTGACAGGTTTAAGAGTATGCCTCATGGGAATGGTGCAGTTTGGTGTGTCCTTTATATACTCACGAAGGTTAGACACTTCTTAATGATGAATGAGACCTTCATTATTGACGATCCTGCAAGGTTGTACATCCATGATATTTTACGTTTACATGGGGTTCCACACTCCATAATTTATTATAGGGACACCCCTTTTACTTATCGTGTCTTGCAGTGTATAAAGATAGATTTGGGTACTCATGTAATTCTATGTACAACTTACCAACCCCAGACAGATGGCTAGTTGGAGTGCATGATTCAAGAACTCGAGGACATGCTTCGAGAATGAATCATAAATTATAAATGTTCTTCAGAGAATTACATACCTCTGGTGGAGTTTTCTCACAAGAATAATATTTTTTGGTTTATTATTCATATAGAACATTTAATGACATTGTATGGTAGGCCATGTCGATCAGCCGTATGATGGATGCAAATAGGAGAGGAAGCTACGACAGACCTCATCAAGTCTATGAGACCACAAAGTAGGTGGAGTTGATTCAGAATAGAATAGATTCTTCATATTAATAGAATAATTCTTCTTCTAATAGATATATACAACCTATGGAATTTGAGGTCGGATATTAGGTTTTACTACATGTCACATAGAGGATGGGACACTTGAGGATTAAAAGATAGGGAAAACTTTCATCATGATATGATGGGTTCTTTGAGGTTTTGAATGGATTAAAGATGGTTGCCTATAAGTTTCAATTACCTTAGAGTTATTGGGATATGCATGTTGTCTTACATGTTTCCTATCTATGATATTAATTCTCAGACCTGTGCAATTTTTTTTCAACCCGAGGTTGTTAAGTTGGAGGTGGATGCATTGTTCGAGGAGCATTCTATCCGGATTGTTGATCACAACGTGAATGTTCTCCATTTTTGGTATGATCCTGTTGTTTGGGTGATGTGGTGGAATAGGAGAGTAAATTATGAGACTTATGATAGGGTGGTTGATGTGTGATGAGAATGACCATAGCCGTTTGAGTATTATTCTTATGTTCCTCCATGTTATGGAAATTGGTGGACACATTACATTAAGGGTATGTTTTTAAGAACCTTCTTCTTAATTCCAGGAAAGGATCATTATTCTGGGGTTTTTAAGAAAAATGGGTGATTCAGAAAATTCATTAGTACACTCCATGTACTTAAGAGTACACACCATGTAACTAGTTGTCACATATAGCCTTGTACTGGTCATGTAATAGCCGAGTACAAAGCTGTGTGAGGTCACCTGAAGGTCCCCTGAAGAGGGGTGTTGGTTAATGAATTTACACAGAGTTTACAATATAGGAACATAGAATATAATTTTTGTTTTATTTGTGAAATCAAACCAGTGTCGTGACTAATTCCATGAATTATCTACCCATATCCAAATCATGACCAAGAGTTACTGGGAGAGATGATTCATCTCTGAGCCTCTTATATGTATTCTATTATCCGAATAAAACACGGTCAGTTGCATTGGAATCCACATGGTGAGTTTTTTTTCCTTCACCTAGATCCTATCCTCCTGATTTCTATTCTAACATGAGATATTTTAAGATTAGTGTTTTTGATGTTTTAGTTGATCGACAACATTCTAGTCTGATTCAAAGGATGATATTCAACTGTATCGATCATACAACCTCAAGGTTGGTTTTTTGTTCCATTCCAGAGTTGACTTTGGATTATATGTGAAAAAATTAACAAATAAACTAGTTTATGATATTGTGTGTTTTGGATATTTAAACATGTTTAATGTATGCTATAATTTTTTACTTTATAAATGGTTATTATTATTATTTATGTTTATTTCCTTGTTTATAAATTTTTTCCCATGATTGTTTGATTTTGGCGATTGGGTCTAGAATTGCATGTTCATCTATTTTGTTTCCATGCCGGGATCTGTTAGGATGCATCTCATATTATGTGACATGCCTATGAAATGAATTGTTGATGATTATCCTTATAAAAACTGAGATTACATAGGCTATGATAACCTGGTGTAGTTAGAGCATAGGGGGAATTGACGTTGAGGGCTTCCCTAGAGTGTCTATTGTATATTTTAGGTTGTAAGACCATAAGAGGAATTGACTATGTATTCTCCATCAGAGAGTCAGTAGTACACCGTTATGAGACATCAAGGGGGGGGGGGTGAATGGATGTTCAGTGCTTCTTCATAGACTCTGTTGTTATCGATAAAAGACCATAAAGGGGATTCACTATGAGTGCTTCCTCAGATAGTCATTGTCTTTGTGAAACAAGAAGTGTTATACTCTATGAACACTCCCAGAGGGTTTCTTATTAGTTACTGGTTGAATAATTAGTAAATTTAAATTAATGTAGTTTTCAACTGTCAAAATATTTACTTTTGAGTAATTCCTTCATTATTACTTCATTTTTCATTTTTCTTGCTATATATATTCACTGACAGTTAAAGAAAGATATTTGGGTGGTTTCCTATTAGGATTCGTCTCACACCCTATTTGGGTTGTGATTTTGGTCCCAAATAGATTATTTTGTTGTCGGTATATATAAGAGAAAGCACCATTCTACATTAGGAAATTGATTGTTCTAGAGTTGGGGATAATCAGACCATGTTGAGCATTTCAATGATGTTGTAGTTTACTTGCTTTCATTGTACTTTGGTTTAGTACTGTTTTTATAGAATTGTGAAATGGTTGGATAATTTCCTAGAAATATGATACATGAATCATTTACATATTTGGTGATACTTTTCCATTAACTGTGGATAATAAATATAAAAAATATGGAGATTGAAAGATAATTATGGATAAAAACTAGATATGAATCATATAATAATCATAAGAAATAAAAAATAACATATGAAAATCTTATCCTATATGTGAAAGATCATGATGTCATGCCACGAGATAAGTCATAAAATTACCAAAATAATAAATGACCATTTTACCAAATGTGATAAAATGAGACATGGAATTTTTGGAATACACATCAGTATTGAAAATTATTTCATATTAGTAAAGGAAATTTTGTATGACCATCATTATGGACAATGTTCATTACTAAACTAGGCTCACTCCTCATTCAATCTCTAAATTAATTAACTGAGATCACTTCCAATTCCAGCCCTGCATAGTTTTTGAGATAGAAATATTTACCCAATGAATTGGTGGGTGATATAGGTCCCACCAATATCTTTATAACATCATTCTTACATGTTCCACCAAAACATAAATCCTTCATCATAGCATCACCTAAGTAATAGAATGGGTTCCTTGAACATCATTCTACAATAATCCATATAAAATTAGTGGACCTCATATGATTCCATAATAAACACAATAAAATCATATGAATAATATGGATTAACAAATTACCATATATAAATAATTTCATCTTATATGGAATGTATTTTTGATAAAATAATTGAAATTATATCTTGAGGAAAATGTCATTTCTTCTTCAATTTTTTTTTATTTTTTCAATATTCCATTCAATTTAAAACAATATATATATTTTCCTTTAAAATATTCAGAAAATATTTTAAGGTAAGATTAATTTAATCAAGTCACTATGAAAGTGGAAAAATATTTTCATTCCTTATAAGTTAAATAAGAACTTTAATCTCGTACTTCATTTGTAAGCTCAAAAAGCTACTCGTACCATAAACGACAAATGATTCATTTTCTACCATTTAAAAAAATTTCACAAATGGATGAAATTTAAATTAACACATTATAGAATGATTTAAAGAATATTTTTTGAATAAATATCTAGTAAAAATTTATTTGGAGATAAATATACTGCAATAAATAAATATGAAAAAAACACCAACATATATTAAGGAAATTACAAAATTATCCCTTACCTTTTGTATGATATCCTTTGAATGTATCTGATACACATATATAATGTTTTAGATAATGTCATCAAATGATTCCAGAATAATAGTTATTTTTATGATATCATATATGATCAAATTATCATCCATTTTTTAGCGAGATTATTAATCATCCTTTATGTATTAATATCATTATTTTATTACGCATGTTATATTAGATAAGTCTATCTTCCTCTTATGTTTTTATATTTATATAATATATGGAATTATATTAGAAGAATATATATCATATTTATTCATTAAATTCACTTATATAATCATTATTTAATGAAGATCATGTATAATAAATCTCATCACATTATGGAGACGGTAGGCCATACATACAGAAGAGTGATGATATAATTCCCTTAATTATTAAATGGTATTGGATTATATAATGTATAATATTTATTAATAAATATCATGATATAATAATCATATATATTTAATATTTACATCATTATAGTCATCAAATTTAGGTGTTTGTGGTAAAATTATTACACTATAGAGTGTAGACAGTAAGTCATACACACGCACGCGTGGTGATTTGTTTTTCTCGTATGGCAGATATAATGTGGAATATTGTTGTTTCATTATTATAATAACATCTCAATAAATATTTTATACTACTGTTGCTACGTTGTAATGGAAAAAAATAACGAAGAGGATGTATACAAAAAATGAAATTTAAAAAATTTATTACTGGAGATTTCCTATTATCTGATGTCCTACCACTAAATCTCTTCTTCAAGAACTCGAGTTGGTATTTCATGAAAACTAGAACTTCTATAATAAATTCAAACCACATCCAAACCATCCAAAATGTACCAATTTTGATTATGATATGATATATGGAAATAATATCATCATGGAATAAAATTTAGAGACGTATTGATGTCAATTTAAAAATTAATATATTAATTAGGAATTAGTTATTATACTTTATTATTAACTAGGGTAAATAATATTTCATTATTAAAAGGCTAAAATATTTGTTTATATGATATAAATTAGACTATATATAAATATCATAGAACAATATAGACCATATCATATCAATTCTATATTTTTCAAAAAAGTTTTATGATTTTCAAATAATTTAATAAAAAATTACATTGAAAAATAATCAATATTTTCAATTTTGAAACTGTTCAGTTCATTGATTTTTAATTATATTTAAATAAAAATTTATCTATGAATGAAATATAATATTATTTTTTGTTGATTTATATGTCCTCTGTATAATTTATTTCACATATTAATTATCCCAAATTATATTTCTTTTAATATTTTTAATAATGTTTATTTGATATTTCCAATAACGAAATAATTACTAAAATAGTGTTGTCTAATTATTTATCATTCTTATTAAATGATTAAAAATAAAAAATAAAATACAACAATGAATCTAAATATAATATATTTCATAAGATTACCTATAGTAAAATATATCTTCATTAAAATACAAAAAAATGTTATATTAATAAAAATGTAAATGTGTCATGTTTTTCATAACATCAAATAAAATAATATAAGTTTCACAATAAATTATATATGTCTCCAAATTATATATAACATGACACTTGTATTATTATGGCTGAGATATGCTGGACCAATATTATTTAGAAAAGGGTTTGGGTGTTTCAAAAGGAATTATCATTTAAAAAAAAACTATATTATTGATTCATCATTAATTTAATATTTTCTACATAATTAATCTATATGCACATTTATTTCTTAAAAATTACATATAAATTTTCATGATAATTATAAAAATATTATATTTAAAATGAGTATTTATATTTCAATTAATCTTCTATATAACCTTATATTAAATATAACATAGTTATTATAATTTGAGTAAGACATATTAATATTTTTAATAAATAAAATAAAATAAATGTCTTAATATCATCCAAGAGGATTCCATTGAATACCATTTTGACTAATAGATGATTTATATTGAAACCTACACATTAAATGATATATGGAATAGTGTGATAGTATTTTAATAATAATATTGTAATCCTTAATTACCATATATACCCTTTTACCAGATTAATATTAATTACTGATAATAATATTTATATAACCCAAAAATAAAATAATGATATTTAAATAACTGGGAATATAGATTCCATGTATTTTAACCATTTTTAAAAGTTCAAGACCCATATATATTGGGAATTAATTTTTATTTAATCAATTCGTCGAAATGAGAGAATGATTTTGAAATGTTAAATAATTTCAAATGATTGAAATTTATTACATCTGAATTCAATGTAAAATTCATTATAGTGACCTTAATTATATTAATTGATAATAATATATTTTATTTATATTTCGAATTCATTCAATTATATAATTTTACCATAAAAATTATTTTGATTAAAAATTATGTTTTAAAATATAATTTTGTATATTTTTACTATTCCTAAAAACATAAATGTTATCAGAAAAATATTACAAAATTATTCAAATTATATTTTTTTATACCTTTTCAATAGAAAATTCTTATTTTTCCATATAATATTTTTTAATGTGTCACAATATTAATATAATCTGATTCCACATTAAATGATGAAAAAATGCCTTTTGAAAAAATATAGGTTTTATACATAAAATACCTTATGAATAAAATATCTAATGGATTAATATCAAGAATATTTGTTTAATTATATAACATATATGATTAATTAATTTCATTTACTAAATTTAATTAAAACAATTAATTAATAAAATAACAAAAATATATAATTGAATTATATTTTCATAAATAATTTGTAGTATATTGATACATAATAAATTTTCATATTTTGGTTATATATATTATTGTTAACCTAAAATCTATGTTATAATGTTCATTTTAAACTAATGGAATCTCATAGTTTGATTACACTCACAATTTTGTGCAATTGAAACTATTGAATAATTTAAAATATTTAAATAAAATATATCATAAAAACATATCAGTTTGATAGACTCGCTACATTGGACCTCTCGTTGTTGATCAGTCTCACTATTTGTTTTTCATTCAATTGACTGTTTTATGTTCTTCTATTGTTTTGAATAGATAATTTATCTTCATTCGGTTAATTTTATTTTAGTAATCTGATATTTTTATATTCCCAATTTTCAAATTCCATATTTATTTTAGAATATTTAAAATATAAAAAAATATAAAATAGAACTTTTTCTTTTTATGAAACACCTACACTCTCCCACGTTTCTCTCTTGAGCATAGTGCGACCTCTCTTCTCCCAACCTTATCCTACCAGTGCCTTCACCTAAGAATCCTGAACTGAACTTCATGGCAAGAATAAATAATACTTCTCTAACTTCTCTAATATAGTCTCTATAAGCTAAAAATATTGATGGTGATCCATGTGTTCCATCATTGGTTGAACCATTGAACCTAAGACATTTCAAGAGTATCTTTGTTCTAGAAAATTAAGTGAAAGAAAAGTTGTTTAAATCATTTATATTTGTAGTTCTCAATGTACCTCATGATCATGTCTGGTAAGAGTGGTTTTCTTCAAATTGAAGACATTTCTACCCTAGGCAGATCCATGATTGTTTCTAGTATGATGAAATTACTTTTAATTATGAGAAAAAATATTGGAAGAGAACTATATTAAATGTTCATTTATGATATTTTACAAAAAACAATGTGAAATTATTTTAGGAGTTCCTCATGAAGGATTACAAAATATTGTGCAAATTTATTCAAAATATTATTTTTCCAAAAAAGGTAGACTTTGATTATCTATTATATCAATATTTCTACATTCACAGTCTTATGAAAAGTGTAATTATTATCAATCTATGTAGGAATATCATAGTTCATTTATCTGAAATGATAAATCATTCATCATGTTCGAAATAAATTATTTATCTAAAGATTATTTCACCATTATTAATGGTGAATGTTCATGATTCTCATGATGAAGAAAATGTTTTTTATTATGATGTTTTTTTCTTTCATGATATATTTTCGTAAGAATGAAGATATTTTGGAACCTCTGGAGGAAGTAGTTTTTAACATAAAATGAGATGTTTAATGATGATTTTATCATGGTGGATTACTCCATAATATCAAGTGATGTATTTGACCTTAACATGAATCTAGATTATGTTTAATGGAACATAGATGATAATGAAAATGTAATTACAAAAGGAGTTGACAATTAATTTTTTGGATGATTTTAGTGACCATTATTTGTCACCCCGATCACCATCAATTAAATTTGGAGCTCATAGACTACACAACAAAAATCAAAAAGAGAAATATTTAATATGTTGTGATGAAATGTAATCCATGTTTTGAAGAGAGGAGATGGTCAAATGAATTTCGAAAACTGATGATGAATATGAAAATGGAGAATTAAATGATGAAGAGGTATATGAAGAAAATTAAAATATAAATTAAAAGGATGTAGACAACGATGTTGATTCTGTTGATGACGAAGACACGTACCCTGATGGTTCATGTGGAAAACATAGAAAGTGATATGTTGAGATGCTTCTAGAGATTTCTGTTTCACTAATTTTTTCTGCTAAAAAATATTATTTTATTGGTGAAGTGTTTCTAGGGGAAAAATCATTTATTTAGGGGGAAAATACCCATCTATGGAAATCAATCAAGAAATCTCAATTATTGATTATGTTGAGGCCAATACTTCTTTTGATGGTTCGAATACATCTGACTTTTCTATGGTTGAGCATGTTCCTTTCAGTTATGTTGTTGAGAAGTATGTAGTTGAATAGTTAAGGAAGAAACATCATGCAGAATAATATGGAATTGAATAGTTGGTGGATTTGGATGTTGCTAAAACCTCTTTTTAAGAGATTTTATTATTTGAGTAAGCTATGCATGAAGAAGATGATCAGACGATAGAAATGATATCATTTGGTTATGGGACAACAACTGAGTTTATAAGTATTGAACAATATATTGGTTAATTGAATATTGATGTTCAGATAGTTGAGACTCCAACTGTTATCCTTCATTCCATTGTATTTATAGTTTTTATACCTTATATAGATGTGACATCATATAATTTGATTGTTCGTATCATATTGTAATGGGATAAATTTAGTATGTGTACACCAAATGATGGTGGACCTGAGGTTAGGAATAAAGATAATCCTTATAGATTAAGGAAAGTAACCAATGATTTTAATAGACTATTTGAGTGTTTTTCTAAATTAGAGATCTTTTACCTAAGCTGATTGATCTAAATGTCCGTATTTATGTATTAAAAATAAATTACTTGTATTATTTTGGTGTAAAACTAAATTCAAATATTGACCAGTTTTTAAAGAATAAAACTCCACTCTTGATCGTGATTCTTGAGAATGATGAAATATATATCATTGAGTTTGTGATTAAACACATACAAACTAGGATTATTCATTACACCCAATTAAATAATATTGAAAATATGAGGATAATTAATGAGTTTTATTCTGCTTAATCTATAATGGAATAGATGAATTCCTCTTTCACTATATCATTGCATGATATTATAAAATGTTATGAGATTGTATCCCCAAACACTTATACCTCAACATATCCCCCTAAGGATGATGTTTTTTCAATCAAAAACATTTATATAGTGGTTTTTTTGTTTCATTATTTTATTATTCTAGTGGAGAACATGTCATATCATTGGATATTTTGAGGAAATTTCAGCACCACATCGGCCAAGAAAATGTGACGATAAAGATTTATGCCAAGGAAAATACCTAAGATAACTAATCTATCACCAAGGCTATCAAATTATATCTCTATAGTATTTATACCAATAATTCCATTAATTAAGACATCATATTTTTTGTGGAAAAAATGAGAATTCCCTTGTTACTCAAGCCATTAAAAAAAAAAGAAAAGAAACTGAAGGGGATGAAATTAGTGTTAAATAAAATTTTGGAAAAAAGGTTATTTCTTCATTGTAATGTAATTTCATGGATAAATATTTATGTATTCCATCATCGTAAATAAATAGTTTATCCATGTGTATGTAGTGGATATTTTGGATCAACAATTCATTCGTATTTCTCCATATCATTCAATCACACCCGGAGTGACCATAGATTTACTCGAACATTTGGATTCGAGGTTGATCCAACCCATCTAAACTCTATCCTTATACACAAATAAATTGAGGTATATCAAAAGTAATGTCTTGATCCAAGGATTCTAGAACCGCAGAGGAGTCCTCAAACGGATGCTCATAGCTCATGTTATAGATGAATGCATAAAAGGGGTGAAAATGAGTCCGAGTCCGGTCCGAATTGGTTGGACCGACCCGGCCCGACCCATCCTGGGCTGAACGAACCCTGTTCGAGTGAACCCTACCCTAGGTATGATCCAACACGATGGGTCAGTCCTTTCCTGATGGGTCCAGCCCCGCCCGCCGGTATGACCCGACCTGCTGGGTCTGGCCCAGGCCATCAGTGCAACCTAGCCGGCTGGGCAGCCCGTGCTGGGCGGTCTCCTCGGCTCGCCAACTGGCCAAATGGCTAGCCTCTTCCGCGCGGCACTGTCGCGCGTCATGCCTTCACCAGTGGAAGTTAGTGAGCCGGCCACAACTCCATCACTATCGCGACCTTGTGACGTGGCCCCTACATGCCGGGCGGAGCAGACGTGCTCTACCACTACCGTCACGCTGCCGGTCGTGCGACGACCACTGCCCTCGCTTCGCCATGGCCGACAAGCCTTAACAAATATCTGGTGTCGTGGTTGCACTGCTGCCATATTCTCGGCCGACCAGAGTCCCGACGACGTTCCACGGGTCACCGGGTGCGCCCCAGTGTCATGTTATTCATTCCCTAGACTACGACACTCATCATGGGATGTCACCATTGATTTAAAACCACCATAATCCAAAATGGTTTCTAAGAGGTCGGGCCATGTTCGTTTGGCCCGAACCCTCCACGTTAGAATGGTAACAAGCAACTTGTTTGTTCTTGGATCATGAAGATTTTCCAAAATGGGTAATGGGTATTCAAAATAGCAAACCCATCCTTGTCGTTAATTATAGGAGTAGAGAGGTATAAGATGAAGTTGTTAAAGGACATCGACATTTATTGCTTCTGAAAATCCCTCTCGATCCGGGCTCGGGGTCAGTTCCTCATTCTTCATTGGAGTAGAAATGTTCTTCTTTGGTGGGGATGTTTCCCCTCAATTCTCTGAAGCTCCTTTTACAACGAAATCCTCCATCCCAAAAAAATGATGAGCCAAATTATTAAAGATAAGTGTAACAATTAATTAAATTACACAAATTTAATTAATTTTAGTTGGCACAATTTATTAATTGGAGAGTTGAGAGGTTTTCCTCCATTAAGAGGGGTTCTGGTGGTCCCCACCAACAATAATTTAAATTGGTGGTTTTAATTATTGTGTGGTCCCCACCTACATAAATTTTAAATAGAGTTTATAAAATTAAAATCAATGTTGTTATGTATTTTATTTTTATTTTCACGAAAAAAACCTGAAAAATAACATTCAACCTCATCCTACTGCGGTTGAAGTAAAAAGTCTCCTTAAGAAAATACTACTTTTTCAAGTTCACCAGTGTCCTTGGAATTCAATTCCGAGCACCGGTTCAAATGTTACAAACACCAGTATTCACGTTTAATAAACGTACATGAAACTATGTTCAGAAATTCATTGCAGGCACACCGGTCCTCATAATCACTCACTGTCAATTTTCAAAATAAAAAAAATTACATTGAAAATATGGGTTGTTATTGGATCACCACCTTAGGCAAACAGAAGTGCCGGATGACATTTTACATCAAGAATATCAATCCAAAGTCCAAATTGAATGTCGTCAGATGCATTTGAACCCAATCTCTAATCTATTAATTCCTCATGTGTTGTTCATAATTTTTTAAACTCTCTAATGTGTAATTTGAGGGAGATTTGTTATCATCATTTTGTAGATCTACGTCGTTGTAGCATTAATTTGGTTTTAAGGATGGTGGATGAGTGTCATACTACAATGAGGTGGGTTGTCTTGTGCCTTTCACTCAATATCGTGTTGTTTGTATGTTTTGTGAGCCCTTTTCACGTGTTTAGGGTTTATAAATGAATGAAAATTGACCTATGTTGTTTTATAATGATTAAGTGGTCATGAATTGAATTTATAAAATCATTTTCTAGATTCATGGGTTGATTTAGGTCCACCCCATTTGTGTGTTTCCCTCGAATGACCATTTTTTCTAGTTTGGATGAGTTTTCCTATGAAGCGTGAATTTATTTCCCTTATGGGGTTTCTAATTTTTGTTTACATTTATAATAAAATTGAAATTTTAATAAATTTTGACTGATTTGATTAACAGTTTTGGATTATTTGTTTCCATTTTCCCCATGATGTTCCAACTATCATTTAAACCTTGTGTTAGTTTAATTCAATTGTTTCTTACTATATAAGATTTCCATGTTAGTTGTTATAATGATAAAATTTTATACAATATTTTACTTGTGTAGTATATTATTCTAAAATTATGATACAATGGTCTCGACCCTATCAACTACTATGTCTGAGGATGAAATTGTTTTATGCCTACAGCCACAAATTTTGTTTTTCCAACATTTGAGTATTTTTTATGCCTATTAGTGAGGATTGGTTATGCTGGTGGGTGGAGTTTTTTATACTTCTAGAAAGTGGATGAGTTGAATATCAAAAAGAAATAACTCATTTAGTGTCTTCCAAGTCAAATAACATGATTGGACTCAGTCTTCTATTTAATTATTTATATAGGCTTCTGAGGTATCTGTTGAGTATCCTTTCTCCGAGGGATTGACAGGTTCACGTCAGATATTAAGAATAATATAAATCAATGTAATTGAATGGTTTAACTAAACATGGTGATTGAAAATGGACAAAAAGACTTGTAGGAATATTTATTTCTGAGTACATCCTACATTACATATTTTCTTTTTTGTACACCACTTGTTGCATATACTAACTGATCGATAGCTATAGAACATGAGTAGTTCCCTAATGGGAATTATTTCTCACACCCTGTATGGGTAATGATTTTGGTCCCAAACAGATTTTATATTTGAATGTTTCGATAAGGTAAGGAACCCTTCTATAGGTACATTAGATGTTGATTAGGATCTGTAGAGAATGGGAACATTCCAAGTCTTATTATTCTTTATAGTTTCCATTTTTTCAATTTTGTTTGCATCATATATTGATTATTTATTTAGTGTACTGATTTTGTAATCTTTTTACAAAAAATGGAATGTTTCATTATCTTTTGTATGGAATGATGCTTGGTTATTTAAAATATGATTATTATATTGTTTATTACGGTTGTATGTTGTTTACTGCTTCCAATATTTTTATATTATTTATTCTATTGTGTTTCACTATGATAAATGAGTCATAGTTTCCCCACTATCACACCCTTAGTTGTCACTATTAGTTTGAATCATATGGAGTCTGTGGAAATGTTCTGCATGCCATGTGGACAATTAGTTATAGGGCACCATTTAATTTGAATCCATATTAGGGACGTTTTAATGTTGCCTCAGAATAATTCCATCAGGGATTACATTTTTATTTGGTAATTATATAATGGAAAAAAATTTGGTAATTAGTTGTTCCTGGGAGTAGCTTCCCCGTTTATAGGAAAAATAAATTTACCTTGAATGAAATTGTAATTTATAGATTTTGAGTTATTACAATTGATTCGATTTCAACGTTGGGTGATGCACTTGTTTGGTCATTAATTTTTAGTTAATAGTAACGAAAAGGGGGATAATGATGTCCAAGGCTAGCATTTGTCCTGTTATAGGATGTGACTATGAACAACACACTGTTTACATATTGGTACATGTTGTGTCTTTTCAGATATGTGCCATGTATCCTAGTTTGTGGCCAAGTAATGGTATGGCTAGAAACTATACCAACCCAATGTGTAGCCTCAATTACATTCGATGTAATTATATTAATGATTGAATTGGCCAGTTTTATCATTTTTTCATCATATGGATGGGGGTCTCACCTCATATGCGAACATCAACACAGGAGGAGATATTCTCTCCAGAATCTCTATATGAACACTGAATCGAATGCATTCATATGCATTTGAACCCAATCAGTAATTTATCATTTTGTCTTGATGTGTTCTTCATGTTTATACTCTAAAATATGTTAATTAATATTGATAGTTTATCGTCGTTTTACAAATCTACATTGTTGAATCTATAAATTTAGGTTAGTGCTAGATTAGGATATTCATATTACGATGAGGTAGGTGGTATTGTGCCATTCTCTCAATATTTAGTTGTTTATATGAGATGTGGAACCGTTCAATCATTTTTAGGGTGTGTACAAGATTGAAATTGACCTTTTCTCATACTGATGAATATGTCATAAAATTATATTAATTTATTATTGTTCGATCTTGTTGGTTTGATTAAGGGACACCTCGTGAGTGTGTTTACCTTGAATGACATATTTTTTTTCTCTATGGCCAATGATTCCAACGAGGAATGCATTCTCTAAAATTATGGGGTTCCTATATAGGAATTAAATTGATAATGGGATATAAATTTTTATAAATTGTGATTTATTTTATTAAGTGATTTGGATTAGTGATTTCCCATTTCATCATGATATTCCATCTATCATTTAAGACATGTGATACTTTAACTCAGTTGTTTCGTTGTATGTACGTTGCTCAAGTGAGTTGTTATTATGTTCACATGTAATAATGTAATTTAAATGAGTTTTCTATTATGCTAAAATGCTGATACATTAGGCTTGACCCTTTCGACTACTTTTCTAGAGGATGAGGATTTGGAATTATTTCATACAATAATTTGTTATGCAAGTGAGATAGGATTTGTTATGCAGTGGGAGAGGATTAGTTATGGTTGTGGGTGGGTTATTCAATGCCTGGAAGAAATATGTTGAGCTATGTATCAAAATTAAATAACATATGTCACATCTTCTAATATAAAGAACATGATTGGATTTGGTCTTCACATTACTCTTTTAGATGGGCTTATAAGGTATCTTTTATAAATCCTTTATATGGGGGATTGATGGTCTTTGGTGGGATCTCAATAATTATATAACTCAATGTAATTTAATATATGAACTAATAATAATGAATGATATTTGAAAATAAGAAATGTAGGATAGCTTGAATCTGAGTAAATAATAATTTACATATTTTTCTTTTTTCACACTACTTGTTTTTTATACTCACAGATAGATATGCACTGAAAATGGGTGGTTTCCTAATGTGATTTATTTCCCACAATTAGTTTGGTTCATGAATTTGGGACCAAATAAAATTTTTTGTTTTAGGAGTTTATAAGGGAATGCACCCTTGTACAAGTAACAGATATGCTATTTTGGTGAAAAAGAGAATGGGAGCGAGTTGAGGCATGCGATGTATCATAATTTCCATTTTTTATTTTTCATTTTGATCATATACTGGGTATTGATTTAGTGTATTTGTTTTTTATATTTTATTATATCCTATGAAATTCTACATCATCTTTTGTATGTTATGATGAATTGTTGTTTACCTTATCAGTATTCCACTATTTATTTCACTTGTTTATTGTTTACTGATTCTATAATAGTAATATTTTTATTCAGTTGTGTTACAATCTACCAATGAGGGCATAGTTTCGCAACTATCTAACCCTAGGCTACGACTACTAGTCGAAATCCCCCGGTTTTGGTGTAAATGCACTTGAGTCCATATGACCAACCGGGTACAGAGCCCCAGTTGAGAGGAACCCAGATTTGAGATGTTACATGGATGATCATAAAAAAGTTATGTTCATGAAAAGAATAAATCTCCGATGATTTATAAGACCATCTGTTCTGTTGAAAAATATGTTTTAAGATAATTCCTTTTGAGAATCATTATCCTAGAGATGGTCTATTTATTTAAATTTTAATAAAATAAGAAAATATAATTAAATTATTTAAAAAAAAATCATTCGCATAATATCAATATTTGTTTGTGCCATTATTGATTTCAAAATCACCTCTTAAACTATGGGATGGAGGTGATTTTTTTATTCCATATGTACAAATAGGCCATGAGATCCATACAAATAATCATATTTTTTTATCTAAACTTATCAAAACAAAACAATTATCATAAGTCATCTAATATGGCTAAATCATAATTTTGTGCTTTAACACATTAATCCATGAAATATCATTTGAATATTATCTTAATAAATTTTAAAAAATTATTAATCTTGTAACCATCAATTATAGGTTATGGGACTATCCTTTTGCTAATATAATATCAAAAAATATTTTATTGAACTATAATACATCTAGTGGGAGAAAATTACATTAAAATTCACCAAAGGATAGACAATATGATTTTCATAGGTCATAATCAAACCAATTGAAATTTTATATTCCCATATAAGGATAGAAGGATTAGTGTCCTATAATTATCATTATTCAATTCAACCATTATGATAGAAAAAATATTTTTTTCTTTTTCCATTTTCCTCATATTTTGTTCTAGATTATCATTCATAATCATCCATGGATTGGGGTTTTGATTTTCATAGTTCCCAATATCCCTAAAATTGAATAACTAGAGTGTGGAAGGTTCATTATTTGAATCATTCTTTTTTCACATTATTAGATGAATTAATTTAAGAAATTTAGAAATAAAATTCCTGGTGACCATACATTTCACACTTAAAACATTTAATAGAATCCTTAAGATAATTTACTCCATGTTTACTTCCACACATAGAGAGTAAATAAAAGTGAGTATTTTTTATGGTTTTTAAACTTTTATTTAAACACCATATTCCTTTAATTAAAAACCATGAGGATGATATGTGACTATAACCTCCATATAAACATTTATTTCATAAACTAGAATCTCTTCATACACACTTATTTCTACTATAGATAACACCATTATAATACATGGAATTAAGCAACTGATGAATTGTTTAAACTTTCATTCTTCTTGGACTCAAATTCCAGAATCATAACACACTTGTCTTGTAAAATTATCCTCACACGTACCAGTAGATTCATCATCTATTTTATATAACTGAAGGATTTCTTTTTCATACATCATACAATGAACATAGTGAATGTACATATATATAAATAAGTGACTTATATCATCACAATCCATGGATTAAATTTCATATTTCTTACTTGTATTCTTGAAAATAGTCCACTACTGGTCTGATTTTCCATCTAATAGATAAACATTCAGAATGAAAATCTCATTTATTGAAAATTGTAGAAGAAAGAATATCTATTTAGTGGAAGTATTAAATTGTTTATAAATAAGTGTATCATAGGAAAAATTGAAAGAAATATATTTTCCCTCATGATGGAATAAAAAAATTCCCTCTCCTCTACTCATTTGGATCTCCAGTATGATTAATAGATTGAGAAATATATTTGAGCATAACAACAAGGTTTTTCATTCCATGTCTAGTAGAATTCAGATTGTTTGGAGAACACAATTTTTATTGTCCATGAAAGTCCCCATTAATGAAGTTCATTTAGGTTATATACACTGACTAATAGTAAAAATAATAGAGTAACAAAAAATTATCATAGTTAGTAACCACATAATCAAGGAAAAACACTTATGTTATATATAAATTATGATAACCTCTATAATTTATAAAAAAATAGGTTTATATTTTTTATTCATTGAAAAATTTCATTTCAATCCATCATGATTGTTTTTGAAGAGTATATAAATTACAAAATCATTCCCCCCAATCCCAGAGTTTCAATGTAGGTTTACAGTAAGGCCCATTTTTGTGGACCAGTTCACGATTGAGTATAGATCAATATAGTGTCTTTTGGGTTATTACACCTATGTACATCTATTTCTGAGCCACATACACTTTTAGTATACAGATATGGATTTATTTATAGGAAACCAATCTCTCTATCAATTTCAAAATTTACAATAAATGTTTCTTTACATTTCTTCATCCTTAGAATTATCCATAGGAATATCATTAGTTTTCATACTATGGATTTGTCATCCATTTTTAAACATTCATACAAAAAAATTTCTCTGATACCAAATTTTATGATCATTTCATTGAATACCTTAATAATACATCATTTTCATTTCTGTATAGAATAATAAATTACACAACAAATACCCAATGACTATACTACTATAGTGCATTTGGAAACATACCAAAAAAAGCATCAGTACGTAAGTGATCTACATTGTCATCCACGAGTCTATTAATAATAATCACCCCTCTTAGATATATCATACATAAAAAATATCTTCATACACTATGGAACTAAATGATAAAAATGAGTTCAGCTCAGAATCTATACAGTGGTAAACAAAAAAGATGTGATAGAATTAACTTGTGCGTAATGGTATTAGAACATGATCATGAAATTATAAATTCCTACACTATATAAAAATTTCATAAAAATGAGTTAGGCCATAAATATTTTTATTTAAAAAGACATGAATCATATAGTAAGACGAAAAATATCCCACAAAATCATAAAATAGATTATAGACATGGAATTTTTGATGACACATAATAATATAAAATGGATTCCATAGTAGTAAATTCAACACATCCAATGAAATCATAATAGTATATCTTCACTCTCCATGCACTATTGGTAGTCATATTTCACTCACATGATCATCTTAGAAGTCAATATCACTCCCAAATCCATCTTAATAGATAAATCCCATTATTAATTTAGTACTCTTCCAATTCCATCCATTTTTATATCATTAGGTATAAATCGATACCCAATGAAATGTGGGGAGATATAGTTCCCACTAATCTCATAATTACATCATTTATAAGTGTGTAACTATATCTTATAAATTCATCATATCATAATTTAATAATGTTAATGGGTATCGTAAACATGTAATAATATTATATGCTCTTTAAAAGTGAGTGGATTCAAATTCAACATATCAAATTGTAATCGATGAAAATAAGTGAATTTTAGAGATATATAACTCATGAATGTATAATTTTTTTTATAAAAATATAACTTCTAAACGAGACAACATATAAACCAATTTGGAAATAATATAAAATAATTTATAATAAATTTTGATAATCATTTTATTTGTAAAAATTTATCATATTTAGAAAACACAGATAACTCCATTTCTTTAGAAAAATAGAAATAATCCTTGAAATTAATTTATGAAAACAATTTTTTTGAAAATGAATATTTATAACATTTTTTTAAAAAAAATTAGTTAAAATACATTTAAATTTTATATAATAATCTTTTAAAAAAATTAAATACATTTATTTAAAAATAAAATTTTGAAAACACATAAAGAACGATTTGAAAATCATATAAAATACGTTTTAAATTTACAGCCGTTTTTTTGAAAAACCTTTATCATTGAAGATGATTTTATAATAAATGAATGTACTAGGTATTAATAAAATCACTTCTATTACAAATTAATATATTAAAATTTACAATGAATCATGAAATTAATGATAGCCATGATGTTAAAAAATGGGAATGTTATATCCATGGAAAAAACATGATTAATGGATTGGAAACCCTTAATATGATCTGAATGATGTGAAATTGAAGATATGGAAATCTAGTGAATGATATGGAAAGAGTAAATGTGATAGTACTAATTATCATATAATTGGATAACTATATGTATACAAAGTCGTTTACACTCTCAGTGGTGGAGTTTTAAAAATTTTATTTCAATATTATGTCCTCTAATTTTTATATTATTAAATGAACATGGAATGATTTATGTTTCTAATAATGTTTTAAGGTAAATCATTTTAGTAACATGTTTTAATAAAATAATGCATAAAGAAATTATGATGATTGGTATGTGACAAAAAAAACCAACATCATTTTTTGAGGGAATTAACGATAAGTTTATTTTTGAAATTTATTGCCATGATTTAGATATTTTTCTCATTTTTATCTTTTATAATGGTCAAAAGGTTATCAATTTATAAAATGTATTAATATAATCATTGGATGATTCTTTTTAGATTAATATATTACTTCGCCATATGATAATTTATGTGTGGTGGATAAATTATTAAAACAACATTTAGGATGATAACTAGAGATATAATGAATAATATAACTATATCTAATGGATAATATGATCTATTAATGCTTCAGGAAATACCAATTCACTATCATTACTTGAAGTAAGAGATGACATGGAAATTTAGGAATTCACAACCAATGGTTGTGGTTGATCTTATACAATGAAATGAAATCAAGAATGTATATCATATTTTGAATATTACATCAACTATATGAAATGGTCCTTGAAGAAAAAATGACTATTATATTCTTTTCTAATGGGTAAATGGTCTTTTAACTTATCACAAATTTATGGCTATGTGATTTTTAACATTCAACTGAACTTGTTCTCTATAACTCTTTATTAGTCCTTGGTATTTTGTTTTCACATCTATATAAATATTTTAATTTACCAATATTGTTCTCTATATATGGAAACATGGTTATGTGTTACATCATGTAAAAGTCATTCATCCCAATTTAACATTTTATGGGACATCATATTACTCATTTTTATGATGCTGGATTCAAGAAATTAATTTCAATATGTTAAAATTTTGATTAAGAAGCCCAATTATAAGTGATAAATTAATTTTATGTGGTGTATAATGTAACATAGTTATATTTTATGAAATAGTTTTATTAAATAAATTTAATTTATTTAATATAATTTGTTACACATAACAATGAGTTACTTTGATATCTTCTGTTGCAAGCAAGACCGTGTTTTACAATTTAATAATATATTATCAATATTGTTATTTAATATAATAGTAATCACATAAAAATTGAAATGGATGATATAAATAGGATTAAATAAATTCATAAAATCTATGTTTTACAATACTATAAATTTAATGAACTTGTTCTCAATTAATTATGAAATAATATAAAGATAACTCATGATAAATGAATTGATTTTATGGAATTTTTTTATTAATTTAACATTGTTTAATATTAATAATATATATTATTCACTATAAATTAATTATTATACATAAATTTATGTACTTTTTATTCAATAAAATGTATCAAATTTATCCAATAGGCATGCTATGCATAAGAAAAGAAAAAATATAATATAATTCTTCAATTCTATTATTAAAAAAAAAACAGTTTTATTGAATTTTGAAAAATTATTTCAAAATTAATAATTTCAAATTTAGATAATGAAATTTACAAAATAAGAATTAAATTTTACTTCATAATGTTTAATCTATCTTATAATTATTTTTTTTAATTTTCAGAAAGGATGTGATTTTTTACTGAATTGCGAAAAAAAGCGTTTCTTAGATGAATTTTCATTTATTTATAAATTTTTAAAAAAAATACATGGTTTAGTATGGTTTTAAATGTAAAATGCGATCCATAATATATACATTCATATATAAATTTTAGGTCACCGGAATCATTTTCCAATTTAATTTTTTTAAAAAATTATTAAATATATTGAACTTGTTCTCTTGGAAAACACATTTTTTCATCATTTTTATATGATAATTTTATGTAAAAAAAATCCATTTATATAAATTGAAGTTGGGAAAAATAATTAAATATTTATATAAGAATAATTTATAATATATGAAAAGTTAACTATATTTTTTGACCATAATTAATTTTAAACAAATGTATTTTTTTAACATATTTATGTAAAAATGGTATTACCAAATATTAAACATAATTGATATGTAATAATAATGAAGCAAATCTAGTTCAATGAACACTCAATGGATATATTTAGTCCCTATACCTTTTGTGACTAATAATGTTATATTTGTTATTCATGTTTAAGGAATGAATCATTCATGTATTGTTTAAAAACATTAGAAATGTAAAACTCACCTCACCTATAAAAGGACCGCCCTATACGCTCCTCTTCACATACTAAAATCCAATTAGATCCATAAAAAAATTAAATAAATATTACACATACAATTTTTCTTTATACATTTTTTTGATCATAAATATATCCAAGCATGTGTTTTGGGGGAATCCAATAACAGTTTAATAATGAAATTTAATGTTCTTCAATGAGTGTTTTTATTTTATTTCTTATTCCATAATCTTAAAATATTATTTATCCATGGTCATATAATAAATTCAGTATATCACATTTAATGAGTTTTTTTTCAGGAACTATATCCATATTGTATTCCCTCAAATGGTAACCAGTGTCATCTAACATGTGTACATCGGACTACAACCTCGTGAACTGACATAATTAATTTTCCATTATTTCTTCTCATGGATTTTTTAGATTGATAAATTTAAATTTTATATATTATATTATTAAAACTATTATATTTCTTGATTAATTTTATTAAATATAAATTATTTACATTCCATTCCATATGGGATATGATAACATCGCCCATGTGTATGGCAGAGAACTGCTTCGCGAAGTGATGTGATTTATGTTTCAGTAAATACTTATTTTGATGGAAAAATGGATAATGTTGTAGAATTTATGTGATATTTATTACCTATGTAAAATTATGGAAATATAATATCAAATTTATCCTCTTAACTAGAAACCAGTTATAAAAAAAAATTGTCACTTTTGTGTATGTTGTACTATATCCTCGCCAATCGATGTGATACGTGTTTCACTTATGATTTACATGAGTTGTATTAAGGAAAAATTAAATGAATATATATGAGATATGGATTATATATATGAAAGAATAAGGATTATTTAAGGGTGATATATTTTTTTACCTCTCTTAATTTTTGTCCTTCAATAAAATGGAATGATCGTTCATGCATATGTAAGGCCTACTAACTCAATGAACATTGTATTTCATTTTTTTCTCTCTATGTAGTTGATTAATATAGAGAAAAACAAAATTAATAAATATTATATTAATATAATTCTTGAAATTCTTTGAATGATGGAACAATTATCAATGTATTTGAAATATATGATCAATCCAAAACATACATAAAAAACAATGCAGTTATTACCCAAAATGTTATTTTGGGATGAGATTTTTTAATTAATGAGTAATAAATGGTAATGAGTAAATCTTATATGGTTATATATATATAAATTTATATAAATATATTTATTTACAGTACCTTTATATTAAAACTATATTTATTATACAAGATGTTCTAGCACCCATAATAGAAATTGAGACATGAGGTGAGGGATTTCATGTCTCACTTTCTTTTCTACAAGAGTTACGCCATATTCACTGCATAGAATACTTCGAGGTTTTTATAGTAACCCAATGAAATTTTCTATCACAAATTTCTTTTATTATTTTATATTTAATTTATAAATTGATGTTATTATTTCACAGGTCTTATGATTCAAAATTCACTGATGAAGTAATGGATTAGTATCTCATTATTTACTTTTGTGATACCCACACCATATTCACCAACTATTTCATTTTTGTGGTGTATTTACTTATTGGGAATGTATTTTATGATTATTTCCCTGAAAATTATTTCTTTTTAATAATTGTTTAGGCATCTCTCATTCATGTGGCTTACGATTCAATGTTTCCAAAGTGTTAAGGGTTTTATATTACAATCTCATCATTTAACTGGATTGTTCATGATAAAGATTCACATGATGAAATATTATGATACATCTCTCTTGAATTATCATAAATGATTATATATTTTGGTTACTCTGGATATTTTTAATTAATAATACTAATTTTACATTTCTTTTTATTTAATTTTTTTCCCATTAAATTTTTTTCTGAAAATGCGACATTATTTGTCTCGTTTGTTGGAAATCTATTTTTCCAATAAAATGTTTTATATGAATGCATTAATAAATGATTCAACATTTTACAATGATCTTTATGTCACATTTTTAACAATTTTTTACTTTTTAAAAAGAGTTTTTATAGAATTATTTGGTCATCCTTCCAGAAAATCCACTTTTAGGATTTTATAAAAAATATGCAAATGAGCAATATTTTTATCGTGCACGACATGAACAATGTTTACCATAGTCAGGAAAACTCAATGATTTCATGATTCATATAAAATGAATCAAATTTAATTTAAAATAATGTGACTTCCAATTTATCTGGAAAATACATATAATTTAATTAAATAATTTCTAACTAAAAATCATTATGAAAAATGTTTTCTGTTTTAAAATATATTTTTTCAAAAGTAGAAAGGCTATTTTCCTCATGAAATGATCTAATATTTATTTAAAATAATTTTCTATATATATTCTAATCCATTTATGTTACCTATGATATATTAATCAAAATGTTTAATAATACCATAATTATTCTATCAGATTGTGGTTATGGTTTATGTGGATGAATTATTTTAGAAACACAATTATTTGTTTCAAACGTTATTCTAGAGTGAATTTAGGAATGTTTTATGAATTAATTTATACTTATGTAGTGTATGATGGGATGTCATGATGAATGATTTAATATATTTTTGCATATATAAGTATGATTTCAATTATGTGATGGTGGATTCATTATAGAAAGCATAGTTGTTACATTATAACTGATTAGTGTGGGACCTATATATCCCTCCATTGAATTTGGAAGTAATTTATTTCTCATGATATAATGATGGAAAAAAAGTATATGGTATTGATCCACTTTATTAAATAGGTTTGTCCTGATCCACTCTAAGAAATAGGTATCCTATGATCTGCAATGGGAAATAGTTGAATCCTGATCCAGTAATGGAAATATTTGTTGTGACTTGATGACATATATTAATGATATTAGTATTAAAACATTAAATATGAAATGTGAATCTATATTTTTGATGATGAATCATTTTTACGAAACAGTGTTGTGGATTATGATTGGTTTATAATTATTTATCACTTTTATGGCCAATGTATTTTAAAATGATTAAGTCATATTACACGAATCCAATTAATGATCTATGAAATGTTTGGTATGAAATTATTATGTTTTTTCCTAATTAAATACCATTTTTATCCTATTTTTTCATATCATCATTTATTGATATATCTCATGTTTACACCTATATATGAATCTGATTTCACCATTTATTATTTTTCCTTCCATATGCTATGAATTAATGTTTAACTAGAATATTCTTAAAAGGAGTAATATGTAGAAAGAAATTTGATGTCAACATTGATGATATTTCACCAAAAATAATATTGTGTACATGGTTTCTGAAGAAACCAAACCAATACAGTCATTGTGTGTGTATTGTGTGTATTTGTGTAATGTAATAAATTTTTATATAGAAATATTTGATATTTATTTATGAAAATACAATTTAATTAAAATAAATTATATCAAAATCTCTTAATGATGGTATCTTGAGATTAATGTAAGGAGGATCTATCAAAACTAGAATTTAAGGTGACTGGTAGCAATTTTTTGAAATCTAATTTAATAAACCCTCTATATGATAGTGAAACTCAGTATTTTGGATGTGTATAAATATCATGAAAATATTTAATTTTTTTACTCCAAGATTAATAATTATATAAAATATATACAAGTTGAATCCTACAAATAATTACCTTCATACATAAATTAAATAAATAATTAAAATTCACTACAAGAAGATGAAACTATTGAGTTGGAGGAATTATTGCATATAATGTTTTCAAAAAGAATAATCTCTAACATAAATTATTGAACCAATGGATAAATTAGTTCTTATTTTTCATGAAATATTCTATATTATTGATGATAAATTGTAAAAGGATATTTTTTATAATGAAATATTAAAAACATATTTGGAAGAATATTTTCATTCCTCAAATGAATCTTTTGAAGTCAAGAACTCTCAAATGGAAATTAAAGTAACATGAAATAAATAGATTCATAATTCCATATTGACATAAAGAAATATAATTGAAGAAAATATTTAGAAGATTAATAATGAATGTAAACATATTATCATCATTATTGAAGTCTATAAAAGATAATAAATTTAATGAGGGTTGAGTTTGAAATTAAATAAAGGTACATGGAAACTAATAAAGAGAAATACTCTCATGAAACTGATAGAATAATTAATACCAAAAGTTTTTATGTCAATTCCGACTACATTTAAGACGCTGTCGTGTTATAGGATAATATTCATTCAATAACCTAACACACCTTATGATAGTTTTAATAATATTGATAACCTACATTCCTATGAATTTTTATTCATTTTTTTGATCCATTGAATAGTCTAGTGGGTAGTTTAAGATGATGATTCATGGTGAAAATTATAGAGAAACCCATAATATAGGTGATGGTTTTTTAAGAAGAAAATGAATAAGTCATAAAAAGGTTATCAAAAGAAATTAGTTCCAAATTAACACCCCACATACCAGAATTTTACTCAGTGAAAGTGTGATAGATTTCATAAAAATTATAGGTGTTGTGGAATTCTTTCACACTAGTCTATGGATTTTATTTTTAATTTCTCAAATTACAAAAAATGGTGGGGGATAATATTTTAAGGGATGATAATGGAAGGAAAATGATACCAACAAAAGATAAACTAGGGATCACAAAATAAGTATAATCATATAATATAAATTTTTACTTAAATAAAATATCTTAAAATATATTAGTAGAAGTGGCCATGATTATGAACAGTTGTGGATTGTGACTACTAAGAAATGATCGGTTTAAAAAAAATATTTTCATAACATGAATGATTATGGTAATTGAAATAGATATGAATATTATTTATACCATGGGGTATAAATTAAAAGAAGATATAATAAAACAAACATGAATAAGGTAGCAAATTTTTTAACATTAATGGAATGATAAATCTATTTTGTATAGAAAGGGAACAACTAATAAAAATGAAAAAACCATGAATATTTATCATAATTAATATAATTTAATGAAGAAATAATTTAATCAATTTGAAAAATACATAAGATAATTAGAGTGGTGGAAGGCATGTTTTTTTAATATATTGATTTTAAATAGAGGATAACTCTAATGAGTGGCTTACTGGATAAATTTTTTTTTATGGAAGTTTTAAGTGTGTTGGAAACATTCTGGAAAAATGATTTCCCTGGATTCATGGAAATGAGAACATTGTACAAAAATTATTGAATATTGATAAATTAAAAAGGTTGTTTTTAGAAGAAAACAATGAATGAGAAAAAATATAAACATATTCTGAATGTTTGAATGATTTAGTATCCAAAACTGGTTTAAGATTTACGAAATATACAAGAAGAAATTAATAATCTATTTTCATAACTAGTTAAAGTAATGAAAAAACTACAAATAAACTGAAAATATAAATAGTAGGTAAAAGAAGCCTATACATACCATGGATGTTGGTAAATGAAAATATAAGTATGAATGCATTAAAAATTGGAGTTAAATTGAATGGTGTTTTTAGGTTGAGAGCATATTTTTTCCAATTTTCTCTGGATAATATGGAATGGAATATCCACATTAATCCTGAAAAAGGTACAATGTATTTATATTTGAATTGGGTAATTTAATTAGATTCATTTTTTGGGGATCCCTAAAATAAAATTAATAATATTGTTTTGGATAAAATTATGTTAAAATAAATAAGCTGATATTATATAATACTAAAAGTATTGGCACTAGATGTAAAAAAATGGTGATTTAAAAAAAATGAGGCACACGAATTGGATAATGATTAATTATTTGATATAAAAATTCCAATGAAATTATGATTTTCATATTTTTCATCTTGAGTTACAGTGAGATATTTATCTAATCAGTACAAAATAATATATTCTGAGATTTGGGACTAAATTTTAAAAAATATCTAATGGAAAAAGAAATCATTATTGATAGGGAGGTAAAATTATTATTTTAACTAATGAATTATAATAATTTATTTTATTTTATTATTAAATAGGTTTATTGAAAATCCTCTAAAATTAACACTAGAATAAATTCCATGAATTAGTATTAGATGGACTATTTTATTGATTATGTTAATTACCCTTGTTTTATACCCTGTGAAAGGGTAACACACACATAGAGTTGATTTATTGATGGATTATTTTATTAAAAATGCTATTTTTTTTCATTTCACAATAATATCATTCTTATATGAAATATATTGAATATAGGTGGAGAAGAAGAAAAAAATTGATCAATGAATCCCTCTCACCAAAATATTTCAATATGTGTGATTCAAAATAAAATAAAAAAGGTTGGGAAAACATTAATTAAGATGATCACAAACATAGATTCTATTCAAATTATTTTCAATAATGTGGGGAAACTATTTTAATTTATGTAGATTTCAATAATGATAAAAATTCCATAATCATGTTTAATATACCCAACATATGATGAAGATGAAATTGTTGTCAACTTTGTTTAGTGGATTATAGAAAATTAAATGAGTTATATGAAGTAATATGAGGTTTCAGATGGTTTTTTAATGTATTTACATTTTAAGTAGATGCATGAATTATGTGAGTAGACTATAAGTATCATGGTTTTAGTGGTACATGAATTAATCCATGATTGTATTATAACATGTATAAAATTGATAATATTGCATTCAATGGAAAAAAAATCATGCGATTATGAAATCCAAAAAATCTAAAATCAATTGGAACACAAGTATTTACAATGATAATTACTAAACTAAGGTATTTACATCATTTCCATGGTTTTTAAACAAAACAATACCAAAATATCCACTAGAAAACAATATTTTTTATGGAATAAAAAATTAGGATATAGCATTAAACATGTGTTTCTCTATGGTCACAATAACAGTTCATGTGATTCTTCTTGAACAAAAGATGTAATAATATTTTCATGGAACATGTAATAAAAAATTATCATTTATATAAAATAATGTTAAAGAATTTCCTTATGATCATCCACTTGAATATCATTAATACAGAAATCTGTACATTCCAACCCCGCAACAAGTAGAAACAAAATTCTTATTATTTGTCAATAAAACCTAGTCTTTTGGATTGGTCTAATTACCTAATAAGATTCATTAGTCTTGAAAAAAATATGAAATAATACTCTGGGATGAATCATTAATCACCTCAATCATCCACATAAATCAGCATTTATTTCTCAGTCCAATACATTATCTCAAGAAAATAATATTATTTTTTATACTTCATTCAATAATCATCCTTAGGAAGTCCCTATAATGTAAAATATTCACTATTTCACAACATTCAAGTATTTTTCTCTCTCTCTCTTCACATGTGAACAATACATATTTTAGAATATAAAATAAATTTCCTACTATTTTTAGGTGTAGAAAAAAAATTGGGTGGTAAAAATCTTCACTTACCAAATAAACCAAATTAACATAATCATGAATTTCATTTAATTTCGACATCATCATTGATACTATCAATTATTCTCTATTATTCTAGACCCTTCATGAATCATCTCACAAAATCTGTTTTCTTTATAAATTATATTAATTATCTAGTTTGATTCATATATTTGATTCCAAGGTAGATGTGATGTTTCATCATTATAATTAAAAAATATCAAAAATAAATAATTACCATTATAATGGATACATTCATAAACAAAAAAATTTACTTCTATAAATTCTATATAACATAAAAAGATGACATTTTAAAAATATCAAAAAAATTCGGCCATAAAAATTGTTGCAACATTATTAGACATTTGCTTATTTTATTTTCTCATTAACATCATCACATTTTGTAATGATACTGGCCCCACAATGAAAACATTATTAAAAAAGCATAAAACAAATAAATATTTTTCTTTTACTCTAATTTTTTATCGTTTATTTGATGAAGTATCGAAGTCAACATGCATATGATGGATTGGTCTCCAACTCACTCTGATGTATTAGTATCACTTTTGGACTGATGAATCATGAGACACATAGAAAATAGATTAGAGGTTATGATTTTCATAAACATAATTCAATACAAATCATCCTGATAAACATGGTTTATTGCATTGTTGATCATCATTTAGTTGATATGTCCATTAAATTCATACATGGATCTATCCGAACAAACATCTAATGCTTTTCTATGTCCAAAAACATTCCTACAACCAATAAAATGATGTCATTTTTTTGATAGACTTCTTTTGGCATTGAGTTCTTTCAACAATTTATTATTCCCAAAAAAATATCTTGTAATCATGACTTCCTCCTAGCTTTGAGAATAATTAATACAAGAATTTAATTAATTGAAATCAATTATAATGTTCCATGAAATATCATCATTCTAGATTATTCTCCCTCTTTCTTTAATATGGAATAAATTACATGTTTACCAAAAAATTAGGATTATCAGAAATATATGTCAGCAATGAATCATCAGATTTATTATAGAGAAATTCATACTCTGATACACTTCAACATAATGATCATAACATTATTTATAGTCATCTATGACACTAAAAAGAACATAACACAAAATGAATATTTAGAATATAAAAAAATATCATTCTAATAAAAAATTAATATGATATTTTATTTATTATTCTATCATTTAACCAGTCCCCGAAAATTATAATGAAAAGTTTTTTATATTCATTACAAAAAAATAAAAACAAACAAGAAATTCATTTTTCATTCAATAACCAAATCATACAAACATAGTCCAAAAAAAACATGCCCCCATTTTTATTTTTTGTCAACAAGAGTTCATTTATCACTGATCCTTGTATCCTCATTCTCTGGATAAATTATAAATAACTCAATGCCATCATGAGATAACTCATTGAAGGAAATTAGAATCATTGACAGAAAAGTCATGCCACAATAAATTAGTTACTTCTGAAAATTATTTCGATACCCAAACATCTTTTTAATTAATATTAACATTTAAATGATTATGTTATCCTATAAATATATTCTGAGAAAAACATAACCAAAATTTTAAAATAGTTGACACACATCACCGCCAAATTTATGACACAATAAACAACTCCAATACGTACATTCTTACAAAAAAAGGTTTTAGTGCATATTGATGGAAAAATTTATGAGATAAATATACCATACATAATGCTATACATAGACAATATGGGGGTTGGACAAAAATACCTCTAGCATTGATAGAAAGTGGTTGGATAACCATGTTCAATTTTATCTTGAGAAATAATTACTTGGGATTGGGTTTTTTTGAACAGGTCATTAGCTTATCCGAAATAGAAACATAATACATCTTCAATATATTCCTCTCTACATTCTATTATATGAAATTATTTTTGATATAAATATGTTTTGAATGATTATTTTGTATTATATTTCTTGTATGGTTTATTGAACACTAATTATAAAAACCTAATAGATTAAGAAACATCATATCAACAACTTCATTTTCCAAATGAGACATCATCCACATAAGTTGAGATGTAGATTTAGTGGAAGATACATACTTAATAGTAGACATAAAAAGTGTTACTAATGTTTGTTATGTTATATTCCCTCATACATAAATTTTCATCATAAATAAAACACCACTATATGTGTAATTTGTTTCATAAATACTTCATTTATAATCATAATTTTAATACCAAAACAAGTCATTTATTTTTGCTATATCATATCTAATTTTTATATTAGTTGTTCCTTTGTTATATCTAACAATATTTTACCATCCAATAAGTGTGATTATTTTGATCACTTTTAAATCATACAAATAATGAATTAGTATAAAAAAATATAGACATGAGGAAATTAGATACAAAAAAAATTAATTATATTGTAAATCTGTTTAGATTTAAATTCAATACCTTTATCATTATTAGTGAAATTGGTTCCCATTTAATGAGATGTTAAAATAGGTTTCATTTTTTCCAAGCCAAACTTCATAAAATGTACTTTAGAAAACATTGATTTATAATGAAATAATTGTTTATTATCTTTCAATATGTGTAACCCAAGGATATATTTTATTTCACACAATATGGATATTTCAAACAACACTTTCATATATTTAGAAATAATTTCATATTATCTTTCATCATTCAGAGAAAATATAATATCATCAACATTTACAATTACCATGATTGAAGAATCATGAAATTAATCGATGTACGGATTAATATCAACAATTCCATTATAAAAGATGAAATTCCATAAGAAGGCATCCAATATGGAGTAAAAATATCCAAACTTTTACTTAACCACATATAAGGGTTTCTTCAATATACACACATAGATTATATCCTAAAAATAAAAAAACAATGTAATTTGGAAAACAATTATTTAACTAGTTTTCAATTAAAAAATGAGGAGAACAAATTCATCAGAAAATTTTTATAACATAATTGTGTAGAAATATGAAGAATTTTTATGAATTTTATTATCTGTTCCATTAGAGAAAATGTTCTATAAAAATCAATAACTTGTATTTTTTAGTAACCATTTAAAACCAATATTTCCTTGTTTTTTTATCACATCACTATTTTCTATCAACTTATTTCAAAAATCCCAAAATTTAATAAAAATATTTTTTCATTTTTTTATTTATGATTTCCTATGTAACATAATTCTCAATCTTTAAAAACCCTTTATTCATATGAGGAATCAATTCTAGTTGATCAGAGGAATATACAATATCATTCTGCCCATGTTTTGAATGAAAATAACATTTATAATAACTTATGAAGTTAATTTTGTCTGAGCATTAGGATTTAGATCACCAATTGTATTATATGGTTTCAAATGCATCCTCAACATTTGAAAAGTGTTAAGGATACTAC
This sequence comes from Viscum album, assembly GCA_963277665.1. Classification (NCBI taxonomy): domain Eukaryota; kingdom Viridiplantae; phylum Streptophyta; class Magnoliopsida; order Santalales; family Viscaceae; genus Viscum; species Viscum album. The sequence continues at coordinate 602,752,283 of OY728161.1, read as the reverse complement.
CACATCTGTAGAATTGTGGAGTTTGATTCTTCTATTTTGGCAGGATAATTTTTTTTTCTTTTCCATCATATTTTATTAAAACTGTGAACATCTCCTTCATATTACTCATAAACCATTGTATGTCACATATATTGTAATGAATTTTAAAAAAAAAACACATAAATAGATTTATTTAATCCTAATTTTTCTTTTTTGAAACATCTATATCATCTTCCTTCATAATCATTTTTATGATTGATTCTATATTCACATCTTTGATTGAGCATCCAAATTTATCCAACATTGTTCATTACAAGGTTGGGACTCTTAATAAATTATAATTGTTTCAAACATGGATTTATTCATATAAAATATCAAAATGGGGGATATTGGATTATTGACTATAGGAAATTAAGTTCCAAATATAAAATGTTGTTGACATTGCAATACTACAAAAATAATGATAAATTCTACATTCAAGTAACATAATACATCCCATTTCCATCATACTTATATTCTCCCTTTTATTAAAACCATTTTGTTGTGGTATATATATAGACTGAAATCTTGTCAAATTCCATGCTTATTACAATAAATTGTTATCTATTATTTATCATTTAATCAATTATTTTCTGTTATGAGATAGATAATATAATTCCCACATTCCATTTCATGTCTTATATTAATATTTTAAACATATTCAGATGATATGAATTATGTTTCGAAGGCATAACACATGTAATTCTTGTTAAATCACCATGTAAAGAAATGATGTAATTATCACTTAATGTATATTCTTAACTCATTTATTCATATATATTGGAATGAATAACATTCAGGGGTCGAGTTAAGTTAATATCATCATTCATAAGAATAAATTTGTAATCCGTCATTTCTAAGAAATATGGGAACATTAATCTCTTCTTCATGACATTTATATGATACTATGTAAAATATCTCACATTCATAACCTTCTCATGTTTAATTGACACTTATTCCACAATCATTTACTCCACAACTAATTTTCTTCCATCATTCATAAGTAACAAGTATTTTGAACTACACTATCATGAATATAATTTCCTTTTATACATTTTTCTCTTGAAAAATATTTTCCATATTAATTATTATTAACATAAAAAACAATGTTTTCTAATAAAAAAAATTACATCATTACTCACAATGTTTTGAGTCACATAAGAATTTGTGTTTCGACCAATAAAATAAAATAATTCATTCTTTGATTTAATATTTTCATCTCCAATTATGGAATTCCAACTACTTTAATTATGTGATATTATTCAATTGCACATTTCATTGTTTATTGATTGAACTATTTTAAATTCTTCAATATTATCAAGTCTCTTATTGTATGAGATGAAGACCCACTATTCATGATCCAAGGTAGGTCTCATTTTATAGAGTTGATATGAGGTTCAACAAGAAGATGTTTTTCATTCCATTTATCATTCATCATATTTGGATATATTGAAATATTCGATAAATTTATTTTTTAGGAATCAATATAATAAAATCTTATTAATGTTGGTTATGTTTTTTACATATTTCAATGATTGTTTCAAAATTTTGAAATCTATTTCCATCATTTATAAAATACTTCTTTGGATTTATCAAAATATTCTTTTAAGATTTCATTCATTGAGAGTGTAGAACCTCCATTGTTTTTTACATTCTATAACTAATGGGAAATTTGTATTGTTGTTGAAAAATCCAAAAAAAAATTATATTGTCCAAAATACAAAACAATACCAATATTAAACACAAAAATAGTACTTTTTTTTATAAAATCTCTCTACTATCCTGAATTTTGTTCCTGTTTCAATGAAACAGTCTTATCATTGAAATTAGTACACTAATGAGTCCCAATTTTTTATCACTAGTAATAATATTACAATTCAATTTCTATTTCTTCCTATTAAAATGTGAAAAATATGTAGAAGAAAGCATTTCTGAGTAATAATTTTTCAAAAATTATTACTTCTAAAAAATGTTACATTTTTCCACATACAATACATTAAAAAATTTATTATTCTTAGAAGAATATTCAAAATTCATTATATAATATTAATTTATCTTCTTATCCATTTATAGTTTACACATTCCAAAAGATTCACCAACATCAAACATTGATTTCTAGAAATTCTAATTCCCTAATCACTATAGAATAATATTGTCTGATTGTTCCAAAATTTCCATCCATTGACTTGAACATTACTTCATGATGATAATTATGATTATTTTCCTTATGATGAAACCTCTTTATAAAATAAACCTATTCATGTCACATATATATGTCGTCAACAGGACATTCTGGAATATTTTATAATTAAAATCCTTATTCTACATATTAATATACTTTTTAATGTTTTCAATATTTCTCTGACATTTATTCAATTCACCATTTATATGAAATTCTTGTTTAGTTTTTTATTATTCTTTATAAGTATTAATAAAAAAAATCATCATTATCTTTTAAAAAAAATTATTCTCTCCAGCCAACTCATTAAACATTTCAGATTCTAATTCAATATCTTTTTCATCTTAATCTTTATATTAAAATCCATTTATTTTGGATTTGTAAAAATTATTAAATTTTCCCCCAGTATATGATTTTTACTTATAACCTTGTATCTTCCAAGAACATATTGATCATATATCATAATAAATACTATAATTCTCTTTAGGTCTATGATGAAATTTATCAGCATAGAGTCCATAAAATACACATTCAAACCTTTGGAAGGTTTTTTTCCTTTTATAAATAATTCTAACAAATTTAACATTTCAAAAAAAGGATTATTAATAATCAAAATTATTACATTCCTAAATTTTAGATATAGAATAAATATATTATTTTTTCTTTGAAAATATTATTACACTATTCATCCATGGTAACCATGAAAGTAATTTCTCAAAAAACATTTTTTTTTCTATTAATTAAATTATCCATTCTCATTTTATACGTAATTATAGTACTATGAATATCATCCTGATAATGAGTTTTAGGCCCCCTTTTGAATAATGATGAAACATTGGAATTGAACTTATTTGGATGAATTATAATTATATTTTCAAAAATAGATGAGTATTATTTCATCCCTCTATGAAATCATATGGTGGCGATAATATCATTCACCCATATAAAGTGTTCTTCAATAGATTCAAACTCACCAATATTGAGAACATAATATTTCAACATGTAGACATGAAACATTTTCAACATCACTATTTATTTACATCATAAATGTTTTTAAAATAATAATATATACCATTGGAAGCATCAAATCTTATCATTCTATGAAACTGAAATTAATAATGTGATGTGATTAAATAATTCTTATATCTTATGTCATTCACAAGATTATTAATATCCATATACTTCATAAGATATTTTACATCAACATGAAAAAATATATCAATATATACACACATAACATGTTACCCATGATACATAAGATATTGAAAAATTATGTAATTCGTGATACGTTAGTTCCTTCCATCAATGATAGGAATACACATACTATTCACACAATTCAAATTTTCCATCCAAACATATCTTCAAATCCTTTGAGTAATGGGTAATGAATGTGGCCCTTCCTTATAAAACGAATTGATAATTTCTATCCAGGATCAATGGATCACTGGGAAAGGTATGGGTGATTTCGTTATAAATTTTTCGTTTAATAATCATTAGTTTGAAAATACATTAACCTCCTATTAATTATTAAACATTTTTTTAAAACCCAAAAATCCCACATAAATTAAAACACAAGTATTTTAAGGTTTACTAGTCAAAAATAGTTTTTATGTCCTTATCATGGTTTATAAATAGTCACATACCACATAATCTACGAGAAAACATTCCTTTTGGGGGGAAATATCAACTACAATATAATTTTATAATTTTTTCTAATTGTGTTCCATAGAACTATCATCATGCTTATTCTAGAAAAAAATATGTAATAATGGTTTCTATAAAAAGTAATGAAACATTTATTAGCTAGTTTTTAAAAAATTATTTTACCACATTATCAACTGCAACTTCAAAATTTGTAAAACACAAAAAATCACATTCATACATAGAAAATGTTAGATGTATTCATCTTTTAATGTCTAAAAAAATTAAGACTAATGGTCATTCTAATCCTCATGTCAGATTGATTAGTACAAAAATATATATATGATATAACACATAAGGAATAATTATGAACCACTTAAAACTTCATTCTCAACCATTGACTCATTACATTTTCAAATTAGGTTACATTTACCAATATTCAACACTATTATACTACTATCACGAAAAGTGATAAGTAGATATTTTTTTGGAATCTTCTTCTCTTTTTCAAAATGTTTAATGCTTTAACACTCTTTCACATGTGAATAATACTAGGGTCATAATGTACAATGTAATTATTACTGTTTATATGTATTCCAAATGTGGTTTGGGTGGGAAACTAATTTCATTTTCCCACTCAACCAAATTTCTAGAATAATGAATTTATTTTTATTGAAATTTCAAAATTAATTCGTTCAACGATAAATAATTCATCTAAAACCTTCTTAAAAATTCCCACAAGTCTACATAACATTATAAATTCAAACTATTCTTTAATATGATTCTTTAGTCATTTTCCAAGATCATTCCTATGTGTCTTCATTATGATGAAAACACATTTGGAATGAAGTATTCTCATTAAGATTACATATTTTAAAAACAATAGAATAACTACTTATAAATATATCAATAATAACTAATGAAGACCTATTAAAAACATCCAAATCATTCTTCCATAATCATTTTTTCAACTTATTTATAATTTTATTTCATCTAGTTATCTATAGTAATCAACACAACATAAAATGATATTTTCACCCCCTTGAAAAAACAATTAAAAATATATCCAAGAAAATATTTTTTTTTCTTTTCCTCATATAGAGGATCCAATGTTCAATGATGTATTAGTGTCAACATGCATATGATAGTTCAGCCTCTACATTACTCTGAGGTATAGACATTACCTATGTAATAATGACACTCGATTTACATGAAACTGCATAATAGATTCTTTTTCACATGTCCCAATCATAAAAAAATCAACATAAAAAATTCATAACTACATTATTTATCATCATACAGTTGAACTATCTCTTACATTTTTACACACATTTCTCCCATCAGACTCCACTTAATTTTCTACATCAAAAAACATTAACTCCTTCTATTCACTGTTTCCATACAAATTCTAATGGTATTGTGTAAGCATTGGATACATTCTATACCTTCTTTTCCCAAAGAAGTATTCTTGTAATCATGAATTCTTCTATAAATTGATAACCTATAAAATCGACATAGCATTGTCCTACATACATTGGAATGTTCCATATCTTATATCCTTCCAGTATCTTATCCTGCTTTACTTCATAAGTCTTAAATAAATATTCTCTCAAATAATATATGATTTATGAGAAATCCAAGATTAGTAAGGTATCAGAAGATTTAGTATGGAGACATTAAAACTCTAATAAACATCATCATATCGATAGAGAATTTCATTATAGACCCATTGTTAGTCTGAAAACCACTTCACTCAAAATAATTCTTCAAAGTAGAATACCAAAACCAAAAATGAATTACCTAATAACACTATATTCAATCTTCTGAGTACTGTTCTACCTTTCATCTGATAACAAAAACATTCAATGTAATGTGATATATTTTTTAAAAAAAATAAACAATCTTTAAAAACATCATTAAGATTTTAAAAAAATACTTTAATCCATCTTGGTTAAAAAATACATTGGATGAGGTAAAATGATTAAATCATATGATTTAGTTTTAATCATTCAAACATCATGGTAGAAAACTATATGGGGATGTCACATGGGCTACTGGATTGTATGTGATCAAGAAAAAATTCTTACTATGATGATTATATGAATTATATACTAAATATATTGATTTTGTACTTTTATTTTATAAAATAAAATGTTGAATACCTGTGGATTGACATGAATGATTTCTTTTATTGTTGACTGTGTCGATCAAAATTTAAATCAGTTCATATATATAATCTAAGGTGAATTATAATATAATTAAAATGATGAAACATAGTAATTCATAGAGTCCATTTTATTATTATTTTTACATGATTATGATTCATGAAAGAAACATGGTAGGCTCAACACTTGAGTTTAACTAATGTAATTAATAATTCATCATTTTAAAAAAATTAATAAATATATGGAGAACTATGTAGTATATATATTTTCATCCATTAACATATAATTTTTTTCACAAGAATAATACCAAAATAATAATAAGAATATGATGATGAAACACAAAATCTTTATCAAATGTTAAATTTCTATGTAATTTACCTGAAGAATAGTTGATCTATAAATATATTGTAAGAATAAGTTATCCTTTAACTTCATGATTATTTGTGAGTTTATTTATGCGTAAAATAACACTTGATAAAGAAAAATAATATTCCATTCGTGATAGTTTTTTCTTATAATTAAATAAATATTTTACACATACTCCATTGAGAACTAAATAATTATATGTTTGGGAGATTTATAGGTATATTAAATGTTTTATTCTACATGTATAATAATTTATATGATATATTCTTTTATGACAGGGTACATCATTACAATGGATGGCGTTGAGGGACATTTCGTTTATATGAAGTCACAATCATGCATGATGATGTTTTGTGAGATATAAAAAATTCAATACTCATTTTGGAATTTTATTATTCTAACCAATATATATTGATGATTTTTGGAATATTGAAACATAATATTGTTGTGGATAGGAAAATTTTAAACAATGATATCTATAGATGATGTTAATGGTTGTTTACCAAATAATAAAATTTAGATGGAGTTTGAAATTATAGCTCATACATTTTCAACATTTACCATAATATTTTTGTTTATATATATGGGTTACATAATTTTTTGTCATTGTGATAAAAAATAAATATTTAATTTATTAAATTAATATGAAGTGAAAAGGATAGGATGAATCAGACCATAAATTTTGAGAAAGATTTAATCTTGATAATGTTATTTCAAGAATGTTACTTTATGATCCAATTAATTGAGTTAGTCTTATGTATTATGATGATTTTATTGAGGCATGGTAGATAACACTAATGTTCTGGTGATTTCAATTAATGTTCGTGTGGTTGTCATAGAACTTTTGCATCCAACAGGAATATTTTAAACTAATGGGAAATTTAATAATCATTTATTTTGGGGACTATATTCATGATGCACTTTTGTGTAATGGTTTATCTCTTCCTACCCACATGTAATTGATATTAAATGTTTAGTGTAATAATAATTACTTTATATGAGTTTATAGAGAGATGATTATGTTCTCAAATTGAGTACGAACAATTTTAAAATATCTATGTCCTATTACATACCTTCAGTATATACAGTGACCATCAGAGAACATAGGGAAGGAATATTATAGAGATCCATAAACCATTATTGAAATAGTTGATTTTCAAAATATTATGGGTGTAATAAATTTATGTAGAACAATATTTTTAAATATATTTTCCCACCAGATTCACACCCCCACCCTCTTAGGTACACTGCATAGTCCCTTATGGCTCATATAACTGAGAGGACATTAATAGAAATCATAAAATTAACAATGAATACAAGACTATTTTCTTTGAAAACATATCAGATACTACATGACATCAATGAAAATGAAATATTTATAAAAAATATTTCCATTAACATTTATTAAAAATATTAAAATATTAATTTAAGAAACATTTTAAAATCTATATTGGGTTGTTTTCGCACACCCATGGCCTAGGGAAAAATATTAATCAATACCCATTCATAGAATTCATTAACAATAACAAAAATTCAGTTTGAATTCATTTTTAAAACCAATAAATTAAATAAAAATTTCATTAAATTGAAATTTAATTTTATAATTATTCACTTCCATAAAAAATATCTAATAAATGAACTCACACTATCCATAAAATTCATAACATAGCCCAGTAGAAACTATCTAACGATGGTGTCTCTAATTGAATCATTTATCAAATTTTAATTTTCCTTTATGGAATATTATTATTATTTGAGGCCATATAATTTGACATGGTCTTAAGAAACCACAAAATCATAATACTCATAACAATAATATTGAAACATTAATATAAATATATCCTTTAATAAAACGACATTCCAAATTTTTCAAAATATGTCTGGAGTAAAGGCCTCTTACATCAGATGATGTTTTGGATATTATCTATGAACATAAATCTTGTCATTACTGGAAATAAAAACATGTATATAGAATTTTTTAGATCCCTCGAGGAGAAAAATATCTAATTTTTTAAACCAAATAATCCATTTTTTTATGATAAATGGTCAAACCCAACAAAATCATAGTGTTAAGTATTTCATCATACAAATAGTGAGAAGTATCATTTATTCATCCTTATAAAGACTCTTATAAAGAAAAAATAAAATCAACATCATTTACTATTAATTACACTATTTTCCATTGAATTAATTATCCAAATCACATAAATCATTATAAATTAGTGGATACAAATACTGAATTCAAATTCATGGGAAATTGATGATCCTACAACAAATTGGACCAATAATGAATCCATGACAACACATAGTTGAAGAAAAATGAATAGGATATAAGTGAGTGTGGTAGAAGGTGTCGTAATTAAATGTATCGCTACAAATAATAAATACCAGAGTGGATAAAATAAACATGCCACCAAAACCATATTCAATAAACAAAAGGACCCCTCTTTAAAATATGGTTTTATCATTCAATTAAATGGTTTTTGGTCCTCAATAGACTCCCAATGAAACCATTGGGCTGCTATTTTCATACCATATAGGTCCGTTTTTCTGCATTAAGTAGTACAAGACAACTTCTATACACTTTATCATTATGGTTGGATTTACCAAGTCTCTAGTTTTTTTGGAATTAGTGGAATGCGACCAATTTATTAAACTTCATAATAAAAATCCCCCCGTGGGGTTTTTATGAATACAAGCATCTAATATACAATATTTTATATCTATCAAATAAATTTAATCAACATCAATATCTTTATTTTATTATTTTAGATATATTCCCTCTAATGTTAATAATTTTCATGATTCCATCAACACCTAATATCCCACGATGTTATATATATATTTTTCTAAATTATCATGCTACAATAAAAAATTAATTTATTTTTCAATGAGTTATTTATTTGATTTTATATAATCCCAATTGTTGAATTTTGTGAAGATTGTAAATTATATGAATTCATGTTTCACAATAAATTGAAAATTGGTTATCAAAATAAAAAAAATTATCGATACTAATAGATGATGTAAACATTTATTTCATACTAAAAAATAAATAATTCATTCGAAATTTAATGTACATGTATAATGATAGTGAGGGTTTCATTACATGATGAATTGACTAATTAAAGATGTATTGAATTCAATTAATTGATGAGGCATCATATGAATAATAATAATAGGTTATGGTGTTTCGTTATTTATTTTTCATTTTATTTATTTATTTTTTTTTCTCATATCCATTGTATATATTTTTAAGGTTCTTTGTGTAACCAAAAATTTATTGATTCTTATTTTAAATCTCATCTCTTAAAAAATTAAAAAATGTATAAGTCAGACTTTGTTATATATTCATAAATTGGAATTCAAAATAACAACCATATTATATGGGATAAAACAACTATCCAATACATATTGAACTATAATAATATTAAGTAATATTTGTTTTATATACTTATAATTTATTGTTTTTTATATTAATTATCAGTTACTGAATTTTTTTTTGAAAATTAATACTTTCATTATTTTTTTGGTAAGACACTTAGATATAAAAATCTATAAAAAATAATATGATTAAGAAAAAAATAAAAAAATAAATTGAAAAAATATTCATAAAATTTCTTCTTATATTTTATAAGTTATATATATATATATATATCAAAAAAAATTATCTAATGGCTCTTGAGTTTATAATTTACTATAAATATAACTATTAATATCTATTGTATTCTCATGATTGTTACATGGAAAAAAAATACAATATTACCAGTATTAATAATTTTTGTTTTTATTTTAATTTATTTTTGTAGCTGAACACATAATATATACATATCTATGTTCTTATTAAAATAAAATATTGTTTTAGCAAAAATGGACAGTTTTTTATTTTAGAGATTATAAATGATGTGTTGTGTTTTATAAGTAGTATATATTATTTTATTTTATTATATGTTCAACCATTCATTTCTTATTATATCATTTCATTACTATACTTTCTTTTTAGACATATTTATATAAATCATCTATGTGAAGGATTCTATGAAATATATTATTAATTTTATTTAATGTAATTATATGAAAAGTAGTTTGAAAATGTAATGACACAATAAGAAGGGATGAATCATTTGTGTTTACTTTCTTTTACATACCATTATTATTATACCCTACTCATTATTAGAGTATAGATCTTAATATCACCAATTACTAGTTTAGATGATAAATTTAAATATTATTCAAATAATGTTTAAATATGAATAAAATTTTAAACATTAAATATAAGTTTTTCCCTAATAAGGGTGATTTTGTACTTCTAATATTTAGTAACATCAATATAAAAGATATTTTTCTATTACTATATATAGTTAAAAATGTATATGTGATGGTAATATCATTAACATAGGATTAATGTTATCACATTAATTTATAGCTTGTCATTTTATTTTAAAAATAAATGTGAATACAGAAATGGTCATGATCAGTAATGGATTATTAGATTTCATTTCATAATTCATTTAATCTCTTCCAGTGTCATTTAGAGTATTGTTATTTCTCAAATTTTCTTGAAACCTGCAATCTAATATAACTCTACCCACTTAAAACTCAGTGCCCTATGAGAATATACTTATTTTTGTCATTTCACAGATTCCAATAGTGTTTAAAATCAGTTTTATGTTAATTACTATTTTTTTATGAATAATAAACAATTAAATGATATACTTTAATAATTATACCTAATTTATAGTTATGAAAAAATTTTATCAGAAAATAATAATAATTTGTTTCAACGATCACAATCACCATTATCTACTGAATTTTTGATGAACCATAAATCAATTACATAGATTTTCATAATTTTATCATCCATATATATAATAACAATACCTTTAACATATACCCAAAAACTGGATGGAAATTCCCAAATGCATTTTTTAATTTTTTTAAATACTCTATTTGACTAGTTTGAGTGGGATATTGTATATAGATCATAAAACCCAAGGAACAAGTCCAAATACATGACCTGAAGGCCTAAATACCCAACAACAGTAGAACTACCCCCCATTATATATATTATTGATATCACCTACCTCCAAACCATTCATGTCTAATTGGCTAGAACATCCCATATAGAGCTTTATGATGACTTTTACCTAATGAAAAAAAATATTACTATGTATTCATTCACAATCTAGAAATCTCTTCTCAAGGGTCTACTAGTTTTTCAGAATCCCCTTCTATTGTTTTCTTCTCTGTAGAATTATCTAACTTCATCATGGCTCAATGTTCATTCGGCATATAATCATATGGATCAAGGGACTGAGATGACCTTGAGACCATATGAAATATTGGATAATGGTTTCTCGAACACCCTATTGTTTGAATGCATGAATATATGGAACCTAAGTCCAAAATGTATGAATCGTTCAATTTAAATAGTGAATATTTAATTCACCCAATTGTTGTTTTGATTGTGAGTCATTTGGATGTTGTATTTTATGATATGTCATAGTGGTGTCACTCAAACTGCACATATACCTGGAACCTAATGTTTAATGAGCAATTGAAATTAATTTATATTTTAAATTTTTTATAAAATATTATTTAAAATTTTTCACTAGTACTATGTCATAATATTCCCTAAAAAGAAATCTTATTGTATTTGAAATATTTGGGGAATATTTTTTGAAATAAAATATTTTGTGAATAACTCAATTTGCAGAAAACATTAGAGTTATCAAAATTATATTTCTTGATTTTCATTTCATATATCATAAGTTAATGAAAATTGAATAAGATCTATAAAAATTGAAAAAAAATCATGCAACAAGATTATGAAACATACATAGTAATACAATTCCACAAGCATAAGATATTGGACACATTCAATAAATCACATAATAGTGGACTAAACTCAATACCCACATCACATAAAAAATACCTAGATTTTTACCACTTATATATTATTTAGGGATGTTTATGATTATAAGATCACTTATCACATCATATCATAAATAAACCTAATTATCAAAATGAGATGAAAAATTAAAATATATATTTAATCAATAATTCAGTATAACATGATTATAACATGAAAATAAAGAATTTATGCAATTTATTAGAAATGTATTCTATATTAATCTAATAATGAGTTAGAGTGGGTTTTATATATCATATAAATCCAAAAAAATAATATGAAATAATATGTATTTGCTAAATGTATAATCAATGAACTAAATACATTATTAAAAATCAATATTTATGATGAGTTGGATGAATTTTAAGAAAAAAAATTATATAATTACCTATGATTTTTATGATATTTTAAGTGACTATAATCAATATAAGTATTAAAAAATATTATTTTAATAGAGATTAATGGGGAATATGAGAAATTTAGAGAACATATGTCACCACTCAACCCCACTAGGAACCACTCCTAGGTTAGTAGGTATGACGAGACTTACCCTGATTCCCACAACCAATAAGTAATGGGATAGTGAATATCATTGAGGTTGTAGACACACATAATTTGAAAAATTTCCCTTTAGTAACATTTGGTCATAACATGAATCCACCAACAAATCTGACAAAATATAAAATTATAAAAATTCTCATATAATATATTTATCATATTCATGAATATAAAATAGATACAAAAATATATAATTGAAAATAATGCCAAAGGAAAAATAATTTGGCTACAATTTCAATAACTCCAAACTCAAAACTAATACTATTAATCTCAAACACGAAATCAAGCATAAAATAATATATGATGTATATATATGGTGGCAATGACCTATATACACATTATAATCACACCAAAGGACTCACATTAAAAATGGAAATTGTTATGATAATACACTGATGTCCAAATAGAAAATCTTTCACACACATACACAGGCAAACTAGAATCCCCCAACCTCACCAATTATCACCGATTAAATAAAACATCCAAAAAAATTTAAATAATATCATAATAATATAAATAAATCTTCCCCACAACCACATGCCACATTTATTTCCTACTACCTTCCAATGAGAATAAATACTATTCTCTCTTGCCATCAATATACACAAATAAAAAAAAACAATCAAAAATAATTTATTATATATCTCACAACATATTATATATATAGGAACCAATAAAATATCAAATATATATAGAATTGGGGTGTTATGAGTGTGAAGGACATCAACATCATGTGCTCCCCCATCCACAACTAACCCCCATCCACATAACTTACTATAAACCATTGGATCTCACCCCCAACTGTGTATCATCATCACTAAGAGAAAATGTTTAAATGAGAGTGGGAGTTTTTGTAGCAATCAATTGAAATTCGTTCCCATCCTATATGTTTAGATAAACACATATCAGTAAATCTATGTGTGTGTAAGGTTATCCAACCATGCTATGGTGAATAGATAAACACACAATAATATATATATATATTATTATCACACATGACCAAACATATAGGTTCAAAAAATAAACACAATCACATACAACATAAAGATGCAATATATATCATGACACTAAGCACTTCCTCAAATACAGATCATCCAACCAACAAGAACCAACCAAAGGACTACAACCCATTTTCCATTTCTTATATTTTACTTAAAAAATAATCCACCACGTTGTATAAATATAATTGTTAATTTAATATAAAAAAAGAATTATTTATGCATTTTCATAGTAATATACATTTTAATATTATTCAACTATTACTAAAAAACCACCTTTTCATGTTGTCACAATACATCCAATGTCATCTTGCCACAAACATCTTTTCTACGAAGCTACAAATATATTTCAATCATAGACCAGAAATATTCATATATTCCTATTTGGATGCCAAAATTATTTATAAATCCATTTAATGAATATTAATAATTAAATATAGCACTAAAATTCATATTTCTATAGTGGGAATTTGTCCTAAAAATTTAACAATATCAAGGAAAATGGTAACTTTATGTACATCACACAATATGTTTTCAATTTTCAAATGTCCAGTTTATTAAATTCATTTTGAAAATTTATAACATTCAAAAAATTAAATAAAAATCATGAAAATCCCATGAATTCATATAAAAAAATTATTAATTGAATCCCCTACCACAAATGATGATTTCATATTCATTGTGCAAAGCCAATGAAAGGGAGGCTGAACCTAAAATCCATAACCACACAAGGTATATTAAAATAAATAAAAAATTAATTGATACATCATTAAAATAACATCCCAAAATACTATGAAAATCATACAAAATAGCCACATTGAAAATTTTAATGAAATGTTTAATTACTATAATTTAATAAGAAGAAATAATTTAATGAAATCACCATTTTTATTTATTTAGAATCTGTGGATGAATGGTAAATATCAAATATTCTATCGATCAAAAACCATCATAGGGATCACCTAATTATTGATATAATGAAAATTAATATGAGTGATATTTTATGGAGGATGGATTTTATAGATATATTGGGAATGAATAAATTTGTTGTGTGATGGGTGGGTTAACAACCTAAACCTTACATGGTTCACAACCACCAAAAAACTAGGTTATCAATATAATAATCACTAGATGGATTTAATATCATGAAAATAGATTCAAAAATACTAAACATCCATATAAAAAAACTCCAATTAACTAGTATATATAAACATTGAGTCATTGAAAAGAAATCCATTTATTGAATTTAGCTTGTACATGATTTATAGAAATATGTTCCACCATTTTTTCAATCTTCATCATGCCATGGATCTTAATTAATGTTCTGAAACCATTGTTTCATGGTCTGAATCACCACCTAAATATATAGATTCCCCAATAACTCCTCAGCTTTCATTATCATTATCATGTTGGGGATTCCAACACTCAAAACAATAAAATTAATATTCCATAGGGGCCTATGACGTTACATTAGGTACCTCTCAAATTAATTCTTTATTTGGGAATAAAAAAATCATAAAATGGTAACACATGCCAATATACACTCGTAAACCACACAATGAAGATACCTATAAAAAGGAATAAGCTATATATCAAATAATAAACAAAATATTTCAAATAAACATCCTAATTTTGTAAACAAAAAATCCCAAATATCTAGGAATAAAATAATAGTCAAACAAATTGGGTTATAAGGTGGGAATCTATGAATCCTACTCCCATGTACCCTCGTCTAGTTTATTATACATCCATAAACCTAGATCAAAGTGTATAAAACAACCAGATATATCCTTACCATGATGGTCTTAAATATTGAATTGTTTATCAATTAATGTTACATCATTTTCATTGTTTATATCCCTTTAGTCAATTAAATTTGAATCATTATTAAGATAATATTTATGATGGTACACATAGAAGACATAATTAACTTAATGTATCTATAATATTATCACCATTCACCAAAAATCATATCAAACAAACCCCTGTAACACAAAGGGTCCAAAAAACTTGGTTGGAATATTTCTATCCAAACAAAGCCTCGATTTCATATGTTGTGATGAAACCTTCACAAAAACATGGATTCCACCCTCGAGAATTAAAAGGATCCTCGGTCAACGGTATAATACGTTATGAAGTTATAGTCCACCTGAATCTTTTTAGGATCCAACATAATCATTTCTATCATTCTATGTATCACATGAGAAAAAATATATTATTTCTCCCAAATTTTGATTCAGTTAAATGGGGTTCAACATGTCCTTCCATACAACACTCTAATAGAAAACAAACAAATGTATGAGTGAAATCTTTTAGCGAAGGAAAAATCAACCAAATTTTTGTTCTTTACCCATTATCAAATGATGTATAGAATTCATTTCCACAACATATCCTCCAGAATATGGATGTTGTTCTCCATCAATCCTTCCTACTAGGAGGAATTGATACTATTTAAAAACTGATCCATTGGTATGGTAAAATACCAAAAAATTCTAAATTAAACAATTTTTCTCATTATAAAATGATTATTCCTGTAGATATATGACTACACACCACACCATCTATGCACAGACTCATAATAACATCAATTATAATTGACTCTCATATCTCTAGAATACCAGATGATTTCATCAGTTATCTATAGTCACCAAATTAGAATCATATCCACCAAATGAATATGGTGGACTTGAGATTAAATTGTTCATGATGTCCTCCCACGTTTAATATAGGACATCTAAGTGATACAAGAAAACACCATAGACATAATGTTGTACATTCACGTACATAAACAATAGATATTGTTCCACAAAATTTTCTATTAATAACATCATCCCAATGTACAATAACTCCTCTTAAATCCATAAAAATTATTATAAATGACGATATTAATAACTAGAGATATGAAATGATTATAGGGAGGACTCAGTCGCAAAAATATTAATAAATGGAAATTCTCCCATTTACCATGACGTAATATATGTTATTCTCTAAAAATACTATATGGGAATCCCCATGAATGATCCTACCACAAATCACTTGTAACTATATGTCTCTCTACTAAGGATACTCAACCTATCCCAAAATGTACTAATCTAATATCCCCATGAACATGTATCTGCTTTCATCAACATACTCTAATCCATAATGTAATGGAACTAATTCATTTATTTAACTCTAATAAACCTTATATTTGAGAAAACGTCCTTAAATGTTTATTCTCATCACATATTACATTGTGTTTCTATTTCATAGAGATTACTATCTAAAATTTCTAGAGAAAATACATCCACCTATTCTATTGTAGTGTTAAGTCATGCAGTGAAAAAATACACTTCATGTTACTGGGTTCTTTCATGGACACAATGCATTCATTGATGATATAATTATCCCATTGTTTCATGGAAAACATAAATACCACCATGTCCAGATCATGGGTGGTGTAGTTATTATCATTAGGTCATATGTTCATGTACCCATTGGATAACATTATGCATTTAAGTATAAATAAAAAACACAAACCCAAAAGATATGTTTTGTGGATCACACAAAACATTATTCCATCCTCGATAAACAAATGAACTAAGGCACATTCCAATAAATCCTTCATGTTATTGAACTATTCTTGTAACTAATCAGTGTAAATTATGTTTTAGTCATTCAAATTAAATTTTAATGTTGGGCCGTAAATCTGAGATATGTTAAACATAAACCATGAATAATAACCCATGCTTCCATGGATGTTTCACACCTCTATCACATTCCCAGTTGATATACTAGTTATAAATTGCTCCACTATTACTGGATCCACCAATACTCATTGTTTGGACAAAAAAATATAACCTCATAGAACATATTAATTGAATATGTACCATATATATAATGGTGTTAAAGATTCTACAAAATGATTCATTTTCCAGTAGTATGATCCTCCTCTTCCCTACATTATTTGATAATGTAATCATTCAACATGATGATAAATGATTCAATGATGTTATGAATCATTTAATTTTTGATTCCACTAAAAAAATATATTGTGTTTATGATATCAAAAATTAATATTATGAACATGAATTAGCCATATAGGCATCAAAAAATAGTGTATGAGATATCTTCATCCATCACCCTTATTTGATGATATCTTGACAACAAATTGATCATGTAAAACTCAATGGATCACCTATATATTCAAATAAATCATCAATTATCAGAATACGGTAATAATTTTTGATCATCACATGATTCATCCACCTATAGTCAATGAACAGCTGTAAACAATTGTTTTTTTATGGGTGATCAAAAATAGATCTACATATAGTGACACACTAAGTATTAAAAAACATTATACATCATATCATCATCATAGGTACTCATGTCCTACAACATAGAGGGTTCCATCCAATAAGTAATCATAGAAAAAATTAGTACCTTGCTATATGTAAATTCCAAAATCAATATAGGATCAAATATATTGTGTCATAACCTCTGGTGGAATGACATCCATAAATTCTTCTACAACATTGTCGACCTCCACCACCATTGAACCCACTAACTCATCTGGTGACCCAAGACTCAAGGGAATAAGAAACTATGCTCTCCAAAAACACACCTAGAAACTTAAATCTCTTGAAAACCCAATATTTCATCCTCCCATGTCATAAAACAAAATAGTACTATAAATATAGACAGGCACCATTATAAGAAAATATAACCAATAAATTAAAATATTGTTTTATATGGTTGTCTCAGTAGTATAAGTAAAAATATAAATGGATTATGCTTCCACTATATTATCTGTAAATTCCTAGTATATGTATGACTATCTATCCTAGATTCCAAATATGTTGGATAAAACTAGTGGAATGAAAAGTATCTTCATATGATTTCATAATTATCATACCATAGTGTGTATAAAAATGGTTTGTGAAGCTCCATATGAAAATAAATATGAAACCCATGATTATGTTAAAATGGCAACACCTTGAACAAACAATATCCACTCTCTCATTGGTACATATATTATATACATCTGATTGGAGCTAGCTTCTAAGCCTTAATGTGATGTCTGGACCATGGTACCACATATTGGTGCCCTGATCCCAATGGACACATGGACTCAAACGTACCTCCCTATATGACAGAGGCTACTGACTAGTATCAAGGGTATAATATACAACAAGGGAATACAATACCCTCTTTATCAAATAATAAAATAGAGTAAATAAATAAAATATGACAATAATACATAACCAATAGGTATAATTACACTCTAAAAACACATAATAGTATCACAATAAAAACAAAAACCAGAAAAAATATATAAAACTAAAATAGTAGATGTGTCGTTTCACTATGTTTTCATGTCTGTAATGAAAACCGGAAATAAATACTAATTGATAAATAAAATGATGGTCCAGACACCATTATTGATCTCCTTATCTAGGATCCATCCTAGTTAATCCATGTAATGTAGAGCTCTTTAACATATCTAGTCCAACAAAAATTAAGTCTCTTTGGGTACTGATCATGCATCCCAAGTAATGTGTGATTTCAAATGAGTAAAACATGAGAATTTTGATAGAGAAGCTAGTTTTACATTATCATGGGCCAGAGTTTTCTCAGATAGCGTTTCATATCCCTTGGACGAAAAACTTGAGGGTTAGTTATTTTATGGGGGATGACAATATGTTCTTGGTTTTTCACTTAGGTACATATCCTTTAATTTTATGTATAAATCTTTACATTGTAACTAATATGGATTTATAATCAGATTGTAAAGTTTATGATGGTTTCCATGTATTTTTAGGACCCAAAACCCATCTTTTTAATAAAAATAGACCCTACGCATAATATATTATAAATTTTACAGCAGTTCTGCATTGATATCCAAACTGTACAGAAAACATTTTTTTTGAATAGGGCCGCCTAGAACAGTTGGTGAATTATTGTACGACCTAAACATGTGAGAACCTCTTTTTATAAGGAATTCTTTCAGGAGTTTCACATGGTCTGATCAACCCTATGGACCAAACTCTTTAGGGAGAGATGGAAGACATGTTTTTCACACGGTTTGAAAAATTTTGGAGTCAAACCGAGTGCGGTTTATTTTGTGGATAAATTTCAAGTTTTTCCCTTAATGGTAAATTATTCATACACCTTCCTCCGAACGTAAAAACAAGTGGTATTTTCCATTATTTTCAACCATTTGGTAATTTTTGAAAGCCAAGTCTAGGGATCAAGAGATCTCCTCCATCTGAAATCTGATCGAGCCTTTATTCATCATGTTGGATGCACAACTGTAAGTACTCAAGTCCTCTTTAGGAATTCTCCATTTCTTTTTCTAACAACCTAGATATTTCCATTTGATATTTTTTTACTATTTATTAGTTATACTCCAATATGAGGAAAATCAAAGGCCGATACCGAAGGAGAAGGATCGCAATACCCTAGGGTGGGTGGTCTACAAATCATCATTAATGTTAATTGTTTTTGAAAAGTACATGTGGGTCCCACTAGTCTTTTTGGAATTCATTTCATAATTTTATATGACATGATTATACTTGTTTGAATGATATGATAATGCTATTCAAAATTATGTGATTAGTTTTTTGTGGTTATACCCACAACACATTCTTCCTCTATTGAATGTTTTGCAATTTTCATTTATTAGTGTTTTGGAACACTGAATCTGTCTTTCGGGTGTGACATTGCTTAACCATCCTAAATGTGAGCCTTTCCATAATAAATGTCTTGTTATGGATGATAATTGCATAATGTAATTGACCATGTATGCATACCAAATGACCCAGCAAAGGTAAGTATTTCAAATTGAATAATAATATGAAAAGTGAAATAGAAAGTATACTAAGTATATAACATGTCCATATCAAATAAGATTGAATAAAGGATATTTGATTGAAGAACCCCTTTCCAAGTTGATGGAAATTAATAGAGGTAACCTCAATAATTTAATATTAATTAAGGTATAATAATGACTTTATAAAATGGTTTCAATGATACTTTGACTATCCACACTAATGAAAGGCAACACAAGGACCAATGAATAAATGGTTTCAACACTACATGACCTATCCACACAAATTGAAGTCATTAAATAAACTAAATGGACCAATACATGATTACAATATCAACAAGGAATTAACTGACTCGATATCACCTTGTCTTCAGATAGGAGAATTCATTGGGTCTTGGGAATCCCATTTTGATTCAAGGATACAATTTTCTTAGTTAGATACCCACCAGGATTCTAGTTATTGTCTATTCCAGGGATGACCGGTAGAATACCGTAGGGTCCCTTTCATTATTACAGGATACCATAGATACACTATGTGGATTTATAATTGACTAATATGTTCCATGGTGTAATCCCATCAGTCCATGTACTTTCATAGAATCTTTTTACATTGGTCTATCACCATGGACTCTACAGGTGCCTTATTGTGTAATGCCATGGATTATGTACCAAGGATTACAATCTTACCCTATTTAACTAAACTCAGATACTATTGAGTTAGTTTTCTGGTATATTTATGTTTCCATGGTTATCACACCGGAACTCCCTCACGTGATATCATTTTCAGATTCCCTTGTTACATCTTGGTAACTCCACTATTTATACTATCATGAGATGATCTCAATGTTATCATTGCCTCTTTTGACCTATGTGTTGTGTCAATAAGGTTTTCCTTATGACTTTTCCATTCCTTCTTGTTTTGAAAATCACAAACACCTTATACTTAAGAAAATTTTGTTTTACCTCCATAAGTAAATTTATCCTAACCCAGAGTTTCTTATACATAGAAATATTTTTCTTAATTGAAAAACCCGGATTGTTAATCAAAATCCCGGAATCATGTAATGACAAGTATTGGAGTATTCTGTTTTTAGGACCCGAATTATAGATGTGAACTATATTGAAGTTCCAATCTAAATTCTGGACTCCGAACTTTCATGAGTTTGACTCCGAACTCTTAAGTAGTTCGACTCTGAACTCTTAAGTAGTTTGACTCCGAAATCTTAAGTAGTTCGCCTCTGAACTATTAAGTAGTTCGACTCCGAAATCTTAAGTAGAATCGACTCTGAACTATGAGAGTTCATATTCCAAACCCAGGTGAAACCAGAATCCGAATTCCTATAAAAAGAATCCGAAATTTTCTTAACATAAACTCTAAATTTTATTTTGGTTAGACATCGAACTCTTAATTTACTTACACTCTGAAATATTGATAAGATTTAACTTACATATGATTCATTTCAAAATGATGTCATGCATTCAATTATTCATGGTTTGTTATAAAACGATGTCGTTTATTCTATTTCTAATTTAACCGTTGGCTGAGTTACGCGTGTACTGGTCTCTCCAAATTTCATGGAAAATATTACCGTTGGAGGAGGGAGCCGACCGTTGGAAATTTTGCCTATTAATAGGAGATCATTTGAAAGAGTTCATAATATAGGTGAAACATACGTGTGATAGATGAAAGAGGTTGATCGATCTAGATACCACACGGTGTTAAGGTGACTTATAGAGAGGGGATCTGTTCATGCCTTGTGCGTACTGAACCGCTCGTTCAGATTGCTTTGTGCGACTCCGAATGTTGGTGATTACATTCGAGGACTTCCGGGGATAGGAAGACAGAGGTGTCGACTACATTGAAGTTTGAGGGCTTCCTTGCTGAGGAAGACTGAGGTTCCAACTACCTTGAAGTTGAGGGATTGCGGGGATAGCAAGATAGAGATTCCGATCTTCGTATTGAGGGCTTACCCTGGTATGGGTAAGATACACTTGCTTGAAAGTATAAATCAAGGGAACTTTATCCAAGGTTGTTGGATACCCTTCTCTTTGAGTTAAAAGACTTATATCTTGTTACTTGTAGTTTTACTACTTGATTGTTTCCGCTGCATATTGTATTGTAAGGAATGTATAACCTTCTTATATTTCCTTACACTTGTACTTTGATAAGTTTAGATTCTATACGCTTTAAGGTAGAATCTCATTTTGTAAACCTTGTTTCAATTCTCAAGTTGGTGTTAGAGGTGTTGTGAATTTTCTTAGATTAACTTTGTTAAACTTGTTTCCTTGTCTAAGGAAAACATAGTTATTCGTATCAAACTTTAAAGGTTCCAAAGGAATTTTTAAAGTATACAATTCACCCCCTCTTGTATATTGAGCATATACTTTGTAATTTCGATCCTACAATTGGTATCAGAGCTAGTCTATGAGATACTTATACTCACGTATAGGTTTATCTTTGATCACTTTTTCATTATTCTTTTTTCTTCGTTCCGAACATTTTCATTCAGAACATTTTCATTCCGAAATTTGTCATTTCGAACATTTGTATTCTGAATTATCATTCTGAACTTTTTGGTTACGAACTTTTTCTACTAACAAGTTTGGTTGGTAAGTTTTTATTAGTATGAAAGGAATCAATGTTGGCTCCATTGATAATCTAAATCCTACAAGACCACCAATCTTTGATGTTAATAACTATGAGTACTGGAGAGATTGAATGAAGACTTTTATTATCAATACTGGAGTGGATAATTTCGTAATGCTTACGAGTTATTATAAAATTCTTGATAAGGTAGTTAGAACCTTCACCGACCAGGAAAAGCAAGAGTATCAACTCAATTATAAGGCACGCAATACCTTACTTTGTTCAATGACTAGAAATATATATAGACAAATTTCTTCTTGAGAATCATCTAATTATATCTGGAAAAAGTTATAGTTTACACAATTTGGAACTTCTAAAGTGATTGAGACTAGAAGAGTTATGCTTAGATCTGAATATCATGGCTTCAATTTTCCTTACGGTGAACCAATTTGTAATGTTCAAAAAAGTTTTATGACTATAGTGAACAATTTATAGTCTATGGGATAGAAAGGGTTAGATGATGAAGCTCTTGTGGATAAGATAGTTGATATTATTCCCAATGAGTGGGAATCCAAAAGAACAGCTATTGATGAGAATAGGAAAGTCACTCAAATTTTTCTTGATGAGCTATTTGGAACTCTTCATCAACATGAAACAAGAATGAAGAGAGATGTTGACAACATCAAGAAGAAGAATGGGAATGGTACTGTTTCTTTTACAACAACATCAAATCAAATGAAAGCCAAGACTCCTAAGTGAGTAACCAGATCCAAGTCTAAGAAAATCATTTTCCAATCAGACACTAGTGAAAGTGAAATCACAGAAAATGAGTTAGAAAATCATCCTCGAAGAATGAACAAAATAGCTAGCCAAAGATGTTTTCAATCCAAGTATAAGAAAAAGGAAAGGAAAGACATGAAAGATGGAGATGCCACTTGTTATGAATGCAAGAGAGATGAAAATATTAGACCAGATTGTCCATTTCTCAAAAAGAAATAAAGGAAATAAAGGCATTCAGACAGGAACAGAAAAAAGTATTATAAAGACAAAGATATGAAAGTTATGAAAGCAAATGTCACCTGGAGTGTCAGTGGTGGTGACTCTTCAGATGAATCTTCTGATTATGAATCTTCAGGACAGAAGAATCTTGGTCTTATAGCCAGGCTACCGATTAACAATCATTGTTTTATGGCTAAGGTACGAAATGCTGAATCATTGACCAATGTTTCTTTAAATTATAATGATATAAAGTATTATAACTCTTTTGATGAAAAATCCTCTTATGATGAAGAAAATACTTTTCCTACTTATGAAGAAGTTTATTGGTTTGCTGAACTTCTTGGAATTAAGAATTCTAAACTCAATAAAAAACTTGAGAAGGAAAACTCTAGAAATTCTATTCTTACGAAAGAAATATCATATCTTTCTAAAGATCTTGATAGGAAAATACTGATTTTATAAGTATTTCAAAAAATCTTGAAGAAGTAATTTCTGAGAAGAAAAAACATTCTAAAGAATTAGAAAGAGTAATTTCTAAGAAAAGTATCTTTGAGCCTAGCTCTAGTTCTAAATCTAATGATTTTGAAGACAAAAACATGGTTATAAAACTCAAGTCTAATGTTTTCTCCTTAATGAAGTGCTTATCAAACTTTACCCATGGTAAGAATTTTTTTGATAAAATGTAATCCCAAATATGAAATTTAAGAAACAAATCTGGATTTGGTTATACACATGCAAAAACAACATTTAGTAACAATTACATTGTTCCAAAAAGTTCCCCATTTTTTACCAAGTGTCAATGTGGTGGTCACTAGGCAATGAATTGTTCTTTAAACAAAACCCAATCTTTCGGTTTTCATAAGGCATATTTCTCAAAGATGATGTGGGTGCCTAAAATTTTGTTATCTAAAAATCTTGGATCCAAACAAGTTTAGAATCCAAAAGTCTAATTATTTTATTGATTTCAGGAAAATAAAGGGAGTACCAACAACAACACTTGGTACATGGATAGTGGATGTTCCCAGCACATGACTGGTAACAAAAGCTATTTTGAAAAGATTATCAAAACGAAAGGTGGAAAGGTAACTTTCAGAGATAATGCTAAGGGAGAAATTGTTAGTATAGGTAATATTGTTCTTCTCGGTAAAAACTTGATTTTAAATTTTCATTTTGTTAAGGGCCTTAAGAACAACCTCATTAGCATATGTTAGTTATGTGATGAAGGATACCTTGTGAATTTTAGGAATGATAAGTGCTTAGTTCACAATTCCAAGGAAGAATTTATTCTCTTAGCCAATAGGAAAGAGAATGTTTAAACTTTGAACCTAGAAGACCATAGAAGCCAAGATTTACCTTACCTTATTGCAATGGAAGATCATTCCTGGTTATGGAATAGACGATTAGGTCACTGTAACCTTAGGAACATATGTAAACTCTCTAAGAAGAAACTAGTTAACGATCTACCAGAGCGTAGGATTGATTCTTCTAAAGTTTGTGATCCTTGTCAATATGGCAAGAAACATAAATCTAGTTTTATATCAATCGGTGAAGTCTCAACAACTGATGCATTACAATTAGTGCACATGGATCATTTTGGTCCAACACAAACTGGAAGCATTGGAGGAAAATACTATGTATTTGTTCTAGTTGATGATTACACTAGATTTAAATGGCTCTATTTTCTAGAAAATAAGTCTGAAGCTTTTTCATATTTCAAAAGTTTTAGAGCCTATGTTACAAATGAGAAAAATCATCCACCGAAAACTATTCATAGTAATCATGGAGGAGAATTTCAAAATTCTGATTTTGAAACTTTTTGTAGTATAAAATGTATTACTCAAAACTTTTCAGCACCTAGAACTCATCAACTAAATGGTGTAGTTGAAAGAAGAAACATAATTCATCAAGAAATAACTAGAACCATGTTGAGTGAATATTCTATAGCTAGACATTTTTGGTCTGAAGCTGTTAGTACTACTTGTTATGCTATAAATCGAGTTTTGATTAGACCTTTTCTTAATAAAACTCCTTATGAGTTATGGAACGGTAGAAAACCAAGACTTTCCTACTTCAATGTTTTTGGTTGAAAAGTGTTCATTCTGAATACTAAAGATAATCTATATAAATTCTCACCAAAATCTGATGAAGGAATTTTCTTAGGCTACTCCACAACTTCTAAGGCTTATAGATTTTTCAATAAAAATACTTGTACTGTTAAAGAAAACGTGCATGTAAGATTTGATGAATCTGATCCTTTTGTTTTTATACCATCTCAACCTACATCCACGGATGTGTTTTCAAAAACTGATTATCAGCCTTTGATAGAAGATCATTCTGATAAGGAAAATGTTCAAGAAGATACTTCTGAAACATTTAACCCAGAAGACTTTCTTCCCTATGTTGATGAACAAGCTTTACATAACCCAAATCAGTTATTCCTTAAGAATCATCCCAGTGATAGAATCATTGGTGATGTAAATCAACCTGTTAGGACTAGATGTTCCTTGAGAAATGAAGTAGAACATCTAGCATTTCTTTCCCAATTAGAACCAAAAAGCACTGATGAAGCTTTAGGTGATGATGATTAGATCAAATCCATGCAAGATGAACTAAATGAATTTGAAAGGAATAAAGTCTGGACCTTAGTTGAAAGACCTAAGGAAACTTCTGTCATTGGGGTAAAATGGGTCTTTAGGAACAAATCTGATGAAAATAGAGTCATAGTAAGAAATAAAGCTTGACTTGTTGCTAAAAGATATAATCAGCAAGAGGGAATAGACTATGAATAAACCTATGCTCCAGTAGCTAGACTTGAATCTATTATTATTTTACATGACTTTGCAGCATTCTTTAATTTCAAACTTTTTCAAATGGATGTGTAATGTGATTTTCTTAATGGTTATCTTCAAGAGGAATTTTTTGTTGAACAACCTCCTGGCTTTGAAGATACAAAACATCCTGATCATGTTTTTAGACATACCAAAGCATTGTATGGTCTTAAACAAGCCCCACGAGCCTGATATGATACACTCACAAGATTTTTGCTTCAAAATAACTATATTTATGGAAATGCAGATCCAACCCTTTTTATAAAGAATCATAAGGAAAATGTTTTGATCGTTCAAATTTATGTTGATGACATCATATTTGGTTCAACTCAGCAATCTTTAACTGATTCTTTTTCAAGTCTAATGAAATTTGAGTTTGAAATGAGTATGATGGGTTAGTTAACTTTTTCCCTTGGTTTTCAAATTTCATAATGACCAGAAGGAACTTATATATCTCAACATAAGTATATTAAATATCTTCTTAAAAAGTATGGTTATGACAACACTATGAGTGTATGTACTCCCATTGGTACCTCACACTCTTTAGATCTTGATGAAGCTGGGAAACTAGTTAATAAAACATATTTTAGAGGTATGATATGAAGTTTACTTTACTTAATAGCTAGTCGACTAGACTTAATGTTCTCAGTATGATTATGTGCAAGATACCAATCTAATCCTAAGGAATCTCACTTAAAGGCGGTGAAAATAATTTTCGGGTACCTAAAGGGAACCATGGATCTATGATTATTTTATACTTCTGGGAATGATTTTGTTTTAAAAAGTTTTTCGAATGCTAAATTTTTTGGATGTAGAATGGATAGAAAAAGTACATCCGAAACTTTTCATTTCTTAAGATATTCATTAGTCTCTTGGTCATGCAAGAAGAAATATTCTATAGCACTTTCCACTGCTAGAGCCGAATATGTAGCAGCTGGAAGTTGTTGTGCTCAAGTGTTGTGGATACAACACACACTCACCGATTATGGCATGATTTTTACTAAGACTCAAATTATCTGTGATAACACAAGTTCCATTTCCCTATGTAATAATCCTGCACATCACTCTCGTGCAAAACACATAGACATTAGGCATCACTTTCTTAGGGATCACACACTTAAAGGAGATATCATTCTTGAGTTTATCGGAACACAAGATCAACTTGCTGATATTTTCACAAAATAATTACCCTCTGATAGATATGAATACATTAAAAAAAATTTAGGAATGACAACCGTGAGGTAATCATTCTTTAAAAACTTCTTGTTGAAAAATTCTCCAAACAGTAATAAACTCCTTCTTTATAGGGGGAGTACATTTGTTTGTTAGTGTTACTAAATTTTCTTTTCATCATTCGTTTTCAAAAGTTTTGTTTTAACTAATTTTTTTCCAGAGTTATAATTTCCGGAATGGATGTTTCCCGAATGGAAATTTCTTAAACTAAAATTTTCGGAATAAGAATTTCTAGAACTGAAATTTTCAGGATTGAAATTCTCGGAATAAAGAACTTCCGGAATAGAGATTTTCGTACTGAAGTTTTTTTTCTTCAAGTAGAATATTACCAGATAAGAACAATTTTTCTAGCCAATTTGAAAGCTATAATTTCCTTACTTTTAGTTTCTTAGTTCTATTTTTCTTGCTTTTTTTTTAAATTCGGATTCTAGTTCTTTCCTCAAATCCGAATGTTTTCCCTAAAACCTCAAAAGATCAGAGTCATTTTTTTCTTGCGGGAATATTCTCAACTTTCATATCAGATCAAGAAGTTATTCAATCGTTAGATGGCTTTTGAAAGACCAACGTTCACTTTCATCGCCTATATATAGGGGACTCTATTTCTCTTCCCACATCGGTTCTTCAAGCTTTTTCATCTTGAAGCCCTACTGCATTTTTCAAGGCCAGTTCTGAACTGTGCAAATAAATTCCGAATCTTTCAGATTTCTCCACTTCGAATGTCTATAGAAGCTATATGTCAAGATATGTCAACCACAAAACCAATCTCTGAGTGGTTATTCTTCAGGTAATGATTAGTGCATCCAGATTTCTACAAGCTTGAATCTATAGTAACCAAGAATATCAGACTGAATGGATGGGAATATATTTTCTTATTCAAGTCAAAAAAGCAGGATCCAGTGTATATAGATTTATTGGTAGAATTCTATGATTCAGTTTCCTTCCTGATGGAAGATGGAAGAGAGTGCTCTTCTTTCAAGTCTTTTGGAAAGACTTATAAAGTTTCCTACACCAAGGCTGCGAGCTTGGTTGGGTTGTCCAATGAGGGGGAAGCTGAGTTTTGTTATCATAAGCTTCCAGATGATCAATGAAGTTTCAATAAGGTGAAATCCTTAAAGTGTCTTGGGCTTAAGGATGCAAAAACAGTCAAGATTGCTCATCTCACTCCGAACAACAAGATTATTCAACTTTGGGTACATGGTTTTCTCGTTCCGAGATGAGGCGACAAGGAAAATCTGAAGAAGAGAGACATCTATGTTTTAGATTTCTTGGTGAATCTAAGGAAATTTAATTTGATGAGGCATGTATTGATTACGATCAAGAACATCATGGAAGGAAATTTGAGAGCTCATATTATTATGTACCCTGCTTTACTATCAAGGTTGATAGTTTGTTGCTTAGAATCTTTCAAAGCTGCTTGCAAATCAAAAATCCGGAATTGAAAGATTATGATACTCAGTGATGATACTCTGAAAAGGATGAAGATGAGTTTTTCCAGTGAATCCAGAGTTTTTTTCCCTCTGTCAGTGGATGAGGTTGAAGCATCTCAAAAAGAATCACAGAATCTGGAACCATCCAAGACACAAATAAGGAAGAGAAAAGTTAAGGAAGTGGTTCCTGATGAAGAAAATCCTAAGGGTAAGGTAACTCAGTCTACTTTCCCCCCAATTCGAAGAAGCAGAAAACTTATACAGATGAAGTAGCAGCTAAGTGGTGGCAAGACAAAGAAAAAAGGAAGTAAGGGGGTCCACAATTCAGATTGGACCCTGCAGAGGATAAGGCCTTGAATGAAAGAACTGCTAAAGTGTTAGAGAAGGAAGAGAAGGAAAATAAAATGAAAAAGAGAATGTATGAAGCTAAAGTGCTGCAATCTGTACTGAAAGATATAGAATTGGATTCCGGAATGCTTCCAGTTCCGGGAACTTCTGATGTTGAAAGTTCATTACTAGAAACCCAAGCAAAGAGTTATGTCACTCCGGAAAAGGACAGGGGTAAAGAAGTAGTTGAAGTTGAAGAAGAGGATAGTGAAGATTTGGATGCATTAATAAAGAAGGTAGAGGAATATAAAGAAAAGCCTGAATCTGCAATGATAGTATATCCAGGGAAGGGAGATGAAGAGTCAAGTAAGAAATAGCATGAAGAAGAAGAAAATGTTTTATTTGATGAGGAAGAATCCTATGAAAGGAATTTTCTTGAGGAAGGTCAAGAAAAACAAAAACGAGATGAAGACCAGATCGTTTAAGTATCTGAATCCCAGGAAGCATCCCTTAATAAAGAACCTGTTCAGAAAGCTGATAAGGGAAAGAATGTCTTGTTGTAGACTCCTATTAAAGATTTTATCAGGAAGAAAGAGGTTGGTGGTACCTCTAAAAGGAAGTTGCTGCAAGTTGAAGAGGAGAAATCTCAAAGAGATGTATCTGATTCGGAATCATCTTCTCAGAGTCATGATTTTATTGTTGAGTCTTTGAAGAAGTTTTTGGACATCATTCTGATCTTTCCCACCATTGACTCCAGATCTCAAATGCTTCAGCAAACCCAAAATCAAAAATCAGAGACACTATCCATGTTAATGGAAAAGTGTGTGAAGATAGAAGCGGAACAAAAAAGTTTTCTTATCGATTATGATGTGCCTAGAATGTCTTTCCGGAAGGTAACCAAGTGGTCTAAGAGACTTGGAGAAGATTTGGTTGTGTTTGATAATTTCCAGAATGATGTGAAAGAAGCCTTTGACACAACAGATAAAAAGATTAAGAATATTCAAGATGATTTGGTTATTGAGCAGAGTTCTCGGAATCAAGAAGTGAAGGAACTAAATGACATGGAAAATTTTTTGGCTCAAAATCATAAAAATGATAGAAATCTACGGATTGAGGTTGAGAGAAGAGTCATTCAGCAATATGAGTTGGTCAAGATAGAAGAAGATGATTTGAAAGAATAGGAAGAAGCATTAAGAGATCAAGGGGAAATGATCTCAGCATTAGAGAAGAAAACTGAGGAAGATCAATGAGATCTAAAGAAGCTCAAATCCTTGTTAAAAAAGCTGATCCCAAAGGAAAAGGAAGAAAAATGACTCCACTATGATCTTTTGTTGCTTTTTTCTTTCCTTGTCAAAATGTTTTTAACTCTAATGAGAGTTTGGTTGTTTGTATCTTGTGCCTCTATGAACTAATGTTTCAGGTACATTAATTCTTTCCATTCCCTTTATTACTTTTTGAAAATCACAAAGGGGTAGAAGGATAAGAACTACTCAAAAGAATGAGAAAGAAAATTTCAAAGTGAAAGAACCATCCCTAAGTAAGGGGGAGTTTATCAATTGGGTAGAACTTCATTTCATTTACAAAATAATGAAAACCCCACTCCGGAAATTTAGAATACAATCCTTAGAGTTTCAATGACTAAGGGGAAGTTAGTTTTATTCACATTCATTCATGAACAAAGGGAGATACGTTTTAATTTCAAAGCCTAATGAAATTTTTTTCTTTTTCGTAAGGATGTTGGTGCTTTCCAAAAAGGGGGAGATTGTTGAGTCAATAAGGTTTTCCTTATGAATTTTCCATTCCTTCTTGTTTTGAAAATCAAAAACACCTTATACTTTAGAAAATGTTGTTTTACCTCCATAATGAAATTTATACTAACCCAGAGTTTCTTATACTTAGCAATATTTTTCTTAATTGAAAAACCCTGATTTTTAATCAAAATCCCGGAATCATGTAATGAAAAGTATTGGAGTATTCTGTTTTTAGGATCTGAATTCTGGATGTGAACTATATTGAAGTTCCTATCTGAATTTTGGACTCCGAACTTTCATGAGTTTGACTCCGAACTCTTAAGTAGTTCGACTCTGAACTCTTAAGTAGTTCGACTCCGAACTCTTAAGTAGTTCGACTCTGAACTTTCATGAGTTCGACTCCGAACTCTTAAGTAGTTCGACTCCGAACTCTTAAATAGTTTGACTCAGAACTCTTAAGTAGAATTGACTCCGAACTATGCAAGTTTAGATTCCAAACCCTGGTGAAACCAGACTACAAATTCCTATAAAACAGATTCCGAACTTTTCTTAACATAAACTCCAAAGTTTATTTTTGTTAGAATCTGAACTCTTAATTTACTTACGCACTAAAATATTGATACACTTTAACTTACATATTCTTAATTTCAAAACAATGTTGTTCATTCATTTATACATGGTTTTTTATAAAATGATGTCGTCTATTTTGTTTCTAATTTAACCGTTCGCTGAGTTACAGGTGTACAGGTCCCTCCGAATTTCATGTAAAATATGACCGTTGGAGGAGGGAGCCAACTGTTGGAAATTTTTCCTATAAATAGGAGATCATTTGTAAGAGTTCATAATATAGGTGAAACATACGTGTGATAGATGAAAGAGGTTGATCGATCTAGAGACCACATGCTGTTAAGGTGATTTCTAGAGAGAGAAGATTTTCATGCCTTGTGCGTACTGAACCGCTCATTCTGATTTATTTGTGTGACTCCAAATGTTTGTGATTACATTTGAGGACTTCCGGGGATATGAAGACAGAGGTCTCGACTACCTTGAAGTTCAAGGTCTTCCATGCTGAGGAAGACAGAGGTTCCAACTACCTTAAAGTTGAGGGCTTGTGGGGATAGCAAGACAGAGATTCCGATCTTCGTATCGAGGGCTTACCCTGGTGTGGGTAAGACAGACTTGCTTGAAAGTATAAATCAAGAGACCTTTATCAAAGGTTATTGGATACCCTTCTCTTTGGGTTAAAAGACTTATATCTTGTTACTTGTAGTTTTACTACTTGAATGTTTCCGCTACAGATTGTATTGTATGGAATGTATAAACTTCTTATATTTCCTTACACTTGTACATTGATAAGTTTAGATTCTATACGCTTTAAGGTAGAATCTAATTTTGTAAACCTTTTTCCAATTCTCAAGTTGGTGTTAGGGGTGTTGTGAATTTTCTTAGTTTAACTTTGTTAAACTTATTTCCCTGTCTAAGGAAAACATAGTTATTCGTATCAAACATTAAAGGTTCCAAAGGAATTTTTTAAGTATACAATTCACCCCCCCTCTTGTATATTGAGCATATACATTGTTATTTTGATCCTACACTATGAATAGTAAATGGTAATTTATTTATTAATGTTCTAGTTATATGTTCAGACACCAACTAATGTATGATGTAGGTACGTGGATTTTTAGATATATTTTTCCTATTTCATTAATTTATAATTCCATTTATGAACACGACTATATTCCATTACACGAGATGGATGTTATAGACTTAGTTGGTGATGGCCCACTTAGATTTATCTCACACCCCCTTCGAGCGCCGATTTGTACCCAGAGTAGATTACATGGTTGAAGGTATGTAAAAATGGAAGAAAATTGCTTCCAACAACTGATTGTGTGATGATAGTATGGAGATTGATTGTAGATGACCGTGTTTGATCTCAGGATTCTTGGAGTAGTATTCGTTTTCCTGTTTCCTTTTCGAAGAATTATGCCTATTTTCATGTATCCATGTTTTCTAGTTTTCTAGTAATAAGACATTACATAATAATTATTCTAACTGAT
Organism: Viscum album; assembly: GCA_963277665.1. Lineage (NCBI taxonomy): Eukaryota > Viridiplantae > Streptophyta > Magnoliopsida > Santalales > Viscaceae > Viscum > Viscum album. The sequence continues at coordinate 602,718,424 of OY728161.1, read as the reverse complement.
AGAGTTATTATAATTATCATTTATCTAGTGATTCAATCTTCTTCCACTATATATTTATAAATTATTCGCTATTTTCTACTAATTTATATTCTGTCTGTTATGTTACATTATACTAATGATGGAATTTTTTTCCCATAGACACACCCTTGTCCATCGCTTCTAGTTTGAAACCTCTGGCGTTCAGAATGATGTTCTTAAAGACATGGGGCCCACTAGGCTCTGGGCACCCTCTATGTGGCATCTGGTCCCATATCATCAAATCACATATCATTATTTTTTAATTAACCACAAATATTTATCAGGTTTGAGATGACACCTGATGCATCAGTAAACACTTCAACCAATATCGGATTTTAAACCATCAATAAGGGTTATCAAACATCATCTCTCTTGGTTTTCACTTGGAATTCTAATTTATGTTCACATTAATGAAAGGGGTGTCCAGGGTCATAGTCTATCGCCATGTGGGTATTTGAAGCAGCAATATGTCTCCCATAAATCAGTGATAAAATATAAATACATATGTATATGGAGGACCAATAGAAAATTTCTGATATCATGTGGGAATTTTAGAAAAAACCATATCCTACAACTCATTTTAATAATATTGGCACACCAAATTTTTGGAATTCACATTCATAATTTATTTATATCAATAAAGTACAAATAACAATTAAATTATTTAAATATTTCTACTCACCCAATAGGTGGATATCTTTTAAACAATTCTCTTGAAAAACAACTTCAAATATTTCCATTATTTAAAATTTCATATCCACATGAATAATTAATTCAATAATCATAATTCCATCCAATGATTATCATCACTCCACATTTAATTTCCAATTTCAATTTCCTCCAGTTAAAACGATTTCATCATCACGTGGTAATACAATTAATAAATTCATTTTTGAATGAAATTTATCAATTTTGTGATTTAAATTTAAGAATTACCTTAAAAAAAAGTCAACCATGACTATAAGAAATTATAAATAGAACACCAATTCCATGCTTATTTTAAAACGCTCTCCCATACACAACTATAAATTATTTTATAACAGTCAAATTAAAAAAGGAATAATATATCGTGTATTAAAAACCTATCCAGGACACATGATGATAATGAAATCACTCCAAAACCTATGATATTCTCCATTAGATTATGTGGTGTAGTTATTCATGATGGAATGGACATAAAAGTAATTTCATGACACCTTTTGATTCTCTAAAATGTGAATTACATGATTTCAAATTCCTCTAAATGTAATGTAATTCTTTTAAATGGTTTGCGCTGGAAAACATTTCAATACTGGTTATTTTATCCTAATTCAAAATAAAATCTAATATAATGGTATTAAAATGTGTTAAATTTTATACAAACTATTTTTTCCAAAATAAATACACCTAACAAATCCAACTACATCCAAAACCATCCAATCCAAAATTAAACCCTCATGAAAAATAGTACAAAAAAGAAAAAAAATCAAAATTGGCTACAAAAAGAATATTATCTTACATTTTATCAAACATATAAAATATCATCCTCATTCTTTACTACTATGAAACTCTATGTTTCCATGGAAAAAATATCGGGGCACTGATAATGTATATCATCTTTACTCACCAATGATTTCTCTTGAACACATCCATGTTCTCACAATGCTCGATCTATCGGAATGAACTTTCACCACAACACATACTCAATGTGATCCATTCTAGTCATATTATTCTCCTCAAATGAAGCATCAGTATCAATATCAACAACATCAACATTGATCACATGAGATGGGTATGTGGAATACTAACGAAATGGTGGCATATAAAATTTTACTAGAATAGCACCATACCCTAATAGAAAAAGAAAATTGATATGAACCCATATTATTTCTCACCATTGTCATGATTGGTCCATCAAACCATGGTACCAAATTTCCATACCATTAAATGCTACAGTATCTCAATCTATGAAAAACAAGAAAGAATCCATTTTCACCCACTACAAGCTCAATGGTTTTTTGTTTTCTATCTTCATATGACTTTTGGAAACTCTTATAATATCCATATGTTATGAATAATTTGAATCTACTCTAATTTATCCTACAAAAGACATGGTCTCAATTTCTATGAATCTACTACCTCCATCCAACATAGATGTGATCGTCATATCCTACTATAAGGTTACTCATATGGTTCTATATAAATATATTACTACTAATTATTATTATAGGTAAACTCAATGAGTCCTATGTGAATATCCATAGACCCAACAATGTCTAAAACACATGAATGTATCATATCCTCCCAAAACCTATATGGTATGATCCATCTATTTATTTTTCTGTTGGTGAGAATTTTTACACATAAATACCTCCATACCATGTGCCTTCATAAAACAATTTCAGAAGCATGAAATAAAACATGAGTTATGGTTCGAATCTATCTTCTATAGAACACCATTCTTATATATTATCTGTGGTAAATATAATATTCGTAATTGATCCAATAGGAATGTATACCATAAATAAATGTATTGTTAAACATTCATCAATTGGTACACAATCATCCAAATACCATTATTCATCAATGAAATCCATAGGATACCGACTAGGATGCCCCTGAGAATGTTGTCCCTATTCCATTATGATAATGGTAAATCCATATAGAAAATCAACGATACATTGGTTATATTCCTAAAATTATATATAGTTTTTTCATCATGTCACAAACCCTAAAACCTAACTTGAAATAGACAACAACCAATATTATCTATGTTGTTCATAGTATATTATTGTCAAATCAGGATGCAACGACAACTTTGAGGCATAAAATTCACACATCAGTAATTCTAAAATACATTTATGATTAAAAAAAACTATAGATATTGATGAACATACCCTAATCTATAGGCCACTATGAAGGTGAGTCACCTAATTCAAGGAATTCCATAAATACTATACGCATAATATCTAGATAATTCTTCTATTTGATATATCTCAGAAGTGGGGAATCCAATAAAATTGATGCAGGAGTCATCTTCTCTTGTGCCTCTGGAACCACAACATGATTCACATCTATCAATTTCTCCATCTTCAACTAGAAACAAGACCACAGAACAGTCTGATTATTTGTTTTACTTCTCAAAGAATTTGGATAACTTATTCAATTGTCAATAATATATTCTATATCAAAATAAAATTACTATGTATATTTAACCCATCTCTATCATCAGATATTCAAATATCAATGTAAAACGATAGACCATTAGGTATTTCTATTGGTATAGATAGTAAAATTTTCACACAAAATGCAATTCCACAAACATTTTAATGCATCAACAACAACATCTAACATGAGTTCATTCATAGGGTTGTTATTGTAATGGTTCCTCAATTACCCAGATCCATTTACCACAACCAAATATCTCAAGATCAACCATTCTCTAATATAGATCCTATATGTGTCAAAAAACAATGTTTACACCTCCCATGGTTCAGGTAGGATCATGATACTGGTGTTCGTAAAATTTTTCTTTAACTCGTGGAAAAAATTCTAACATACTCCAGACCATTCAAACATTATCCCCCTTCTTCTTCAATACTAAAAGAGGTGGTTCCATGTGGTGAAATTCCAATATTAACCTATGATAATATCCTTCCATGCTATGAAATCTTCAAAATTCGATGATATTCATGGTGTGCTCCAAATAATCAACTTTATGGATCTTTACAGTGCAAATTGAAACACCTTCCATTATGATCATATGTCTCAAGAAATGTATCACGTTGATCTTAAATTTTCACTTTCAAATATTGACATATAGAAGATTCTATCTTATTATTCTCAATATGACAAAAATAGGTTGATCATGATGATCATAAGCCTTGGAGTACATAGATATCGATGCAAGGGTCATCTCCTCATGTCACTCTATAACCAAAACATGATTGTTATCCAACATTTTCTTCATCTTCCACAAGAAATAAGAGTCCAGACTCTCTGAATATGACCTTTACTTATCAAAGAATTATTTAAAAAAATTCCATTACCAGGAATATATTCTATTTCATAATAAAATGACTATATATACATGATACATCTACACAATCAGAGATCCATATATCATTGAGCAATGATATACCTTGAGGTATTTCTATTGGTATACATAGTAAAATTTTACCACGAAAATTAATTATACAAACAATCTAGAAATAAAAAACAATATATAACATGAGTTCATTCATATGGATTTTATGGTTATGTTTCATCAATAAACATGATCCATATGCCACAAATCAATCAATCAAGATCATTAGTTCTCTAATAAAGATACTTGATGTGTCATAATAAAATGTATAGTTCTCCCATCCACCATGTATGATAAAGATCATGGGGATAGAAAACTTTTTTTTAACTCATGGAAAAAATTATCACATACTCCAGACCATTCAATCATTATCCCACTTCATCTTCCATCCTAATAGAGGTTCATCCAAAAGGGAAAATTAGAATATTAACCTCTGATAATATCCTTAAATGCCTAGAAATCTAAAAAATTTGATGATACTCATGGTTGTCTACCAATAAACATCTTTATGGACCTTCACTGTGTAAATTGGCACACCATCCACTAAGATCATATGTCTCATGAAATGTACCATGTTGATCTATAATTTTCACATGGAGAGCTTGGAATATGGAAAATTATATATTTTTATTCTCAATATAAAAAAATATGTTGGTCATGATCATCATGAGACATATATTACACAACGATTTCATCCATAAAACATCCACAAACTGATCAAGGTGCTTGTGAAAGATCTTGTTCATCAAATCCATAAACACGTCTGGAGTGTTTTTCATCCCAAAATAAATCACAATGAACTCATAAATTCCATAAATTCTTCTAAAATATGATTGTATAATATTAATAGGTTGATCTATAATGTGATGACACCATGATCTGATGTCAATATTGGAGAACAAAAAATCTCCTCTCAAATAGACAAAGGGTTAATGTATACATATAAGAGGATACATGTAATTTATTGTCATCATGTGTAACGAATTTTAATATATATATAAGGTCAATGTCCATGTATCATTATTATAAAACAAAATTATCTAATTGCATTGTGATCTAATAGGATGTATAAATCCATAATAAATTAACTATTACAGCTGAGTCAAATGATATGGAAACATTATTGGTTCTTTTTTGTATGATAGAATAGAAACTAGCACATCCTATAGAATGATCTCAATATTATATTTCACATCTCTCATATGAGGATTCCTAGATATGTATTTTGGATACACATCTAAAAACTAGTCCTCTAGTGGTTGGAATGCATCCTAATTTCGAACCACATCATCTAATAATAGACGCACAGCTCTGGTGAAGAGATACCCCGATTGCAAATGAACTGGTCCTACACAACCTTCCTATATAACCCAATTTCCAGGATGAATATAACTGTTCCCCAAAAAAGATATAATGGTCACCCAATTATTGTATATTTCAATGTAATATCAGAATTTTAATAACCATTACATACCCATAATATTTTCAAAGTCTTAAATATCTAGAATGTAATGATCCCAAAGGAACCAATACTCCAAAACCTCAAGATAACACCCCTTGGAAGAATAGTCCTCTCGTGGATGTACTCTAAATGGTGTATCAATCTTAATAACCCCATTAATGAAATCAACAGTCTGACACAACCCATTAAAATATTTTTAAAATATAATATAAAGAGAGGCTCATGTTAGAATCAAATACCACTGACGATATGGCTGGTACTTCAAAAAAGTACCATGTCCAATACCTTGACCATTTTGGCTAGTAGAACTCCAGATGCCAAGCTAATATGGGGTAGAAGATCACTTTCCATCATTATAATATTTCCTAGATCCTCTGTCACATCCCATATAGAACGATTTTCTTAATAAATCAACATGTGAACCATACCACCCCATGATATGCACTCTTTAGGTGATTGTGGACACAAGCTATGAATGTTTATATAAAACCACACCTGTGGCAGTATAAAAAATTACATATATATAAAACTGATCCATCTACCTAGAAAACCTATAAACAATTAAACATCGATTATGTTATAAAATAAAAAATAATACTATAAGAATATGTACCTCTTAGTCATCTAGTAGAAACTACCCATCCTAAAATAGAATCCAACATCATGTTCCCTTCAGATAAAAGAGCCTGAAATTCTCATCCAACACTGGATAAAAGTGATGATATTCCTTAAAGAATCATGTATCTTCCACCATTGACATGCTCTTCTAGGTAATCCTTATGAACTCTTCTACCATATTCTTACTACCTGACTCATAGTATATGTGCTCTCTGAATATCTCATCAGAGTCATTACATAATGTACTCTCCATATTTTCATCTAGAGTGTAGATGTTCAACTACTGCATCACCTTACCACATGACATATAAGCATACATTTTGAATCTCTTCTATGTAAGAGTCTCTAGGTTTTCTATTATCATATGTATAGACCCAATCCATAAATCAAATTCTTTATTTCTACCATATATAGTGAATTTGATAGGGTACCTCAACTGGAACAGAAGTGTCATGTCGTACATACTCTTCCCTGCCCTCCCTGAGCCTATGTACATAAACTAAATATATAAATTAATGTTCTCATGTAAATTATTTTGTGCTTCCGAACATTGAACTATCAGAGCCTCAAGTTCAAGTAGATGAGGTACATTTCATTCCATGTTTTGACGATATCCTCTCAACAAGATAAAACAAATATGATTGTATATATAATGTAAAACCCACATCATGGGACACATTATAGATCATTTTAATGTTAATGTGATATGGGTTCACATAAACCTGTATAAAGACATTCCAACAAACCTAATCACACCATCCAAATAGAATTGCTATCACTAGCTTCAACCATCCCTCATATGGGTTATGTCTTGAAGAGGATAAACTATTTTAAAATTTATAATACTTATTTATACACCAATTTATCCATTACATTTAGCATATTCAATATCATTTCACAATTTTCAATTTCATATTAAGAACCATTTTCATATATATAGCACAAGTAATGAAAAAAAATTTCATTTAATCAACTCACCCAAAACCATATTTTTTGTTCCTAACAAAAAATGATGCATTCATAAATAATTACTATTTTTTTGAATAATTATTGTATACTCAACATTCATGCAATACCAGTCCATGAATAAAAAGCATTTCAAACAAAAAAATCACACAAAAAGTACATTGCCCATAGTGAAATTACATCAAGCTATAATAGAAATATTAATAACAAAAATTCCACTCAGTGTACATGGGTTTCCCCTATACCAGGGTTATCTAATACAATGCATGACCTCCTAAAAAAGGTCTGACTCTTTTATTTTTCACCTACCTAACTTTCAAAAATAGTATGATAAACTAAAAAAAATAAAATCCCATTTGATACCACTTTGTGACATACCAACTTGAATGACACATAATGTTACATTGATCCAATAGTCCAAATGACCATAAAAATGATACCCTATAATCTAAAGGATTCTTACATGAAGTGAAGTTCTAATATACCGCATGGGTAGACTACACCTATTTATCCAAGTAGTACATTGTTAGAAATAACTATACAATTTAAAAATTATATAACCAATAGCCATAATAACAGTATAAACAAACTATAATAGTATATCAATATGAAACAAAAAGAATAAATGTGATATAAACTAAAATTTGAGATATGTAATGCTATAAATGTTTCAGTGTCTAATGAAAATTCAAAATGAAGTCTCCCTGAAAACTCTCAATAGGGTTTCAATACTATGTTTGATACCCTCATCTTTTCTCCATATATACCCATCTATTTAACATATCGATATTTCCCTTATCATATCCTATAATCGTGAATTATATTATGTTACTGATCATGTTGTAATAGTACGGAGTCAGTATAACATTGTAGTAATCCACCAACATCGTCTAAAATAACATCCAGTCTATAATAGTGTAAGATGTTGTATATGGTATAAATAATGAAAAAGTAAATATATATCAAATTTCAATAATATTTAATTAACAAGATAAATTACATATGTTCACGATCTCACATGAATAATAAATACCTTCTTCATCCCATGATGGAGACTGAAAAAAATTTAATGGTTATCAAAAATCAAATCTCAGGGTTTTAAATTATTATTTAAATTCAATTTCACATAAAATAAATGGGATCTTAGAGTTGTAGCCAAGCACCCCATCTGTATCTGGTGTTATTTTTTCTAAACCAAAATTTAGGGATAACATATAAATAAAAATATATATTTGGGTCCTACACATTTATCCTGAAATCTAGTGGGTAATTGGAGAAGCAGTCCTAATTCCACAACTCACTTCAATCATATCAGAACACCCCCTGGGCGTATTTCATTTTCAAAATTACTATTTATCAAATAATAGAAAATCAAAATACAATACATTAAATATTTTAGAACAATTCATGGGTGTATAACTATTTCAATATTCTAATAATCACATATACCATAAATCCCATTATTATCAATTACATACCCATGTCATTCATAAATTCCTTATTTACAATTCCATCCAATATTCATTATCACAAAATTTACCAATTATCATTTCAATAAACCCATGTTCAAACAATTTCTTTAGGACATTTCAATTGAATTTTACAATATAATTATCCAATAAATTGTTCTAAATTTTACAATTACATACTAGAAATTTAAATCAAGACAACGAGAATTGATAAATATACCACCTCCATCAATATAATTGATTATCAATCGCTCAAACACAACCCTCAATGGAGGTGAAATTGTCCAAATAATAAAATAATAAGGGACTGCAAATTAATAACCAATATGCCACAAATGGAGATGAAATGTTTTTCAAAAAACAATGACATTTTCTCTAATGGTATGTGGAGAAAAGCTTCATATACGAATAATGAAAAATTTAACTTTACTATACCTTTAAATTTTTATGTAACCCCCCGACCCCAGTTACCCAGATTCGGTGCATTATTACATATCATTGGCATGATACAAGGAACAATGTCCCGAAAGACCGATGAGTTTAGTAGACTTGGAAATACTATATACATTCATAAGTTTTAAATTGCATTATAAAATTAAAAACTACAACAACATTGTCTCCATATCCTACACTCATATCCCATAGAATATCCATGCACATCAGTAATAATATACTTCATCGTATCCAAGGAATAATAAAACATATAACGGGGCGAGCTTAGATGCTCGGTAAGGATAACAATATAGCGGAAACATTAATAAATGAGAATAAACATTTAAGTCTATGTAAGAGACCAAAACCAAAGACTTTTAAACTTGAACATAAACATTATATGGCAAAGATAAAATCAAATAATTACATTTAAATATTCACATGGATATTCTACAAGTCTAATAATCACATGCAATATCAATAGCCACATTCATAATGATGTAATTCATAATACTGGACATTAATTTATGTGTCAAGGCCACGTGCCAAAACCTAGGGGCTAACTATAACCAGACCCCAACCCATAGAGCCTCTGTAACTGGACTCCAACACGAAGAGCCTCTGTAACCAAACTCCAACTAGAAGGGTATACTGTAACCGGACCCCAACCCGGAGGGCATACAATTACTGGTCCCCAACCCAGAACATACTAGTCCAACGCAATCATCTTAAAAATAGGATAAAATATAAAATAAACATTCGTATTAAAACCATCATACGAAATGTCAATACATTAACTGTCACACCCCGACTTGCGCGTTTATTTTATTTTATGATTTCTTTGGCTTTAAATTATTTTTGCTGTGGTTCACGTTCAGTCTCGGATGAAAGTTTTGAGTTTTGATAAAAAGTATGCATCTTGGGTTCGACGTCGTCGGAAGCGCGGATAGAGCGCGACACCGCGCGGCTTCGCCCATGCAATTACGTGGACTGTCGTTAATTTTAATATTATTAAAGATGATATAAATTCATTTATAATTATTTTTTTTTATTATTAGTGGTTACTTTTATTATTATTATTATTAAAGTTTGACACAAATTTCTATTACATAAGTTTTATCAGTATTATTGTTATTAATGAGGTTTATAATAATGATTATTGTTATTAATAATAGTACTAAACTTTTATCATTACAATTAGAATTTATTGAGGCTTTTATGGAGGTATATTAATGCTTCATTTATTTGTTTATTAATTATTATTATTTTCCTTTTCTTTTCATTTATGTTTTGTTTTTGTTTTTTTTTCTCTTTCCCACCTAACCCTAGCGGGCCACCCCCCCTTTTATATTTTTTTTCTTCTCTTCTTTCTCCCCGCTGGAGCCGCCGTCACCCGCCTCCTCTGTTCACTCATCTCCCCCATTGTGCGTCGAACCCTAGCCGCCTCCTCATTTCTCCTCCTGTCGACCGGATGCAGCCTTCCTCCTCAGTCGGAGTCCGCATGATGGTCGCCCTCCTCGTCGAGCCGTAGTCCGCGCGCGCCCCTCCTCATCGATCCGAAGACTGCGCGCGCCCCATCCCCGTCGGGCCGAAGCACCCCTGGTTTGGACGAACGTGTGAGCTCCCTTGGTTCAACCCGTTCGCATACCAGACCAACCGGCTCCTCTCCGACCGGGATCCTACACTGGAAACCCTCCCTTGCTCGACCGAATTTTCAGCAGCCTTCCGCCGCGCCTCCGGCCTGCCCTCCTGCAGCTTGCAACCCCTTGACCATACCTCTCCTTCTCCCGCATATAGCAACCCCGCTCAGCCTCCTCCCCTGCGTCCGGCGATCCAGCCTGCTCCCTCCTCACCTCCCCTACGCGACGACTTCCGCGCCCCCTGCCTCCTTCCGCAGCAGCAGCCGCTGCACCGGCGCCCCCTCCTTCTTCCTCTTCTTATTCTCTTTTCTTCTTCTTCCTCTTCTTCTTCTCTTCTTCTCCTTCCCTTCTTCTTCTTCTCCTCTCCTTCTTCCTCTTCTTCTTTTTCTTCTTTTTCTTTCTCCTTCCTCCTGTCCGCCGCGCGCCTCCCCTCCCGGCCAGGTCTCTTTTTTTTTCCTTTTATTTATTTATTTTGTTTTATATTATTAATATTATGATTATTAATGTTAATATTATTATTATTATAATTATTATTGTTTTTCATACTACTACTATTATTATTATTAATAATAATATTAATATTATCATTATTATTATTTTATTATTATTATTATTACTATCATTATTATTATTTTATTATTATTATTTTATAATTATTATTATTATTTTTATTATTTTTATTATTATTGTTACTATTATTATTATTTTTATTATTATTATTATTTTTATTATTTTTATTATTGTTATTATTATTATTATTATTATTATTATTATTATTTCTATTATTATCATTATTTTGTTGTTATTATTATTATTATTATTTTGTTGTTATTATTATTATTATTATTATTATCGCTTTGGCCTTTTATTTGTTGGGGGTTATCTTTTTATGTTTATTTTGGTAGGATTATTGTTTGAGGACCCGCGCAGGGCGTTTCCAAGTGTGCGCCACCGCCGTGCCTTGTTTCCGAGGTTCCGTCATCGCCGCGCTTTAGTTTAAAGGTGAGCGTTTATTCCCGTCGCTTTGTTTCACATGCTCTGGTGAGTTTTTGGATGTGTCTGAGTCCACGATACTGACTATGCAGAGTGTTAGACCTTGTCACGTGGTTTCGGACACACGTCGTGTCATCGCGCCTTGCTTCCAAAGTCGTTTTGCCGTCGCGCTTGGTTTTGAGGTAGGTTCCCTTTGCACTGCTTTTAAAATTTAAGTTATATTATTTCATGCTGTTTGCGCACTCTAATTGTTCAAAATCAACATTTTATTAATTGTAATAGATATGAGATAATATACGATAATTAATTTTTAATATAAGATGGTTAATTTTTAAATGGTTATTTAATGTCAAAAGGAGCCGTTTATTTTATACACGACACATGAAACATCCTTTTGATGAGCGGAAACCCAATAATGAAAGAATGCCCGTTTGGATTTTAAACATAATTCACGGAATATAAAATAGAGTTCTGGTTTAATGAGAAATGATTTCTTTTGAAGCGTGAACAAATACATTGGTTCGTTTGAGAAATTGCCCGGTTGGCTCTTAAAGTTTATTTGGAAAAGAAAATGGTTTGGTTTGGTTCATAAAAATACTGGCAACCTGTGAAGTAGTGTTTTGTGGATTCTTCAAATAGTTTTAAACTGGTTTTGGTAGTAATTGTGAACTGTATTAAATGCCCGTTTGGCACTTTATGGAAAGCGATGGAAATGTTTTTATAAAAACCCTCTTAGGACGACTCTCATTCCTTGGTTGCGATTGATTGTTTGGGAGGCCGCGCTTAGAGGCTCTCGGGTACTTGAGTAGAAAAAGGCATGAGGTTGTCCCATGGAGTGGCTCGGGGAATGCCTATTGTTCTTTATATATATGGATATATCTGATTGGATGCTCGGTAGGCATCGGTTGGCTCACCCCTTTTTCTTAAACACTTGAGACATGGGAATCTGGCATATTGAGAGAATATTCTAAGAACGATTGCTGCACTGGTAGGTTATGGTACTGACCAGTGGCCCATAGTAGGTGGATATATTGGGTTTATTACTATGGGATTTTCCCTCGACCTGCCTGTGAGTGGATGGTCGAGCGTTTTGTGCGTTTTGATTTCATCGTGACATGTCAATAAGGATGATTTCTCATGTATTGGTGTCTTCTGGTTTATTCTCGATCTCCTAGGTTCACCCATGTCTATTCAGCTTTGTAGCTTGCAGTAATGATTATGATGCTCAAATGTATACCTACATTGCCCTTGCTGTGTGTTTTACTTTGTGCATTCTGGTGTATTGTTTCCTTTGGAAAATGGTAAATTGCTTTTGGTTAGGTTTCTAAAAATTGTTTTCAAATAAAAGTGTTTAATTCCCTTTGTACAAATTTGAAAATTTAAACATCACTTTTCCCTTTCCTGAAATGTCATTGACACTAATGAAATGAACCCGAATTTTGAAATGGCTAAGGGAAATGGTTCGTACTTTGTTTTTTAAGTAGAATATTATTAAAAACATACTTTTATAGATTGTAGTTCAAACTTGAAATGATGTTTCTTTTATTTTAAAGGTAGTGCATTGGGAATAGATATCGGGCCAGCCTACTGAGTTTTAATACTCACGCATATAGTTATTTTCTGTTTTTAGTGTTTGTGCAGGCTATAGTTTGAGTGCGCTCGCCTAGGGCGACGCTTGATCGTTGAGTCGGAGAGCGACCCGCGAGGTCGCACGGAGCTTGTTCGGACGTCGTGTTTGGTTAGTTTATTTCCTGTTTGTTCATGTTTAGTCACTTTGTTTAGTTTACCTTTTTCTGCGCTGCTCTGTTTTATCTTTGCATTCTTATTTATTTATATTGGGCGAAATCGTTCCCACAGTCTCTAATGATGCCCTGGCGCTGGTCGCCAGCCCGGGAGGATCGAGAACGCCTCTCGGGCCATGTCGCGGACCGGCTCGGGTGACCGGTTCAGGGTCGACCCGGGTTGGTTCGTGACAAAATGGTATCAGAGGGAGGTCAGCTCTTAGCGACCTCACTTTACAGAGCGCCCTTTGTTATTTGGGATGTCAAGGTAGATGGAGTAGGATTGTCGGGACTTGAGGGGTAGGTGCGAGAAGAGCGTCGCGAACTCTTGCCCGTACCGATCCTCAGGTTTCCATGGGAAGTCCGGTTTAATTGGTTTTTTTGGGTTTTTATGGAAATGTTTTGCCATTGGTGTACGACAAAGGGAGTTGGGCCATTAGTCCTCCTAACCCGTGCGGCCTGGCAAGCCATGTTGATCTAGGGGCATGGTCCAAGAAGGCTCTCTGTGTCAGTGGCGTGTTTGGCATATGGCCGCCAACCATATGGTCAAGTCACCCACTGACACTAGTCCCCTGTTTGATTTGTTTTGGGTTTCCCCTTGATTTCTGAAAGTGGTTTGAATCAGAAAAGTTGGTTTTGAAAAAAAAAGTGTTGTTTGAAATGACATGTTTAATTTGTGGATTGTTTTAAAAGAAGTGGTATGAATAAATTGTTTTTGGAAAATGAAGTTGCTTTGTTTTGGCCTTGGTGTTCCGATGAGTACTCACATGCATTTTGGTGTGTTGGAAATGTGGATGGATGTCTGGTATGGTGGATGGATTCCCTGGGTGGCACAGATACATGCATGTGAGTGAGACTCTAAGGGATACCAATGGCGAGGGTTTAACTTACCAAGATTGTTTTAAATTAAAGATGTTTTCAAAGAGAAAAGTTTTGATGTTATGATAACTTGTTTTCTCGGATTTTGAGCTTGACACCTATGCAGTGTTTGATTTTGAGGTTGTTATCCATTCGTTGAGTTGGCCTTGATTGGGTTTTTGACCTTTCCTTGTCCAGCGGTTATCCTTTGAAGCTTTGATGGGTGATCGTAGTGTGGTTGATCAACCTAATGATTTTATGCTTGAGTTTCGGAAGCTCGATCCACCTCTCTTTTATGGTCAAGAAGAAACTTCTGTGGCAGAGGAGTGGATGCGGAAGATTGAAAGGGACTTTAGCCTCATTGAGTTGCCCGAGTCGTTGAAGGTCAAGTTTGCGACCTTCATGCTTGAAGTTTCACCGTGGATGTGGTGGAAGTCAGTGTCTCGGGACAAGCCCCGTCAAGAGGTTACTTGGGAGTTTTTCAAGGCCTCGTTCATTCGCCAGTATTTCTCTGAGGAAGATAGGGTGAGGAAGGGGATGGAAATGTGTTGTCTGCAGCAGGGCAACGGATCCGTGTTAGAATATTTCCATCGCTTTGTGGAGCTAGTACCTTATGATTCAGAGTATGCCACAAATGACCCCGTGAAGGCTCGACGCTTCGAGGCGGGTCTCCGCCCTGATCTACAGTCGAAGGTTTCAGAGTCCAACCTAACTTCTTTTGTCGATGTGGCAAGACAAGCTTTTCGTATCGAAGCCGCGATGGCAGGAGTGCTCGAAGTAGTTCTCCCTCCTTCGATCCCTATGAGCACTGGTGAAGGTTCTGGAAAGGAGATGAGTAAGAAAATGGAAGTGGATGGATCAGGTCGTGGAATCAAGAGGCCTCGAGATCTTTCATCAACCTCTTCGGATCGAGAGATTATTGTGTGTTATCAGTGTGGCAAGCGGGGTCACAAGAAGTCATCGTGCCCAAGCGCTCCGAAGCCCTGCCAGGCGTGTGGACGTCTGGGTCACTTGCGACGATTTTGTCGGGGTGTTGCAAGGAAGCGTCGCAGAGGAAGTTCTCAGAAGTAATGTGTTGTAGGGTCTTTGTTAAAAGTTTCTAGTGTTAGTTTCCTTTCAGTGTAAGTGATCTATTATCGTGGCCTATGTATGGGTGTTGTTTTGGGTTTGAAATGTATGGGAATGTCATGGGTCTTTTGACGAACCTCGTCTTTCAATGCTGGTGTGTTTTAATTTTAAAATCTTGTTCTTTCTTTTGTCAAATCAAAAGATGTATGTTTCTTGTTGGGATTATCAGAACCTGACTGCGAGGCAGGAGATGCTTCATCCATCAGAGCTCCAGCCAAAAGGTCTCGGAGTGAAGCCGACGCGTAGTCAGGAACCCCCCGGGGGGGAAAAATTTTAAAGAGTCCGGTTAACGTCGTGCTTCTATCGTCGTGGTGTGATAGTTCTGGTGTTGTTGCTCTGGTTTCTCTGTCGTTGTAGTTTTCCTCTTGTCGCAAAGCGCGCGATGGAATTATCCCTCGTGTAACGTCGGGAATCGTGCCTCTTGGATGTAAGTTGCTGATCAGTGACCTTACGTGGGCCACTGATGTAAATCAGTTGCGGCCCTGGTTTGTGTCCATCCCGAAGTGATGGGTCGTGAGTAGTCATACGTCATAGTTTTAGTGATTTGATCCTTGGGCCCACCCTCCCCGCCCATGGGGTTAGGGTTTTAGTTGCGCAAAGTATCCATTTAAGATTCTATCCCTTTCGGACAGGAGTGAGTGGTTTAAATGTTTCTGCTGTGCTTTTATAGCTTGAGTAAGGCCCGGTTCTGGCCTAAGTTGGATTTCTGGTGGGTCGCAAAGAGGTCAGTCCTTTTATGGTGGGGAGACCCACCATGAGCCTCGTTGGGTTTTCTCTTAAATAGTTATCGAATTCTGGTGGAGTTCTTATGGTGGGGAGCCCGTTAGGGCCTCCCTCTGTTGGTGATTTATTTCGGGCAATGAGGTTTAGTTCCGTTGGTAGTCGGTATGATGTTCTTGAGATAAGAGGTTGGATCGTGTTCTGTGAAATCCTTAGGTGTTGATCGATCGACTGGTTGGTGTTGTGGCTTTCCGGGGGCGGAAAGCGTTATGGTGGGGAGAATTGTCACACCCCGACTTGCGCGTTTATTTTATTTTATGATTTCTTTGGCTTTAAATTATTTTTGCTGTGGTTCACGTTCAGTCTCGGATGAAAGTTTTTAGTTTTGATAAAAAGTATGCATCTTGGGTTCGACGTCGTCGGAAGCGCGGATAGAGCGCGACACCGCGCGGCTTCGCCCATGCAATTACGTGGACTGTCGTTAATTTTAATATTATTAAAGATGATATAAATTCATTTATTATTATTTTTATTTTATTTTATTATTAGTGGTTACTTTTATTATTATTATTATTAAAGTTTGACACAAATTTCTATTACATAAGTTTTATCAGTATTATTGTTATTAATGAGGTTTATAATAATGATTATTGTTATTAATAATAGTACTAAACTTTTATCATTACAATTAGAATTTATTGAGGCTTTTATGGAGGTATATTAATGCTTCATTTATTTGTTTATTAATTATTATTATTTTCCTTTCCTTTTCATTTATGTTTTGTTTTTTTGTTTTTTTTTCTCTTTCCCACCTAATCCTAGCGGGCCACCCCCCCTTTTATATTTTTTTTTCTTCTCTTCTTTCTCCCCGCTGGAGCTGCCGTCACCCGCCTCCTCTGTTCACTCATCTCCCCCATTGTGCGTCGAACCCTAGCCGCCTCCTCGTTTCTCCTCCTGTCGACCGGATGCAGCCTTCTTCCTCAGTCGGAGTCCGCATGATGGTCGCCCTCCTCGTCGAGCCGTAGTCCGCGCGCGCCCCTCCTCATCGATCCGAAGACTGCACGCGTCCCATCCCCGTCGGGCCGAAGCACCCCTGGTTCGGACGAACGTGTGAGCTCCCTTGGTTCAACCCGTTCGCATACCAGACCAACCGGCTCCTCTCCGACCGGGATCCTACACTGGAAACCCTCCCTTGCTCGACCGAATTTTCAGCAGCCTTCCGCCGCGCCTCCGGCCTGCCCTCCTGCAGCTTGCAACCCCTCAACCATACCTCTCCTTCTCCCGCATATAGCAACCCCGCTCAGCCTCCTCCCCTGCGTCCGGCGATCCAGCCAGCTCCCTCCTCACCTCCCCTACGCGACGACTTCCGCGCCCCCTGCCTCCTTCCGCAGCAGCAGCCGCTGCACCGGCGCCCCCTCCTTCTTCCTCTTCTTATTCTCTTTTCTTCTTCTTCCTCTTCTTCTTATCTTCTTCTCCTTCCCTTCTTCTTCTTCTCCTCTCCTTCTTCCTCTTCTTCTTTTTCTTCTTTTTCTTTCTCCTTCCTCCTGTCCGCCGCGCGCCTCCCCTCCCTGCCAGGTCTCTTTTTTTTTCCTTTTATTTATTTATTTTGTTTTATATTATTAATATTATGATTATTAATGTTAATATTATTATTATTATAATTATTATTGTTTTTCATACTACTACTATTATTATTATTATTAATAATAATAATAATATTATCATTATTATTATTTTATTATTATTATTATTACTATCATTATTATTATTTTATTATTATTATTTTATAATTATTATTATTATTTTTATTATTTTTATTATTATTTTTACTATTATTATTATTTTTATTATTATTATTATTATTATTATTTTTATTATTGTTATTATTATTATTATTATTATTATTATTATTATTTCTATTATTATCATTATTTTGGTGTTATTATTATTATTATTATTTTGTTGTTATTATTATTATTATTATTGTTATCGCTTTGGCCTTTTATTTGTTGGGGGTTATCTTTTTATGTTTATTTTGGTAGGATTATTGTTTGAGGACCCGCGCAGGGCGTTTCCAAGTGTGCGCCACCGCCGTGCCTTGTTTCCGAGGTTCCGTCATCGCTGCGCTTTAGTTTAAAGGTGAGCGTTTATTCCCGTCGCTTTGTTTCATATGCTCTGGTGAGTTTTTGGATGTGTCTGAGTCCTCAATACTGACTATGCAGAGTGTTAGACCTTGTCACGTGGTTTCGGACACACGTCGTGTCATCGCGCCTTGCTTCCAAAGTCGTTTTTCCGTCGCGCTTGGTTTTGAGGTAGGTTCCCTTTGCACTGCTTTTAAAATTTAAGTTATATTATTTCATGCTGTTTGCGCACTCTAATTGTTCAAAATCAACATTTTATTAATTGTAATAGATATGAGATAATATACGATAATTAATTTTTAATATAAGATGGTTAATTTTTAAATGGTTATTTAATGTCAAAAGGAGCCGTTTATTTTATACACGACACATGAAACATCCTTTTGACGAGCGGACACCCAATAATGAAAGAATGCCCGTTTGGCTTTTAAAAATAATTCACGGAATATAAAATAGAGTTCTGGTTTAATGAGAAATGATTTATTTTGAAGCGTGAACAAATAAATTGGTTCGTTTGAGAAATTGCCCGGTTGGCTCTTAAAGTTTATTTGGAAAAGAAAATGGTTTGGTTTGGTTTATAAAAATACTGGCAACCTGTGAAGTAGTGTTTTGTGGATTCTTCAAATAGTTTTAAACTGGTTTTGGTAGTAATTGTGAACTGTATTAAATGCCCGTTTGGCACTTTATGGAAAGCGATGGAAATGTTTTTATAAAAACCCTCTTTGGACGACTCTCATGCCTTGGTTGCGATTGATTGTTTGGGAGGCCGCGCTTAGAGGCTCTCGGGTACTTGAGTAGAAAAAGGCATGAGGTTGTCCCATGGAGTGGCTCGAGGAATGACTGTTGTTCTTTATATATATGGATATATCTGATTGGATGCTCGGGAGGCATCGGTTGGCTCACCCCTTTTTCTTAAACACTTGAGACATGGGAATCTGGCATATTGAGAGAATATTCTAAGAACGATTGCTGCACTGGTAGGTTATGGTACTGACCAGTGGCCCATAGTAGGTGGATATATTGGGTTTATTACTATGGGATTTGCCCTCGACCTGCCTGTGAGTGGATGGTCGAGCGTTTTGTGCGTTTTGATTTCATCGTGACATGTCAATAAGGATGATTTCTCATGTATTGGTGTCTTCTGGTTTATTCTCGATCTCCTAGGTTCACCCATGTCTATTCAGCTTTGTAGCTTGCAGTAATGATTATGATGCTCACATGTATACCTACATTTCCCTTGCTGTGTGTTTTACTTTGTGCATTCTGGTGTATTGTTTCCTTTGGAAAATGGTAAATTGCTTTTGGTTAGGTTTCTAAAAATTGTTTTCAAATAAAAGTGTTTAATTCCCTTTGTACAAATTTGAAAATTTAAACATCACTTTTCCCTTTCCTGAAATGTCATTGACACTAATGAAATGAACCCGAATTTTGAAATGGCTAAGGGCAATGGTTCGTACTTTGTTTTTTAAGTATAATATTATTAAAAACATACTTTTATAGATTGTAGTTCAAACTTGAAATGATGTTTCTTTTATTTTAAAGGTAGTGCATTGGGAATAGATATCGGGCTAGCCTACTGAGTTTTAATACTCACGCCTATAGTTCTTTTCTGTTTTTAGTGTTTGTGCAGGCTATAGTTTGAGTGCGCTCGGCTAGGGCGACGCTTGATCGTTGAGTCGGAGAGAGACCCGCGAGGTCGCACGGAGCTTGTTCGGACGTTGTGTTTGGTTAGTTTATTTCCTATTTGTTCATGTTTAGTCACTTTGTTTAGTTTACCTTTTTCTGCGCTGATCTGTTTTATCTTTGCATTCTTATTTATTTATATTGGGCGAAATCGTTCCCACAGTCTCTAATGATGCCCTGGCGCTGGTCGCCAGCCCGGGAGGATCGGGAACGCCTCTCGGGCCATGTCGCGGACCGGCTCGGGTGACCGGTTCAGGGTCGACCCGGGTTGGTTCGTGACATTAACCATAAAAATTGAATGGCATAAAAATAACTCATAAATAGTCAAACATATCACAAAACCATAAATACAATATGTAATATTTTTATCATAATAAATCAACACAAAAAAGTGTAAAATTTATCATTGGATGTTGACATATATGAAACCAAAACTATTTTACATAAATATCATTTTATTTTTTTATTTAAATCCTTTAAAAGAAACATAATTATAAATAAAAAATTTATTTTGAAAATATTATTATAAGTATGTTTGGGAATATTCGATGATGTTATAATGGCTGACAATAGCCATAACCACCATATAAGTTAATAAAGACATTGTTTCCTTAATTTTGTCTAAAAGGTCATAAACTACCATGTGTGGAAAAGGATGGAAATTTTCCTTTAAAAACATATAAGTTCATGTAAGGGTATAAATGAATTTAACACATTTTCTATAAAATAGTAAAAATTATTTGAAATAAATTTTAAAGAAACATGAATGTGGATGATAAAGAGGTCTTGGTATATACTTAGGTAAAAACAACATCAAATAAGTAATGGGATTGTGGAATTAACATTTACCAATTTGGTAACATACGAAACATACACCCTATTAACGAAGGACCATACAATGATGATGTAAATACCCATAATATAATTTATATTACACAAATAATATAGTCATGGGTAGTACATACACCACACAAATGAAAATAGTGATAATTATTGCATGGATCTCACGGGATTAAAAAGTAAGATGAAAACCCCTTAACTTGTACTTTTCCGTAGAAAATGGTAGGTTAAACTCATGTATAATGGTTAAATACTTGTTATTAAACTATAAAAGCACCATATACATTAATATGATATCATATATGATCTTCAAATATTTCTTTGTTAATGTTATTTAAATAGTATTGTCATTTCGGGTGTTAACTAATTCGTTTTCCATTATATTCTTTGATACATAAGTAATGTTTGTTATGGATAGGATGTATTTGATTCATATACATAATGAAATTTCATTCCCAAACATTATTTTTAATCATAAAATGGAAATTAGTCTTGAATGGTTACGATGAGGAATGAATCTCATCGCATTCGTGGAGACGGTAGTCCGTACGCACGCACGAGTGACAATATCTTTATTTTGATGTTAAAATAATTTATAATTGGATGTTATATCATATATAACGAATTATTATAATGTTATATTTATTATTTAAATCAATTATTCACCATTATTATACCCATACAAATAATAATGTATTGAATAACAACGACACCACGACCTGGAGATGGTAAGTCCTTCCTACGCATGTATGGTGACATGTCATTCAAAGGATGGATAGAATAATAAATATGGTTGGATAATATATATAATAAAATAAAATTTTATATAACATACTTGATTTATTATTTTATAATGGAATCAAAAAATAAATAGGTCGTGGAAGAAGAAAAAACGTGAAAGAGGTGATGAAATATTTACCTCTTCTTCAAGTTCTTCCTTTTGATTTGATCAAAAGGGCTCCATAGGTTGGATTTATTACCAAAGGAAGGACTCTAGGATTAATGGAGGATAGTTTTGAGGCTATTTGGGTAGGTCTTGACTGATCCAAATGGAATTCGAGGTGTGAAATTGAGAGAATGGGGAGTGACCTTTTATAAGAGGGGTGATGGGCACCTTAAAAAAAGATTGAAATATTATTTTATAATTAATTAATTTTCGATTTATAATTACTCCAAAATAATTTATTTATAGGATAAGGTGGGGATGGGTCGAAACCCACTCAAACAATAAGTTTTAGACAGGTTTGGGTCTATATATTAACCTTATCTTTTATATTTATATCTTAGTTAAATAGTTTGACATTAACCATGTCTATTTTCATTTTTATATTATATGGTTGATAAAAATACTATATACTTCCAAGAGAAACACAAGTTGTTAATTAAGGAGACATCTAACAATATATAAGTCCTTTTTCCGAGTCTCAGTTTTTTATTAATATTATATCAATTAATAATATAATACTTTGTTTAAAAACTCTTTTATGTCAATTTTTGACACTATTTAATAATTCATTTAGGTTATATTCATAAAAAGTTTACGAATTTGAACTAAATTAATTAAACAATTCTAACATGTCATAGTATCCTATAGAATTCGTGGATGGCATAAAAACTCTCAAATTATATTTATTTTAACATTTATAATACTATTTATTTTATTGTTTCATTAAAAATGAAAATATTGTATCATCATTATGTAATAAATATATTTAATTGATAAATGTATAAAAATAATAAATAAATTACGATTTTGTAAGAAATATTTATTTATTTCTAATGAATACTTATAGTCGAAGAGAAAACATATATAACATTATGTAAAAATTTATTTACTAAAAGATATATGCTTGTGTCATTTTTTATTTACTTTAGCTAAATTAATATAATGTGTCATTATCACTTTTAAGTGGCTCCATGGAGTCAGAAAATCAACCCAAGGATGCAAATTGTCAGATATTTAGCAGAAAATAGGGTTAGAACACATGTGGGGGTAATTTAATATTATTATAATACAATTTTGTACCCTTATTTAACAGATTTACCCTTTAATCATGGTAAATAAAATATTTACCGAAGTAATTATTCAAAATATATTAAAATAAAAGTTACCTATTTACATAATTTGGACCTCTTGATTCTAAATATTGAATCCATTTTTCTAAATTCATAACACAAAAGAGGCATAAATTAATTTAAAATTAATTCTTGTTTCCAAAACAAAAAGCGTATTTTTAAGAAATAATAACTATCCAAAATTAACACTTGTTTACATTCAGTTTAAATGTGAAATTATGTCCAATGAAAAAAATTTGATTAAATGGTAAAAATAAAATCTAATTATAATTTAAAACAACTCAATAGTATAATTTAGTACTATAAATTAGTTTGATTAAAAATGTTGTTATAATTATTGTTTAGTATTTTTCACGATTCATAAAAAATTTAATGTTTTCAGAAAAATACCAAAATTTAACCCTTTTCTGATTTTGGTATTTAAAATCCAAAAATGAAGTCCAATTTGAATAATAAAATTATAAAATTTCAAAAAGTATGTATTTCTATTCATAACGGCTACTTTAATAGGCCGCGTTGTGTCAGAATATCGATGTTGTGTACAATGCAAGCTATTGCATTATTCGAAGGGAAATGCACTGTGGGAGCATGGGGTGTAAGATTCTTCCCCCTTTAATAAATATCATTCTCTCCATTTTAATTTTTTCTTTGAAAATAAATGTTTGAAAAAAGAACATACCTTTGTGGGAAACACACAATAAAAATAGGGTTAATAAAATATACTTTTATTAAGAGGGATAGGGAAATGAGAAAGTCACCACCAAATTAGGGTTTTGAATATAAGAAAATTGGTGGAAATTATAGATTGTAACATCCCAAGTAAGTAATGAATAATAGATATTTTTATCTATGTCTATTAATGAATTAGATAGTGTTTTAGAGGCTTAAAATGAAAATAAATCGAATCTTAAGCATGGAATACACTAATATTTTTAAAAGATTGGTTTACTTCCTTTTGATGGAAAACCATTTTTAAATATATATTTTGACAATTTTATAAGCTATGTTTGTCAAAATAATATTATTCTTTATGATTGGGGCATCAAAATTTACTTTGAGTGAATTTTTGGTATTTTTTCGATAAAGTTCATTTTTAATGAATAGTGAAAAATCTTGTATTTTAATTCAAAACCTCTTTTTAATCTAATTTACTTATATGATTAGATTATCTTTTGAATTGTTCTTGAAGTGAAATTAGAATATATTTTTACCATTTAATCCAATAGTGTTCATTGCAATTAATTTCACTTTGAAATTGGACTTAAACTAGTGCAAATCTTTTGATACTTATTGTTTCCTAAAAACACGCTATTTGCTCTGACATCGGGAATTAATTATTAAATTAATTAATGCAACTTTTATGTTTTGAATTTTGTAAAATATACAACATTTTTT
Organism: Viscum album; assembly: GCA_963277665.1. Lineage (NCBI taxonomy): Eukaryota > Viridiplantae > Streptophyta > Magnoliopsida > Santalales > Viscaceae > Viscum > Viscum album. The sequence continues at coordinate 602,694,138 of OY728161.1, read as the reverse complement.
AATTCAGAATATCAAATATATCTTAGGGTGAAGTTTTGGTATTTTTCTGAAAAACTTCAATTTTTGATGAATAGTGAAACCACTAAGTGGTACTTATAAAAACTGATTTTCTGTTTAAATGTAATTTTGCCATCTCTGTGTTTTGAATTTCAAAAATCCGACATACATGGTTTTCAATAAGAAGTAAAATGTGGTTCAATATTATTAAAATAATTTTTTGGTGAATAGTAACTTATTAAGTTTTTAATCACGATTAGAGGTAATTAGTGTAGTTTAAGGTAAAAATAATGTTTTAATAATATGAGATGAGCTTGACACATGTACTACCATCATTGGATGTGTCATGGCCGACCCAGAAAATCCATGGGTCAACTTGGGGACCCCATGGAGCCACTTTGGTTGGGAAATGACATAAATAACCTTTTATTTAATGTTAAAGTAAAAATGACACAAACATGAGTTATTTTATTAAAAAACATTTTACGTGGGGTTATACAAGTCAGATTTTTGATTATAAATAGTCATTGGTAAGATAAAAATCTTTCCTACATCATAATAATTTTTTTATAATATTTAGACATTAAATAAATTAAATTATTTATGACATCATGATGATGCAGCGATTACCACATTAGTAAAGGATTTAAATAAAATGAAATTATAATGTAAAATCTATGACCTACACATGTCCAAAACCTATTGGATGGGTGGATTTAGAAACCATATCACCTTAACCTCGAATTATATCAATGTGGGACCTTTTTAATCCGAAACTCATTTTAAAATAAAGTAACATTTCTTTACATTCCAAGAGTGCCCCTCCTCTCCACTTATAAAAGGCCCCCACCTCTACCTCCTTACCCACACTTCCAAAGACTTTTTCTCGGGAAAACCCTGCCTATTTTTTCTCTAAACATCCCTCTCATACTCCTTGAAGCCTCAATTTGGGCAGAAGTCTTCCCAAGGAAGCCTTTGAGCTCAAACCAAAGGGAGTTACCCAATTTTATGGTAATGTCTTCACTTGAGTCCTTTTGTTTTATTTTACTTCTCCAACCCCCAAAACTCTTTTTATCCATTTCTTCTGTAACAACTCCAGTATCTTCAATATACTAGGATGTTGTTATAAGAAGGATTATATATACACTTACACACACCTACATCTAATAGTTAAAGAACATACTGTTTCCGTGGATGGCGAATTTCTGCCTCCCGAAACGATGATTGTTCAACATTGTTTTAACACCTTCAAAGGTGTCCATTAAGATGAAAATATATTTATATATGATATATAATATGTTTATGTTATCCTTAAGCTTCTGTATTTTTCATTTTGGGCATACCTTTATGGTTTCCATTATGGGTAAACGCGATATCTTCATTTAAGGAAGTGCGGACTACCATCCCCTCAAAGTGATTTGATTCGTTAATACCATATGTGGGACGTATAAATGATGGAGATATGATATTATATATGATATTACACTGGAATTATAATATACCTTTATATAATTATGATTCCATTCTATAAAATACGAAATAGAAATGAAAGTAGCGTTCATGCGTACGTACGACTTACCGTCTCCATGAACGGTGCATTTCATTTCTTACCTCTAAATGATTATGTAATATTATAAATGTGTGTATATACTGGATATATATGATATATATGATATATAAATCATGATTATAACTCTGTATATAATGGATTCATTTAAAAATTGTAATTATAAAGAGCATATTTTGACTCAAGTACCAATGATCGCTAAAACGACCGTTATTAACAAAAATAATTACATAGTGTTCATGACATGGTAATAAGTGATATAAAAGGAATAATGAACTTTAAAAAGGTTCTTAAACAAGTATAAATTAACTCAAGTTTATTATTCAGGATATAAAAGAACGACCGAGTCAAGTCAGACCCGAGGTATGGGACTTCGTCTCAATCTCCTTTCATTGAGGCATATTTTGTTTTATACACAACCTTATTTTATACGGTGTATAAACCCCTTTGAATTTTAAATTTATTCAAAAGGAATCTTTTTTATACGAATCATTTTACTAAATGACCAAAGGGAATGTTTTTGTCGTACTAATATGGCAACAATGACTTCTCCACCACCGTGACCATTATTTGAGTTTCAGATTCCTCTACAAGCCATACCTTTTTTTTAAAAGAAAAAATAAGTACCATGATTTAATTTTCTTTTATTTTGGTATTGAAAATGGTTATCATAATGTTTTTATATCAATGTTTTGTATTTATATCTTGTGATTGAAAGGTGGAAATGTTATGTTTCCTTTATGCATGTTTTATGTGATGCGACTATGTTGAGGTTCTTGGGCATTATTATGAAGACGGGTGGTTTCGTGATAAACTAAGGGCGGGTGAGGCCGATATAGCTCTCCAATGCATTGGGTAACACGAAGGAGTGAAACGTTAAGGTTTCTCCAAAGATATTTAGGGAATATACTGTGATGGGTATTCCAAATGTAACCAAGAGGGTTACTCACTACGTAAGAATGTTATGAATGTCTCTAGTTACCTTTATGTCTTATGATTTCTATGATTTATTCATGATTTTATGAGGTATGTTAAAGAGCTTATGTTTTATGGGTAAAGTATGATTTCATTCTTATGTATATATGAACTCATGTTTCCTTTCCATATTTTTATAACCCATACTGATCTTTTTATGCTCGTCCCAAGTTTTTTTGAAATGTTTTTCACAGGTCAAGGGAAAGTTACATGATATGATGATAGTTTCAAGGAAGTGTCAAGAAAGAATCCATGTTTTATTTTAAATATGTTCTGTTGATGGGAAAAAATGAATACTATCTTTATGTAACCACTTTGTTTAAATGTGGAATGTAATGCAAGTTTTATGATCTAATTCTCTAAAACTCTAAACCTGAAAAGATCCTCAATGTTTAATTTTGTAATAACTCAAGATTTAGTAAGGTTTAAGGCTGGGGCCTTATAGTTGGTATCAAAGGTCGGTTTAGATAACTTTAGGAGTTAGAATTATATTAAATGATTATCCAAAAATATTTTTTTATGGTCAAATTGAAATGATATAGCATTTGAAAATTACCATGTTGCTTCATCTAAGACATGTTTGTTCAGAATGGTTTTTCACAGAGGAAACAGGGAAGCAGTGTTAGAAAGGCATACAGAAGGAAATAACCTTCCGAATCAGCATCATGAGATGGTCGGAATTAGAAATGAACAGTTTGTTGCAGTAATGGCACAATTGACTCAAGCGATAAATGGTGGTGGTATCCATGCACGAGATCAGCCAGATTAACCGCAGAGGAACATGTCAGTGGTGGAACATTTCATGAGGCAACGTCCCCCATCATCCAGAGGATCATCTGACCCTGTGATAGCTGAAGGGTGGATTAAAGCACTGGAGAAGATTTTCGATGTCATGGGGTGTTCAGACAATCCAATGGTTAGTCTTGCTATTTACCATTTGGAGGGTGAAGCAGATCAGTGGTGGTCGATGGTTAAAAATATCAGGGACGCTGATGAGATTGATGTTCTCGACTGGGATGAATTCAAAGGTATGTTTCTCGAAAAGTATTCTCCTAAGGCTATTCGACTTAGGATGGAAAACAAATTCTTAGAATTGAGGAAAGAGGAAGACTCAGTGGCTACCTATGAAGAAAGGTTCACTCGATTGGCAAGGTATGCTCCAAATTTTATCCGAGACCTTGATAGTAAAATCAATCATTTTTATGCAGGATTAAAGCCAAAATATCGAAGGGCATTAGATTCTCGTGAGTTTAAAAGTTATGAAAAGCTTGTTTGATGTGCTGAGAAGGTGGAAATGGAGTTTTCCAATGATCAAGTGTTCTATAACAACCAACAGAAGAAGAGACTGAGGTGTCAGGAGAAAGGGAAGAATTCTTCAAAAAAGTATAATGGTAAGAAATCTAAGTTTCCAGTTTGTGATAAATGTGGAAAAAGGCATGTTGGGGAATGTCTTCTGAATTATGGAAAGTACTACCGATGTGGTAAGATTGGACATAAGTATCATGATTACACTGAAAAAGATCAAGGTGATGGAAAGTTCAAATTTGATTTACAGTTAGTGAAATATTTTAAGTGAAATGAGATGGCTCACTATTCAAACGAGTGTCCGACAAAGAGTTCGAGTGATGGGAAGAAGTTAGCCTATAAGCAGAAAGGGGTGGTGAAATCCTTTGCAACTACTTCAGCAGATGTCGGGTTATCAAATGAAGTTGTATCAGGTACTTTGTTTGTTTTTTCAGATTATGCCAGTGTGTTGTTTGATTCGGGGTCTACACATTCTTTCATCTCTGAAAACTTTTCTAGTAAAATGGGAATACCATATCAAGAAATGACTCCTGAACTTTTGGTAAAAAAACATGGGGGAAATGTTGAGGCAAAAAGAATTTATAATAATCTTCTTATCCTTATCTGTGGAAAGAACCTACTTGCAAACCTTATTGTTCTACCACTAGTAGAATTTGATGTTATCCTGGGTATGGATTGGCTCTCTATTTACCATGCTAAGATTGACTGTAGAGCTAAAGAAGTTTCCTTTTAGAAAGACTTTCAGTTTCTGTACAAGAATGAACACTTACTGTTGATAACATATCAAGAGGCCGAGAAACTTGTAAAAGATGGAAATGAATGTTACCTTGCACACATCGTTGAAATTAAAGGAACTGTTCAGATTAATGATGTGCCAGTGGTAAATGAGTATCCTGATGTTTTTCCTGATGAGTTTCCTGGAATAATACCAGATCGAGAAGTTGAGTTTATTGTTGACTTAGTTCCTGATGCTAAGACAATTTCAATACCCCCTTATCGAATGGCTCAAATTGAACTTTTAGAGTTGAAGGATCAATTGCAAGATTTATTAGAGAACTGTTTCATTCGACCTAGCACGTCACCATGGGGTGCTCCTATATTATTTGTTAAAAATAAAGATGGTTCTGTGAGACTTTGCATTGATTATAGAGACTTTAATAACATCACTATTAAGAACAAATATCCTTTTCCTCATATCGATGATTTGTTTGATCAGCTCCAGGGAGCTCAGTATTTTTCAAAGATTGACCTGAGATTGGGGTACCATCAGCTGAAGGTAAAGGAAGCAGATGTTCCGAAGACTGCGTTTCATACAAGATATGGCCATTACGAATTTGTAGTAATGCCTTTTAGGCTAACCAATTCACCTGCTATATTCATGGAATTAATGAATAGAATTTTCCATGAGTTCTTGGATAAGTTTGTGGTTGTTTTCATTGATGATATTTTGGTGTTTTCTAAAAGTAAAGAGGAGCATGAAAGATATTTAATGGTTATTTTGCAAACCTTAAAAGAAAAGAAATTGTATGGGAAATTCAGAAAGTGTGAGTTTTGGTTGCAACAAATTTATTTCCTTGGTCACATTGTTTCTAAAGATGGGATAACCGTTGATCCTGCAAAAACAAAGGTTGTTGATGAATGGTCAAGACCCACAAATGTAACAGAGATTCGTAGTTTCTTTGGTTTGGCAGTCTATTATTGAAGATGTGTTAGAAATTTTTCACGGTTATCTATTCCAATGACTAAGCTAACTCAGAAGGGTGTTATGTTTATCTGGATAAAATAATGTGATGATTGTTTTCAGCAGTTGAAAAGAAGATTGGTGAATGCTCCAGTTTTGGCACTACCTTCAGGAATGGTGAGTTTGTTATATACAGTGATGCTTCATTGAAAGGAATTGGTTGTGTCCTAATGCAGAATGATCAAGTAATTGCTTATTCTTCACGACAGTTGAAAACTCATGAGGTAAATTACCCTACACATGATTTGGAATTAGCTGCTGTTGTTTTCGCTTTAAAAATTTGGAGGCATCATTTGTATGGAATAAAGTGTGAAATATATACTGATCACAAAAGTTTAAAGTATATATTCACTCATAAAGAATTGAACATGAGACAGAGGAGATGGCTAGAATTAATAAACTATTATGATTTTACAATTCATTACCATCCGGGAAAAGAAAATAAAGTGGCTGATGCTTTGAGTCAAAAAAGTAATGTTTCATTAGAAATGTTGTGTTTGGAACATGATCCTTTGGTTAAGGATTTGATGAACTTTGGAATAGAAGTTGTTGGTGCAGGTTGTTCTTCTGTTTTATTTCAGGTATCAGTGAAATCATCTCTATCAGACAGAATCAAGCAAGCAGAGAAGCAAGACAGTGAGTTGCAGAAAAAGGTAGAGCTGGTTCAGAAAGGTAAGTTGCCTGAATTCAAAATTGATAATGATTGAGTTTTGAGATTTGGGAAGAGATTGTGTGTGCCTTGTGATTCATAGTTGAAGAGAGAGTTGTTATGTGAAGCTCATAGTTCTCCATTTTCAGTTCATCCTGGCAGTACTAAGATGTACAGAGATCGGCAGGAGTATTACTGGTGGGATGGAATGAAAAGAGATATTGTTGATTTTACTGTGAAGTATTTGACTTGCAACAGGTTAAAGCAGAGTGGTAGTTACCGAAAGGGATGCTTCAACCTTTACCAGTTCCAGAGTGGAAATGGGAGAATATATCCATCGACATTGTTGTGGGATTACCAAAGACATCTCGAGGTAATAATGCAATCTGGGTTATTGTTGATCGCTTGACTAAATCTGCTCATTTCCTTTCTATACGAGATACTTTATCTCTAGATCAACTTTACCATTTGAATCTTAAAGATATAGTCATGTTACATGGAGTTCGACACTCCATTGTATCCAATCGTGATCCCAGGTTTACTTTTAACTTTTGGAAGGGCCTTCAGAAGTCGTTGGGTACTGAATTAAATTTTAGTACAACATTTCATCCTCAATCAGATGGGTAGTCAGAAAGAACAATTCAGACATTGGAGGATATGCTACGTTCTTGCTCTATGGATTATCAGGGAAGTTGGTACCAATATCTTTCTTTGGATTATTTTTCATATGATAACAGTTTTCATTCCAGTATACTGATAGCACCATTTCAGGCATTATATGGGAAGCGGTGTCGAACTCCATTTTTCTGGGATGAAGTGGGTGAAAGGAAGTTGATGGGACCAGAATTGGTAGAAGAGTTGGTAGAAAAAGTTCAGCTGATACAGAAACACATGAGAATAGCTCAGAGCAGGCAGAAGAGTTATGCAGACATCATGAGGAAGGATCTATCTTTTGAGGTAGGTGATCATGTTTTTCTCAAAGTCTCACCATGGAAAAGTGTGATGCGATTTGGTAAGAAAGGAAAGCTGAGTCGAAGGATCATTGGACCGTATGAAATTCTGGAGAGAGTTGGATCAGTTTCTTACCGAGTGGCTTTACCTCCGAGTTTATCTTAGGTACACAATGTATTTCATGTTTCGATGTTGAGAAAGTATATGACAAATCCATCTCATGTTTTGAGTCCAGAGGTAGTTCAGCTGGAAGAGAACCTATCTTATGAGGAACAACCGGTCCAGATTCTTGACCACAGGGAGTAAGTGTTACAGAATAAGGTGATTAATCAGGCAATGGTTTTGTGGAAAAACCCACATGATGGAAGAGGCAACATGGGAATCTGAAAATGCAATGAGGGATAAGTACCCCCATTTATTCGATAAGTAAATAAATTATGGGGACACAATTTTCTAAAGGGGGGAAGGATGTAACATCCCAAGTAAGTAATGAATAATAGATATTTTTATCTATGTCTATTAATGAATTATATAGTGTTTTAGAGGCTTAAAATGAAAATAAATCCAATCTTAATCATGGAATACACTAATATTTTTAAAAGATTGTTTTACTGCCTTTTGATGGCAAACCATTTTTAAATCTATCTTTTGAAAATTTTATAAGCTATGTTTTTCAAAATAATCTTATTATTTATGATTGGGACATCAAAATTTACTTTGAGTGAATTTTTGGTATTTTTCCAATAAAGTTCATTTTTTAATGAATAGTGAAAAATGTTGTATTTTAATTCAAAACCTCTTTTTAATCTAATTTATTTATATGATTATATTATCTTTTGAATTGGTTTTGAAGTGAAATTAGAATATATATTTACCATTTAATCCAATAGTGGTCATTGGAATTAATTTCACTTTGAAATTGGACTTAAACTAGTGTCAATCTTTTGATACTTATTGTTTCATAAAAACACGCTATTTTCTCTGACAGCGGAAATTAATTATTAAATTAATTAATGCAACTTATATGTTTTGAATTTTTTAAAATAGACAACATTTTTGAATTAATAATATCAAATATAGCTTAGGGTGAAGTTTTGGTATTTTTCTGAAAAACTTCAATTTTTGATGAATAGTGAAACCACTAAGTGGTACTTATAAAAAATGATTTTCCTTTTAAATGTAATTTTGCCATCTCTATGTTTTGAATTTAAAAAATCCGACATACATGGTTGTCATGAAGAAGTAAAATGTGGATCAATGGTATTCAAGTAATTTTTTTGGTGAATAGTAACTTATTATGTTTTTAATCGCGATTAGAGGTAATTAGTGTAGTTTAAGGTAAAAATAATATTTTAATAATATGAGATGAGCTTGACACTTGTCCTACCCTCATTGGATGTGTCATGGCCGACCAAGACAATACATGGGTCGACTTGGGGACCCCATGGAGAAACTATTGGATGGGTGGATTTAGAAACCTTATCACCTTACCCTTGAATTATATAAATGTGGGACCTTTTGAATCCGAAACTCATTTTAAAATAAAGTAACATTTCTTTACTTTCCAAGAGTGCCCCTCCTCTCCTCTTATAAAAGGCCCCCACCTCTACCTCCTTACCCACACTTCCAAAGCCTTTGGCTCAGCCAACCCCTGCCCATTTTGTCTCTACACATCCCTCTCTTACTTCTTGAAGCCTCACTTTTTGCATAAGTCTTCCCAAGAAAGCCTTTGAGCTCCAACCAAAGGGAGTTACCCGATTTTAAGGTAATGTCTTCACTTGAGTCCTTTTGTATTATTTTGCTTCTCCAACCCCCTAAAATATTTTTATTAATTTATTTTGTAACAAATTCTGTATCTTCAATATACTAGGATGTTTTTATAAGAAGTATTCGAGCTACACTTACACACACCTACATCTAATGGTTAATGAACATACTGTTTCTATGGATGGAGAATTTCTGCCTCCCGAAACGATGATAGTTCAACATTCATTTAATACCTTCAAAGGTCACCATTAAGATGACACTATATTTATATATGATATATAATATGTTTATGTTATCCTTAAGCTTCTGTATTTTTCATTTTGGGCATACCTTTATGGTTTCCATTATGGGTAAACGCGATATCTTCATTTTAGGAAGTGCGGACTACCGCCCCCTCAAAGTGATTTGATTCGTTAATACCATATGTGGGACGTATAAAGTATGGAGTTATGATATTATATATGATATTACACTGGAATTATAATATACCTTTATATCATTATGATTCCATTCTATAAAATACGAAATAGAAATGAAAGTAGCGTTCATGCGTACGTACGACTTACCGTCTCCATGAACGGTGCATTTCATTTCTTACCTCTAAATGATTATGTAATATTATAAATGTGTGTATATACTGGATATATATGATATATATGATATATACATCATGATTATAACTCTGTATATAATGGATTCATGAAAAACATGTAATTATAAAGAGCATATTTTGACTCAAGTACCAATGATCGTTAAAACGACCGTTATTAACTAAAATAATTACATAGTGTTAATGACATGGTAATAAGTGATATAAAAGTAATAATTAACTTTAAAAAGGTTCTTAAACAAGTAGAAATTAACTCAAGTTTATTATTCAGGAGATTAAAGAACGACCGAGTCAAGTCGAACCCGAGGTATGGGACTTCGTCTCAATCTCCTTTCATTGAGGCATATTTTGTTTTATACACAACCTTATTTTATACGGTGTATAAACCCCTTTGACTTTTATGTTAATTCGAAAAGAATCTTTTTTATACGAATCATTTTACTAAACGACAAAAGGGAATGATTTTGTCGTACGTATGCGGCGACAACGACTTCTCCGCCACCGTGACCATTATTTGAGTTTCGGCTTCCTCTACAAGCCATAACTTTTTTAAAAAAAGAAAAATAAATACCATGATTTAATTTTCTTTTATTTTGGTATTGAAAATGGTTTTCATAATGTTTTTATATCAATGTGTTGTATTGATATCTTGTGATTGAAAGGTGGAAATGTTATGTTTCCATTATGCATGTTTTATGTGATACGATTACATTGAGGTTCTTGGGCATTATTATAAAGACGGATGGTTCCATGATAAACTAAGGGCGAGTGATCCCGATATGGCTCTCCAATGCATTGGGTAATGCGAATGAGTGAAACGTTAAGGTTTCTCTGAAGAGATTTGGAAATATACTATGATGGGTATTCCAAATGTAACCAAGAGGGTTACTCCCTACGTAAGAATGTTATGAATGCCTCAAGTTACCTTTATGTCTTATGATATCTATGATTTATTCATGATTTGATGAGGTATATTAAAGTGCTTATGTTTTATGGGTAATGTATGACTTCATTCTTATATATATATGAACTCATGTTTCCTTTCCATATTTTTATAACTCATACTGAGCTTTTTATGCTCATCCCATGTTTTTTTGAAATGTTTTTCACATGTCAAGGGAAATGTACATGATATGATGATAGTGTCAAGGAAGTGTCAAGAAAGAATCCATGTTTTATTTTAAATATGTTCCGTTGATGGGAAAAAATGAATACTATCTTTATGTAACCACTTTGTTTAAATGTGGAATGTAATGCAAGTTTTATGATCTAATTCTCTAAAACTCTAAACCCGAAAAGATCCTCAATGTGTAATTTTGTAATAACTCATGATTAAGTAATGTTTAAGGATGAGGACTTATATAAATACCTAATTAGGAAAAACGTAAATATTTATACAGAGTGATTGAGTTCATCAATCACAAACAAATGTAAAATTGAGGGCCTCAAAGCCATCAATCTATGACGATTTAAAATATCATCAGTTCAACAAAACATAACGTATTTTGATAACACATTTTTGGTTTTGATATCCCTTCCCTAAAGTTTAGGAATTAATTTCATCATGGAATAATATATATATATATATATGACATGTAGAGTTTCTTCCTTAAACTGATTTCTTCTACAAACTCATCTTTCACTCCAAAAGATAATAGAACTCAAAAATATTATATTTATCCTAATCGTATAAGGTTAAAAATATTAAAACATGTCTTTTAAATGAAGAAAAATATTTTGTATTGACCAGGGACTTCCTGTAGGCTAGTGTTAGGTAATAAGGACATGTCTCCACATGGTTGTGGGTATAATTTAGACAGCTTTGGACGACATGACGGGTTATCGTCCGACATGCATGTTTTCCTTTTCCTAATAAAATAGTATTATAATATTCCAAAAATAATCATAATAAATGTTTTATTTTTAAAAAAACTATCCAAAGTTCAACTTAATCCATTCCAACCTTTATAGTTATAAAAAATATCTCTTTCTAGACTCTCTGAAAAAGCAATCTAAATTCAAAAATCAATTGTAACATCACATTCCCATAAAAATAAATGTTTCTCTTATTTTCACATACTGAAAATTTGATTACCTTAGTCATATTAAAACCTTAATGAAATCAACAAGTGCTGTAGTAAAATCGTTATATATATTACATTATTCTTATAACCAGAATATTATATTTGAGTCCAAAAACACAAATACATTAATTACTCAACTTCAACTGTAGTAATAGTATAAGCTTGGCCTTGATCCCTTGGCCTTTTTTGAGGTAGGATTCCCTGACACGTAGGAAATTAATTTGCATAAATCCTCATTTCACTAAAATTGTATCATTCAACACTGGAAGCCTCTTTATTTCCATCGCAATCATGAGCATGGTGGCCTTTTTAACCACCCTTTTAACAAACTCTCATTCATTTTAGGAAAGTATCGAGGCATTTCTTCCCACAATTATCACATAATGTAAAATCCTTCATTCCATTTTCCCCTTTATCTATATCTTGATACACCATTCTCTTCTTCTTTTTCATTTCATTATTGTCATAATATTTAGAGAATTATTTTTCTGTCTTGATAGCACATTAGACTATATCTTCGTATGATGAGAAATATTGTGATAATAATGCTTGACATATAAATGGTTTTAACCCATCAAAGAACCATCCAATATTACTTCTTGGTTTATGTATATAATCTGCAAAATGCCTTGATAACCTTGTAATGTTATCTCCATACTTTGTGACATTCTCATAATTCTTTTGTCTCAGACATAGAAATGGCCTTTCCATATCCGCTCGATGGTCATGATGAATGTATTTTTTTAAGAAAAGTTAATTAATCTCCCTTCATTACAGACCTGATAATTCTTCATCTTATGTATTGTTTTGAATAAATGGCCACCATTTATCAGCATCTCCAGGGAGGCGATAAACAACCATGGAAACATTTTCCCTTTCACTACCCCCCAAAGCATGACATATTTTATCTATGGAACTTATACATTGCTCAGATACAAATGGATTTGTAGTACCATTGAATGTTTTTGGTTGTTTCCCCATGAAACAGTCTAACATTGATCCTCAATATTGTGGATTTGGGTGCTCCATACGGGTAAGGTTATTATTCATAACAGGAGTGAGTTTTCCTAGTATGGTGATAAGCTGATCAGCACCAGTTGCATCACCAGCACCCCAATAATTATCTTGGGTAGGAGGGAAATACCAAAATGGATTATGTGTGTTGATATTGTTTCCAATCCATCCACTAGGCACCATTTCTAAACAACGGCATACACTAGCATAGTTTATGAATCACAATACATAATCCCAAACTTGTAAAAGACTTAACATAAATAGAACAGTTTATTTATATAATCCATAATAATAAAAATGTTTTCATTGTGGAGTTTTATACCCAAAACCCCTTTATACAGGTTTGTAAAGAAAAAGATAATTATCATAAGAATATCCCCCGAGAGTGTTGTAACCTAGAGTGTAGCAACACCCGTTGTCGTGCAGCAGTTCCCGTTAGAGTCAAACTAAATGTTGTGTTTTCGGGTATTACCCCTAGGTACATCTGTGCCAGAGCCACCTCTACCTAATTGTATCCAGAAAGGGATGTATTTCTTAGAAAACACAAAAAAAAATCTACAGTACCAAAATTCTAGAATGTTAAACTATACTAATCCTCAGAGTCTATCTTAGGGAAATGTGGTCCAATCATAGTTTATCTAAATATAGTTTTCAAGGTTTTTACTAAACTTACTCTAATACCAACTGTAACACCCCGACCCCTGTTATCCAAAGACAGTGCATTAATAAATATCATTGGCATGATACATGAAATCATGTACTGAAAGACCGATTGGTTTAGTAGACTTTGATATACTAGATACATTCATAAGATTTAGATTACATTATAAAATGAAAAACTATAACAACATAGTCTACATAGGCCCTAGTTATATGCCTTAGAATATCCATGTAGGTCATTCATAATATACTTAATCACATCCTGGGTAAAATAGAACATTGAAAGGGGTGAGCTCAGATGCTTAGTAAGGATAGAAACATAGCAGAATGTTTCATAAATAAGAAGAAACATTAAATGCAATGTATCCGACTAAATCAAAAGCCATTTAAAAATGAAATTTAGCAAAATATGGTAATGATAAAATAAAATAATTCCATCTACTTATTCACATAGATATTTTACTAGTAGAATAATCACATGCAATATCAATAGCCACATTCATAATGATGGAATGCACAATGATGAACATTATTTTCTATGTCAAGGCCCCATGCCATGACCTATAGGCTAACAGTAACTAGGCCCCATCCCAGAGAGCCTCTGTAACTGGAATCCAACCCCGAGAGCCTCTGTAACCATAATCCAACCTGTAGAGCCTCTGTAATCAGACTACAACCCGGAGGGTCTACTGTAACCAGATCCCAACCCGAAGGGCTTACATTTATCGGTCCCCAACCCGAAACATACTAGTCCAACACATTCATCTTATGAAGAGGTTAAAATATAATATAAACATTTCATATTAAAACTAGCATATGAAATGTCAATAATTTAACCATAAAACATGAATGGCATAAATATAACTCATCATAAGTCAAACGTATTACAAAAACATAAATAAAATATGGAATATTTTTATCATAATAAATCAACATCAAATAAGTGTAAAATGTATCAAAGGTTGTTGACATAGATGAAATCAAAACTATTTGATAGAAATAACTTGTTCCTTTATTTGAAATCATTTAAAAGTCACATAATTATAAAATAAAAAATTCATTTTGAAAATATTCTTATAATATTTTAAGGGATGTATCAATGATGTTACAACGGTGGAAAATAGTTGTACTCACCGTATAAGTTAAAAAAGTCAATCTTATATTAATTTTGTTGAAATGATCATAAAGTACCTTGTTTTGAAAATGAAGAAATGATTAATTTCAAAACATATAACGTCAGGTAAGGGTATAAATGACTTTAACACAATTTCTATAAAAAATTAAAAATGATTTGAAATATATTTTAAATAAACATAGATGTAGATGAAAAATATGTCCCAGTAGATACTTACGTAAAAACAACCTCAGATAAGTAAAGAGATTGTGAAATTAACCCTTACAAATTTGGTAAAATATGAAACATACACCCCATGAAATAAGGATCATAAAATGAAGATATAAATACCCATATGTTAAATTATATTACCAAAATAATAATATAATGGGAAGTACACACACCACACAAAAAGAAATAGTGTTAATTATAGCATGGATCTCACGGGAAAAAAAAGTGAGATGAAAACTCATTAAATTGTACTTTTTCTTGGTGAAAGGTAGGTTAATATCTATTATAAGTGTTAAATCATAATTCTAAAATTATACATGAACCATATACATTAATATGATATCATATATGGTATGATAATATTTTTTGTTAATGATATTTTAGTAGTATCATTGTTTCAGGTGATAACAATTTCGTTTACCTTTATATGATTTGATACGTAGGTAACGGTTGTTATGGATAGGATGTATTTTATTCATATACATAATGATATTATGTTCATAAAAATTATTTTTAATCATAAAATTAAAATAATTCTTAAATGGTTACGATGGAGAATTAATCTCATCACGTTTGTGGAGACGGTAGTCCGTACGTACGCACGATTGACAATATCATTTTTTTGATATTAAAATTGTATATAATTGAATGATATATCATATATACACAATAATTATCATGTTATAATTATTATTTACATAAATTATACAAAATTATTATACCCATCAAAATAATAATGTATTCAATATCAACTACACCACGATATGGTGACGGTAATTCGTACGTACGCACGTATGGTGACATGTCATTCAAATGATGGATATAATAATAAATATGGTTTTACTATATTTTTAATATCATAAAATTATATAGAATATACTACAGTTATTATTATATATTGGAAACAACAATGAATGTTGAAGTGGAAGAAGAAAAGAACTTGAACTATGTGATGACATATTACCACTTCTTCTAGTTATTCCATTTGATTTGATCAAAAGGGATATGTAGGATGTCTTTCTGATCAATGGAAGGACTCTAAGATGACGATTGGATAGTTTAGAGGATATTTGTATTGGGTTTGGTCGAAACAAATGGGTTTGTAGGTGTGAAATTGAGAAAAGGTTTAGTTCTCTTTTATAAGAGGGGTGAGAAGAACCTTAAGAAAATATTGAAATATTATTTTTTTAATAAACTTATTTTCGGTTTATAATACCTCCAAAATTATTATTTTAGAGAAAAATGCGGGTATGGGTATAAAACAACTCAATCAAGAGGTTTTATACATGTTTGGGTCACTATATTAACCTTAAGTTTCAGATTTAACTCTTGGTTAATTAGTTTGACATTTACCATGTCTCTTTGTATTTTTATATTATATGGTTAATAAACATACAATATATTTCCAAAATAACCCCAAGTGGTTCTTTAATGATATAACTATAAATATATATGAAATTTGGACGATTATTACATTTTTTGGAATATTATATCAATTAAAAATATAATATTTGTTTTAAAAACTCTTTTACGTCAATTTTGACACAATTTAATAGTTTATTTTTGTTAAAGTCCTACAAAATTTATTAATTTGAAATAAATTAATTTAATCAATATTAATAAGTAATTTTATCCAAAAATATTCATGTATGGCATCAAAACATTCAAATTATATTTATTTTAACATATATAATACCATTTATTTGAATCGTTCATTAATAAGAAAAATAATCTATCATCATTGTGTCAAAAATATATTTAATGATTCAATATCTAAAAAAAAATAAAAATCAATTATGTATGAACTATTTTTATATTTCTAATGAAAATGTATAGTTGAAGTGATAACATATATAACCCTACTTAAAAATTGTTTTACTCAAAAAAAATGCTTATATAATTATTTATTTACTTTAACATAATTAATATAAAGTTTTATTATCACTTACATGTGGCTCCTTGGGGACCCAAAATCGTCCCAAGATTGACCATGATCGGAAATGTATCATAAAATTGGGTTAGGATACGTTTTAGAGTAATTTAATATTATTATAATATAATTTATTAATCTTATTTTCCGGATTTACCCTTTAACCATGGAAAATAAAATATTTACCGAAATAATTATTAAAAATGTTTACAAATAAAAGTTTGATATTTAAAAAATTTATACCTAATGATTCTAAATATGGAATCCATTTTTTTAAATTCAAATCACAGAAGTGGCAGAAATTAATTTAAATTTAATTCTCGTTTTCAAAACAAAAGGTGTATTTTAAAAAATAAAATTTTTCAAAAGATTGACACTAGTTTATGTCCAGTTAAAATGTGAAATTACGTCCAATGACCAAAATTGGATTAAATTGTAAAAATATAATATGATTATACATTAAAACCATTGAATAGTATAATTTTTCAATATAAATAATTTTTAATAAAAAAATTGTTTTATTTAATGTTTAGTAATTTTCCCTATTCATCAAAAAACTGAATGTTTTCAGAAAAATATCATAACATTAACCTAAGCTGATTTTGTAAATATGAATCCAAAAATTAAGTTAAATTTTAATAATAAAATTTATTAAATTTTGAAAAGTGTTTATTAATATTAATAATGGCTACTTTGATAAGTTGCACGATGTTAGAATCTCGAAGTTGCATACAATGAACGATATTGCATTATTAGGTAGTGAAAAGTACCGTGGAATCTTGGGGTGTAACATTTCATTAGAGGGAATTACTTGGCTTGTAATTCCAATAAATTCTATGTCATTATATTTAATATTTTTTGAAGACAATATATTCTTAATAGGATATTTTATCATAATTAAAACTCACGCAAAACAAAATTGTGTTGAATTACATGTAAATGTTCTATAAACTATTTTCAGAAAAAAATATATATATACAAAATGACTTGACTACCTCTGAATCCTCAAAAAAAAAAAAAATAAATCCTCCCTAACCATAGGATAAGAAAACTAAATAGATATCATAACTAGATACTAAATGGGATCTTATAATTTCTAGGGAAGTTCTCTCCACCCATGTTATATATCTTATCCCAAATAGATATGTACATTCTAGGGATACCATCAGAAAACTCCACCTCCTTCTACATGATCATAATCATGATCAACATGTTGTGAAAAATATTACTTGTCTTGCATTATTCTCATATTTCCTTACAGAAAATGGGTATTTATTTTGGTATGTGATTTCCACAATAAAAATAAAAACTCAATGGTGTGGATGGACATGATCTCTGATAGTGAAAATAACATCCATAACCAAATCAAAAAACATATATTCTACTAATAGATTCACATGAACTATTGGCCTTAAAAATTTTTACCTAGGAATCAAATTTTTTCTCTTTATCAAATGGATTCTCATATATATGGGCATCTATTACTCTCTATTTGATGCATTGCTCCTCAGAGGACCCTACCGCCCCCGACTAGTTTTTTTCTAGCCCACTCATGTACACTCTCTACAAATTTCACATTGTAATACAACTTATAATAACTATGAATCATTAATAAGGACATTACATAATATCATGAAGGAAAAAATGAATCTTCCAAGCACCATGACCTTGTCTAGTCATCTAGAATTATGTTAGTGGAAAACCACATAAGGTCATTAAACATAATCTCGAACACATTAATTCCAATTCTCTTCCACTAAATAGATAAAAACCCACGACACTCTATTATATTTAGTATTCAATATAAAAACATGACCCTAAAATCCAACAAAAAATTAGCATATTGCATAAATATCCATCCAAACCTTAATATAATGTGTCTAGTACTAACATCATTATCCCTTCAGCTACATAACTATTAAAGTAATCCAATACTATTTTCAAGTTCAAATTAGACAAAATTGATCTCCAACTCCTTCATACAACATAATTTATATAGTCTATTGAAATTTCTCTCATACATTTGTAGGATATGATGCTAAAATTATTGAAACATCCACTTAAAATAGTTATTATTCAGATCATGATTAACCTTATGAAAATAGATGGAGGTATCCTAATGAACCTCCTCAAATCAGACCACATACATGACATGACCAATTAAAAAATAAAAAATAAAAAGTGATCCCCATAAATATAATAGAAATATATTTATTTAAATGAATTGAAATAATTAATTCATTATATAAAAAAACTTATAATTACAAATAGATAACTATCATATATCGTTCAATACTCTCATATGTATCTTCCCTTTGAATTAGTGTAAATTTTATTAGTAAATTAAAATAAATGATGCTCCATAAGTTGTATTCTATGTCCCTAAAATCACCGATCATTGACAATATACCATGTTTCCGTCATTTATTTTGTTCATATAACATTGTTTCCTTAACTATCCTTATTTTATACACTAATTCCAAACAACAATCTCAACCTTATATCTTGACCAACAACATTGATACCACTATATCGCAAACTGCCCTACTGTATCCTCCCAATATTGGTAGTTATGAAAATACTGACTGAGGATGCGAACTTCAAAAATGACCTATGTTGGAAACTATCATTTTTGGTGGAAAAACACATAATGGAAGGAATTTGTTCAGGAAATAATTATATAATAACATAAAAACACAACGAAATAAAAAAAATAAAAAAAATTATAAATAAAATGAAATAAATATCCCATTTAACAAATATAAAATCGAATCAAACATCACAAAAAATACCATATGAAAACATGTACTGAGGTGACTAAAAATCTCTAAACTCTAATCAAGTACTATATAGCTCAACCATCATTTCACTCTTGGAACACTAGAAGATATTTATATATGAATAAGGTGAGAATAAGATGTATAGTCTATAGGATAATTCCCAAGGACTCCCATGAAAATTTACAATATAATGTCAATTACCTAGTGAATAAATTGTAGAACTAAATAGAAACTACATAAGTAAACATGCTTCCACCAAACTCACCTTGTATAGGCCACTAAATAATGAATCCAAACATATAAAATTTTTATAAAAATTGTATATATGATGGTTACCCCAAGACAATGTCTCCCACAAGATATCTACTCTCAACCAATTTTAAGGAATAATATTTTATCATACGTAACATATCCATTAATGAAAGAACCACCTGTATATTATCTCTCATGGAACCAAATATAAATAAAATCACATGGAACCAACTAAATATCACATATCTAAATTATTAGGGTATAAATTTTTAAAAAATATCAACCACATTCCCCCACCTTTAATTCCTAAACCACAATACATATCTTAATATAAAAAATTGATTATTCCCGCCCCCAACTATGTATCATGAGAGTCTACAAGAGATACTCATTACAAAGTGTTGTGCAGAGTGGGTAGTCATCCCTCTATATCCTCTATGTCAGAGATGTTGGAAAATCACAAACCAGTAAATATAGATGATGGTATTTTTTTCTTAATCAAGTGGGGATCATTATGAAATATAAAATAATACATATATATAATAGTGTTATAAAAACTCACACCTATGGGTTTACACAATAAACACAACCAAAATCGTCATTAGGTCACTACTAATATTTCTCAGCCATGATACTCTTACAGTTTAGAGTAACCAAACTAGAAGAATCACACAAAGTTCAAAAACCTACTTTTGATTTCCAATAGATAATTTTATTAAAATAAGTCTCTATTTATCTATTAAAATATAAAGTAAAATTCAATGAAAAATGTTTTTTCCCATTACTATATCAATATATATTTTAATATTATACATTTTCTACCCAACCACTTCCTTTAAACCACCACATCCCACCGATTAATAACAAAATATCCCACCAATCATTATATATTAATGTACACAATTAAACAGAACATAGATGTCCATCATATCATAGATATACCATCATGAAGATATTAAGAATATTAAACACAGTTCATTCAACTATCGAAATTATGTATTTATCCACACAAAGGGTATTGTTAGACAAATCCGGCAGTAAAAACCATAATTCAATATCATGAATCTAGTTTAAAAACAATAAGAAATTTAATGTTAAAAGTATAAATTTAATGTTCATCACACCATCTCATTTCAATTTAATTATCTTATTTTATGATCTTCATTATTCCATTTCATACTATTTAATAAATGGAAATAAAAAAATGGAAATCATAATGAATCACATAAATGTGTAATAGGATGTGAATCCATTTCCTAAAAATAATCTTTATGACTCACTATGAAGATTTTATGAAATAATTGATTTTCCATAGGTCCAAAACAGTATATAGTATAAACAAATCAAACTAAAGTTTAATGATTCTCTATTAAAAAAATTTCAACAATATCACAACCAAAAAATAAATATCCAATTTGAATGAATTTAGTATACAATGAATAACTCATAGAGGAGTATAAAAATAAAAAAAAATCACATATATTAAATATTTGATATCAAATAATGAACAGTAATAATAAGTGGGTGTTATGGCACCCAAAATAACAAAAGGATAGTAGAAATTTTGATTGATACATTGAGGGAAATAACGATATTGGATGTAGGATAAAATATATAGATATATTATTAAATAATATATTAATGGAATGGTGTATTTTTTCACCATATGATCCTTACATTGTTCACATACCCAAAAATAATAATGCAATCAAATAAAAAAATGATTGAGTTATTTCACACCATGATGATCATTTAACAACTTCAAGGATTCTAATACCAAAGACCATAGAAAATTCAAGAGAAGCTATCTATCAATGAAAAAAAATTATATCATAAAATACTCCTATATATAACTTCTAGAAAATAGTTCACCCATGATGCAATCATTCAATGAGATATTAAAAAGCATTCCCGATGTGTACTAGTGATTAGTGTTTTGAATCACTACCTGTAGTTGCAGATTCAAGACCAGATCATACTCCCCCTTACTCAAACCCATCCCAAGGAATTAAATATAAAATACATATATGTATTGGGTTAAAATGTTTGGTCTATTTTATAATCTTTTAGAAAACCTAATGATGGTAAAAAAATAGAATCGAATGATGCAATAGTGAGAGAGATATAGTGATTTGGAGAGTAAGGCATAATGAAAAAAATATAAAAACCACTTTATAAACATTATATGGAATTAATTGAGAACTCCAATTTAAAAGATAAAAAATAGCCATGTAAATAATCATAATCAACAATAAAATAAAATATGGGGTATTTATAATTATAATTATATAAAATATTCAAAATTAATTTAAATCCAAAAGAGAGGACAATAAATAAAAAAGTTGAGAATTCCCATTAGAACATCATAATCAATCAAAGAGAGAATGATGAAAGGTAATGTAAATAAAATTAAAAGAAAATTTCATTCCACTAATATTTGTATTTATTTTATAATATATATGAATAAAATATAACATATGTTCAAAAGATATTTAAAATAGATAAATAGAAAATCATGGATTAATATCCATATATCAAATCATAATGATCAATAATGCTATTATGTCTCCCTGTATAATAATTTTACTTTTATTATTTATATAATTTATAATATTATTATAATTATATAATTTATTATACATATTTTATATAAATATAATAAATTATTTATTATTCATTTAATATCCTTGTAATATATCAGGAAATATTTCTTCTATGTGTTTTTTTGGTAAATTTAGTATTTTATTCTCAATAATATTTCATGGAATATGACCCCTAGTAATCCATTAGTCTATGGTAATGAGTTAATAAGGGTTTTATTAGTTTCAATTACTAATGATAAATAGAAATATTTATAGTTCTCAATATCAAATTTCTATCACTTCTTAGTTTCATATACTTTTATTCATCTTATTTAACTACTTTTAAAAATTATTTTCATGATAATTATACAAGGAAAGAAAATTAAATATAAATTAAATAAATTATTATTTATATATTTAAACATTTATATAGTATATATATATTTATATTTATGATTATAAATTAACAATTCTAATTTTAGTTTTCAAACTAACATAAAACATAATCGTTTTAAATGGACAGGAGAATAAAAAATTATTATATGATAATTATAAATAATTTACAAAATTAATATAAATTAATTTCTATTTTATTATAGTGATTAAATATATTTTATTAAAAATATAAAAATGAGTAATAATTAATTATATAAAAATTTATCATTACCACTTAGTTAAAATTATAACTTTATATTTTCTCTTTATTTTATTGGAAATTTTGAGATGTTTTCTTTTTACCATAACCTTCCCAATCATGTAGAAACCATATTTGTGTGAGCTATTGTGATTTCCCCAGACTGAATATGAAAATTTATATATGATGATATGAGAAATTTGTTAAAATATCCTTAATATAATTTCAAAGGAATATAGTTTTGTATGGATTGTGACCAACACAACTAAAAAATGGAAGGCTGATCATGAATTTATCAATTATATAGAAATATATATACTTGTGTTTTTTGTGTATTATTATTATATAAATAAGTTTTATCATATTTTTTATTTTACTATTAATATTAATCATGGGTGTTATGGTTAAGGGAAGGATAGAAAACTAATTCACTTTGTCATGCAACCATAAAGGAAATTGATTTTACAAGGATCTAGAATTTGAAACATGATGATTATTCGAAATGCAATGACAGGAAAGAGGATGAATTTTATTATTCTGATTAATAGAATTTATTGGTAGGCTCAATCCCTTGTTGAAAATGGGAATCATATTGGATAGTAATGTCATCCATTTTTCTATAAAATATATAGTATTTTTTGGGATGCAACGAATGAAATATTATTAATGGTTCTTTGGGAAGATGAAATCAAAACGGCTATGTACAATTTGTACCCCAGTAGTTCATATAGTTCATATGGTATTTCAGTGGACTTGTACACATATTGATGGAACATTGTAAAATATAATCTCTTTGATTCTATTCATGACTTGATAAAGGATATTTCTTCATAGAATGGTCAGTGAAATAACCATTGTTATTTCTCTAAATGTAATTGATATAGTTTTTTATCGAATACCATCCTATATGAAATTGTATATTTTCATAAAAGGACATGACTAACATTATAGATAGTAGGCTTACTATTATTATCGTAAAAATTATTTCTATGGAAAACCAAGGTCTTATCAAGAACATAAGAAATAAAGGGTCCATTTGTTATAAAAAATAGATGGTTGAAAAGAATTATTTGAAAATGGATGAATCCAATATGATGATTCATGAAAAAATAGATAATAATTATTAAATTGTACAGAGGAGTTTTTTAATTATGGAAACATGATTATTCCTTTTTTTATTTGAATTATGTGGCCTTGATTATTTAATCTCTCAACTACATGGTTTATGTTTTAATCAAGGGTATTAATTTTGGATATATTATATATATATGGGGACCTAATCAATTTCATATTATCTAACATTAAATAATCATTATGGATCAATATATGTTATGAATAATCTTCATTGTAGCTATTGTGGAGGATTTGTTTCCCAGTTCATGGTATGTTTTGATTCCATAGAGAGTTGATGTAACACCATAGAATGAAAAAGGGTTAATTGAATAAATGATATGACTCATGTAAACGAGGTGAACCTTCCTTTTCTAGAGCCTACCTGATTAGAATGTCATAGTTAAGCATGATTGTTCTAGAGTAGTGCTTAGGATGGGTGACGATTTGGGATGTTTCCCAGGTTGTTTGTGAGTGAGGACAAATCACACTCTAAAGGAAATGTGTTGGCCTGTGGGAACATTTCTTATTCGGATGACCTATTCAAGAATATGGGTGGACCCCTAGGAGCGGACCACATGTGTGCAGGTAAATTGGATGTTCCTAGACATCCAGGACATGACGACCATGTTAGGGGGGGGGGGGTGGTTGTGCTATCACCAGGACGCAGTTGTCACAAGTGGTATCAGAGGAGGAACCAATATTATGTGTAGTGCAATTCCTTGGTTGATATATAGGGCCCACAATGATGATGTTGTGTTCTAAGGGGTGGGGGGGGGGGGGTATTGTAACACCCCAGAATTATAAAGGGTTAAATGACAAAATGATATGACTCATGTCAGCAAGGTGAACCTTCCTTTTCATGACCCTATCTAATTATAACTGCACAATTATGAATTTCTGTCCTGTGGTACTGATCAGGATGGGTGACCTTCTAGGAATATTACCAGGGTGTGTGTTAGTGAGGAAAAAGGACACTAGAAAGGACATGGGTTGGCCTGTGGGGACTTTCATTAGTTAGACGACCTATTCAGGTATGTTGGTGGATCCCTGGGTGGGGACCATGTGTTTGTAGGGAAATTGGTGGTACCTGGTGGGCCGGGACCCGACGACCAAGTAAAGGCTGAGTGGTTGTTTTTTCACCAGGAACCAGTTATCAAAAGTGGTATTATAGGTGGATCCCATCCTTAATTGTGGTTCACTAACTAAGTTGAGATATAGTTCCCTCAATGAAGACGTTGTGCTCTAAAGGGTGGGTGATTGTTAAACCCCATAATGATAAAGGGTTTTATGACAAAATAATATGACTCATGTCAATAAGGATGACCTGATTTTTCAAGAGACTATCTAATTAAAACTCCACATTTAATCATTATTGGCCTGGAGTAGTGATTTGGATGGGTGAACTTTTTTAATGTTTCCCCAGGTGTGTGTGAGTAAGGATAAACTACAATATAATGGACATGTGTTGCCATGTGGGGACATTACTTGGTCAGATGGCCCATTTGGGAATGTGGGTGGACCCCTAGGTGGGTACCATGTGGTTGTGGGGAAACTAACGGTACCTTGTGGGATAGGACCCGATGACATTGTTAAGACGGGGTGGTTATGCTATCACCAGGACCCAGTTGTCATAGTTGCACCTCTTTTTGTTAATAATATTATGTTTCTCATAAATAGATCCTTAATATCCTTCTAGTGTTGTATCCATATTAAGAACATAGAAAATTATGTTTATTAATAATTAATATGTCTAATAGTGATTTAAAAATTTCCAAAGTAATTTCATATAATATAGAAATAAAATTGAGGTATTACACTGAATTTTATGTAGGAACTTTGTAATGGAATATCTTTGGGCCACCATTACTTAAGAAGATCTCATATCTGTTTGTTTGAGATTGGTTATTTGAATTACTAACTAGATTGATAACATGAAGAGATGTTTTGTATTCGTCAAATAACATATTAAAATAGTTAAAAATATGATTCTAATGTTTCCGATAAATATTATGTCTACTGTCTAGGCACCCAAAATGATTATCATGTCTATTGTAAGAATTTAAAATTATTTTTCTATGATAATAATTATGAAGTGAGGATTCAAAATTAAATTAGAAGACTAAAAATTTGAAGATATAAAAATTTAATCATACCATTGAATGGACATGATTTAATAATCATTGGAAAAAATATATCATCCAATAGTAAAAGAATATATAGTAAAAAAAGTATTTGGTTTTGATTTCATAACCCATTTATATATATGTATTAATAGTTTAAATAAAATAAAAAATTTCAAATCCAATGATAGTTATAAAATATTATTCCAAATTGTTATCAAACATTCACTATTTCTATATATTTATAAAATGATGAAACTACTTAAATTAATTGTGTAAATCATAATTATCCATCTCATAAAGGAAAAATAGTTTTCACAATTACTATGGTTTTTCACCGAGGGAATAAAAAATATTTTTTATAGATAATTAATTTTTTATAAACATTAAATTACTTTTGCTCATATTAATTTGAACCATATGTTATAATAGATAAACACCAATAACCCAAACCTAAATACAAATATATTCTCAAATGTTGAATCCTAATTGAGAAAAGAAATTAAAAAATATATATTCAAATAATTTTCAATTCAGATGATAATTTTTTTTATATGGTTTATTCAAAGTATCAATATAGCTTAAATACTACACTTATAGTGTTGTTCTCAAAATATATAGTATATTATCCCTTCTTTTACCATGAAAATAGAAAATAATATTTCAAATATATCTAAAAATTCATTATTTAAAATAATTATTTAAATAATAATAATCATATCCCCAATGAAGTTAATGTTTTATGTATTGATCATAAAAGTAAATTGACCAAAATAAGAAAATAATATTGATCATAAAAGCAAATTGATAGTTCATGGGAATTTTTAAAAGTCATGGAGTGACTACAATCACATAAGTGACTATTCTAGACAATCTTTTCCAATATACCATAAGAGAATCCAGCTCAATACATGATGAACATTCAACCAAGTCATAGAATGAGAACAAAAATATCAATTACTATTTGAATAACCAATCAAATATATAAATAGAATAATGTATTTTTATTTTTATGTAGAATAACATAAAATTAATATCAATTGGTTTGGTACCATTAAGCATTATGTTTATAGTCATTATTTATAAATAACGAAGGCTTGGGACTGACGGATGAAAAAGTATATAGGGAATTTGAATTCCCATTAAATTAATTGATATTCCTATATCAATTATAAATAATATTATATTATCGTCACTTATAAACATGATAGATCTATTATTCAAAACCATTTAAATATTAAATAGTCTTTACTACTTATATTTCATCTTCCTTTGTGACAATTTAACCGTCTACCAGAAAAGTAAAAAAATTATGAATGTAAAAATAATATATAGAATAATAGAATTATATAAAGTATGAGATACCTATATATTATTTTCAAATATTCATAAGTCCCATGTTATATCATATGTAGATCATCCAACCAAAGACATGTTCTCTCACTATGAGTCATGAAATAAAAATTCAAATCCTTGACAAATGAAAAGGATTTATAACGCAACTCCACACACTGAAAACATGTTTTCCCAAAAACCTTTTCTATAATTGAATACCTTTATAAGTGTTAATTATTTATTTATAGGTTTATAGGGATCCATATATCCTCAATAGACAATCTTTCCTAGAGATACAAAGAATTATCACTAGAATAAGAAAGATTTTTTCTAGAGCCACCCATCTCCTTAAAATACCCTCATCAAGAGTCCTAAATAGTAAATGTACACCATATAAGTAGTATTTTATCTCTAATATATATATTCACTTGATTATATGTTATATTATTGTTAATGAATCCAAAAAATAACAAAATATAATAATAATTATTCTAAGATGCATAAAATGATATAAAATTGATTTTCCTTTCATCATATAATGATGGGTTTAACAACCATGTGGTATTGTTTTGTGTAATATTAATACTAGAAAATTTATCATCCATCAATTTTTTAAAACCAAACATATCAATTATATATAAATAAATCTATTCCAAGCCGAATAACTGTCTTTTTTATCATAGTTCATCCCCATTCATGTATGGAAAATACATTATGGATGAGTAATTAATTAAAAAAATAACTTTAAACCAATTTATAATCATATAATGAACTACTATAATAATAAACTATCTTTTTATTTATTTCCATAATTTTTTGTAATACACCCCCACATTCACATCAGTCTGATAACAGATAACAGGGAATGGTGATTTTAAATCATGGGTGGTTATGATGGGTAAATATTTAGGTTTCAAATTACAAAAAATGAAATATTTAAGAAATATATCATTAAAAAAATTGTATCCATAAATACAATATCTCTGAGGGAATTTTTCATGTTTTGAGATCCTTTATAAACCTAAGATGGAAACTAACATCCCCAAAAATATTCTAAAATAATTCAAATTTTATAAAGGGTGTGTATTTTAAAAACATAAATATTAGAATTACCGACCTCAATATCCATTTTAGAGACTTCATGAGAATTAATTATCGCATTTGATTCCATAAAATGATATTTTTTATGGTTAATTATATGGATGTTCTGTAGACATATTCATAAAATCTCAAAACAATCACTTCTAGATATGATTATAAAGACATAATCATTACAAATGTGACTGAATTTTTTCATCAAAATTATACAACACGAAAATAAAATACCGGATCACTTACATAACAAATGATCTTTCTGGTTTATTGTTTTTTTAATTAGGACATAATATTATCAATCTTTCTTGAAAACCAACTAATTAATAAATATAAACATTATATACCACTATAACTGGGTTGACATATATCATAATAGGTCATAAGTATCATCCAAGTGAATCCCTTATAGGTAAAATTCATATATCATTTTTCCTCACAACCTTGGAAGAATAAAAATAAAAAAATAGTGAGGTCCGATTATCAGTAATGGTAAACATGGGAGATATGTACTAATAAAAAAGGTAATGAGAACAAAATCACAAATATTAGATATCAAACACTACACTTCATAGAGAATATTTGTCAGTCACGACATAAATATTGACAGTTCAAATGAAATTTATTATAAGGTAACCAAAGAACATAATCCATGAGATCATAAAATTTCCACAATACATGAAATTTTGGAATACATATAAACATGTAATATCATTCCCTATATGAATAGTATCATTTCCGAAAAAAATCAAGGAAGTTAATGAGATTTCACCTGCTAGACGAAACACACCACTATCGTAAGCTGCATTCCTGTAATTATAAATACCGGGTTTCCCCATATCCTCATAGTGGATCTTGATTCCCCAAATTACCATAGAGTATCAAGCTCATATAATTCGTTCCCATAATTATCCCACGAGATATAAATATTTAACCAATTTATTGGAGGGGGATATAGTTACACTATGAAATAATGAAATCCTTATATATTTTTTCAACAAGAACATAGAACATATCAGAAAATAAAAAAAGAAATTTGTATAACAAACATTTTAGCATAACATTACTAATGGAGAAGAATAAAAATTTTTAAGTTTCAATCCATCAGAAACATGAACCATTTAGAAAAATTATATCAATGATATCATTTGAAAATAAATATAGTAAAACATAAGTAACATCAAATATATATTTTTCGTATATGAACAATGATTTTGAGAGAACAAATGACATAATTCATGAAAAAAATAATCATTAAAATATGAAAAAAATGATTTTTAAATCATAAGAATATTAGAAACTCATTTTTCATGATAATATCATTTAATTACTATCAATAAATATTAGAATTTTTTTTAAAAATCAGTTAAATATTTCTTCTGATATAAAATTCCTAAAATATTATTTAATATTCATTAAATCAATTATAGAAAACATTGATTTGATGAAACCCAAATATTTTACTAAATGGATAATAATATTGAATAAATCATATAATATCATAAAAATATTCATGATAAAAAATTTAAATGGGGTATTATATAAAGATTTCACAATAATATATTTTCACAAGATAACACTTTTCTCAAATATTGAAAATTGAGACAAAATTTCTTAATCAATTTGGAAAAATTTAAATCGTAAACTCCAAGAAGGAGAGATAATTAAATGGATATATAAATACCATAAAATTAAAAATAATGATCCTAGATTACATTCATGGATATTATATACACAAAATAAATGAAAATAGTGGTTAATATGGAATTTGACTTGGAGAAATAAATTTGAGACTATAATTCCACTTACCTTATGTATAGATACTCAATAGACTCAAGAAAATACAAACTATAATATGAATATGATTATTATAGATCTATTTTATAACCATATTCAGTTATATAACACAATATATGAATTAATGATGGTCTTATATTCCCCATATGTAAACAATTTTAGGTAAAAGTTATGTTTCATGTAATAATAACTTTGTTTTTTACATGTGTTATATTTTGTTATATTATTGTCCCCCTTACTTGTATTATGATTTAATATTTTCCAAAATTTAAACCATGAGGTAAATATCATATATATTTAGTACATTAATATATTTAATATACTATAAAATTAGAGAAAAAAATGAAAAACACTATTCATAGATGTGGTAGGTTGAACAGATGCTTGAATATTTTTTCCATTTTCAAATCAAATTGAAATAGAGAAATTAAATGAAATATAAAACATAATTATAGTAGTATTAGTATGTTATATATATATGTGTGTGTGTGTCTGTGTCTTTGTTTGTGTGTTTGTGTTATTATATCACTAATCTTTTTCTTATGCCTAGATGGCACAAGTGAGTTGGTTATTGGTGGTGGCATCCTCATCCTGAGGTTTGGGGTTCGATTCATCATAAAGAAACACACAATATATGCTATAAAACCACAAATAGGCCCCACCAATCCAATGGTATCTCTCTTAATCAGATGATTTAGCCACCATAGTCCTCAATGGGTACGTGTGATGCATAGGTGGGGATGCCACCACAATACCTCTTTAGCAGAAAACATGTTTTCCCAACGAGCCCATACCGAAGTGGTACAGGCTGCTGCATCGTGTCCAAAAGAACCAGGATCGAATCTGGGAAGGGAAAAATATCCAAGGCAATGTAGTAGCACTATAGCTAGGCATTGTAGTGTTACCATAGCAGTTGAGGAAATGTAGCAGTGGTAAAACTGTATTGGCGGATGCACTGTAGCAGGAACATTAGAGGCAGTACTATAGGGGGTACTATAGAAGACTGATTACTGAAGTATTACTATTCACCAAGGGGCTATTTGATATAAATAAATGGCATTAAATCCTTGTATTCAGGCCACATGGCCTTCGACATTATTTGTATGTAATGGGTCCCTGTATACCCAGTTAAAAGATGGCATTGCTTTAAATAATAATGTGACTTTGGCCCCAACCATTAAAAAAATTA
Organism: Viscum album; assembly: GCA_963277665.1. NCBI lineage: Eukaryota > Viridiplantae > Streptophyta > Magnoliopsida > Santalales > Viscaceae > Viscum > Viscum album. The sequence goes on along the minus strand of OY728161.1, from coordinate 602,662,649 downwards.
AACATTTCTTTATTATATTCCATGAAATTTTTGAATGAAAGACGTCGTTTAGAAGTGGTGTTAGCCCACAAGATCACAAAACGAAGTAACTGTACTTATAAAAAATTTAAATCATGAGGGATTGACATATATGAAAATTATAGATGAAGAAATAAACATTGAATATCATATATATATATCATATATAAACATAATTATGATCCTTATTCTATTACATGTATTGTGTAAATGTAATTATAAATGATATAGGCTTGAAAGTCTTTAGTCCATTGTACAGATGAATGATATTTTAGTATCCTATTATATGGATTTTGGTGATTATAAGTCGAACCCTTAATATTTAAAAATATCAGAATATTTATGATAATTATATTATTATAAAAATGAAATATAATTAATTTTATTTGTTGAATGAATAAATAATACAAAAAACATCAATAGTGAATATTACCTCTTCTTTGGGTATCTCATTTTGATCTGAACAAGATAACATCCTTGGTTTTCTTTCTATCGAATGTATAGATTCTTGGATGGTGGGAGGTATTTTTGCAGGATATTTAAACAGTGTTTGGAAAATCCATGTATGTTCTTATTTTTGAATAAAATAGAACAAAAGTATACCTTTTTTAAGAGAGAGGAGTGGATCTTTTTGAATTTTTCAAAAAATTGATTTATAGTAAATTAAATATCAATATAAATACCAAAAAATGAAAATAGGATTTGTGAAATTTTTTTATTGGGGGATCAGACCATCTTAATATAGATTCTATAGGGTTTTTACTAAAAATTTAAACCTTATCTTTTTAATTAAGACTTATGTTAAATATTTTAGTTTTAACTACGACAAAAAATTGATATTAAAATGATTTTAATAGTACTTATAAGGTAAAATTTTAAAATTTTGTTTGTAAATTTATGAAATATTAGAATACATTTTTCCACTTTTTCTTAATTCACGATATGCGTGACTCTTAACAAATTTAATAAAATATTTTTTTTCAAAAAATATTACTACTTTCAATGATGAAACTATTTATAACATTGATATTAATAATATAAATAAGATGTTAACACCAAACTAGTTGATTTAATACACCCCTACTATGTAATATTAACCTAGTAAATGTTTTTATATTATTAATTAATTCAAATTATATTTCTTTTAATATTTGTATTATCATTTATTTGATTCTTCCATTAATTGAATGAATATTACATCATCGTTATGTAATTATTTTGGAATCATATTTCTTCACTAAAATTTATCAATACATTTCGATGATTTATATAATCCTTTTATATTTCATAATAATATATATGATTGGGAATCGATTCTATTTATCCATATATTAATAATATTATACTTATTAAAATTAAGAATGCATTATTTTTCCACTCACATTGAATTTAATAACTCCTCTGGAATTTACATGAACATGTGTCCATTAAATAATTAAATTTGGGGAAATATGTATTAAGGGCCGAATTAATTTAATGAAATAACAATTTTTCTAATGTAAGGGTTGTTTTATAATTTTCATTAATATATATTTTTGATTAATTTCAAGATTTATCCTTAACATTAACAATAAAAATTATTATAATTACTATTACAATTGTCCAAAAATAAATAGGAACAATTATCTATATTTCTACCATATAATTGTAAATATGGAATATATTTTTTAAAATCAATACACACAAATTTCTAAAAATAATTAAAATTATTCATATTGATAGAATGAGAAATTTTATTTTTAATTTAAAAACGTTAAAAAAATTGAAATATTTTTACATTCCAAACCCATTCTAAATTTATTAAAATTACATAAATTGAATTAAATAAAAAAAATTAGATATAATTATAATTTAAAATTAATCAAAAATCATATTTATCACATGAAATTATGTTGTTGACAAAAACATCCAGATAAAATTCATTATTTTTGACAACTAATAAAAATATTAATCATTATAGAAAAATTAAAAAAAAATTAAACCCATTTAAAATATAACTTTCAAATTTGAAATAAGAATTTTTTTCAAATATAATTTATTAAATTGTGATATTTATATTTAAGACTTGTTCTCCGTTAAAAGGTAACAAGACTATATTTTTTGAAAATGTAATCTTTTATGATTGAAATTGGAATTATTTTTTATATCATGTCTACAAAAATATATGGTTAGAATAAATCATTATTTTTAATAATATATATATATATATAATTAATATAACAAATAAATATTTAATTTTTTATTTTATAGGTCTCAAACACACTTTTACATATTAAAATTGTTTTTCAAAAAAAAATTCTATTGATTTTCAAAATAGTTTTACATGTGTAATCCACACATTTATAATTTAGTTAATGTAGTAAATACCTTAAATTTTAATAGATTACGTATAATTTTATTGTTTCACAAATTAAAATAATTAATTTTTTTTTTCATAAAAACTCATCTTTGCTTGTAAATCATGTTGTGAAAGTGTTTCCTATAACTCAAGACATCAATGAAATCAAAATAAAAAATATAACCCTCGTAAAAATTTCATGGTGTAGCATTCTACCCCAATTAAAATAATTTCCCTATGTAAATTACCTGTGATCGTCAATGTATTCATACATGAATGATACATTCATATAATCCCACATCGTAAAAATATATACTAAAAAATCCACATTAAAAGGGAAATTTATAAATTTAATGGTTTCCCAATGTAACCCATAAATTTGTTTCCACATTGGCTGAAATTTTGGGAATGTTAATACGTGGTCATAGATTGGTAGTCTAACTATCATGTTCATTTTGGATAGTTTTTCAGAACATGGTCATTATAATGATGAAAGTTACAAAACCATAAATCTCTCATGGGATGAAAATCCAATGATTTCTCATTATGAAAATTAAATGGATATTTTTTTTTATTATATTATGTATTGACTATTTTCTTACATTTTTTTGTAACATATGGATAAAACATAATTGAACTTTTTTTCATTGGTTAATCAATTTTTACCCCAAACTCATCATTTTTTCCAAATGATGAGTATTAAATTTAATATTTTCACACCCAATGGATTGGAATATAGTTCTAATAACTTTCGTAATTTACAAAATAAAAATTTTCTAATTTACCTATCTTGAATGATTATACAAAAATAATATGGTTACAAAAATATAGTGTAAATATTCATTATACAATGAAAAAACTATTTTATTCTCCAAATATCACCATTAGTAACTAATGATTAACATTTATTAGAAGTATTTTTAAATTAATCAATCAATATTCCAATAAAATATGGGGGCTAAAATAAAAAGTATTTTGTCAAATAGTCTCCCTAGATGATTTCTTTTTCATTTATCTCCAAATATCACCAGTGTCTATTGATTTATATTTCCAAAAATTAATTGAATTAATTATATTCAATGTACGTTAAACCCTTTTTATATATAACCTAACTCATTCAAAATATAGAACAAAATTATATTTTATTCCAAAATTTAATTCAATGTTTATTCCTCAAATAAAATACAATTTTTTTCTATTAAGCTTAATCATATATGATTCTTAATATAGTGAACGACATCTGAAATAACACTAATAACATAACACTAATTTGAAATCTAATTTATTGGTTCTCAATATTATAGAATAAATTATGTTACAAAATTTTAAAAAAAAATTAACATATCTGATTAAGTTACAAAAGATAAAATTAAATAGTAAATAGAAAATTTCTTAGTCTTGTTGTTGGAGATACACCCTTATCACCATTTGGTTGTGGTTTAAATCCTTGTGTCCTTTCTGGACATGACGGTTTGTCATTCATCCAAAGGGTTTTATATTTAATAAATATATATTAATATAATCCTTATAAAATTAAATATTCATGAAAAAAATCCTAAATAATAACATTTACATTTTAGTCATTAAATAAATGTTTTAACCAGAAATATTATCTCACACATTTAATCATGAACCTAAAAATGTAAAAAATAATAATTATCTCAAGAATAAATTTCTTCTAAAATATAATTTGATGTCTTCAAAATATAATAACATAAATCCCAAACGGGGTTTCCTAAAAATCTTATCACAATGTCTTATATACCAATGAAGATGCCTATAACTATTATGATAACATCGCATGAAATAATCAAAATCTCCAATGATAACTAAAACCTACCATGATACCAAATATAACAACTGAAAATCATATCTTCCTTATCTACTCCTAACGAAATAAAATTTTAATTTTTTTCCATAAAATTATCAATAAAAAACTAACAGTGTCGAAAGAACATATCAGATCACTAGAAAACCCATAAACCTAATATGATTATATTTTTAGAGAATTAGGGAATACACATATCAATTTGGCTTCATAATGAATGAGTTAATAAAGATAAACAATATCCCAGTTATACCTTTATTTTTTTTCACAATATGTAATCAACATCATCCATGTAAAATCATTCTATATAAAATATAGTTAAAACCATTCCTCATAAGGGACGAAAAATAATCCTATAAAATGGGTGAGAAAATATGCTCAATAATGCTAATCATTAGAGATATGGATGAATAAAATATGGTTATTATAACATAATAATAAATTTTGGATACCATAACAGAAATTACAATGATCATATAAATGTGTCATGGATTAATGATTGATAGTTAAAAAATCATGATTTATAGGGGAATCAATGAAATAATCCATGAGATCATAAATTGACATAAGAAATGAAATTTTTTCATACACATAAACATATAATATGATTCCCTATATGTAAATGATTATTGTAAAACCATATCATTTCAGATCACAGGGAGATGAATATGAAGGGAGAGACATGCCACTAACCCCAATCATAGGACATTCCTTATTAGGGATCATTTTCCCCCTTCATGCCATATTTTATCGGTTTCACCTTCTTCACATAGGGGTTCAAGACCGTTGACATGTTTCCGATCATTATATCATGAAATATAAATCTATAACAAATTAATTGGAGGAATATAATGGTCCAACATATAGCATAATGAAATTTATTAATATGTGTTGGACAAGAATATAATCCAAATCATAAATAATAAAATAAAATATGTTTCATAAAAAATTTAAAACAACATATTCAATGGAATGGATTCAAAATAATTAAGTATAAACCCACCCATAATCATAAAACATTAAGTGAATTAATAAGATTGATATCATTGGACAATATCCCTGGTAAAACATATGTAACATCAAATATCATTTCCTTATATGTAAAATTATTTAGAAATATCACTTGAAATAATTCTTCGGATAATATAATTTCTATTTGTAAAAACAGTTTTTAAATCATAAAACATGAGAAATAAATTTTATCTTAAAAATTCATTGGAAACTTGATAAAAAATATTTTCAATATATTTTAATCATATTTTAAATATTTTGTTTTGTAAAAATTTCTAACAAAACATTTAAAACATATTTATAACATTTTTTAGAAAAAATTATCTAAATTAAAATAGATTTACAAATGAAGAGATAATACAATTCAATGAACTTATAATATTTTAAAATAAATTAATTTATCATAAAAAATTTCACTGAACAAATATATAAACTATATAAAAAAACAATGGTGCAAAACATAACATATGTTTCAATAAAAGAAAATTGAGACAAAATTACCATCACGATTTGATCAATTTTGAAATATAATCTCCATGAAAAATAGGTAATCAAATGCATTTTTAAATTCCCATATATTTAATTATAGGGATCATATATTATATTCATGTAATGTATATATATCACTGAAATGAAATGCGGGTTGAATACTGCATGAGTCTCGCAGAAATAAAAATGAGAATAGAAATCCCTTTACCATATGTCATGACTCTTGTGGGACTCATTTAAAACTCCAATATAATAATAATTAGCATATTATTCATATATTAAACAATGATATTATATTATATATTACCATATTCAATTTTATTATGAAATCTATTATCCTTTTGATAACAAATTAATGTTGATGTTACATTTTTGGTAATAACTTCTTTGTTTTTTCACATGTGTTATGATTTCTTATATTTATATCTCATAATTATATCATGATTTAATACTAAAAAATTATAACCATGATATCATTATAATATATATCCTATACATAAATATTTATAATATATTCTAATATATTGAAATAGAAATTGAAATAAATATTTCATGGAGATAGTATGTTGTACGTACACAAGAACATCATTTCTATTTAATTTCATAATAAAATAAATAATGTAAATTAATTATATAATACCATTGTATTTTTAATATTTTTTCAAATAAATCATATAATTCACTAATCAAATCCTTAATATAGTCTGTGTAACGTGTGAATTAAGTATATCATTTTGAGTAGTCAAAACTCCACACATCCACAGACGATGTTGTAGTATTTACATAAAATAAACGTCATGATGATATCTGTTATATAATATATTAATATGTATTAATAAAAATACCTTATATAAATCACATGAAATATCTTATTCAATAATTATTCCCAGACATTAAGGGTGGAATTGTAAGAAGGATCAACATCATTTTGTGAGGTTGTAATCTGTCATACACATGAATGATGACTACATATTTCATTTGATGTAGGTGTGTCTGAGTATAGGCCAAACCTGTAAAGACCCGAAAATTTCAATGGAATTTTTTTTTCTACATTTTATTTGGGATTTTACAAGAACGCAGTTTCTGACGGCGCCTGATTCTGAGGCCCGGTGTGCCCGGAATCATTTTCCGAAGTTTAGCTTGGGTACGTTCAGTGAACGAACGAGCGGGTTTTTCTAACTTTTGAATCGGTGCTTGGAATTGAATTCCGAGGGCACCGACGGAATCACAGTGCCGATATTTGATTAGAAACACCTCTTCCAGAGTTTCGTTTTCTCGGGTGTGGTTTTTAATTTTTCAGCTTTAAGTTAAGAAATAAAATAATGTGGTATGACAAACTTTTTTTTATTTCACTTAAAGCCGCTTAAAGACACTTTAAGCTGCTTAAGCTGAGTTGAAGTGGATAGGGTGGAACCCAAAATATCCTACCCTCTTGGTAGGATATTTGTGAGGTGGGGCCCAGATGAGCCCCACCGTTTCTTTCCCTCTAAGTAACGCACTCGCGAAAACCCTTTTTAAATAAAGTCAACCGACGTGTTTTCTTAAAATTCTAAACGCCCCTATTAATTGGGCAGTCAAGTAGTACCATTAATTCATCGAATAAATGGTTCGTTACATAACTTAGGATTTTCTAAATATTGGAATGAGAATAAAATAAGACCAATACTTTTTTTCTCTTAAGGGTTGCTTGTTGTGAGAATTGGGAGAAGCTTGAAGATCTTCACCCTCCTTCGTGAAGAATGCGAAGAACGCGAAGAACGTGAAAAACGCCGGCCTCTGACAAAGGGCGATGAAGAACGCCAAACCCTCGTAGAACGACGATGTGACGCCGATAGTTCTCCCTCTGCGATGCTTCTTCCAAGACGATCCATACCCGCGACAATCTTCGATCGACAACATGAGGTAGGGGGTTTATGTGATTTTCTTACGTGATTGTCTTCCGTCTTTTATCCGCGATATTTGGACCGCATGACATCAGTTAACGGGAGGAGGTCGGACCGCACAAACATGGTCATCCCCCTCCCTTTTTGTTTTTCTTGTTGTTGCAGATCGAATGAATGGATGCGCGACAACGTCACACCGCGCGGGATCGAGCGGCAAGCATGCGCAACATCGTCACGCCGCACGGAATCGAGCGGCTAGAATGCGCGACGTCGTCACGCTGCACATTCAATTTTTTAAACTCTCGTGCGTGGGTATTTGATTGTAAGGTGTTTGTATAATTTATTTTGGATAAATTATACTCTTTTCAATGATTAAAATCATGTGTTTTTTTTATTTTCCAATTGATAACACCTAACGCGGAGGGCGCGGGCTGAAAAAACACGGCCTGACAACCCTCCACAGCTTGTTTATCGATGTGTGGATCGACGAACGACGACAAAGCAGACATCTATGGCGTTTAAGGGCCTTGCAGTGAAGATCGGGTCCTAGGAGACCACTAGTGAAGACCGCACGCAAAACAGACCACTGGAGCGCGTTCGGTGGTCCGCGGACGATCTCGCCGGCGCGCCGCCGGCAAAACCCGCCGCGGCTGAAGTCACGATGGTGAGGTCGGTTCCGCGGCAGCCCGGAACCGAGGGGCAGGACGCAGCCGACATGCCGCGTCCGGGTACCACAGAGCGGCCCCTTCGCGGGGGCCGCGGTTCCCTCGCTCGGCCTGTCGACCGAGCCGAGCAGACCTGCCGGGCCGGGTCACGTCCAGGCCGGGCCTGGCCGCCTTGGCTCGGCCGCGTCGCGCTCAACCGGGTCGGACCCGGACCCAGGTTGGGTCAACCCGGTTCGGGCCGACCCAGGGGGGGGGGGGGGGTCGGGCTGGGTCGGTCCGGGCCCAGACCCCCCGTTTTCGGACGGTTTTCATTCTTTTGCCCATATCGTGGGCTACAGACCTCTGATTGATGCACCGTCAGCGGCGATGTGATCCTCGGATCGAGACGGTCGTTTTGACATATTAAAATCAAGGTTTCGGAGAACTTTGGGTTCGTCCGGGTTGGTTCGTACACGAAACTAACCGGGCCCTCGGAGCGAAAATGGGTATATCTTGAGCACCAGACGTCCGATTGACGTGTCATCGACTTTATTGGAATCCTCTTGATGAGAAGAAAATTTTGAAATGCCCCGCCCGAGGTTTGGACACAGTTGGAGTATGGTCGGGTTGGATTGTACCCGAAATCCCACCGGGCCCCTAGAGCGGAAAAGCTGATATCTTTCAGACCAGACGTCCGTTTGACGAACCGTCAGCGGCGTTGTTGATCCCTTTGAGAAAAGGTCCCTATGAGTATACCTTATGAGAGTTCGGGGTAGAGTTGAGATACGGCTGGGTTGGTTCGCACACGAAACCAACTGGGCCCCTAGGACGAAAATGTTAATAACTCATAGACCGGGCGCCCCATTGACGCGCCGTCTATTGCGTTGAGACCCCTATGATGAGGAGGTCTGTTGAGATACTTCTTCGTGGGACATTGTGTTTTATGGAGCATTGACCCGTAGCTCGTGGAGCAGACCCTCTCGGAGGCGAGCGTGCGAAGTACGGAGACCGTGTAGCCGGTTGAGACCTGATGACTGTTTGTCCGATTCGTTTCAGAGTGACTTACATAGCCCAGTGGGGAGCACTACATTGTGTGGTGGCAGACCCATGGTGGAGGAGCACTACTGTGTGAGGTGGCAGACCCTCGGTACTCGACAGGAGGAGTACCTCCGTAGGCTCTGAGGGGGAGAACTACTATGTGAGGTGGCAGACCCATGGAGGGAAGCACTACTGTGTGAGGTGGCAGGCATGCGGTACTCGACAGGAGGAGTACCACAGCAGTATTAGGTTTGTGAGAAGTACCTCGGAGTCATGACAGGACCACTGTACTCTCCAGAGACGGAGCTATTCAGCAGTTACAGTTTCGATAATGAAAATCCTGGTTTTTGCTGAGACTTTTGACCCTTGTGTTTACCTCATGATTGAGATGAGTCACTTGATAACTTAGGTATATGTATGGGAATATACCTGGGTAGGGGTTATCCATTGATTTCATGGTCTTGGTTTTTTCCTCATGATTGAAATGGGTTACTTGATAACTTATTTATATGCATGACCATATACCTAAGTAGAGGTTATCTGTTGAGATCTTCTCTGTGGTTATCCTTCTTGGTTTTAGTGAGACCTTGAGGGTCTTGGGGTCCCTACTAAGTATTTTTATACTCACCCCTGCACGGGCTATGCCCGCACCTCGTTGTGTTGGTTGCAGACGACGGGCAGAGCTGAAGGAGGCCGAGTGTTCGAGGACTGGATGGTACCCGGAAGTGGACCACTCGACGAGTCAGTATCCCATGGTGGACGATCCAGGAGCTGCGCTATCTATACCAACCCTTCAGGTAGGATCCGTGGTGGACGATCCAGGAGATGCGCTATCTGTACCAACCCTTCAGGTAGGATCCGAGGAGGACGACCCAGGAGCTGCTTCCTCCCTTCCAGCTATTTTCCTTTTTTCTATTGTACTTACTTTCAGTTGAGTTTGTATTCTGGACCATTTACATTTCAGAACTTTCTTTTGTACTTAGTGTTTTACTTCTTCTTGTACTCTGTGGTATTTTGTTTACTTTTATAAAGGTAATTCCTTCCCAGTTATCGGGATTTACGCCTTTGGTTCTAGTCGCCAGCCCCTGGCCTATGGAAGGCGGGCTTGGGGTAGTCACGGCATGGGCCCCTAGGACGGGTCGTGACAAATTGGTATAAGAGGAGACGGTTCTACCACAAAACTTATACTCTGATATTTTTCTTTCTGTGAAGCGATAGTGTTAAGTTTACCGAGTGTGGTTTTCATTTCAGGGAGTCCAATGTTGGTGCGGGCGGCCAACGTATCCATACACCAGGACCCTGACAACTGATTTATAACTTTGTGCATGAAAACACTGATTGTGTTTGTGTTTCCATAAGTTTTAAAAGTCATCTCAAACTAGGTCATCTCACCAGGTATAAATTGTTTGACCGCATCCCGTTGTTTCTTCCAGGATGCCTCCCCGAGGAAGACCAGCTAGAGCCCCGAGAGTGGTACGTACTGACAGCCCGCTGAGCGACGAGGCCTCAGTACATGGCCCTATCCCAGTTGAGGCACCAGCGGAGGCACCAGCGGTACTACTACCCATTGGGCCACCGATGCCACTAGCCCCAGCAGCAGAGGTTGCACGTCGCTTGAGCGCACTGCATGAGTTCCAGCGTCAGAGGCCACCTAGGTTCCAGGGAGGGATGGACCCGCAGGCGGCTGAGGATTGGTTGGAGGTTGTGGTGAGAGTCTTCAGGCTAGTGGGGACGCCAGAAAACTTCATGGTGATCCTTGCTGTCAGCCTTCTTCAGGCAGCAGCCAGCAGATGGTGGAGTCTGACGCTCCAGATACATGATGCGGCGAAACTTCTATGGGAAGACTTCGAGAGCCTGTTCCGAGCAGAGTTTATACCAGCCACCCTTCGAGCGGTGTGTATACAGGAGCTACTTCAGCTGTGTCAGGGCAGCATGACATTGGCGCAGTATTCAGAGAGGTTCACAGACCTCTCGAGCTACTCCACAGATATGGTACGGGACCCGTTCTTCAGGGCCCGAACCTTTGAGCAGGGACTCAGGCGAGAGATTAGAGCTTCTATTGATTCTCACAGTATCTCGATGTAGATAGGGGTGTTGGAGCGAGCCCTCTTAGTGGAGAGTTTCTTTGCTGAGCAGTCTCCAGCAGTAGGACCCACCCCTAGCCAGAATGTGGCAGAGTCTTCTATAGCAGGCAGTAGACATATGACGCAGTGGTCCAAGAGGACCAGACCTACAGGTGTTCGACCGCATGACTCATGGTCTGTAGTACGAGGCACAAAGGGGAGGGATAAAGCCAGACCTACCATGCAGTGCTACTCCTGTGGCGGGATTGGTCACATGACTCGTGACTGTCCGACCTGCCATGATGATGACCAGTGGATAAATGAAAAACATCCCAGGCAGATGCAGAGGTTCGATCGAGACGGACCGCAAGGAGAGGAATGCCGAGGGAGAGAAGATGACCGTGCAGCTGGAGGTGGTAGACGCTACGAGGTGTTGACACCACTACCACCAGGAGGTCCACCCCTACCGCAGGGGGTTGGTGGACATGAGAGAGCTCAGCTTCAGGCAGCTAAGGCCTACGATCATGGATCTCTGGAAGCAGATAGACAGGAGCAGAACTAGTGGATACGTCCCTTGTACTTCTAGTTCGATATTGCTGTTGTATTCGTGTCTTTGTACTATGAGGTGAAATAATAAAAAAACACATATCTTTGTGATGTTTGCTTTCCTGTCCTTTTTTTTGGTTGATACTGAGAGGTCCCGGTTAAAACTGTTGACTTGACCCTCACTTCCGAGATTTCTACTAGAGGAGACCCAGTGACCTCACACTGATGCCAACAGCGTGACTCGACCCTTGGAGGCGAGAGTGACAGTTGGATCTCTTGGTAGTTACGTCGAGGCCTTACAATGTCATCCTTGGTATGGATTAGTATCATTCATTTCAGGATTGACTGTATTAGGAAATGGGCGTGGTTCATCCAGGGGATGAGACCGGGTTTCTCTTTTCGGCAAAGGAGAAGTTTTAGCAGCTCTTTCAGTTTGTAGGAAAAGAAGGTACATATCATCCAGGAGCGGATTAAGACTTCACAGTGCAGTAAGAAACAAGAAACTGGCACCATTCTTAGAGACTCGGGCATGTTAAATGGTTCAAGAAGTGGAAGATTTAAGGAGAGATGAGTCTGCGAAGCAGCAGACATGGAGGCAGAGCTAGGAGAAAAACATGAGTTGGTGTACATCTTAACATGCTACAACCACCCGATTTAGTTATTCCCGCCAGGCTCAGGGAGCTGGAGGGCGGGGGAAGAGTGCGGCTGCTTGCGGTCAAGGTGTATGACCCAATGACTCTAAAAATGATTCAAGGGACAGTCTGTGTCCACTACTATCTGCTGTAGTAACAGACGTCGATATTAATCTTTCCTTGCTTTCACAAATCTTTTCCCATACCTAGAGTTTCCGGTAAGATGTGGACTTGACCCTCACGTCTGATGATACCTTGGGAGAAGACTCGATAATCACACTTACGCCGACGATGTGGTCAGACCCTCGAGGTGAGAGTTTTGGTTGGAATCTCTTGGTGGCAGCATCGAGGCCTTACGACGTTAGTTTGAGTATGGAATGGGAAATAACTGTTCATACTCAAATTAACAGTTTTAGGCAAACGTCGGGATGAGTATTCCTTGTTCGGTGGAAAAGAAAACCCCAGGAAGCACAGGATAAACTCATGCATAGTAGGGTACGAACGATCACTATTGAGTTAGTCAACCTTACACTCGTGACAGCAGTCGTTTTGAGTTCCAGTTCTAAACAGGAATTGGAGACCTCTGGAGTTCGAGGATGCTGATCATGTCCTTATACAGGTCTCACCTCGACGAGGTTTAAGGAGATGTGACCAAGGCGGCAAGTTATCTCCGAGGTTCAGCGGACCTTCTTAGGTTCTCAGCTGGGTAGGCAGGGTGGTTTACCGCTTGACCCATCCACCTCAGTTGCACCAAGTGCACGACGACTTCCACGTATCTCTACTGAGTAGATATGTGCTTGAACCTTCACATATCATTGATCATGGGGAGATGGAAAATGGAAATGGGGTGTCTTTCACGGAGGTTCCGGTGGGGATCGAGGATCGACTGGAGCAGATCCTACGAGGACGATCGATTCCTCGGGTGCACTTCTTTGGTAGTACGGGAAACTCCAAGTGAGCACATGGAAGAGGAAGGCTCAGATGTGTGATCAATACCGCTTTTGTGACCCTAGATTGTGTTGAAGCTTTACAGGGATGTAAATCCTAGGTGGGAGTAATATTAAGACCCGGAAATTTCAATGGAATTTTTTTTTCTAAATTTTCTTTGAGATTTTACAAGAACGCAGTTTCTAACAGCGCCTGATTCCGAGGCCCGATGTGCCCAGAATCATTTTCCGAATTTTAGCTCGGGTACGTTCAGTGAACGAACGAGCGGGTTTTTCTAACTTTTGAATCAGTGCTCGGAATTGAATTCCGAGGGCACCGATGGAATCGTTGCACCGATATTTTATTAGAAACACCTCTTCCGGATTTGTGTTTTCTCGGGTGTGGTTATTAATTTTTGGGCTTTAAGTTAGGAAATAAAAAAAAGTGGTATGACAAAAATTATTTTATTTCACTTAAATCTGCTTAAAGCCACTTTAAGCTGCTTAAGCTGAGTTGAAGCGGATAGGGTGGAACCCAAAATATCCTATCCTCTTGGTAGGATATTTGTGAGGTGGGGCCCGCATGAGCCCCACCGTTTCTTTCCCTCTAAGTAACGCACCCGCGAAAACCCTTTTTAAATAAGGTCAACCGACACGTTTTCATAAAATTCTAAACGCCCCTATTAATTGGGCAGTCAAGTCGTACCATTAATTCATCGAATTAATGGTTCGTTACTTAACATAGAATTTTCTAAATATTGGCATGAGAATAAAATAATTCCAATACTTGTTTTCTCTTAAGGGTTTCTTGTTGAGAGAATTGGGAGAAGCTTGAAGATCTTCACCCTCCTTCGTGAAGAACACAAAGAACGCGGAGAATGCCAGCCTTCGACGAAGGGCGATGAAGAACGCCAAACCCTCGGAGATCGACGACGTGACTCTGACAGTTCTCCCTCTACAACACTTCTTCCACGACGATCCATCCCCGCGACAATCTTCGATCAACAACTTGAGGTAGGTGGTTTACGTGATTTTCATTACGTGATTGTCTTCCGTCTTTTATCCAAGATATTTGGACCGCATGATATCAGTTAACGGGAGGAGGCCGGACCGCACAAACACGGCCATCCCCCTCCCTTATTTTTTTTCTTGTTGTTGCGGATCGAATGAATGGATGCACGACAAAGTCACACCGCACGGGATCGAGCGGCAAGCATGCGCGACATCGTCATGCCGCGCGGGATCGAGCGACAAGAATGCGCGACGTCGTCACGCCGCGCATTCAATTTTTTAAACTCTCGTGCGTGGGTATTTGATTGCAAGGTGTTCGTATACTTTATTTTGGATAAATTATACCCTCATCAATGATTAAAATCATGTGTTTTTTTATTTTCCAATTGATAACACATAACGCAGAGGGCGCGGGCCGAACAAACACGACCCGACAACCCTCCGCAGCTTGTTTATCGATGTGCGGATTGAAGGACAATGACGAAGTAGGCCGCTATGGCGTTTGAGGGCCTTGTAGTGAAGATCGGGTCCCGGGAGGACCACTGGCGAAGACCGCACGTAAAACGGACCACCGGAGTGCGTCCGGTGGTCCGCGGACGATCCCGCCGACGCACCGGAGGCGGCGGCCGGCAGCGGCCGACCGCCAAGCGGCGGTGGCGAGGTCGGTTCCACGGACGCGCGGAATCGAGTGGCGGGACGTGGCCGACATGCCGCGTCTGGGTACCATGGAGCAGCCCCCGTGCGGGGGCCGCGGTTCCCTCGCTCGGCCAGTCGCCCGAGCCGAGCCGACCCGCCGGGCTGGGTCGCGTCCAGGCCGGGCCGGGCCGCCCTGGCCGGGCTGGGTCGCGCCCAACCGGGTCAGACCCGGACCGGGGTCAGGTAGACCCGGTTCGGGGGGACCCAGGGGGGGTCGGGCCGGTTGGTCCGGGCCCAGACCCCCCGTTTTCGGACCGTTTTCAGTCTTTTGCCCATATCTTGGGCTACGAACCTCCGATTGATGCACCGTCAGCGGCGATGTGATCCTCGGATCGAGACTCTCGTTTAGACATATTACACTCAAGGTTTCTGAGAACTTTGGGTTCGGCCGGGTTGGTTCGTACACGAAACCAACCGGGCCCTCGGAGCGGAAACGGGTATATCTTGAGCACCGGACGTCCGATTGATGTGCCGTCGACATTATTGGGACCTCTTGATGAGAAGGAACGTTTGGCATTCCCCGCCCGAGGTTTGGACGCAGTTGGAGTATGGACGGGTTGGATTGTACCCGAAATCCAACCGGGCCCCTCGAGCGGAAAAGATGATATCTTTCAGACCAGACGTCCGTTTGACGAACCGTCTGCGACATTGTTGATCTCTTTGAGAAACGGTCCCTATGAGTATACCATATGAGAGTTCGGAGTATAGTTGAGATATGGACGGGTTGGTTCACACACGAAACCAACCGGGCCCCTAGGACGAAAATGTCAATAACTCATAGACCGGGCGCCCGATTGACGCGCCGTCTATTGCATTGTGACCCCTATGACGAGGCGGTCTGTTGAGATACTTCTTCATGGGACATTGTGTTTCTTGGAGCATCGACCAGTAGCTCGTGGAGAGGACCCTCCCGGAGGTGAGCGTGCGAAGTATGGAGACCGTGTAGCCGGCTGAGACCTGATGACTGCTTGTCCGATTCGTTTCGGAGTGACTTGCATAACCCAATGGGGAGCACTACTTTGTGAGGTGGCAGTCCCATGGTGGAGGAGCACTACTGTGTGAGGTGGCATACCCGTGGTACTCGACAGGAGGAGTACCTCTGTAGGCTATGAGGGGGAGCACTACTGTGTGAGGTGGAAGACCCATGTCGGGAAGCACTACTGTGTGAGGTGGAAGGCCCGCGGTACTCGACAGGAGGAGTACCTCACCAGTATTAGGTTGGTAAGCAGTACCTCAGAGTCATGACAGGACCACTGTAGTCTCCAGTGACGGAGCTCTTCAGCAGTTACAGTTTCGATAATGAAAATCATGGTTTGAGCTGAGACTTTTGACCTTTGTGTTTACCTCATGATTGAGATGGGTCACTTGATAACATAGGTATATGTATGGGCATATACCTGGGTAGGGGTTATACGTTTATTTCATGGTCTTTGTTTTTTCCTCATGATTGAGATGGGTTATTTGATAACATATGTATATGCATGAACATATACCTAAGTAGAGGTTATCTGTTGAGATCTTCTTTGTGGTTATCCTTGTTGGTTTTAGTGAGACCTTGAGGGTCTCGAGGTCCCTACTGAGTATTGTTATACTCACCCCTGCACGGGCTATGCCCACACCTCGTTATGTTGGTTGCAGACGACGGGCATAGCTGACGAAGGCCGAGTGTTTGAGGTCTGGACGGTACTCGGAGGTGGACCACTCGACGAGTCAGTATCCCGTGGTGGACGATCCATGAGCTGCGCTATCTGTACCTACCCTTCAGGTAGGATCTGTGGTGGACGATCCAGTAGTTGCTCTATCTATACCTACCCTTCATGTAGGATCCGAGGAGGACGACCCAGGAGCTGCTTCCTCCCTTCCAGCTGTTTGTCTTTTTATGTTACACTTACATTCAGTTGGGTTTGTATTCTGGCCCATTTACTTTTCAGCACTTTCTTTTGTACTTAGTGTTTTACTTCCACTTGTACTCTGTGGTGTTTTGTTTACTTTTATAAAGGAAATGCCTTCCCAATTATCGGGATTTACGCCTTTGGTGCTAGTCGCCAGACCCTGGCCTGTGGAAGGAGGGCTTGGGGTAGTCATGGAACGGGCCCCAAGGATGGGTCGTGACAAAACCATAGTATAAAAAATTCTCTGTATATTAACTACAATGAGGTTATTATATAAAAATTCACTGAAAATATCGTATGATTTTTATGAATAAATAAAACAAAAGCATTCGTTGATGAATAATCCCTCTTTTTGTGAATCAATTTTTTTTTGCAAAACTGGACTTATTTAGTTAGATTTTTTACAGTGATATGGATTATTATCGGTGTTTTCTATTTAAATTAAGTTGTTATATTATATTTTATAGTTCTTCATGATCATTTATGTATTTAAATGAGGATTTATGTAGTTATTTACCAGTTGGGCTGAAGCAATCTGAATCGACAAGATAGGTTTGGCTCGAGTTATGTTCAGTGATGTTGATAACCATGTTGGGCTACATGGTCATAAGATTTATGTGATGTGAGCATGAAGTTACATGAAAGGATGTTGTGATATATGTTGGTGTTGAAAATAAATATGAGAAAAATTATCATATGGTCCCAAGGTTTTGGTATTATTTGGATATTTTATTTTTTATGTTATTGTCGCTCATTGTGATTTGTTGATGTGACATCAGAGTCATGTGAATAGATATTGGAGTCAGTTGATGAGGTGGTATTGAACAAAAATACGGGTAGATGACACTGTTGGATATTTCCTATGATAGTTTTAATGATATCTGGGATCAGATAAGATTGATATATAAATCTACATACATGGTGGTGGACCATTGGATAATAGTGTTGAGGCCATAAATTGGGGGATGCAGATCACCATATTGCTTGAGTCTATTGGTCCAGTGTTATTTAGGGGATTATATTTTATAGTTCTTTGTGATGTCATTTGTTGATCCGTATGTGATTATTTATTGGATGGTTGACATCATTGTTCATTGGAGATTGGATTTATTAGATGATGTAGATTAAATGAGGTGAGTTCTAAAGTAAAATTTTTATTATGGGAAGGAATTTTTAGACACCGATTGTATAAATTTTATCATAATTAGTCTGTTGGCATGAGATGTCGATGTTGATTTAATATGTGGTTACTACGGGCTCTTCAACATGTTACTCATAAGTGGATTCCTTCGTATTTATTGTAAGGATCCTCTAAAACAAAGTAATACAGAAGAATACATGTGTTTTATTCCATATTAGTAACTGGGGTCATGTGAATATTGATGTCTATTGAAGTGGGTAGTCACTTCCATGTGGTTTTAGAGTACATGGTATTTAGGTGTCTATTTAGATATTCATGTCTAGTTCATTTATTTATATTTTTTAAAACACATAATTTATCACAGATGTATGATATGAACTCATTGGTGGTGTCCTTCTATGATTTATTATCATACCTTACATGGGAACATGGGGTATCATGTAGAAAGTATGATTATGGGGCCAATGGTATGCGTGATGATTTTATGCATTGTGATCTGGTAACGGTTTAGGTTCAGGAGTTGGACCATAGATATCTTTTTGTATTGTTGGGTATGATATGGATGCTGAGGGACCTCATAGGGTTCGACAACTACTACGGTTACATTTGGTTATTTTTATGTTTACCACATTATTATAGGTATATAGTTATATGTTTTCTATGCAGAAGATTTTATTTATTTATTTTTCTATATGAACTAATATTGTCTGGAATGTTTTTCAGTAGCTATGAATGTTTCTTTATTCTGTAAATTGAAATTTTTAGTTTTTTGAATAACATAAGTTTTTTCTATATATTTTTCATCTATGATAGGTTAAAATCCCTACATTATTGTTGACTCATTATACTATGTTATATAGATATTGGGGAAAAAATACTTTAACATCTATAGGTTATACATTCCTTAATATAACCTACTTACAACCTCAATACTAGTGGGAAGTCTTTCGTATGTGGGGTTGTGTGCCTAAGGCCCAATGGACCTCGACCCTAGAGCATGGTTTTTAGGTAGATCATAGGTAATAGTGCTACAATCTCATCCATTACTATAATAATTCTTTTTATTACCAATAATTTTAACTCATATGTTTTTTACAGTGTTATTATCCAATGTGGAAATGTAATCCTTATTGTGTTCAACTCCCTTTGTGATGTCCCAACCAGGGCATCACATACTAGTTCCCCTAGATGGTTTGTATCATGAAATAAGGTATACCTCCTTGTGCTATCCAACTAGTATCAAGTTACTAATATTTATATCCCATTGAAAATATATCCTCTTAAATAGATCATGATAACTTCTAATATAAATATATAATATAGAAATGGTAATAAAAAATATTAAAAATATTACCCCAACCAATAAAGACCATCATCACATGTTAATCTAAATACGTTAATAATTAAACAAAACAAAAAGAGTATATATGAAAATATATAGATGTTTAATGTTTCAAATAAAAACAAAAAATTTAATACATTATGTAAACTTTCCATATGTGTTATGACATATCATTTTGTTCCCTCATATATGCCCCATCACAAATTAGGCTTCAAAAATTAAGCTATATCCCTTATCCAGTTATGAAAACAAGATTTCTATTTGAGAACTAATCAGATATCCCGATTTAGGTGTGAGTAATACACAGTAGTGTACCACTAACAACATCTAAAAAAGTAATCAGTCTATAACAGTGTATGGAGTTGTATAATTATTATAGTATAATAAATCAATTAAATAAGTTTTAAAATTAATTATTCATTATCTAGCCTCATTATTACCTTAGATCATGATGACATGTGAACCATCAATAACTTATTTGACCAATGTAATATTATATTCTACATATCATATAGAATCATAGTCCATTATAACATGAGATTTTATAAACCATTGATTATTTATTTCCAATCTAGTATACTGGGAACTCATACCCAATGCCAATGTCTTGGGACTATAATGAAATATATAACACCCTATTTGTTTTTGAATCATAAATCTATATCTCACACCTCATTATTATCTCATATGGGTATTTGGAGAATCACTGATTGTCCCACACCCATTATCACATATGAGTAGTTGGAGCATTATACCATTTCCCAAACTCGTTATCACATAAATAACGATATTTACATAAAAATGGATATTCATCATTACATATATTATCCAACAATCACATATGTCACTTATATTAAATTAATCATTGGTAATCATAAATAATCCTCTTATCAATGTATTCAATGTTCTTCACTTTAATCACATGGAAAAATTTGAAAAATTCCCTATTAAACCATTTATTCAAATTTAATATAAAACACTAATCATTCACGGTTACACCAACCATCAATTAGTTACCAGTATCAATCAATTACTTCTCACATTAACAAAATAATTCCCCAATCCCATTACATGACCAAATAATTATCCTGTTAATTGAGAAACATTATAATCCCATTAATTGATTGATTAATTTAAATCCAAAATGAAATTTCAAATAGGAAAATTGAAATTCTATATTTACATACACATAGTTATAACTTGAAACAATTAAATTGTCCATTAGACAACCTAACTCAAGATCATGCATGCATATTCGCCAAACTAGACTTCCCAAATTTTGAACGGAACGGTAAAAACAAAAATGGTGCAAAAGGACTAGGACCTCAACCTATTATCAAAATAAAACAACAAAATATTCATCAAAACAATGATCTAAACCATAAAAAATAGGTTAAAAATTATCCATATTAATCATGAAAGAGATATGAGAAAGAGGTAAATCAACATGGGGACGAAATTACATTCCCACAAAGATACGATCCTCTGAATTGATCTTTCTCTAATCATGATCAATATTCAAGGAGGCTTGTAATCTACTTGAGAGAATCCAAAATTATACATAAATATGTTCTATTCAAATAGTAAATTTTGGTTTAATAATCTTTGGTTTATGGAATTTAAAATAAAATTTTGGGATAAATAAAAACCATGCACATGATTTCATTGGATAGAGTGCATGGTTTATCAAACAATAATCCCTAACTATGATTATCATCTTATGTGTGCACAATTTCTACGATGAGGTTGCAGAATTTGACAATCCATGCACAACCCATGAAAAAAAACACTATCTCTAGGGTGCACAATTTTTTGGAATGGGAGCATGGTTTAATAAAACCATGTGACAATCATGCCTGTAAAAATTCCATCTGTAATCATAGAAAATTAACCATAAATAATCCATTACAATCCTCATGAAATTTATTCATCAAATTCAGGTAAAATTGTACATCGAAATGATTCTAGAACAACTCTACAAATGGAAGGATCTTTAAATCTACCCACATTGTAGTGGACCATCCCTGAGAAGTAATATCTAGAATTTATATGATTCCAAGGTAAAATGGTTGGGCCATTGATCCCTTATATCTACTTATATATCCCATGTTACCTAATTTATACTCCAATTTTTTCATAACTCTTGAAATATTTCCTTGTTAATTCCCTAAAATACATTCCCACTGTGAACCATCACATGAATGGGTTACAACATAATGGATATATCACTATTAAACATATTTTCAACACTGGTTAGATGATAAGGGTTAAGAAGAAACATTCAATAGCATGAGACATTAAAAATTCTAGGCATAGTACAATACCTCTCTAGAAGATCCAATCAATATTACACTGTCCTGATTCTCTCTATTATCTCAAATGGTCTAACAAGTTAGGTACCCATATTTCCATATATTTAAATCCAACAATTAACCAATCTAGTTTACACCTGAATGAATACACGATCACCCAATGCATTATAATGAGGTCAACAATTTATTTAATCATATTACATCTACCACCTATTAGTAAAATCTGTACACTTAAGAATCAACAGATGCTGCGTAAATGCATCCTGCATGAGACTCAATCCCAGCATCTGAAACTCACCTTCCTTCAACCAGGGTAGAGGAGATTGATATAGTCTACTATAAAATTCCTTATATAGTTCCATCCAAATACTTTCTTGATAACTATTTTATAGGTGATCTCAATGATATCTAAGTTCTTTTCCCAAGATCTGATGATTTTTAGATTAAAAACCTATAGCATATCTTCCAAATCATGTAGAGTATGTTCCAAAATCCCCTCTTTCTGGATGTGGAAATCCAAATTCAGAAATTCATGTGCTACTATAACTTTTTTTACCTTGAAATTTATCAATATAATTTTCATTTTCTGATTTATGTTATATAGTTAAAAGGTACATTGAATATAAATCCCATTAAAAACATAATTCTGATAAATGATGAATGAAATAAATGATATTCATAGAAATTAAAGATTTTATACTGATTTAATATTTGCATGACCCTTTTCATAGTAACATGACCATTGGGAAAAATAATATCACCAACAGAATAATATAATTTCTTATGAAACTACAAATAAAATTCTTGAATCTTATAAATGATAATATTATATATGTATATCACAATATATATAAATAAATGTTATATATAATGATAAACTAAGTGATTGTACTTCTAAAAAATATAAATGCTTATTTAAAATTGTATAAATAATAAAATTATTTATAATAAATTATATTTTCTTAAAATATATTCATTTAATTTTTCTTATGATTATGTGACAATTTTATAAGAACATAATTAATTTTTCAAAGTACGATATAATAAATTATTATTTTTAAATCATTTTTTGATAAATTATTATTTTAATAAATATTTAAATTTATTATATATATAAGATTATATTTCATAAAATGGATTTCATTTTTAATTCTACCCATTGATAATTGGTTTTGGTGAATTTTTATGATTTCTCTAGAATATTTGATTTTTTTTGTGATTAGTGAAATATGAAAATACATTTTATATAACATTATAAGTTAAATTCACTATTTCATAAGTCATAGATGATTTAAGAAAAATAATGTCAATCTATAAGAATATATTTAATATATTAATTAACTTTATTAAAAAATATTCACATTCTTTTTCCAAAATAATAAACAATCGAAAAAATATTTAAAAGACACCCCTCTACTCTCTTATAAATACCTCCCTCACCACCTCTTCTCCCCAAACCTCCAAATATTTTGATTTTATTATAATTATTCCAAATATTCATTCAAATCCTCTCCACCTTGTAAAAGTTAATTCTGTAAGGACAAAATAACAAAACTAGTTTCCTCTATGGAGGTTCTCAAGGATAAATTTTAAAGAGGTAAAATCCAATTTCATTTTTATCTATTTTATTTTCATTTTTTTATTATTCCATCCTCACAAAACCTTACCCATGTGTAATTATAACTATTTTATATTATATATAATGGAGGGATATTATGTTAATTGAATTATATATTATCAAACATATTCTCCTCTCATTTTTTCTAAAAATGATAACATCACCCTTGAGTGGTTGATTTATCGCCTTTGAGGAAGAGAAATTTTATTTTTCATTACCACCTTCAAGGATGGTCATAAAAGTATTAATGTTTGAAACATATCATTAAATTTATGTTATAACCTTCTTATTTTCTGAAACTAACATATATAATTAATGAAAATTAATAAAACAAAACTAGATTTTTATGATTTAAAACATGCTATATTAATCTAAATTATTATACATAACGTTATATCAAATAAATAATCAACATATAAGGATGAAAAATAATATATATGAAAATTTAAAAATATGAATTTTCTTTTATAACATATAATTTCTTTTTTCTAAAATTATTATAATATTACATGATTTTCCATACATATATAAAAGTGAGATGATCCTGGAATCCAATAAAACAAACACTCCAGAAGGATGAAATTGAACTCTAAAAATCCATAAAATGGACATAAAATAACTAAATTAAATAGTAATGAATAAAACACATGTAAAATTCATTATTCATTCATAAATTAATGGTTAAAATTTTATTATCTAGAATACAAAAGTGGTGAATGCGTTATAACCTATGGTATAGGGAATCTCAAAGCTAACTTGTTCTTTTTGGGTTATACCCCTTTCAAGATAAATTTTCTTTTGTATATGAATTTAAGATTGAAAAATACATTTTCACTAACATTATTTATTCATTCCATGGATATAAATAATTAAAATATTATTTTTTGAGACACATAACATTGTTCCAAAAGAAAAATTCTTTTTATAAAATCAACTTTACATTCTGTTGATATTATTATTTTTTCACAACATTGATGATTATTATAAAATCAGTATGTTACCTTTTTCTTTAGGGATCCTAAAATTTTATTTATTAATAAATTATTTTTTAAATTATCATGAAACCCATTTCCATCCCATGGTTTAATTTACGATTAAGAGTGTTATATGTTCTATATTTCATGCATTGTTTTGTAAATTGTTTAATGTGACGATTGCACTGGTAATTATATATTTATAAAATAAATTCGAAAATGTGATGTACCTCAGGAGATAATGTAAAATATTTATTAGCATGATGATATTATTTTTCATGATGATGATGTTATGATTATTCATATATATGTCATATGTGGGCAGGTAGCTAGATATGTTCACAACTATGTATGGTATTTGACCACTAATAAATGATATTTCATTTTTATTAATTTCCACCATCCATGACATTGTATAATTCGTGTTAAATTGATTATATTGATGATAACATGATTATGTTATGATGATGATTATTATTCTCAACAAATATATATTGAATTAGGTTTTTATCTATACATATACTAGGATTTTATCTCACCTCATTCCTCAACGTAAATCCTCATGTGATTATTTATTCAAATGAGTTCAAGAGAGAAATTATGAATATAGAAAATAAGAAATAAATAATGATTATGTTTTAATATGTATATGTTAGGTAGATTCATAATTCTTATAAGAATGTAATCTTTTGGATCATATATTGTAACATTGTTATATTTTTTATCTTTAAAATGATTGAATTGTCATTTATGAATAATCAGGTTCATAATGCCGGGTATCAGGTCAAGGATTATTAAATTTGGGAATTTGGATTACAATAAATAATTTAAAAGCCTTATTATGAGATAATTTATATTTAATCACCCATGAATATTATGTTTTAAAAAAATATAAATACAAAGATCCTTTAAGATATTCCATTAGAGTTAATTGCATAAATGTATAAATTATTTGTTCATAACTTTTCATTTTAGTTTTTTTCAAAACATTTTAATTTTATTAAATGGAGGGAACCATGACGAACATGGAAAATAAAATATATGAGGGATGACGCTGTGATGGCCTGAATGACATCACCAATGTCTTGGGAGGTGTTGTTTAATAATTTATCGTGATACATACCCTGATGACATAGGTTATGAAAATAACCTGAATAATATGGAATTTTTTAACTAATGTTGAGAAAAAAGCTATCAAGACACTTATAATAAAATGAAAATCTCTATTTATTGGAACATTTGATCCACTAGTCACAGAATAGTGGGTCAACTTGATGGAGAAGATATTTTATCTACTTCGATGTTTTATGATGCGGCATGTGGCTCTATCTATTTATTGTTTAAATGGAGGAACAGACCAATGGTGGGTGTTTATTAATAACTCCATGTTGATGGATAAAATAGAATATATATTATGGGGATACCATATTTAAATATTTCATAGTGTTTCCCATGAAAAATGTTTACTAATATTGAGAGAGAATTTATAATAGAAATGAAAGAAGTTGAATATATCATGGCTTATGAAGAAAATTACACCTGTATAACAAGGTACAACATATGTTTTGTTACAAATAATTATATTAAAATAGATTGATTTATTATCTTTTTAAAACCTATCCATATAAAGGATCTATAGATTTTAGACATTGGGTATTATGTAGAAGTGGTTCAATATGATCTCAATGTGGAGATGGAATTTGGAGAATTGTCAATTTGTAATAGAGAAATGAAACAAAAGATGGAGTTTTCAAATGGAGGATTTATTGATAAATGATGAATGAAATTAAAACTACTCATAAGTAAAAAATTTGGGAATAAGAAACATGAAAATTTCATCAAATGTATGGGGATGTGATTCAAGTGTGGTGGAGAAGGCCACCAAACTTATTAATGTTAAAGAGACATATAGAATCCGACCAACATGATGGAGGAAATGAGATAAACACAACTGGTTGAATTATTAAATTTAAGGGGGAAAAGGAAATATGAAATCCATTTCAATAATCCACAAGTTGTTGAGGGTAATCAGTATCACTATCCACCAAACTTTATGTGGAAAGGGAATGCTTATGCCCTCAATACTATTGATGTGTTCAAACAAAACTATGTAGTAGAAGGTAAACATCGTATTCACATGATATTTTAATACATAATATTTGACTTTAGTTATACACATTCATTTAAATCTTACATTTTTTAGATATATTGAATAAAATAATTGATAAACTAATATAGAGATAACCATAAATACATCTAGTGGTGTAATCATCAAAACCCATCTGTTGGACTCTTCATCAATTGATGTATGCGGGATGATTATTCAATGGAATCTCATTATATATCCCATGGTATATTTTTTCTCTATATTAGTGGTACATTGGATCTTATTATATAGATCAAATATTCACTGTTATGAAGTGGAAATATATTTTAATGACTCTGAACAATCACATTGTTCTCTACTAGTGAAAAAAATATCATCAATCCCTTTTGGATAATCCTTAAATGATCTGGGGGTTGATTCCATAATATGAATCATACCTCTATCAAATGATTGTATTAGTGTATGGTATTAATCAAGTTGAAATTCCCATTATGAAGGAATATAGTGATGTATTTTTTGATATGTTACTAGTACATGACCCATATCATGAGGTTGGGTTCTCAGTGAAAATAATACCTAATGATTATCCCATATCAAAATTACTGTTATTGAATGGACTCTAAAAAATTGGAGGACTTAAGGAAGCAATTATATGTGCACCTAAACAAAGGGATCACACTCCCTTGTGTACTACAGAAGGGTGAACCAATACTCCTTTTCAAGAATAAGGACTGATCAATTTGTTTTCAATAATTATATTTTAAATTCAACATGATCACCATTAAGAACATGTACCCTCTTAAAATGATTAATGACATGTTCATTTAACTATGAGGGGATCAATAATAGTCAATGGTGGATCATTTTTTTGGATCTCATCAAGTGAAGGTGACGAAGTAATATGTTCAGAATACTACATGGCATATAAGTCATGATAATTATGAGTTTCATGTGATTCTATTAAATATTAACAATTTTCCTTCAATCGTCATGGACATGATTTATAGAGCCATTAGAAACTACCTAATTTTTTTTAAGAATTATTTATCAATGATATTCTCATCAACATCAAGATAACGAAAGAATATTATAACCATCTATTTATTTTTATGATGACATTTAGTAAGGATAAATTGTATTTGATTTTCAACAATTGTGTCTTTTTGGATATGGAATGTCACATTCTTGGGACACATTATCAGAAGCTAGGGAGTTTTTATGGATCCCTAAAAACAAAGCCATTATTTCAATGACCCAAACCCTCAACTGTCATGGAAATACATAGTTTTTAGGGATTAGTATGATACTGCAAATTTTCTAAGAAAAAATTATCATGAGTGTCTTTCCCTCAATCTAGGTTAATATGGAATGTGTAAATTTCTGTATAGACAGAAGAATGTGAGGGACGATTCATGTAGGAAATGAAGATTTTTTTCACTAAAATTTTACTCATAATACCATGATTTGGACACTTATATATATATATATTGATACTTATTAATTTAATTGGGTTGTGTACCCATGAAAAATGATAAATTTATTGCCTAAATGTCTTGATAGTTGTTGATTCATAAGAATAACTACCCGAAGTGTTATCTAGAGATAGAATATCTGATTTTTTCTTTGAAAAATATGTGGTACTAGCTCTATGATTTGATGTGTGAAATATATAATGATCAGAAGAGTCTAAAGTATATATTCACACATAATGATCTCAACATTAGTTGGAGGATATGGTTGATGATAAACATTGACTATGATTTATCAATTCACTATCATCATGAGAAGGAAGACATGGTAGATGATTATCTTAGTAGATAAGAACAAGCAACCCTATACATAATGTCGATTGAGAAATACCCAATCTTAATGTATATAAAAATTCTATATTAGGAAATCATAATATAAGGGAATTCATCCAACCTTTTCAAAAAGATTTCCCAACCATCAATCCAAGTGAATATTACAGAGGCAGAAACAGATTATTTTCAGATTCTAAAAAAGGAAAATGATTTAAAGGAAAGTGTTATAACATTGTTCTATTTCAATACTGATGTTGTGAATCATTTTATACCAAGGCCTTGTGTGCCTTCATCAATATAGAAATTTATGGATCTATTGGATAATGCACATTTCTCACATTTTTCTATCCATCAATGATTTTCTTGGATGTATAGTTGTCACGACCAACTACCCAAAATGTGTACCCCTCCTGGGCAGGAAATGTGAGAAGGGAGATAATGAACCTTGAGTCCTGCCTCCAGTAGGTCGTGGTTTGGTGACTAGCACCGAAGGTATATTAAAACACAAAATGGGAGGAATTACCCTCTAAGAGAACACATGCGGAAGATAGAGATAAGATAGACACCAATCAACTCCAACTCAGACTACAATATAAATGAAAACCCAAGTACACATATGGAATGCCCTGAAAAATTACTAGAACTGAAAGGGGAAAAACTTCAAGTACCAAAAAGAAAGTGAAAACAATAGTAACCACCATCCCGAATAGCTCCTGTAACTCCAAGCTAGTAGAATATAGCTTGATCTCCAACCTGATCCATGTGACCTGAAAAACAGTTTATATATACATAGCGTGAGTATAAAAGTATACTCAGTAGGATCCTCCTTGATGCCTCTCATGAAATAGTATAGAAAGAAAGCTAAAGCACAATGAACAACTAGTGAAATTGACACGTCACCTAAATAACTATATTAAGTTCCCAATATCACCATGGATACTCTTACCATGTAATGCATACAAGAATACATTATATAATAAAAAATATCAAGGGTAACCTGCTACAAATTCCCCACTGGTTTTCCGAATTTCCCCAACATCGCACGTCCTGAGCATCTCTCTCCAAAAAGTCTTACCACAGACACCTATGCGAAGCACCACAATATATACCTCGTGAAACAAACCCACCATGTCCACACACCAAAGTAACCAAGAAGTTTTATGGAGCCACCACAACTTGCATAATGTGTATCATACTTCGGTTATTATACCTTAATCCATTACAGCCCATATACCGAGTAAGTATCCTTAAGACATCACAATCTATACATGTTACACCTATTATAGCCCATAGAAAACTATTTACAGAATATATGTGTGTGAATAACCTCAAGCCATTACAGCCCTATACACACATATATGGGGAAAACTAACCAATGTGCCTACCAGCACAAGTATCTATCAAGAGAAGAGAGCAGAGCCAATGGGGGTAGTCAACCATCCATCCTCCCACCAGAATGTTGGGGAAACACCCCCCAGGGCTCAGAATACATGGGGTGTCACTTGACATTACTGACAGGGTGGAGTAGCATATACAAACACGAAAGTTACAAGATATATTAAATTTCACAACCACACTATGGGAATTACCTAGTCTTAGACACAACTACAGCTAATTTCTCTCTGACTCCGGGATGCTACTTCTAAGACTAGGTACCCTATAACCACACAACCATTTAAAGAGATTTATTAGATGACTTCATTCCCTTTTTATCAGTTTCAATATATGTTAATTAATTCATTAAGCATTAATTATACATGAAAAATTCCACATTAAATTTCATTAGAATTACACCCAAAGTCAATTGTTCCATCAAAATTACAACCTCGTAATTATGTTCTAGATATCTCCAACTATATAGGTTAATGCCATTTATTCAACAATTAATTACATAAATACATTCCCACATTCCCAGAAATTCTAGAAAAAAATTATATGCTACTAAACACAAGGGGCCCAACACGTTGAGTATATGTACTACCCGTCGAGTCTTTGGCACTTATATCAGGAAAATATACCCATCCTTACTTGAGAAGATAAACATAGAAATCATGTGGCATACCCCACGTGTCTGTGCCTCTTTTGGAAGGAGGGTATGTAATACCAGATTCCTTGATTAGTGGGGAAATGTAAGTGGATAAATAACCAAAAGAAACCTTAAGCATCCAATCAATCACATACATCCCATCCCATCACCCCAGGTGTCCTCCATGACATCCACATGCATAAACCGATGCATCTTTCCACTCTGGGAATCATCTTCTACCACATAATAAAAGGCCTCCATGCCTCCACATATCACCACAACCATCTAGGATCACATCACATCACAAGTAGATGGATATAAAAAATCACAGTAATTGGGATCTTGGCCCTTTAACAATCAAGAGTGTAACTTAGAACCCCTTAAGGAATTATCAAACAATCAGTTCATTAATCCATATTCAATTAACAGATTTGTTATTCGTAGGTTCCAAATTCAGGAAACCTTGTTAGTAAGATATCACAAATCATTAAACATTATTACTACGCCAATTTGATTAACATCAGATTTCAAATAGAACCAGATTCTTTTACATGACTCATTATATTTAGATAATTAATTATCAATTAATTCCAATTTATGTTCATTAATGATTTCCATCATGAATGAACAACTAATCAATGAAAGCATATATATCACACTATCTAGAAAAACATGAGGCAATAACATAAGATTGATATAAATTTATTTATCCAGTTAAAATATTTATTATGTCAATTCCATTATAATCCAGTGGGATTAAAATTCTAACAATACAGTTGAATGAAATAGAAAATAGAGGCAATGAATCCCCTACATAAAATAGTTCCTCACATTCTTTATCCACACAAACAGGTCACGGTCCTCTTATCGTGACAACTGCATCCACCCGAGGATGCCACGGTATAAAAAAACCAACCAAACCCCAAGAAAAACACCATTAGAAGCATGAAGATTACATGCTATAACATTGAAATGAGAAAAATGAGAAGATGATCACTAAAGGAATGACTATAAAACATATATTTTATCAAAGACTGATCGATACCTCTTTGTTGAATCAAAATATATCAGAACCAATCCAAGGAGGAATGTTTGATTGTGCAACTCCTATGGGATGGATTGAAAGTTTCTATCATATCACAGCCAAGAACAATGAATAAGAACAAGGAATGATGATATCCTATCCCTTTTTAAGATTTAGTGGGACGACGGTTTAAGATATGCATAATTCCCCATTAAAAGAAGATCACATTAACCCATGTAGTTTGAACAAGTAAAAACATCCCGATCCATAGGAAAAATTAATATAGGATTTTTGGCCTTTGAATCAGCCTTAAGAGTCCATAAAATAAGGCTTTAAATTTATTTAACATAAAATGAAACGTCAAAGGGGGTAAACTGTAGGAAGCAAGAAACATTGTTCACATACTCAAAATTAGAAAAATGAAAGAAAAGGTCAACGTTAGACCTCTACGTTAGTGGTTTCTGATAGACCTTTCCATTAGAGATTACCGATAGACCACACCATAAGAGGTTACCGATACAACTCACCATAATATGTTACTGATAGACCTCACCATTAGAGATTACCAATAGAAATCACCGTTCTGGAAACACTTTAAATGCAATATTCTGGAAACACTGTAGGCCTACCATTATTGTACACCTATCGTTACTATACACCTACCATTAGAGGTTACCAATAGAGGTTACCGATAGTCCTCACCATTATGGAAACCCTGTACACCTACTGGTACTGTACACCTACCTGTACCGTACACCTACCGATATTGTACACCTACCGGTACTGTACACCTATAGGTACTGTACACCTACCGGTACTGTACACCTACCGGTACTGTACACCTAACGGTACTGTACACCTACCGGTACTGTACACCTACAGTTACTGTACACCTTCCGGTGCTCTACACCCACCGGTACTGTACACCTACCGGTACTGTACACCTACCGGTATTTTACACCTTCCGGTACTCTACACCCACCGATACTGTACACATACCGCTACTATACATCTACCTGTAATGTACACACACCGGTACTATACACCCACCGGTTCTGTACACCTGCTGTTACTGTACACCTACAGGTAATGTTCACCAACTTTTATAGGTTACCGATAGATCTTTTCCCTTATAGAACTGTTCACATAATTTGAAATTTGTCCTAGTGTTGGGGATATGTCACCTTAACCTCCCGAAACACCTCAAACACAATATATTCATAATTTAATGGACCGAAGAGGTCAGAGACATTACATCAGATACCTATCAAAACATTCTCGTGCTTGAGAATTCAAAACCAACCTAAAGAGACAAAAAAAGAAGTGGGGTTCGAACAATCACCCATCAAGATACCTCTCAAAAGAGAGAAAGCCACAAAAGAAAAAAAATAAATTAATAATTAAAACATGAAAGGTCTAACCACAAATGGAACATTATTACATGAAAAGAGTAAAACATAAAACATCTTTGGGTTCTGATCACGTATCTTTGACTCACGTTCGTAGGTATTCTCCTCCATGTCAATGTGTTGCCACAATACATTAACTAAGGTGATAGAACACCCACACAACACCTTCTCCTTGCGGTCTTAGATCTCCAAAGGTTGCTTCTCGAAGGCTGCATCATCATAAACATCGATCTCTCCCCAATTGATGATGTGAGAGTCATCATGAAGATAACGACAGAGCTGTGATACTTGGAAAACATCATTAATCATAAACATCTGTGGGGGAAGTGCTACATGATACGCCACATCTCTAACATGATATAACACCACGAAAGGCTGAACAAAGCAAGGGAAAATATTATTGCTCGACCAATCCTTTGCTTTCCACGACAGGGAGTCAACTTCAGAAACACATGATCCCCAACATTAAATTCTAAGTGCCTCCTTGTTTGATCATCATATAATTTTTCTCGATATTGTGATATCTTCAACCTCTCATGAATCACAAGAACCATCTCTGTTGTATTATGCACTAGTTCCAGTCTGAGAATTGCTGACTCTCTGACCCCAGTTCAGCACAACATCAAACTGAAAGGCCGATAATACAAGGATTAAATTAGAGCCATAATGATTATGGAGTGAAAACTATTATAATAAGTGAACTCAACCAAGGGTAAGTGCCTCATCCATGAACCACCAAAATCAATAAAACAAGAGCGTAACATGTCTACAAGATCTTGGATGGTTCGATCAGTCTGACCATCCGTTTTAGGGTGAAAAGTTGTTCTATGGAATAGTTGAGAACCAAAAGCATGTTGGAGACCTCTCCACACACTGGTGAAAAAATGAGGATCTTATTAAGAAATGATAGTACTAGGGACTCCATGAAGTCTCACCACCTCCTCTAGATACTACCTGGAAAAAACATCCTCCGAGCTCGACTCCTTGATCACTATGAAGTTGGCCGATTTTTTTAAACGATCCAGTACCACCCAAATAGCATCATGTCCTATAGGAGCTTGAGTTAAAAAATTACCAAAGTCTATTGAGATGTCCTCCCATTTCCACTAAGGAATCACCAATTGATGGATAAGACCACTAAGAACATATTGTTTGGCCTTCAACTTATGGAAGAATAAACATCTAAACACAAACTCCGTAACAACATGCTTCATCCCAGGCCACCAAAACTAACTCCTCAAGGCTCGGTACATCATTGTCACGCCAGGATACACCACTAAAGGCGAACTATGGAACTCTATAAGAATATAATCACGCCTCTTCAAGGGAACAAAATGCCTTCCATGATACATCACTTAGTGTTGTTCGTCCTCCGACCAACCACCAGGGCCTCACCACAAACAACTCGGTCTCTCCAGACCTCCACCTCAAGATCCCCGAACTGGGACTCTTCCACCTTTTTCATCAGGGATGATTGTAACTTCATCTAAAAAAGACATCCTCTACCCCTAACTTCTTCTATATCAAGATGCAATGCTGATAGTTCTATCATCACTCTCCATGAATCTCCAGATTCATGCACAGCATCACTATGTGACTTTCGACTCAGTGTATCAGCTGCAACATTCCCTTTTCTAGGAGTATACAATATTTTGAAATCGTATTCCTGTAAGAACTCAATCCACTGACACTTTTGTAAGGTCAAGTCAAGCTGGGAGAAAACATACCTCAAAATATTATGATCAGGGAAAACTCCAAAGCGCTCACCAATGAGGTAACGTCTCTTCAATTTCATAGAAAACATCACGACTACTAACTCATGATCTTGGGAGGAAAAGTTTTATTCGTGGGGACAAAACTACCAAGACCAATAAGAAACAACTGACCTCTGCTGCATGAGAACACAGCGCAACCCCAGATTTGAATCATCGTAAAAAACATCAAATTAGAATCCCCCAACTAGAAGACAAAGGACTGGATCACTTACTAAATTCTCCTTTGTATACTATTAAGCTTCTTGACACTGACCAGTCCATATGAATTCCTTACCCTTCTAGTCAAAGCTGTCAGAGGAGTTGCAACTCATGAGAAATTGGCTACGAACCTCCTATAGTAGCCTAAGAGACCAAGAAAACTTTTCACCTCTAACACTGTTT
This sequence comes from Viscum album, assembly GCA_963277665.1. Taxonomy (NCBI): domain Eukaryota; kingdom Viridiplantae; phylum Streptophyta; class Magnoliopsida; order Santalales; family Viscaceae; genus Viscum; species Viscum album. Next base: position 602,627,723 of record OY728161.1, on the reverse strand, counting down.
TAGGGGCTTCCCAATACATAATTGATTCTATCTTCAATGGATCCACATCTACTCCCTATTGGTACACAACATGCCCCAAGAAATGGACTTCTTGATCCCAAAAATCACACTTCGACAACTTATCAAACAACTGATGTTGGTGAAGAACTCCCAAAATGACTTGTAGATGCTCTGCATACCCCTCTTTATATGTGGTGTACACAAGGATATCATTGATGAAAACTACCACAAACCTGTATAGGAACTCACGAAACACATCATTCATCAATCCAATCAATAAAGCTTGGAGCATTCATCACACCAAAGAACATTACCACAAACTCATAATGCCCATGATGATAACAGAAAGCAGTATTCAAGATATCGTCATCCTTAACACGCATCTGATGATATCCTAACCACAATTCAATCTTTGACTACCAACTTTCACCATTCAGTTGATTGAATAAGTCATCAGTACACAGAAGAGGATAGTGATACTTTATTGTCACTTTGTTTAAGTGAAGGTAATCGACACACAACCGCAAACTATCATTGGCCTACTTCACAAAGAAAACTTTTGAACCACATGGTGACACACATCGTCGAATAAAACTGCACTGCAACAGACCATGAAGCTATATACATAGCTCTTGTAACTCAGAACGGGCCATCATATATAGAGACATAGATATAGGAGACGATATTGGTTGTAGCTCAATCCCAAACTCGATCTCTCATCGAGGGGGTAATGTTGCAACCTCTTATAGAATGACATCACAGTACTCTTATATGACCCTAGGAAATTCTAACTACTGATCCTCTGAAGAACTTAGCAACATCTAATCCATCATGGATGATAAGTATGGAACACACCTATGAACCATCAGAGGATCTCACTCACAAACAAAACACCACTTTCCCTCCATCTGCACCAATAAAGAAGACCTTTTTCCTAAAGCAATCCACGATAGCCTGCACCGAATACAAAAAATCCATGATGAGGATGATATCATATGGTTTTATTCGTAAACTTAGGAAATCCCCACAAGAGCGGTGTTTCCCCAATACTAGCTCATAGTCTCTACATACTTCAAACAAGTCAGCTCGACCTCCAACTTGTGTAGTAAATGCCAAGGGAACTAGAAGCCTCTATACCTCGAGTCCCAATTTATGGACAAGGGTAGGTGATTTGAAGGAGTGTGTGGATTCTGAAACAAGCAAGAAATACACCAAGGTAGAAACAAAGCAATGGGTACCTCGAACAACATCAGCCTCACATGATGCTGGCAACTCTAGAGCATGAAGCTGACCCCGAACTCCTCCACGGCCTCTCTGACCATGATATAGACCACCACCATGGTCGTGCTTTTCACTATGAGGATAGGGAGAATCATGGGGCTATCCTTTACCTGCCCCATCTACCCTCTACTGATCTTAAGATTGTGCAACTGGCTGCTGCTGCCTTGGTTGGAACTTCCTCAATGGTAGAACCTGGAGCGTAGTGCCCGGTGCACCATGACCGCACTAAAATTTCGGACAATCCCACTACTTATGGACAAGACCAATACAAGAAAAACAAAGCGCCTGATCTCATGGAATAGTCCTGAGAGTTGCTGCCTATAGAGAAACGGGATGTGAAGGGATGGGACCTACCCCCGACTATATAGAATCTCTTCTGCCCAGAAAGCCAGGAACCCCAGATCACAACTCTTCTTCGTGAGGAATCATGTAGATTCTCCTCTCGTGATGATATGGTCCAGGAAAAAGTCCTCTCGACGACCTCTTCCCTCTCTAGTACTTCAATATATGTTTTTAGAATAAATGAGGTGACCTAACGCTGGATCTCTAGACGCGAAGTGTCACACCCACTATTTCAAAATTTATTTATTTTATTAATTTTCTTTGCGTTAGGTAGTTCGGGTTAAAACCCGACATAAGATTTTGAGTTCTTTGTGTTTTGGTCATGATTGCGTCCGGCGCAATGTGGTCGAAGTTGTGCGGCCTCGCCTGGGTCACCATGTGACCCCGCCCGATTCACCACACGCCTTGCCGATGTTTAATTAATGAAACTATTATTATTATTACTATCTTGGATGATAATTTAATAGAGAGTATTATTATTATTATTTTCATTTTATTAATTTTATTATTGTAAAATATATTATTTAATTCATTAATTTTATTATTACCTTATTATTATTGTTATTATTTCCATTGTTGTAACTTGTTATTATTATTTTCCATTTACTTTTATTATTAGTATCATTGGTCTTATTTTTTTTAATTTTAATTTTATTTTATAACTTTATTATCATTATTTTTTCCCATTTTGGGTAGGGTTTGGACCCCCCCTTCATCGCGGCACACCCCCTTCCTCACTGTAATCCCGTCACGCAGCTCACCCCCCCTCCGGCGCGCTACGCCTCACAGTCGGCTTCCCCTCCTGTGGGCTACACCCCACCGCCGGCTTCCCCAGCTCACGCCGCTGCACACCACCCCTGAAGTCCTGGTCCACCGCACCCTGACTCTTCCGCTCGGGCAGCCCTGCCTCTCACCGCGCACCCCGCCTTCACTAAAAATCCTCCGACCTTCCCATTCCAGTCTGGGGCTGTGACTCGCTTCCCCTCCTCCTGTTTCTCCTCCAGCCAACCCTTGGCCTAACCCACCTTCCCTTTTTCATCTTTGTGTTGCACTTGTGGGTTTTTCACTGTAGCTAGTCGCGGAACCCTCCTTCCCCCCATTTTCCATCAGGCCGATGCCCAACCTTCCCCACCAGAGCCCTCCCTCGCTGGCTTCCCCTTCCTGTCACGCGAATTTCCCCCACCATGATTTCCCCCATTTTCCCCTTGGCCAGCCCTCATACCTATCACTTCGGTCCTCCTGGCACAACCCTTTTTGGTTGTGGTTTGTCCAGCGTGCCCCCTCCCGATCGGCCCCCTCCTTTCTTCCTCCAACCACAGTGACTAGCTACCCCATAGATGTGTCGGCATCCTACATTCATCGAGCCAGACTTGTCACACTACCTTGCACCACTCGAACTCGCACCACTTTTCCTTTCCAACCAATTTTCCAGCATGACGCACTACCGGAAGCCTCCTTTATGATCTGATTAGCCTTTCTTATATCTATCACAGGTGTTTCCTATTTAAATTTGTCGGTTTTCAGTTTTGGTAAAGTTGCGCGTAATGATTTCACGTTGTTTGGGGTCCGAATTGTGATGATTTTGGTTCAATTTTAATGCTTTTCCCAATATCATGTTTTATTAAGGTTCTTTTTGAAATGGTTATGGTGCGTTTGATGGGAAATTTAAGTTTCTCGCCGAGAGATGGAGTCTTCGATGCCTCAGGTAGGTGGTTCCACTCATAAACATTGTCTGATGAATTTATTTGCATGTTTAATTAATTCAGCATATTATTCAGTTAGTTTGTATGGTGTGAAGTGGTCTTATTTTATTATCATGAGGTCTCATATTCATTGATTTTTTATTAATGTGTTTTTGTGATATTAGTGTGATTTTTTGGAAACCCATGTCAAGCTGTTTTAGTGGTTGATAAATTTTTAAATTTTTAATTAAATGATATTTGTGGTGAAAATCATGTTTCTATAATATTACGTCGTGTGTTTGGTTCTAATGTGGCATTTAAAATTAAACCAAATATATTGTTAGTGAAAACATTATTGCATCGTTTGTTATAACTTGTGTTAAACTACCCAAACAATTTCTTTTTAATTGGTGTAAGTGGTGTGGATTGAACTCTTGATGTGGCGTTGTGTGTGTTTGGTTACGAAAGAAGGTTTGGTTGTTTTTTTTGTAAATTAATGATCTTCTCTTCAAAATTTATTTATTAAAAATATTAAATGTTTTATTAAATAGTTATTAAGGATGAAAGTTGTTTTAATTGGTCGTGTAAGAAATGAAGATTGAGTTTGGGAACATTTTAGTGTGCGTATTATTTCAAATGGGTTCAGTGTGTGCGAATGGTTGTTTTTGGTGTGCGTGATGTATTGCATGGTTTAAGTGTATGATTATGACATGTGGCATGAACTTTGAATTACTTAAGCACAAACGGGATGCCTGAGTACTAGGTGGGCAGACTAGACTAGCGTGCTAGTGATACAGGAGTGGCCTCGGCCCAGTTTCACTTAGCAAGATTGATGATTACAACACTAACTAAACATTGGATGATGACTGGAGACCACTATGGTAGGAGGTGTTTCCCTAACAATGTCTCGTGCACGGGAATGTATGATATAGTTCACCGAGACATGTTGTTCTAGGGTCCCACTTCTCGTTAGTATCTTTTGGGTCTCTCCCATGTATTGTGCTCTTCCTTTTCTTTCTACTCACCATCGGCACACGATGTGACATTGGGGATACCAAGAAAAGTGTGTGTGCGTGACTACATGTGTGCGTGTGTCTATGTGTGTGCGTTCATGTGTGGGTATACGTGCGTGTGTTTAAGTTAATTTAAGTTTTTCTCCTTTTAGAGAAGTTTCCCCTTAAATCCCGCTTTCATTAAAAAAAATTAAGCACTTATTAATTTCTATTCTGTTAAATTGAAAATGTATTTGTCTTTTAATAATTATGTGTGGAACCTTTTCTCGGTGGAATCCTACTGGGCTTTTATCTCACACCCTACATAATCCCTTGGGTGTATGTAGATTCTGTTTCTTCTGCAATCCAGGTTGTGACTTCATGCTCAGTGATGGTGGTTCAGATTGCAGTTGGTATTTTCTTGCAGAGTGGTGCTGATGTGACCTCTCTTTTTCCCGGTAGTTTGAGTATGAGTTTTAGTTTCCGTTGTCGTCTTTTCTTTTTAGTTATTGGTTCTAATTTGAGACAATAAACATGTTCATTGTTTAAAGGCATGTTTGGTTGTCTATTTCTTGTTTCAGTTTATTCATCTGGTTAGTTGTTTTTCTGTATTTTATTTCGGGTAAATCATTCCAATGTGATGTTTGATACTCGGGCACTTGTGCCAGCCCGTGGGGATCGAGAATGCCCTTCTGGCCATGCCTCATACCGGTTCGGGCTTTGGGTCGGATTGCGAACCATCCTGGTTCATGACAAAATGGTATTAGAGGGAAGGCTTTTCTCGCTTGGGTCATTTTCTTTTTAGATAGGGTTATAGTAGACCAAAATTAAGGTTGTCTAAACTCGACGTTATAGCTACGAGCAATGTGCCTATCCAACATACCTCGTGGAGGGAATCAAGTTACCAGCGTAAGTTGAGGTTTGTATGAGTCCTTGGATCTTGCAGTTAATTTTTCATGGGGAAATGAAAACTGAGTAGGGTCAGTGGTCCTAGTTAGCTTGCAGGGTCTGGCCAGCCATGTATGGCCAGGGACGCTATCCTAGAATACCCTCCATGGAAGAGGCGTGATTGGCGTATGGACACCAGCCATATGTTCCAATCACCCGCTGACACTAGTTGTCTCTTGCACAGTTCCTCATTTTTTTTTTCAGAATTGTGGACTTTTGGTTTTTAAGTAAAAATGATTTGGTATTGGAAAATGTTTTGGAAAATGTTTTGAAATAATGCACTTTAAAAAGAAAATGAGGTATGATATTTGAAAAGTGTGGGTTGGATGTTTTGGTTTAAAAAAATGGAATGGTTCGGTTTTGATCCTTGGTGTTCTCGTGGGAAACCTCATGCATGAGTATATATGGGGAGATAAAGGGTTAATGGCATGAGCGGATGAGTGCCTGGATGATATGAGGTGGGTTCTGTTGTGGCACGAGAACATGCATGTGCGAGGCCCATGGGACACCATTGGTGTTTGTGCAACCCACATGTTTTTCTTATTTTCAAGATGTTTTTTTTTAAATTAAAATTTGGTGTTTTGGTAAACGGTGTTTGTGTAGTGTTTCCTTGTGTTTTGGAAAAATTGGATGAGAGGCGTTTCCAGCCGAGAAATCATTTTGACTTATTTGTGTCCTGAGTTTGAAATTTTTATTTGTAAGTTGGTATGAAAGTGTGTAGCTAGTTAATTCTTTTGAAAGGTACATCGGGGATCCCTTGCAGTGATTCCCCCTGCACGTTTGGTGTTCTCTTGTGGTATGTATTGGCCGTTGGACTAGTTTGGTTGGGTCCAAGGTTTTCTTTCTTGACTAGTGTATGCCCCCCATAAAGCGTTGACATGAGATTGAAGTACGACTATGGGTAATTCTCTGTTGGCTGGCCCTCTAGTTGACCGAAGGAATATCTTTTTGAATACTAGAATTGAACCCACCTATCTTTTTTACAACTAAGTGGATCCTCTTGCAGTGGGATGACAGATGCGAGGGGAGTTAAACAGAGTTTTGGTTTCTTTGAGTGGTCTGAGTTGTCGGGTATGAAATTTTATGTCGTTGCATTTGAAGTTTTCCCCTGGAAACAGAGAAAGGAGACTCTAGTGGGGAAAAGGTTGAAGCAACCCTAAGTTGTTGGTGCGGTCTATTGTTCTAAATGACCCATGGTCTTTGGTTTGTTTTTTTAAGAAAAGGTTCGTCTTAGGCTACTGGTTTGGTAGACCATGTCATATGAGGATGCTACGGTCAATTGCAAGAATAATGTGTTGTTCAAGATGCGGTTTAAAGTCTTTCTCACCATAATGTTTCTCTCGACATCAATGGCCATATTCAGGTGACGATTTGTGGTATCGTTTTCTCATTTGGTGTGACAATGGGTGATGCAAATGCACCATTTGAGTTCTTGTGTTGGTGATTGTTCCGCATATGATCAGTAGGATGTCGTAATGTGTTGTGTTTTCTGGTGTTGCCTCAGTTGTAGTGTGGTTGCAGGTGACACCAAAAGGAGGAGCTTCGTTCAGGAGTCTTCGATATCTGACTGCGAGGTAGGAGATGATTCAAACATCAGGTCACCAGCTATAGGCCTCGGAGTGAAGCTAGCACGTGGTCAGGAACCCCATGAGTGTATGGGACCCCAACTTTATTTCTATCATAAGCGTTAATAGTAAGAGGCAGTTTAAATTTTTTATATGGTTGTTCCACTCCAAATGGGTCATCTGGTTGCATAAGGTTTTCATGACCATGTGGTGGCATGTTCGTCTCGTTTCCTTAAAGTCTTGGGTGTTGCGTCCCACTGGATGAAATCACTTTTAGTGGTCCTCGAGAGTCTGTTGGGGAAATCAGTCCCAAAATTGTATAATTCTCATCCTGGGATTTGGATGTGTTGTTCGGGTATTAGGTCGTGGTTTTGACGAATGGGTGGTCGGGCCCCTCCCTCCATGCCCCCTGTGGTGGGGTGTTTGGTCACCATCGAGAAATTTGTCAATGTTCTGTATTCTCTGTTAGTTCAGATGGCGTCAGGACCCGTGATGGCTCTCACACAAAGGTATCTAGAATAGATCGGTGTTGGACTTTCCTTAATGGTGGGGAGTCCACCTGGACCTCTCCATGTTGGTTTTCCTGTCTCGTCTTGGGCGTATCCAGGTTTTTAATGGTGGGGAGACCCACATTTTGTCTCGCATGAATGTCTCTAGTATGAATCATTATTGAAATTTTATTTAATGGCGGGGAGTCCACTCGAACCTCCTCGTGTCGATTTTCTAGTCTCGTCTTGAGTTTCAGTTAGTTCCTAATGGTGGACAGCCCCTCAGGCTTCCCCATGTTGACCTTTTGGTACTGTTTCTAAAGATGAGTTGGCGATAGGTGATAAGGGTGCTTCTTGGTCGTGGTTGGCCTCGCTGTTCATTCAAGACAAACGACGAGGTTTGACCTTGTTTGTTCATTCTAACCAAATGGTGTGGTTTCAGTTTAATAGTGCTTGAGGTATTTTGGCTTGTGATGTTGGTTTCCGTGGGTGCTGGTGTTCCCTTCCTTGATCAATCAACTAGAGGCGTTCTATCTCTTCGGGACAGGAAACACATATAATAATGTATCTTTTACACGTTTTTTAATGTTGTCTTTGAGTCACTGTCTCTGAGCATGATGCATTTACATCTTTTCTCTTGTTGATTGTGGGGATCATCTTTAAACCGTAGTGGGGTATCGGTTTCTTCTTTGGGGTTCAGCCTTAGTTGTGGATTTTTGTGGCCGGAATGCTTTATAATGGAGAGAATTGTCACACCCGCTATTTCAAAATTTATTTATTTTATTAATTTTCATTGTGTTGGGTAGTTTAGGTCGAAACCCGATTTAAGATTTCAATTTCATTGTGTTTTGGTCTTCACTGTGTCCGGCGCAACGTGGTTGAAGCTGCGCAGCCTCGCTTGGGTCACCGTGCAACCCCGCCCGGTTCACCGCATGCCTAACCGATGTTTAATAAATGAAACTATTATTATTATTATCATCATGGATGATAATTTAATAGAGATTATTATTTTCATTATTTTCATTTTATTATGTTTATGATTGTAAAGTTTATTATTTAATTCATTAAGTTTTTTTATTACCTTATTATTATTATTATTATTTCCATTGTTTTAACTGGTTATTATTATTTTCCATTTACTTTTATTTTTATTATCATTAGTATTATTATATTCTTATTTTTACTTTTATTTTATTATTTTATTATCATTTTTTCCCATTTTGGGTAGGATTTGGACCCCCCCCCCTTTATCGTGGCACAACCCCTTCCCCGCTGCAATCCCATCGCACAGCTCAACCCCCCTCCTGCGCGCTACGGCTCACCGTCGGCTTCCCCTCCTGCATGCTACACCCCGCCACCGATTTCCCTAGCTCACACCGCTGCACCACCACCCCCGAAGTCCTGGTCCGCAGCACCCTGCCTCTTCCGCTCGGGCCACCCTGCCACCCACCGCATATCCCGCCTTCCCAAAAAATCCTCCGGCCTTCCCATTCTGGTCCAGTGCTCTGACCCACCGCCCCTCCTTCGGTTTCTCCTCCAGAAGACCCTTGGCCGAACCACCATTCCCTTGGTCTTCTTTATTCCATGACTGTGGGTTTTTCACCGTAGCTGGTCGCGACACCCTCCATTCCCCCATTTTCTATCACGCCTATGGCCAACCTTCCCCGCTGGAGCTCTCCCTCACTGGCTTCCCCTCCCCATCGTGCGAATTTCCCCCACCTCTATTTCCCTCGTTTCCCCCTCATCCAGCCCTCATACCCAGCTCATCGGTCCTCCTGGAACAACCCTTTTTGGATGCAGTTTGTCCGGCATGCCCCCTCCCGATCGACACCCTCCTTTCTCCCTCTGACCGCAGTGACCAGCTACCCCATTAATGCGTCGGTATCCTACATGCATCTAGCCAGATGTGTCCCGCTACCTCGCACCACCCGAACCCGCACCACATTTCCTTTTCAACCAATTTTCCAGCACGACGCACTGCCGACATCCTCCTTTATGATCTGATTAGGCTTTCGTATCTCTGTCGCTGGTGTGTCCTATTTAAATTTGTTGGTCTTCCTTTTTGGAAAAGTTGCGCGTAAGGATTTCACGTTGTTTGGGGTCCGAATTGTGATGATTTTGGCTCAATTTTAATGCTTTTCCCAATATATTGTTTTTAAGGTTCTTTTTGAAATGGTTATGGTGATTTTGATGAGAAATTGAAGTTTCTCGCCAAGCGTTGGAGTCTTCGACGCCTCATGTAGGTGGTTCTGCTCATAATTATTGTCTGATGAATTTATTTGCGTGTTCAATTAATTCATAATATTATTTTGTTAAATTGCAGGGTGAGGAGTGGTCTTATTTTATTCTCTTGAGGTCTTATATGCATTGATTTGTTATTAATGTGTTTTTTGATATTAGTGTGATTTTCTTAAAACCCATGTCAACCTGGTTTAGTGCTTGATAAATTGTTAAATTTTTAATTAAATGATATTTGTGGTGAAAATCATGTTTCGATAATATTACGTCGTGTGTTTGGTTCTAATGTGGAATTTTAAATAAAACCAAATTTATCGTTAGTGAAAACATTATTACATCGTTTGTTACCATTTGTGTTAAAGTACTCAAACATTTTCTTTTTAATTAGTGTATGTTGTGTGGATTGAACTCTTGATGTGGCATTGTGTGTGTTTGGATACGAAAGAAGGCTTGGTTGGTTTTGTGTGTAAATTCATGATCTTCTCTTCAAAATTTGTTTATTAAAAATCTTAAATGTTTTATTAAATTGTTATTAAAGATGCAAGTTGTTTTAATTGGTCGTGTAAGAAATGAAGATTCAGTTTAAGAACATTTTAGTGAGCGTATTATTTCAAATGGATTCTGTTTGTGTGAATGGTGGATTTTGGTGTGCATGATTTCTTTCTTCATTTGAGTGTATTATTATGACATCTGGCATGAACTTTGAATTACTTGAGCACAAACGGGAAGCCTGGGTACTAGGTGGGCGGACTAGACTAGCATTCTAGTGATACGGGAGTGGCCTCAGCCTAGTTTCACATAGCGGGATTGACGCATACAACAATAAATAAACACTGGATGATGACGGGAGACCACTATGGTAGGAGGTGTTTCCCTACCAGTGGATTATGTACGGGAATGTATGATATGGTTCACCGAGACGTGAGGTTCTAGGGTCCAACTTCTCGCTAGTATCTTTAGGGTCTCCCCCATGTATTGTGCTCTTCCGTTGCTTTCTGCTCACCATCGGCACATAGTGTGACATTGGGGTTACCAAGAAAAGTGTGTGTGCGTGTGTACGTGTGTGCATGCGCCTGTGTGTGTGCGTGTGTTTTTGGGTGTGCGTGCATGTGTTTAAGTTAATTTAATTTGTTTTCCATTTAGAGAAGTTTCCCCTTAAAAACCGATTTCATTGAAATTATTTAAGCACTTATTTATTTCTATTCTTTTAAATTGAACAAGTATTTGTATTTTAATAATTATGCGTGGAACCGTTTCTCGATGGAATTCTACTGGGATTTTAGCTCACACCCTACATACACCCTTGGGTGTATGTAGATTCTGTTTCTTCTGCATTCCAGGTTGTGACTTCATGCTCAGTGATGGTGGTTCAGATTATAGTTGGTCTTTTCATGCAGAGTGGTGCCGATGAGACCTATCTTTTTCCTGGAGGATTGAGTATGAGTTTTAGTTACCGTTGTCATCTTTTCTTTTTAGTTATTGGTTCGAATTGTAGACTTTATACATGTTCATAGTTTAAAGGCATGTTTGGTTGTTTATTTCTAGTTTCAGTTTATACATCTGGTTAGTTGTTTTTCTGTCTTTTATTTGGGTAAATCGTTCCCATGTAATGTTTGATACCCGGGCACTTGTGCTAGCCCGTGGAGATCGGGAACACCCTTCTGGCCATGTCCAGGACCGGGTCAGGTGTCAAGTCGGATGGAGACCCGACCTGGTTCGTGACACAAAGCCTCCTCAAAATTCCTCACCCTGGAATCTTAATATGGCAGCAGGTCTGAAGAATATCATAAAAGATTCTTGAAATGGATTCCAAACTCTCGAAAACTGGAGCACCCATGCCAAAGGGTAAGAAGCTCATGGTGACTGGATGCCTTCGCAGTCAAAAAATGAAACTCGACTCTAAACCTATATCAGATCTCCTTCCATGAAATCGCTAACTCGTCACGATCCTCGAGGAACAAGAACCACCACTGCCTCATTGTTCCAGGTATCATTGTCACAACCAAGGACACCCAGTGCTCCATACAAGCACGAATCGAACTGAAGCCTATATCGACCTCATCTAACCAGTTTTACGTGACTGCATCTGAAACAGAGCCCTCATACTTCTATAGACTCTGGCACTGAAACTCACAGAGTTTCTTCCTCCATGTGTCATTGTCGTCAACCTCTACCCTGCGGTGATCTTCTGGAAGAGCCTGCTGGACATTTTCTTTACAAACCCTACGAGGACGTTGACCTGGAGCCATACCTATAAAATAACAACCGTTAGAGTTCCTAAACCAGGAATATGTAAGACTCAACATTAATTAATTAATTGTTTTATTTTTTTCATTTAGTTTAACATATCCAAAGAACTACCCATTAAAACATAGTCACAAAGAAGAATGATGCATGATAATTTCCTAGGTATCTACCTTGAAACTAGTATCACCTTGTTTCGTACCCATTGTTAACTTAATGGTCCATACATCAGATCATAGGGGGCCCTAAACGCTTATGTCTCAGCTATTATCCAGTGCTAACATCACTTGTTAAACATGAATGACAACATTTCCCTACCAACCAATTCAACCTCACCTATGCCTAACTCCAAACACCATCCTATCCCTCAACCAGACCTCTGATACCACTCTCCCACAACCCCCTCCCCACAAAGTGTACACCTCTTGGGCCGAAAATGTGAGAAGGTAGATAATAACCCCCAAGTCCCTCCTTCATTAGGCCCTTGGGTGGAGACTAGCACTGAGGTTATAGTAAAACACAAAATGAAGGAAGTACCCTGTAAGAGAACACAAGTGGAAGAGATATATAATATTGACACCAATCAACTCCAACTCAGACTGAAATATTAATCAAACCCCAAGAACACATATGAAATTCCATGAAAAAAATACTACAACTGAAAGGGGAAAAATGACATGTACCCAAAAGAATGTGAAAACAAAAGAAACCACCAGCCCAAATAGCTCCTGCAACCCCATGCTAGTAGAAACTATATTGATCACCAACATACTCCAAGTGACCTGAAAAAAATGTTTATAAATACATAGGGTGAGTATAACTGTATACTCAGTAGGATCCTCCCTGAATCCTCTCATGCCAAAGTATGGAAAGCATGCTAAAGCACAGTGAACAACAAGTGAAACTGACTCGTCACCGAAACAAGTATACTAAGTTCCCAACCTCATCATGGTTACTCTCACCAAGTAACGCATACAAGAATATATTATATAATAAATAATATCAAGGGTACCCCGCTACTACTCCCCAAATGGTTTTCCGCTTTTCACCAAAGTCGCAGGTCCTCAGCATATCTCTCCAAAATAGAAATATAAAATGATCAAAAATAAAACCCCTTATAAACCATTTCACTACAACCTACACATGATAATATGTATATACTCCCATGTTCATTGGCCATATGACCTCATACTCACCTCCCCATTTGTTATAGGCAACTGACTAGTAGTGAGGTTCTAATATTTATATCATTGAGATACTTTACGATAGTTAAAATGAACCACAATAGTGTAAATAAATTAACAATATCAAAACTATAATAAAGACAACAACAATAATTACATATCCAATAAAGGCCAACATCACATGATAATCCCAAAACATGGATAACTAACCATATCTAAAATAGTATATATATAATCGAAATAATGAGTCAAGTGTCAAATGAAAACCAAAAAGTATATAAAAACTAAAAACTCTACAAGTGTGTCATGAAATCATGTATAGATCCCTTATCCATTATCCCACACAAATCATCCATCTAACATAGGGATATTTCCATTATCATGTCATACAAACATGTAGTCTATTCTGGTACCAATCAAGAACCCTATATAGATTATGAGTAAAATTAAATAGGCCAACAACAAAAACATATGAAAAAATGTCCATTTGTAACCATTTATTTGGTTATATAAAAAATAAAATAAAATAATTAATGTATATATTTTTTATAATTAATTATTCATAAACTAACCACAAAACTACATGGTATCATAATGATACCCATACCATCAATACCAACATTGACACACGCTTGTGTCTGATCCACAAATAAAATAGAATAAAAAATCATTATATCATGGGCTTTTTTCAATAATCTAATTTCAATTTCATATTAAGGATACATAGAACTCAATTCAATTGGAAACATTGTCATCCAATAACATCATGGCTTGAACCTTCAATGTATTTGGAGCATCAATCACAATCCCAAAACTCATTATTTTATATTTTTGGTATTATGATCATCCATCCCAGTCCAAAAAAAATTATCAAATATGGGTATTTGGATCAATAACCTTTGTACCACACTCGTTATCACATATTTACAAATATATATATATAGTTTAATAATCATTATTCTTCTTATCAAACATTCACATTTACCACATATTCAAATTGTCCATGTTTAATATCTATTAAACCTCTTATAAAAACAAACTTGAATCCTTATTTTAATCACACAGAATAATACGACCAATTAACCATTAAAATATATATCAAAATTTGTTCATATAAACAATTAACCATTCATGGTTAATCTATCCATCAATTAATTACAATTATCAGTCAATTCATTATCATGTAAATCATCCAATTTCACAATAAAATTAATTGAAAATGTCTTAATCAAATTAATTGACCAACTTCATAATCACATTAATTGATTTATTAATTCAAATAAAAAAACTATATTTCCAAATTTGGAAGTTGAAATTATATAATTTTTATGACCACCCCCAACGATGTGTTCCTATCTTGGGCTAGAATTGGGACAATAGGGACATTGAAATTTTATTTCCACATCTATTTGGTCTCGAGTTGGTGACTAGAACTGTGGGTATAATAAACACATAGATGGGAGGAATCAACCTGTAATAGAACTCATGATAAAGATATAGAAAAGTCATAAATCAACTAAATTATACTCAAAATACAATTTAGATGAAAATAAATATTAGAAATTTTTTATGACATTCAATAAATACTTAAATTTATGGGATAAATTGAAGTAGAAAACGAATATTAATGAAGGTAATGGCCATTATTCTCAAACATCTCATACTAAAACCTAAAATATTAGTGACATGTATGGTCTCCAACCTTTTATAAATGACCTGAAAACAAGTTATATATATGTAAGGTGGGTATTAAAGTATACTATACATGACCCTCCTCGTAGCCTATCATGGAAATGGTAAATAATGATTGTCAATTCTCATTGGACAACTAGTTAAACTAAATCATCACCATAATAGGTATAAAATGTTCCTATAATCACGACCGATACTCTCACCACTTATCCAATACATGATAATTTAATATAATTAAGAATATCAAGGGAACCCAACTACGTCATTCTCATTGGTTTTTTTTGATGCCCCATTGTCAAACTTCCTGAGCATCTCTCTCAAAAAATGACATTTCAATGAAATCTTGGAAAATATCCCAACATTCACCATGTGCACTACTTGCAACACACCAACATGTCCACATTAACAAATGTAAATATGTAGTTTTTCATAGCCAACAATCTATGTATAATGTGTATCATACATTGGGTATTATACCTCAAGACATCACTACACATATACCAAATAAGAAACGTCAAACGATCATTTCAAATACATATTACACGTATATTAGTCCTTAGGAAACTATAAAAAAATAAATATGTGTGAAAAAAAAATTAATACAATGAATCCCTCTATAAATATATATGTGGAAAACTAACTTCCATGCATAATAACACATGTTACCTTAAATATAATTGACCGATGGAAAAGTGGGTAGTCATCCATCCAACCTCCCACTGATATGTTCGGGAAAACACACCTTGGATGAGAATATTTTGGGTTTAGTTTCCATAACTGAATTGGTGGATTAGTATAAAAAGTAGAATAAAATTACATGATATAATATAGAACACAACCACACTATGAGAACAACCTAGTCTCAGACTCAACTTCATATAACTTCTCATGGAATTCTGGATGCATATACTAAGACCAAATATCTTATTAGCACAGAACCATTTAAGGAGATAAATTTATTTTTCTATTCCTTTTCATCAGTTTGACAATAAATTAATTAATTATTTAACCATTGATTTTTTTTCACATTACATTCAATTATAATTACCAAAAATTTCATTCCCTATAGGAATAATAAAACTGATTCCATGTATTCTCAGAAATATATCCTCAGTATTGAATCCTTAGAAGCACCTACCACATGGTTTAAAACTTTTATCATTTATTAACATTATTACATTCCATATTACAAGTTTCTATTGTTAAATATTTAATGTCATCAAAAATATAGGGAAACCAAGAAAATCCATCACCCTCAAGAAAAAGGGAATGGAATGAAACTAAACAATAAACCTAACTATCATCCATAAAATAGATTCAAACAATAATACAATTTTAATATCAATGTGTAATCCCACCGTCAACCTGTTTGTTCATCCCTAGTTTCCTCCTCCACACCAACTTGTATATCCATACGCAACCCTCCATCATAGGCAGCAACTACTACAACAACCCTCGGTCCTTAGAGATCCACAAACCAGAACAACCCACATGACCCATCCATCCCATGATCACATCAACTATTGTCCTTTCCACCCCAAATAACAAATTTTGTATACATATATTATTATAGGTAGTTAAAAAATAAATACATGGCTCTCGGTCACCAAATAAAGGCATCCAGCCTTCACACACAACGAGTTCTCACAGCTCTAAAGAACATGAAACATGGCCTTTATCAGCATTCGGGAAAATATAGCCCTAAAAATAATTATCATATATTTAACAACCAATTATTATTGATTATTGAATTAGCCTATCAAATAATCAATTTTTCATCAATTTGATACCTAAGTAGTAATCCATCAAAAGATATAAAAAATTATGTAAACAATTAATTCAAAATAACATTAATTCTATTTCAAATAAGAATTATCATGAATAACCCAATTATTAAATTCCATAAAAAATGGAAGGTTCAATTAATTAACATTCTCAATTCATTAAAAAAATCACACCAAATTCATTAATCATGCTTCATTAATTTGTGGACAATTAATTTTCAATAATTTCATGATTTATATTCTTTACCAATTCAATATTTTAATCCAAGCATTACAAGAATTAAATTGATACCAAACTCTATAAAGAGTAAATAGTCAAACTATTTTCAGGGTAAATATCATAAACATCACGTTTCCATAAATACAAATTCATTATTATGGATATTGAAAATAATTATTTTAATTTTTTCTGCAAAAAAGGGTCTAAATCATGCTAAATATATTACTGCATGTAAAAGAAAATAAATGAAATGAATCCACTAACAAAAAAATTATTTCAATGTTATTTATCAAAAATGAACCAATGTTATGAATCTTAGTCACCTCTATCGCATAAACTTCATCCACCTGAGGATGATGCACCACAACTACATTAAAAAATGACCAAAACACTCCATTAGAAACATGGATATCAAGTTTCATCACCAATAGATATGGAATGGGAGGAAAAGGATCAATCAAACTATAATAACTAAGGTAGAACATACCCCACATCAAATACATATTGATACATATATTAGGTTGGAATCCATAAATCATCCCCAAAAAAATATTACCCAAATGTAAAAAAAGAATATATTAGGTCACCATTAATGAGAGGGAGATGAACTGAATCAATAGGTTTTGACAAACTCGAGTGGAAAAAAATATATAAACCATACAAAATAAAGGTTTTACATGATTTATAATCCCCTTTCACATCGTTTAATCCCCTTGGATTAGTTTCTACAAAAATATTCACCACTTTTTTTTTTCTTTTTAACCTCAATTTATTATACATCGTGAATCCTGATATCACATCCTAGAAACGGTTTACATGTTATGAAATATCCCTTTATCAAACTAATAGAAACTGAACTCCCATTAGAATCCTCTTAGTATCTTCATATTACTCTGGTCTTCATAAACTCACGAAGGGTCTATACATATGGATCCTAGCCCATAAATTATATACTTCACAAAACATTATCAACCTAATGAATACAAAACTAAAACAAAGTTGAAACAGAAAAAGGGTCATACAAAAATCCACCCCCTAATATACCTCTCAACAATCACACTCACACTGGATCTCATTAAACTCATCAGAGGAAAATTATGAAACAACACAATAACCAAAACTATCAACTAACCACTCTCCTAAGCGATATAACTATAAAAAAGTTTCACCCAAAACATGATTCACGATAAATCCAACTCATGAACCCAAAACGTTCTACAACCAAACAAAATAGCAATACATTATAAGAGATATATTGTGAAAAATTTCTTGTATTGAGAATGTATATGTGATTCATGTTCATAGGTATTCTCCACCATGCCACTGTGCATCCAAAACACATGAATGAAGGTGATATGATAGACATGAAACACTTTCTCCTAGGGGTCGTGGATCTCTACATTCCTCAATTTGAAGGTATTAATATTTTATATACTGATCTCTCCCAAATAGATGAAGTGAGAGTCTTCATGATGATAATTATAGAGGTGTGACATGTGAAAAGAAAATGTATCTTACTCATTCATGAAGGATGTTATATTCGATACACCGTGACTCTATAAATATCAAAATCTTCGAATGGACCAACAAACTTGAGGTAAATCATACTCCCATGACCAAACCATCATTATCCACAACGGGTACTAATACATAAAAAACACATGATCTAAAACATCGATCTTCATTGGTCTCCTCCTATGATCATCATAGCATTTCTATCTATATCTCCCTGCCTTTATCCATTCAAAAATCACTAGAACCATCTCTATTGTACTCTGACCCGGTTTAAGAAAAAGATTTGATGACCCACCTAACAGAGTCAAGCACAATGGAGAATAGAAATGTAAACCCTACATATATTACTATATATAAATATTGATGTTGTAGTGAAGACCACTGATTGAAGTGAACTTTACAGAGGTATGATTTCTTATCCATGAACCTACAATTTATTGGACACAAGAGCACATCATGTCTTCAAAATTTTAGATGGTCTGCTCGTTTTAATCATTATTCTGTTGATGAAAACCACAACTAAGGTGTAGTTGAGAACCAAAATCACGAATGAGACCACTCGTAAACCAATAAGTAAAACAAGATTCATAATTATATATGACCATCATTGGGAATCCATGATCATGAGAAAAACCAGTAAGAAAGTGCATCGAGATTTCCTCCCACATCCACTAAAGAATGTCTAACGATTAGAAAGAAGCATCTGGAACATGATGCATGAACTTCACCTTCCAACTGACCAAAAATTGAGACAGAAACACTACTAATATATGTATTAACGCAAAAAACCAAAACATACCTCTAAAATCATTGTACAAATTTTATAACACAGGATGTACCACCAAATGTGAACTATGGAACACCCTAAGAGCCATACCATGCATCCCGAATGGAAAAAATCATTTCTTGAATAAAAAAACATAGTGTTGGTTATCTTCAGACCAACCATCATTGGCCTCCCAAAATACAACATGGTCTCTCCATTCCACTTCCTCAATATCCCCCAACTAGGATACCTCCACCTATTGAACTAGAGATGAATGTACCATTATAAAAATAGGACAACCTCAACACCCAACATATCCTATAACGATATGTAATACAGAATGTTAATCCATATCTCTACACGAATCCCCAGATTCCAACACTTCATCACTATGTGACAGCATTCTCAATGCTTAAATAACAACATTCACGATTCCATGTGTATATGAAATATCAATGTCGTAGTCCTATAAGAACTCCATCCTCTAACACTAGGTAAAGATCATGTCAAATTGGGACAAAACATACCTCATTATATTATGATATGTCAATGTCAAAAAAATCTCACTAATGAGGTAAAATCTTCATAAATTATAGGAAAACAATGTCGTCGCCAACTCGATATCGTGGGTGGCATAGATATACTCATGGGGATTTTATTATATAACCCTATAAGAAATGAATGATTTGTAGTGAATTTTAACACATCCCAACCATATATGTAAAGAATCACATAAAATATCCAACTAAACTCCTATTAGAAGAAAAAGTACTATGGCACTTACGATTATCTCATTCAGGTACACAAAAGTTGTCTGGAAATTTTTAGCTCATAGGAATGACTGATCCTTTTTATCCAACAATGTCAAATTATTCAAAACCAAACATAAATAATCTATGAACCTCTAGTAGAATCATGTAAAAGATAGAAAATGGTGCAGCTATTCCACGAACTAGGGGCTTCCAAATACAAAATTTCTTCTACCTTTAAAAATACATTGCTACTCCATACAAGGACACAAGATTATATAAGGAAAAGTCTTTTCAATTTGATACTCGTACTTCAAAAACTACACAATTATCTAATCATGAAGATGAACCCCCAATACAAAAAGAAAATAATATTCATGATCCTCATATAATAATGAGTCCATAAAGATGTATTAAATAAAAACCACAATGAAATATTATATCAACACATTGAACATATAATTCATTAACCCCATGAACACATCTAGATCATACATCACACAAGATGACAATGGAAAAATATTGTAATTCCCATGACGACCACTGAGAGAATTCATTGTGATATCCTCACCCTTCAAACACATATGAAGTTATCCTAACAACAAATCTATCATCTAGAAACAACATTAACCCTTCATATGAACACATAAATCATCAATCTATGGATGACGATAGAGGTACTTACCTTTCACATTGTTTTATGTGATGATAATCAATACAAAATTTAAAATTACCGCAATCATTCATCATGAAATAATTGGTACACCCCACGATGACACACTTAGGTGAACAAAATAACACTACAAAACACAATCGTTCTATATTCATAAATCACAAACAACAAAAGGTTTCATCCTATATGAAGACAATGAGATATCATACATGCACGGTTGTAGTTCTATTCTAAACATGATCTTTCATCAAGGTTGTAAAACTACAACCACATCTTGAATAACAGTATAGAAATATCCCATGATCCAAGGAAACATTGACTACTAAACCTCCAAAGAACTAATCATCAACTAAGACATCAACAATTACATGAATGAAACACTCCACTAACTCATCAAAGTGTCTTACTCACTTAAAAACACCATTGGATTTCCGTATGCATCAAAAAACAAATCCTTCAACATTAATAAATATATGATATCATACAATAAATTACAAAAAATACATCCTGATGATGATTAAATCTGGTTGGTTCCATAAACATTTAAAATATCTTTATGAGGTGTGATTCCCCCATAGAAGCTCCTAGTTTCTACAGATATCAAACAAGTCAGCTTGAGAACCCATTGGGGTAATAAATTTCAAGGGAACTAGAATCATGCATACCAATTTTCCAAAATAATAGACAAGGGATGAAATAATGAATGATTTTGTAAATATAAGATCAAACAAGGAATGCAACTGTTCCGAAAACAAGAATTGTATACCCAAAACGTTATCTAGATATCTTGGTTCTCGCAATGATAGAGCATGATAATGTTCACAACCTATTCCATGACTTATCTTACCATGATGATGACTGCATCCATGGTTTTCCTCTATTATCTGAGCATGAGGAGTTTCTCTATGAGGACCTCTATATTCTCATTATACAATTTTCTACTCTCAAACTGAAGAAACTAACTATTTTTTCCTTGGCTAGAACTGCCTCAGTAAAAGAATCTAAACTAGAACAACTAAAAAAACTGGATGCTTAGAAAGGATGGGAACTATAGATACTGATGAACTAGTCCCCAACAAGAAAATCAAATGTCTAATCCATTAGATTTGTCATGAGATCTATCACCCATTGATAAATGAGATATTGAGGGGATGGGACCAGTCCTAGTATTATCGTAATATCTTATATTGTCATAACTAGAAACCACAGATCAGAACTCTACATCATGAGGAAAAAGGAAAAATCCCCTCTCATGATGATCTAGTTCTTGTTAATTTTCTCTCGATAACCTCTCATTTTTCCTCCACCATGATATACATCATCAGCAAAATTTGGGTGGTATGTTGTCATCTCTTTGGATGAAAACCCACCTCAAAATGCATCCACATGGCCTCCTCAACATCAACTCTACATTGATCTACTATATTGACCTTCTGAACATATTATATAAAAACATGATGGGGACTTTTTCTTAGAGACATGCTAAAAAAAGAACAAACAGTTAGGGATCCAAAATGTAGAATATGGATGTTCGTAAAATTAATTAATTATTTCAATTTATACATTTTATCTTAACATATCCCATGGTATGCACTTTCTAACAAATGCGTAAATTATAATTATATGTGGTCCTATCCTAGGTATGTACCTCAAAACCAGTATCTATAAGGCCCCAGCCTTAAACCTTACATAATCTTGAGTTATCACAAGATTACACGTTGAGGATCTTTTCAGGTTTAGAGTTTTAGAGAATTAGATCATAAAACATGCATTACATTCCACATATAAACAAATTGGTTACATAAAAATAGTATTTTTCATTCCCATCAATGGAAACATATTTAAAATAAACATGGATTCTTTCTTGACACTTCCTTGACACTATCATCATATCATGTACCTTTCCCTTGACCTGTGAAAAACATTTCAAAAAAAACTTGGGATGAGCATAAAAAGCTCAGTATGGGTAATAGAAACATGGAAAGGAAACATGGGTACATATATACATAAGAGTGAAATCATACTTTACCCATAAAACATAAGAACATTAACATACCTCATCAAATCATGAGTAAATCATTGAAATCATAAGACATAAAGGTAACTTGAGGCATTCATAACATTCTTACGTAGGGAGTAACCCTCTTGGTTACGTTTGGAATACCCATCACAATATATTACCTAAATCTCTTCGGAGAAACCTTAATGTTTCACTCCTTCGCGTTACCCAATGCATTGGAGAGCTATATCGGGCTCACCCGCCCTTAGTTTATCACGGAACCACCCGTCTTCATAATAATGCCCAAGAACCTCAACATAATCATATCACATAAAACATGCATAAATGAAACATAACATTCGCACCTTTCAATCACAAGATATCAATACAACACATTGATATAAAAACATTATGAAAACCATTTTCAATACCAAAATAAAAGAAAATTAAAACATGGTATTTATTTTTCTTTTAAAAATAAGGTATGGCTTGTAGAGGAAGCCGAAACTCAAATAATGGTCACGGCGGCGGAGAAGT
The DNA here is from genome assembly GCA_963277665.1 of Viscum album. NCBI lineage: Eukaryota > Viridiplantae > Streptophyta > Magnoliopsida > Santalales > Viscaceae > Viscum > Viscum album. Next base: position 602,604,824 of record OY728161.1, on the reverse strand, counting down.
CGTTGTCGCCGCATACGTACAACAAAAACATTCCCTTTTGTCGTCTAGTAAACTCTTCGTATAAAAAAGATTCCTTTTGAATAAACGTAAAATTCAAAGGGGTTTATACACCGTATAAAAGAAGGTTGTGTATAAAACAAAATATGCCTCAATGAAAGGAGATTGAGACGAAGTCCCATACCTCGGGTCCGACTTGACTCGATCATTCCTTAATGTCCTGAATAATAAACTTGAGTTAATTTTTACTTGCTTAAGAACCTTTTTCAAGTTCATTATTCCTTTTATACCATGTTATGAACATCATGTAATCATTTAAGTTAATAATGTTCATTTTGTCGGTATTTGGTTCTTAAGTCAAAAATAGACTTCTTAAACATACATGATGTTAATTTGGTCAAAGGTTCGTTATATCCAGAATGATATTAATGATTTTTATAACATATATATAATATATATTCAAAATATACATGTATTTATAATATTACATCACATTTAGAGGTAAGAAATGAAATGCACCGTTCATGGAGACGGTAAGCCGTACATACGCATGAACGCTACTTCCATTTCTATTTCATATTTTTGGAATGGAATAATAATGATATAAGTGTATATTATAATTACAGTATAATAAAATATATAATATCATTAACTTTTTCTTTTACACATACCACATATGGTATTAACGAATCAAATCACTTTCAGGGGGCGGTAGTCCGCACTTCCTAAAATGAAGATATCGTGTTTACCAATAATGGAAACAATAATGGTATGCCATAAATGAAAAATAAAGAAGCTTAAGGAAAGAATAAACATATTATATATCATATATAAAAATAGTGACATCATAATGGCCACCTTTGAAGGTGTTAAATGAGTATTTAACAATCATCGTTTCGGGAGGCAGAATTTCGCCATCCACGGAAACCGTATGTTCTTTAACCATTTGATGTAGTTGTGTGAGAGTGTAGCTCGAATAAATCTTATAACAACATCCTAGTATATTGAATATACTTATGTTGTTACAAAAGAAGTATATAAAAAGAGTTTAGGGGGTTGTAGAAGCAAAATAAAACAAATGAACATGAGAGAATGAATTACCTTTAAAAGTGTAACTCCTTTTGATTTGAGCCTAAAGGATTTCTTTGAAAGGATTATGCCCAAAGGGAATACTCTAGGATGAGGAGAGGGATGTGTAGAGAGTAAATGGTCAGGGGATGGCCGAGCCAAAGGCTTGAGGAGTGTGTTAATTGAGGTAGAGGTGGGGGCCTTTTATAAGATGAGAGGAGGGGCACTTTTGGAAATCATGAAACTATAATTTTATTTTCAAAAGTGTTTCGAATTTCTAAGGTCCCAAATTGATATATTTAAAGGATAAGATGATAAGTCTTCTAAATATTCCCATACAATAGTTTTTGGACAAGTGTAGGTCTTAGATATTACATTATCTTTCCATTTTATTTTAATCGTTAAATAATGAGGTCATCGCTGCATCACCATGATGTCATAAATAATTTAATTTATTTAAAGTCTAAAAATTATAAAAAAAATACTATGATGTAGGAAATAGTTTTATCGTTCCAATTAATATTTATAGACAAAATGATGATTAGTATAACCCCTTCTAAAAATTGTTTTAGTAAAACAATTTATGTTAGTGTCATTTTCACCTTTATTTAAAAAAAAGGCATTAAAGTCATTATCTCACCCAAGTGGCTTCATGGGGTCCCCTAAATCGACCCATGGGTTGTCTTGGTCGGCCATGACTCATACAATAGGGGTAGGACAAGTGTCATGGTGTTTTCATACTTTTATAATATCATTTTTACCTTAAATTACATAAATTACCTCTAATCGCGATTAAGAACTTAATAAGTTACTATTCACCAAAAAAATTATTTTAATCTCATTGAACCACATTTTACTTCTTAATGACAACCATGTATGTAGGATTTTCAAAATTTAATACACATTAGTGGTAAACTTTCATTTAACTGAAAAATCAGTTTGCTTGATTACCTCTTAGTGATTTCACTATTCATCAAAAATTGGAGTTTTTCAGAAAATTACCAAAACTTCACTCTAAGATATATTCGATATTCCGAATTCAAAAATGAAGTCTATTTTACAAAATTCAAAACATATAAGTCACATTAATTAATTTAATAATTAATTCCCGCTGTCAGAGCAAATAGCGTGTTTTTATAAAACAATAAGTATCAAAAGATTGACACCAGTTTAAGTCTAATTTCAAAGTGAAATTGATTCCAATGACCACCATTGGATTAAATGGTAAAAATATATTCAGATTAAACATTAAGACCAATTCAAAAGATAATCTAATCATATAAAAAAATTAGATTAAGAAGCATTTTTGATGTAAAATGCAGTATTTTTCACTATTCATTAAAAAATGAACATTGTCAGAAAAATACCAAAAATTTATCCAATGTAAAATTAAATGTCCCAATCATAATGAATATGTTTATTTTGAAAAATATAGATTATAAAATTGTCAAAATATTGATTTAAAAATGGTTTGCCATCAAAAGGCAGTAAAACAATCTTTTAAGAATATTAGTGTATTCCATGCTTAAGATTGGATTTATTTTCATTTTAAGCCTCTAAAACACTATCTAATTCATTAATAGACATATATAAAAATATCTATTATTCATTACTTACTTGGGATGTTACATCCTTCCCCCCTTTAGAAAATTGCGTCCCCGCAATTTATTTACTTATCAAATAAATGGGGGTACTTATCCCTCATTGCATTTTCAGATTCCCATGTTGTCTCTTCCATCATGTGGTTTTTCCAGAAAACCTTTACATGCTTAATCACATTATTTTGTAACACTTGCTCCCTGTGGTCAAGAATCTGGACAGGTTGTTCCTCATAAGATAGGTTCTCTTCCAGCTGAACTACCTCTGGACTCAAAACATGAGATGGATCTCGCATATACTTTTTCAACATCGAAACGTGAAAAACATTGTGTACCTAAGATAAACTCGGAGGTAAAGCCACCCGGTATGAAACTGATCCAACTCTCTCCAGAATTTCATATGGTCCAATAAACCTTGGACTCAGCTTTCCTTTCTTACCAAATCACATCACACTTTTCCATGGTGAGACTTTGAGAAAAACATGATCACCTACCTCAAAAGAGAGATCCTTCCTCCTGTTGTCTGCATAACTCTTCTGCCTGCTCTGAGCTGTTCTCATGTGTTTCTGTATCAGCTGAACTTTTTCTGCCATCTCTTCTACCAATTTTGGTCCCATCAACTTCCTTTCACCCACTTCATCCCAGAAAGTTGGAGTTCGACACTGCTTCCCATATAATGCCTGAAATGGTGCCATCTGTATACTGGAATGAAAACTGTTATTATATGAAAATTCAACCAAAGAAAGATGTTGGTCCCAACTTCCCTAATAATCCATAGAACAAGCTCATAGCATATCCTCCAATGTCTGAATTGTTCGTTCTGACTGCCCATCTGATTGAGGATGAAATGCTGTACTAAAATTTAATTCAGTACCCAACGACTTCTGAAGGCCCTTCCAAAAGTTAGAAGTGAACCTAGGATCACGATCAGATAAAATGGAGAGAGGAACTCCATATAACCTGACTATCTCTTTAAGATACAAACGGGAAAGTTGATCTAGGGAAAAAGTATCTCGTATAGCAAGGAAATGAGCAGATTTAGTCAAGCGATCAACAATAACCCAGATTGCATTATTACCTCGAGATGTCTTCGGTAATCCCACAACAAAGTCCATGGATATATTCTCCCATTTCCACTCTGGCACTGGTAAAGGATGAAGCATCCCTTTCGGTAACTACCGCTCTGCTTTAACCTGTTGACATGTCAAACACTTCATAGTAAAATCAGCAATATCTCTTTTCATTCCATCCCACCAGAAATACTCCCACAGATCTCTGTACATATTAGTACTGCCAGGATGAACTGAAAACGGAGAACTATAAGCTTCACATAACAACTCTCTCTTCAACTGTGAATCACAAGGCACACACAATCTCTTCCAAAATCTCAAAACGCATTCATTATCAATGTTGAATTCAGGCAACTTACCTTTCTGAACCAGCTCTACCTTTTTCTGCAACTCACTGTCTTGCTTCTGTGCTTGCTTGATTCTATCTGATAGAGATGATCTCACTGATACCTGAAACAAAACAGAAGAACTTCCTGCTCCAACAACTTATATGCCAAAGTTCATCAAATCCTTAACCAAAGGATCACGTTCAAAATGCAACATTGCTAATGAAGCATTACTTTTTTGACTCAAAGCATCAGCCACTTTATTTGTTTTTCCCGGATGGTAATGAATTGTACAATCATAATCCTCGATTAATTATAGCCATCTCCTTTGTCTCATGTTCAATTCATTCTGAGTGAATATATACTTTAAACTTTTGTGATCGGTATATATTTCACACTTTACTCCATGAAAATGATGCCTCCAAATTTTTAAAGCAAAAACAACAGCAGCTAATTCCAAATCATGTGTAGGGTAATTTACCACATGAGTTTTCAACTGTCGTGAAGCATAAGCAGTTACCTGATCATTCTGCATTAGGACGCAACCAAGTCCTTTCAATGAAGCATCACTTTATATAACAAACTCACCATTCCTTGAAGGTAGTGCCAAAACTGGAGCATTCACCAATCTTCTTTTCAATTCCTGAAAACAATCATCACATTCTTTTGTCCAGATAAACTTAACACCCTTCCGAGTTAGCTTAGTAATTGGACTAGATAACCATGAAAAATTTATAACAAACCTTCGTTAATAGCCCGCCATACCAAGGAAGCTACGAATCTCGGTTACATTTGTGGGTCTTGGCCAGTCCTCCACAACTTTTGTTTTTACAAGATCAACAGTTATTCCATCTTTAGAAACAATGTGACCAAGGAAAGAAATTTGTCATAACCAAAACTCACACTTGCTGAATTTCCCATACAATTTCTTTTCTTTTAAGGTTTTCAAGATAAACCTTAAATGTCTTTCATGCTCCTCTTTAATTTTTGAAAACACCAAAATATCATCAGTGAAAACCACCAAAAACTTATCCAAGAACTCATGGAAAATTCTATTCATTAAGTCCATGAATACAGCAGGTGCATTGGTTAGCCCAAAAGGCATTACTACAAATTTATAATGGCCATATCTCGTACGGAACGCGGTCTTCGGAATATCTACCTCCTTTACCTTCAGCTGATGGTACCCCGATCTCAAGTCAATCTTTGAAAAATAACGAGCTCCCTGGAGCTGATACAACTTCATGTGACGGCCCGACATCTGCTGAAGTAGTTGCAAATGATTTCACCACCCCTTTCTGCTTGTAGTATAAATGCTTCACATCACTCAAGCTCTTTGTCGGACACTCATTTTCATAGTGACCCATCTCATTACACTTAAAACATTTCACTAACTGTAAATCAAATTTGGTCTTACCTTCACCTTGATCCTTTTCAGTGCAATCACGAGCCTTATGTCCCATCTTACCACATCGATAGCACTTTCCAAAATTCATAAGACATTCCCCAGCATGACTTTTGCCACATTTATCACAAACAGGAAACTTAGTTTTCTTACCATCAGACTTTTTTGAAGAATTCTTACCTTTCTCCTCCCACCTCGGTCTCTTCTTCTGTTGGTTGTTATAGAACACTTGATCATCCTCAAACTCCATTTCCACCTTATCAGCACATCGAACAAGCTTTTCATAACTTTTAAACTCATGAGAAGCTAATTCCCTTCGATATTTTGGCTTTAATCCTGAGTAAAAACGATTGATTTTACTATCAAGGTCTCGGATAAAATTTGGAGCATACCTTGCCAATCGAGTGAACCTTTCTTCATAGGCAGCCACTGAGTCTTCCTATTTCCTCAATTCCAAGAATTGTTTTTCCATCCTAAGTCGAACAGAATTAGGAAAATACTTCTCAAGAAACATACCTTTGAATTCATCCCAGTCAAGAGCATCAATCTCATCAGCATCCCTGATATTTTTAACCATCGACCACCACTGATCTGCCTCACCCTCCAAACGGTAAATGGAAAGACTAAACTTTTGATTGTCGGAACACCCCATGACATCAAAAATCTTCTCCAGTGCTTTAATCCACCCTTCAGCTAGCACAGGGTTAGATGATCCTCTGAATGATGGGGGATGTTGCCTCATGAAATGTTCCACCACTGACATGTTCCTCTGCGGTTGATCTGGCTGATCTCGTGCATGGATACCACCACCATTTATAGCCTGAGTCAACTGCACCATTACTGCAACAAACTATTCAGTTCCAATTCTGACCATCTTAGGATGCTGATTCGGAAGGTTATTTCCTTCTGTATTCCTTCCTAGCACTGCTTCCCTATTTCCTCTGTGGAAAACCATTCTGAACAAACATGTCTTTGATGAAGCAACATGGTAATTTTCAAATGCTATATCACATCAATTTTACCATAAAAAAATATATTTTTGGATAATCATTTAATAGAATTATAACTCCTAAAGTTATCTAAACCGACCTCAGATACCAACAATAAGGCCCCAGCCTTAAACCTTACATAATCTTGAGTTATCACAAGATTACAAGTTGAGGATCTTTTCAGGTTTAGAGTTTTAGAGAATTAGATCATAAAACATGAATTACATTCCACATATAAACAAAGTGGTTACATAAAAATAGTATTCTTCATTCTCATCAATGGAAACATATTTAAAATTAGCATGGATTCTTTCTTGACACTTCCTTGACACTATCATCATATCATGTACCTTTCCCTTGACCTGTGAAAAACATTTCAAAAAAAACTTGGGATGAGCATAAAAAGCTCAGTATGGGTTATAAAAACATGGAAAGGAAACATGGGTACATATATACATAAGAGTGAAATCATACTTTACCCATAAAACATAAGAACATTAACATACCTCATCAAATCATGAGTAAATCATTGAAATCATAAGACATAAAGGTAACTTGAGGCATTCATAACATTCTTACGTAGGGAGTAACCCTCTTGGTTACGTTTGGAATACCCATCACAGTATATTCCCTAAATCTCTTCAGAGAAACCTTAACGTTTCACTCCTTCACGTTACCCAATGCATTGGAGAGCTATATCGGGCTCACCCGCCCTTAGTTTATCACGGAACCACCCGTCTTCATAATAATTCCCAAGAACCTAAACATAATCGTATCACATAAAACATGAATAAAGGAAACATAACATTCCCACCTTTCAATCACAAGATATCAATACAAAACATTGATATAAAAACATTATGAAAACCATTTTCAATTCCAAAATAAAAGAAAATTAAAACATGGTATTTATTTTTCTTTTAAAAAGAAGTTATGGCTTGTAGAGGAAGCCGAAACACAAATAATGGTCACGGCGGCAGAGAAGTTGTTGTCGCCGCATACGTACGACAAAAACATTCCCTTTTGTTGTTTAGTAAAAGCTTCGTATAAAAAAGATTCCTTTTGAATAAATGTAAAATTCAAAGGGGTTTATACACCGTATAAAAGAAGGTTGTGTATAAAACAAAATATGCCTCAATGAAAGGAGATTGAGACGAAGTCCCATACCTCGGGTCCGACTTGACTCGATCGTTCTTTAATGTCATGAATAATAAACTTGAGTTAATTTCTACTTGCTTAAGAACATTTTTCAAGTTCATTATTCCTTTTATACCATGTTATGAAGATCATGTAATCATTTAAGTTAATAATGTTCATTTTGTCGGTATTTGGCTGTTAAGTCAAAAATAGACTTCTTACACTTACATGTTGTTAATTTGGTCAAAGGTTCGTTATATCCAGAATTATATTAATGATTTGGATAACATATATATCATATATATTCAGAATATACTTGTATTTATAATATTACATCACATTTATAGGTAAGAAATGAAATGCACCGTTCATGGAGACGGTAAGCCGTACGTACACATGAACGCTACTTCCATTTCTATTTCATATTTCTGGAATGGAATCATAATGATATAAGAGTATATTATAATTATAGTATAATAACATATATAATATCATTAACTTTATCCTTTACACATCCCACATATGGTATTAACAAATCAAATCACTTTCAGGGGGCGGTAGTCCGCACTTCCTAAAATGAAGATATCGTGTTTACCCATAATGGAAACAATAATGGTATGCCATAAATGAAAAATAAAGAATCTTAAGGAAATAATAAAAATATTATATATCATATATAAAAATAGTGACATCATAATGGCCACCTTTTAAGGTGTTAAATGAGTATTGAACAATCATCGTTTCGGGAGGCAGAATTTCGCCATCCACGGAAACCGTATGTTCTTTAACAATTTGATGTAGTTGTGTGAGATTTTAGCTCGAATAAATCTTATAAAAACATCATAGTATATTGAAGATACTGGTGTTGTTACAAAAGAAGTAAATAAAAAGAGTTTAGGGGGTTGGAGAAGCAAAATAAAACAAATGAACATGAGAGAATGAATTACCTTTAAAAGTGTTACTCCTTTTGATTTGAGCCTAAAGGCTTCCTTTGAAAGGATTCTGCCAAAAGGGAATCCTCTAGGATGAGTAGAGGGATGTGGAGAGAGTAAATGGGTAGGGGATGTCCGAGCCAAAGGCTTGAGGAGTGTGTGAAATGAGGTAGAGGTGGGGGCCTTTTATAAGAGGAGAGGAGGGGCACTTTTGGAAATCATGAAACTATTATTTTATTTTCAAAAGTTTTTCGTATTTATAAGGTCCCACATTGATATATTTCGAGGATAAGATGATAAGTCTTCGAAATATTCCCATCCAATAGTTTTTGGACAAGTTTTGGTCTTAGATATTACATTATCTTTCCATTTTATTTTAATCGTTAAATAATGAGGTCATCGCGGCATCACCATGATGTCATAAATAATTTAGTTTATTTAAATTCTAAAAATTATAAAAAAAATACTATAATGTAGGAAATGTTTTTATCTTTCCAAATAATATTTATAGACAAAATTATGATTAGTATAACCCCTTATAAAAATTGTTTATTAAAACAATTTATGTTAGTGTCAGTTTCACCTTTATTTAAAAAAAGGCATTAAAGTCATTATCTCACCCAAGTGGCTCCATGGGGTCCCCTAAATCGACCCATGGGTTTTCGTGGTTGGCCATGAATCATCCATTAGGGGTAGGACAAGTGTCATGGTGTTTTCATACCTTTATAATATCATTTTTACCTTAAATTACACTAATTACCTCTAATCGTGATTAAGAACTTAATAAGTTACTATTCACCAAAAAAATTATTTTAATCTCATTGAACCACATTTTACTTCTTAATGACAACCATGTATGTCAGATTTTCAAAATTCAATACACATTAGTGGTAAACTTTCATTTAACTGAAAAATCAGTTTGCTTGATTACCACTTAGTGGTTTCACTATTCATCAAAAATTGGAGTTTTTCAGAAAATTACCAAAAATTCACTCTAAGATATATTCGATATTCCGAATTCAAAAATTAAGTCTATTTTACAAAATTCAAAACATATAAGTCACATTAATTAATTTAATAATTAATTCCCGCTGTCAGAGCAAATAGCGTGTTTTTATAAAACAATAAGTATCAAAAGATTGACACCAGTTTAAGTCTAATTTCAAAGTGAAATTGATTCCAATGACCACCATTGGATTAAATGGTAAAAATATATTCAGATTACACATTAAGATAAATTCAAAAGATAATCTAATAATATAAATAAATTAGATTAAGAAGCAGTTTTGATGTAAAATGCAATATTTTTCACTATTCATTAAAAAATGAACATTGTTAGAAAAATACCAAAAATTTATCCAATGGAAAATTCAATGTCCCAATCACAATGAATATGTTTATTTTGACAAATATAGATCATAAAATTGTCAAAAGATTGATTTAAAAAGGGTTTGCCATCAAAAGGAAGTAAAATAATCTTTTAAGAATATTAGTGTATTCCATGCTTAAGATTGGATTTATTTTCATTTTAATCCTCTAAAACACTATCTAATTCATTAATAGAAATATATAAAAATATCTATTATTCATTACTTACTTGGGATGTTACAGTATCACCTCGTTTAGTAGACACCCGAAGTTTATTGGTCTGCGTATCAGATCACATGGTTCCCCAAATACCTATGTACAATCCAATATCTAGTTTTTCATAACATTATAAACATAGATGAAAATATTAACATTAAAACCCATGAAACCACAATTATACATAACCCAATACTCCATTCTATCCCAAAATAATATATAGGATACCACTCTATCATGACCCCCTCCAAAACAATGTTACCCCTCATTGGATGGAAATGGGTAAAAAGAGATCGTGACTCATAATTCACACATCTAATAGGGCCCAAGATGTCAACTATCAATTAGTGTATAATATACAAATTTATGGGAGGAATCTCTCTATTGGAGGAAACATATGAATGTTATATATAATACATACAACAACCAACTCATTCTCAGACTCCAATATAAAAGAAAATCACGAGTTTACATATGTAATGAAAAGAATAGACTAATAAAACTGAATGGAAAAAAGAATGTACCAAAAGATATTTATAGATGGTAGCAAGCACCAATACCAAATATCTTTGGATAAAATTCAACATAGTAGTAACATTCATGTTCTCCATCATTCACCATATGTCCAAAAAAATTATATATATATAGGGTGAGTATAAAAATATATTCAGCAAGAGGCTCTATGGATCCTCTCAAGGATATCATAAGGAAAGCATGATGAAGCCCAATGACAAACCAGTTAAACTAACACATCACCTAAATTGGTATACAATCTTACAAATATCATCATGGATATAGTCACCAAGTATCTAATATAACAACATATAACATAATAAATATTATAATGGCTACCCTGCAACAACTTTGCCAAAGGTTTTTTTCCCTTCCCCAACATCGCACATTTTGAGAATCAATATCCATAAAAGATACCCATAGACACCTAGGTGTAGGACCACAACATGCACCTCATGCAACACACCACCACATCCTTGTAACCAAATGCAACTAGGTAGTTTATTGGGAAAACCAATTTCCTTATAAAATGTATCATACATAGCCTATTATAACTCAATCCATCATATACCATATACTGAGTATGGAAACTAATTCCATGATAACATATACACATAATATTTATTTTAGTACTATGGGATAATTATCCATAATACATACTTATGTAATAACAACAATAAATTACAGACATCTAAACACATGTGTGGGGATAATTAACTATCATTAATTATAACACAAGTTACTATCCTGAGAAGAGAGTATGAAAATAAGGGATAGATAGCCATCCATCCTCCCCAGAGGATGTTGTGGAAAACCCCCAAAAGGGATCATAATCCACATGGTGTAAGATTCCCTAACTAATAGGGTGGAGTAGAATATGAAAACAAAAAATGTACATGATATATTATAGCTCACAACCATACTATGAGAAAAACCTAGTCTCAAGATTAATTACATCTAACATCTCAAGGACTATGTGATTCATCTACTAATATGAGATATAATATAAGAAGACAATCCTATAAAGAGCTATAGTAAATTGTATTTTCTTTATCAAAAAATTCTATTTACATTACTTATTATTTTGAAAACCAATTTACCATTTAAATTTTACACACTGAATTCCATTAGCATAAAAAACAAAGTTAAATGCCCCTCCTGGCATAAGAAATCCATGTACATGGTTTCTCATAATTATACCCTTAGTATTGCATCTTAGTAATCTATAACCCCATGGTTTAAAAAATTATTCTTTTATTATCATTATTTATTTCCATATCACCAGGTACTCTAGGAATACATCGTAAGATACCTGAAAAGAATGAATCGTAGAACATACATCTTTATAAAGTATGTGGGAAAAGAAAGAGGTTGAAAAAAATGGAAATCATCCAAAAATCATATTCAAATAATCATCTTACATTCATATCATTGGGTTATAAAATCTTCAACCCATTCTGTCATCCTAGGTGTCCTCCCTAGTAACCACATGCATAACACAATACATCCTACCATCACAGATGTCAACTGCGGCCAAAACACCCAATCCTTCACACCCAACATACCACTACATCCCTCCAGGATTATCCATCCCAAGATGGTGTCACATCTGGGCCACGCCTCCCCACATAAAAAGGCATGCATCATGAAAAAATTACAATAAAGAGATAAAAACATAGGAATTGGCCTCTTGAACCCAAAATCATGGCATCCAACCATCACACAGAATGATCTCTCAAGACTCCAATGCACAATGAACATGACCACTATAATAAAGTTGGAAACTAATGCCCTATAAAGTCACTATATTATATCAAATTACCAATTATTATTGCATATTGAATTAACTTTTTCATTAATCACAAGTTTAATATATGGGAAACCTATGCAGTAATCTGACCCAGACTATCTCAAATTAAATAAAAAATTAATTTAACATTCCATTAATTCTTTTACAAATAATAATTATCATGTTTTAAAAAATTATTCAATTCCATTGACATTTGTAAAGAAACATTAATTAAAATTCACCCATTATTAAAACTATAACGCAACAGATTCATTATACATGCCTATTTAATCTTTTGTCCAAATAATTATCAATTAATTCTAGATTTACATTTTTTAAAAATTCGTAATAATAATCCAAGAAAAACTAGCATAAAATATATGAAAGACTAACTAGAAAATTAGGATGCTAACCATTATCATGGTAATAAACATCAACATTTCTATGCGAATGATACCAATTAATTAATTGGTTTCATGTAATTAATGTTTTTAATTCTATTGACATATAAGGGGTTAATAATTTCAAATTTTTAAATTCACGTAATAAAAAAGAGATGAAATAAAACCCCGACCAGAAAAATGGTTAAAATATTCATTACATGAGAATGTACAAATGAGTCAAATACAAAAAACCTCTACCACATGAACTGTATCGACCTGAGGATGTCTTGCCATAACCATGCCATCAAAAAACCAATAATTGATTTATAAGTATGAAGATAAAGGTCCATAAAATGGAAAATAGGAATGAGAGTAAGAATATAAAAAAAATGCATGAATGATGGTATAAAATACATTGTGTAGAATATGATCATTATGGATCAAATGAGGGAATTAAGAAATAAATCCCCAAAAATGAATCCCTAAAATTTAGAAGATGTGGCTACGAGGCCTCCTACAACATGAGAGAGAGGCCTCATAGAGAGAGGGATTGAACTACATGACCAACTGAAATCTTTTAAAACATATAGATCATTAATTTACATAATATGTAATGTTATATCACATCATTTAATAATCAGCTAATGGTTTCAATGAAAAAAATACCTCAGCATTATTATATTATTTATTGTTTACATCCTTAATTTATTACAAAATTTGAATCCCACATTTACGCCGAGTAAAATTTTTTCACAGTGTGAAATAACCCTCCATCCAACTTCTAGAAACAGAACTATTCCAAACATTATTAGAGTATCCTATGAGAAAAATAGTTATTGAAAATGATCAAAGGTTGAATCCACATAGATTTGTTCCTCTAAACAATTACCAATATTCAATTTTAATCCAAGCCTAGGTCAATTGAAATTTGAATCACGTACCCCAAGATCTTTTATAGTAAATTTTCAAACCAGAATTAAACTAAATTGAAAAGAATAGACAACAACCTAATTGAATTGATATCCAAAAAGGTAAATGTAAGATCGAATTCAGATGGAGAAACATCCATAAAAACAATCATCTAATCCACTTCTAATTGTAGAAAAAATATCCCTCTTTATTGGGAAAGATATACAAGTGATAGAGAGATAAAGTGATTAATATTAGGATGAAATTAAATACCGATGGAGATATAATACATTAGACAGATCATTGATTCATCACGAATGAGGTTGGAGTATTAATGGAATCCACCTGGTAAATTCCTAAATCATTGGAAAGTATCTTTGTCCAAAATAGTGAATTTAGGGATAATAAATCAGGGCTTGGGGAGTTAATATTAATATTCAATAGAAATAAAATTGTTGTGCTAGATTTTATATGTTGGGGATCACGGTATTCCTAACCGTGAACCCTAACATTGTTCCTTGTCTTGGTGCTACGTGTTTTTTTCAATGAGGGTGTACAGTTTTGTTAGTTGTGTGCATTATTTTGGAAACCATGAAACAACTATGAATTTCAAGAAAACCATAATAAATAGAAAAAATTCAATAGAACCCACCTTATATAATAATTTACAAAATTATTAATAAAAATATGCTAAATGAGTACCTGAAAATGAGATCAATACAACCCTAGAATGGTCGAGATCCTACACCCATGGATTCAAAAATTATTTCAATTAATAATATAGTTATAACAACTAATATTTAATGGAACATAATAGTCAATAAGGAGAAATAAATATCCCAAAGTGTTTTTATAGACAATATTGAAGTGTAAATTTATTATCTACGATGAAATAGTAGCACTCGTTGATTCTATTGAATTAACACAATCCCACATTGACATTCAATCATTGTTTTTTATATAGTCTTCAGTCGATGGGATTTCATTTTTTAATACATTTTCATTTTGAATCATGTCCTCTAATTTAAGTCCTTCTGTTTTATATTTACATTATCATTTTTATATTTTTTGAAATTATAATGTGAAAAAATCATTGATACATGGAAGGATATATTATGTTTTAAATTGTCAAATATGTCCAGTTTGGTTCTTCAAAAAACACTACTAAAATATATCATTATCGAAAAATATAAATGTATCTATATATTTCCTTCTCCAAACATATATAAAATCAAAAACATTTGTGAACATATTTCCATTTTTTCAGGTAAAAATATATAGGCATGAAGTGGTAAATGTATTTTCGGTGAAACTACATTATATAAGAGATTAATTTTTTTTCTTGTAATGAATCTGTAACACCCCAAGATTTCATAGTGTGTTATTCAACAACTTGCACTACACGCAACACTGAGTTCAATTGAACCATGACTTACCAAAAAAAAAGCCATTAAAAGAGGTCATGAATAGTATTAACTAAATTTTAAACTTTATATAATCCTTATAATTTTAGAATCCATATTATGAGTTTCTTAGTCATAATGCAAGAACAGATTCATTTTCAGTATTGCACTTTTATCAACTTTTGATAGTGAAACCTTTTTAGATACTATATTTTAAACTCTTTGACTAAATGGGGACATCAAAAATTTAAAATGAAACATCCCAAGCTTCCACGGTACGCTTTCCTTTGAATAAAACAGTAGCGTGTGTTGTAGGAAACTTCGAGTTCTAACACACCGTAACCAATCAAACTAGATGTTATGAATAGTAATACCTACTTTTTGAAGTTATATATATTTTATATTTTAAAATGGACTTCATTTTTGGATTCGGAATATCAAATTTAGCCTAAGGTGAAATTTTGGTACTTTTCGGATAACTTTCATATTTTGATGAATAGTGAAAATTACTAAATTTTAATTAAAAACAACTTTTTTAATCAAAACAATTAATAGTGATAAATTATGAATTTGAGTGGTTTTAAAATATATTTAGAATATATTTTTACTATTTAATATAATGTTGGTCATTGGACATAATTTTACAATTAAACCGAACATAAACAAGTGTCAATCTTGTGATAGTTATTATCTCTTAAAAACACGCTTTTTGTTTTGACAGCGGGAATTAATTTTAAATTAATTTCTGCCACTTCTGTGTTTTGAATTTAGGAAAATGGATTCCATATTTGGAATCAGGATGTTCAAATTGTGTAAATAGGTAACTTTTTTTTTTAGACATTTTGAATAATTACTGCGGTAAATATTTTATTTACCATGGTTAAGGGTAAATCCGGTAAATAAGGGTTAAAAAATAATATTATAATAATACTAAATTACCCTAAAACGTGTCTTAAACCTATTGGTTGATACATGGTCGACCATGAGAATCTTTGGGTCTATTTTGGGACCCCATGGATCCACTTGTAAGTGATAATGACACTTTATTTTAATTTAGTTAAAATGAATACAAAAATGACACAAGCATATATCTTTTAGAACAACAATTGTTACATAGGGTTATATATGTTGGATTTTAGATTATAAATATTAATTGAAAAGCTAAAACGCTTTCCTACATAATTATATTTTATTTATAATTTTTAGACATTAAATAATTTATTTTATTTATGACACAATGATGATGCAGTAATTACTATAATAGTGAAAAATTAAAATAATTGATATTATAAATACCCAAACAAATATAATATGAAACTTTTAATGAATTAAACTAATTTTCTAGGATAATATGATATATTAGGATTGATTTAATTGACTTTGTTCGAAGTAATCAATCTGTTATGAGTTTCACAAAAATCAACTATTGAATAGTGTCAAAATTGACATAAAAGAGTTCTTAAAAAAAATATTATATTATTAATTGATATTAAATTCCCAAAAATCTAAGGTTCGGCCAAGAGACTTATATCAGAATAGGTTCATCATTAATGGACCACTTGGGGGTCTCTTGGATGTATATAGTAAGTTTATTAACCATATTATATAAAAATACAAAGAGACATTGTAAAAGTGAAACTAATTAACTTAGAGTTAATACTTAAAGATAAGGTTAATATAAGTACCCAAACCTGTCTAAATTCTATTGGTTGAGTGGTTTTAGACCTATACCCACCTTAGCCTTTGAATATTCAACTTTGGAGCCATTGGAAACCGAATATGAATTTATTATAAATTAATATTTCTAGCTTTTCCAAAGGTGCCCCTCACCCCTCTTATAAAAGGGAACTCCTCCTTCTCATTTCTTCACACCTTAAAAGCTTTTTGGTTCGGACAAACTCTGCCCAAATACTCTCCCAACATCCCTCACTACAACCTAGAGGCCTTAGTTTGATCATAAAGCCAACCTAAGGAGCCCTTTTGATCAAATCAAAAGGAAGAACCCGAAGAAGAGGTAATGATTTCACCACCCTTTTCTAAGTTCATTTCTTCTTCCACTTCTTCTTACTTTGTTCTTACCATTCTAAAATAATAACTCCAGTATCTCACATATACTGTGATGTTATTATAAGTATGGTACAACCATATTCAGTATTCTATCCACCCTTTGAATAACATGTCACCATACGTGCGTACGTACGGCTTACCGTCTCCACGTCGTGGTGTAATTGTTATTCAATATAATATTATTTGGATGGGTATAATAATGATGTGTAACTCATGTAAATAATAAATATAACATGTTAATGATTCTGTATATATTATATACCATTCATTGATATATTATTTTAATATCAAAAGAATGATATTGTCGCTCGTGCGTACGTACGGACTACCGTCTCCACGAACGCGATGAGATTCATTCTCCATCGTATCCATTCAAGTATAATTATCATTTGATGATTTAAAAATGATGTTGAAGGACTAGATATCATTCTGGATATGAATAAGATACAAAAACCATGGCTTATGTAACAAAACATATAAAAGAAAATGAGTAAGTTAACTCCCGAAACGACGATAATTCTAAGATATTATTAACAAATCAATGTTAAAAGATCATATATGATATCATATTATTATATATGATTCTTGTATAATTTAATAACAACTATTTCACCATTATACAGGAGGTTAACCTACCCCAACCAAGGAAAAGTACAAGGTAAGGGTTATTTCACAATCTCTTCATTATCTGAGGTTGTTTATACGTAATAATCTACTGGGATATCTTTATCATCCACATCCATGTTTCTTAGAAATGTATTTCAAAACATTTTTACTATTTACAAGAATATGGGTTAAAGTCATTTATACCTTTGTTTGACTTTTTATAAGAGGTTTATAAAGGAATCTTTCCGTCGTTTTCAAAACAAGGTCCTTTTTTAACCTTTTCGACAGAATTGAGGTAAGAATATTTTTTTTAACTTATACGGCGGGTGCGGTTATTTTACACCATTATAAAATCTTCAAAGATTTCCTTACAAGCTTATAAGAATATTTTCAAAGAAAATGTTTTATTTTATATGGATCTTAAATGATTTCAAAATAAAAGGAGATATTTCTTTAAAAAGAATTTTGAATTCATCTACGTCAACATCCTTTGATGGATTTTAAGATTATTTGAAGTTGATTTATTATGATACAAAACTTCTATATTGTATTGAAGGTTTTGTGATATGTTTGACTATGGATGTGCTATTTTTATACCATTCATAGTTTATGGTGAAATTATTGACATTTCGTATGCTAGTTTTAATACGAATGTTTATGTTATGTTTAAACCTTTTCATATGGGAATGCATTGGACTTAATAAGTGACGGGTGGAGCCCGCTATAGCTCCTCGATGCATCAGTAGGTCTCATGAGACAAACTAGTGTCTTGGCACAAGGCCTTGACAAAATCTTATTTGTAGTCTTGGCACGAGGCCTGGGCTATGTGGTTATGATAGTCTGGCATTATGCATTCCAACATTATGAAAGTGGTTATTGATTTTTTCATGTGATTATTCGATTAGTAGAATATCCATGTGAATAAGTAAATGGCATTATTTCATTTTATTTATGCCATACCATGTTGAAAGTTCATATTTAAAAGGCTTTTGTTTTAGTTATACATTTCCTTAAATGTTTATTCTTATTTATGAAAGTTTCCGCTATATTGTTATCCTTACTGGGCATTTGAGCTCACCCCTTTTCTATGTTTTATTTTTCCCAGGATGTGAAGAAGTAAGTTATGAATGACCTGAAGGGATTTTATGAGGGGTTAATAGTGTGGATTGTGGAAACATTATGTTGTTGTAGTAGTTTTTCATTTTATGATGTAATGTAAAATTTATGAATATATCTAGTGTTTCCAAGGCTACTAAACCAATCGGTCTTTCGAGATTTGATCTTTCTAGTGATCATGCCAATGTTATGTAATAATGCACCGACTCTGGGTAACTGGGGTCGGGGCGTTACAGTTGGTATCAGAGGAAGTTTAGTACAAACCTTGGAAGCTAGATTTAGATAAACTCTGATTAGAGCACGTAGACCTAAGATGAACTTTGAGGATTAGTATAGAAGAACCTCTAGAATTTTGGTATTGTAGAGATTTTGTGAGCTTTCCGAGCAATACATCCCTGTCTGGATACGAGCAGGTAGAGGCGGCTCTGGCACAGATGTACCTAGGGGTAAAACCCGAAAACACCGCTTTGAGCTAGACTCGAACGGGAACTGGTGCACGAGAACGGGCCTTGCTGCACTCTTGGTTACGACACTCCCGGGGGATATGCTTAGGATAACTCTCACTATCTTTACAAATCATTATAAAGGGTTTATGAGTATATACTTCCTCAAAGAAAACATTTTTATGATTATGGATTATATCCATAAATAGTTCAATTTATGTTAAGTGTTTTATAAGTATGGGATTATGTATTTTGATTCATAAACTGATCTAGTGTATGCCATTGTTTATAAATGGTGCCCAGTAGAAGGAATGAGAACTCCAGAAATTCACATGATCCAAAGATAAGGAAGGATCATATCTTTCATGGTCTTAAGCTAGAATTTATAAGAGAAATAGTCTCCCATGTATTATCATCATATGAAGAAATAATATCATGTGTTGATAAGATAAGTAAAGAGTTTACTGAGTCCTATGGCTTTGAAGGGAATCAAGAGAAGAAAAGGATGGAAGAGAGAAAGATGGATAAAGGGAAAAGGGAAAAGAAGAATTTTCCCATATGTGGTAACTGTGGAAAGAAACACCCTGGAACTTGCCTGAAAGGAATGGGAGTTTGTTATAAGTGTGGAGGAAAAGGGCACAAAGTACATGACTGCAGGGGTAAGAAAATGGTTTCAAATGTACAATGCTTCATTTGCAAGGAGTTTGGACACTACGCGAACCTATGTCCCCGTCATCAGACTATGACGCAAATGATGCTATTGGATAATAATCAAGTTATGATACTACCACAGATGAAGAGGAATGATTAGAGTTCTTATGTTGATTATGTCAATTGAGTGTTGTATCAAAAATGTACTTGTTATAATAATTATGGAGTATATAAGGATTGTACTGCAGTACTATTTCATTAAGGACTTAAGATGGTGTGGAACAAAGAAAAGTGACTCAGTAGCAGGTTAAATGTTTGGAAAATATATGGTTGAGAGAAAGATAAACCATAATATGGTTCAGATACCGAGGTGGTGATTTTAGAATAATACATGATTGATTTGGATAAATTATATTGGATATTATTGACTACCTTGAAGCTGATTAATGATTTGTATATTCCATCATTGTTGGGGTTTAAAACATTTTTGGATTAATGAAGTATATCCAGCATTATATATGGAATAAGGGAGCATTAATGTAATCAATAAGGAATATGGTAATACATGATGAAGGTATTCATATGCTATTACGGGGTAAAAAGGATCTACATTATGTTTACCTTCCTTATAAATGTTGGAATGTGAGTTTGGACAGAAGTATTTTGGATAGTTCTAGTTTGGATTATTTTGGATTGCCATAAAAGGACAACCCGGAGGTCGGGCGGCAACCCGTCGCGTCCGGCAAGGCTGCGAGACTTGAACCCACAACCGAAGGGCGACAAGGGTGTATCACCTACCACTGGCCCATGATATGTCCTGGATTAAATAATGTAGTTTTTATTAAAAGATCATGTAGATGAATTATAAATTCGTTTATTTTGGAACCCTATACGAATAGTGTAAATAGAATTTTTTTTTACATTCTATTATCTTTTAGAGTGAAAGATGAGTTTATGGTAGAAACTTATTAATGGATAAAACTCTGATTATAAAGTAAGTATATCTCCTTATGATCTTAGCCAATCTCATAAATAAATTCCTCAACATTAATAAAAGGAACTTAGAACAAAAATGTTTCCCTAGATGGTACCTTAAATCATCACTAATTTATGGCTTTGGGATTGTTGGCCTTTTCATAGCCATGTTCTCTACCACTCTCCATCAGATAATTGATGGTTAGATTTCTCTTCCATATCCATATTTTCCTACATGGAACCCTAGTATGTGTTATTTTCGGTAATCTTCATACTTTCCACTCTTTATTTTAAATAGAGGCCTCATTAATTCATTTTTCGATGTGGTATTTCAACTAAGATATTTTGAAATGTCAAAAATGTGTTATCCCAATACCCTATATTTTGTTGAACCGATGGTACTTCAAATCATCATAGATTGATGAGTTTAAGGACCTCAATTTTATACTTTTTTGTGATTGATGACCTCAATCACTACCTATAAATATTTACGTTTTTCCTCCAATTATATGTCTTTAATTGCCACCAATGTTCTCCTAATCAAGATCATAATTTGGTGGTGACCCTTTGATTTCTCTTTTCCTCATATTAAGACTAAATTTTAGTAACCCAATTTCCGATGTGGGTTTTCCCACAAATATATTTTCTACTTTCAACCTTTTATTTTTGAAGAACAATTTCAAATTGCGAGGACGCAATTTATTGAAGGAGGGGAGAATGTAACACCCCAAGATTTCATAGTGTGTTATTCAACAACTTGCACTACACGCAACACTGAGTTCAATTGAACCATGACTTACCAAAAAAAAATCCATTAAAAGAGGTCATGAATAGCATTAACTAAATTTTAAACTTTATATAATCCTTATAATTTTAGAATCCATATTATGAGTTTCTTAGTCATAATGCAAGAACAGATTCATTTTCAGTATTGCACTTTTATCAACTTTTGATAGTGAAACCTTTTTAGATACTATATTTTAAACTTTTTGACTAAATGGGGACTTCAAAAATTTAAAATGAAACATCCCAAGCTTCCACGGTACGTTTTCCTTTGAATAAAACAGTAGCGTGTGTTGTACGCAACTTCGAGTTCTAACACACCGTAACCAATCAAACTAGATGTTATGAATAGTAATACCTACTTTTTGAAGTTATATATATTTTATATTTTAAAATGGACTTCATTTTTGGATTCGGAATATCAAATTTAGCCTAAGGTGAAATTTTGGTACTTTTCGGATAACTTTCATATTTTGATGAATAGTGAAAATTACTAAATTTTAATTAAAAACAACTTTTTTAATCAAAACAATTAATAGTGATAAATTATGAATTTGAGTGGTTTTAAAATATATTTAGAATATATTTTTACTATTTAATATAATGTTGGTCATTGGACATAATTTTACAATTAAACCGAACATAAACAAGTGTCAATCTTTTGATAGTTATTATCTCTTAAAAACACGCTTTTTGTTTTGACAGCGGGAATTAATTTTAAATTAATTTCTGCCACTTCTGTGTTTTGAATTTAGGAAAATGGATTCCATATTTGGAATCAGGATGTTCAAATTGTGTAAATAGGTAACTTTTATTTTTAGACATTTTGAATAATTACTGCGGTAAATATTTTATTTACCATGGTTAAGGGTAAATCCGGTAAATAAGGGTTAAAAAATAATATTATAATAATACTAAATTACCCTAAAACGTGTCTTAAACCTATTGGTTGATACATGGTCGACCATGAGAATCTTTGGGTCTATTTTGGGACCCCATGGATCCACTTGTAAGTGATAATGACACTTTATTTTAATTTAGTTAAAATGAATACAAAAATGACACAAGCATATATCTTTTAGAACAACAATTGTTACATAGGGTTATATATGTTGGATTTTAGATTATAAATATTCATTGAAAAGATAAAAAGCTTTCCTACATAATTATATTTTATTTATAAATTTTAGACATTAAATAATTTATTTTATTTATGACACAATGATGATGCAGTAATTACTATAATAGTGAAAAATTAAAATAATTGATATTATAAATACCCAAAAAAATATAATATGAAACTTTTAATGAATTAAACTAATTTTCTAGGATAATATGATATATTAGGATTGATTTAATTGACTTTGTTCGAAGTAATCAATCTGTTATGAGTTTCACAAAAATCAACTATTGAATAGTGTCAAAATTGACATAAAAGAGTTCTTAAAACAAATATTATATTATTAATTGATATTAAATTCCCAAAAATCTAAGGTTCGGCCAAGAGACTTATATCAGAATAGGTTCATCATTAATGGACCACTTGGGGGTCTCTTGGATGTATATAGTAAGTTTATTAACCATATTATATAAAAATACAAAGAGACATTGTAAAAGTGAAACTAATTAACTTAGAGTTAATACTTAAAGATAAGGTTAATATAAGTACCAAAACCTATCTAAATTCTATTGGTTGAGTGGTTTTCGACATATACCCACCTTATCCTTTGAATATTCAACTTTGGAGCCATTGGAAACCGAATATGAATTTATTATAAATTAATATTTCTAGCTTTTCCAAAGGTGCCCCTCACCCCTCTTATAAAAGGGAACTCCTCCTTCTCATTTCTTCACACCTTCAAAGCTTTTTGGTTCGGCCAAACTCTGCTCAAATACTCTCCCAACATCCCTCACTACAACCTAGAGGCCTTAGTTTGATCATAAAGCCAACCTAAGGATCCCTTTTGATCAAATCAAAAGGAAGAACCCGAAGAAGAGGTAATGATTTCACCACCCTTTTCTAAGTTCATTTCTTCTTCCACTTCTTCTTACTTTGTTCTTACCATTCTAAAATAATAACTCCAGTATCTCACATATACTGTGATGTTATTATAAGTATGGTACAACCATATTCAGTATTCTATCCACCCTTTGAATAACATGTCACCATACGTGCGTACGTACGGCTTACCGTCTCCACGTCGTGGTGTAATTGTTATTCAATATAATATTATTTGGATGGGTATAATAATGATGTGTAACTCATGTAAATAATAAATATAACATGTTAATGATTCTGTATATATGATATACCATTCATTGATATATTATTTTAATATCAAAAGAATGATATTGTCGCTCGTGCGTACGTACGGACTACCGTCTCCACGAACGCGATGAGATTCATTCTCCATCGTATCCATTCAAGTATAATTATCATTTGATGATTTAAAAATGATTTTGAAGGACTAGATATCATTCTGGATATGAATAAGATACAAAAACCATGGCTTATGTAACAAAACATATAAAAGAAAATGAGTAAGTTAACTCCCGAAACGACGATAATTCTAAGATATTATTAACAAATCAATGTTAAAAGATCATATATGATATCATATTATTATATATGATTCTTGTATAATTTAATAACAACTATTTCACCATTATACAGGAGGTTAACCTACCCCAACCAAGGAAAAGTACAAGGTAAGGGTTATTTCACAATCTCTTCATTATCTGAGGTTGTTTATACGTAATAATCTACTGGGATATCTTTATCATCCACATCCATGTTTCTTAGAAATGTATTTCAAAACATTTTTACTATTTACAAGAATATGGGTTAAAGTCATTTATACCTTTGTTTGACTTTTTATAAGAGGTTTATAAAGGAATCTTTCCGTCGTTTTCAAAACAAGGTCCTTTTTTAACCTTTTCGACAGAATTGAGGTAAGAATATTTTTTTTAACTTATACGGCGGGTGCGGTTATTTTACACCATTATAAAATCTTCAAAGATTTCCTTACAAGCTTATAAGAATATTTTCAAAGAAAATGTTTTATTTTATATGGATCTTAAATGATTTCAAAATAAAAGGAGATATTTCTTTAAAAAGAATTTTGATTTCATCTACGTCAACATCCTTTGATGGATTTTAAGATTATTTGAAGTTGATTTATTATGATACAAAACTTCTATATTGTATTGAAGGTTTTGTGATATGTTTGACTATGGATGTGCTATTTTTATACCATTCATAGTTTATGGTGAAATTATTGACATTTCGTATGCTAGTTTTAATACGAATGTTTATGTTATGTTTAAACCTTTTCATATGGGAATGCATTGGACTTAATAAGTGACGGGTGGAGCCCGCTATAGCTCCTCGATGCATCGGTAGGTCTCATGAGACAAACTAGTGTCTTGGAACAAGGCCTTGACAAAATCTTATTTGTAGTCTTGGCACGAGGCCTGGGCTATGTGGTTATGATAGTCTGGCATTATGCATTCCAACATTATGAAAGTGGTTATTGATTTTTTCATGTGATTATTCGATTAGTAGAATATCCATGTGAATAAGTAAATGGCATTATTTCATTTTATTTATGCCATACCATGTTGAAAGTTCATATTTAAAAGGCTTTTGTTTTAGTTATACATTGCCTTAAATGTTTATTCTTATTTATGAAAGTTTCCACTATATTGTTATCCTTACTGGGCATTTGAGCTCACCCCTTTTCTATGTTTTATTTTTCCCAGGATGTGAAGAAGTAAGTTATGAATGACCTGAAGGGATTTTATGAGGGGTTAATAGTGTGGATTGTGGAAACATTATGTTGTTGTAGTAGTTTTTCATTTTATTATGTAATGTAAAATTTATGAATATATCTAGTGTTTCCAAGGCTACTAAACCAATCGGTCTTTCGAGATTTGATCTTTCTAGTGATCATGCCAATGTTATGTAATAATGCACCGACTCTGGGTAACTGGGGTCGGGGCGTTACAGTTGGTATCAGAGGAAGTTTAGTACAAACCTTGGAAGCTAGATTTAGATAAACTCTGATTAGAGCACGTAGACCTAAGATGAACTTTGAGGATTAGTATAGAAGAACCTCTAGAATTTTGGTATTGTAGAGATTTTGTGAGTTTTCCGAGCAATACATCCCTGTCTGGATACGAGCAGGTAGAGGCGGCTCTGGCACAGATGTACCTAGGGGTAAAACCCGAAAACACCGCTTTGAGCTAGACTCGAACGGGAACTGGTGCACGAGAACGGGCCTTGCTGCACTCTTGGTTACGACACTCCCGGGGGATATGCTTAGGATAACTCTCACTATCTTTACAAATCATTATGAAGGGTTTATGAGTATATACTTCCTCAAAGAAAACATTTTTATGATTATGGATTATATCCATAAATAGTTCAATTTATGTTAAGTGTTTTATAAGTATGGGATTATGTATTTTGATTCATAAACTGATCTAGTGTATGCCATTGTTTATAAATGGTGCCCAGTAGAAGGAATGAGAACTCCAGAAATTCACATGATCCAAAGATAAGGAAGGATCATATCTTTCATGGTCTTAAGCTAGAATTTATAAGAGAAATAGTCTCCCATGTATTATCATCATATGAAGAAATAATATCATGTGTTGATAAGATAAGTAAAGAGTTTACTGAGTCCTATGGCTTTGAAGGGAATCAAGAGAAGAAAAGGATGGAAGAGAGAAAGATGGATAAAGGGAAAAGGGAAAAGAAGAATTTTCCCATATGTGGTAACTGTGGAAAGAAACACCCTGGAACTTGCCTGAAAGGAATGGGAGTTTGTTATAAGTGTGGAGGAAAAGGGCACAAAGTACATGACTGCAGGGGTAAGAAAATGGTTTCAAATGTACAATGCTTCATTTGCAAGGAGTTTGGACACTACGCGAACCTATGTCCCGGTCATCAGACTATGACGCAAATGATGCTATTGGATAATAATCAAGTTATGATACTACCACAGATGAAGAGGAATGATTAGAGTTCTTATGTTGATTATGTCAATTGAGTGTTGTATCAACAATGTACTTGTTATAATAATTATGGAGTATATAAGGATTGTACTGCAGTACTATTTCATTAAGGACTTAAGATGGTGTGGAACAAAGAAAAGTGACTCAGTAGCAGGTTAAATGTTTGGAAAATATATGGTTGAGAGAAAGATAAACCATAATATGGTTCAGATACCGAGGTGGTGATTTTAGAATAATACATGATTGATTTGGATAAATTATATTGGATATTATTGACTACCTTGAAGCTGATTAATGATTTGTATATTCCATCATTGTTGGGGTTTAAAACATTTTTGGATTAATGAAGTATATCCAGCATTATATATGGAATAAGGGAGCATTAATGTAATCAATAAGGAATATAGTAATACATGATGAAGGTATTCATATGCTATTACGGGGTAAAAAGGATCTACATTATGTTTACCTTCCTTATAAATGTTGGACTGTGAGTTTGGACAGAAGTATTTTGGATAGTTCTAGTTTGGATTATTTTGGATTGCCATAAAAGGACAACCCGGAGGTCGGGCGGCAACCCGTCGCGTCCGGCAAGGCTGCGAGACTTGAACCCACAACCGAAGGGCGACAAGGGTGTATCACCTACCACTGGCCCATGATATGTCCTGGATTAAATAATGTAGTTTTTATTAAAAGATCATGTAGATGAATTATAAATTCGTTTATTTTGGAACCCTATACGAATAGTGTAAATAGAATTTTTTTTTACATTCTATTATCTTTTAGAGTGAAAGATGAGTTTATGGTAGAAACTTATTAATGGATAAAACTCTGATTATAAAGTAAGTATATCTCCTTATGATCTTAGCCAATCTCATAAATAAATTCCTCAACATTAATAAAAGGAACTTAGAACAAAAATGTTTCCCTAGATGGTACCTTAAATCATCACTAATTTATGGCTTTGGGATTGTTGGCCTTTTCATAGCCATGTTCTCTACCACTCTCCATCAGATAATTGATGGTTAGATTTCTCTTCCATATCCATATTTTCCTACATGGAACCCTAGTATGTGTTATTTTCGGTAATCTTCATACTTTCCACTCTTTATTTTAAATAGAGGCCTCATTAATTCATTTTTCGATGTGGTATTTCAACTAAGATATTTTGAAATGTCAAAAATGTGTTATCCCAATACCCTATATTTTGTTGAACCGATGGTACTTCAAATCATCATAGATTGATGAGTTTAAGGACCTCAATTTTATACTTTTTTGTGATTGATGACCTCAATCACTACCTATAAATATTTACGTTTTTCCTCCAATTATATGTCTTTAATTGCCACCAATGTTCTCCTAATCAAGATCATAATTTGGTGGTGACCCTTTGATTTCTCTTTTCCTCATATTAAGACTAAATTTTAGTAACCCAATTTCCGATGTGGGTTTTCCCACAAATATATTTTCTACTTTCAACCTTTTATTTTTGAAGAACAATTTCAAATTGCGAGGACGCAATTTATTGAAGGAGGGGAGAATGTAACACCCCAAGATTTCATAGTGTGTTATTCAACAACTTGCACTACACGCAACACTGAGTTCAATTGAACCATGACTTACCAAAAAAAAAGCCATTAAAAGAGGTCATGAATAGTATTAACTAAATTTTAAACTTTATATAATCCTTATAATTTTAGAATCCATATTATGAGTTTCTTAGTCATAATGCAAGAACAGATTCATTTTCAGTATTGCACTTTTATCAACTTTTGATAGTGAAACCTTTTTAGATACTATATTTTAAACTTTTTGACTAAATGGGGACTTCAAAAATTTAAAATGAAACATCCCAAGCTTCCACGGTACGTTTTCCTTTGAATAAAACAGTAGCGTGTGTTGTACGCAACTTCGAGTTCTAACACACCGTAACCAATCAAACTAGATGTTATGAATAGTAATACCTACTTTTTGAAGTTATATATATTTTATATTTTAAAATGGACTTCATTTTTGGATTCGGAATATCAAATTTAGCCTAAGGTGAAATTTTGGTACTTTTCGGATAACTTTCATATTTTGGTGAATAGTGAAAATTACTAAATTTTAATTAAAAACAACTTTTTTAATCAAAACAATTAATAGTGATAAATTATGAATTTGAGTGGTTTTAAAATATATTTAGAATATATTTTTACTATTTAATATAATGTTGGTCATTGGACATAATTTTACAATTAAACCGAACATAAACAAGTGTCAATCTTTTGATAGTTATTATCTCTTAAAAACACGCTTTTTGTTTTGACAGCGGGAATTAATTTTAAATTAATTTCTGCCACTTCTGTGTTTTGAATTTAGGAAAATGGATTCCATATTTGGAATCAGGATGTTCAAATTGTGTAAATAGGTAACTTTTATTTTTATACATTTTGAATAATTACTGCGGTAAATATTTTATTTACCATGGTTAAGGGTAAATCCGGTAAATAAGGGTTAAAAAATAATATTATAATAATACTAAATTACCCTAAAACGTGTCTTAAACCTATTGGTTGATACATGGTCGACCATGAGAATCTTTGGGTCTATTTTGGGACCCCATGGATCCACTTGTAAGTGATAATGACACTTTATTTTAATTTAGTTAAAATGAATACAAAAATGACACAAGCATATATCTTTTAGAACAACAATTGTTACATAGGGTTATATATGTTGGATTTTAGATTATAAATATTCATTGAAAAGATAAAAAGCTTTCCTACATAATTATATTTTATTTATAAATTTTAGACATTAAATAATTTATTTTATTTATGACACAATGATGATGCAGTAATTACTATAATAGTGAAAAATTAAAATAATTGATATTATAAATACCCAAAAAAATATAATATGAAACTTTTAATGAATTAAACTAATTTTCTAGGATAATATGATATATTAGGATTGATTTAATTGACTTTGTTCGAAGTAATCAATCTGTTATGAGTTTCACAAAAATCAACTATTGAATAGTGTCAAAATTGACATAAAAGAGTTCTTAAAACAAATATTATATTATTAATTGATATTAAATTCCCAAAAATCTAAGGTTCGGCCAAGAGACTTATATCAGAATAGGTTCATCATTAATGGACCACTTGGGGGTCTCTTGGATGTATATAGTAAGTTTATTAACCATATTATATAAAAATACAAAGAGACATTGTAAAAGTGAAACTAATTAACTTAGAGTTAATACTTAAAGATAAGGTTAATATAAGTACCAAAACCTGTCTAAATTCTATTGGTTGAGTGGTTTTAGACATATACCCACCTTATCCTTTGAATATTCAACTTTGGAGCCATTGGAAACCGAATATGAATTTATTATAAATTAATATTTCTAGCTTTTCCAAAGGTGCCCCTCACCCCTCTTATAAAAGGGAACTCCTCCTTCTCATTTCTTCACACCTTCAAAGCTTTTTGGTTCGGCCAAACTCTGCTCAAATACTCTCCCAACATCCCTCACTACAACCTAGAGGCCTTAGTTTGATCATAAAGCCAACCTAAGGAGCCCTTTTGATCAAATCAAAAGGAAGAACCCGAAGAAGAGGTAATGATTTCACCACCCTTTTCTAAGTTCATTTCTTCTTCCACTTCTTCTTCCTTTGTTCTTACCATTCTAAAATAATAACTCCAGTATCTCACATATACTGTGATGTTATTATAAGTATGGTACAACCATATTCAGTATTCTATCCACCCTTTGAATAACATGTCACCATACGTGCGTACGTACGGCTTACCGTCTCCACGTCGTGGTGTAATTGTTATTCAATATAATATTATTTGGATGGGTATAATAATGATGTGTAACTCATGTAAATAATAAATATAACATGTTAATGATTCTGTATATATGATATACCATTCATTGATATATTATTTTAATATCAAAAGAATGATATTGTCGCTCGTGCGTACGTACGGACTACCGTCTCCACGAACGCGATGAGATTCATTCTCCATCGTATCCATTCAAGTATAATTATCATTTGATGATTTAAAAATGATGTTGAAGGACTAGATATCATTCTGGATATGAATAAGATACAAAAACCATGGCTTATGTAACAAAACATATAAAAGAAAATGAGTAAGTTAACTCCCGAAACGACGATAATTCTAAGATATTATTAACAAATCAATGTTAAAAGATCATATATGATATCATATTATTATATATGATTCTTGTATAATTTAATAACAACTATTTCACCATTATACAGGAGGTTAACCTACCCCAACCAAGGAAAAGTACAAGGTAAGGGTTATTTCACAATCTCTTCATTATCTGAGGTTGTTTATACGTAATAATCTACTGGGATATCTTTATCATCCACATCCATGTTTCTTAGAAATGTATTTCAAAACATTTTTACTATTTACAAGAATATGGGTTAAAGTCATTTATACCTTTGTTTGACTTTTTATAAGAGGTTTATAAAGGAATCTTTCCGTCGTTTTCAAAACAAGGTCCTTTTTTAACCTTTTCGACAGAATTGAGGTAAGAATATTTTTTTTAACTTATACGGCGGGTGCGGTTATTTTACGCCGTTATTAAATCTTCAAAGATTTCCTTACAAGCTTATAAGAATATTTTCAAAGAAAATGTTTTATTTTATATGGATCTTAAATGATTTCAAAATAAAAGGAGATATTTCTTTAAAAAGAATTTTGATTTCATCTACGTCAACATCCTTTGATGGATTTTAAGATTATTTGAAGTTGATTTATTATGATACAAAACTTCTATATTGTATTGAAGGTTTTGTGATATGTTTGACTATGGATGTGCTATTTTTATACCATTCATAGTTTATGGTGAAATTATTGACATTTCGTATGCTAGTTTTAATACGAATGTTTATGTTATGTTTAAACCTTTTCATATGGGAATGCATTGGACTTAATAAGTGACGGGTGGAGCCCGCTATAGCTCCTCGATGCATCGGTAGGTCTCATGAGACAAACTAGTGTCTTGGCACAAGGCCTTGACAAAATCTTATTTGTAGTCTTGGCACGAGGCCTGGGCTATGTGGTTATGATAGTCTGGCATTATGCATTCCAACATTATGAAAGTGGTTATTGATTTTTTCATGTGATAATTCGATTAGTAGAATATCCATGTGAATAAGTAAATGACATTATTTCATTTTATTTATGCCATACCATGTTGAAAGTTCATATTTAAAAGGCTTTTGTTTTAGTTATACATTGCCTTAAATGTTTATTCTTATTTATGAAAGTTTCCGCTATATTGTTATCCTTACTGGGCATTTGAGCTCACCCCTTTTCTATGTTTTATTTTTCCCAGGATGTGAAGAAGTAAGTTATGAATGACCTGAAGGGATTTTATGAGGGGTTAATAGTGTGGATTGTGGAAACATTATGTTGTTGTAGTAGTTTTTCATTTTATGATGTAATGTAAAATTTATGAATATATCTAGTGTTTCCAAGGCTACTAAACCAATCAGTCTTTCGAGATTTGATCTTTCTAGTGATCATGCTAATGTTATGTAATAATGCACCGACTCTGGGTAACTGGGGTCGGGGCGTTACAGAATCTCATCATGATTCATGAACTCTGTCATTATGGTATTTATTTTCATTAAGAATATAATTTTTAATGTTCACAAATTTATTTATGGGTAATAACTTATATAAGATGATGATAAACTTGTTTTTAATAGAAAGTTCCATAAAACATATGTATTAAATTCCATTACCATTATCTCTCTTGGTTCATAGGAAAATATTATGTGTTAAAAAATATGATCTTACTTATATATGAAATAAATTCCATTTTAAATTTATTATGATGTAAAAATTTGTCACACATTATCAAATATATTAGATATTAGTAATTATTTTCTACTTTTTAACAAATGATGATCAATGTATATTTCTATATTCGTCGTACATTATGCAAAATGTTTATAAAAAACTATTTACTAGTTTCCATTGTGAATATATTTGGAGTCATCTAAAAAAAATAAAGTCGTTATTTAAAATAATATTAATCATATAAAAAATTTATCTGTATTGATCATTTAAAAAGTTTTACATACTTCTCATTCAAAAACATTTATGAATATCAAATTATTTACATGTCTTAAAAGCTTTATATGATAATATAATTAACTATATTTACACTTTCTATATAAAAATATTTTTTTTCATTTATCAAAAAAATACCATTAATTATATGTTATGTAATCATGTAACCTCATGGGGTAATTTACAATCGTTTTCTTATAATGAACATCATATAAATATCTGAAAGGAAAACATATAAATTAATTTTTTAAATTTTTTTTGGTTTAACATTGTGTACCATAATTCCTTCAAAATCAAATCATTACCATTTCTAATATTCCTAGGTAATTTTCAAATAGTTAAACAATTGTATCCCAATTCTATAAAACCAAATTCAATTCAAAAAGGATTATCATTATATAGTTGTTTTGATGTCATCTTATGTAAAACAATTTGGACCTTCCATAACTAAAACATCAATGACATGATGTAGTCTCACAAATACCCATGAAAATTTAAATTTTAGAAAATAATATAATTATTAAATCATTATATAGAAAAATTCAAATCATTCTCATCCAAAAGAAAATTTTCCTATTATAACAATAATTTCTTAATCCATAATAATTGTTAAAATTCTGCCACATTACTTACCCACACATAAATATAATATATAATTATCATACATATTATTCTTATCTATATCCTAGGTAGTGTAATCATAATAAAATAGGAACTCAACTTCTCATTAAGATAAAGTGTGCAGTGTAACATGTCCTAAATATATACGGAAGAAAAAATATGTAAAAGATAAAAAATAATAAAATATTATATAAAACTAATATACATGAAAGGGGAATTTATCTATGAAGCAAATAGAAATGTAAATTATGAAATTGATAAAAATAATTAATTTCATAATGATATAATTTATTATGTTATACGTCATAATAATTTAATCAAGGCCTAGTGCAATGACATAATAAATAATTGTGGTGGAATAAACCAAATACCCATGATAGTTTTTCACACAAGAACTACCAATGAAAAAATGGGTTATATAATTTTGGGCCCCACATGTCACAGAATAAGACCAATTCATTCATTATATATATGAAATAATTTTCATTTATTACATAGTAAACATGCATCAATAATAATAATTCATATTGAAAAAATAAAAAATGAAATGCGAAAATTTACATAATATTTAATCAACCTTTCATACTAGTCAATATTCACTTTTATATAAGTATCATATATATATATATATATTTAATTTTCTCCTAATTAATAAATGATCAATACTTATAAGTAAACACATGAATATTATTTATATTAAATTGGGATTCCATAGTGTATAGTGTAATTAGTATATAGTTTAGTCAATACTATAAATAATATAGAATTCATAAATGATAATAATTTAATATATACATGAACATGAATATCAATTTATTTTAAATAGATGTTATGAAAATACATACATGTATTTTAGAAAATAGAGGTTATAATGGAATTATAATGATATAAAATATTTTTTCTTAATATATTTATATAAAGGATGTTTTAAGTCACTTCAAAAATAATTTTTTATTATTTTTAAACATGATTCTTAAATAATTATATTTTAAATTAAATTTATAAAAATATAATATTGAAATTAAACGTTAATTATGTAATAAAATGTGTATTAGAAGATATATGTTTATAAAAATGGAGGGAAATAAAATCTATAAAATTTTAAGAAACTATTATCATTTTATTTTTAAAAATTAATGAAGAAATTGATTTATATATTAAATTATAAAACCATAAATACATGGAAAATAATCTATGACCTGAAAAAGGGATGAGATGATGAGAAAATTAATTAATTTTCAAAATGTTTAAATAGATATTCTTCTAGAAATACTAAAAAACCAAAAAGGACTCTTTCAGAAAAAATTAAAAATATCATTTTAAACCATTAAATATAAATAGATGTTAATAGAATTGAAATTTAGAAGAAAAAAAATTTGTATATAAAACAAAATTCTTTAAACTGATTACGTCTTATGGATTTGGATTAAATATTTCTTTTTATAAATTGATAAATAAGTTCATAATTTCAAATAAACAACTATTAGAACGATTTGATTACCAGATAGAAGGAAATTTAAATAACAATTTTAAACCCCATAAAATGTATAGTATAATAAAATAGATTAAATTTATTATTGAAAGGTAATATAATGACTCAAAAAAGATTCCTTCCTATGAAATCGTAATTAAAATTTGTATTAGTACCCAATCCCTGGAAAATTTGGTAATATTTTAATGTAAGGAAACATAAAATATAAATGAAAAAATGATTCAATGATTTTAATAATTATTTGATAAGTAATAAATGATGTAATTATGTATACAAAATTTAAATACACATATAACTAGTGTAAAAACATAAAAATGTACTTAGATATCCTTATTAATATCATATATTCATCACTTAAATGAAAAATAAGTAATATAACCCCATGAAACAATATTTATTTATGAACCCCTTACCTCATGTCTTGAAATTCCTTTTACATCAACAAAGTTTTTAAATAAAAATATCATTATTATATACATGATTTAGAACCAATTTCATGTTTATTACCTTATTATTATTCCCAATTATTTTTTCTTTTTTTTACGATTTCAGTATAGTTCACATCAATCATTTTGGGATCATTTTTGTTTTGTAAACTCTTATAAGGTAACGTTAATTTCTAACGGCCAATTATCATATAAAAATGGAGTCCTGAATGTTATATGTTCTCTTAATAATATCAATAACATTCTATAATATTTCAATTTAATGGGACATCATATTGGTATCATCCCAAAAACCTTCCTCCAAATATTATTTTTTTATGTTTAATTTGATATTTTTTGTTAAAATGTATAATATACAATTAAAAATTCATTATAATAAAATTTATTAAATATTAATGTTGTATTAAATATTTTATAAAATTAATAATTAAAAAAATTTAGAGAGTTAAATTCATGAAAATGTATTCATCCATATTGGTTTCATAAAACCACAACTATTTGTGATATTTATTAAATGTTTTAAAAATAACGGTAACATCAAATATATTTTATTTTGAAGAATGAAAATAGAAAACGAAAATGTACTGATTTAAAATTATATTTTCAATCATTACATACATTCATGAAAATGTATATGAATATTTTTAATGAAAAAAATAAATTTTAAAACCCATGTTCTAATATAATAACAAAGTATGGTGGATAGATAATTGAGAGTTATCATTTCATACTCCACATTTATTTGAAAAAATATTCTGAATTAGAATATAAAATTGATCCATTATAATCAAATAACTGATAGTTTTAAATGGAATCATGATATTGAATTACAATTGAGATTGCTGAAATAGGCTTTGAATCCTTTACCTCGATCATTGAAACACCACCTATTAATTGGGCATAAGGCCTTTTGTAAATAAATAACATGAATAAAATCACAAAATCAAACAATACCCAGCATTTCACATATCTTATGGGCATTCATAATCCACATGGGCTGATGAATACCACTCAGGCATCGAACAAAAACTAGAAAAAACTAATTTTCCCAACATGAATCAATAACAGGGAATATATATATATAATTAGATCATAGTATATTGAATATATATATATATATATATTCCAGAAAAGAATGAAAATAGTAAAATCCCAGGTAAAAAAATAGAAGAACAATCTCCAGAATCATGTTCAACCATAAGGACTACAAAAATTGAAAAAATAATTATTTCATGTGATAGGCTAAGGAAACCTTGACAGTCACACCACTAACTACACATACAAATGTGACAAAAAAAAACTATTACATCACTACGATGCATTTACTTTCCATGTTTCAAAATACATGAAAAACACTATGAACCACTATAGAAATGTCCATGTTGTGATCATACATGATCAGTACGATCCCAACCCATGATTTACTTAACAAGCCTCAATACAAAAATTTCAAGAGAACTCATTAGAAAAATAGAATTATAAGTATTAATGTAGTTTTATCCAAATTATTAAAATAATTTCTCATTTTTACAACGTTTCCACAACAAAGGATGGTATATAATTTTCAAGAACAATTTCTGTTACCATTTTTTGAAGTAAATAACATGCATATCAAAAACAAAAAAATTATAAATCCATTAAATTGTAAATCCTGTTATAGAACAGAATATATCAGGATAACATACTTATTGTAAAAAAATGACTAGTGGATATAAAAACACTAGAACACAAGTCTACAACACAAAGAAACACTCCATGCGGGAACTGAAAAACTATTCCAAACAATTCCCTAGTACCAAAGGCCTAGAGGAGCAGAGAAAAATCCAAGGTTAAAATACTGTGATAGTAACATGTATAATAGACCTAAGATAATCATTCAACCAACCTAGTCCAGGATTCCCATGTGCTGCAGTTAATAAATAATTTTATATATTTCTAAATAACATATCTCCAATTATACCAAAAATCAGAGAAAATCATACTTTTATCAGAAATCCATTTATACACACATATCAATCATGAAAATTAGTTTATAAATCAATTTATAAAACATGGGTATTAAAATTTATCTAATTCCATATAGAGATCAAACCACCCAACAAAAAAACCAGTTACACACACACAACCATAAAGGATTCTCAAATAAAAGGATCACAACAACAAAAACAACAACAACTACGGCTCTAGAAAAAATCTAAAAAATTTGAAATCATCTCATTTAATGAAAAAGTTGGAAAATAAGATGTAATGACACATATATCATGAACACAGACCCATTTCACCAGATAGAACCAAGGAAATAGTCCATAGAAGTATATCACACCTCAAAACTAGAATAATATCAAAGGAATATATACAATGGATTAATGGATATAACAATACAAAAAAAATGTCTCTATTCTCAAAGAAATGACGAAGCAGAATGGTCTAATTTCCAGAATAAACAAGAACCAAAAGAAAAAATTATTCAATTCCAAATAGTTGAATCTATATTGAATAGTGACTCAAAACACAATATGATAATCCATCTATATCAATATATAAGAGAGTTTTGGGAGAGTGAAGTGAAAAAAATCACCCGAGAATCACACTAATAGATTACCTCTCAAAATCATAATGACATTTAACTCAATTACATAATTAGTAATCCATAATGATAATGTACATATAAAAATACATAACCCATTTAATTAAAAATAATTTGTTATTATTACACATGTGTAACCATTATATGGATTTTAAATCATTAATGCTAAAAACATTGTTCACAACATGTGTCTGGGAAGTGATGTATTGAGACTAGTCAAATAATAGCATCTTTTGGCTGATAAGTCCATTATGTAGACTACTTATGCAAGGCTGCCGAAGGTCATGTGCTGCATATTCAGGAAATAGAACTCTCAGAAATTGTACATTTTGTGATAAGGAGTCAAGAAAAGGTTTATGAAGATCTGAAAATATTTAAGGTTAGGATTGTGGCACACATAAAAATGGGTATTGACCAATGTATGTAGAGATACACAGATCAATTCTAACCATAATCATGTTGTGGTTGGGTCCTGAATTGAAATGTTGGACTTCACTACGTATCCTATAAGGATGAGAATCAGTCCATACATAGTTCTTGAAATACATTTTAACGTCATGTGGGACGAATGTGTGAGAGATCTTAGTATAGTGACATAGAGCTCGGACCATAACAATGAATACACAGTGTCCGTTTTGATAGGAACTTTTCATCCAGGGGACTGAAAGTGGAATTTTTGGTTAGGGCCAATGACATGGGGATGAATTCTAGGGATACTAGAACATTCTTATGTATCCCATTATGATAGGAATCAATCCCACGAAGTTCTAGAAATACCCTCTGTACAGATTTGGTTCGTACAAGTAAAGGGTGAAAGGGGACTTTAGTGCAATGATGGTTTGACCCATGATAAATGGTTCAAGCAATGTCGTGTATGCACATAGTCTTTATAATAATCATTATTGGAGATCAATGTAAAGAAAGTTTTCCTCTCAGGTGAGGGTATCAATGAATGTTGTAGTTTACTGTCGTACAGGACAAAAGTGCTATACAGTTTAACGTCATATAGCAAGGAAAAAGGTGAACCAA
Organism: Viscum album; assembly: GCA_963277665.1. Lineage (NCBI taxonomy): Eukaryota > Viridiplantae > Streptophyta > Magnoliopsida > Santalales > Viscaceae > Viscum > Viscum album. The sequence goes on along the minus strand of OY728161.1, from coordinate 602,565,775 downwards.
TGTAATGATTTTGATTCTGTTGGTGGCTTCAAGAATCAACATCATATGAGATGGAGGTGATCCAATGTGATGATATTGGTTCTGGGATTGAACCTTAGGAGGTATCCAACATACCCATCCTCGAAGGCAAGGATCAAAGTCCGTATAGAACAATTAATGAATGAATTAGTGATCATGTTGTTCCTGGGGACAACGACCTAAAAAATGGTGTTGGGACTTACAAATGGTTAGAAGCCCAGAGAGGGTGTTATGGTTGAAGTTTACACTAAGCTCACGTGATTCATACTCGGTGTGAGAAACAAGAGGTAGCAACAACCTTAACGATGCACAGTTTAATGTCATGTAGAACGTATTAATGGAATATGCAGTTTAAAGACTTACAGTGAGGATTATTGGTACTGCAAAGTTTAGATTCATGTAGGAGGGACAAAATACAGTTTAATGTCATGTAGGACGTATTCAAGGACATAGTTTAACATCATGTTGGAAAAAATGTCTGATGTACAGTTTAGCGTCCTTTAGCTAAGACGATGGGGACAATACATCTTAACGTCATGTTGACTTAAATGGGGACTATTCCGGTTAATGTCATATAGTAAGGACAAAAGAGTACATTGTTTAATGTCATGATGGATGTATTAGTTACTTTTTCACAGTTTAACATCATGTTGGATGATAGTGTGAATAGTTTATAGTCATATACATGGACAGGCGATGGTGTAGTTTAATATCTTACTGGACATAAGGAACTATGAATTTTAAAGTATTTAATCAAGGAAAACACAGTTTAACATCATCTTGGATGATAGAAATGTAAATAGTTTATGTTCATATACATGGGCCGACGATGGTGCAGTTTAACATCTTACTGAACATAAGGGACTATGCAGTTTAATGACTTGCAACAAGGAAAACACAATTTAACGTCTTATTGGATGATAGAAATTCAAATAATATAAGGTCATATTCATGGACCATGGATGGTGTATTTTGTGTTTATAGAAAATACTTCATCAGAAATGTGGCATTGGTTGGAGTAGTGACAGGTTCTCCATCCATTGAGATTAAAAAATATGCTCCTTTGGAGTAGACCTTATGTATTGAATAAGGTCCTTCCCATTTTGGCTTAAGCTTGGAAGGTTTCTTTCCTGATATCATTAGAATTATGAGAACCAATACCAATTCTCCCAGAATGAATGAACGATGATGAACTTTTTTGTTGAAAGCTCGTGATATCCAATTCTGATAGACATCAAAGTGGTACAGGGTGCAAAATATTTTCTCATCTAACCATTTCAATTCATCCAATCACTTTGAGATTGTTCATCTGTAGATGACTGATCACAAATGGCTACACTGAGTGAAGGTAATTGAACCTCAATGGGCAAGACTTATTCCATTCCATATACCAATGAATATGGAGTTGACCTCATTGCAGTGCAGGTGGTGGTCTGATAAGCCAATAAAGCATGAAAAGTTTGTCAATCCATGACTTATTATCTTTATCCAATATATTTTGAATTATTTTTGAAAGATTCCTGTTGAAGTATTCTATCTGGCCATTGGCCGCTGCATGATACCGAGGTGAATGACTGGATTTGATGTTGTATTCTTTATACAACTTCATAAACATGAATAAACAGAAGTTGGTTCCATTGTCCATTAATATTGTATGAGGGACACCAAATCTGGTAATGATGTTAGACTTGATAATGCTAACAATGCATTTAGAACTATCTTCCTTGAGAGGTATTTCCTCTTCCCATTTGGAAAAGAAGTCAGTAACTGTAAGAATATACTTAAACTGCTTGGTTGTAGTTGAAGGGTAAGTTCCCACCACATCCATTCCCCATGTGTAAAATGGAAACGAGTATTTAGCTATATGAAGCAACTTTGGGGGCTGATGAATGAAGTTGGAATGTACATGGAATGAATGACACTTCTTCATGAAATCAACACAATCTTGTATCATTGAAGGCCAATAGTATCCAAGCCTTAGAATTTGATCAGATAGTCTATGTACAGATTGGTGGGCACCACAGACTCCTGCATGCACATCTTTCTTGACATCCATTGTCTCTAAACCATCAATGCCTCTGAAGAGAACTCCATCAAAAACCACGATTGTAGATAATTTTCACTAGGTGATATGGGCTATCATAAAGAGTGAAATTAACCAAACGTCGCCAGATTTATTATTTCCCAGCTCTATTAGGTGGAAGTTTCCCTTTTTTAAGGTATTCCTTGATAGGTGTCATCCATCCTGTAGTATGAACATATGGTTCGGGAATGAGACTAATTTCATTGATTTCCTCTATTATACTTTGAACATAAGTTGAAATTGTATGACAGTGGGCAATACTGATGCTTGTCTTGTCCCGATTTGGATCTTCCAGAGTTGTGGCTATATTACCTAGTGCACCATCTTGAGAATTTTGTGACCACGTGACATAAGAATATGTCAAATTCATAGGAAATTCCACCAATAACTCTCTGATGTAATCATACAAATGGATTATCTCTTCTTTTTTGATAGCATAATCCCCATCGACTTGTTTGTTTACCAGGTCTGAATCACCTTTCACCTTTAAGTGATTCACTTGTGCTTGAAGCACCAACTCCAATCCAACAATAAGATCATGGTATTCTGCTTCATTATTTGTCCCGCCTGCCAATAATGAGAAGGAATAGGGTAGCACTGCCTTTTCTGGAGAAATGAGTATAACTCCTAACCTAACATTGTTGAATTTAGGATTTTCCATTTTCCTTTCTGTTGGAATTCTGGAAGCGCCATCAAATTAAATTTCCCATGTTTGAATACTATCTTGAATAAAGAAGACTTCCTCACTAGAAAGTTCAATATCTAAAGATTTATCTTCTACAGAAGTGTGTTCATAGGTTGGGTGTGTTCTTCTAGAAGGTTGTTTGAATCCTTGATGTTCTTCTGGAAAACCCAAATAATTAGTATCAACATCAGGATCAAGACCTGGTATCTCTGTATATATCCAAGAAAATATATCCCAATTTTACATTAAAAATGAAATATCTATCTCATGCACATCAAGAGTCAAGGCCACACTAATTAAAGTGGGGAGTGGATCTTCTTTTGTACCCAGATTTATTTCTCTGAGTTCATCCACGGTGGTAGAGATACCCTCTTAAAATTCTGGAAGAGCATCCCTGAGATATTCTTCTTCTTTTCAACATGTGTTATTTCTTCTGGTTCTACTTGCATAGTAGATGATGAATCCGAGTTTCCATGATTATAACAGATGTTAAAATTTGAACATCTTGAAGAATAAGATTCCATTTCCGACCTGATTGATGATTAAGGGTCTTCCTTGGGTAATAAAGAGGAGATAATAGATTTATAATCAACATCATCATTCAACTATGACATCTCTATAACTTCTTCTGGACTGGTGGGCGAAGTATAGACTATTTGAATTTCAGTAGATGAAATGTAGACATCCCCATATGAACTTTCATCATTGCTTGGTGAATCACCAATTTCTCCCATGCTTTCTGGATTGATTTCTATAATTGACATTATGGAAGTTTCTATAACAATATTTTGATTTGGGTCTATCATGTCAATTTGACTGATAGGAAACACAAAATCTATACTCACATGTGTAAATGGATTTGTTGAAATCTTTTACAAACCATTTAGAGAATTAACATTGGTTATATACCTTGTTGTGGATTTCTCCTTTCCCTTCATGTTGTAGAATTCTGCCTCAATATATTGAGTTCACATGTCTTGAACGGGGACTTTTCACCATAAAATATACCAATTTGACCATCAAAACAATATTTGAGACATTGATGGTATGATGTAGGGATAGCCGCATGTTGATGTAGCCAGGGTCTTCCAAGGAAGATGTTGAAGGCTGAGTCTTGATCAAAAACCATGAAATATGAATTGGATACAATATCTACAAACTAATTTATGAGTGTAATAACGCCCAGTGGTTCTTTTTCATTTTTATCATATCCTTGTAACATCATATTAGAAGGAGATAAATCAGATTCTGTGAGGCCCAATCAATGACTTGTACGAATGAGGATGAGGTTGACTCTTGAAACATTATCAATAAAAACTCTTCAGATGTCTACACCATTGACCCTTCCAGATAAGTACAACAGTCTAATATGTCCATGAACGACATCATCTTCATCTTCATCTGTGAATGATATCACTGCATGTCATTCGGCAGGATTATTCTCTACATCGTAGACTTCAGCTGTAGTAATTTTAGTTTCAAACTCCTGAGGACATGACAAAGCCTCAATGAGTTTAACCCAAAGATCCTTTTATATATTCATGGAATCTAGAATTGATAACGTGGTTGGTAAATGGGCCAGGGGTTTCAATACATCATACTTTTGATCCAAAGGTCTGAGCTTCCCAACAGGAACATGTCCTTTAGATGGTGCCTTAGAAGTTGATCATTTGGAAGTTGATGCATCTTGTATCGGGGTATGAGTTTTTAATAATCATGTATTTAGATGATTAGGCTGATTAGGTCTATTTACTTGCTGAGAGGAAGAAGTATTAACATCCAACCGATCTTCCAGAATAATTGTGCTAGGATAGTGTATGTTATTGGTGGAAGAATTGGCTTGTTCTTGTTGAGCATGTTGAAGGGCTCGGCCATGAGTTTCTGCCGCATACACAGTTCTAGTAGGGATAGAATTGGAATAGTGTCCTCTGAAAGATCCACAAATTCCCTTGTACCCTGAGCCTTTGGAACTCCCTCTGATTCTTCTGTTTGATACAGGGAAACTAGGCTCATCGAACTCGAAACTGTGATTGAAATAAGGATCTGTTAAGTTAATCATATTAACAGAACCAAAGATTAACTCTTTATTTGATGAAGGCTCTGTCTGACTAGCCAATTTAGGTTGTGGCATTTGGTGGGACAGTGCCCGTGGCATTGAAGTTGATGGAATAAAATTTTCTAGAGTCAACGAAAAATTGGGCTTTGATACGACTTCATCTTCTTCTGATTTTTACTCTTTCTTTGAATTATGCCAATTCATTGAGGATTTTCTCTCTGATGAAGAGGTTTTTGCTGTGGAATTCATAGCTGAAGACACAATTGGTTTCATTAATTTCATTTTCAAAATGGAAAGATTTTGGTTGATCATTTTTCTAACAATCCAATCATCATATTTCCACGCATTTTTTCATTTGACTTCATGCCACTCTCCTTCTTCCTCTGGATTTGTAGTAGTAACACATGCTACCTAAGCCAAAGAACATTTCAATTTGACTTTCCCTGAGTCGACCATTTTTTTGCAAGATGTCCTTGAAGACAAAACACTCTAGAATGGGATGCCCCAACATCTGATGTAATGGGAAATAGTTGATACGGTCTTCATCTCCTTCTTTGTTCAACCATTTGGGCTTTGACAATTGAACCAAATTATTTTCCAGAGCTGAAATGATGTTTCCATGAACTTGTTCATTTTGGAAAGTGTAATCATTTCTCTTCAAATCCTCAAATTCTTTTCGTCTTTGATCTCATTGATCATATTGATGAAACGACCTTTTTTGTTGACGGTCATGAGGCAGAAACCTTCGTGAAGATGATGGTTTTGAAGTAGAAGCGGGTATATGTGCTTGTTTAAGGATAACTATAGCATTATCTGATCTACCCATTCTCCTTCCTGGAGGTGATGGAATTACATGAGTTTTTTTCCTTATTTTTCATAAGATAATCTTCAATCTATTGAGTGATTGATGTAAGGTCTCGAAACCCTCCTATGTATTTCACAGGGATCAATGGAGTACGTAATTCGTCACGCAAATTTTCCACACATATTGACAACAATTGTTCTTGAGGTAGTGCTGTGCTCAAGGAATATGTTAATCCCTTCCCACAAGTAATGAAATTTTAAACCCTTTCTTTCTCCCTTTGCTTACAGTTTGTGAGATAAAAATAGTTTCCTTTGGAAAAGTTGAACTGCACAAAAGAAGAAATCGTTGATGGATATCTTCTCATCTGGTAAAGGACCGAGATTGCAATGTATTATTCCAGAAAAAGCAGGACCTTTTAATGACTGTAAAAAACACCTGAGCTTAACTACTTCCTGTTGCTAAGGGGTTCCCATCATACGATCGAAATGAGAAACAAAATGTGTGAACTTTTGCTCTGGGTCTCCCGAACTATTAATGATTGGAAATGTGGTACATGAAAAAATTGATGGGGGAGAAATTCCATCAACCCATTCAGGGTAAGATCTCTTTTCTGGTTGAATTTCAGGACACTTTCACACCATAGATTCCAACCAAGCTGTTAATGACTCAATTGTAGTTATTAAATTTTGAGAAACATCTGGTTGGGCATAGACCTGAATAGGTGTAATGACTGGAGCTTTGACAGATGTGGTGGCTGGTTCTACAACTGATGGCAGCACTATCGATTGTTGTTGCACTTGACCCATAAGATTAGACCAATGAGGGTGTAATGATAAAAGAGGATATTCTTGATCCATCTCAGTAGCCGCAACAAATTCCCTTGTCTGACTGACTCCAGCATGCTTAGGAGGAAGACTACCCAGAAGTAATTCTGTATTCAACATCCTAAATTCCTTCATTTCTTCCCCCTGTTGTGAAAATCTTTTCTCTAGTGAGACCTATTAGCCTTCTCCTGATGAAGGGTATGTAACCTGATTCTTTCCATTCCCCTTGTTGGATCCCTTTCAGAGAGGGGGAAGTGTGTTACTTGATTGAAGACCCAGATTCTGTGTAAGCCTTTGATTTCGTGTACACACACCTTCTTCATTTGTGTCTGTGCATACAACTTCATGAGCAGGAACCTCTTCATCTGATCCCTCTGAGTGAGCCTCATCTGTTGGATAAGTAACAACATAATTAATGACATTAATTGATGTGTAATTCATTTCAAACCTTCTATCGGAATTTATGTGATAATGTCTTCATCTATGTCCCGGATGAGACATTGCCTTTTGTCAATTTGATCCCTCAGGATCTTTTTGAAGAACCATAATTTGGATGAAATCTCCTAATAATTTGGATCCTGTTTCCACTTGGGGATTCATACCGAATTGAGAGAAGACTGACTTTCTCTTTGGAAGAGATTGAGGATTTGAAAATTTCCCCAGTCTGGGGGACTGGGGCTATTCCTTCACAACTCCTCGAATCCTATTTGTTGATTCTGGTGGATGGGTTAAAAGAGTCCCTACTCTATCAAGCTGGGGTGGTTCTTGACATGCTATATCTGAGTCTTTCTTAAAAACTCTCTTGATCATGCATACTTTAGTATGGAAATTTACTGGATGCATCAACCAGCATCCACTTTTATTACTCAGCTCAAAAGACCATTGGATGATTTCTGACACTTTTGTCACTTGATGACATGCTTGCTCCAAAAGAGAGGCCTGTTAAATATTCTCATTTTATTAATGCAGGAGTAATTCAACAAATTTTTCTCCATATTCATGATTTGGAGATTAACTATTTGAGGCATGTTCTTGAGAGAGCCTTTGATTACAAACAAAGCCAATTGGCTGTGGCCCGCCATTGCAATAACATTGCATTAGACCATTTTCGGCGGGCTTTGCTGACTGGAGATCACCAAGAAATGCAGTGCTCCCTAAACACCCCATCCCCTGATATGAATACCAGATGGGACATTGGAAATTTACCAGCACAATATTCTTAGTGTGCCAAGGCATGAATGCAGAAGGGCTCTCTACTACTTTTCAGCCTTCGAATATCGAGAAACTGAGAGAGAAGCCAAGTCAATTTGGCATTGTAACCCTTCTATTACCTTGACATGATTTTCATATTCATCATAAGATGATATTTTCTTTTTCAATTGACAACGCGTATTCCATATGTTGTGAGGAATATCATTAATTCCATCTTCTGTCAATATCTTTGGAATGTCATAATAAGAGTTAGCCAGAGGCCAAAACATGAATGGAACTTCACCTTTTTCTAGTTGTTTTCTCATATTCAGTACATCCTCTTTATCATTTTATGAAGATTATTATACCTGATTAGACCAGAGATAGTGCTTCTTTGTCACTTCATCGGATTCAACGTAATTGTTAGACAATTCACTGATCAAATTAGAAGATGAACAAACCAAGGTTGGATCAGCGAATGACCTACACCCCAGGATATCTTCTGATTGAGAATGTTTTTCACCTGCTAGTCGTAAAGTATCAGACATGACTGGCTTCACATTTGCACGTTCCTTAATATGGGAGGGATTTCACATCACTACATTGCCCATTGGTGCATTTTCTAGGAAATGTGAATTACTACTGTGGAGAGAACATTCGCAGCTAAATTCATCATCATGGGGATGACCACCATGGTGGGTTATAGAAAAAGATGAAACTTTTTTCTCCTTGGCCTTCTAGCCACACAGAGGGTTCTTGTTTATCTCATTTGAAGACAAAACTTTGAGATCGACTGAACTTTAATGATGCAAGACTTCATGAGGAAGTGTCTGATGAAGACCTTCTGAATTAATTTTCCCACTATTGGGAACTGAGAGAGTATAATCTTGAGTTGCAATAGATAATAGTCTACGTGTATTAAGAACTACATCATCATGTAAGGCCTTATTATATATTGGCCCTTGATTTCATGATAGTGTTGGGTGGGTCTTCTTCTTAGATGCCTTCTAACTCAATTTAGGAACCACTTGGTGATGAATGTGGTCATTATGGGCAGGTGTATGTGCCTGCTCAGGATTAATGATCTGGTTAGGCTGATTATCTCCACTCAAATCAGGTGTATGTTACTGAATTGGTTGTTCGAATGATATGGGGGAGTACTCCCCACAACCCTCTTGGACTGGAATAGAGGTGTGTGTCTATTTTGGAGGGAACTGTTGATGAGTCACTCAACTGGTATGGATAGATTTATGTTTCTTTCCCTAAGATGCTACTGATGCTGTAATAATATCCTAGCAGGCATCCAGAATATGAGCAGGTATTTACTTATACTCCTTCACCATTAACAGAATATGCTTGGTTACATCAGCTACCAGAATTGGGATATATGTCCATTCTCTGCTTGGAGTTGGTGTATGTGCCTTATCATGTCCTCTTTTTCCTGTCAGTGAATTCAAACAGTACTCAAGTGTTGGGGAAGAGAGTTGAGTCTGCCTCTTGTTTTTCGTTGTAGCTTTCCGATGGACTTCTCAGAGTGCTACCAAATGATACTATTGGTCGGCTTGATAAATACTAGCAGGTGTTTGTTCCTTCGGATTGTACTCCGCTGAACATGGATGACGAGCTTCCTTCAATACTGACAGACGAGGCTGTTGGCAGTATTGATGAGTGTAAGCAGTTGTATGTGCCTTTTTACGAGTTGTCAACACATTGGGTTGGCGGGCTCCATTGTATGTAGTTATATGATCCTACTGACAAGATGATAATTTATAAACAGGTGTATGTTCTTGTCTATAGTACATCTCTAGAATTTCCAGGAGGTAATGGGGAGTTGCTGCCAGATGAGTCTACTGGAAAACGAAATTAAAACGGATGGGTGTGTGTGCCCGCTCATTGCATGCCACCAAGTTAGGTTGGCAGACTTCTCCGGAGATGGAAGAGATGAGAACCTGTTCACTGTTGACCGGATTTCGCCTATGTCGTTTTTTCTTGCTTGCATGGGACCGAGGAACCTATTCCGAATGGCTGAAGACGATACCCTCATCATGTTGAGGGTGCACTGTCACACGAGTCTTGTGGCGATTGTTGATGGGAGCCCTTGGGAAGGAGTCCTGAATCCTTGAATTAAGGACCCGAGGGACCGGCTCATTCACCTCCCCAGAATATGGGAGTTAATGGTGATTGCGTTCTGGGGATAACGACCCGAAACGGTTGGAGACGGTGGTTGGAACCACCTTTTTCTTGATCGCTGGTCGTCACTATCCGGGCGACCCGGGTGAATTATTGATTTGGAGGGCTTGTCGAGCGGCCTCTATAGTCAAAATAGTACTGTTTTGACGGTACACCAGAACTAGCACATTTGATACGTAGCGTTGAAGACGCTGAGTAGGTGATGTCATCCTCAGAGTATATGATGATCTAGTTAGAGTAGCATCAGTGGAATTTATAGCAGAAGTATTGATAGCAGAAGAATTCATGAGTGTGAACTTAAGAGAAGCCATTTCTGTAACGCAGAAGATCATGGAAAAGAGTGCCTGTTGGATATAATAGACTTATTCAAGATATGTCTGACCACTAAATATTTTGGATAAGTATATATGTTATTGATTGTCTTTTTGGCCCTCTCATTGAGTTTAAATAGGGGACTATCAATAAGTATAACATCATTTTAACATGGTTAAGGATTCACGTCAGGTTCACCATTTTTTTCCTCTAGAATTGGGGATGACCTCATTGATTTATGGTTCAAATATTCCAAGTGGTTTCTAATGGGTTTGTTCATAGAACCGTAAACATCCAATGATTCTATATCCATTTGTACCTACTTTTCAAAGGTAGGTGCTTATTATTTATAGACCATTGAGACTTAAGAATTTGCATTGGTCGAGAGGACGGGAGGTCAGACTCATCACACATTTTGAGGGAAATTATTGTCTACTCTGGGACTGTCTTTATAGATTTATGTTTTGTTAGTGAATCCTTATTAAATTACCAAGTATTAAATGATATTTCATTTAGAGATGACAATCAATGATTATTATGTAGGAGATTTAGAAAATCTTTTATATGTATTTGAGGTTTTTCACCGATAGAGAATCATCTGTATTTTTTTAGAGATTCTTAGTTGATGGTATCATTCGACATATTATATAGAAATATCTTTGTCATTATGATGACCATACTTGTTTTAAATCCATTCATTGTGGCAGTTGAAGTTTATTGTCATTCAAAAGGACATGGATTATTTCAGAGTTAGGATCGTACCCACAGATGGGCTACCTATGTATCCATTATTTAGAAAAGGAATCAGAACCCATTTAGTTCGAGTAAAGAAGTGTGATGTTTATGCATGATTGATGGCACAAATAAAGATTACATAATTACTTTTACACTCTAAGCTCACTTGATTCATGATCGGTGTGAGAAACAAGAGGTATTGGTAAAACCAAATGATTGTGCCACGAAATATGCAATCATGAGATATAATGTGGGGATTATGTATGTATGACTGCCCAGATAGATGAAGATTAGGATTTACTTCATGGATGAAACCCGAGAACATGGCCCATAATGGTATATGTGCTTTATGGAGATTTGGATACATAACTTAGGACTTAATCCTGAGAAGGATTCCCAAATTAGAAGGGATATATGATTGGGTTTTATTCCTGAGAAGCAAGTCCAATTAACAAGAAATTAAGACTAGTTAAGATAAATTATGACTGAATATTATTCATGAGACGAAGGCCCATGTTAAAGGACTTGAGAACCGAGGCTTATTCCTGAGGAGGATGCCTAGATTAATGGACTTGGGGCTTGCTCTTGAGGTGGATGCCCATATTTGGGAAATTATGATCGGGGCATACTCATGAAAAGGAGGCCTAGGTTAGGGGAGATGAGAACTGAGGATTACTCTTGAAAAGGAATCCCAAGTTAAGGGAATTATGGTCGGTGCTTACTCCTGAGGAGGATGCCCATATTTGGGAACATGGTGCATTCTCTTAAGGAGGATGCCCAGATTTGGGGACTTGGGGATTACTATTAAGGAGGATGCCAAGATTAAGAGAACTTGGACTGGGGCATACTCTTGAAAAGGAGGCCCAGATTAAGGATCCTCTCATCTTAATGGATGATGTTGAATAAATGAAATCTCCCACCATAATAATATAAAGATATGTAAATCACTAGGTTTTAAGTGATGTTCCACATCATTACATTAAGATAAGGAATCCAACAAGGGAGCCATGCCAAACGAAATGTCTTTAAAGAGGGGATTGAAGGATGAATCGTGAATAAGAGAGGTGGATAGGCATAAGAGTGGTAAATAGGCAGGAGGGGAAACCAAAAAGAGAGAGCCATGCAAGTCCTGAGTGGGTGCGCATGTACTGGTCGCACAAGTGTACCTGTGTGACACATGGGTACTTGCGCGACGGTCAACCCTTAGGGTAATACTGGTCCAGACATGGCTCATGCCCTTAGTACTATCCCTAGAGGGTTCCAGAAGAGTGGAACACAAGTTCTATTGAAGGGGTAAGGTGGCGTGCAAGTGTGGCCATTTACCTTAAGGTCTGGCCACTTAGGCGCGCAAGTGTTGATGAGTTTCAACACTTAGGCATAATTCCCCTCTTTAGATCTTCCGTTATAGGTAAGAAATTACCTTAGAAGTGTTCGGATGCTTCGAGAAGATACCAGGGCACGGAGAGCTCAAATCTGAGTTTCTGGAATTTTTCATCCTCAAAAAGGGGGCCCACCGGGGGTATTTATATGCTGCTGAAGTCCCTGAGCGAGAATCAAAGAGGGCGCACAAGTCACCAGTGGGACCGCTGTGTGGCACACAAGTATACTTGCGCGACCTTGGTGGAACATGCACGACCCAAGTGAAAATGATTTTTTGTTCATGCCTTCATCAATTTTTTGATGTTTCATTAAAGGATGAATCACTCTGGGTTCATGGTATTACCATTTTCATTTGTTTAGACTCTTTGATGGAAATAATCATCAACAAAACCAAATAAAGATCATAGTGATGATACGTTTTTTATATAACATACATTAAAATAGACACTACCTTTTTCATTCTAAAATGAAGTAAAAACATTATGTAAAAATATGAAAAATTATTCCTATAAAAATAAATTATGTGAAATTAAAAAGAGAGATGAAAATACATTTTTTAATCATTTATATTAATATAAAAATATCTGTAATGTAATTTTAAGAATATGGAGATGGAAGCAAATTTTGAAATGTTATAGATGGTTTTAATGTTCAGTGAATCTTTATATCTCACATGTTCCCAGTGAAATCCATTTGTTATGGGTATATATGGCCAATATTGATCCTATTATTGATTCCATTCTTCCCATGAAGAAGTATTCATATTCTGTTATTTTTTTAAGAATTCGTCGATTCATTCACAAAAAATTCTGTATGAATATGAGATGATGAATAATGGATCTTATGATTTTAAAAAATATGAGAATATTGAAATGGATGGAGACCAGATATTGTATCACGAACAATTCATGGATTCCTTTTCTATATTCCATCATGAATATAATTTTATGTATCCACCTTATGTAATAATTACAATACAACGATATACTTTCATTGGTTAAAGAGAAATATTCAGTCATCTTGTAAAGAATAACTGAGTATAATCCCTCAATTGTTTATGTATAGATTTCAAAATAGGGATTCAATTTTGAGATTCATGATATCCTAGAAAAGATACAAAATAAATTTCTTTGTGTTCGATGGGTTGAATATTTCATGAATCATTAGGGGATTTTTCTTTATGATTGTTCCTTCATTAGTTATTAAAATTTGATATTGGGGAATGGTTCTTATCCCTCTCAAACATGTTTTATTATTGAATAAAATAATGTTATCTCAATTTAAATCTATTAACCCTTTTAAATTTTAATAATCAATCATGGATATGATTATTCTTAATTTGGTATCTATGGAATAATAATTTTTTTTGGGAAGACCCTCTATTATTACTATTATTATTAAATTTGACGATGAAACTGAATAGGTGAGGTTCCTATAATATGTTATAATTCATGTAAATGTTTACATTAATTCTACTCTTATTAATATGGTAGTTATTATAGATAGGGAATTCAATTTTGAGATGAATATAGAGATTGAAAATGAACCAGGGTTCTGTCACAAATGCTTTAATAATGGAAATATTGTTGATAAATGACACAAAGTATTATGTTGTACCGTATATAAAATTATTTGGCATGAAAATAATATGTGAAATATAAAATCGGTATCTATAGGACATAATAATGACAAGGAAGTCATTTATTTTTAAGTAACCCTACGTACAGTGTAAAATTTTCTCTTCGTATGGATCACATAGTTATTTGTACTTGGTGTTGTAAACATTCAGTTGATAGTGTTGATACATTAATCATGCATCATGATGTGAATATTAATAATCCTATTTATTTTAGTCTTGAAGATTATTACATGTAATGTAACCTAGAAAGGATTTCATTGTTGGAATCCAATGTCGATGTTGGACAAATTCCTGTTGGATGCAATGTTGATGGATGTGAGGAAAGTGGAATTTTGAAAAATAAATAAATGTATATTTATTCTGTGAATATTTAAATACCAATAGATTTACATATCATTCATAGAAATTTTTTTATTTCAATTCTACAATGACGTATAAGAGTTTTCATTTTCCCTCATTCCACTAGTTTGACATTCAACATAATGTGGATTATCAAGAAGCTTTTTCGGTTACTATTTTCCATGAAAATCCATGTATATGTTCTGTTACTGCTGATGCAACATTATCTTTAGGTTCAATTTCTATTCATAATAGTTTTATTACATGCTATCATAAATGGTCAGGTAGATGTGGATTTCAAAATATTCCACATTTTATTATTTTTTTGAAAATGGTGCTTCCTCTTATAATCATGTTGATGAACTACATGTTATCAAAGATGATGGTTTGAGGTTATGTAATTTTGATCGTAGATAGAGAGAATGATCCATAATGAATGATTTTATTCATTATAATTGCCATTAATTAAGGGAAACACAGATTCTTTTTTGCAATTCATGTGGGACGACTTATTGTGGACGAGGTAGAAGAGGATATTAATGATGGGTTTCAGGCTATGGTTTCTGATTGTACCTTTTGTGTGTTTTTATTATTTTTATGTATCACCTTTGTTATTTTTTATTTTAATGTGTTATTATTTTATGGTTGTTTTACTATATGTAATCTTTTTCTTATTTTTTATATATTTGTCTTTCCATTAAAAAGGAAATTTTTTTTCATAATAATTATTGAAAATATTTAAAATGCGGTATTGAGTGAAGGTTTCCCATACATTGAGTCTAAATGGTGAAATATGTAATTTATATTCTAATATAATAAACATTATTAATTAAGTAAATATTTAATTACTTTATTCAAAGTCATTATTCAATTTATTTTATTTAAAACCATTTTTTGTACAATTACATACTCATTAAAGTTTGCATCAAGTGTTCTGATGATATTTTACTCATGTGTTCAAAAAAGTATTTGGTAAGATTATCATGGTCAATATTGTAATGATTCCATAATCTATATAAAAACATTCATTGAAAAATTATATTTTTTATATATGTGATACATTTAGAAACAACCATTTAACAAGGAATTGAAAAAAGAACTATGTTACAATCATGGAGACGATATGCGATATGTTGGCATGGGTAATTTATCAGTTTATCAACGAACTCGGTGGAAATAAGGTATGTATTATTTTATTTTTTAATAATAATTTTTATATAATAAATATAATAATTATCATTTAAATATTCTTATATATATTATCTACATTATAAGGTCACGAAAAAACAATCACATTGCCTCGTGGAGGTTAAAATTCAATCATGTGCACAAATAATGTTATCATTTCACAATTAATGGAAATGTAACAATAATAAATGATATTTTAAATTAATAAATTTATAATTATGTCCAAAATATATATTATATAAATTATATAAAACATTATAACCATCAATGAGATGTGGTGATGGAAAAACATTTCATGGAATTTTGATGTGGTATTCCACTGTTCAAGAGAATGATTGTTTGATTTCCCATTTGATGTGATTAGAGAATGACATAGATTATTCCATTGAAAAAATTTCATACTAGTATACATATGATACTAATATTAATATTTAATCATTGCAGAATATTATTTTATTGAGTTATAATAAGCAGTAAATTTCAAGAGGCCAGGTTTGATGATTACCTCTTCTTTGGTACAATTCATTTGGGTCCCTTCTTAAAGATCCTTAAAATGGTATTTTAAGACAAAAATAACCAATACATATTGCATAGGGAAATTAATAAGATATTTTTTTCATTCTATTGTTGATATATATGGAATAATTTTGCTTAATGTAAATAGATAAGGGATGTCCTTTTATAAAAGAGGAAAGAGACACACATAGAATTACAGAAAATATTTCAATTAATTTTATGTCATTATTTTTATGAATGATTTCACATAACAATGAATTTGAGTATAAAGAGTATATGGACTTATTATCATAATTAAATGATTTTTAGGATGTTTTTTGTTTGATTTTAAAATTTACATTTTTGTTTAACCCCTCTCAAAAACAATTTTAACTATAATTAAGATAACAAAATTTTCATGATTAAAGGGTTATATTTTTTATTATAATATGGAACTAATTTCATAAATTAGAATGGGATGAATTTATAACCCAATTTTTTTGAATTTTTCAACATTAAATATATTTATTATTTATAAATAATTTATGAAAATATTTTTTGGCATAAAGTATCATTATTTCTATTATTGGCACTATTTATTTAATATGAAATTAAAAATATCACGATAGTAATGAAATTTGAATATAAACTGGTCAAAAATAAAGAATATATTTAATTAATAAAAAAATCATGGAAATATATAAATCATCTTTAAAATATTACTTTTACAGTTTTTATGTTCATTTGTTATATTTTTCTTGTACTAACAATACCATGTGTTGACATTACGTAGAATGTTTAGGAATTTAATTCATCACAAAAATATATGATTTTTTTTAAAATCAATTTTTTATCATTATGATCAAAATAAAAAATTATATTCATTCATATAATATTATTATCTATATATGAACATAAAAAATAGACTAAAAATCAGAGAGAGACATTTTTGTATTTTGATAACATAAAATAATATAAAACTCATTATGAGGGACAAATAAACCAAAATTTAAATATATTAGTATTTGGGAATTGTGTCATCATATTATTACCATACTGTTAAATAAATTATTTTTTTGGGTTTATTTTGTGTTTTTAAAATTATGGTTATGCCCATGTTATAACCACTTTACCCTTACCGATGTGATAATATTTAGCACATTTAATATTCATAATGACAAAATATACAAGGGATTTTTTTAAAATATTTTGTACTCATAATTAAAAATATGAAATAATTTTTTCATATTTAAATTTTATGATGTTGAAATAATTAATTTAATGTTAATACAAAAAATTAAATGATTTTGTTTCTTTAAAAAAGGATTTGAGGCCTAAAAATGTACATATTAAAAAAGTTTGAATGAAGATGATAAAAAAGTAATTTAATATATTATATAAAACAAAATACTACATATTACTCTTTGAGATCAAAATAAAATCAAAATGGGACTTTGAAATTTCATTATCTAATAAAAAATGACAATTTACAAAAATCAATATTTTGTACAATTCACTGAAAAATTAATATTTTCATTAAAATTAAAAAAAATTCACCTTACGATAATTTTTACATTATGAATTAAAAATTGGTTTTTTTTCAAATTAAAATTATAAAACTTTTTGAAATAAACATTTAAATAAAACCATAAGAGATTAAAATAATTTAAACTAAATATTTTTTAATTATTGAATTACATAACTTTCATATAATGAATATAAATATATAATACTTATGTAATTAAGATTTATAAGATCTGAAATTTATTATTATTAAATAATTTTTTCAAAAAAATCAAGAGACCTAATTTTTTTTCTCACCATTAGGATCACTAAAATGTTGTTTTTCAGGGTGAGTATCATCATATAAAATAGAATTGAGATTCTACACCCTTTGTAAAAGAAATTAATTATAATTTTGTTGCTCTATATTAAACAAAACACATATAAGTATAATTCATTATATATTTAAAAACCATCGTGATATCAAGATACCCATTTATAGCATTATATTTTTCATTATTGGTTGAAGTGTTTTTCCACTATTTATTGTACAAATTCATACCCTAGGGTCATCACTTACAAATAGAACATCATCGGCAGTAGGTCTAGCATAAATTTATTATTATATACTGAGGAAATTATTTTTCTCTAATGAATTTTTATTCAATTATTCATAATCATTATTTTTAAAATGAAAAAATCAATAATTTTTATTTTTAGGATCACATGTATAGGAAAATTATGAACTACAAGTGATTCCATTATGGAGGGATCATCCTTATATACAACCTTACAAAAATTTTATTTTACGTATCCAAATTCATTAAATTTTAATGAAATCATATTCTCAAACCATCTATATTGGAGAACATCATATGATATTTCATATTCAAAGACTCAAGTTTTTTCAAAATCTTAAAAATATGATATATTCATATAAATTGGATTTATGTTATTAACACACAATGAATGCATAAATTCCACAAAATCCAAGAATATTATATTTTTTTACTATAATATAATTATAATTTTATATTATATATTTTGTATTTTGTATTTATATTTTTATTATAATATAATATATGTACACATGGTCCTTTATCTAACCATAATTTTTTTTCAACATGAGTATATAGGATCTATGAAAAAAAATTCATAAATTATAGTAAGAAAAAATTAATAAATTATAAATTATGTATATATAATATAAAAACATAATCAATTTTTATAATAAAATTCATAATAATGTTATTATAATAATGAATTTTTGATGAAACCTCTTTATTATTATATATACATGTTATTATGTTACAAATATGATATGAATAATGTCATTACATCACATCCTAATATCCATCGAACATTGATGCACATGTCATAGTGAGATTTTCAAATACCAATAACATCCATATCATATATGTATTTATAACATAATTCAATATATTATTACATAATATACATCTAAGCAATACATCAATATTAATAGAAACTATTTTTCATTTATAATTTTAAGATATTTATGAAGTTCATTTTATATACCCAGGACCATAATGTCTAATATTTCTTTAACAAAAAACCCTTTAACTGAACTATAATATAAAAAATAATTGTTATAATATTTTATCTAGTTTAAATAGTATAATAAAAACCAAATTTTCAATTTTTTAAATTTAATAATTTTTACATCATTGATGGATATTTATTTAATTTTAAATTGTAATGTCCTTACGTTGGCCCTGCAAAATCTAGGATGTGTCGGTTGTGGTACATGACCTCATGTGCACCTCCCCACATTCCAATTTCTACCAATTTGTGGCCATATTCTATAACCAATATTTGGAAGACTATACTGTTGATATCACAAGATATGAAATCTTTAATAGAGATAATAATAATATACAACCACGTAAGTGAATGTAATTGAAATTAACATCTAACCATCAATATCATATATACACCAACATTCTATGACACATTCCCCCAAAATAGATATATGTATATCCATTATATTGATCACATATTAGGTCGTTAAACTATAAAAATATACTAGAATAAATTTTAATTTGAGACATAAATTAAAAAAACCCATCCAACAACTCTATATTTTCACTAAGCTTATTCAGTTAGTAAAACATGATCACATGCACAACCAGTTATGTTTTTGAAAAATGTGTGATTATTCACACATGTCATGGTACTCATGAAGGTTGTTAACATGAAACATTGTATGAAACCACCAATAGGTATCCTCAAATATGACACAAGATGAAGTTTTTTTATACATTAAAATAATGTTTGAATTATAGGACTACATGAAAAATCATCTGAATGGAACCCACGAAGGGGTCACCCAATTGCTTCAGTCACATCTCATCAAATTCCAAAGACTATCATGAAGAGGATATAGTTCTTGAGGAATGTGGGGATGCAATACTCTTAATATTACAAAAAAATAACTATCAAATAAAATAAATACTATTTAAAAAAAATTAAGAATAAGAAAATATGACTAATAGCTAACCATCAATCATAATAAACATCAACATATTATATGAAATTGAGTAATGTTATAAATATACAGAAACATCAAGGATCAAAAAATTGGACATCCAAAATAAATATTTAATAAAAAGACACGGAGACTCAACTATAAAAACATAGATCCCTCTATAGAATATCCTCTTAGCATCCATATAGCTTCTCTTGAATGATTCATTATACTACATGATACCTATATGTGAAACATATTTTCTGAATTTAGACCAATGAGACCATATACGGTATGATCAGAAACCACATTAGGATATCACTAAATTCATCTCATATACACCATTATATATAGTGTTTTCATGGGTGAAAAATAAATCTAGAATAAATTCATTAAATGTATGATATCATGTCAGTACATCATGTGTTAACCAAGATTATAGGATTAAAGATTCCAAATGTTTTAACAAGTGTAATAAAATTATTCACAAAAAAGAACCCCAATAATATGTAATATGGCTCTGAGTAGTGTTTATATATCACTCTATACCTATACCCTCCCACATAATGTATGGTCTTTCACCATGTTCCAATCTCATATCTACTCACGTGATATTACCATATCTCTAAGTGTGAGGTCTCATAATGTATCATGAATAGTAACTTCTATCTCTGTGTAAGATCTTGTATAATTTCCCAGACACACAATTCTAACAAATGGTATTTTTTTGTATCTCATCCTTATCAATACCCTCTCACTAATGGTAAGGTATTTAATCATATCATGACCATTATCCCCTCATCGATGGTATGGTCTTGTATCACATCCTAACATCTATCATCTCAATCAAGGTAAGGTATTTTATCATATCATAACATATAACCATTAAATCTGGGTAATGACGTGTATCACATCCACACAACTACCATCTTTATCAAGAAATGTTCTTTTAACAAATCAAAACCACTTCCCTATCAATCTAGGAAATTTCTTATAGCACTTATTGAACACTACCCTCTAACACATGGTAAGAAACTATAATACATATCGTGTCACGCTTGGAACCTATAATAACTCACTCAGTGGTGATATCATCATTATTTCATAACTTGGTTATAGAATAAATAACATGGAAATCAATATAGTAGTCAATCCCACTGATCATCCCTCAGCCTGACACACACTTAGAACTCATATAGATCTCTAATAGTTGGTAGCATATACAAATCAATTTTTTCCATCATATTACCCATGTAATACTTTTCACACACTCAATCGAAAAAAATTTAGTACTCATAATGATCTTATTCCCATTAGACATAACAAAATGAAAATATCAAAACTTATGTCACTCAAGTCTACCTTATGTATCAAACCTCACACTCAGTTCTTGTGCGACCATATTGGGTTTCAACTAAACCCCCATATGAATAATTTCAATACCTATTATATATTTATTACCCAAAAACACCTCATGGAGTCTCACTAGAGGATTAGTACCTATCCCAACACATCCCATGATATATGTCCAAACATGGGGAAAACCCCACTCAGTCTAGCAAGAATCATAAAACATTAAACACTATCCAAGCCCCACATGTCTCCCCACATGTATTATGTACCCTTCTAATGTACTTATACCACTCCCTAGTGGTCGAACCACATAATAGATAATATTTCCCCATACATGAAATCATAGTGTTCCACTAATGACACCCAAAGGGATGGATTTCCCTTTTAAATAGACCAATAACACAAAAATCTGAATCTCAGTGGCTTATACAGTCCACTAGACTCCTTACCATTATCACACTTTTATCACGTGAATAGTTTTGATGTTAGAAGATTTTTCCAACCTCATTTATATATATTCCCCAGTCATCATCAATAATTAGTCCATTTCTCATGGATATATGCATGGAATCCCATCAACATGATGACAAAGGCTCACTATATCAGCTTTACAAAACCCCTATATAAATATGAAACCAGAAATATACAAGAACATACAATCAACCATCTTTTTAAGTATTAATTTAAACTTATAACACCAAAATTGAGTCAGCATCCTCATACCATGTTATTCATCACCATCCAGGATCAATCCAAAAATCCTCATTCTATCAATCCCATATATGAAGCCATAAATCCGAAATAAGTAATTATTATAATGTATAATTAATTATTAATATTAATTCAATGATGAATAATAATTGAAATGACATAGAGTATTAACATATTGTTGTGACGATGATAATTTACATGCCATTTACACATGGGATGATTCTAAAACACCCATAAAAATCCCTATCATAATACATCCAATTGGGATGCAATTCCACATAATATAGTATGAAATAGAAGTCATCTCCTCTATTTGAAAATCCTAAATCTACTAAAACATGAAGCCTCATAGTATCAGGATTATTCCACCATTATCTAATGGAATTGTCATTAAAATCATAGAAAAAATCACCTAAAATCATAGAAATAAATATAAATAAAAAAAGAATATAGGGAGGTGTATTAATTTATCTAATGTTATAAAATCATCCCTAATGAGATATGAAAGAATGAGACTTCAATAGGATTAAATGGTGTAGAAACATAGGGGATCTGTCTCCCCAAATACCCTCTCTTAATTGGAACTTGGGTAAAATAAAGGGGCAGAACACCGAATTATTACATATTCCCCCCCGAAATTATCAAATAATGGGATATATTACCACATTACACCTTCGATAAAAGGTACAATACTCCCCGTATGATTTTTAAATATTTAATAAAAAGGGTGTATCAATGTAACACACCTCTCACACTGTAAAACAAAAAATCATAGTGTCCTCACTTGCATCTGTGACTAGCAACTCATTGTGAAACCCTAACCCTTTAAGGGAATCAATACAACATTACAATGGATAAAATCACAATTCCATACTATAAGAAAATTCAATAAAAAAGTTTGTATGGTTTTTGATATGTCTAGTTGATTCATGATGGAATTTTACCCATTGCAAAACCATCATAATAAAAATAACATATATTACGAACTGATTGACCACATATAATAATAGCATCACTCCACTCCTTTGAAACTCATACAACCACTACCATATACACTCAAGAACCAATAAAATATCTGAATGTGTGTAAAAATATCTCCCACATATATTCTAACTTTTGAGATTAAAATCAAAATCATTATTCACAAAGTACATAATGTGCCATGTTTTGAGAAATCAAATTTCCTCGAACATTCACTACTTTTAATGATAAAAGTCATTGAATTATCATGATAATAATAATTATTATCCATAAAATGTATTTGGGATTATTTATAGATTCCCACAACAACTATCATATTTTGATTCCACTATTCATACTCGTTTCTATTGGGTCATGGATCCTCTATTCTGATACCCACTCTGAAGAAATTAGTTTTCTATGAAATAAAAAATAGAATGATACTGTAAATCGATCCATTATAATTCAAACAATTCATATTATTCCAAAATCACCTTTCTTAACTGAATCACATGAAATGACCCTCATCCAAACCTCTACAAACCAATTTTTTTAAAATCAAAAATAGCATTCCATATTCAAATCCATAAATCTAAAAATTGATAGCTCTATTTAAATTATGTCACAAAACATATGAGATAAAAAAATTAAAATCAAAAATAATTATCACCTTTCAATTAAAAAACACCATAATATTATCATTAATTTCTAATATAAAATCATAATTATCAAATTCCTAGAACCAAACGTGGATCTAATGATGGGAGTTATCGCGAATGAACTCAAAAAATTGTGATATTTTATGTTTATAATAGGGGAAAATCTACATCATATTTATTGTGTATAAATTTAATTAAATATCCCTTTATTTTTAAAAATAAAAAAATGAAAATCTATACAGGTAAAGGGTGTTTTGGTTCAGTGAATTTCATCTAAATTAAAATAATTCATAAAAAATTTATTGATATAACCAATATGAATTATTATAGTCTATTTAATAAAAAAATTAACAAATAATAATAATTATTTTCTAATATTATATTCATTCAATTATGGATCCCTATTTTTAAACCAGAACCCTATGGTATAGAATATGACCACAAACAATAATCCAACTTCTACATTTAGACTCAGGTAACACATCTTTTAATAGAGTTTTAGAGATAAAATAAGATTAATATAATTTTTTTATATAAATAAACTATATAAATCATAACTTATTGAGTTTTTAGATGTTATTTCATCCCAATTTGATTATATTTTATGGATATGATGTTCTTATCAAAAAAGACACATGCCAGACCTTCCATGTTGTTTGTGAATTGATCGATTGATCATAACAATACTAATCAATTTCACAAATCATTATTTGAGGAGATAATATTATTTAGAGTATAAAAATGATTATTTAAGGATGTAATAATAGAGTAATCAACAAAAGAGTTATGCACTAGTGGGTGGATTTATCATCATGAAAACTATTTTTAAATGAACAAATATTGAATGCATAACACCCAATTTTATATACACTCTTTGATTCTAGCACCCATAAAAAATAATAATAATAAAAGAAAACAATAAATTGGTTTTATTTTCGAAAAATATATAATACATGAAAAAAATTTTAAAACTAAAATTATAGGTGGAAAATGAAAATCTTCATAAATGAAATCCTTACACAAATCATTACTTCTTACAAGTGGCT
Organism: Viscum album; assembly: GCA_963277665.1. Lineage (NCBI taxonomy): Eukaryota > Viridiplantae > Streptophyta > Magnoliopsida > Santalales > Viscaceae > Viscum > Viscum album. The sequence goes on along the minus strand of OY728161.1, from coordinate 602,541,115 downwards.
ATAGATTGAACAAGTACCTCCCCAATATTAACACCTTCCCAAACCATTATCCAGTCTCCCTGATGAGTAAAAATATCATTTAAGTATTGCTTCTAAGAGTTGTGGTTTTAAATGTCAATAATGGAACATATTGAACACTGCCTACAAAAGTTACTTTTCCCTAATTTGACATTTAGAGAGTTTACCATATGATCTATCATTTAAACCATTCTATATTTTTAACCTAATACATGGAAAAATTTTATATCATTCCATGTGAATATGAAAAAGTTATTCCCCAATGTTTAAGTAAGGTCTAATATATCGAATTCAACACAAATTTTCTTTAATTTTGTTCATGAACCTTAATTTTTTTCTTTCATTGAATATCATATTAGAAAATCTATAAAAATAATTCAATAATATATACAAAATATTTAAAGTAAATATATTTCATATAAAAAAATTTATAACTAAATTAATAAGTTGAAATTAGATGGGAATATAATAATTTCATGGAATATCAAAATTCATTCAAAAAACAAAAATTTACATTAATTTATTAAATAAGATTAAATTTAGGGTAATTATTTCAGTTAATTTTAAAAAAAAATACTCAATAAAATAATGGTTTATAAACCCCCTCCCACATTATCCCTTTTGTACTCCTCGAAAAAAATAGATGTCATGAAAGTCAAAAAAAAATTATTCTTTTTAGATTTTCTCAATCCATAATACATATATGAGCTTAGAAGGAATCACGAAAAAGAAGTTAATACAATAATTTTTTTTATTAATTTAATCATAAATAATATCAAAACAAAATCTACTAAGTCCAATTACATTGAGCTAGTAGAAACAAGTTATGAGTTAACTATGCCATAAATTCATAATGTGTGTGTGTGCTTATAATTTTAAGATTATATCTGTAAAAGATGTTTTAAATTAAAGAGATATTAAATGGAATAATTTTTTAATTAATCACATTAAATAATGGATTCAATATCTCATTGGATTCATAAATTTAAAATCAATCATATAATTCAAAAATCTTCATATTCACTAAAATCAACAACCAATGATTATATCAAACCAATGATGAACATTATTCCAAATTTATTAAACAAAATATTCTATAAAAGAATTACATGAAATAATAGAAACGTGACATGATTTTATTTCATTATTTTGAGAAAAAACCATTTAAAAATAAGCACATAAAAATTATAACGAAGCAGAGTCATGCAATAAATTTCATAAATATATGTCACATTATTTTAGATTAATATCAAAACAAATCATAACAAAACACACCCTAAAAATTTGACATTTAAATTTCATTAGAGTCTAGATACAAAGTCATATTATTTAATAAAATATTTTTAACATCAAAAATATATTTATTCTCATATAGTAAACTTATTAGACATATCATACATAAATTTATTATTTATTATGGAAAAAATTGAATAATGTGTGATAGTAGATGCTCAATAAGGGTAATCTTAATGGATACCATTCAATTATCATATGTGATAATAATATAAGAATAAAGTTGTATGAATGTGATCATAACGTACAATAAGTATACCCAATCTATCAAATATAATTAACCTTGAATAATTTCATTATCCAATTTAGTAATTATTAAACATTTCATATGTTTTTGGAATTATAAAAAAAATCCAGGATCCTTTATAAAAAATCATTATCATTTGACATAATTTCAAGTCATACACATAACTATTTAAAATAATTCATTAGTCAAGACTCACTTCTAAAAATTTTGTACTCGAATGGGTTCCCACTTCACTAAATAAATTCTTTAGTTAATGTTTATACCCATTAAAATATTATTAAATAGAATACCTTACTAATCTTAGTTGACTCAGTATTCCATTCAATATTATATCATGAGATATCCATCATTACCAAAATAATTTTAGTGATATTTAATTTATGGACAAAAAACAAAATTCTTAAAACCATATATAGGTGTTCTTCATGTTCATAAAAGATTAATAACATCATAACTCATGTAAAATAAATTTTGTTTCATGTAAATGTCATCATTTCATTAAATCATAACCCATGAAAAAAGTGGGTTTCTTAATGGATTAATCATATCATAATTAACATTTTGTAGTGAAATGAGTTTCATAGAATTATCCATCAATAATCATTATGATAATATATTTAATGAACGAAATAGTATGGTATTTTAAGATTATTCCTCCATTGATGCTTAAAAATGACTAATATATTTTAAAATTGATGAAAAATGAATTCAAAATAATTTTTTAACCATTACATAATAAATTAAAAAAATATATAATTCAATAAAAATATTAATTTTAAATAATTTTTAATAAATTAATAGGTAATGAAAATTAATTATTGAAATTATTTAATTTATAGTAAAACAAATTCAGAATATGTTTTTTCTGCTAATTGTTTTGGAAAAAAAATTGATTACCAAAGTGTAAATATATTCTACTATTCTTTAAAAAAAATGAAATGATAAATTTGTTGATTCAATAAGGTTTTCCTTATAAATTTTCCATTATTTTTTGAAAATCACAAAAAACATATCATTAAGAAAATATTTTTTATTCTATGCTTTGATTTTATAAGGAATATTTCCTTCTCTAAGTAAATTTATTCTTACCATATATTAATTGTTCATATTTTGACTATGTATAAAATTCGGATTCATATTTGTAACCTTGGAATCCTATAAATACTTAGATATGAAGCATTATATTTTAGGATCCGAATTCTGGATGTGTACTACAATGAAGTTACACTCCAAATTCTGGATGTAAACAGTGATGAAGTTCCACTCTGAATTCTAGATGTGAACAGTAATGATGATCCACTCTAAATTCTTGATGGGAACTGTAATGAAGTTCCACTTCAAATTCTGGATGCGAACTGTAATGAAGATCCACTTTTAATTATGTATGTGAACTGTAATGAAGTTCCACTACGAATTCAATATGTGAACTATAATGAAGTTCCACTCCAAATTCTGGATATGAACTGTAATAAAGTTCCACTCTGAATTCTGGATATAAACTCTAATGAAATTCCACTCCTAATTATTGATATGAACTCTCATATAGATTGACTCCAAATTTTGGATATGAATTCTCATGTAGTTCGATACCGAATACTAGTTACGAACTTATCTAACTTCTGACTCGGTGTTCTCTAAATTCAGACTCCGAACTCTTATGTGTTCTCACTCTGAATTTCTATGAACTCTTACTCTGAACATTGTATGTTCTGGTTCCAAATTTTGATGAAACTAGACTCTAAATTTTCATGAAGATCAAACTCTGGATTTCTACAAAATTTAGGTTCCAAATTCCTATGAAACAGAATCCGAATATCTCTTTATTATAGACTCTGAATTATATTTTGTTTATACTATGATCTTTTATTTTTCTTAAATTACAAACTTTTTACATACACTTAGATTTGTTAAGCTTGTTATAAAATGATGTCGTGATTTCAGTTACACATGTTTTGTTATAAAACAATGTTTTCTATTCTGTTTCTAACTAACTGTTGGTGTAGTGACACGTGTATAGTTCTCTCTGAAATTTATGGAAAATATGACCGTTGTAGGAGGGAGATGACCATTCCCACCGAGCCTATAAATAGGAGCTCATTTGAAAGAGCTCAAAAAAATTGACACTGATCTTGGATTAAGTTTTGTTGAAGTGATTTCTAGAGAGAGAGGCTCTTATTAACTCTCAAATCATCATTCTGAAAGTTTGAACAACTTGTTCAAACTTTTCCCTATGCAGACTTTCTTTGTGCGACTCCGATTGTTGGTGATTACAATCGAGGTCTTCCGGGGATAGAAAGATAGAGGTTCTCGCAACATGAAGTTGAGGGATACCTTTTTGAGGAAGACAGAGGTTACAACTGCCTTGAAGTTGTGGGCTTGCGGGGATAACAAGACAAAGACTCTAATCTTCGTATCGAGGGCTTACCCGAGTTTGGGTAAGAAAGACTTTCTTGAATGTATAAATCAAGGGACCTTTATCCAAGGTTTTTGTATACCCTTTTCTTTGAGTTAAAATATTTATATCTTGTTACGTGTTTTTGTTACAAGTTCCTCCACTTTATTTTTTATTGTAAGGAAATAATAAACTTCTTATATTTCCCAACACATGTACTCTGATTTATTTAGATTCTAGATGATGTAGGGTAGAATCTTATTTTGTAATCTTTGGTTAAGTTTCAATTTACGGATCCATATTTCCAGAACTGGATTTTCAGAATCACTTTACATATTTAAGAAAGTTTATAGAACTAGAGGTTTGTAACTTCATACATTGACCCAATATTTAACTTGGTGTTAGAGGTGTTGTGATTTTTCTCAGTTTGACATTGTTAAACTTAGATCTTTCCTTGTTTAAAGAAAAGATTTTAAAGTGTACAATTCACCCCCCTCTTGTATATTGATCATCTACATCGTTATTTTTATCCTACAATTGGCATCAAAGGAGGTTTTTGAAATACTTATATTCACATATATGGTGTTCTTTATCAGTTTTTCATCGTTGAATATTTTTCCTTGCATAGGAATATTCTCCTTGAATCTGAACATTAGTTAGTAAAATGTTTTTGTAGAATGAATTTTTTATGGATGGTATCTTTAGATGTTGGTTCCACCAATAACCTAAATCCTACAAGACCACCAATTTTTTATTGTAATGATTATGAGTATTGGAGAGATCGAATGAAGACATTCTTTATTAATACTGCATAATAAATTTTTTTTATTCTTACTGTAGGTTATCAAATTCTTTACAAGGAAGTTATTACTTTCACAAACCAAGAGAAGCATGATTATCAACTCAACTATATGGTACACAATACATTACCATGTTCAATGATTATAAAAATATATACCCAAATTTCATCTTGTGAAGCAGCTAATTGTATATGGAAGAAACTTGAGGTTACTCATTTTGGTACATCTAATGTGATTGAGACTAGAAGATCCATTCTTAGAGATACGTATCATGGTTTTAATTTTCCTTATGGAGAACCTATTTGTAAGGTGAAATAATGGTTTATGACTATCGTGAACAACTTACAATATATGGGATAGAAAGGTCTAGATGATTAAGCTCTTATTTACAAGATCATTTATATTATACCAAATGAGTGGGAATCAAAGAGAACAGCTTTTGAAGAGAATAGGAAGGTTACTCAAATTTCCTTACATGAGCTTTTTTGAACTCTTCTCCAATATGAAACAAGGATGAAGAGAGATGCTGACAACATCAAAATGAATAATGGGAATGATACTGTTGATTTTACTACAATATCAAATAACATGAAAGCTAAGACTCCTAAGAGAGTTACTATATCCAAATCTCATAAGGTTGTTATCAAATCCGAATCTAGTGAGAGTGAAGTCTCAGAGAATGAGTTACCAAATCGTTCTCGAAGGATGAACAAGATATCAAGACAAAGAAATTTCCAATCCATGTATAAGAAGAAAGAAAAGAAATATAGGAAATATTTTGAAGTCACATGCTATGAATGAAAGAGATATAATCATATCAGACCGGATTGTCATTTTATTAAGAAGAAAGAAAGAAAAGAGAGGCATTCTGGAAAGTATAGTAAAAAGTATTATAAATCTAAATCTAAGAATGTTCTGAAAGCTAATGACACTTGGAGTTCCAGTGGTGGTGACTCTTCAGATGAATGTTCTGATTATGAATCTTCAAGATAGAAGAATCTTAGACTTATAGCCAGATTACCTATTAATAATCATTGCTTTTTGGCTAAGGTACATAATGCAGAATCATTTACCAATGTTTCTTTAAACCCTAATGATAGTAAATATTATAACTCTTCAGATGAATAATCATCTTCTGATAAAGAAAATACTTTACCTACCTATGAAGAAGTTTATAGGTCTGCTGAAATTCTTGAGATTGAGAATTCAAAACTCAATAATAAACATGATAAGGCAAACACTAGGAATACTATTCTTACTAAGGAAATATTGGATCTTTCTAAATATCATGAGAAGAAAAAATCTGATTCTATAAGTTTTTCCAAAAGTCTTGAGGAAGTAAGTAATGAGAAGAATAAAGCTTCTAAAGATCTAGAAAAAGTAATTTCTATGAAAAGTGTTTTTGAGCCTAGCTGTAGTTCCAAATCTAATGATTTTGAAGATAAAAACATGGTTATAAAACTCAAGTCTGAAATATTTTCCTTACAAAAGTGTCTGTCGAACATTACGTTAGGTAAAGTAAATTTTGATAACATGTATTCACAAATATGAACGTTAAGAAACAAATCTGTATTTGGTTATACCCATACAAACCCAACTTTTAGTAACAATTATTTTGTTCCTCAAAGTGCCCAATTTTTTAACATGTGTCAATGTGGTGGTCACTGGGCAAAGAATTTCTGTTTAAACAAAACCCAATCTTTAGGTTCTCATAAGGCTTATTTTTCTAAGAAGATGTGGGTACCCAAAATTTTGTTATATGAAAATCTCGGATCCAAACAAGTTTGGATTCTGAAAGTCTAATTATTTTTTTATTTTCAGGAAGATAATTTAAGTACCAAAAACAATACATAGTACATGGATAGTGTATGATCCCGACATATGACTGGTAAAAAAAACTATTTTGAAATGATTATCAAGATGAAAGGAGGAAAAGTAAATTTCGAAGGTAATACTCAGGGAGAAATTATTGGTATAGGTAACATTGTTCTTCTTGTAAAAACATTGATTTCAAATGTTTTGTTTCTAAAAGGAGATATCATTCTTCAGTTTATTAGAATGCAAGATCAACTTGCTGATATTTTCACAAAATTGTTACCCTCCAATAGATTTGAATACATTAAAAGGAAGTTAGGAATGATAATCGTGAAGTAATTCTTCTTCATTAACTTCTTGTTGAACAATTCTCTTTACAGTAATAAACTCTTTTTCATAGGGGGAGTGAATTTTATTGTTAGCATAATCAAAATTTTTGTAGTTAGTTTTAAAAAAAACATTTTGTAATCAAAATTTTTTTAGTTAGTTATTCAATCTTTTGTAACTAAAATTTTCATAATGAAATTTTCATAATGGAAAGTTTCTAAACTGGAACTTTCGTAATGAAATTTTCATACTGGAACATTCATAATGAACTTTTCATATAGGAAATTTTGTAATTAAATTTGTGTACTGGAACTATCGTAATGAAATTTTCATACTGGAACTTTTGTAATGAAATTTTCATACTGGAACTTTCATAATGAAATTTTCGTACTAGAACTTTCATAATGAGAATTTTTGTAGTAAGATTTTTTTCATATTCAAACTTTTTGTACTAGAGTTTTGGTACACAAATTATTTTAAACACTATGTTTTTCGTAGTTAGTTTTTCATAGTCAAATTATTCTACAATAAGAATATCACCTATTACGAACAATATTCCTAGTTAATCCGAAAGGTGTGATTTCTTTACTCAATTTTTGGTAATCATATTTTACTTTCTGGTGTTTTCTTATGTGTTTTAAAATTTCTCAGATTATAGTTTTTTAAAATCCGATTGTTTTTTATCAAGACTCAAAAGATCGGAATCAAGTTTTTCCTTGCGGCTTGTTTCTCAACCGTCAGGTCAAATCATAATGAATCTCAATTGTTTGATCAACCATGGAAGTTGAACTGCCACCTCAACGCCTATATAAAGGGGACCCCTGAGGGTCATCCCACATCAGTTTTTTCAATGCTATCATGTCTCGAAGCCCTTCTTCTCTTCTTAAGGCTGTTCTGATAATTGTTATGATAGTTATGAATTCTTCAGATGCATTCAATTATGAATGTCTGTAGAATCCACCTCTCATGAAATGTCATCTGTGAAGCCTATCTCCAAGTGGTTAATTTTTAGGGAGATGTTTGTGAATAAGAATATTTATAAGTATACTTCTCTTATTTCTAAGAACATCAATTTGAATGGATGGGAAGATGTTTTCATATCCATGCCAGGGGATCCAGATCCAGTCTATTCGGATTTTCTTATTGAGTTCTATGAGTCTATTTCCTTCTGTGAGGATGATGGAAGATAGAAGTTTTCATTTAAGTCTTATGGGAAGAATTAAATGCCTTCTTACACCAAGGATGAAGGCATGGTTGATTTATCTTATGAGGGAGAAGCTGAGTTTTTCTCCCACAAGCTGCCTAATGAGCATGGAAGTTTCAACAAAGAAAACACCATGGAATGCCTTGGACTTTTATATGATATTACAGCAAAGATTTCTCATCTCTATCCGAATAAACGGAGTCTAAAACTTTTGGTGCAAGGGTTTTTCATACCGAGAAGGGGAGACAAGGACAATCTAAAGAAGAGTGACATTTACATCCTAGATTTCTTGGTAAATCTAAGGAAGATAAATCTGATGAGGCATATTCTTAGTACAGTTAAGAATATAATAGAAGGGAATTTGATGTCTCAAATCATCATGTATCTAGATTTTCTCTAAAATTTGATTGTTCGAACTCTTGATTAATTCACGATTTCTTGCTCCTCATAGAAAAGGAATTGGAAGGTAATGCTTATTAGCGATGACACATTAAAAAGGATGAAAATGAGTTTTTCAGCTGAATCTGGAAAATTCTATCTTTTACCTGAGGAAGAGATTGAAGATGCTGAGGAGAAAGAAGCTCCCAAATCTTCTAGGAATGCTGAAAAGAAAAAGAAGTTTAAGAAAGTGGTTGTAGATGAAAAAACTCTTAATTATAAGGAAATCCATTCCGCACCTCCCAAGATGAAGAAACAAAATTCATATCCAGATGATGCAGTTGCCATGTGGAGGGAGGAGAAAGTGAAAAGGAAAGATATGGAGCCACAGTTTGGCTTAGACCCTTCTTAGGATAAGACCCTACCAGAAAAAGCTGGAGAAGAACTTGAAAAGAAAGTAAATGATAAGAAATTGAAGAAGAAGATGTCTGATGCCGAGGTTGTTCAAACGCTTTTGAAATTCACTAAAATTACTTCAGAGGATATTTCCATTCTGAAATATATTCTGGATGAAGATATTCCTGAAACACCAAAAATTACTACTCCAGAAAATTTTAAAGATATATCTCATGATGAAAGGGAAGTTCAAACAGATGAAATAGTTTAACAAGTTGTGGAGGAAGTCCAGCAAGCATAAGGGAGTGGAGGTTCTGATGATATAATATTGCAAATCAAAGGTTATCATGATAAGGGAACTCCATCCGAGAAAATATCACTCTGGACGTCTCAAGCCCAATCTTCCATGTTAGCTACTCCTGCAGATAATGAGAAAGTTCAAGAAGATGTCAACAAGCCTTTTGAGGAAGAATGTTCTCATCATGATTTCATTGAAGAAGGAGTTGGAAAAGAAAAATTTTATGAAGATAAAATTGTTCAAGTGTCTAACATAAAGCAAGAATCTACAAATGAGGAAGAAGATATGAATGTTGACAAGGGAAAAATGTGATTTCTGTTACACCTAGAAAGAATAATGTAAAAAAGAAGGCAGTTGCTGGTTCATCTAAATGAAATTTTGATGAGATAGAGGAAGAACCATCTCCTACCCAACTATCAGATTCGGATTCATCTGTCTTTGGACATGACATTGTGGAGCAGTCCCTAAAGAAGGTGGTGGATGTCATTCCGATTTTTTAAGTAATATAATTCAGATGATAGATTCTTCAACATAGAATAATTAAAAAATCGGACTCTTTATCCATGGTGATAGAAAAATATGCTAAGCTTGAGGCTGATCATAATTTTTTTTTATCAATTATGATGCTCATAGATTTTCTTGCAAGAAGATAACCAAGAGGTCTAAGATGTTTGTTCATGACATGGAATATTTTGATCAATTCCTAGTTGATGTTATAGATTATTTTAATGCCGAAGACACTAAAATCAAAGATCATACAAATTCTTTTAAGAGTAAGTTAACTCTTGAGAAGGATGTTCAGATGCTGGAGGTCAAAGATCTAAATGGGAAGCTAAGTTCTCTTGTCCAATATAACAGAGAGGAAAAATATATTCAGATTCATTTAGAAGAAGATGTTTTAATGCATGATAGAACACTTAAATCACAGGCAATGGAAATAGAGGCTTAATATGCATGAATCATTGCTTTAGATAGGAAAGTTGAGGAAGACCAAAAAGAGCTGGAGAAAATGAAGACCATTCTGAAAATCTTGTTATCCAAGGATAAAGAAGACAAATAAAATCAGACCCGATCTTTTGTTGTACCGTTTTCCTTCTACTATTTCGTTCTAATACTAATGAAATTTTTGTTACCTGTGTTTTGGTTGTTAGAATATACTAATATTTCAGGTACATTATTATATTTTCCATTCCCTCAAACTCTTTTTGAAAATCACAAAGGGGGAGAAGGAAAAATAATTCTAAGGAGGCAAAGAAAAGTCCTCTAAAACTTAGTATAAACTTTCCTATGTATGGGGGAGTTTATCTAAGGGGGAGTGTTTATTAAATGAGATTTCCACATTTATAAGGAAAAGTCCATGCCAGAAATCTAGAATACAATACTTAGAGTTTCAAAGCCTAATGGGGAGTTAGTCTTATTCATCATTATCCATAAACAAAGGGAGATAGGCTTTAAATTAAATGTGTAGAAATTTATTCCATGTTCTTATATTCTTTTTCGTAAGGAAGTTTTTGCTTTCCAAAAAGGGGGAGATTTTTGAGTCAATAAGGTTTTCCTTATGACTTTTCCATCTTTTTTAGAAAATCACAGACACCTTATCTTTAAGAAAATATTTTTTATTATATGCTTTTCTTTTATAAGGAAAATTTACTTCTCTATATATATTTATTATTACCATATTTTCATTGTTCATATTTTGACTAAGTATAAAATTCAGATTCATATTTCTAATCTTGGAATTCTATAAATAATTAGATATGATGCATTCTGTTTTAGGATCCGAATTCTGGATGTGAACTGTAATGATGATCCACTCCAAATTCTGGATGTGAACTGTATTGAAATTCCTCTCAGAATTATGGATGTGAACAGAAATGAAGTTCCACTCCGAATTATGGATGTGAACTGTGATGAAGTTCCACTGCGAATTCTGGATGTGAAATGTAATGAAGTTCCAATCCGAATTCTGGATGTGAACTGTATGGAAGTTCCACTCCGAATTTTGGATGTGAAATGTAATGAAGTTCCACACTGAATTCTGGATATGAACTGTAATGAAGTTCTACTCCGAATTCTAGATATAAACTGTAATGAAGTTCCATGCCGAATTATGGATATGAACTCTCATATAGTTTGACTCCGAATACTAGATGCTAATTCTCATGTTGTTAGACTCCGAATTCTGATTACGAACTTATATAAGTTCTGACTCCGAGTTATCTAAATTCAGACTCCGAACTCTTATGTGTTCTACCTCCGAATTTCTATGAACCTTGACTCCTAACATTGTATGTTCTGGTTCCAAATTCTGATGAAACCAGACTCTGAATTTCCCTAAAGATTTGACTCTGGATTTATATAGAATACAGGTTTCGAATTCCTATAAAATAGAATCTGAATATCTCTTTATTATAGAGTCCAAATTCTATTTGGGTTACACATTGAACGTTTATTTTTCTTGCATTACGAACTTTTTACTTAGACTCTGATTAGTTATTCTTATTAGAAAACGATGTCCTGCTTTCAGTTACACATGTTTTGTTATAAAACGATGTCATATATTCTATTTCTATCTAACCTTTAGTTTAGTGAAACATGTACAAGTCACTCCGAAATTTTAGAAAAATATGACCGTTGGAGGAGGGACCTGACCGTTCCAACCGAGCCTATAAATAATAGCTCATTGGAAAGAGATCAACAACATTAACACTGATCTTGAACTATGTTCTGTTGAAGTGATTTCTAGAGACCTAGCATCTTTTTAACTCTCAAAGCTTCATGCAGAAAGATTTAATGACATGTTCAATCGTTTCCTTATGTAGAATTGCTTCGTGCGACTTCGATTGATGGTGATGAAAATCGAGGACTTCCGGGGATAGGAAGACAGAGGTTCCAACACTATGAAGTTGAGGGCTTCCTTTCTATGGAAGACATAGGTTCCAACTACCTAGAAGCTGAGGGCTTGTGGGGATAGAAAGACAGAGACTCTGATCTTTGTATCGATGTTTTACCCGAGTGTGGGAAAGACAGAATTTCTTGAAAGTATAAATCAATGGACCATTATCCAAGGATGTTGGATACCCTTCTATTTGGGTTAAAAGATTTATATCTTGTTACTTGTTTTTTACACATTTTTTCGTAGAATTTTTTATTGTAAAGAAAGTATAAACTTTTTATATTTCCTTAAACATGTACTTTGATTTATTTAGATTCTATACGCTTTATGGTAGAATCTCATTTTTTATTCTTTGGTTATGTTTCAATTTTCGGATCCAAATTTCCGGAACCGGTTTTTCGGATTCACTTTCTAGATTTAAGAGGGTGTATAGAACTAGAAGTTTGTAACTTCATACATTGAACTAATATTTTATTTGGTGTTAGAGGTGTTGTGAAATTTCTTAGTTTAAAATTTTTAAACATAGATCGTTCCTTTTTAAGGAAATTTTTTAAAGTGTACAATTCACCACCCTAGTATATTGAGCATCTACATAGTTATTTTGATCCTACAAAATTTATGTACCAATAGTAAAAATGGAAATAATAAAATAATCTAGTAATAACCAATGGATATGAAACTAAATTCTCTTGAAAGGATAAGATCCATATATTTTTCCTCAATAAAAATTTAGCAGACACCATCCTGAAATGAGTTTAGATTATAATATAAAACCTTATCAGATATCCCCTATGGATTCATTCATGCTAAATTATCCTAAAATATAAATATATATATATTAAAACCATATTTATGTATATCATACTATTTATTATTCATTTATAATTTCAAATTATCCTTATATTAATAATCTCTTCATTAAAATTAACATTCAGTTTAAAAATAGTTTGTTTTTCAATGGAAGTTATACTTTTCTGGTTCTAGTTATTCTATATTTGGTCATGATTATATTAACTAAAATATATTAATCATGACAGAAATATAATATTTATTCAAAATATCCACATTAATAATTATTCATATAAATCAATGATGAAAAAATAATCATAGTTTGTAGTCCAGAGGTACTCTCAAGTGACATTATCATATTCCAATAGATATGAAGCTAAAATGATTTCATATATATTAATCTAAAATAAACATTATTATTTAATAAACATCATATATATATATACATTAAATACATTATAATAATATTCCATTAATGATGGTCTACACATATTCATTATTGATAGATTCGTTTCCCAGATGATGGAAGTGAGGTGGAAAATATTTGTCCCATATTCATAATGAAATATTAGTATACTTATTATGTTGTACTAAATATTTTTTTATGTATACAATAGTTATCAAGGAATTATAAGAATAATGAATCATAAAAATATCAGTAAGAATGTATACTTATTCCTTAAGAATCATCCTCTTAATCTCTTATTAAAGACCATTGTGTTGGTATTATAAGAATTGAATCCCCAATATAAAATCCATAGGAAATTTGATATGATATTTTGGTTAGTATTGGTAAATATGAATAAATCATGTGGAGTGTAGAAGAGATGATATGGGGTCCCCATTATAAGTGACTGGAATGGAACACTTCTATCTATGAAAAATATATAAATATAATAAAGTTATTATAATAGTAACGTGTATCACAAATTGTATATATTTTTATTATAGGATGATATATAATATAAATATATTGATATAATATTATTTAGATCAGTTTATAGGTCATTTTATCCCTTAAATATTTAGTTTAACACATCATTTATAACCATTTATCATTTACCATATTAATGATTTTATTCATCATTTAAAATTCAAAATGACCATAATTTAAGTAAAAATTATTAGATCCTATTAATAATGATTATTAATAATGTAATGTACATTTTACCAGATTAAATATCTATAGTTGGAATAAATTAAATTTAAAATTAGTGAGAAAAACCCAATAAAACCATTTTGTGTTAAATACATTTCAAGTCATTAAAATGAGTTTAACATAATTATTTCACATGTAAAAACTATTATCATAACATTAAAATATTGTAATAAATTTTTTATATAAAAATTTAATTAATATAGATTGATTTCAGTTATTAATTTAAAAACACATTTCACATATAAAAATTATTTTACGGAAAAAAGACATCTCTTTTTTACCATTAAATGATTTTATTTTCATTTATAACAAATTTATTACCAATTATTTATATTTATAGTTGTGAAAATAGTATTTTCTAATAATTTATCTAATCATATTTATACCCTTCAAAAAATTACTATGATATAACTATAACATTAACTAATAAAAAATCAACACTAGATTATAATATGTTTAATCATGTTGTTGTGTGAATAAAAATATATCAATGAAATGAAAATTATCTACAGATAAATATATCAAAAAATATGTAAGAATTTTATTATACCACATTAAAATAATTTCTCCCATGAAATTATATCACAATGATATAAACAAATGAACATACATATGCCTAATCACATCTGTGGGTTCCCATGTAGCTTCCTCCAATTTATAGTTTTTCCAAAAAACATCAATTATGTGAGGGGAATTATATTATATTACTATCTATATTAGATCCCAAATATATTCTGGTTTTTTCTAAAGAGATATCATTACCCACTGGTATTTCCTCAATTTTATGTACATATGAATGATAATGTATGTACATACTCACGAGAGATACATGGGTTAAATCATGAGAATGATATGTATTTATTGGTAGATCCAAGTGATAATAAATAATATCAACATGATAAAGTATTTTAAATAAAATGATATATCATTGTATAAAATATATCATCATTAAAGATAACACAACAATATTAAATGAATATATTCATCACAATATCATCAAAATTGAAATATAAAACATTCTGATGATTATTAGCATAACATTTCTGTTGACTATGTGATGAATTGATGTATTGTTGAATAGATCAATCCTTTTTAATAGTTTACTAAGAAATATAGGTCTCAATATCCTTCATTACCATACTTCTTCCAAAGACATTGTGGTTCTTTATTTCTTACCATATGGGGCTTTATACGGATCCATATAATTGATCAAATGGATTATATTATTGAATGTAAACATCACTATAGTAATATGTTGATACTAGGATCCCTTTTAAGTTCAAATAATATGATATCATCACATATTATAGGGTTTTATTCATTATATTATGATAACCATATATTTATGGACTTTATGTAGTATTAAATATTAATATTATAATCTACACCTACTAAAGGGTTATATATAAATTCTGATTAATTCTAGAATCGCGATCAAATACAATATAATAGGGTACTCCATAATTAAATAATACTTATTTATTGTATATATTGGATATATGATCTATTGAAAAATCTTTTATGATGGTAATGAAATGTATTTAATTTTTTAGGAAATCATCTACAACACAAAATGAATTACAAACATTAGATGTTTTTCTATGTCTTACGATGTAATCGGTCAATTTTATTTATTTACATTCAGTTGTAGGAAATGGTTCTAATATAACATATAAAACTATCTCTATTACATAAAATATTAACACAATAACAATCAAGAAACATAATCTATAATATCCATTTTCATGTCATCCCATCAGAAATACTCTATCAACCCTCTATAAATCATCATACTTATTGAATAATATAAAATGTTGACCTATGAGATTCATCAAATAAATCCTTAATAAATCAACTATATGTGGTACACATACATCATTTTTTATCCTTACCATTCCGTCACAATCATAGTTGAACACATGAACATTTCATAAATTTTTCTTCAATTCTACATCCTTCTTATGTGACACTTTAATCCTTATATGGATGGATGCTTGAACATTCATATAATAATGATATGATTTGACCCCATTCCTTAATATTTGAAGATCCATATTCTATAAATAAATAATGGATCTATTTCAATCTTATTCATTGAAAAACTAGTATGGTCTTTGGGACTCTGAGCTTAAGAGGCAATGTTTTTTTTTCTCAAGGTGGTTGTGTATTGAGAAATCATAATCTTTAATCTATTTCAACAATCACCTTTTATGAATATTTGACACTTTTTCTTTTAATAAGTACTTAAATACTTTATTATCAATATATATATATATATGTTACCTCTTCTAATTTAATATAATTTCACAATATATTTAATAAAATAATTACTACATGTAAATTCAATTCATGAGTTTGGTAATTTTTCTAATGGATTATCATTCGGATTGGAGAATATATTATGAAAAAATAATTATAGATGAGGTTGTATCTGATTCCCCTATTTTATGATTCACTATTGATCAGAAAACAATTTCTATTACGAGTTTATGTGATTATTTGTTCACTAACAAACCTTTTCTTCAATTAACTGATGTTTTCCTCACATACATCAGTCAAAATAAATTTGGATCCTATTCATGTCAACATGATTATTGTATTATATGACCATGAGAAATCACTCAAAAAGAGTCATAATATCCATCAAACCACAGAAAATTGTGAATCTCAGTCATTGTGCTTAGTATGTGACATTTTTAAATAACATCCATCATTAAAACATCCAAAAAATAACCTCACATGAGATTATATGACCCAAGAATGATGTTTTTTATAGATATAATTCAATAATCAAAAATCTGTAAACCAATTTCTCCTTCTAAAAGGCCATTAATAAAATCTAAAAATTATCTCCATGATATTCATTTATCTAATAATGTATTATAAAATAATTTATAAATACTAACTAATGTTGATCAATGATTTCTCTAAAGAATATATTCATTAAATCCATGAAGATAAAAAAGTAATTTGTAAGACTAAATTGTATCAAAATAAATAATTAATGATAATGCATCATATAAAATATTGTCTTGTGTATATCATCCTTTTTAACCCTTGACTATAGATATCCGTAAAATAGGATAATATTAGAAAAACAATTATCTTTATAAGATGGCTAAATCAAGTCATTAATATTATTTATAAAATAATTTTTCTCGATAGAGATATTTAAAAGATATTGTTGTTCATTGTAAATATTAATTAACCAATATTTATTATTATAATAAAAGAATGATCTCATGACATAGTAACACACAAATGATTATGAATACATTATTAAGATTACTATTTTGTTATTAAATTATTTTTTGCAACTTTTATGGGTTATTTCTATATAAATTCCTTATAATAGGTTGTCCAGTTGGTATGAGTTAAACTAAAAAACATAACATAATGATTTATTGTTGGAGTATGGAAGTCTTCATGAAATATATTATAATAATCTCAAAAAATGGATGATCATAAATTTTTAGTTTTTACCTATCTATTTAAGATAAATATACCTCAAGAACATGGAGTATGGCCCATACAATGGATGTAATCTCATGTGGAATTTCATAGTAAACTTTAAATTTAGATATGATAATGGTTGATTAGAAATACCCAACATGATTTCCTTAGAAATAGAAATTAATTTAGAATATCTCTATAGAGGTATAACAAATTCTTGAAATCACATAAAGTTACATTCAAGGATGAATAATAATATTTATAGATGGAAAATTATTATAGTCACTAACATGACATCCCCAACTCTAGAGTAGAGGATAAGTGTACCTTAAAAATGATGACATACTTTAGTGATTAACATAATATATAACCATCGATTATATACAAGTTAAAACATTGATTAGTTCATTGACTTGGATAATGCCTAATTTTTCCACCAATAATACATTAAACTAATAAAGGTAACTTAGGATGAAATTAATTTCCCTCTATCAAACTATTCAGATTTTCCTCAGTAATTACATTTTATTTTCATATTGTTCCCACACAAAAAATATCATCTTATTATTTGATATATTTACCAAGGTGATTCAACCCACATTTTCAACATGTTGGAAACATAATAATTATTATTATAGGGTCATATTAAAATGAAATCTCACAAAAAAACATTTTTCACTTGTTAGGTGAGTTTGAAAACTCAACAAAGATGAAGTAGTTAATCATATAATGAGATATATTATTAGGGTTAAACACAATGTTTCACATGATTTTTCCTTTTAATTTAATTTCATATAAGGACTATAATTTCCTTATTCATCACATTTAGGGACAACATGATTTCTTCTAGTTCCATCAATAGACTTCAACCAGAAATCATTGTGTGTGAAACAATAATTATAATGATAAATCATTTAATAGTGAAACATTATTTATTGGATATCCAAATAACTACAAATTTTATTAACCTATCAAATATATGGTTTGGAATAGGTCATTCATGGTCATCATCTATTAAAAAAATTTATAATAGTTTATAATGAAAATAAGAATTAAACCATGAATATCCCTTGAGAGTCTCTATCCATGTGTTCAGTGATATTCCCACTCATCATGCATCGATAAGGATCGCAAAAATACCCAATATGCCTCTATCATAGTTATTACCCCCAGTGAATCTATAAAAGTACCGCATAAACATTCTAGTTTCTAGTGACGAAATTATTTTTTAGGGAAACCACACAATATATATATATATATATATATATATAAAACAAATTCTTCATGATTTTATATAATACATAAACATATACCTAGAGGTTTTTACATTGTTCTCTAAAAATGATCTTGAAAATAAAGAATCCCTACTCTAATACTGAAAAATGATTCCCAATAATTTCCTAAATATATATTACAATATTTTATTTCAATATTCAATAAATAACATAAAAAAATACCTTATAAATGAAAGGGATTAATTTTTTTTTGATTCTAGAAATATAATCATCTCATTTCATGAAATATATTCAACATATCAAACATTGTTCTTCTCACATTGTAAACTTTTTATAAAAAACCTACAATTATCCATACATCATAACCTAGTAAAATGAAACATAACAAAGGATAAAATAAGATGCTTAGTAAAGGTAAACATATGAAATATAAACCAAGGATCATAAGTGATATTAATATAGGGATAAATATATGATAACATGTTAATAACATACAAAAATCACAACAAATCATTCAAATATAATTTCTTTTAAATCATAGAATTCTTATATTTCATAAAAAACTACATATCTCATAAGTGTATGAAAACATCAATTAAAACCATGATCCATTACAATATAAAATTAGAATAATATATATGTTTGTTCCATGCAAAAATGTGTAATTGTTTTCTTTAGTGCATAAACACTTCAAAGAATGTCATTGTGGATTGGGTTCACCCCATATACCATCATTTCCTTAATCAAGGATCACTCCTATGATGATCCGATTAAATAGAGTTCCTTATATACAATGTTATTTCCTAATTATAGTTCTTATTATATAATCAGATATCCATATTTACCCAATTCATTGGATGTCTATATAATTTCGGACCCACCCGTTACAAAATGAAAACCAAACATATCTATACTATAAGATTATAAAACCACCATCACATCATCTTATCATAATTATTTTAAATATAATTGGTTTTAAAAAAATTTAATTATATCTTAATATTATAACCCAATGAATATAATGGTATTTTATAATGGTTTTAACATATCTTTGTTAACACCTCAGAATGAAATTACTTTCACATAATCTTATTTAAATTATCATCATAATAGATCATTAAGATAAATTATTTGGATAGTATCATAGGATCGAACCCCTATTAAATATTTCAAATTCAATAGGATTTCAAACTTTTTGAAAATTACAATTAAAATAATACTTGAACAATTATTTGAAAATATGACAAAAATAATACTTTCCTTCGATAATTGTTTATCTAAAAATTCTTATGATAATGAGAAAATTATTCTCCATGAAAATAAAAATGTCAAAAATGTAAATTATTATTTATATTAATGAGCAGTAATTATGTATAGAAAATTTATTAATACATTAGACATTAAAATAGGAAGAAATTATTATTTTTACTAAACAAAAAAATTAATTGGTTAGGGAATGTTCATGTTAATATATTTATTTTAATAAATTGTATGTAAAGTAAAATCTAATTTAAATTAACTTTTTAAAAAATTTAATTTATACTTAAAACTTTTATAAAACCATTTTAATGAGAATTGATATTTCACACAAATTTTGAAAACCAAATTGAAAATAATGTCATATTTTCATTAATAACATTTAATCAAGAATTTTATTTTTCAAAGAGAATAAAGTGGTACTAATACATAAAAATTAAAGAACTGAAAGATTATACTAAAATTTATGGGTTAATAATTATAAATTACACAATATTCCCCTCGATGATAATTTAGTATAGACAATGCTAAAATAAAATGAGATTATAATATAAACGATTACCTAAAATCATGTATTTCATTGAACACGTTCAAATATATTTATCATTAATACAGATTCATCATAATTATATTATTGAAATATATTAATACATAAGTAACTATTTTTGATTCCTTCTTAATTTGTATTAATCCTTTAATTAATAATTTCATTATTACAATGATCATATTTGGGGAAAACTATTCTGTCTTTCCATTCATGTTATGGAATGATGGATGTGGCCATTACATCCTGTTCATTGTTTATCCATATAGAAAATCATAATAATTAAATATGTATAATATTTATTTGTCATATTCAATTTTATAGTCATTCATATAAATTGTTTATGACAAAATATTTACATCACTTAACAAAGGATGTAGGACACACACACATTAGAGACTTTATCCTTTTATAATGGATGGAATGGTAAGAAGTTATAAAAGATATTTTCATTAATTAATCATAATAATATCAAATTTAAAATTATTAATAGTTAAATAAATCATAATAACCAAGAATGAATTATTTTTACATTAAATGTATCATATCACTATGTGGGGGTGTTAATTTGCATGTTTGCAAGAGTGATATTTTCATTTTACATTTAATTGATCTGAGATGGAAAATAGTTTTCCCATAATCATAATAAAATAATAGTATATTTATTAAACAAAAATATTTATTTTTGGACATATTAAAAATATTTATATTAAGTATAAGAATAATTAAACTTGAAAAATATTATTATGAACATATACCCCTTCATTGAGAAACCTCATTTGAATATATTCAGAAGGACCCATGGGTTGGTAGTTTTAGAATATAAAAAACTATAGAACATTGAGATAAAATTTTAAAAAACTAATTGGTAGGTTTTGGGAAATATAAATGACTTAATATGGTTGTAAAATATTTTTGATGGGGTTCCCTTTTATAATTGGAGGGTGTCACACATTTGTTATTAATATAAATATTAAAATATAATGAAGTATCTATTATAGGGGTTGGGATCTAATATTTCAATTTTATAATATAGGATTATTTATAATCTAAAAATATTAATAAAATATAATTTTGATTAAATTTTAGTTCATTTTAAGCATTATCTCTTTAGTTTAACCCCTCAATTACTCCTTTAATCATTTATCGTAGTAATGAATATATACCTTTGTTACTATTAATAATGAAAAAAATAAATATACCTTATTACATACTATTTACTATTTTTATTCCATAAATGGAATCCATTTAACAATATTAAATCTCTATAACTATATGAATTAAATATTGAATTAATATTGTGAAATGCAACAAAAAATTTTGAAGATTTTTTTAAACATAAAATAGAATTTACATTCATTTCTTTTAAAGTATAAACTATAATATGAGTGTTCAATAAAAATAAATATTTTACATATTAATTTATTTAAAATCAATAATAATTAGAAATTAATATAATTTTTTAAGATAAAAACACATTAACTATATCAAAAAAAAATTCATAATGAAATCACTTTTTTCCATCAATTAATTTTAATATCATTTTTAACAAATTGATAACCAATGAATTCATTTGATACATGTGTACAAAATAATTTCATAGAACATATATCATCCTATACATTCTCACCAATCCAATTGTTAGGTAATATCTGCTGCAATAAATAAGAAATATTCTATAGTATAACTCATTCAATATAACAATGGTGTTGAATGTAATGAAAGATATCAGTGAAATAAAATTCATTTAAAGAGAAATATATAATAAAATAATTATTTGTTAAAGAAAATATCAATAATATAATCCCATTCCCCAAACATAAATTAAATTTTCAATATGAATTAAATCATATTTAGGATGTTTATATAAGGAATATAAAATGATGTTGATATAGAACATATTTAATTTTTTATTTATTGGGATTGTGTTAATATCCTAATCACCACCTTTTAAAACCTACAAATTAATAGAACCAAATTAATAATAAATAATATTATAAGTAAATTTTCAAATGTAAAATTAATCTTGGGTTATACCCGAAGATGGGTTGTGTTTATAAAAACTACAACAATGTATTTAAATATAAGAATACCAAATCCAATGATTCATTAATTTTATGTTCATGGAACAAAAAATGTCATTTCTCCCAATGTCTATAATTTGAGAAAAATTGGGAACATCCTTAAAAAATAGAAAATTTATCCCACCTATTTACTAGGAAAATATATAACATATTCATTGAAGGGAGGGAAAATAAAGAAGGGGTACTCTCTATCAATATTTATGGAGTTCTCCTCAAACATATGAGCATGTATATGTTGAACTAGTAATCACATCTGCATGGTATTGTTAATCTATTTTATTCATTTACCACATACTCTTGTGTGTCTTCCATTATAAAATCAATTTTTAATATCAAATTTATCAACTATATTTATAACTGAAGAGGAAAATTATTTAATAGATGTATTTGAGAAATAGTAAAATATGAAGATTTAAAATCTTTATTATAACCCCTCATTTTTATTCCCTTTCCAGTTATCACGCTCATCTAATATAACATATTCATTTTCTAATCCCAACACCATCTTCTCATCAATGGTGGTCAGTCCATCATCACTATCATCACATACTGTTGAAATTATAGTAGTTTGTTTGAAAAAATATAAATAACTGAATTGAATTAAATTTTTAACAATGAAAAATTAAAAACAAGTGATCACATTGTAATGAAAACTCCATTTAGTTGATCTACATTATGTGATGTTCTTCTTGTAGGTCCATTGGTAGTATATATATGAGTTATGTGAATGAAAGTTTTTTCAATGTAGCTTCCACATATATATTTTATTCATCAATGCAAGGTATATCTTTTTTATTTTATTCCTCATTTTATTGGAATTCATGAAATTATTTTTATTGATTCATGAGTCTATTAGAAAAGGTTTCACAATATTGATAAACAATATCATTTTTAAGGACTCCAATGAAATCATGAATCATGTCAGTCCTTTAAGAAGACTTTTATAAACCACATACTTAATTTTCTAAAATTATTACATTTTTACTAAAGTATTAATCATCACTAATTAATTTAGAAAATATAATGTCCTTTTACTAAAAATTATAGTTGAATCACATCTTAATAGTTGTGTAATATAAAACTTTTACCATAAAAAATAAAACCAATTTGATGATAATTTTTAAGGAATCTCAAAAAAATTCCTTATTCACTTTGTGTAGAAACATAGATGATATAGATAATCTCTTTTGATTAAAAACTTAATTAATGATATATTAATAGTTAAAAAATAATAAATAAAATTAGATGAAAAATGACAAAAGTGGGGTTTTTTGTTCAATTTTGAACAAAATTAAATAAATTTGAAAAATATTATTTTAAAAGAATGAATATGAATGATTGTGACCAATATATCATAAACCATTATTAATAATTAATAAATATCCAGGAACCTTAAATTCATTGAATTATAATTCCCTTGTTTGATTACCCGGAATCCCATAGATGATATTATGAGCACACAAAATATGACAACATCTGGATATCTAATCATGTAAACACTCATTAATTGTTCTAAAAAATCTAACATGTGTTTTATAAACAATTAGGAAGAAACATAAACTCTTTAAATGTGAATTTATTATGTTTGGGGATAATATCCAATCCATATGAATTGATCCCATGTTGATTAAATTTGATGGTTAAGGTTGACCCCTCACTAATTATAATTGGTCAACCTCGTTTTTCATTTGTGAATCAATCGACTAATCTAAAAATTAATAAATCATTTAATTCAACATTATATCATGAAATAGAATTTTTATATGGATTGAAAATGATAATTCAAGTATATGATATTAGATCAGTAATAAAAAGTTTTACGCAATTGTGGGCTAAGTTTTCATTGTGGATATGATTTTCAAATGAAAAGGATTGAAAGGGTATCGAGCAATATAATCAAAACGCATTAATCCCAACACTACACAGATAAATAAATATAGGAAAAGTAAATAACCTAGATATTTTATTATATAAAATCTGGGTTCTGAACACAAATGTAATGAAACACAAATTACTGGTCAGAGATGATTTAAGTATTAGAAATGATCCATGCACATTGGCTTCCTTATTCCAACTAACTATAGAGTGAACTACAACAATCATAATCAAATAAATCATCTTGATGACTTGAAAAACCCACCTAAAAATTGAAAATATCGTGTAATTAGATATTGTTAGGTTTGTTTTTTGAATTGTAAACAATATATGACTAGAAAATGATCATGAAAGACCTCTATTAGGTAAAAATTATTTATGAATTAAAAAACCCACCTAAAAATCCAAAATATCTTTTAAATCGATATTTATAGGTTTTTGGTAAGAAATGATAACAATAGAACATGTTTAATTCTAGCTCTAGAATTTAATCCATATTGAGTTTATAATTTTAACTTTGTTACCACATGAAAAATCTACTACTCTAATGGAATGAAATTCAAATAATTTATTTCTCTAACAATAGAATATTTTCATCAATATCCATTAAGGTATCTAATAGTTACATCCCTAAATGTGAAGTAATGAATAATTTAATGAATATATCCTATCTCAACATTTGTTTCAATTTTCTTTATTCCAAATTTCTGATCCATATTTCAGGGTCAAAATTAAAAATATATAAAAATATGTGACTATTACATCCATAAATTTTAAATTTTAAATATTTAAAATAGAAATATAAAAAAAATTATGAAGGTAAAATTTAAAAGATAAAAAAAATTCACAGAACATCAAATTTCATAATAAAAAAATACACATATTTTATATATTCAAATAAGTCTCAATGTGTGAAAATTATATCAACTACTATTGAAAAATTATTAAAAAAACATGCATTATTATTTTAACACCTCCAAATATATCATTTCATAATTCATCATCCAAAAAATAGTAATTGAAATTTCAAAATTCCTAACATCAATCAACACCTAAACAATGTACTTTTCACACACATATTACAAGCGGGACACTCCCCCCCCCCAAATATTTTCCATTGAATTCACAGACATATTAAACGATAAAAAAATGTTGAATAACCTTTTGATTTCCATCATGTTATCCTTTAACATCAAAACCAGATAACTTAAACCCACAGTCCATGCCATTATGCCCAATGACCATAAACGACCCAAAAACACTTGGAACGATCTTGATAAACATCATTTTCACTGAAAACATGAAACATGAACCACCACATAATGGATTATAAACCCAATAAATTGAACCAAACCGATTTCATCATAGTGTCCCCAACATTCTAACTTCTTATTTAATATAAATGTCAATGTCATAAAACATTACTCCCACAAAGGACCCATAAATACTTTTCATCAACCTAATATTACTCATCAAATACCTCCCCTTATCCATCATTAACCAATTTTACTTGAACACAAAAAATTCAAGTTTCCTATTACTAAACCATTTATATGACCACCAAAAATCTATTTTACCAGTATTATCATCCATGATTCTATAAATGATAATAAATTTTTTCCAAAAATTCTCCCTTTACTAAAAATAATTTCAATGAAACCCAAAAAATAATCCATTTTTTATCTATACAAAAAAAAAAACACCAACAAAAGTTCCAATTATTCACATGCACTGACACCTATCTTTGTTTCACCCGAGAACAATCCATTCGAACCATTCCCTCTCTATACATTACATTCTATGAGAAACATTTGGTTAGTCATTTTTCATCGATAACATGTTATTATTCAAATATAAATTCATTAATGACATCACTTTTTCTCCTCATACCATTGACTATAAAACATTCAATGGTTCCTTAATCCTTTATAGCCAAAAATCATTCAATATATTAAAAAATATGTTGAGAATAATACCTTATCTTTCTACCTAACATGAATTTATTTTCATAGAACTACAATATCCACCTATTAATAACAAGCTTAAATATAAACTCCATCTCAAATATATCTTCCCAACATAAATTATGATCCAACTGAAATCTACCCAATTCTATGAGTCCAACCATACCATCATAAATCCCTAAATGTTACCACTATTCCAACTTACCTATGAAAGTTCCTAAATAAAAGAAAACACTACATCCCACATATATAAAAGCATTATTATAATACTAAATTCTTCTACCCCATATACATTAATCTTGTGATGAATCCCTCCATTGGCATAGTTAAATAAAAGTAATATATAATAGGAATTCCTGGATAATCAAACCATCAAGAATAATAAATAATGTTACCCCAAATTCCCCTCTCTAATTTCAATAGAGTGGGACACACTTCTTTGACACACTAGCATAACAATAGCTATCTCGAACCACTCGGGGGTACCTAATAAGCACAATCCATTTATATTATCTTTGGGTACTCATAATCAGAGTCTTATATAATTTATCTAAAATCATTAGTTAACCAATGTATTATTTTTATATACCATTATCTTATTTCTAATAATTTAAAACAATACACCAAAATCACCAGAAAAATATAATTTATTTAATGATTCAGAAATATGTTATTTAGGAAAACATATAATATGTTATTGTTGTTGATTTAATCAATTAAGTTCTCTTTTATCAATATTGTTATTGAAATTGTTTTTAAAAAGTTTTATAAAACCATTTACATTTTTGGAAAACATTTTTTAGCCACATGTAGTCATGCATATGTTTATGATACATATGTTCTTAGTATTATTTATGAATTAATTACCTCCTACAATTTCATCATAACTGTAAAATAATGAATAAAAACACAAAAAGAAAATATTAATATTAATATTATCTCTATAATAAAAAAAATAAATGAATAGAAATTACAACCCTAGTAGTTTTGACATTCCTTATAAAGGGGTACAATAAACCCAGTAATAAGGTTCCTTCAAATCTCTAACAATACATCATACATCAAAATACTACATCCAAATATTAAAACAACAAAAACCAATGATGTGATGCTACTTTATAATTCCCAAGCCTACATATCCTCAATGTCACCCATGTGGGAATCTTCAAAAGATGTTAGACACAAATCGCCATACACTAGAGGATACATAACAGAGGTACTCGTATGTGAGAAACATTTGGTGAATACTCTGAGTATCATAAAAAAACATATATATAATCATTTTCATAGGTCGCCATATTATGTGAATGGGATTAAATGTACGTGATAACTATCAACATCGAAAAATACCATCATGTTTTATAAATATATATCATGTTATATAGACAATAAAATATCATGGATCACCCATTATGATGATCAAAAAAATAAATATGAAACTATAATTGGTAAGGGTCAACTATAAAAAATTATGTCCCTCATAAGACAAATATTCTGAAATCTATCTACATTGTCCATCAAAATCATTAATAAAAACTATCACTAGAATGTGAAATATTAGGTATACACATAAAATGGGGTCCCAATTAAGTGAGTGAACATAAAAAAAGGAATAGTATCAGCATATGGGCCTCATATACACTATCAGATAAATCATACGGATACCTAGAAAATTAATCATGAAAACATGCACAACATTCAATAAATTGTGTCAATCCATCATATGTTAAACAGGAACCATAATACTAAATGTCCCATAATTCATTTAGTTAAAAAAGTAATGTTATCTAAAAATATAGAAACATACTCAAACCATATAAATTAGGGTAGGGTCATATATATTAGTGTTTACCTCTACCATCACTCTTATAGAGTAGTCCTTCACTGATTTCTAATCTCATATCTTTTCACTCTGACTCATGGCGAGGTTTCATATTATGTCCTAAAAATTACTCTCTCAATCATGGTAATGTTATGTATCATATCATATCCACTATAGTATTACTCAGGGAATGTTCATATGTCCTCTATTTACTATTGCCTTTTCACCATATGTATGGTTTTATATAACATTTGAGCCATAACCCTTTTGCTCATGGATTTTTCCTAAATTATATACTGAAAATAACCCTCTAACATAGGGTAAGAATATGTGACACATATTGAACAATACCATCCATTTGTGGGTAAGGAATTATATCACATCTTTTACACAACCATATTACATTGGTTACAGTGTTGTATCATATCCTGACAACTATATGCTCACTAAGGGTAGAGGCCTAAACTATCTCATGTCATTTCACATAACTCTACCACCACTCTCATTGTGGGGGTTATAAATTTTTTATAACATGGTATGATCATAAAAATAATAAAATATTAACATATTATCCATTCATATAGCCCTACCATTAGGGATACATGCTCATTTTTTCCATAGAACACTCTACCAGAGTGTTTCACCTTCAACTGAACATCATACCATTGACCAACATTGCAGTCCCTACACACCCACTAGATCCCTAGCTAAAAAATACATATAATGTTCTGAGCCCCTAATCAATACAAAACAAACAATCTTATCACCTAGGTAACACTTAGTTATATTGAGCATCAGTCATCCCACTTAGGAAATGTACTACCTCAATGTTTCTAAAGAAAAATTTAATAAGTCCCACATAATCTCTAGTAAAAGGATAATACATTACCATTCCTCATAGTGTCTCCCTATATTTTTATAACCCATCCCAACATATCCTATTAACTAATTGCATACAAATACTCTCCATAATCTACAAAGTATACACATAGGATAATCTTAATTAATTGATTTTAAGCATCATATTTATCCATATTAGTTATTTAAATTCATTTAATGTTCACATACCACTCCATAAGGATCCATTATCTAGATAGTGATCATACCCCCTATACATAATTATCAAGTGACACTAGTACCACCCAAAGAGTGCGATTAAACTATTACATGTGCTGATGTCCCATAAATCCAATGAAAAATGGATTACCATGGATATTATACTAAATAATCACATTCTAATACTATCACATGAAATGTTATTAGGTCCCAAGGCTATTGCAATTAGATTTCCATAGAACCACATGCCACTTCACTAAAAATCCCATTTCATAAAAAATCCACACGGAATATCCTCAACTGGCTCAATATGGATCACTCAGTCTCCTTTGTTGTACCCCCCAAGTAAATACCATACCACAAACATGCAATCACATTGATACACATATATATTTAAGAATTTTATATACCTGTAAAATAGTATATCCATATATATAATAAGATCCCCATCTCACACTATGATCAAAAGAAGATGCACCATGATTTCATGCACCATATATCAATCCAATATGCTATTATAATTAATAATTAAAATTTATACTTAATGAAAAGATAGAATTAAATATTTATTAGTATATAAAATTAAAATAATAATACTAAATGTATTGAAACATTGTTAAAATGAAAAACACAAAACCTATATTATTATCCAATAATTCTTATAAACAATATCAATATCATACGATATCCAATTGCGAAAAAATCTAGTTTAATTTAATGAATCCACAAAGAAAATAAATGGGTTAATTTACATAAAATATTAGTGAAAATTGGTTTAATTTAATCATTTTAGATCAAAAAATATACCATAACATGATTCCACATTATGCCAGAATGATTCCATCATTCATTAATGCAAGTTTCCTCAATACCCATGACGAAAGCACATGAAATTAGAGGAACTAAGAGATAGAAGACTCAAGAATGTGGGGGACATTTATCAGGATTTGGGTTAGAAAAAAATACTCATAATATTCATGAATAATGTGGGTTCAAGTGGGTTACATGGGGATAAAAAGGGTGGGGAAACTAGTATAAATTAATTATTTAAATTTGATTTGTATTTGAAGAAATGATTTCTTTTATAAAATAGTGGGACTATAAATTATTAATAAAATGACATGAAATTATAATTTTTAATAAACCCTTAGATAAATGAAAAATGTTATCACATTAATGTTGAATAATGGAACGACCCATAGGGTTTTAGTGAAATCTACCTCCCATACAACCGCACCAAAATCCCATAACTACCACATTACAATTTGAATCAAATCCTCATATAAAATACACCCTTTAATAGAGTAATTGAGTAATGAAAAAGGTTAGACCCATAATTAAAACCCCCCCATGTAAGACCAAAGAACTCATTTACATGAATTATTTTGTTACTAATGGATTTTTAACACTACCACAAACTATTTAAAAATTTCAATGAAAAACCCCCAATTATTGTAATCCCACAAACAACCTGTATCATATTTATATCCCTCACTAGGGAATATTATGCCAGCATCCACTTAAATTACATAGATACCACCAGATATCCTAATCAAATGTAAGTCCATGTCCTAGTGGGGTTCTAATTCATAAGATTGGAATAAGAGCCCCAATTCATGAAATTAATCCTCCTTCAGAGAACTTTATATAACATTTCTAATGAATTTCAAAACCCAAAACAATTTCAATCATTAATCATTACCAATTATTTAAATTTTTATCCCCTAGAATAATTTGGTACTATTCCTTGATCCTTAATCAAAACATCATAATATAATTTCACTTATCATAGTGTATTCTGATTTTAAACAACTTCTATACACTGACAATTGATATAACTAGAAAAATTATTACTAAACCAAGACTAATTAAATGCATGGATCCATTATCATTTGAATGAAATATCTGATTCCAAAATAAATATACAAAACATATTTTCAGGAAAAACATGCGTTTAATCTACGGTATACAAATTACATCAAAACATATATTATTATTCCATGGTGAAAATATATGATCCACAACCCCACAATTCCACCTAGAAGATATCATAGAACACATGAGATCCCCCAAATTCATTGGCTGAAATTCAACATCAATCAATCATCGATAATGATGATACTAGTCATAACTATTGAAAAAACATTAGTCCAATCCAATAAATAGATATGGATTCATACACCTTCAAAAAAAGAATTACTAAATTCATTAAGCAACGAACTACAACTAGAAATATAAAATCCCTAGTATTGATATCCACCAACCTGACATGTGGATCACAAACCAATGATTGATATGATTATCCCCACTATATTATTTTCTAAACAATCACCAACCATACAAAACAAATCCAAAAAACATTCATCCAATTGATATTTCAATCATGTGAGATTTTCTCATCAAAACCTACCAACCATATCCCATGATACTATCATCTAGTCAATATTTTATCAAAATTCCCAAATACAACTGACTAGATAGGGATTACAATTGATCATTACTAATATCAAATGCAAGAACGCACACTTATGAGAATATCAAATTCATGAACATAAAAATATTGATTTCGCCATGGTGTCTCCCAAAAACTAACATTGATTTCTCAACCACTCCTGGTGATATACCATATTCCTCCCATAGAGATTCCAATAAGACCCATCATCATAACATATTTAAAATTCAGATGATTTACCATTAATTGATAATATATAAAACAACATTAATTCCCAAATTCTTATTAATGAACCATTTATAAGGCCATATCACAATAAAAAAACTAATCCACCCCACAGTGGATCTATTAAGTACCATCATTGAGATCCTAAAATCCATTACGTACATATAAAAAAAACCATAAAAATACATGAAATGAACCATTTAATCTATCTTCATTGACTCTCTACCATGAGCTATGAAGATTAATGACATTATTGATCCTAGGATAGTTTAATTATCGTAATTCTCACTGGTGATATAAAAAAATAGTAGTTGATGTCCTAGGAAAACCTGCCTACCTAAAATATCTCATCAACACTCCACTACTAATCAAAGGTGAACTTCTAAATAACCAATTTATTTCACCTCATAATATCATACAACACAGATCCCAAGTATCATTGATCCAATACAAAAAAATGTAATCAACTTCCAAAAAACATATTTTTCAATCATGTTACCCTGTATCACTATCTAACCAATTATGCCTTATATTGTGTCACATTGTTCCATCCATAACAAAATTCTCTTATCCAAACTCCATCTCACATCAAGTTTCACAAATAATTTTTTGACCCATCATTAATCTACCGAATTCAATGAGGAAAATATTCCATTTCATGATAAAGTATTGATTACCTAATTCCATTAATTCCCATGTCAATTACAAAACAAATTTGAACACTAAATCTCACCGATATGTAGAATTGATCAAAAATTGAAACTATTTAATCCTATACCTCTCATCCTAGGATATGTCTCATGATGAACATATAAGAAATATACATATTAAGTAACAGGGAGCCATCATCAATTCGTGAAAATAATGTAACTATAACCCTATGTACATTATCTACTAACTCTAATGAAATTCGGAATCTCATCCCACACTACTGTCACCATAACCATATTGACTCAATAAAGGGACTATCATTAACCAATACAACTCATTTTTTAATTGGGAAATCTTATGTATAGACCCATGAGAGACGTATTTTATCCCTACCTACCCACTCTAAGGTATTTATATACCTTGAGAGAAATGTAAATCATTCCAAAAAACAACATAATATCCCCACTTGAAGTCTCGATTATTGAATTTATTTAGAATAAGTGATATTGGAAAATTATAAATATAATATTATTACTAATTTAATTAATTTATACCTATTTTTTCAAAATATTATCTTAAAAAATTAATATTTTTACAATTTTATAAAAAATTTATCGGTTTTTAAAACCATTTCACCACAACATGTTGTAAATGAAATGTACATATGAACTATCTAGTTCATATGATGAAAAAACTAAACCCTTTTTATACCATATGCATCGAGTAAAAAAAATATCAATAAAATTTTAAATAAATACATTTAATTAGTATCTCAATTATAATTGTGGAAATATATGAATAATATTCTTATCATCAATAGAATATATTTTCTTTATTCATTAGATAGCCTAAACCATGCATAATGTTAATCACATGCTTTTAAAACACATCCTCCCTCCAAATCTAGTATGAAAATTTAAAAAAATTCACAAATCTAGAATATCAAATTATAATTCCAAAAACCATATTGGATTAATAGAACATATTTAATTTTATCAACATGAAATAAAGAACAAATCTCATATTCCAAAGTGTTTTAATTGTCAATATCAACCATTTATAAGAACAAAGAAACTATTTATTTGTGTAGTCATAAGAAATTATAAATAAATAGAGTCATTATCAAATAACATTATAGTATATGAAAGTTATTACATCTAATATTTTAATAGTAATCAGATTAATCATTATATTGACATATCAAAATAAACAATAATATACATAGAAATATTCATTAAGGATTACCTAAATTGATGACCAAAAGCACATGTTGGGAAATTCTAAGAAACCTTATTTTAGTTTCATAAGCCTCTCCTTGAAATAGTCTCCCATCATCTACCTAGGTTCTCAAACTAGATCCTTTATATTACATATCACCTAAATGTGATACATTAGGTTTATATGTGTACTAATGTTCCAGTGTAGGGTGTGATCATATGACTAATCATGGAATTAAAATGTTACCCTTATATACTTCATCATTTATATTGTTTCCATGCATGGAAAATAAATCAATAAAAAATTTATAATAAAAATGTATTTTTTTCTATTCATCATGGGTGAACAAGGACAATGTGATGTTGGAACTCAATTTGATCATCTCTTTATGATAAATAATTCATTTTAAAAAACAAACCCATACTCATTCAATAGTTAACAAGGTAGTTTTCAAGATTTGAGTCTTGATATCTACCATAAATCAAAATTTATGGAACTACACCAATTCATGATCGTGTATCACATCTAATACAATGACCCAACTCACTCATATTGAGGCCATGAACCATATTACAATAACTACCCACTAATTCATGGTAATGTCTTATATTAAATCATGAACACTGCTCTATATTTCATGTTAGATCCTATATCCCATCTAGAAAATTACCCTCTCAGTGATGGTAATATCATGTATCATGTACTAGCCACCACCCTCTCACTTTGGCTATGGACTTATATTATATCAGAACCACCACTCTCGCACTCTAATTATTGTCATGTATCACATCTTAATCAGTATACCCTTACGGATAGATATTCTTATGAGAGTATACTCGAGGATTACGCACTGGTGCTAGCTGTGTGAGATTAATCTAGTACGTGAGAGCTTTGGCTGGGATCTTCTCGTAGAGGCATAGAAGCCTTACGATGTCATCTTGGGTATGGACTGGTTATCTACAGTCCATGCTCAGATCTACTATATTAGGCGCAATGTGTGGTGTGTCTGCACTAATGGGACCATGTTTACCTTCATCGGAGATAAGGGAGCCATTGCAGCATAGGACAGAATTACTTGGAGGAGGGTGTGGCTAATAACTCATTATTTGGAATGCATTACCATCAGAACAGTTGATGTGGAGAGTCTGACTTATCCTACAGTTATGGATCTGTATGCAGATGTTTTCCCTGAAGATGTTCCAGGACTACCTACTCATAGAAAAGAGGACTTCTAAATTGACATGTACCCCAGAATGGCACCAATAACTACTCCAGCATATCGGATGGCTCCAACTGAGATTTGTGAGCTGCGAGTACAAGTAGAGGACTTGTTGGGATAGGGATTCATCTGGCCCAGTGTTTCACCCTGGGCAGCCCCGATTCTGTTTTCCAAGAAGGGGGATCGAAGTTGGCGGATTTGTGTCGACTACCGTCTCCTGAACCAGGTGACTGTTAAGAACATGTACCCACTCCTGAGTATTGAAGACCTCTGTGGTTAGCTCAAGGGAACATGATTTTTCTCAAATATAGGCCTCCGATCAGGCTATCACCAGCTCCGAGTTTGAGATGAGGATGTGCAGAAGACGACCTTCAGGTGTCGGTACGACCAATATGAGTTATTGGTTTTCCTTTCAGCATATCCAATTCTCTAGTAGTGTTAATTTGTCTCATTAAGAGGATCTTCCAGCCATACATTGATCACTTTATCATGGTCTTCATTAACGTCATACTAATCTACTCGACTACTGTGGCGGAGCATGCCTACCATTTACAGGTAATGATAGACACACTACGAGAGCACCGACTTTATGGTAAGCTATCGAATTGTCAATTTTGGATTAGAGAGGTTCACATCATTTGACACATAATCATGGAGGCTGGAGTTGTAGTGGATCTGGATATGATCGAAGTGGTACTTGCGTGGGAGCCACCTCAGATTGTGACGGAGGTACAGAGTTTCTCGGGTTTGGCTGGCAACTATCAGAGATTCGTTCCAGACTTCTCCGGATATTTAGTTCCATTATCAACCTTGACGAAGAATGGGAAACATTTTGTGTTGTCGAAGAGATTCCATCAGAGATTTTAGTAGATGTGGTAGAAGATGACTACAAACCCCATCTTGAGGCTTCCAGAGGAAGGCGTCGGGTAAGTAGACTATTGTGATGCATAAAAGACTAGACATGGTCTGTCCTCGTGAATGAGTGAGCAGTGATCAGATATGGTTCTCGGCCACTGAGACAACATGAGAAGAAATATTCTACCCATGACCTGGAGTCAGCATCAGTGGTGTTCACCTTAAAGATGTGGCGACATTATCTCAAGGGAGAATGTTTTATCGTGTTCTCTAATCACAATATTCTTAGGTAAATATTCTCTATGATGGACCTGAACCTGAGACAGCGGTGATGGATTGAATTCCTCTAGGAATATGACTTCGAAATAGTCTATACTCATGGGAAGGGTATCGTTGTTGCAGATGCACTCAGTAGCAGGACTGGTATACAGCTGCAGGGAGAGGTGACAGAGCAGCTGGCCACGTTGCAGATATCCTTAGTGAATTGGGATAGAGCAGCCTACCTACAGTCTCTTATAGTCACTCCCCCGCTTCTTCAGTGAGCCAAGGAGGTGAAGCATGGGGACGCCGACTGTGAGACACGACGTGCTATGATATCCATAGGGCAAGCATCTGATGGATTTCTTGAAGGTGCCTAGCACGTCATCCTCTTCAGAGGATGTACAATGGAAGGAGTTTCACTTCAGAAGTAAGTGTTGAGGGAGTTTCACACTTCCCCTCTAGCGGTACATCTAGGAGTGGAAAGGATCTACCAGGACCATCATCGTTGGCACTGGTGGCTAGTTATGAAGAAGGCGGTAGCGGAGTTTGTCTCACGATGACTCCCTAGTCAGCAAATGAAGGAATAACACCAGGTACCAGTAGGCTTGGTTCAGCCCTTAGTGGACATAGAGTGGAAGGTAGATGGGATATCCATGGTGTTCATGACGGGTCATCCACGTACATGAAGGATTCATGACTCAATTTGGGTGATAGTATACTAACTCACCAAGTCATCCCACTTCATAATGAGAAGAGATCTGGGCTCAGTAGAGATCACGGGACACCTCTACATTTCAGATATTGTGAATTTTCATGGAGTACCTACTTCTATAGTCTCTGACCGTAACACATGATTCACTTTCCAACTATGGAAGGGGTTGTAGGTGGCTATCGTGACAATGATTCGCTTGAGCACCGCATTCCATCCTCAGAAGGATGGTCAGATCGAGAGGACCATCCAGACCCTCAAGGAAATTCTATGTGCATGTGTCCACGACTACAGTCGTAGCTGAGATGATCACCTACCCTTGGTAGAGTTTTTCTACAACAACAATCAACACTCCACCCTTGGTATGACTCCCTTCAAAGCATTGTATGTTCGATCTTGATAATCACCACTGTGCTTGACAGACCCAGCGGAGTCATAACTAGTGGCACCAAAGTTGGTATGGGATACCACGGAGAAGGTGAAGATCATCCCGGAGTGGATGATGACTGCACAGAGCAGACAAAAGTCTTATGCTGACAGCAGATCAAGAACTATGGAGTCCGAGGATGGTGACAACATCTTCCTACGAGTCTCACCTCAACGAGGTCTACAGAGATTTGGCCAAAGAGGAAGGTTTCCTCCGAGGTTCATTGGACCTTTCCATTTCCTCAACAAAGTAGGAAAGGTGGCTTACCACTTGGCTATTCCTCCTCAATTACAACGGGTGCACAATGTCATCCATGTATATCAGATGTGGAGATACGTGCACATGCCGACCCATATCATCGACCACGAGAAGCTGGATATCGATGACAGGGAGACTTTCACTAAGGTTCTAGTGGGGATTAAGGATCAACAAGAGCGGTTCCTGCATGGATGGTCGATTCCTCTAGTGCACGTTCGCTGGTAGCACAATAACCTCTAGGAGAGAACATGGGAGCGAGAGGCTAAGATGCATGCTCGGTACCCCATTTTGTTCCCTTAGTTGGTTTGTAGCTTACGGTGATGTAAAGCCCTAAGTTGGGGAGAATTTAATGACACATAATTCTGTAGAAATTTTTTTCTTAAATTCTTGGGATTTTTTACTATTCTGAAAAAATTTACAGCTCTTGATTCCGAGACCGGAGTGCCCATAATCATTTTATGATTTTTTGCTCAGTACGTTCAGTAAACATGTGAGCGGGATTTTATAACATCTGAACTGGTGCTCATAATTGAAATGTAATGTCACAGTTGAACTCGCTTCGCTGATATTTTCTTAAGGAGACCTTCTTCACATTTGCATTCTAAATAGAACACAATTTAATTTTTTGAGTTTTATAAAAAAAATTAATAAAATAAAGGGTATAATATATTATTTTATTCTATCTTCCATGTGGAGGATGGGAAGTTGATTCTCCAAGTGGAGGTTGGAGGTGGGGGCCACCACACCATAACCTCCCATGAGAGGTTATGGTGGTGGGGCCCACCAAAACATAACCA
Organism: Viscum album; assembly: GCA_963277665.1. Lineage (NCBI taxonomy): Eukaryota > Viridiplantae > Streptophyta > Magnoliopsida > Santalales > Viscaceae > Viscum > Viscum album. The sequence goes on along the minus strand of OY728161.1, from coordinate 602,502,741 downwards.
CCCTTGGGAGGATTATTATGTGGTGCCCACATGATCTCTAACCACGTTAAACCCCCAATTAATGAGGATAATCTTCATAAGACACTCCACCTTCCCCCATCATTTATGTATGATAACCCACAACAATTAATTAATTGATCTCTATCATTAAATTAATTGTCACCCAATTGAATTCTCTTGAATTCATGCCAAACATTAAAATAATAGATCATATATTATTTCATTTTGGTTGGCAAATTTTTTTGGGTTGGAAAAGTAGAAAGAGGGAGATCTGAAGAGAAAGGATTTTCCCACGAAGAACACCTCTTCCTCCCAACGAAGAACGTGAAGAATTCCGGTAGCATCCTCCATTCTTCCTTAGACGTATTCTTCTTACATCAACCAGGACCTATGAGGGAGTGTAATTCTTGAAGAACGCCGACGATGATATCCTTGTTTTCTACTTTCTTGATGTCAACGAAACGACACCCGCTTCTCGTGACTTCATCAATGATCATCGGCAATCGAGGTAGGGGTGTGTGTTTGGATTGAGAAAAATTGAATCTTCCTTCCATTTTGTTTGATACTCTTAATCCACTTTCTATCAGACTAATGTGGAAGGGACTGGACCAAACTAACATGGTATGATTCCTCTATCGTTCTTGGGTTTGTGTGGTGTTCTTCAACCATTCTTCGAGTGCGTAAATCAAATAATTTTTTCGAAGTGGATCGGAGGACCGAAAACATCAGAAACGAACTAAGAACATAGGGGAGACCTAGAGGAATAAGTTTCATGGAGAAAGGACCATCAGAACGAAGAACACACACCTTAGGTGGCATGCTGGCAAGAGGCGTCGTTTCTGGAAAATTCTAGAATACATGGCGTGTACCTACGAATCACACACCATGTTGTAAAAGCGTTATGCGGCTAATGTTTCGTGCGTTAAACGAGTGAAAAATGACATCTGACCCCAGTCACATGACATGTACTATAATCACATCAAGGAAAAATCTTTTTAGCAGGTTTCAGTGTGTATTTAGGGAATACACGAACATGGGAATAGGTACAATACCAAGAGGCACAATATGTACAATCTACATAGCATATTAGAATCACCTTCATGATGACTAGGCATGTATTTCGGGGATACATGGACACAGGGTGTAGTACAAGTGCATGTAGTCCACCACATGGCCAGTGGCACGGGCTACCCCGTTTACTAGTTACATGGGTTGGCGAACACGGGTTGAGGCCGTGTACGGGCACAAGGACATCATACATTATGTCGACCCAGTTACTTGTACATGGTGTGTAATCCATACAACATGTCGTGTACTTAGCATTGAGGCCCTATACAGGCACGTAGACAGTATACATGGAGCTTCCCATAGACTCTAGGACACGACGTGTGATCCATACAACTCGACATGTACCTAATTTTTCTACATGACCATCCTTATGACACGGACCATTATACATGGTCAATACTCGAGGTCTAATGACCCGGTGTGTACCTCTTAGCTATACGCCTTGTACATTTTTGGAAAATGGCTTTGTCATCTTGTCTTTGTGTCTTGGACACGTATGTATTGGATATTCCACCTATGTCATGGAAGTCCATTGATATACTTACATGTGAGACTCCGTGATACTTGGAGTATCGACCAGTAGATCATGGAGTTGATCCTCCCAGAGATGAGCATACAAAGTGTGGAGACCTTGGTGCTGTAGACCTGATGACTTCTTGAACGATTCGACTCAGAGTGATTCTACTAGCCTAGTGGACGGAGTGCCTGATATTTGGCATCAGACCCATGATGGATAGAAGGCCTGGGAGTTGGTAGAAGAACTAAGGTACTCGATAGGAGGAGTACCTTTGTAGGATATTAGGGGGATCTCCCCGTATTTAGTGGAAGACCCACAACAGAAAGAGCGCCCGGTAGTTGGTAGCAAACTCGCGGTACTCGAAAGGGGGAGCACCTCAGCAGTCTTGGTTTAGTGAGAAGCGTCTCAGTGTCACGATAGGGCCACTGTACTCGACATAAGTGGATTTCTCCAGCAGTCGTGGTTTCGATAATGAAAATTTTAGTTTGATCCAAGTCAATGTATTTTTTGTTTTCATCATGATTGAGATAGGTTACTTGATAACATAGGTATATGTAAGGGCATATACCTAAGTAATGGTTACTCACTGAAATAATTCGTTATGGTTTATCCTTGTTGAATTTTGTGAGACCTTGAGGGTCTCGGGGTCCCTACTGAGTATCCTTATACACACCCCTACACGGGCAATGCCTGCACCTTATTTTATTGGATGCCAATGACGGACAACGCTGAAAGTGGATGAGAGTGCGAGGAATGTATGGTACACGGAGGAGGACCATACAAAATATCGGTAAATGGTGGAGTTTGATAAACATAGAGTGCTAAGGATTCCATCTGTATCTACCCTTCAGGTAATAACCCTGGAGGATGATCCAGACAAATCAGATGTTTGTCCATTTTTCAGTTGTACTTTCTTTCAGTTGTACTTGTACTTTAAATTTGGGATTGTATTCTGGACCCTTTAATTTCATTACAATTGTTATATAGTTTTTATTTAGTCTTTGATTCCTCTAGAACTCTTGTTGTGTTTGATTACTATTTATAAAGGCAATGCCATCCCATTTTTAGGGATTTACGCCTTTGGTTCTTGTCGCCAGCCCCTGGCCTATGGAAGGCGGTCTTGGGGTAGTCACAATACGGGCCCCGGGGGATGGGTCGTGACAAATTGGTTTCAATGGAGTTAGTTCTACCACAGAAATTATGACATTGATATTTCTGTTCTATGAATCTATAGTGTTAAGGGTATCGAGTTTGGTTTTCAGTTTAGGGTGTCCAGTGTTGGTGCGGCCGCTGACGTATCCATACACCAGGGCCCTGACAACTGATTTCCGACTTAGTGCACAAAAACATTGAGTGCGTGTGTGTTTTTAAAATGTTTTTCTTTAAGTCATCTCAAACAAGGTCAACTCACCAGTTATTGTCTTTTGACCTTGTCACATCTGTTCATTCAGGATGCCTCCTCGTGGACGACCAGCAGGTGCCCTGAGAGTTATAGGTACTGACAGCCTGCCGAGCGATGAGGCCTCACTACAGGCCCCTCTTATTGTGGAGGCACCAGTGGAGGCACCAACGGTACTACATCCCATTTGTCCACTGATACAACCATCCCCAGTAGAAGATAGTACACACCACTTGAGCATGCTGCATGAGTTCCAGCACCAGAGGCCAACCAAGATCAGGGTAGAGACGGACCCACGGGTAGTGGAGGATTGGGTGGAGGTTGTGGTGAGAGTTTTCAGGCTGGTAGGGACACCAGAAGACATCATGGTGATCCTTGCTACCAATATTTTTTATGTAGCAGCAGACAAATGGTGGAGCCTGATGCTCTAGGTACATGATGAGATGATGCTTTTATGGTCAGACATTGAAAGCCTGTTCTGGACATAGATTGTCCCAGAAACCCTACGATTGATGATGATATAAGAGCTAATGCATCTACAGCAGGGTAATATGATAGTGGCGCAGTACTCAGTGTGGTTCCCAGACCTCTTTCCCTACTCCACTGATATGGTACGAGACCCGTTCTTCAGGGCCCAAACCTTGGAGTAGGGACTCAGGCGAGAGATCAGAGCTTCAGTTATCTCTCACAGCATCTCGACGGTGATAGGGGTGTTGGAGAGAGCCCTCATAGTGGAGATTTTCCTTGATGAGCAGTCTCCAATAGCGACACCCACCACTAGAATACTTGAATCGGAGTATTCTACTGCTAGTAGTAGATAGACGCTGTAAAGGTCCATTTGGACCAGGCCCACGGGTAGACGACTGCATGACTCAGGATCAGTTGTGTGGGGAACCCAAGACAAATCCATATATTCAAGGAGCAGATAATTTTACTTCTGTAGCGGGATTTGTCACATGTCTCTTGACTATCTAACCCACCTTACGGATGATCATAAGACTGTTGAGGGACCTCCCCGGCAGAGGAAGGGGTTCGATCAAGGCAGTCTGCAGGGCTGAGGTGGATGTGGTAGAGGAGCTGGTCGTGAATTTTGTGGTGGACAATGCTTCAAGATATTGTCACCACCACCACCATGAGGCCCACCCCGACCGCATAAAGCGGGTGGACATAGGAGAACTACGCTTCAGATAGCTGAGTCCTACGACCATGTTGCACCAGAGATGACTCGAGGTACGATCTTTGTCTACTCCACCATAGCTTTAGTTATTATAAAAATAGGTGCGAGTCATACATTCATTTCTACTACCCTCATTCGGAGCTCAGAGATTCCGACGGATTCGTTGGTTCAATCATTATGGCTAGAGACTCCTATGGGAGTAGAATCCATGATTATGTACTGGTGCCAGTAGAGTGAGCATACTATTTGGGGCGAGAGCTTCAGCTGGAATCTCCTTGTAGTGGCGTCGATGCCTTATGACATCATCTTGGCTATGGACTGGTTATCTATAGTCCATGCTCAGATCGACTATATTAGCGGATTAGTATGGAGTGTCTGCAAGGATGGGTCACGGTTCACCTTCATTGGCAAGAAGGGATCCTTTGCATCGCATGACAGACATACTCAGTGGAGGGAGCAACCGATCATTCATCAGTTAGCAAGCTTTAACCTTGGAAAAGTTGATGTGGAGAGTCCTACTTATCCTGTAGTGGTGGATCAGTACGCATATGTTTTCCCTGACGATGTTCTAGGACTACCTCCTCATAGAGAGGTGGACTTATACTATGGCCAGTACCCTAGGACGACAATGATATCTACTCCAGCATATTGGATGGCTTCCACTGAGCATCGTGAGATGCGGGTACAACTATTGGACTTACAGGGAAAGGGATTCATCCGGTCCAATGTTTCCCCCTGGGTAGTCTCAATTCTATTCACCAAGAAGCCAGATAAGAGCTTGTGACATTGTGTCAAATACCATCGCCTGAACCTGATGACCTTGAAGAACAAGTACCCACACCAAATGATTGATGACTTATTTGATCATATCAAGGGATCATGATGGTTCTAAAAGATAGACATATGATCAAGCTATCGCTAGCTCCGAGTTTGAGATGACGATGTGCCAGAGACAACCTTCAGGTTTCAGTATGGCCACTATGAGTTCCTGGTTATGCCTTTCTGCGTAACCAACGCTCCAGTAGTGTTCATGTGTCTCATGAATTGGATCTTCTAGCATTACCTCAATCACATTGTCGTGGTCTTCATTAACAACATACTGATCTACTCAACTACTGAGGAGGAGCATGCCTACAATTTGTAGGTAGTGCTGGACACACTCTGAGAGCACCATCATTATAGTAAGCTCTCGAAGTGTAAGTTTTGGATTTGAGAGGTTCATTTCTTGTGACATGTCATCTAGGAGGATGGATTTGTAGTTGATCTGGTGATGATCAAGACGGTACATGCGTGGGAGACATCCAAGAGTGTGATGAGGGTATCGAGTTTCCTGGGTTTGGCTGGCTACTATCGAAGATTCGTTCAAGACTTCTCTAGAGTTTCAGGGCCACTATCAGCCTCGATGAAGAAGGGGAAAACCTTCGTGTGGTCGGAGTGATGCCAGCATAGCTTTTAGGAGCTGAGACAGAAGCTGACTAGTGTCCCCATCTTGAGGCTTCCAGAGGAAGGCGTAGGGTACATAGTCTGCTGTGATGTATCAGGGACTAGACTCGTGTGTGTACGGATGCAACAGTGAGCAATGATCGCATATGGTTCTCGGCAGTTGAGGCAGAATGAGAAAAACTATGCTACCCATGTCTTGGAGTTAGTAGCAATGGTCTTTTCCTTGAAGATGTGGCATCACTATCTTTTGGGAAAATGCTTTACTGTGTTCTCTGATCACAAGAGTTTTAGGTATATCTTCTCTCAGAAGGACCTCATCCTGAGACAGTGGCGATGTCTCGAGTATCTCCAGGAATATGATTTCAAAATAGTATATACTACTGGGAAAGGGAATGTTGTTGCAGATGCCATCAGGAGGAGGACTTGTATATAGCTACAGGGCGAGGCGATGAAGCAGATGACCACATTGAAATTATCATTTGTGGATAGGGATGGAGAATCCTATCTATAGTCTCTTATAGTCACTCCCCCACTTCTTCAGCGAGTCGGGGAGGCACATCATTTGGACACTAACTATGAGACATGACGTGCTCAGATATCCACAGGGAAAGCAATATATGGATTTACTGAAGGTGGGGAGTATGTCATCCTCTTCAGAGGAAGTACCATGCTACCAGTTTCACTTCATGAGTAAGTGTTGAGGGGGTTCCACAATTCCCCTCTAGCGGTACATCCAGGAGTGGTGAAGATGTACCTGGACATTGTCGTTAGCACTGGTGGCCATGTATGAAGAAGGTAGTAGCGATGTTTGTCTCATGATGCCTCACTTTTCAGCAAGTGAAAGCGGAGTACCAGGTACAAGAATGATTTTTTTAACCCATAAAGGTCCCATACTAGAAGTGGGATGGAATATCCATGGGCTTCGTGATGTTTTTTCCATGTACATCCAGGAGTCATTACATGATTTGGGTGATCGTCAACCGACTCACCAAGTCAGACAACTTCCTACCGATCAGAGAGAAAGGCTCAGTAAAGAGCATGGTACACCTCTAAAAGGAGTAGATTGTGCATTTTCATGGATTAAATACATCTATAGACTCCAACTGTGACACATGATTAATTTCCCGGCTATAGAAGGGGTTGAAGGAACCATTCAGGACACAGATTCAGTTGAGCACCGCCTTCCATCCTCAGACGGATGGTCAAACCGAGAGTACCATCCAGACCATCGAGGACATGCTACGTGCATGTGTCCTCTACTATAGTCATAGATCAGAGGATCAACTAACCTTGGTGGAGTTTGCCTACAACAATAGATATCACTCCACCATTGGTATGGAAATCGTTAAAGTGTTGTATGGTCGACCTTTAAGATCACCAACGTGCTGGACAGACCCAGGGGATTCAGTACTAGTGGTACCAGAGTTGGTACGGGAGACCATGGAGAAGGTGAAGATCATCCATGAGAGGATTAAGACTGCACAGAGAAGACATAATTCTTATAATGACAAGAGACTGAGACCTCTAGTGTTCGAGGATGGCGACAATGTATTCCAATGGGTCTCACCTCGACGACATCTACTGAGATTTGGTCGAGGTGGAAAGTTATCTCCGAGGTTAATTGGACGTTTCCAGGTCCTTAAAAATGTAAGTGAGGTGGCATACCACTTGTCACATCCACCTTAGTTACATTAGGTGCACAATGTATTTCACATATCTCAGCTGAGGAGATACATGCATGACCCGACTCACATCATCGACCATGGGGAGCTGGACATCGATGACGTGGCAACATTAATGGAGCTTCTAGTAGATATTGAGGACTGATTGGAGTGGGTCCTACATGGATGGTCGATTCCACTGGTGGGCGTTCCCTAGCATCACAGGAACCTCGAGGAAGCACATGGGAGTGTAAGGCTCAGTTTCATTATCGGTACCCTATTTTGTTCCCTTAGTTGATTTATATCTTATAGGGATGCAATGTCCTGATGTGGGGAGAATATAATGACCCGGAATTATGTGGAAATTTTTTTCTTAAATTATTGGAATTTTTTACGAGACTATGAAAATTTACGGCGCATGATTTCGAAGCCCACACTGTGCCAGGAATCAATTTTTGATGTTTTGTTTAATAAGTTCAGTAAATGTGCAAGCGGGATTTTATAACTTCTGAATTGGTTCTATTAATTGAAATCTGAGGGCACCGTTGAACTCGTAGCACCAATATTCTCTTAAGGAGACCTTCTTCAAAGTGCATTTTAACGAGAATGAAATTTAGTTTTTAGGGTTTTATAAAAAAATTAATACAATAAAGTGTATAACACTTTATTTTATTCTATCCACCATGGAGAGGTTGGGTAGTTAATTCTCAAAGTGGAGGTTGGAGGTGGGGGCCAAAAACCAAAACCTCCCATGAAAGGTTAAGATGGTGGGGCCCACCTGCACATACCCTCCCTTTGGAGGATTATTAGGTTGGGCCCACACAAGCCCTAACCCCCTTAAACCCCCAATTTAAGAGGAGAAACCTTATAAGGCTCTCCACCATCCCCCATCATTTAATTATGACAACCCACACAAATTAATAAATTAATCTTGATCATTTAATTAAATGGAACCTATTTGAATTCTTTTGAATTCATGCCAACCATTAAAATAATATATCATATATTATCTCATTTAGGTTGGAAACATTCCTTTGGGTTGGAAAAGGAGAAAGAGGGATATTGGGAGAGAAATATTCTCCCACGAAGAATGACACATCCTCCCAACAAAAAACATGAAGAACGCTGATGACTTACTCCATTCTACCTCGATCGTCTTCATCTTTATTCAACCAAGACCAATGAGGTAGCGCCATTATTTATGAAATCTGATGACATCATCCTCGGTTTCTTCTTTACCGATGTCAATGAAACGACACCTGCTTCCCATGACTTCATCAACGATAGTCAGCAATCGATGTAGGGGTGTGTGTTTGGATTCAGAAACATTGAGTATTCCTTATATTTTGTTTGATACTCTTAATGCACATTCTATCATACTAATGTTGAAGGGATCGGACAAAACTTACACGACCTGAATCCTCCATCATTAATGAGTTTGTGTGGTGTTCTTCAACTGTTCTTCGAGTGGCTAAATCAAATAATGTTATTGGAGCCCATCGGAGGCCCGAAAACATCAGAAATTACCTCGGAACATCATGGAAACTGAGATGCATAATTTTTGGGACGAAAATACCTTCAAAATTAAGAAAAAACACCTCAAGAGGCGCACTGACCCGAGTTGATGTTTCTAGAAAATTCAAGAATACAAGGCATGTCCATCTAAAGTACATGCCGTGTAGTACAAGCGTTCTGAGACTAATGTTTAGGGTGTCAGACAAGTGACACACGGTGTGTGACCCCGGTCACATGGCATGTACTATCTTCACAGCAAGGCAGAAGCGGTTTAGCGGGATTCGACATGTATATAGGGAATACAAGAACTCATGAATACATACACGACCAAGAGGCATGACGTGTACTATCTTCACATCATGGAAGAAGTGGCTTCGTGATGACTTGACATATATCCCGGGGATACACGGACCTGGAGTGGAGTACACGAGTATGTACTCTACCACACGGCCTGGCATGGCTAGTGGCACGAGCTACCCCGTGTACGAGTTACACGGGTTGGCGAACATGGGTTGAGGCCATGTACGGGCACATGGCCAGCATACACGGAGCCAACCCAGTTACTTGGACTCGACCTGTAATCCATACCCCGCACTATATACTTACCATTGAGGCCATATACGAGCACACAACCAGTATACAGGGAGCCTCCCCTAGACTCTAGGACACTACGTGTAATCTATAACACAAGTCGTGTACCTGCTTTTTCTACATGACCATCCTTATGACACGATACATTATACACGGACTGTACCCGAGGAATGAGGACAGGGTGTGTACCTCCATCCTACACACGGTATACATTTTGGGAAAATGGCTTGGTCATCTAATATTTGAGTCCTGGACATATATTGCTTGGATTTTCCCCTATGACGTGGAGGTATTTTGAGATACTTCCACATGAGACTTCATGACACTTGGAGTATCAACCAGTATCTTGTGGAGTGGATCCTCCTTGTGACAAGCGTACAGTGTGAGGAGACCTAGTAGCTGTAGACATGAAGAATTCTTGACTGATTTCACTTGGAGTGATTCGACGATCCCAGTGGATTGAGCTCCCGTTATTTGGTGGAAGACCCACTGTGGAAGGAGCACCTGGTAGTTGGCAGGAGACCCACCCTACTCGACAGGAGGAGTACCTATATAGGCTATTAGGTGGAGTGCCCAGTATTTTGCGGTAGATCCACAATGGATGGAGAGCATGGTAGTTGGCATCAGACCTACAGTACTCGACAGGAGGATAACCTTAGCAGTCTAGGGTTAGTGAGAAGCTCCGCAATGTTGTGATAGGGCCACTGTACTAAAGATAAGAGGATTTCTCCCACAACCGTGGTTTTGATAATGAAAATTCTAGTTTGAGCTGAGTCAATGTCTTTTGTGTTTACCTAATTATTTAGATGGGTTACTTGATAACATATGTATATGTATGGGCATATACCTAAGTAATGGTTATCTGTTGAAATCATATGTTGAGATTTTTACATGTTGGATTTTGTGCCACCTTAAGGGTATCAGGATCCCTACTGAGTATCGTCATACTCACCCCTGCACAAGATATGCCAGCCCCTCATTTTGTTGGATTCAGACGACGGACAGTTCGGACGGAGCCCAAGAGCGTGCGTATTGGATGACACCCAGAGGAGGACCTTACGACGTTTCAGTACACGGTGGATTCTAATCGACGTAGAGTGCTGAGGAGGCCATATGTACCCACCCTTCAAGTAGGAACCCCAGAGGATGATCCCAGAGCTGCTTTCACCACACAAATGTTTTCCCTTTTTTAGTTCTAATTGCTTTTAGTTGTACTTGTACGTAACAATTGGGCTTGTATTCTGGCCCTTTACTTTCAATACACTTGTTATACCATTTTTACTTAGTGTTTTATTCTTCTTGTACTTTGGTTGTGTGTGTTTATGATTTATAATGGCAATGCCTCCCTAGTTTTAGGGATTTATGCCTTTCGTGCTAGTCACCAGCCCATGGACTATAGAAGGCGGGTTTGGGGTAGTCACGATATGGGCCCCAGGTGACGGGTCATGTCATTTCCAATTGTGAATGAATTTGTAACGGAGAATTATTTTTTAATTTTGAAATATTTTTCAATGATGAATTAACTTAAAATTGAGATTTAATTTCCATTTGTAACTTATATTCAAAGGATGGTATTTTTTGCAATGGAGGTTCAATTATTATTCTAATTTGTGTATTCTATATTTTTTAACAATTCTACACATTCATTAAATGAATATATATTATAATTTTGTTAAATTTTTGATTAATTTCTAGAACTCATATATATTATATTATTCCAAATGATGTGAGTTTATAATATTTAAATGAGTTTTAAAATGTTATTAAATTTTATTAATTATTTTTATCATATTTTTGTTGAATATATTCTGAAATATTTATGTTTTAATATTTTGAAGAAATTTATTTGAATAAATCCATTCATAATTATTATTTAATGAAATTTAATAAAGTCAAACACATTTTATATTATTTATGAAAGAATAATTATATTTTTTATCTCACACTATATAAAATTAATATATAATTAATATTTTTTTTAAATAATATTATGTTATTTAAGGGAATACATTTGATATATTGTTATCATTTATCTGGTAATTAAAATTTGTTTCAATCAATCTTTTAATTTAATTGAATCATTTTTTAATTATTCATCACAAAAATTTTTACCACTCCTTAATAAATAATCCATTTTTTAAAATATCATTACATAACCTGGATATTTTTTTTAGTTATATAGTAAAAAATAATTTTTTATGCATTCTATACATTTCTGGGAATACTATGTTACACAGATTAGATAATATATTTTTTGTCAAGAATTAGGTAGTTAGATTTTCAAACCGTTTAACACATCATTGCATGTGTGATACCCATCTTGAACATGTATCCATTCTAGAAATTGAAAAATTACATCTTATTCGAATACTATTTCCTTCATAATATGATCTTATCTGATTCTCATAAAATAATACCTATTTACAATAATAAATATAATAATTAGTACATGTGATTTCATTTTTTACCTTCTCTAACATGCACTCCATGTCTTTCTATTTATTATTTTACACCAGAAAGAATCACATATTAATCATTATCCATAGATAGTGCTATTCGATTCAATATTTAATATTTAATTATTGTGACTCCATTTCCTTAAATCTATTTTGGTAAGGTTTTCAGAACTCAAAAAAAATTCAATGTCATATTTACCATTCCTCCAAGAAATAATTCTAAAAATTGGGTTAGGATTCCACCTCAAAAAAATAGTACAGTACACATGAATCACTCACTGAGTAGATAGGTATATGACTGGACTATGTAATCTTTGGACTAAACCAATAAATAAATTAATTTTTTATTTATTTTATTTTCACTTCTAATTAAAATTATTTAATAAAATTATTAAATATTTTAATTAAGAAATTTTTTTGATAATTTTTTTAATATTTTTATTGAAACCCCTCTAGACAATATTTTTTTACCCTATCTGACCTAATCAACATTGATTTTAATGAGACATATAATCTTGGAGAAAATTTCTATGATTGTATATTTGTGGGAAATGGAAACAAGATTTTTTGTTATAGACTGTAGGATGACAATCATTATAAGATAATCAGATCTCAAAATTCTCAATTTAATGAGATGTTCTTATACAATGACTAGAATTTTTATGTGGTTGAAGTCAATTTTAATTAATCATTAGATCAAAATAATCCTATTATATATGGGGGTACTAGAAATCTGATATTTTTTGTGAGTTTATAATTTGGTGTATTTTTTCCAACAAATTGACCACGTGATAACTCTATAAGTTCAAACTCCATAATTAGTGGAATTGTAATCAGTATCATATGAATGTGAAGAATCATATATAATATCGTGAAGTTATTTCAGAGTCAAATTAATGTTATTATGTAGTGTCCATGACTTGTACTACACGATTCTAATGGGTGGAGGGAATCTTGAGATCCCAGAATAATTGACATATCTCTGGGATTATGGATAGTGGATGTTATATATAAAAATATAAATGCATTCAATATTCTGTAATGTGACCGATAGATAAAAAAATTTCCATGATGAAATTAATTGATGGAGAATATTTGGATTTTCCATTTGAAAAAGGTATATTAAATAAAGTGGAATAATTATAGGTTATTATTGATAGGGTTTCAATAGAAAGAGGCAGTGTATTTTTCTAAAATATTTTCAGTATTAGTAAACATAAAACATTTAAAATAGTATTTATCTCATTTACTATAAAGTATTTTTATTCAGAACCAATGGAAATAAAAACTATGTTCCAACATGATTATTAAAGGAAATAAAAATACATGAATCATCCATGAAATATAAAGGATGATATGAAGAAGGACTTGTTGTATAAAATTTAATGTAGTATTTATAGATTGATGTAATCATCATATCAATATAAAAAAACAAATTTCATATGGATGAAAGTGGTATTATATAAATAAACAAATATCATTATTTTCATTGAAATGTGTGAGAGGATTAATTCATTATTATCCATATGGTTTATGATAATGATATCACCAATGTGTGTATAAAAATCCATTACATCTAGGAATTAATGAGTTATTTTATATGAACATTTTAAATAATTCATATCAAGGTTGGGAAAAAGTTTATTATTACGAGGATTGAAAGATATAAGATAGGTATATATTTATTTCTATCACAAAGAGAGTGCATCTTAAATGTGATTGAGTTGAGTGTAGTGACCATATGTATGTTCGTTCAACTCCTATAGTTATGAACATCAAATTTTATTAGGGAAATAAACATGAAGTGGTAATTATTTTATATACATATAAGAAGATACATTTTTATTGGAATTCATAAGGATAATGCATTCAATGATATAAAATCACCTTGAAATTTCATTTACATTAGGAGTCCCCGGTTGATGCATGGTACATCTAGAAAAAGAACTATTTTTTGTTTTTATATAGATCAAATGATATATAACATATATGGAAGACACTACCTTATGATATTGGTTTGTGAATAATTTTAATGGTATGTGGACATATGTTTTCTGGGTGATTATAACACTCGCAAGAGTATAATGTTGTTTTCACCAAGAGGAATGTAAATCCTCTAGGTGCCTATGTTAATGTCCATTATTTCTATCTTTCATACCAGGGATAAATTAATATCCATAATAGTTTTATTGAAAATTAATATTATTTAATTTTTTTATTGAAATCAAGAATAATTGGGAAACTATTCTAATTTACTATGACAACAAAAGTTTTATTCAATTTTAAAATGATTTTTCATTCCATATTATGAAGAAACATATAGAATTAAAATTACACAACATATTGATGTTGCTTTTGGATGGTGAGTTAGAGATATAGATGATTATTGGAAATAAAAATATGGTTTCCATGTGTAACATATTTCATTTTTAGAAATTATGATGCACCATTTTTCCTCAATTACATTATTGTTTGAAAATGTTGGTGAAGTGAACTGGATATATTTGGAAGGAGGTTGATATGATTATATATATCAATGAACTGGTGTTTTTATATAGAAAATTGATGCATCATTCAATATATATATTTTTAGGATCATGATGAATCTTCCATGATTTAGATTTAGTTCATTAAATGTTGTAAATTTCTATGAAACATAAAATAATGAGCAATCAGTCATTAAGAAATTCTAATTTAAGAGATAATTTAATGGAAGGTGGATCATTTGGTGTGATTAGTTGTTTGGAGGATGGTGATGTACTTCGTTTACTAATGATATCTAGTTTTATTGATTATTTATATAGAATATTTGATATTACTATTTGTTATAGATGGATTCATGAAAATATTTTATGGAGGATCCACCGGGTAATAATATTGACCCACTATATACAGGGTGGGACCACAGACTAATGTGAAATGTGATTACCTATCACGAGTGATCCACATGGATGAAATATCACATGTTTTAATTTGTATACTTCTATTTAAATAAAAAACGTATTCTCATCCCATGTATGTATGATGAATCTCTTAACCTCATAATCAAAATAATTTTTTACTTCACAACATTTCTATTTATTTCATATATTATTATGTTTGCATTTGTCAGGAGGTGTATTATGTGTTGATTTAGGGTTAGAATATATCTATATACTCTGTTTCTATATGGTATTGGGGGGGGATGGAATTTCTATTATGAAATGCATCTAGGAGCTTAATTTATGAATCGATATATTTTCCTACAACCGATGATTGAATATCCAATGAACTCTTGTATTTTGAATATGCATTGATATAAAATCAAAATGGGGGTCATAAAAATTAGTATTGGGATCCATTAAAACATGACCCCTCTGGAAATGGTCTAACACTAAACCTCTTGTAATTAATTATGGAATGGGCCATAGGTTTACAAAAAATAACACCTCTTCTATAGCTATACCAAAATCTCATAGCTTCCCCACTAATGGACCGACCTAGTGAATTACATCAGAACTCAATGCCATTAAGGGAATCATTGAGGAATGAACGAATGTTCTTTACCCAATAACTTCATCCTTGGAAGACACTAAAACTCGATTCCACACATTGTGTCATAATTTTGGACTTTATAGGGAAACCATTCCCTCTACACAAGAGTCACAGTGAAACTCCAATTTGATATCTTGTGACATACTAACAATAAAAAGTTTATATCCCCATGATAATGTTATCTATTCAAAATAAAACACAAAACCCACAAATGAACCACCTTATATCTTGTAAAAACATATATTGGATATGTTCTTACTCATGGGATTATGATTTGGATCATATTACTCGAAACACCCATGCACTACATATCATAATATCAAATATCCTTTTATGTTTCATTATATGTGTATTTCATGCATGTATTTTATTGTATATTTGGTATTGATTTTGAATTTATGTTAATAATATCGAAAATTTTGGGGAGAATTTACTTATTTTATGTTTACTGGCACAAAAGAGCATAAAATTTTCAAAAAATTTGTTGGAAATTTGGGCTAAAAGATTCTTCGTAATGCATCACATCGCTAAGGGACCAACACCATATTTCTTGAGAGATAAGCTAAGTAAGAACTTGAAAAAAAATAATTACACAGCACATAATGTAATTACTTGTCATGAATTCATCGGATATTAAGGATGAAAATAGGAAATGTCATCAAGAGGTTACAAACTATGAATGAATATGACACATTATTAGTCTGGAATTCATGCCATTAATGGTGTAAAAGATTTAAATTTATGGGAGCGGTTCACAGAACACAGAGGAAAAAATATATGTGGATTAACTGATTTTTAACCTAGTTACAATTAATATAACTGTTGATGCAATAAAAAAATATTAAATACGATTCCGTGAATTTTTTTATGAGATTTCATATAAAAGGACCCCTTCATCCTCTATTTGAAATCACATTGGGGAAAATGGTGGCCCTAAAAAACAACACAGAGCAGAGACACAGACAATGTGATGATTTATTCCAAACATCACCACCATTTTTCACCATATTTCTTCTATAGGTAACCATAAACCTTGTTCTCATCATGAATAACATGATTGAGTAATACACTTAGGGATGGATGATGTGATTGTAGGGGGATGTGTTCTTCGGTACTATTTTGTTTTTATTATTCATTTTTTTGGATTGATGATACTCTTTTGATTATTTCCAGATCACATTATTTTTCAATTTCATGACAATTTAATTTTATTTGAGTTGTTCCATTTAATTACAAAAATTTACCACTGTAGATTATGTATGATCATAATGTTATATTATCTTGTTATGTTTAAATAGGGTATTGAGTTAACTTGTTCTATATTTTCACTATGTATATGAACATTAAAAATATGAAATCACATTAATTGGGGAATGTTATCAAGAACAAGGATCCATACTATCCAAATAATAAAACCCAAAAAGAATGACAAATATATCAATTGAATCTTGAGAACATGAACTTAACAATCAATGATCCCGTAGTGCCTCATCTTTTTATTTAAACAAAAAATATTCATACAACATGTTTCTAATTATCCAATAAAATCACACAATTTTCATATTAAATTCATAATTAATTTTTAACATTAACTATTTCCATGTGGGTTCGATATTTTGCCTTTCCATGTAGTACATTTAATATTAAGTTGACTATGTCTATATAAGTTTAGATTTTTTAACCCATATAGTTATTAGCAAAGCTAAAGGGATATGATTTCTCAACATTTAATGATTTTAATCATTAAAAAATAACCTCCATATATTATCTCATCCTAATGAATTATTCATGAAAGTTTTACATTTTTTTATCGAACCATCATAATTTGATAACACTTCATATACTTGTTTAAAACATCTCCTCTATCCATTATATTAAAACATACTACATCCCCATGGGTTTTCTCCTAAAACAAATCGATTGATACTATGAGCACATCATTTATTATCTAAACAACATATCTGATTCCAAAATCAATATCCTAAAATCAAAAAACATGCAACTATATTAATCATCAACTCCCTGAAATAATTTTTTAAAAAAAAACAACAGTATCACTCTATGGTTCAAACACCATATCTATAGCCTATAAACTCCACCAGAATATTATCATGATAGACATGATCTATAATAAAAATTTTCACCAAAAAATTATTTCAAGATCATTGGAAACACTAAGGTAACCAAAGCTACCAATTATATACTAAAAATATTATATTCCTTGAATATGATAGGGTTCTTCCACGAATGAAGAATTAATTTTTCTAGAACCTATAATTTTTATTTAAAATATTTCGACATCGATCACCACCGTACTAATTCATGGTGCAAACACCCCATATTTTTAGGAAAGTCCCAAAAAAAGGATTTTATATATCATCAACCCTATAATAATATCATTCTAGGATACAATAATCCTACCATGATTTCCTTCATCTGATTCATAATCATGAAAACTAAACACCCAAAATGTGTAAAACCCAACATATGGGTCATATGATCACAAATTTCTTATGAAATTAGTTGATCTAACCAACACTTGATCGTAGTCACTTACTAGAGATATAAAAAAACATTTAAAGCCACAAAAAACCCATATATAAAACCTAAATGATTTTATTTTAGTGACCCTAGTTTACTAACCCACCTTTTTTTAATCTCTCCTTATGTTATAAAATATTCATCCCACAGAGGACCCCAAATGTCATATCATCATTCAAACATTCCTCAGCTGCGAAATTAATTATAAAATGATTTTAATCCACCACATGGAATCCCCTATTCTTGTTAATTTACCATTTGTATGACCAACACTTATATTTTAAACCTATCATTATCATCATGTATCAACCAATGATCATTAGGGATATATCACACTCATATATGATATTAGTAGGAATATCATTTAAACATGAATGATACACCATCATGTTTCTCTTTGAAAACCCATCATCTAAATTTATAATGATTCAAAGTATTCCAAGTGCTAAATTAGTTTTACTATCACACTTTATAATTGATATATTACATTTCAGGAGTAGTTGTTCTATGATAAACTACAAACATAGAATTTAAACAAAAAACTAAGATACTCACCTAATAGTATTTTATAATGATTCGTTCAGTTCTCCACATACCATCAACCATCATATCTCCCAAGGTTCATTAAACCTCCACATATAAAACCAATTTTCATCCCAAAAAGTTATTTTTCCATCATGTAACCACTAATATCTACCCAGCCTGTAATACCTCACAAGGAACAACCTTATTCAAGCCTTAATAATAGCCTCCACGATAACCCTCAACAAAAAATGTTTTTCCCAACAGAAACCAAAATCCAACCAACATATAACCAATTCAATAAGGCTGACCCACACCTCACAAAGTACTCATGGTTTCGTCATCCAAAATACCACAACAAAATGCAAAAATAAAATAAAAATAAACACTTCATCCCAACAATAAAATTTTTTTTTCTAACACATGAAGCATAAAAACCTACTAATCAAATAACAAGATACATCAAATCATTCACCTAAATCAGTATCAAAATTCATATACTATGAAATTGATGACCATCGACTCAGCAATCAATACAACTAGCCTTATCCTCAAGGTCCCTTTACTCTATAGGGAAAGTCACACTACCAACCCACATGAGCATCACCACAACCATCCTGAACCAATCATGGGTATCTCATAAACACAAACCTCTCATGATATCATTGGGCACTAATACCAAGGAAATTTCACTGGAATCTCTTATTTTGACCTTCTTAATGTATGGTAGTTATATACCATGATGAAAATGACAATTATATTAAAACAACAAAAGAATATCAAAACAATGATCTGAATTATTTCTAGAACCATAAATTAATTTTTGATGAAAATTCCAGATATATTATTGCTTATACATTAATTAATTAGGAAACCATTTCTCAACATATATTCGTAAAATATCTCTTTCATACTAATTTTATAATTTCATTTCAATTTTTTTAAAGTATTTTGAAACCACAAGCAATATAGCACATGACTAGTAAACCAAGGTGTCATTTTTTTTGCATTAACACACAATCACATTCAACCACCAGATATGAATTAAACAAAACAAGAAAAATAACTTTTAAAATAAAACATTAATAAACATATTAATCAAAATAGTAAAAATCAATGTATAAAAATATTATCTAATGTATTGTGAACATTATATATATATTGATTATCTGTTACCAAGAATAGGCCATGTCATAAGCTATAAAACACATCATCCCTCTAACATTGATTCCAAAGATATATGGAAACAAATGACCTTATTGATCTTTGAAAAACTCTATCTTGGATCACAAGAATAGAACCCATTAATGGGTATCCATATGATCTCTTGTGTTACTCCCCATATAGTAGGGAATTATGACTATGAGAAATAGTCTATGAGCATTTTTGGGAGACTATATTATTAATATCACAATAATGAATAATATATAAATTAATGTACTCTAATATAATATCATAGTAGGAGAAAATAATTATATCTAATCTCTGACCTTCATTACCAATAAACATAAATTCGTTATATCAATATGGACAATGTGAATCATCATCCCTTATAAAAAGGTTTGACTATTGGTCCAATCAAGGAAATTCAAAGGGAAAAAATTGAGATCAAACTAATTTTTTTTATTTCCTTATATAACCATTCATCCAATATCAATCTTTTATCTGTAGTGAGAGTTTTGATAATTCTTATCACATAAAAGTTACACATATAGTTTGTATGGGCACTCAAGTTCATATACATATTGTGAGAATGGAATTAAATACGTTCTCAAAAAATTCCTAACATATATGTTGTAATATATAGTACATGAATGCATATAACATAAATTATACAATCATTAAATACATATAACAAATCTCTTTTAGTTATTGTGGGCTAACCGGGGAACTATGATACCCTACCTAAAGTACATCTTATAATGTACAAATTTTTTTCATCTCAATACAAAACCATAAAACCTTACCTTATCTCTCGTATAATCGTATTGTGTCATATCCATGATATCCACCCTCTCACTACTAGAAGTGTCATTTATCTAATGATGATATTCTCTCCAGCCATATACCAGCACACACTAACTTAGGGTCTGGTCATGTACCACATTCGTAACTCTAATGTGTCACTATGGGTTAATTAATATATTAAATACTAACCCTA
The DNA here is from genome assembly GCA_963277665.1 of Viscum album. Lineage (NCBI taxonomy): Eukaryota > Viridiplantae > Streptophyta > Magnoliopsida > Santalales > Viscaceae > Viscum > Viscum album. The sequence continues at coordinate 602,482,156 of OY728161.1, read as the reverse complement.
AACTATCACTAAATTAATGTTCATATATCCCATCCTAACAACAACCCATTCAATCCTGGTTAGTTCATGTATCACATCATGACCACTACCCTCTCACTCATGGTATGTTCATACATAATGTCTTGTACAAAATCGTATAACATAAGGAAATTTATTTTATCATATCTTTACCCATGATTTATAATTTTGGTTCAGGTCATAGATCACATATTTGAAAATTAACTCTATGTTTAGGTATGTCCTTATATCAAATCTTGACCACTCCCCTCTCACACATTGTAGTCCATTATACCACATATTGTCTCATGTCACAAACATTAACCCTATAATTAAAGGTGTGGGTTCAATAATACTATAAGACAAGAATATAGAAATATAATAAGAACATAATTCTTAGTAGCTACAGTTTTATATCCCATAACCCATAGGAAATCCCTTCTATGGACACAAACATAGTCCCCACAATGTTATATGCTAGAGTATTGCATATTCAACTCAACATTACCACTGAAACAAAACTCATCATCATGATCAATAAACACAAAATCTAGATAAAAAATACTCATAATGAACCCATACACCTTGGACACAACTAACTCACAAGACTAGAACATTGTCTACACATAGCCATACTAACAGTAAACTTACAATCTCAATTCATGCACTGCCTATAAGGGTCTCAAGGAAACTCCCACAAATCCCAACCATATATCATCAACATGGATAATACCCAACCACACCCTATGGTGTCATACTAGACACTAGGTTTTTATCCCAACACATACCATTGTATTTTCCATATAAAAAATGACTAAACCCTCCTCAGTCTACCCACATGATTATCTCATTCAATACTATCCAAGCCTCATAAGGATATCCAATATCTATCATTAATCATATCTAGTCAACTTCCAATTCCCTAAGGATCCAACCACTAGAGAAAATCCTTTACCACTCATTATATTAATCATCATCCACTAACAACAACAAGGAAATTCTATTACCCACATAAATATCCCAATAGAATATAACTCCTAATCATTGTGACATTCTATAGCTACTATGCTAATTCATTTAATTCTAGTCCAATCAGAAAATTTGTTCTATGGTTCTATGGTTATTCCCTTTTGTTTTATACATAATACCTCATCCATGTGACAAATTATTCAATTCCATAGGATTATTCTCCCTAAAGGCCCTCAATTATCTAAATATGACTAATTCATACACCTTTGCAGAACCCCGTAAATCAATCTGAATTAACCCATATGTAATAACAGTAATATATATATATATGTTTATTTATTAAGGGGAAACCAACTTCAAAAATAGAGTTACCTTCTTCAAAATAATATCTTCATCCCCATCCAATGTCGAACTATGTAGCACTATTAACTTGATCCCGTATATCTATTATTAAAGCCTAAGAATTTAAATATTAAAAATTAAAATTAATTAATAAAATTAATTCATTGAGACCTGATTAATGAAACATGATAGAGTGGAATCCCATAAATAGAACCATAATAAACGGAAAAATAATAACACATGGAATTATTCAAATAATATTACAAAAAATTTACATTATAAGAAATCTAAAGGGTTTAAATTCCATGCTAATTTATCGAAATAAATATGAAAATATATATACAAATTTTCCTTAAACATAATGGAAATAAAATGAAAATATCTGTAATAATCAGAAATTATAAAAACTTCAAATCCTGATTCCCCATCATACTAGGATTATTTGACCATAATTTGAGAAACTTCTATGAAATCCATTGATGTATCCATTCAAAATCACTGAACTAGGATGAAGAAGAAGGATAAAATATGTATTCTATGACATGGATATAATTTTTGAAATAATACTTGATTGAACAAAAATCAAGGGAAATTAAATGGGACACTTTTTGGGATAATCAAGGGGTATAGGGTCGTATAAATTCTACATCCTAACTAGAACTATGGTAGAATAAATGATCAAACCCAAAAACATGAGATTTATTGCCGTAAAAAACAGGGTTTGGTTCCATTGTGTCATGTAACAATGGTTTATGATTTAATTCTCCCATATGTGATCTATTAGTTCATGTTGCAATGCTTCACTCCCTAAAGTTACACCAATATGCCACAATAACCCCCGTATAGTGTATCCTAACTCTTCATAACACATCTCCCCCCTTTTGGGGGCATATTGTTTCATGATTCAGGGTTCACAATATAACACCTTCCTCTATGGTAGAACTATAAAAATTAATTAACACATTACAAAATTATTGGGGGAGTCATGGTGCAACATAACTCCTATAAAAGCTTCACGAAACAAATCCCCATGTTTTGGGGGGACAAGCTACCAACAAAAAAACTAATTCCCTATACTGGTGTTTACTCATAAAATTTCCTCACGGTTCCCCTATATACCACTAAAATAATTATTTATATTTTAATACATACTCCAATTATGTTAAAACTACAAATCATTTTATCCAAATCTAATCTTTCAATGTCCCTCCACCTATAGAGATTAAAAATTCAAATTTCCTATGAATTTGACAAACAATAATCACACAGTTCATTTGATGAATTTATATCACAATAGAAGTTTCATATTGTAATCATATAATAACAATGATACTATTACACTTATCCTAAAATACATTGTAAAATATTAGTAATTGATTTGTCATATTCTTATAGAATTCGAAACCAAACTTTGAGATACATAAAATAGGTAAAATCATGTATAAGAAACCCATGAAGGAAGGAAATAACTTATCTCAACCTGGGTGTACATACATCATGGAATATAGGAAACATATCATGGAAAATTTTGAAACATATATAGACCTACATATTTGATTACATAAGAATATAATCTTTCAATGTTGTTCCACATGACACATGAGATTATGAGAACCTAGGTGTTTAAACATCAAATATCGATCTATAAGGCCCTATTAAAACCCAAATTGAATCTATATCAACATACATTGAGTATAAAAAAGGATTCAAATATAATTATGGAAGAATAAATATTGATACAGAAAAAGAATAACTATTGGGAATGATCTCAATCTTCTATGATCTTCTAGGAACATAAGAAGAAAGAGAGACAATGTGAAGTAAATAGACACCTGAACTATTATCCTCCTAAATGAAACCTCTTAATCAACAATATGAACATTTTCCAGATATAATAATAAATATTTGCCTTAAATATCCTGTATCTTATCCAAAAAATAGGCACAGATCTATTCATAGTGATCCCCTATGAGAACACATGTATGCCTATCAGTTATAACACTACTTGAACAAACAAGCGATATCTAGTCATATAAATAAATGATAAATAAATCAAATAACACATGATTAGATCCTTGAAATTGAGTTATTCAGAGTATACAATAATTAACTGAAAACGAATTTTCATTTAAATTAAATATTTACACCCATCACAAGATATAATAATTATATTAAGGGCTCAACATATAAAAAAACATCATCTCAATTAAATAATACATAATTAAAAGCAATTATTTATTTAAAATATTGATGGACTCTTCAAAATCCTTCCAATATTCTAATACCATTAGTGGACTATGGGGTTACCCCTTCTGATTTAGTCATTAATATCACACATGAAAGACTACCCGAGGAATGTTCACATATGACACATTCCCAGTTATTCCATTAAATACCAAACATACCATACATTCAATAAACCAATAAATAATGAACACACATGTATTTATCAAGTTATATACCAATAAAATAGTATAAGACATCCCACTAAGGCCCAAATAATAGAATAACATATTTCTATCATAGAGAGGATAATTTTAAATCAATGAATCCACATAACTTTCTATATTCCCTTGTAAATGGGATTAAAGGTACATAGTGCACACATTGAACCCTTCTTAAAAACATACCAAGGATATTCACTTAGTGAAACTTCATCACAATGACCCCACCACATAGATATCCTTGAAAAAACAAACCAGGGCCCAACCAAATCCATTTATAAAATAAATTGTGAGGCATGTGCAGTTTAGGACCAATTGGGTATAACTACAGTATACCCACTACTGTGGTGTAGTAGCCGGGCATCTCTAAAATCCCCAAACCATGCATGGAATTCCTTATTTTATATAGGGATATTTTAGTGTGTCCTTTTAAAAACATTATAACTCACCAAATTCATCACAAAATAACCAAATATACAACCCAAGGAATGATCAAGAACATCAAATATATACACAGAAGATATAGAAAAATATAAAATTTCCCACCTACATATATATTATAATAATTATTTCATCTAATAAAAAAACATGATCTGGTAATATATATATAAAATAAATAAATCAATCAAATTGGTCCTAAAATAGTGTTTTCCCCTAAACATTGTTGATATGTGAGATATAGAAAGAATTTTTTTTGGGGTTTACATTAAACAATCTATCTTATACCTCTTAAATTAGATTGAATGATAATCATATGTGATAAATACCTCTGTTAGGCCCTAGAATTGGGGATGTAGAGAGGGGAATGTGAGATGACAGGGTGTGGGGACTTGGGTCATATTTCTTATAAAATGGAGTATATGATTTAGTTTAAAACCAAATAATTAATTAAATTTAAAATTAATAGAACCACCTAAATGGGAAATGGGTTCCTTGTAAGTTTGAATCAGGTACACATTTTCCCACCAAAGGCTAACCTACTACAAGGGGAATCACTGAGTACTGGATAAACCTCGTTAGAGTACATGATGGCATATATTACAAAAGTTGGAAGGATTTTTGACCCATCTAGCCATTACCGCGTGCCAAAAAAATCACAAGAAAACTCAAACACATGTAAAAAAATTATAGATGTTAATACTCTCAATATTTATATATAAATCCAAATTATAAAAACACCTTGTGCTTTAGATTAATGATAATACTAATTTACTATAAATTTAAAACCCATTATAAAGCTGGTCATTACAGAATTTGTGCAATATTTATTATTATCCCCAAGTACCATCTAAAACGATTCATTGATTCACAACTCATATATCTAAATTTGATTTCAGTTTTCAATGCTGATTTCAAACTAAATTTTTTTATATCCCATTAACATCGAATTTAGTTAAAATTATATTTTAACCAAACATCCTCCCCAATCCCCAATAATAATCCATCATTTCCTAAACAACAACATTGATATAAAACCCAACTATCTATACACCTTTACACATGAAAATTTCTTATCATCTATCTATCACTGCAATGTCTTCAGAACTATCCATGGAGAATTGTGAAATTAACTCTTCACCCAAAAAAATGATGACTCATTTGATTAAGTGTGTGAACACATAGGATCACCTCTAAACCAATTAACCAAATCACACTAATAATCAAATTGAAAACACACTGACTTAACCAACCACTAGAAATGAATTTCAAAATTTAGTGTGGTCTAAATACAGGATATGATACATCTAACCACTCCCTCATGATAGGAATCATACTCTTTTAAATCATGGATGTAGAAATTTTCCTCAAAATCATGAGACATTGTTCACTATCTTATTTAATAAAATTTATATTCTCAAATGATCGGTAGGATACTATGAATTTTTTGGATTATCCATGTCTTCGATTTCATAATTATCAAACATTTTACAGTGTATGCCATCCTAGGGTCATTTATAATGATTCCAACATAAGAATTTTTATATGCATACATACCATGAAATCCACCACCTGTATAAAACTATTTCACATTCAATAATATTATAAACTGTTAATGATTTAGACAGTTCCAATTACATCATGTCAATATAAAATTTAAAGAATATTTAAATGATAGTAACATCTGCAAAAATCTTGTGAATTAGGATTATGAAGGATTAAATCACTAACAAAACAACTATAGATTACTTATTTACCACAATTAATGCATTTTTTATTGATTCAACTAAACGAAGAATATATTACAATTCTCACCACACTGGAAACATAACATAAATTGTTTCTTTTTAATTTATGGTGGTGATGGACTATATCATTTAATAGATCCTCTGATAATGCCCTACAACTCACAAACTAGCCTTAATTTCTACATATATTATATCCCACTATTTAATGATACTTTGGGAAAAAAATTCTAATCTTGAATTATTAAAATCTATATAAATACCTCTAGAGGGGTTCTCATGAAGAAATGATCCCCTAATTATCATAATGAGTACGTGATGCCCTTGTGGATGAAGTAACCCAAACCAAATCATTTCCTTTCAAGGAAAACAATAAATGGAAAATCCTTTCAAACTCATTGGTATAATTTTACAATTCCATATCTCTTTACAACGACTCCATTAATTTATGAAGAATTAGTTGATTTTATAACTCAAAAAAGCATATCATTAATGAATGAATGGAACATAATATGTGTCATGATAATAAATATTCCTTGATGATATAGGTTTCTCCTCAATTTATATTAATCCCCTATTATTTTATACAGATCCAGCTACACCCACATTTCCATCAATGATTTTACCCACAAAAAGTAAAATTGGTCATTTTCTAAGAATTTCATTGCATCATACAACCAAAAATCCATAATAAAAATTATATTATACTACTCCTATAACACATGGGTGGTGTAGAAGGCCTTTAGAACCCCTTTTAAGAATGTGTTGATAGATATAAGAAGTAATAGAAGACCCACAGTGGAGGGTATATCCACTTTTGAATTTTATCCAAGAGAACAATCTTACACCTCAATTAAATGACTTAATGAAGAGTACTTACTCGAAATAATCTTTTCATGACACCATCACGAATTAACATCCAAAATTTTCCATCAATTCATTATAACTATCAAATAATAATTATAATACACGCATACGTAGTTCCAATATATGCACAAAATATCCCTTATGATCATTTCAATACAATAGACACTATATATAAATTATTACTTTTAACTAAGAATATATGTACTATCATATGAACATACCATAACCAACATCAAAAACATAATCTTATTCAAGGGAAAGTAGAACCATGTGATGTGTCTAAATAAAATACTCATAACCAACCTCATAAAAGGAATAACCACAAACATATCTTATTGTAACTCTTCTAATACTATAGAGAGTTGTATCAAAATACCTTAGAAATTGTAAATATTATTCCAATATACTTGAGGGTATATCTCTAACTCAAATACCTCATATAAATACCAAACATATCATTTAAATTCATCACATTATATGAAAATATGGGATCCAATACCTTGATGTACCCACTGTAGGGTTTTATTCTACTAAAAAAATGATTTGAGTGGTTGTGATATCAATTCAATATCATATGAAAATACTCCTCTAAATCAATTTTTTAATAAAATTCACTCATTCTATTCAAAGTTAAAGAACAAAATGAATGACCTTAGTACAACCAAAAACTTAAAGAGTAACTCAATTATATATCATGATCCATATACAACATTTTAGAATTCTTATGATATGAAAATTTTATAAAATATGAATAAAATCTATAGATTAGATTTGATCAAGAAGATTATGAATTCCCCAACATTAAGGTTTTCATATATGGAGACTCCATCATCCACTAATTTGAATACGATAACATTGAATATGAAATCATTCCATTCACTAATCATATCACTAAGTATGTGGGGGATAATTTATCCATATTATTTTTAGGCCTCCTTAAGTGATTTTTTGATTGATTTTCATTGACCTCTATTATGTAATTTTGAAAACACCATTCGAAAATTTCCATGGATCCCTTTCATTATTTTATATAAATGAGAAATAGATGTGAAGTCTATAATGGAATTTTCTTCCATTTATTTTTTGGAGGTTTTATAATGGTAATTATTCTAGTAGACTTCTAGAGGAAATAAATTTGGATTTCAATGCTCTTTATTGAGATGAATCATGTGTTTTGGGATGTTTTGATTATACTGCTTATTAATCTCATCCATGGATAATAAATATTTTTACATTGAAAGTGGAAAATAGTAAAATTTCTTAAAATTATTGTCCAATATCAATTATTTTATGGATAATTTCTCAAATGAAATAATTCTATTTTTACCTTTTCTTTATTATAAATATAAATACTCAATAGTAATGTTATCTTCTTCATACTTTGATGAGACTTTTATACATTACCCCTCTGTCACTAAAGTGTCATATAGGTTTTTCAAGTAATGTTATATAGAGATGAGTTACTTTAACACTTAAAATTTATCATGATAAGACTCCAAATTTATTGAGGGTGTTGCTTCTATCACAATATATGGTTTATCTTGATTTTTATTATTTCTATATTGCACTATTTTATTACCACATTCATCCATTTTTTAGTAGTTTCTCCCATATAATTAAACTATGTTTAAATGTATATTTCCGACCATCTGTTGAAATTTCACATCCCTAACCTATCCCATCATACATATTCTAGGGGTCAAAATATACTATATCCTAGACAGATGACACTCTGACATACCATAATGGTTTCACTTGTTTCAACACAGCTTCATTTGAGAAAATTAAAAAACTAAATATGTTTTTTGAATGTAAAAATTACATGGCCATATAAATTTCCTCTTATCAACTCAAAAACATCATCTAATGTATAGTAAACTCTCTTAAGAGATCCATCCATTACCGAACAAACTCTTGAGATCCAGGATAAGTGGATAGCTTCCTCCCCATCCTCCCATTTAAATCTACTCCTGACATCCCCACCACCCACCATAGAATCATATGGTACTTTATATTCATATCTCTAGAAGCTAGTTCCCCATATTGGAATATATTAAGATACATTCCCTCCCCTTAGATTTGACCCTTTCACACTATTACCTCTAATAAAAGCCTCATAATGTGTATTCATTAACATAGTTTTAAATAAATCTTCTATAATGCATTGATATTTTTTTCCAAAGATAAATTTTTTTAATGTACCCCTATAAAAGGAACAAATTGGATTATCTTATAACAAATTAATAAATTATTCAATGTTTATGTTTGAGTTCTTCTATAATAACTATTGAAATAAAATTAGGGGAGTTGCATTGTGATATTATCCTTGAAGAAAATATAAGATACATTATCAGGTCTCAGAAACCATGTATGACAATAAATGAATAATAAAAATACAAAATTGTTTCTATTAATATTAATTACAAATCTGTTTTATAATGGTAATGTTAGTAAGGGTATCCTTAAGAATATAATATATTTTGATTGGTATTTTCTCAGGAATAAATTGAAATACCACTTCATCATAATGAAATATATATAATGGAATTATTGGTAGACTTAAGACCAACTACTCACAAAATTTTACTATCATGGAGATGAATGACCACATTCCATTGATCTATACAATAAACCACCATGTAGAATATTCAGACCATAATCTGAGTTAACATTCTGAACAATGTAATGAATAGAGGATAAATAATGTACAATCCTATCCACAAAGAACTGATCATGTAGTTTCAATAATCATGTGAGCTCAGATGGGACGAACTCCACTATTGGTTCACCATTTAAATGTGGACTGACTCAATGTATAATCAAAATATTAGGGAAAACTATAATGACATATTTTTGTTCCCCCTCCCCATTGCCAAGGGTGGGGTAATTTCATCCTTCATAGAACTTCATGGAAATAAACATCATTTACTCTATAAGAAATTTATACCGCTATGAATAGACACATGAAAATAACCACTACAGATTTCATAAATTAATTTACCTTCATTTAGTTATTTCACAAAATGAATAAAAGTTTTTTTAATTTTTTAATTAATCTAATTTTAATTATAATTGTTTTCTATAAAATTATTTTCAACATCGAATGATATTTCACACTTTTGAGAAGCCATGTACATTTCAATTATATCTATGATACTAGTATAATACATAAATAAAATGATTATTTCCACCCTAGACTATGACTAAAATAATATAACAACATCTTTAATCCAAAACATTACACCTTAATAAAAATAAAATCTAAAATATATAAATTTTAAAAAATTATATACCACGTGTTTCTTGGGATTCCATCGTACTCATGCTCATAACGTATATGGATATTGTAAATAAAATAATATCAATTTTCATATATCAATATATTACATTCAAAATAAGTAATACTAAAAAACAATACTTTGATATCACATTAAAATGACTTATCCCAGGCCTACTGGATCATACGTTAAGATGATGGTATTATGAGACCTCAACGATGATTCCACATATGCCTAGGGCTCCTAACTAACAAAATTAATTAATAACCAACATCATGGGGTCTATTATCTTTATATCGAAACAGAATGTATTAATAAAAAATCCTAATAATATATAATAATTTTTAAAGATTAAATGTAATGGGAAAAATATCAATAAAATATAGACTCCAATATGGTATATCATAGTAAACCTAAACAATACACACATACAAACATCATAAGTATCCTGCACCTAGGTGATAAATTATAAATCTAGAAAAAAATATAAGTGGACACATGAGTATAAAAAACTATATCCCCCCATCAATCTTGTATTAATACTCCTCCAACTACTCCAATTTGGATTCATATACATCCTACTACCCAAAAGTAAAACATAAGGTTCTAAATATTAACCAACGTTCTAATTTTTGGTGAGAGAAAGAAACATAATATAACAACCCAAATATGATTATTCTTTATACCAAAACAGACAAGTATATATAGAAATGAATTAATTCAAAAATTTGAAACAAAAAACATACAATAAATAGTGACAGGTCATCATGTGCTAACCAGGGCACTATAAAACCCAATTATACATTCTTTAAAAAATGATAATGATGCATATTTCATATCCATATCATCACAAAATCCTAAAAAAAATAATCAAAACATATCCAAACCTTCATATAGAAAAACCATTTAGGAAGGTCATAACATAGACAGACCCTTGTGAAATTCATCATGTATTTAAGAAATGTGTTAAACAATGGAATGCCACATATATTATATCCTAATATAGAGTAATTTGGAATCCCATATCATTTGGGTGATTTTCAAATAACTCAATATGATGTTATATTATTTATTTTAACTTCACACAATTATCCTCTAGTTCCCCAAGCAAAAATTGACTCAAAACCACTACAACATTCGTAGAGAAGAAAATAGTACATACATTAAACCAAAATAATGTTGAACTAAATTCACACAAAAAAGATAAATTGTATCATGAAACTCTACTATATTTTTTCCAAAACATATGAAGAATAATACCCTACGATCTATAACTCTACAAAAAATAACAATTATTTTTCAGGTAAACCAATCATCATTAGCTAGATGAACGGGGTTAGGATAAAATTAGGAATACAGGGAATAAATATAATAGATCCTACCCCTAGAATATCCATGTTTCCATACCTAGATATCTCTTAGAGGATCACACATAAATTTCAAACATGACATTCCCAGACCAAACACATGAAACTCATCTGTCTCAACACAACATCTAGATAAATGATTACCCATTATGATCCATGTTCCCAAAATCCATATTCAACTATAATACTTGAACACTCATTCATACTATAATACATCAAATATATACACAAATATTATAATATAATATTATTTCTAATTCCTTATGATCTCCCTACAACATTAACTAAACTCATTAATACTCATGTATGACCCTATGTAATATTAAAATAATGAAGTCCACTTTCATCTCCATCCCATACTAAAATATACTACATAAACTATTTTATTCTCTATTTAGAGTACCCCTCGGTATCACACAATAAGGTATAGAAAATACATATTCATCCATTAATAATTAAATATTCATTCTATGTAATCCAGTAAATGAATTACATTCAATAAACCCATAATTAATACCCTATCTAGTATTCATCAAGATATAGTACACTAAAACTATATAAGAAAACACACTATGATCCTTGCCTTAGAATAACCACATGCTCTATAGTAAAAGATACATTAAACATAATGGAACATTATCATTGTTAATCCATTGCAATCAAAGGACACTATGGTTCATAAAACACACCCAATTCCCATCCCACAAAAATATTATAGTTCTTTTATCACTATAATCTCTACCCAAGGTACTCAAAACTAGGTGATTTTAGTACCAACATAGTATACACTACCATGTGTTAGGGGAAACCCTACATCTAGGGTCCTCACACGTTACCCCATATAATCTATAATGGTTACCCTATGGAGAATATTACTAAAGGGTCTAGGCTCTACCACCACTCCAACCATCAATCGATACTAAAAAATTCCACTATAACATTATAATACACATCAAAATACTTTAAAGATTTCCTCACCCTCATAGACTTTGGATGAATCAAAATTCTATAAAAAATCACATTGTATAAATTTTATAAAAATAAAATTTAATCTAAATTTACATAATACTAATGATATGGGTTATTATATAAATATTAAATTTTCATTGTGGGTTAAAAAAATCATAAATATTTATCATATTTAATTTGGCACAATTACTTAAATCAAAACATGTAATTTATGTTATTTTAATTCTCATAAATAAACATCTATAATAAATAAAATATTCTTCATATTTTATGAATTTCCAAATAGAACCATTACGATATATAAAAATATTTAAAAAGATTATTAGTGTTTTACAGAATGATTCTGAGTCACCTAAATGAGAAAAGATCATATCTCTTCATTCATTGGAACAAACTATTCTCTACATATGATGTTAATATTGTCTCAATGTAAGATGACCACATGATTGGTATTAAATTTTATTTTTAGTAATGTTAATACCAATTTTCAACATATATTTATATTTATATACATCAAATATAGACTGTTTATAACAATTAATCTCTATCAATAAGGTAGATTGAAAAAAGAAACTCTTTTTTAAACTCATTATAAGAATCTTTTAATATAACATTTTTCCAAAAAAAAAACAGATTTTATAATTTATCTTTTCAACTATTTATTCACCTGTTAATGAAGAAGTATGATATACACCATCGTTATTACAATCAATTTTTCACATGATCAAAATCATTCCCTTCAACGAAAAAAACAAATATGTCCATAGAACATGGTCTTCATACTATGTTTCAATGATAGTGAGTGTGAAACATCTTAAAAAAAACATATATTTCTTTCAGGTTTGTACAAATAATAATTTATATAAGTATAAAAGTCCTTAATTACCTAAAACAAAACGGGTTTGAATAAAAATCTTCATTCTTTGGAGCATCAATCATTGTTACCCCAATATTTCTTTAAATATTGAAATATCTAAAAAATAAATCCCATTTAATATCATTATCATTACCATGTTGTTTTGTTTATGAAGTTATAATAAAAAAATTATGTACATTTATGTCATGTATATCAATGATTGAAAATTAATATTATCCAACATAATTAGCCATGTGTTGTATATATTACAAACAATATGGGGATTAATTCCATCAAAAGGAAACAAATGATAAAATTATCATGATTCATTCAATAATTCAGTATACTCATTTTTAATTTACATCCATTAAGAAGCATCTTTTACGTATCAAAAATTATAATACAAAACACTTTAATCTGCATTCCATATTACTAGACATGTAATATCAAAACGTCTTTATTGTTATTTAAATATATTATGGAGTAGAAAGTACCATTTTATATTAAAAATATGTTGATTAATTTTGCTTTTATGGGTAAGGTTAGTAGTGTGAAAATTTCTATACATACTAACACAATTTAAAAAAATATTCAATATTGTTTCCATGTGTTCATCATACCTCATGCCCAATTGACATAATTTTTTTTATCTTCGTATGCTGAACAGGGAATCCCGTCATTATATTTAAGCATATCCATTAATTGAAAATTTATTCATATGAATTAGGAATCACTAAATCCATTTCCCTCATTTGGGTTATATTTTTGTTAATGTTACTGATAGTTCTATGTATTTTGTATAACCATTAGGAAATGACATATCTACCAGTTTATTCAATTCCAAAAATACTTTTGGAAAATAAATAAGTTTCCATTAATAAAATACATTCATTTTATTAATATGATCTACCTCGTCATATAATTTTCTTCCAATATTTAGTAATTAAAAAAACTTATTATAATTAAAATAGAAATATATATTCAATTTGACATTGTATTTGGAAAACTGTTAATAACAGTAATCAATTAAACATAAGTTCGATTTTTAATCATATTTAACATGACTAATTTTCATTGAATGTAAGATGTTTACATGGACATGGAATTTTAGATGGGTAATTAACATATTCTATTGTTAATTAAATAATCTCATTGGGACCATCCTTGTACTCTCTGTTATTATGGTTAAAATTAACCCATTTATTAATCATATTCATCATATTTTGATTATAAAGGCATTAGAATATATATATCTCACATAAATTATTATATATATATTCACAAAATCTTATATATATACAAAATAAAACATGTAATATGTTATTATATTGTCAATATATATATATATACTATAAAAAAATATTTAATAATATTTATTTATACACACACACACATACCAAAAAAAAAACACACACACACACACACACAAACATATATATATATTAACGCAAACATAAACATGCATGAATATATATATATATATTGACACACAACACTCAATAAAAAATATAAATACCCATGTCCACTATAATAAATGTATGTCTGTGACTGTGAGTATTTAAATACGTATTTTGTGTGCGTGTGTTTAGTATATGTATATATATATATATACATATTAAAATGTGTTTCTTGTTTCGTGGTCGAGGGGTACTCATAGCTAGCCTCTACATCAAAGATAATGGGGTTCGATTTTGGTCATCCCCCTTTGAGGGGGTTTATAATGTAGGCGATTAAACATGAAATAATGAAGATAGACAGTGATGCATGTGTTTATTCAAGGTGGTGGAAGATGAGGGATGAGGGGTTGGGTGTAGACCTATGTAATTTCCTTTAATCAATTGTGACTTCAGGAAAATCTATGTAATGGGATTTCTATTTAGTGGGAAAACCCTTGGTGGTGGGTATGTCCTAAATATGTGGTCTGAAGGGGGTATGTGTTGTTTTATATTCTTGTAAACTATGGGAATTTTATAAGTTAATATCTATATATATTGAAAATAAATTATATAATTATACTTACATTTATATATATATACATAATGAACACACCAAGAGATTCATAAACACAAAAATATATATATATAATTACAATTATATATACACACACAACCAATATAAAACATTTACATACATATATGTAGTTATATATTATCACTACAAGATAAATTTCTTTTTTTAGTTCCTAGAATATTATTTTACAAAGACCTTTTAGAACTGAGAATGGTTATTCATAACTATTATAATATTATTTAATGATGTGGTTGAATAAAAAATAAAAATATAATAAAAATAGATAGTATAATAACCATTATAATATGTTTATAGAATACTAAAATTGATAGAATACATATAAAAAATTAATGATATTATTTCAAATCATATTCATACATTAATTTATTGTGAAATAATGTATAGATATATATATTACCTCTTCTAGAAAAGTTTACCAATGAATCCATAATATTTTAATATTTAACCAAGTTCATAATTATAACTTTAATTGAAAAAATTTACATAAATATAACTAATAAAAAACAATAAATGCTATAATAATTCAACATTATAAAGATTTATTAAATGTAAATAAACACATTTCTAGATTCTAACCACAAAAAACATTGTAATAACATTTAGTTAATATCTCCAAATATGTGGTATTCATCATTACATTAATAAACTTTTTAGTCATACTCTATGTTTTTAGTATGTGTTGTTTTTTTAAATTATATATCTAATAAAATGAAAAAATGAACTTCATTTCATTTCAAATTAACTCTACATCGAAAATTATTTTATTATTGTACCTCCCTCTCTCATGGTGGTTTCATGGTTATATATACTCGCCTTTGTTTCTAAAAATTTAATTTTACTTTTTTTCAATATATTTTTTGAAATAAATGTGGAAGAAGACAAGGAATATTCATGTTTTATTTAATTCATTTCCAAAGGATTCAACATATTCATTTCCACTATTAATGAATTTTCAAAAAATATATAAGATCCATATAAGTCATTGAAATTAAGATGTTGTCGCTACACTTCAACATAGACTTTTGTAGACTGCACCAACTGTCCAATAACAGGATAATAATAAACAAAATTATCTGTAGGGAAACCATATTGCTAGTTTCTAATCTAGTGAGAAAGGAATATTCATAGAGACCCCATCTATATGTTTCCCTTTATTGGCTCACTGGTAGAGGTTATTTCATAGCTCTCGACTCTAGTTAGGATACTCATTAACCCATTATTTCTAACTACTATCCATTGGAATCAAGAAGACTGCAGTGAGGTGCAATTTATTATATAAAAAATAAACATCATTGAAATACTCTATAGATTATTTACAACTACAAAATTTCAAATCATTCTTTTACTTTTTCAATGTTATAAGAGGGAGACCTTAAATCCTTGAAACAAAAACATATAGTCCTTTTTCCCAATGAGATTCTCTTGATGATCAAAATAGTTACTATGGTCTATAATTATTTTTTCCATCAAGTATCCAAGAGTGTTCTAATTATCACTATAATATCTAACAATTCTCTCACTTCTATGATTATTCAATGTATTTCATCCTTCCAAATTCATTTTTGAGTGGATTTTATCATGTTTTCCAAAAGAAACCTTATATCGTATCAACCTTCATTCACATATGTTTCAAACTCCTAAAATGTGTTGGATGAGTTACATGAAATTTCAAGAGGATCTATAAACAACCACAATGTTATAGATAAGTTTCATGGTAATTTTTGAGATCATGGGATTTTCACAATATACCTCTATATTCGACGGGTTGAGATTATGTGCACAAATACTTCTTTAGATGAACATCGTATGAATTGTGTTTTTCCACATTTCATAAATTTACACCATCTCACATACCTATATAAATTAATATTGTAAATAAAATGATTAATTTACATTTATATTATCATTATAAACTCATAAACAATTTCTCAACTATTATACATTCAATTTATAACATTATTATATATATATATATATATATATTCTAATTATCCACATATTCTATTTTAATATTATTATAGAGAAATTCATATTTATTACATAATATATGATAATCCTTAACTTTATTCCTCTAGGTCACAAAAGAATCAAAATATGTTTTCCTAAAATTTAATGATAATATGAGATTATTTTCATTGTTTTTCCATGTGAGATGAATTTTCAACTAAAATAAAATTTTCATATTGAAAACACATATTTTTTATCATTGTGACTATAAATATTATCATAATTGTATATGATTAATTGACACATTTCTAAAATGATTAAAAATTTTCATATAATATATTTGATATTATGAACATTTTCACTTGGTTTTGAGTATTTGAAACTTGTTTTGTAACACCCCATGCTTTCACGATACACTTCTCTTTCAATAATGAAATAGCTTGCATTGTACGCAAGTTCGAGATTCAAACACGCTGCGACCAATCAAAATAGTAGTTATGAATAGTAATACCCACTTTTCAAAATTATAGAAATTTTATATTTCAAAATGGAATTCATTTTTGTATTCGGAATATCAAAATTATCCAAAGTTGAATTTTTTGTAATTTTCTGAGAACTTCCAATTTTTTATGAATAGTTAAAAATACTTAAAAAAACCTTTTTTAATAACAATATTTTATACTGATAAATTATACTATTGAGTGGTTTTAAAGTATAATTAGAATATATTTTTACTATTTTATCCAATGGTGGTTATTAGAATTAATTTTACATTGAAATTGGACATAAACAATTGTCAATCTTTTGATATATATTGTTTCTTAAAAAACACACTATTTGTTGTGACAATGGGAATTAATTATAAAATTAATTAATGAAACTTATATGTTTGTAATTTTTTAAAATAGACATAATTTTTGGATTCGGAATTTCAATTATAGCCTAGGGTGAAATTTTGGCATTGTTCTGAAAAACTTCAATTTTTGATGAATAGTGAAACCACTAAGTGGTAGATAAAAAATTGATTTTCCATTTAAATGAAACATTACCACTTCTGTGATTTGATTTTCAAAAATCCGACATACATGGTTGTCATTAGCAAGTAAAATTTGGTTCAATTGGATTAAAATAATTTTTTTTGGTGAATAGTAAGTTTTAAGTTTAATTAATCGCGATTAAAGGTAATTAGTGAAATTTAAGGTAAAAATAGTATTATAAAAATTTGGAATGACCTTTACACTTGTAAAAGCACTATTGGATGTGTAATGGCCGACCATTACAATCCATGGGTCATCTTGGGGACACCATGGAGCCACTTTGGTAGGAAAATGACATAAATAACTTTATATTTAATGTTAAAATAAAAATTTCATAAACTAGAGTTATTTTACTAAGACAATTTTAAATGGGGTTATACAAGTAATATTTTTGACTATAAATATTAATTAGAAATATAAACAAATTTCATACATCATGATATTCTTTTTATTATTTTTAGACATTAAATAAATTAAATTATTTATGACACCATGATGATGCAGCGATTACCTCATTAATTACTGATTTAAATAAAATGAAAAGATATTGTAAAATCTAAGACTTACACTAGTCAAAGACCTATTGAATGAGTCTATTTAGAACCCTTATCACCTTATCCTCGATCTATATCATTGTGGGACCTTTATAATCCAAAAATCATTTCATAATAAAGTAACATTTCAATCTTTCCAAGAGTGCCCCTTCTCTCCTCTTATAAAAGGCACCCACCACTACCACCATATTCACACTTTCAAGCCTTTTGGATCGGCCAAACTCTGCCAAAATACTCTCCCAACTTCACTCTCTTACTCCTAGAAGCCTCACTTTGGGAAGAATTCATCCCAAGGAAGCCTTTGGCTCAAATCAAAAAGAGTTACCCGTTTTAAAGGTAGTGTTTTCTCTTGTGTTCGTTTGTTTTATTTTGCTTTCCAACCCCTTAAACTCTTTTCATTAATTTATTTTGTAACAAAACCAGTATCCTAAATATACTAGGATGTTTTTATAATTATTATTCGAGCTACACATACTGACACCTACATCTAATGGTTAAAGAACATACTGTTTCTGTGGGTGGAGAATTTCTGCCTCACGAACTGATGATTGTTCAATACTCATATAACACCTTCAAAGGTGGACATTAAGATGTAACTATATTTATATATGATATATGATATTCTTATATTTTACTTAAGCTTATGTAGTTTTCATTTATGGCATACCTTTATGGTTTTTATTATGGGTAAATGTGATATTTTCATTTTAGGAAGTGCGGACTACCGCCCCCTCAAAGTGATTTGAATCGTTAATGCCATATATGGGATGTATAAAAGATGGAGTAAATGATATTATATATGATATTATACTGTAATTATAATACAACTTTATACTTTTATTATTTCATTCCATTAAATACGAAATATAAATGAAAGTAGCGTTCATGCGTACTTACAGCTTACCGTCTCCATGAACGGTGCATTTCATTTCTTACCTCTAAATGTTATATAATATTATAAATGAATGTATATACTGGATATATATGATATATATGATATCTACATCATGAATATAATTCTGGATATAATGGATATTTCACCACATGAACAACTTGTAATTATAAGAAGTTTATTTAGGACTCAAGTACCAAAGAATCGACAAAATGACCGTTATTAACTTAAATATTTACATAATGTTCATAACATGGGTATAAGTGATATAAAAAGAATAATGAACATGAAAAAGGTTCTTAAGTAAATATAAATTAAATCTAGTTTATTATTCAGGATGTTAAAGAACGATCGAGTCAAGTCGGACATGAGGTAAGGGAACTTCTTAACCCAATTTTCATTCTTTGGGTTAATCTCCTACTTTCAAATTATTTCATGATATTATTATGTTCTATCTTGTATTTATAATTTCTTTATGTGTACATATACTGAATACATATAATAGATATATTTTATTTAAAATTTATCTTCTTAAGGGATTTCTTCTCAATCTCTATTCATTGAGGCATATTTTGTTTTATACACAAATTTCTTTTATACGGTGTATAAACCCCTTTGACTTTTACGTTTATTCAAAAGGAATCCTTTTTATATGAAGAGTATTACTAAATGACAAAAATGAATGTTTTTCTTGTCGTACGTATGCGGCAACAACAACTTCTCTGCCACCGTAACTATTATTTGAGTTTCGGCTTCCTCTGTAAGACATAAATTTTTTAAAATGAGAAATAAATACAAAGTTTTAAATTTCCTTTATTTTGGTATTGAAAATGGTTTTGATAATGTTTTTATTATATCAATGTGTTGTATTGATATCTTGTGATTGAAGTGTGGAAATCTTATATTTCCTTTATGCATGTTTTATGTGATATAATTATGTCAAGGTTTATGATATGTTTAAACTAGTTCATATGAGGAATGCATTGGACTTAATAAGTGACAGGTGGAGCCCGCTATAGCTCCTCGATGCATCGGCAGGTCTCATGAGACAAACTAGTGTCTTGGAACGAGGCCTTGACAAAATCTTATTTGTGTTCTTGGCACGAGGCCTTGGCTACATGGTTATGATAGTCTGGAATTATGCATTCCATCATTATGAAAGTGGTTATTGATAATGAATGTGATTATTCGACTAGTAGAATATCCATGTGAGTAAGTAAATGGAATTATTTAATTTATTTTTTCCATATTATGCTGAAGTTAAAGTTTAAAAAGGCTTTTGTTTTAGTTATACATTTCCTTAAATGTTAATGTTTATTTACAAAAGCTTCCGCAATATTGTTATCCTTACTGAGCATCTGAGCTCACCCCTTTCAATGTTTTAATATTTTCCAGGACGTGAAAAATTATTTTATGAATGACCTACAGGGATTGTCAGAAGAGGATATGAGTGTGGACTATGGAGACTTTGTTATTGTAGTTTTTCACTTTATGATGTAATGTAACATTTATGAATGTATCTAGTGTTTCCAAGGCTACTAAACTAATCAGTCTTTCGAGACTTGATCTTTTGTGATCATGCCAATGATACGCAATAATGCACCGACTCTGGGTAACTGGGGTCGGGGCGCTATAGTTGGTATCAGAGGCAGTTTAGTAATAACCTTGGAAGATAGATTTAGATAAACTTTGATTATAGCACATAGCCCAAAGATAGGATTTGAGGATTAGTGTAGAAGAACTTCCTAGAATTTTGTTGTTGTAGAGATTTTCTGAGCTTTCCGAGAAATACATCCCTATCTGGATACGAGCAGGTAGAGGCGGCTCTGGCACAGATTTACCTAGGGTTAAAAACCAAAAACACCGCTTTGAGCTAGACTCGAATGGGAACTGGTGCACAACAATGGGCCTTGCTGCACTCTTGGTTACGACACTTCCGGGGGATAAGCTTAGGATAATTCTCATTTTTTTAACAAACCATTATTAAGGGTTTATGAGTATATACTTCCTCAAAGGAAATTTTTTTATGATTATGGATTATATCCATAAATTGTTCAATTTATGTTAAGTGTTTTACAAGTATGAAATTATGTATTTTGATTCATAAACTAATCTAGTTTATGACATTGTTTAGAAAATGCGCCTAGTGGAAGGAATGGAAACCGTATCAATGACCGCACTCCGTGTAGGGATTGCCCTCCTGCTCAAGATAATTATTGGGGATCTGGAGATACAACTGGTGCTGATCAACTTATCACCATACTAGGACAACTCACTCAGGTTATGAATAATAACCTTACTCGTATGGAGCACCCTGATCCACAACGTGGAAGATCAATGTTAGACCACTTCATGAGGCAACAACCACCATCATTTAATAGGGGTACAAATCCATTATTAGCTGAGCAATGGATAAACTCTTTAGAAAAAATATTCCATGCCTTGGGGATTAGTGAAAGGGAGAAGGTTGTCATGGCAGTCTACCGCCTCACTGGAGATTCTGATCAATGGTGGTCATTGATTCAAAATACAAAGGAAGATGATGAAGTATCGAATATGGAATGGAGGGAGTTCAAAGAGATTTTCTTAGAAAAGTACTTTCCCTGTGACCATAGAGCAGATATGGAAAGGCAATTTCTATGTCTAAGGCACAAGGAGGATGAGAATGTCACAAAGTATGAGTCTAACTTTACACAGTTAGCGAGGCATGCATCAGATTATATAAGTAACCCAAGAAGTAAGATTGATCGTTTCTTTGATGGGTTAAAACCGTTTCTCCATCGAGCCTTGGTCTCACAATCCTTCTTGTCATATGAATATATTGTCTCATGTGCTATAAAGATAGAAAAGGAATTCTCGAAATCTTATGACAATAAAGTAAAGTAAGAGAAGAAGAGAACGGTGGAACAAGTGAAAGATAAAGGGAAAAACGAAAAGAAGGATTTTCCATTATGCGATAATTGTGGGAAGAATCGCCCCAGTACCTGCCTAAAAGGAATGGGAGTTTGTTATAAATGTGGAGAAAAAGGTCACCAGGCTCGTGATTGCAAGGGAATGAAAGATGCTATCAATGTTTAATGCTATAATTGTAGGGAAATGGGGCATTATGAAAATGAATGTCCTAAGCGTCAGGGAAACATACCTCGGAAAAGGCCAAGGGATCAAGGAAAATCTTATGCTGTTACTACAGTTGAAGCAGAATAATTAATGTATTGGTGCTTTTGGAACCAAGGATTATATTCTGGTTATAAAAATAATGTGATATATATAAGGATTGTACTGCAGTACTTGTTGTTATCATTAAGGTTTTAATATGATGAAGGAAATCATATTTTTATTATGTGACAATAAGATAAACTTTACATTGTTTAGGGAATATAATGTAACAATTGATTTTAGATTTTAAGGACCCTTTAGAGAAAGTCTGGACGGAGGTATTTTGGATAACTATAAAGGATGGAATGGATTATGTTGATCATTGGATAGTATTGTTTAAGGTTAAAACATTTTTGAAGATTATTTTTGGAATATTATAATACTATAGTTTTAGGAAAAGGACAACCTGCAGGGTGGGGCATAAGCCGTCGCGTCGGACAAAGCTGCAGGAATCGAACCCACAACCATAGTGCGATAGGCCTTTATTACCTACCACTAGCCTACAATAAGTCCCTAGTTATTACAAAATTGTTTTCTTAATCTAAATGGTAAGTGGTAATATTTAGAACCTTATACAATTAGGATAAATAGAATATTTTTGAGTTCTGTTGACATTTGGAGTGAAAGATGGGTTTGTGGTAAAAATTTATTAAGGAATGAAAGTCTACACGACAAGTAAGTATATTTCCTTATGTTCATATATAATATCTTAAATAAATTCCTCAACTTTATAAAAGGTAACATAAAACAAAAACGTTGTCGGTTAAATTTTCCAACTGGGGATTTAATGACCGTTTAACCAATCACAAGTTTGTGATTTTTTTATTGTTAACTTTATCGTAATCCTGTATTCTACAACTCTCCATCAGAACATGATGGTTTGTTTTTCTTCCATATCCATATTTTCATAGAATCCTAGTATGGGCTATCTCAGGTGACCTTTGTACTTCTCTTTCTTTCTTTTAATGTTATATTCTTATTAACCCTATTTCTGATGTGGATTTTCTACAAAGGTATTTTCTAGTTTCAACCTTTTATTTTCGAAAAATATTTTCAAATTGCGAGGACACAATTTTTGAAGGAGGGTAGAATGTAACACCCCAAGCTTTCACGATACACTTCTCTTTCAATAATGCAATAGCTTGCATTGTATGCAAGTTGGAGATTCTAACATGCCGAGACCAATCAAAGTAGCAGTTATGAATAGTAATACTCACTTTTAAAAATTATTGAAATTTTATATTTCAAAATGGACTTCATTTTTGTATTCGGAATATTTAAATTATCCAAAGATGATTTTTTTGTACTTTTCTGAGAACTTCCAATTTTTTTATGAATAGTGAAAAATACTTAAAAACAATTTTTAAATCAAAATATTTTATAGTGATAAATTATACTATTGAGTGGTTTTAAAATATAATTAGAATATATTTTTACTATTTTATCCAATGGTGGACATTAGAATAAATTTCACATTGAAATTGAACATAAACAATTGTCAATCTTTTGATATATATTGTTTCTTAAAAAACACGCTATTTGTTGTGACAACGTGAATTAATTATAAAATTAATTAATGAAACTTATATGTTTTTAATTTTTTAAAATACACATCATTTTTGGATTTGGAATATCAATTATATCTTAGGGTGAAATTTTTCCATTGTTCTGAAAAACATCAATTTTTGATGAATAGTGAAACCACTAAGTGGTAGTTAAAAAACTGATTTTCCGTTTAAATGAAACATTACAACTTCTGTGATTTGATTTTCAAAAATCCAACATAAATGGTTGTAATTTGGAAGTAAAATGTGGTTCAATGGGACTAAAATAATTTTTTGGTGAATAGTAACTTTTAAGTTTAATTAATCGCGATTAAAGGTAATTAGTGAAATTTAAGGTAAAAATAGTATTATAAAAATATGGAATGACCTTTAAACTTGTCCTACTACTATTGGATGTGTCATGGAAGACCAAGAAAATCTATGGGTCAACTTGGAGACCCCATGGAGCCACTTTGGTAGGAAAATGACATAAATAACTTTTTATTTAATGTTAAAATAATAATGTCACAAACAAGAGTTGTTTTACTAAAACAATTTTTAAATGGGGTTATAAAAGTCATATATTTGACTATAAATATTCATTAGAAATCTAAAACGATTTCCTACATCATGATAGTTTTTTTAAATTTAGAAAGTAAATAAATTAAATTATTTATGACACCATGATGATGCAGGGATTACCTCATTAATTAACGATTAAAATAAAATGAAAAGATAATGTAAAATATAAGACTTACAATTGTCAAAAACCTATTATATGAGTATATTTATAACCCTTATCACCTTATCCTTGAACTATATCATTGTGGGACCTTTATAATCTGAAAATCATTTCATAATAAAGTAACATTTCAATCTTTCCAAGAGTGCCCCTTCTCTCCTCTTATAAAAGGCCCCCACCACTACCACCTTATTCACACTTTAGATCCATTTGGCTTGGCCAACCTCTGCCAACATACTCTCCAAAATTCCCTCTATTACTCCTAGAAGCCTCAAATTGTGAAAAATTCTTCCCAAGGAAGCCCTTGGCTCAATTCAAAAAGAGTTACCCGTTTTAAAGGTAGTGTTTTCTCTTGTGTTCGTTTGTTTTATTTTGCTTCTCCAACCCCTTAAACTCTTTTAATTCATTTATTTTTTAACAACACCAGTATCCTAAATATAATAGGATGTTGTTATAATTATTATTCAAGGTACACTTACACACACCTACATCTAATGGTTAAAGAACATACAGTTTCTGTGGATGATGAATTTATGCCTCACGAAACAATGATTGTTCAACACTCATATAACACCTTCAAAGGTGGACATTAAGAAGTAACTATATTAATATATGATATATAATATGTTTATGTTTTACTTATTCTTTTTTATTTTTCATTTATGGCATACCTTTATGGTTTCCAATATGGGTAAATGCGATACTTTCATTTTAGGAAGTGCAGACTACCGCCCCCTCAAAGTGATTTGAATCGTTAATTCCATATGTGGGATGTATAAAGGATGGAGTAAATGATATTATATATTATATTATACTGGAATTATGATAAACCTTTATACAATTATTATTTCATTCCATTAAATACGAAATATAAATGAAAGTAACGTTCATGCGTACGTACGGTTTACCGTCTCCATGAACAGTGCATTTCATTTCTTACCTCTAAATGTTATGTAATATTATAAATGTATGTATATACTGGATATATATGATATATATGGTATCTACATCATGAATATAATTCTGGATATAATGGATATTTTACCACATGAACAACTTGTAATTATAAGAAGTTTATTTTTGACTCAAGTACCAAAGAATCGACAAAATTACCGTTATTAACTTAAATAATTAAATAATGTTCATAACATGGTAATAAGTGATATAAAAGGAATAATGAACATTAAAAAGGTTCTTAAATAAATAGAAATTAACTCTAATTTATTATTCATGAGGTTAAAGAATGATCGAGTCAAGTCGGACACGAGGTAAGAGAACTTCTTAACCCAATTTCCATTCTTTGGGTTAATCTCCTACTTTCAAATTATGTCATGATATTATTATTTCCTATCTTGTATTTATACATTCTTTATGTTTAAATATAGTGAATACACATAATAGATATATTTTTTTAAAAAATTATCTTTTTAAGGGATTTCGTCTCAATCTCCATTCATTGAGGCATATTTTGTTTTATACACAAATTTCTTGTATACAGTGTATAAACCCCTTTGAATTTTACGTTTATTCAAAAGGAATCTTTTTTATACAAAGTATTTTACTAAACGACAAAAAGGAATGTTTTTCTTGCCGTACATATGCGGCGACAACAACTTCTCCGCCACCGTGACTATTATTTGAGTTTCGGCTTCCTCTATAAGCCATAACATTTTTAAAATGAAAAATAAATACAATGTTTTAATTTACCTTTATTTTGGTATTGAAATGGTTTTGATAATGTTTTTATTATATCAATGTGTTGTATTGATATCTTGTGATTGAAGTGTGTAAATCTTATTATTCCTTTATGCTTGTTTTATGTGATACAATTATGTTATGGTTTATGATATGTTTAAACCTGTTCATTTGAGGAATGCATTGGACATAATATGTAATGGGTGGAGCCCGCTATAGCTCCTCGATGAATCGGTAGGTATCATGAGACAAACTAGTGTCTTGGAATGAGGACTTGACAAAATATTATTTGTGGTCTTGGCATGAGGCCTTGGCTATGTGGTTATGAAAGTCTGGCATTATGCATTCCATCATTATGAAAGTGGTTATTGATATTGCATTTGATTATTCGACTAGTAGAATATCCATGTGAGTAAGTAAATGACATTATTTAATTTATTTTTTCCATATTATACTGAAGTTAAAGTTTAAAAAGGATTTTGTTTTAGTTATACATTGCCTTAAATGTTAATGTTTATTTACGAAAGCTTCCGCAATATTGTTATCCTTACTAAGAATCTGAGCTCACCCCTTTCAATGTTTTAATATTTTCCAAGATGTGATGAAGTATTTTATGAATGACCTACAGGGATTGTCAGAAGAGGATATGAGTATGGAATATGGAGACTTTGTTATTGTAGTTTTTCACTTTATGATGTAATATAACATTTATGAATGTATCTAGTGTTTCCAAGGCTACTAAACTAATCGGTCTTTTGAGACTTGATCTTTTGTGATCATGCCAATGTTACGCAATAATGCACTGACTATGGGTAACTGGGGTCCGGGCGCTACATGTTTCTATCTCCCACGACTATTAAATTTAAAAATATAACTATAGGATTTTTTAAAAATAATGCGTATCAGAGTGATGTTTATTTACATCCTAATGGTCCAAAAAAATAAAATATTATTTTACAATAGTTTAACTAGATTATGTGAATATCTTCCCAGTTTTTCTACATGTGATCGACATTTTAAAATCAAATATTATTT
Organism: Viscum album; assembly: GCA_963277665.1. Taxonomy (NCBI): domain Eukaryota; kingdom Viridiplantae; phylum Streptophyta; class Magnoliopsida; order Santalales; family Viscaceae; genus Viscum; species Viscum album. The sequence goes on along the minus strand of OY728161.1, from coordinate 602,454,251 downwards.
CAATATTTAAAACAACAACATTTAATCATTTTTACTACACTAGGCATTGAATTTATTTATTATTAATTCCTTAATGTCCTAATAAAATCAATAATAATTTTATATTGTTTTATGAGTATTCAACTATGTTTTCCTATTTTTTAGTATGTGTTGTATATTTTTAACTCACTACACTATTAAAATATAAAAATAAACTTTTTTAAATTTCAACAACAAAATTTTTTATTATTATTATCTTTGAATTTATACAAGTCAAAAAATGAGACAACATTGATATTTCATGAGTTTAAGGAAAATATGAGATCATTCGGTATGTTTTAAAAATGTGAAATATCTTTTAATAAAAAATATAAGTTTTTTAATTAATAATACACAATTGATCATTCAAACTATAATAAGAATTTGATGATAGGAGGATAATTACTACAAATCCAAATTAAAACATCAATCATATTAGTATAGTTTCACAATAATTTGATATTATTTTTTTATTTTTTATTATTTGATGATTTCTTTAAAAAAATTCTCCAAAATTGGAAAAATATGCATTATGATATTCTAATTAAATCATAATTAAAAATAACAATTTGGACATTCGTACTATTAAAAAATTAATTGAAAATCATTTCCCATGTTTTTCATGATAAATTAATACCAAAATCTCAACTTTGTGGATGTGATACTTATTTTGACTAAAAATATAATTTTCACATACTTTATTTCATTCCTAAAACAAAATGAATCAGAATTATGTGTTATTAATTTATATATATCCTTGATGAATTATATATTATTTATAAATAGTTTCAAAAAAATCTGATCCCAAATTCTTAGTTTTGAGTTTTTGAGGTGTGTTTTTTAATTTTTTAACTCTAAAAATAATTAAAAACATTTTTAAATTTTCATTACACCATTAAATATAAGGATTTATAGTTTAATAATACTTCTTAATAAAATTTTGTGATCATTTTATTGTAGTTTAATGAAAATCTATGAACTTATTCTATATTTTATCATATGACACACATTTTAGACTAAAATAACAATTTTTATATATAATGCATAATAATTTTCAAATTATAGGAATATAAAGCATAATAATTATGTGTGTTTGGGTATAAAATGTCCAAAAAGAATCAATGAGTGTTGTTATAGAGTTCCAAGATAATATGATTTTTTTACTGGGTTTGATTATGTGACACATGTTTTAAACATCATTAACTACTATAAATTAAGAATAAACATTAGGACATTATGAATACACATGGTATAATATTGAATTGGGGATTATTTCTTTATGTGAAAACTTAATTGATGAACATTTTTATAAGGTTTCATGACAATATAAATTTATCTTCTTAATGTTTAGAATATTATATACATTTTTAACGAAAATAGTATTTTTTATTGAAAATATACACTTCCCCTTACAACTAAAACTATAATTATATTAATGCTCAATTAATTTATACATTTATAAAATAAATTTTAAATTAATTTTTACTGTTTTTATAATAATCTAATCCAATAATTTTTTACTTTTGTCTAGTTTATGTTATTTTAACATCATGAACAATTAAAATGATAATTTTTCATTTATTTAATTTTTACATCATTGTTTATCATACTAAAGTGAAATTAGTTTCATCATTTTATAATGAATCAAAAAATATTATAGTCTCAGGATAATATAATATCGTATTCATAATATTTTTCATGTGACATGTATTTAGAAATAAAATATCATTTTCATATTGAAAACATGCACATTCATTCATTCTGATAATAACATGCATTATAATGAAATTTGGTCAATTCATATTTTTTTCAATTATTCATATATTATTGTCATATAATCTCACAAAAATAAGAGTGTGCATTTTTGTTTTTTATAACGTGGAATTCATTTTTAACATTATTAACTAAAAAAATTGGAAAACACAATTTATGTCATTTTGACTAAATCACATGTTAGATTGATTTGTGGTTTATTTTTATATTAAAAAAACAATATTACATTATATTAAATGATTTTATGTAATATATAAGATAATCTCCATTATTTTGAGAATTATCTATATGTTTTAATATAAAATGGCATTTTTAATAAAAATCAAACACATTTATACATTATGAATAAATCATGATCTAATATGATGTGATGATACCACATACATGATCTAAATAATCATTATCAATTATCATAAAATTTCTTGAAAATCCACAACCATATTCATTTTTTTATAAATTGATATGTTATTTTAACTTCATTGACACTTAAGATGAAGAAATAGTCTTTTAGAAACTCTATCAATTCCATGAATCAAATTAACATGTACATCATTTAAAAACAACTTAAATTAATTAATGTTTTTTGAATTTTTTTAATTAAAATAAGAGGTCACCTTAATTGATTAATTAAAATTATGAATATTTTAACTGAAAATTTCATTATTATATTGAAAATATCGACATTCATTGCATTAATATAATATAAAGAATAAATTTGAGAAGGATACTTCTAAATCACAAAAAAATATCATCTATTCCAAAAACATCATGATTTTAATTTAAATACATAGAATCAAAAATAAACTATTGAAATAATATTTTCTATGGTATATCAAAAATAGTAAAAATTTCAACAGACCTCATATTTACATTTACATAGATGGATTAAAGATAATCATGTCAGTATTAGATTCTCAACAAATAACTAGTAGTTTTTTATTAAATACAACCCCCATAAAAAGTAATATAGTTACATTTTAATATTAAAATCATATTTTTTCTATAGTTCATAACATAAATGAAACATATTCACGGTATTTACATTCATTGGATCAATTTTAAATTTTAAGGTAAATTGATTGTTCAAACAAAATTGAACTTATGTGTCTTAGTGTTGTAGTTTTATTTGAAAATATTACAATCAAGTTATTAACAATCTGATATCATTACCTTACTTATGAACCTTTTATAAAATACATTATTTTAATTATAAAATTGTTTTTTATACAATACTGACATGGGATTTTTGATAGGAAAAACCAATAAATATGCTATGTATAAATACATTAATTTTATTAGGATGAGTAGCATCATGAGGTGGATAAGGGATTCCTTTAATTATAAGTTATAATAATATCTATAATACATAATAATATTATTGAATAAAAATTATATCAACTGAACACATGTTATATATAAAAATTTAATTAATAAAATATATTAATTTTATATTTTTTTACTACTTGATGTATTTTACAATATTTTAAATTTTCTACTTTTCATATTTATGGATGGTTTTATTATATTGGGAATCCTCTATAGTAGGTCAAAAAAGTTTGTGATATTGAAATAGATGTATCATCCTCTTATGAATTGACAATGGGTTTTACATTTCTTTTCATTTCTAGAATTATTACAAACAAGTTTAATTATATTGGATTAAAGGTTTTTAAAACTACCCTACTTGTACTTACATTAAAATGGGTTCTTATATACATATTTCTTGATTGAAAATTATTTTGATAAATCTAAACTCATGAAAAATTCATGAATCATAATATCAAAACATTTTAATTGAAATTTTATCACATAAAATTCCATATAGTCAAACTCACCTTTGTTATGATTAAAATATAAGACATATTGACATAAAATTTATTTATATCCTTCACACATAATCCATCCATAAATTCATCACTAATAGTGACTCAACTATTATGAACTATATTTTTTTATCACTTCCATTTATAAAAATATCTAAAAACATTAATCAATTTGTAATTATAAGAAAATACATGATTACAAAATCTTTTAGCTAATCATTAGAATTTTATACGATTTGATTTAGGAATAATGGATAATTCTTTTATAAATTTTTTCATTAATAAAATTAATACACTTTTTATATATTTATTTAATATCAATAATTTATCCCTTATTTGATTCAAATTTCAATGAATTTTCATGTTTTTGTAAAATAATTCATAACCACTTCACACTTATAGAAAATTTAAAATTGGACTTATTTTTAATTTTTGATAGATATTTTGAATACATATATCAATTAAATATGTTAACCTTCAATGTATCCATAAGGGTGATATATTAGAAGGCTTCTTTTATCTATATCTGATATATATTTATTATTTAATTCATTGAATTCAAAAATCATATTGGTTGGATTCAATTTTGTATAAACATCTTCAATTCAATCATATTGATTTAAATAGGGTGATAATCTATTAAATATCTAGGGAAAAATTTTAGGTCATCCTTCCAAATTCAACAACTATGTGGAAAAAGATATCAATGAAATGTTTTGGAATGAATATATAAAATTTACAGAGAATGGTAAGAATATATATTTCCATTGTATGAAACCTATTCAATTTTATTTACTTTTTTGAATATTTATTTAATTTAATTTATATATATATATATCTATATCTATATTATTTATTGTGTTTTAATAATTTTTTTGGCAATGTGAATCATTTTTCTATGGTAATTAATTTTAGAATAAAAATAACACAATAATGTAATATTTATAAATTTAACATTAAGACATTATTTCTGTCATGTGGGTTTCTACAAAATTTAGTTTTTTTAGTATATTCATACTTTGTTTATAATGGTAAGTGGAAATTAAGAAATTACTAATGACACATTATAATAATAGTTAGTAAATATTGTAGAAGGTCTGTCACATACACAACTATTAGAATGTAATTTTTCCCATCTATTAGACTCTCATGTATATTTATGAAGATGTTTTTTGAATACATTTTATGTACTCGTGAGGGAATGGTCTCCCTTAGATTTGTGACTAGTTATCAACATTGATCAATGATATTTAATTTTATATATAATTTGTTCTATATCAATGTGTACATATTTAAATATATAATATGTTCTCTATTGATATAACCATTTATATGTATCATACCCTCTAAAATTAGATGTCTATGGTTTAATTATGTTGTTATTTGAATCCATGATTGAGAACACAGTAGTTTGTCACAATCCAAGGTGGTGTCTGGTGTATATTGTGTTATGATTCTATTGTTGATAATATATTCATATAAATCCCTATAAATATAATAATAATCTACATAATTTATTTCCATTTAATGGTACATGTCATTCTTTTTAATATTTTGTCTTACAGATCATTGGGATTCATTTTATAGTTATGCATCCATGACCACATCCACATAGTTTAAGTTTATGTGGAATTATCATTTAGATGAAATATGTCTATAAATTGCTGGTGTGTGGATAACGCTGAGGTAGACCATTCAATTTATCCTCTATAGGAATATTTCCCTATGAGGATGGGTTGATTTCATAGGGAATATGGACCTACAGGGAATATTTTTGGATTGAATATTTTTTATATGTCCCATTGAGTATATCATATGAAATATGATTCAACTGAAATATTATATACTAATTATCAAGAGGAAATATTCCCCTCTAGGTGGGTGAATGATTTTGATATGGATATTTCCCAATAAATAGATATGAGTTTTTTATTCTTACCCAGACTCTCAGACATGACTCTCATGGATCTTTTTTTTACTGGAATCAAATCCCCCATAGTACAAGTTTCACAATTTAATGTAATGATATGGGAATAATCCATGTAGTTTAACATCATTTGGTATGTATGTATTTTTTAAATATCAATCGTGCTAATGAAATGATCATCTAAAATATTTAAATTCACATTGGTCATGCTGAGTATTAGAAACATTAGATTATATACTTAAAAATAATGATTCATGGTGTTTATTAAAATACATAAGAGTTTCAAATGTTTAATTATAAAAAGTTATTAATTTCTTATTATTTGATCATATTTCCATATATAAAATCAAGATGATCAAATCCCTTCATGTTAGGGTTTCTACCCTTCATTAATAACCTGAGCATTATCATATGAGTTTACATCCTGTGTGAATCATCAATTTTCAATTTTGAAAAATAAGGATGCTTTCACGATATAATAAATCTAATTATTTTTTTTAATATTTATTATGAATGTGTCATCATAAAAGTTTTTAGTTAATATATTTAACCAAAAAAGATTAACCAATATAAAATAATACTAAAAAAATCACAGAAATAATGATTCTCAAATAATGTGGAAATTTTTAAATAAGAGGAAAACGAAGAAAATACATGTTGTCAAATATTCTTATTTTATTAAATAATTTTTCAAGAATAAAAATGGAATATATATAAAATTTTACAATTTAATTTATTTTTTGTAATTAATGAACTTTTTGGGATGGTAATATTATTTTGGAAAATTTCTAATAAAGAGAAGTCAAAAAATTGGATATAAATTACAATTTGTTGACCATGAGTTTAGAAAAAAATAATAAAAAAATATCACATGTTATTGTTCTTTTGGTTCATGATAATAATGAATTTATATTTCTATATATTACATATTATAATTGGGAATCATCTGACGTTAAAAACAATTGATATTCTAGGATACGTGGTTTAAATAAATATTTGGGTTTCTGTCATTTCATGTACATTATGATTTATTAACGTTGTCTATTTTTATATATTAGATATTATTTTATCTTCTTGGTAGTATTATATTGTTTTTTTTACAATGTGTATATTTTGATAAATGGATAAACCAAATAACGCTAGTAATATTAATTTAATATTCAGCAAGGATTAATAATTAATTATTATTCCACATAGAAAATCCATGAATATAAATACATTCCATTAACCATTCTATTAGATTAGTAATATTTTTTCCTGTAAATTCCCATAGGTTTATTGTTGTGGATAACGTATGAATAAAATAGGTCAATAAAATAATTAAACATTATTGGTTCTTTGTTAATTATAATATGGTTGGGGATGAACATATCGATTTTCTTACAGGAGGTTTGAATTCATTATTGTCTTGGCCTTATTGATATTGCTTTGGTGTTAGGTATATTATTTACATTAATGTATAATGTACATAAATTATATCATTTCAATGATTTTTATTGTGGTTTTGATAACTTGATATAATTCAGAACATTTATTAAGAAATGGTTTGGGAGCCTAAGGCTGCAATGGTGGTTGATATCAGTGATATTAAGATGAATTGTACTATGATAAATGATGTGATAATGGCACTAAGGTGGCCAAGATGATTTTATAGTTGGTATTTTCATCAATTAAATTCTTTCATTAATATTTCTAAAATGAATATATGTTATTTAAATTATTGTTTTTCATCTTCATTATGTAAATAGACCCCTTGCAGGGAATGTGTATCCTTATTGTGGTAGTATACACATGAGAGTATAGACATGATAAAATATAATTCTAATGGAACCAAATTATTAAATTAAGGTATTAAACCTAAAAATTAATAATTAATAATATTATTTAATTAAAAATAAATTGATTCATGTCGAATTTTTTCATGAGTTCATGTTTGAGATCTATAAATATAAATGTGAGTCATGGGTCTTTAGTCTTTATAGTGATAGATGATTCTATCATTATTTAGTTTCTCATAGTGTGGTTATGTGAATTATATTTTCATATTTATTTATATAAAATGTTTCACCAACCTTGTTAATAGGTATCCCACCACAAAAAAAATTGTTTTTCTTTTCCCCACCATCCAAGATAGTGATGGAATAGATTTTTTTCTTCTCCCTCTCCACCATGCCACCAGTAGTTTTACTTTTCTTTAGGTGTATCCCAAGATATTATGCATTATGTTTATGTTGTGATCCAACCCAGGATGTAATAGAACATGTATTTATTATAGATTATTTATTGGGATATAATGGATTGATTTTGTGACACATACATGTATCCAGTCATGCTGGATATGAAATTCAGTGACTGTCAATGTATGTGTTTTATTTTGTTGAGTAATAATGAATGTACACATTTTGGGGTGTCTTCTATAAATTCTACCTAGATGAAAAATTTATTTGATGATGATGAGGTTTCATACCAAATATAAAGTGGGATTATTGAGATAATTACGTATGGGGTGAAGGATGACTTATAAGACATATGAGCATGAAATGTTTAGGATTAGGGAATGAGAAAAATTCAAAATTTAAAGTGGAAGCTATGTATCTTAATATATATATATATATATATGATTTTGTAAATAATTATCTACTTTTATGTGATACTTAGTCAGTGAACCATGCTATGTATGGGAGACCTCTATTAGTTATTTATATTATGACTTATTTTAATTTATTTATTCAATGGGATTTAGTATTATTATTTCATATTATTCTAGATAAATCTGAGTTAGGATCTTAAATATTATACATGTAATGATCTAATTGGATATATAAAAACGATTTTGGGTCCATTAGTGATGGTTGAAGGTTGAGTTGGGTGTTACCTTATTTTTGAGTTTCATAGGAGTTGTTGGATCTTTGAGATCATTTTTTGGATTAACTTTTGGTGATTTTAGTTTTTCATTCAGTTTCAGTTGATTAAATTTGAGGTTACTTGTTTATGTTTTACATATTTATTATAAATGATGTTTCATTGTTGTTTTTCATATTTTACCTTACTCATTATTCTATATAAAGGGTAATTTCTCAAAGGTGAATGATTTATAAACCCTCGATGATTTTCATAAAACATTGTCCTATTGGATGTGTGTTTTGGGGGTCATTATTCCCTTTAACTTTTTTAGTCCTTGAAAGGGTACACATGGAATATAGTGGAATGAATTATTGGTATAAGAGGAAATGTTTGAGACATCATATGGATTATATGGTATGGATTTAGAGATGCAACTTGGGTTCCTATGGAAATAGTATTAGATGGGACTAGGGTGTGATGTAAAAAATTGAGAATGACAATGAAAGGCATTTTAGGCACCCATATGATCCAATAATAAAAAAAGTAAGGTTTACAAAATTTATTGTTGAAGTCATTACTCATTATAAAACAAACTAGTTAAGGATCATGAATCATGATTATCTGTGAATGTGACTGAATATGGTATAAAATGGGAAATATGATAAAATGAGTAAAATTAATTAAACATATACTGTTTTATGTGTAATTTTTAAGAGTTCAGGATATTTTTTTATTGATATGTTTCCATGATGATGTTCCAATCAGGTTGATGTTGACGAAATTACCCAGGATCTTCCAATGGATCAATCATAAAGTTCATGTCGAAGATGGTGATACATAGGGGAGAACACTTTGAGAGCTTCAAATTCAAGGTATTCATATGTATTATGGATCCATTATATATTAGGATATTATTGAATGGTTGGAGGAGGTAGAGTTAGACTTATTATAGGTTCATTATTAGAATGAAAAATATTATTATTTCTTTGTAATGATATTGAAAGGGTTAGCTCTACAATTGTGATATCTTTCAATAGGAACTTAATGATTTAGATATTATGGAAAAGAAATTCCTAGATGATTTTTACACTGAGTTTTTATCATTGACATAAGAGGTGTCCTATTGGTAATATATCATCACCTTTATAAAAGGATTTTCCAATGGTAGATAGTTCAATAACTAAAAAATAATATATATTATTCAAGGAACATACATCTAAATTATTTAGTGTTGCATATAAATTTATATTATAAATTACATCCAATGATACAGAACCAGGTCCTTGTGATTATGTTCAAGTCATATCATGAGGTTTTGGGGAAGTTTGAAGTAATATGTAGAACATTTTCAAGTTTCATATCATTTAGAGGATATATTTTCCAAAATTTTATATAGATATTAGTCATGAAAAGTCTTATTAGTTTTTTGGTCATAAAAAGAATTTTTAATTGGTTAAGTGGAGGTTTCATCATTCTTCAACACTTTTCATAAGGGATATCTGTTCACATAACCCATTTAGTAATTTCTAAATGGTATGATTTTCATTTTGTGTTTTTGTCCATCTTAAGTGATATTTTTCAACTTTCATCAGTTGTCACCAAATGGAGAATTCCAAATTTCATTCTCTAAAATTACGGATGTATTATTCTAAGTAGTAGCAGTAGTAGTTTTCTCATCACATCACCAATAATGTGGGTATGGATAAGTATAATGTAAGACTTGTGATATCCATTTTCCATATGGATTGTGGTTTGAGTTTATCCAAGGTGGTGGTAACCCACAAGACTTTAGATGTCTTGGAGCTGGACATGGTCATATTTATGCTTTAACATTAATTTCAATATGTTATCTGGATGTTTTCTAGTTTATTATTGACCTAAATTTTACATGGATTTATTATATGTTTAATTAAATATCATTACACTCATTTTTAACCCCAAAAGTTCATGGTTTGGGACTTGAGGTGGTAAGAGTTCTAGATCATGAGGTTTTCACTATGTTGGTTTGAGATTGAGCTGGCATGAATGATGTCTTGGGATAATGTGAGTCAGAATTGGGGAAGCACCACTCTTGGTTCAAATTCATATTTTTATGGATACAGTCATATTAAATAATCCTTATCATGGATTTCCTATATGATGTATAATCTATCATGGATTAATTCATTAAGATGATCACATTATAAGATTCTGATGGTGATTGAAATCATATTTTTAGATAGTGAACCCTCAGATGAGATGGACACATGTTGAGACTCTATATTCATTGATGGTTGAGTTCATGGTGATTTTGTTAGAGGATCAGCCGATTGTGATTCCTAGGGTGGTAAAATGGTACCATATTGTCTTCCCTAGAGAGGTTATGAAATCACCAAATTTATCAGAGGTTGATTTTAGGATCGAAATTATTCTAGGTGTTTTTATATTGGTTATTCCATATAGGATGTCCCTTTATAAGTTGGATGAGATGTAAAATAGGGTTTGTGATCTTTAGTATAAATGAGAGATTTGACATAGTGAGTGTCCTTGGGTACATCCGGTTCTATTTGTGATGGAGAAATATGGAAGTCTATATATGTTTGTAGATTATTAGAATTTAACATAGGTGATGCCGAAGAACTATTATTCCCTCACATGGGTTGATGAATAATTCAATCAAATAAAGGTATATAGATAGTTATAGAAGGTTATCATACATTCATGATATCATCATATGAAAGTAAATTATGAGGATATCCTAAATTCATATTTCCGGTATTTTTTTGGGAAATAAAAGTTCATTTGGATAATAGTCCAAGATAAAAAATCTCGATCTATATTGATGGTAATTATGAAAATTGTGTTCTATGTAATTCAATAACGATTCATATTTACCTTTAATTGTGAAATATTTTTTTAGCATCTGTGTAGGACCAAATAGAGCATATTTGAGAAGCGTTGAGAGTTCATAAATTTCATAATCTATTCTAAAAGGATTAAATGTGTGATCTATGAGCATGTGATATCTGTTTCATAGTACATGTTTTATCATAATATGGTCTATTAATAGATCCATAAAATATTTAGGTGGTGTTTTCCTATGTGTATTATGATAATGGAGTAGTGTTGTGTGGTTTTTTGGGTCTTTCTACATATTATAAGAGGTTTTTGATGGAATTTTCTCATATTCCCACTTCTATGAATGATTTAATAAAAATAATTAGGCATTTATTTAGAAAGACCACAACCAGAATTATTTTAGTTATTTTCTGGAGAAACAAATTAATGTATTTAATCATCATTTTTTGAAGGATTTCAAGACATTCAAGGATTTTTGGGATTCATAGAATCAATGCTCGAGTTTTATATTGATTCACCATAGGGTAGTTATCTATTATGGGGATTGTTGGTAATGTCTACTTGAATGTATCTAGACCCTCCATGATCATGATCTTACCTCATTAGTGTTCCCCATTTGGTTGGGGCAACATTATCTCATGGATGAATGCTTAATGTTTGTAGAATACCACACAAGTCTGAATTTGTTTTTCTCCCAGTGTGAATTGAATTTTTTGAATTAATGGAAGAGAGATTTCTTATAGAACTATTAATTCAATATTTACATTACTCCTAATAAATGTAATGTTATATAAAATTAATTGAGTAATATGTCATATGGTTCTGATGTTCATGATTGTATAGAATCATGGAGAGTAATGTACGATTTTTTGATGGTATAACTTATCATTGGTGTAGTTTATATAAGGTTATGTCATTATCTAATTATGGTGAAGTCATATTATGTCCAGAATGTAGAGGATTACTAGATTATAGATTTTAAGGAAGGCTTCTATTTTTATGAAGATGTATCACTATCTATGTGACTTGTTTTTTATTTTTGTTATAATGATCAATGTTGCATAGTTTTTCATTTACAGTATAGTATGTGAAAATGTGAAGTTCGGGTATCATGTTCCTTTTGGTATGCATCAACGTTTTGAGGGTCCCATGTGTATGTTGGGTGACATCTTGAGGAACATCATCATAGTTTTACCAAAATATCAAGGTGGTTATAATACTTTATGGGTGGTGATGAACTTTTTAATGAATCATATAACTTCATAGTTATTATGGAGTCATGTTTAATAGAGATTATGTTACATTAATACTTGGATAAGATAGAGAATAATCATGATTTAAAAATATGATCATCTTCGATTGAGATCCTCAATTAAAATCCAATGTGTTGAGTGGTCTTTATAGAGATTTTTCCTCTTCGTTATCCATTAACACAACTTCTCACATGTAAATGGATGATTAGTAAGATTTAAATATTCATATATTAGATGACATATTGTACATTTGGATTACTGATATTGTATGTTCTTGGGTGAGAAACAATTGAGCCTAATTGTTTCATTTGTTATCAACGATTAAATATATAAGGATGAGAGAATATTGAGTGTTGATGATAATAGAGTTTTTTTGTATTCTTAAATTAACATTGATATAAATATAAGGCAATTATCCTTGTTGGTTATGATTATTATTGAAACAGTATTAATAATCAATGAAATGTGTCAATGTCGTTAAATAAAATACAAATTTTTATAACAATAAATTATAAAAATAATTAACTCGATAAAAAATTTTATTTATTTTGAAATATGTTTAATTAACATGAAAACCACAAAATATTATATTATATAATAATTAATTTTACATTTCATAATGGTAATCGTTTATAAATGAATTCAATTATATTCTAAATAAATTAATAAATATTTTTATACGAGTTTAGGGAAAAAACAAGAATATCCGCAATATAACGATGAATCCTGATCAAATGTGCATTTGGAGCATGGCTCACCGAACATGTGAAAACCCACATGGATAGGATATAAGAGGGATGTAGTGTGAAATACTCATGCAAGGATCGATGTGTGCTTTCCTACATAGGTATAAATGAGGGTGCATGGGTGGGTGTGTTAGCTTAGTGGGTTACACCACATCTTGCATCATTTGGGACTAAATTCATTATATAGAAGTGCACAATTGAATTGATATAAAATGTTGGACACATATGTGAATGTACTTTTAACTCGTCATTAAAATGTTATGGACGTAATTTTTGTCATTTAATTTGTTATATCATAGTTATTAGATAAATATGTATGAATTCTATTATTTTGTAGGCATAATATAATTATCTCAACACTTAAATGCATTTTTATTTTTATATCGGTATCCATCATATCGTTCTAATTCCTCATTCACATTAAATAAGGATGAATCGAACATAGTAGGCAATGGAATTCCTGAATCACATGTTTCATATAATATTCATTCATATTTAATACATGGAAGAAATTACATGAGTCGTTATATTGTCGGTAAAGATGTCGAACATCCAGATAAAAATAAATAGCATAAAAGCTTCAGTAAGCTCGATATCATTGAACATTATTGTATGTTGAATTAAAACTGGAATTCATTGATTTCCATGACATTAATTATCCTTTCTAACAACATTTAATCAATATCTTTGGTATATCATTGAACCCTATTCTTTCCAAATTCCTTCACATAATATTAAAAAATTAAAAGTGAAGAATATTCTTGGTGATAATGAGGTCACATGATGATATATGTAGCGACATGTATTTTAATCAGAATGGAATATTATGTTTAATTACCATATGAAGAAATTGGATAGCCCAAATATTCATGGAATTATAAATTCGATATATTTTTGTGAATAATTCCATAAATAACCCTGATGATGTGAGTATTTAAATAAATATTTACGAATGGGTCATTAACAATAAATTTATAGAATATAAGGTGTCATATTTTTTTATCCACATGACTAATTAATGTAGTTAAATTTATTTAAGTATAAATTTTCATTAAACACTTCAATTAATTAAGTCAATATATGTGGTGGAAATAAAACACCATCACACATTTAAAATGGGTGGTATGAATGAATGAAGGAGACATCCTGGGTTTATGTTACAAATGAAAATGGGTATGTTTATGAGAAAGTGTTAATGAAAAATATAATATATACTATTATTAAAAATATAAATGTTAGTCATTAATAGGGAAATCTAATACCCAACACCTGTTGGGTATTGGTATTTTAATAGAAGCATTTGAATGAAAAAAATAATTCATGGTTGTGGAAATGAAATAAATGGTATATTATGTGTGTAGTATTTTATTCTCGAAAAAATATTTAAACATGTAGTTGATGATGTTTTTTGATTAAACTACTTCGGAGTGATTTTCATACAGCACTATATGAATAATAATTACATTTTTTAGGTAGCCTTTAAAGAAGAATCACCTAATGCGCCTTGGTATTCAAAGAATGGACGACCTATTAACTTATTGTTTTTTGATAGTTTCATAAATAACAAGTATTTTTTAATCATACTAATGAATAAGTACATGTTTGGACCTTTCAATTCAACTACCCAAGGGGAATGAATTTTTTATGAGGTACATTGTTCACCAATAATAAACTAAAAGTTTTTATTTTGTAGATCCTCTTTCCTGATAGGGTTTTGTTTCATCTAGAGTAATTTGGAATCAGAGAGGGAATAGTTGATTATAATTTTTATAAGTGGGGTTGGAGATAGTATTGAATATATTATTGGGGAATAAACAGTATGTAATGAAATATTCCTTTCAGTATGACCTAGTAAATCTTATTTTTCATGATATAATAAAATTTTCTTCATTTGTACTAACCAGGGAACTATAAAACCCAATTATACAATCTTTAAGAAATGATAATGAGGTATTTTTCAAATCCATATCACCACAGAAGCCTAACTAAGATAATAAAAACATATCCAAACATTTATATAGAAAAACCATTCAGGTAGGTCATAACATAGCCAGACCCATGTTTAAATTCATCACGTATTTAGGAAATTTGTTAAGAAATTGAAATCCACATATATTATATCGTAATATAGAGTAATTTGGAATCCCATCTCATTGTGGTGATTCTCAATTTACTAAATATGATGTTATATTATTTATTTTATCTTCACACAAATATACCCTGGTTCCCCAAGTCAACATAGACTCAAAAATACTACATCATTCCTAGATAATAAAAAAGTACATACATTAAACTTTAATAATGCTTAACTAAATTCACATAGAAAAGAAAATGTGTATCATGAAACTCTACTATATTGTTTCCAAAACATATAATGAATAATACCATATGATGTGTAACTCTACAAAAAATATCCATTATTATTCACGTAAAACAATCATCATTAGCTAGATGAAATGGGTTTGGATTATATTAGGAATTAATGGAATACATATCATAGATCCTACCCATAGAATATCCATGATTCCATAACTATAGACCACCTAAGGGATCACACATAAAGTGATCTAACATGACATTCCCTGACCAATCACATGACACTCATCCCTCTCAACATATCATCTAGCTAAATGATAAACCATGATGATCCATGTTCCCAAAATCCATATTCAACTTTAATACATGAACACTCATTCATACTATAATACATCAAATATATACACGCATCTTATAAGATAATATTATTACTAATTCCTTAAAATTACCCCACAAAATTAACTAAACTCATTACTACTCAACTATGAACCTATGTAACTTTAAAATATTGAAGTCCACTTTCATCTCCTTCCCATACAAAAAATCTCGTACGTAGACTATGGTGTTCCCTATTTAGATTACCCCTTTGTATCACACTATAATTTAATGAAAATAAATATTCATCCAATAATAATTACATATTCATTCAATGTAAACCCATATATGAATTACATTCAATAAAACCATAATTAATACCCTAAATAGTATTCATAAACATATACTCCAATCAAACTATATAAGAAAACACACTAAGATCCTTGCCGTAGAATAACCACTTACTCCATTGTAAAATATACATTCAACCTAATAAAACAGTATCAAATATTAATTGACCTAAATCAAAGGACACTGTGGTTTATAAAACACTACAAATTCCCATCCCACACAAATATTATGGTTCTTTTATCACAATAATCTCTACCCAAGGTACTCAACACTGGGTGATTTTGGTACCAATATAGTATACACTACCAAGTGATAGGGGAAACCATAC
The DNA here is from genome assembly GCA_963277665.1 of Viscum album. NCBI lineage: Eukaryota > Viridiplantae > Streptophyta > Magnoliopsida > Santalales > Viscaceae > Viscum > Viscum album. Next base: position 602,437,719 of record OY728161.1, on the reverse strand, counting down.
ATCTAGGGTCCTCACAAGGTACCCTAGAAAACCTATAATGGTTACCATGTGGATTCTATTACTAAAGGGTCTAGGCACTACAACCACTCCATCCGTCACTTGATGATAAACAATTCCACTATAACATTAAAGTACGTATCAATATATTCAACAACTTTACTCACCCCTAGAGACTTTATATGAATAAAAATTATATAAAAAATCGCATACTATAAATTTTATAAAAATAAAATTTCATCTAAATTTACATAATAGTAATGATAGGGGTTATTATATAAATATTTCATTTTCATTGTGGTTTATAAAAATCATAATTCTTTATCATATTGAATTTGGCACAATTCCTTAAATCAAAACGTGAAATTTATTTTATTTTAATACTATTATATAGACATCAATAATAAATATAATATTCTTTATATTTTATAAATTCCTAAATGGAACCATTACACTATTTAAAAATATTTAAAATGATTATTAGTGTTTTAAAAAGTGAGTGTGAGTCACTGAAATGAGAAAATATCACATCCCTCCAATCATTGGAACAATCAATTCTCTATATCTAATGATAATATTGTTTCAACTTATCATGGCAACATGATTGGTATTATATTGTATTTTTAGTAACGTTAATTCCAATTTTCCATATATGTTTATATTTACATACATTAAATATATAATGTTTATTACAATTAATCTCTTCGTATAAGGTTTTTTGAAAAAAGAAACACTTTTTCAACCTCATCAAAAGAGTATTTTAATAGAACATTTTTTTTTAAAAATAGATTCCATAATTTATCTTATCAAATATTTATTCACCTGTTAATGAGGAAGGTTTATATACATCATACTTATTACAATCATATTTTCCCATGATCAAAATTATTACCTTAACAGAAAAAAACAATTATGTTCATGGAACATGGTCTTCAGACTATGTTTCAATGAAAGAGAGGGTGAAACATCTTCAAAAATAACAAAACTTATATTCCCTTCAGGTTTGTACAAATAAAAAATACTATATGTATAAAAGATATTAATTACCTCAAACATCATGGGTTTGAATAAAAAGTTTTCTTTCACGGGAGCAACAATTATTATTACCCCAATATCTCCTAAAATATTGAAATGTTTAAAAAATAAAGCCCAATTAATATCATTATCATTACCATGTTGTTTTGTTTATCATGTTATAATCAAAAAAATAATGTACTTGTAAGTCATGTATATCAATGATGGAAACTTAATATTATCCAACATAATTAGCCATGTGTTTTATTTATGACTTACACTATGGGTATTAATTCCATAAAAAAACACATGATAAAATTATCATGAGTCATTCAAAAATTCAGTATACTCATTTTCAATTTACATCCATTAAGAAGTATCTTTTACGTATCGAAATGTTTCATACAAATCTCTTTAATCTACATTCGTTATCACCATACATGTAATATCAAATCGACTTTATCATTATTGAAATATATTAAGGATTAGAATGTACCATTTTATACCAAAAATATGTTGATTAATTTTTTTTATGGGTAAGCTTTGTAGTTTGTAAATTTCTATAGTCACTAACACAATTTACAAAAAATATTAATTTTATTTCATGTGTTTTTCATACGTCATGCGCAATTAACATAATTTTTTTATCTTTTTATGTTGAACAAGGAATATATTTGATATATTTAAACATATCTATTAATTGAGAATTTATTCTTATGAAGAAGGAATCAATACAACCATTTCCCTCATTTGGGATATATGTTAATAATGTTACTGATAGTTCTATATATTTTGTATAACCACAAAAAATGACATATCTAAAGCTGTCTTCAATTTCAAAAATATTTTTGGTCAATAAATAATTTTTCATTAATCAACTACATTCAGTTTCTTAATATGATCTACCTCATCATATAATTGTATTCTAATATTTTCTAATTTATAAAATGAACTGTAATTATAATAGAAATATACATTTAAATTGACATTGTATTTGGAAAACTGTTAATAACAGTAATCAATTCAACATAAGTTTGATTTTTCATCATATTTAACATGACTAATTTTCATTGAATATAAGATGTATACATGTAAAAGAAATTTTAGAACGGTAATTAACATAGTCCATTGTAATTTTCATAATATCTTTGGGACCATCCTTTTACTCTCTGGTCATATGCTTAAAATTAACCCATTTATTAATCATATTCATTGTATTTTGATTATAAATGAATTATAATATATATATATCTGACTGAGATTTTTATATATACTAACACATAATCATATATATATATATATACAATATAAAATATGTAAAATGTTATTATATTTTCAATATATATATATATATATATACTATAATCATATATTTATAGTAATATTTATTTATACACACACATGAACACACACACACACACACATATATATTAACACATTAATTAACATGCATGAATATATATATTAACACACCACACTTAATAAGAAACATAAATAACCTTGTCCATTATAAAACATTTATGTGTGTGATTGTGAGTATTTAAATATGTATTTTGAGTGCGTGTGCGGAGTACATGTTTATATAGATATATACATATTCAAATTTGTGTCACGATCCGTTGTCTAGGGGTACTAATATCTAGCCTCTATATTTAAGATAATGGGCTTCTATTTTGGTTATTTCCATTTTAGGGGGTTTATAATGTACGCGATGCTACCTGAAATAATGAAGACAGACAGTGATTCATGTGTTTATTCAAGGTGGTGGAACATGAGTGATGAGGGAATGGGTGTAAACCTAGGAAATTACCTTCAGTCCATTGGGCCTTCAGTAAAATCAACGTAATAGGATTTCTATGGAGTGAGAAAACCCTTGGTGGTTAGTATGACCTATATATGTGGTCACATGGGGGTCTGTGTTGTTTTCTATTCTTATAAACTATGGGAATTTTAAAAGCTAATATATATATATATATAGTAAATAAATTATATAATTATACTTACCTATATATGTATACACATTGAACACACAAATTGATTCATAAACACAAAAATATATATATTAACAATTATATATATTCACAAACATTATAAAGAATTTACAAACATATATATAGTTATGTATTAACACTACAAGATAAATTTACTTTTTTAGTTCATAGAATATTATTTTACAATTACATTTTTGAACTGTGAATGGGTTTTCAGAAATATTATAATATGATTTAATGATGTGGTGGCATAAAAAAAGAAATAAAATAAAAATATATAGTATAATAACCATAATAATATTTTTAGAGAATACTAAAATTGATAGAATACATATGAAAAATTAATGTTATTATTTAAAATCATATTCATAAATAAATTTACTGTGAAAACATGTATATATATAAACTCTTCTTGAAATATTTACCAATGAATCCATAATATTTTGATATTTAACTTCATAATTATAACTATAATTGAAAAAAATTACATTAATATAACTAATAAAAAACAATAAATACTATAATAATGAAACATTATAAACAATTTAAAAATGTAAATATACATATTCTGAGATTCCAAACACACAAAACATTGTTATTACATGCAGTTAATAACTCCATATATGTGGTATTCATCATTACATTAATGAAAATTTTAGTCATACTATAGGTTATCAGAATGTGTTGTGTTTTTTGAAATTATATAACTAATAAAATAGATAAATACACTTCTTATCATTTAAAATTAACTTTGAATCAAAAATTATTTTATTGTTGCACCTCCCTCTCGCATGGTGGTTTGATGATCATATATACTCACCTATGTATCTAAAAATTTAATTTAATTTATTTTCCATATTTTTGTTGATATAAAAGTGGTAGAAGTCAAGGAATATTCATGTTTTATTTAATTAATTTTTAAGGATTCAACATATCCATTTCCACTCTTCATGAATTTGGAAAAAAGACAGAAGATCCATATAATGTATTGTAATTAAAAAGATTTCGCTACACTTCAACATAGTCTTGTGTAGACTGCACCAATCAGCCAATAACATGATAGTAATAAAAAAATTATTTGTAGAGAAACCATATTGCTGGTGGCTAATCTATTGAGAAAGGTATATTCATAGAAACCCCATCCATATGTTTCCCTGTATTGGCTCACTACTAAAGGTTATTCCATAGCTCTCGACTCTAGTTAGTTGACTCAGTAACCAGTTATTTCTACCTAGTATCCATTGGAATCAAGAAGACTGTAGTGAGGTGGACGTTATTATATAAAAAATTAACATTACTGAAATACTCTATAGATTATTTACAACCATAAAATTTGAAATCCTTCTTTTTCTTTTTCAATGTTATAAGATGACCTCCTTACATCATTAAAACAAAATCATATAATACTATTTCCCAATGAGATTATGTTGATGATCAAAATATTGACTATGATCTATAATTATTTTTTCCCTCAAATATCCTTGAGTGTTCCAATTATCAATACCATCTCTAAACATTCTCTCAATTCTCAGACTATTCAATGTAATTCATCCATCCAAATTCATTTTTGAGTGGATTTTAACATGTTATCCAAAAGAAACCCTATATCATCTCAACATTCATTCCTCAATGGTTCAAACTCCTAAAATATGTTGGATTGGTAAAATGGAATTTAAATAGGATCCTTAAACATCAAAAACATTATATATAAGTTTCATGTTAACTTTTTAGATCATGGGATTTTCACAATAGACCTCCCAGTTACAGGGGTTGAGATTATGTGCACAAATAATTCTTTAGATGAAGAACATATGAATTGTGTTTTTCCATATTTCATCAATTTACATCATCTCACATACCAATATAAATAAATGTTGTCAATTAAAATATTATATTACATTGATATTATCATTGTAAACTCTTAAACAATTTCTCAACTATTATACATTTAATTTCTCAAATTATAATTTATTTATATATTTATATTTTCATTATACTCATATTACATTTTAGTATTATTAAATATAAATTAAAATTTATTACATAATATAATTGAATCATTTAATTCATTCCTCTATGTCACAAATGAAACAAAAAAGGTTTTCCTAAAATTTCATAATAATATGTGATTATTTTCCTTGTTTTTTCCATGTGATATGAATTTTCAACTAAAATAAAAAATTTATATTGAAAACACACATTTTTTTTATCATTGTGACTACAACTATTATCATATTTGTATATGTTTAACTCAGAAATTTCCAAAATGTTTAAAAAATTTCATAGATAATATTTGATATTATGAAAAAAAATCTTGGTTTTGAGTATTTGACACTTCTTTATATCTTCCAAGACTATTAAATTTAAAAATAAAACTATAGGATTTTTTAAAAAAAATGCATATCAGAGTGATTTTTATTTACAACCTGATGGTCCAAAATCAATCAAATATTATTTTACAATAGCTTCATTAGATTATGATAATATTTCCCATGTTTTTCTTCTTGTGATGGACATTTTATTCACAAATATAATTTGAATATTTAAAACATGAACATTGAATCATTTTTACTATACTGGACATTGGAATTATTTATTGTTAATTGATTCGTGTCAATATTGAATCAATGATAATTTTATATAGTTTTATGAGAATTAAACTATGTTTTCTTATATTTTTTTGTATGTGACGTATATTTTAAACTCACAACACATTTAAAATATAAAAATAAACATTTGTAAATTTCAATTATAACACATATTATAATTATTAGATGTGAATTTATACTAGTCATAAAATGAAACAACATTTATATTTCTTGAGTTTATTGAAAATATGAGATCATTTGGTATGTTTGGAAAATGTGAAATATGTTTTAAACAAAAATATATGTTTTTTAATGAAAAATACACCATTAATCATTCAAAATATAATAAGAATTTGATGATATGAGGATAATTCCTCCAAATCCCAAATGAAACATCAATCATATTAGTATAGTTTCACAATAATGTGATATAATTTTACTACTTTTTAGTATAAGATGATTTATTTACAATTTTTTACACCAAAATTGGAAAAATATGCATTATGATATTTCAACTAAATCATGATTCAAAATAACAATTTGTTCATTCGTACTGTTTAGAAATTAATTGACGATCATTCCAATGTTTTTAATGATAAATTGTTACCATCTTCTCAACTTTGAGGATGTGATACTTATTTTGAACAAAAATATAATTTTCACATAGATTATTTCATACCAAAATCACAATGAATCAAAATTATGTTTTATTAATTTATAAATATCATGGATGAATTATATATTATTTTTAAATAGTTCAAAAAAATTATGATCACAATTTCAGAGTTTTGAGTTTTCAAGGCATGTTTTTTTACTTTTTTAAAGCTTGAAATAATTAAAAGCATCAAGAAATTTTGATTACACCATGAAATATAAGGATTTATATTTTAATAATACTTTTTAAAAAATATTTTACGATCATTTTATAAGATTTTAATGATAATATATGACTATATTCTTTATTTGAGCATATGACTCAAATTTTGGACTAAAATAACAATTTTTTTATGTAGAAAGAAGAAACAGTTGGACATTATAGGAATATAAAGAATAATAGATATGTGTGTTTAGTTATAATATGCCCAAAAATAATCAATGAGTTTTTCTATAGAGTATTAAGATAATATGATCTTGTTTTATTGGGTTTGATTCTGTGACACATGTTTTAATCATCATTAACTACTATAAATGAAGAATAAACATGAGGCCATTATGAATACACGATGTTTAATAATGATTTGGGGTTTATTACTATATTTGAAAATTAATTGATGAACATTTCTATATGTTTTCATGAAAATATAAGATTATCCTCTTAATTTATAGAATATGACAGTCATATTTAAATAAAATATTATTTTTATATTGACAACATCCACTTCCCCTTATAACTAAAACTATAATTAAATTAATGGTCAATTAATTTCTACATGTATAAAATGAATTTTAAATGAATTTCTTTGTTTTTATAATAATCTAATAGAATAATTTTCTACTTTTGAGTATTTGATGCTTGTTTTGAACATCATGAACACTTAAAATGTAATTTTTTCATTTAAGCCATTTTTATAAAAATGTGTATCATACTGAGGTGAATTTAGTTCTTATATTTTATAATGAATCAAAAAACTATTACAGTCTCATGTTAATATATTATCATATTAGTAATTTTAATCACGTGACATGTATTTAAAAATGAAATATAATTTTTATATTAAAAACATGCACTTTCATTAATTTTGATAATAACATGCATTATAAAGAAATGTTATTAATTCATATTTTTTCCAATTATTCATATATTATTTTCATATAATCTCACAAAAATAAGATTGTGTATTCTCATTTTTTATAATATGGCACACATTTTTAACATAATTAACTCTAAAAATTGGAAAACAAAATTTTTATCATTTTGAAAAAATCACATGTTGGATTGATGTGTGTTTTATTTTTATACGAAAAAAACAATATTATATTATTTTAAAAGATTTTCTGTAATATATAAGATAATCTCCATTTTTATGATAATTCTCTATATGTTTTGATATAAAATGGAATTTTTAATAAAAATCACACACATTTTTCCATTATGACTAAATTTGGATCCAAAATTATGTGATGATACCACATACATGATCTAATTAATAATAAGTAATTATCATAAAATTTTATGAAAATCCACAACCATATTCATATTTTTAGAAATTGATGTCTTATTTTAACTTCATTAACACTTAGGATGAAAAAATAGTCTTTTAGAAACTCTAACAATTCCATGAATCAAAATAACATGTACTTCATTTAAAAACAACTAAAATTAATTAATGTTTGTTTTGAATGTTTTTAATTAAAATAAAATGTCACCTTTTTAGATTAAATAATCTTATGAATAATTTAGCTGAAAATTCCAGCTTTATATTGAAAATATCCACATTCAATGCATTAAGATAAAATAAAGAATAAAATTTAGAAAGATACTTCTAAATCACAAAATAATGTCATCTATTACAAAAACATCATGATTATAATTCAAATAAATAGAATAAATAATAAACTATTGAAATAATATTTTTATGGTATTTCAAAATTAGTAAAAAATCAACATACCTCAAATTTACAATAACATTGATGGATTAAAGACAATCATGTCTGTATAAGATTCTAAACAAATTGAAAGTAGTTTTTTATTAAATATAACCCCTATAAAATGTATTACGGTAACATTTTAATATTAAAAACATATATTTTCTATAGTTCTTAACATAAATGAAACATATTCATGGTTTTTACATTCATGGGATCAATTTTAAATTTTATGACAAATAGACTGTTCAAAAAAAATTCGACTTATGTGTATTAGTGTTGTAGTTGTATTGGAATATATTACAGTCTAGTTATTAACAATATGATATCATTTCCTTACATATGAACCTTTTCAATAAATACATTCTTTTAATTATAAAATGGGTTTTTAGTCAATATTGACATGTGATTTTTGATAAGAAAAATGAGTAAATATGTTGTGTATAAATACCTTAATTTTAAGAGGGTGAGTATCATCATAGGATGGATAAGGGATTGCTTTCATCATAAGATATAATAACAAATTATAATACATAATATTCTTATATAATAAAAATTATATTAACTGAATACATAATATATATGAAAATTTAATTAATAATATACATTAATTTTATAATTATTTTACTGGTTGATGTATCTTACAATTTTTAAAATTATCCAAATTCTTGATTTATTATTGGAATTATTATATTGGGAATCATCTATAGTAGGAATAAAAAAATTGTGATATCCAAATGTAAGTATCACCCTCTTATGAATGGACAAAGGGTTTTACATTTCTTTAGATTTCCATAATTATTACAAACAAGTTTTATTATATTGGATCACAGGTTTATAAAACTACTCTATATGTAATTACATTACAATGGGATCTTATATACATATATCATTATTGAAAATTATTTATAAAAATCCGAATTCATCAAATATTTCTGAATCATAATATCAACACATTTTAATTGAAAATTTATAACCTAAAATTCCATATAGTCCAACTAACCTTTGTTATGATTAAAATATAAGACATATTCACATAAAATTAATTTATATCCTTGACACATAATCCATTGATAAATTAATACCTAATAGTGACTCAACTATTATGAATTATATTTTTTTCATCATGTGCATTTATATAAAAAAATAAAAACATTAATCAAATTTTTTATTATAAGAAAATAAATGATCCAAAATCTTATAGCTAATCATCATAATTATCCATGAATTGATTTTGGAATAATGGAAAATTCTTTTATAAATTATTTCTTTAATAAAAGTAAAACTCTTTTAGCTATTTTTTTTAATATCACACCTTTATCCCTTATTTTATTCAAATTTAAATGATTTTTCAAGTTTTTGTAAAATATTTCATAACCACTTCACTCTTATAGAAAATTTAAAATTAGAATTATTTTTAATTTTTAATATATATTTTGAAAGAATATATCTATAAAATCCATTCACCAACAATGTGCCCATAAGGGTGTTATTTTAGAAGGCAAATTTTATCCATATCTGATACTTATTTATTATTATATTAATTGAATTAATAAAACATATAGGATGGATTAAATATTTTAGAAACATCTTCAATATCATGAAATTGATTTGAATATGGTGATTATATATAAAATATCTTGGGAAAAATATTAGGTCACCATTCCAAATTAAACCACTATGTGGAACAAGATATTAATGAATATTTTTGGAATGAATATAGATAATTTACATACAATACTAAGAGAATATATTTTAATTTTATGAAATCCTTTCAATTTTATTTACTTTTTTGAATATTTATTTAAATATATATATAAATATATATATCTATATTATTTATTGTGTTTCAAATTTTTTTTGGCAATGTGAATCATATTTCTTTGTGAATAAATATTAGAATAAAAACATCATAGTAATGTAATTTTAATAAATTTAAAATTATGCCATTATTTTTAACATTTGGGTTTATACAACTTTTAGTTTTTTTAGTATATGCATACTAACATTAAAATGGTAAGTGGAAATTAAGAAATTACCAATAAAACATTAGAATAATAGTTTGTAAATATTTTATAAGGACTGTCACATACACAACTATTAAAATGGATTTTTTCCCATTTATTATACTCTCATGTATATCTATAATGATGTTTTTTGAATACATTCCATATAATAGTGCGGGAATGGTCTCCCATATTTTTGTTACTATTTATCAACATTTATCAATGATATTTACATTTATATATAATTTTTTCTATTAAAATGTGAACATATTTATATTTATAATATTTTCTTTATTGATATAACCAATTATATGTATCATAACCTCTACAATTCTCTGTTTTTGGGTTAATAATGTTGTTATTTGAATCCATGGTTGAGAACACTGTAGTTTTCACCATCCAAGGAGGTGTCCGATGTATGTTGTGTTATGTTTCAGTTGTGTATAATATATTCATATGAATCCCTATAAATATAATAATAATCTACATAATTCATTTCAACATAAAAGTACTTGTCATTATTTTTAATATCTTGTGTTACAGAGCATTGTGGTTCCTTTAATAGTAATGCATCCATGACCACATCCAAGAAGTTTATGTTTATATGGAATTATCATTTAGATGAAATATGTCTATAAATATCTAATGTGTGGATAACTCCATGGTATACCATTCATGTTATCATCTAAGAGTATATTTACCAATGAGGATGGGTTGATTTCATATGGAATATATACCAACATGGAATATTTTTGGATTGGATAGTGGGGATATGTTCCATTGAGTATATCATATGGAATATGATTCAATTGAAATATTATATGCTAATTATCAATAGAAAACAGGACCCTCTAGGTTGGTGAATGATTTTGATATGGATATTTCTCAATGGAGAGATATGTGTTTTTTATTCTTAGTCAAACCCTCATATATGCATCTTATGGATATTCTATAACTGGGATCAAATCCCACATAGTATAAGTTACAGAATTTAATGTAATGATATGGGACAAATCCATGTATTTTAATGTCATTTGGTATGTAAGTATTTTTTAAAATATCAATCTTGCTAATGAAATGATCATCTAAAATATTTAAATTCACATGGGTCATACTGATTATTAGAAATATTAGATTATATAATTAAACTGAATGTTTTATGGTGTTTATAAAAATACACAAGTGTTTAAAATTTTTAATTATAAAGAGTTATTAATATCCTATTATTTGATCATATTTCCATATATAAAATCAAGATGATAAAATCCCTCCATGTTGGGGTTTTTACACTTCTTTAATAACCTGATTTTCTCTTATGAGATTACAGCCTGCGTGAATCCTCTATTTTCATTGTAGAAAAAAAGGATGCTTTCAAAATATAGAGAATATAATTATTTTTTTATTATTTATTATGAATGTGTCATCATATAGTTATTTAGTTAATCTATTTAACCCAATAGGATTATCCAATATCAAATAACACTAAAACAAATCACAGAAATAATGATTCTCAAATAATGTCGAAATTTTTTAATAAGGGAAACATGATTAAAATACATGTGATAGAATATTATTATTTTATTATTTAATTTGTAAAGAATATTAATGGAATATATATATCATTTCAAAATTTAATTTTTTTGTTTTAATTAATATGCTTTTTGGGATGGTAATATTATTTTAGAAATTTTCTAATAAAGAGATGTTGAAAAATTGGATATAAATTACAATCTGTTGACCATGAGTGTGGAAAAACATAATAATGGAAATATCACATGTTATTATTCATTTATTTCATGATAATAATGGATTTGTATTTCTATGAATTAAATATTATAATTGGTAATCAACTAAGGCTAAAAATAATTAATATTCTAGGATATGTGGTCTAAATAAATATTTGGGTTTTTGTGATATCATGTACATTATGATTTATTAATGTTGTCTATTTTTATTTATTAGATATTGTTTTATCATTTTGGTAGTATGCTAATGTTTCTTTAGAATGTGTATATTTTGATAAATGGATAAACCAAATAGGGGTATTAATATTATGTAATAATGGGTGAGGCTTAATAATTATTTATTATTTAACATGAAAATTACATGAATATAATTACATTCCTTTAACTATTCTATTGAATTAGTCATAATTATTTTAAGTAAATTCACATTGGTTTTTTATTGTGGATAACATATGAATAAAATAGTTTAATAAAATAATTAAAATTTAATGGTTGTTTGTTAAATATAATATGGTTGGGGATGAACATATCCATTTTTCATAAAGGAGGATTGAATTCCTATATGTCATGGTCGTACTGACATTTCTCGGGTGTTAGATATATTATTAACATTAATGTATAATGTAGATAAATTATATCATTTCAATGACGTTGACTGTGTTTTTGATAACTTGATATAAATAGTAACATTTAATGATAAATGCGTTTGGAGCCTCAGGATGCAATGATGGTTGATATCAGTGATAGTAAGATGAATTGTACTATGATAAATGATTTTAGAATGACACTAAGGTTTCTAGAATGATTTTATATTAGAGATTTTCATTAATTAAATTCCTTCATAGTTATTTCTAAAATCAATATATGTTATTTATATGATTGGTTTTCATCTTCATGTTGTAAATAGACCCCATGCATGGAATGTGTATCCTTGTTGTGGAAGCATATGCTAAATCCAATAGTACCCGAATAGTTCTCAAATGACACATAGAATTATCATAATATATTTGGTTTTCTTTTCATGTTTCTAAATGATGGTAACATATATAAGAGTATAGAAACGATAAAATATTGTGCTGAAGGCACCCAATTATTAAATTAATGTGTTAAACATGAAAATAAATAATTACTAATATTAATTAATTACTAATAAATTTATTCATGATGATTTTTTTTCATGAGTTCATATTTGAGATCATTAAATATAAGTGGAATTCATGGATCTTCAGTCCATATAGTGATAGATGATTCTATGTTTATGTGGTTTCTCGTTATGTGCATTATATTTTCATTTTTTTTATTTAAAATGCTTCACCACCCTTGTTAATAGGTAACCAACCAGCAAAGGTTTTTGGTTTCCTTTTTCCCACCATCCAAGATAGTAATGGAATAGATTTTTTTTTCTTCTCCCTCTCCACCACAACCCTAATAGGTGTAGTTTTCTGTAGGTGTATCCCAAGATATTATGCATTCTGTATATGGTTTTATCAATACCAGGATGTAATGGAAAATGAATTTACTATAGATTTTTTATTGGGATACAGGGGATTAAATTTGTGACATATACATGTATCCTGTAATTTTGGATATGAAATACAATGACTGTCATTTTATGTGTTTTAGTTTATTGAGTATTAATGAATGCACACATGTTGGGGTGTCTTCTATAAATTTTACCTAGTTGTTAAATGGATTTGATGGTGATTATGTTCCATACCAAATGGAAAGTATGATTTTTGAGATAATTACGCATGGGGTGAAGGATGAATTATGAGACAGAAGAGCATGGAATGTTTTGGATTAAGGAATTAGAAAAAAAGTAATTGAAAAGTGGAACCCATGTATCATCATTTTTATTTTTTACATATATATGTGTGTGTGATTTTGTAAATAATTGTCTACTTTTGTGTGATACTTAGTGACTGAACCATGCTACGTATAGGAAAACCTATATTAGTAAAGTATATTATGACTTATTTTAATTTATTTATTCAATGAGATATAGTTTTCTTATTTCATATTATTCAAGATAAGTCTGAGTGAGGATCCTAAAGAGTATACATGTTATGATCACATTGAATATATATGAACTATTTTAGGACCATTAGTGATGGTTTATGGTTGATTTGGGGTTTACCTAATTTCTGAGTTACATAGATGTTGTTGGAGCTTAGAGATATTTTTTGATGATTTTATTTTGGTGATTTCAGTTTTTCATTCAGCTTTAGTAGTTTATATATGAGATTACTTGATTATGGATTACATATTTATTATGAATGATGTTTCATTGTGTGTTTTCATATTTTCTCTTACTCGTTATACTATATAAAGGGTAATTTCCAATAGTTGAGTGATTTATAAACCCTCGATTATTGTCATAAAACATTGGCCTATTAGACGTGTGTTTTGGGGGTAGTTATTCCCTTTACCTGTTTTATTCCTTGAAATGGCACACATGGAAGAATGTGGAATGAATTATTGGTATCAGAGGAAATTTATGAGACATTGTAGGGATTTTGTGGTTAGGATTTAGTGAGGCAACATGGGTTCCTTTGGAAATAGAATCATATGGGACTACAGTGTGATGTAAAAAATTGAGAACGATTATGGCAAGGAATTTCAAGCACCCATATGATCCAAAATTAAAAAAATTCATGTTTACAAAATTTCTTATTGAAGTTATTCTTCATTATTAAAATTACAAGTTAAGGATCTTGGATCATGATTATCTGTGAATGTGATTGAATTTGGTATAAAATGGGAAATATGGTAAAATGAGTCAAATAATTAATTATATAATGTTTTATGTGTCATTTTTAAGAGTATAGGATGTTTTTTAATGATATGTATATAGGTTGATGTTCCAATCAGGATGATGATGATGAAATTCAATAGGATTTTCCAATAGATATTCATAAAGTTGATTTTGAAGATAGTGATACATAAGGGAGAACACTATGATAGTTTCCTATACAAGGTATGCATATGTATCATGGATCCTTTATAGATTGGGATTTTAGTGATTGGATGGAGGAGGTGGATTTAGACTTATTATAGTTTCTTTATTAGAATGAAAACTATTATTCTTTAGTTGTGATGATGTTGAAGTGGATAACTCAGCAATTGAGATTTCATTCATGGGGATCTTAATGATTTAGATGTTATGGGAAAAAATTTCATAGATGATTTTTACACTTAGTTTTTATCTTTGACATCTGAGGTGTCATATTTTTAAGAGATTATCACCTTTCTTCAAGGCTATTCCAATGTTATATATCACAATAACTAAAAAATATTAAATTTTATTCATTGAACAAACTTATAAATAATTTAGTGATGGATATAAATTTCTATTTTAAATTACATTCAATGATATAGAACCAGGTCACTGTGTTTATGTTCAAGTCATATCATGAGGTTTTGGTGAAGTTTGATGTAATTTAAAGATCATTTTATAATTTCATATCATTGAGAGGAGATATTTTCCAAAATTTTGCACATATATTAGTTATGAAAAGACTTATTAGTTTTTTGGTCATAAAAGATTATCAATTGGTGAAGTGGTTGTTTTAGATTTTGTCAATACTTTTCACAGGGGATATATGTTATCATAACCCTTTTAGTAATTTCCTAATGGTTTGATTTTCATTTGGTGTTTTTGTCCATAATAAATGAGATTTTTCAACCTTCATAAGTTGGAACCAAATGGATAATGCCCAATTTTATTCTCTTTAATAGTGGATGTATTTTTATGAGTAGTAGCAGTAGAAGATTCATCATCACATCAACAATAATTAGGGGATTGGGGAGGATAATGTATGCCTTCTGATATCCCTTTTCCTTATGGACTGTGGTTAGAGTGTATCCAAGGTGGTGGTAACCAACAATACTGGATATGTCTTGGAGCTAGACATGGTCAGATTTATGAATTAACATTAATTTCATCAAGTTAACTAGATGTTGTCTGGTTTAGTGTTTACATAATTTTACACAGATTTATTCTATGTTTAATTAAGTATTAATACACTTAGTTTCAACCTCATCGGTTCATGCATTGGGACTTGAGGTGGTATGAGTTCTAGTGGATGAGGTTTTCAGTATGTTGCTTTGAGATTGAGCTAGCATGAATGATGCCTTGAGATACTGTGAGTTAGAATTGGGGAAGAAGTACTCTTGGTTCAAATTCCTATGTTTATGGATACAGTCATATCAAATAAAACTTAGCATGGATTTCTTATATGATTTATAATCTATCATGGATTAATTAATTAATATGATGACGTTATATGATTCTAATGGTGATAAAGAGCATATTTTTGGATAGTGAGACCCTTGGAGGAGATGAACGCATGTTGAGTCTCTATATTCCTTGATGGTTGAGTTCATGGTGATTTTGTTAGAGGATCAGTTGATTGTGATTCCTAGGGAGGTAAAAGGGTACCATATTGTCTTCCCCAGAGAGGTTATGACATTACCAAATTTATGAGAGTTTGATTTTAGGATAGATATTATTCTAGGTGTAATCTTATATTGGTGATTCCATGTAGGAATTCCCCATCTAAGTTGAATTATATGTAAAATTAGGTTGGTGATCTCTAGTAGAGATGAGAGACTTAAACTAGTGAGTGTCCTTGGGTATATCCAGTTCTATTTTTGAAGGTGAAATATGGAAGTCTATATATCTTTGTAGATTATTACAATTTAAAATAGGTGGTGGTGAAGAACAATTATCCCCTTATATGGTTTGATGAATTATTCAATCAAATAATGTGATATAGAGAGTTATAGAAGGTTATCATATATTCATGATATCATCATATGAACGTAAATGATGAAGATATCCTAAATTCATATTTCAAGTATTTTATGGTAATTAAAATTTTATTTAGATATTGGTCCAAGTTAAAAACTCTTTGTTTATATTCATGGTACTTATGAAAATTGTGTTCTATTTAATTCAATAATGATTCATATTTACCTTTACTTATGAAATATTTTTTTATCATCTATAGAGGACCATATAGATTATATTTGAGAATTGATGAGAGTTCATAAATTTAGTAACCTATTCTAAAAAAATTTAATGTGTGATTTATGGGCATGTGATATCTGTTTCATAGGGAAGTTTTTATTATAATATGGTCTGTTAATAGATCCATAAAATATTGAGGTGGTGTTTTCTATGTGGATTCCAATAATTAAGTAGCGTTGTGGTGTTTTTTGTGTCTTACTATAAATTATAAGAGGTTTTTGATTGAAATTTCTCATATTTCCACTCTTATGAATGATTTTACTAAAAATAATTAGGCATTTATTTGGAAAGACCACAACCAGGATTATTTAAGTTATTTTACAGAGAAACAAATTAATATATTTAATCATCATTTTTTGAAGAATTTCAAGACATTAAATGATTATTGGGATTCATAGAATCTATGCTCAGGTTTTATATTGATTCACCAGAGGGTAATTATCTATTTTGGGGATTTTTGGTAATGACCTATTGAATGTAACTACACCCTCCTTTATCATGATCTTAAAGCATTAGGGTTCCCCATTTGTTTGGGGAAACATTATCTTATGGTTGAATGCATCATGTTCATAAAATACCATAGATGCCTGAATTATATATTCTCCTAGTGTGAATTGAATTTTTTGAAGCAATGGAGGAGAGAGTTTTTATAGAACTATTAATTTTATATTTATATTACTACTAATAAATGTAATTTTATATAAAATTCATTGGGTTATATGTCATATGGTTCGAATGTCTATGAGCACATAGAATCATAGAGAGTAATGTATGATTTTTTGACGGTATAAATTGACATGGGAGTAGTTTATATAAGGTTATGTATTTATTTAATAATGGTGCAACCATATTTCGTCAAGAATGTAAAGGATTACCAGATTGGGGAATTTAAAGAAAGGTTCCAGTTTGATGAAGATGTATCACGATCTATGTGACTGATTTTTTTGTTTTATTATAAAGATCACAGTTGCAGAATTTTTCATTTGGTGTATAGTATATGAAAAGGTAAAAGTTGGGTATCATGTTCCTTGTGGTATGCTTAAACTTTTTTATGGTCCCATGTGGAAGTTGGGTGACATCTTGATGAAAATCATCATGTTTTTACAAAATATCAGGGTGGTTGTGTTATTATATGGGTGGTCATGAACTTTTTAATGATGCCTTGTAAATTCATAGTTATTAAGGAGTCAAGTTTAATGGTTCTTATGTTACGTTAATACTTGGAGGAGATAGAGAATCACCATTAGTTCAAGATATGATCATCTTCCATTGAGATACTCAAGTGAAATCCAATGTGTATAGGGGTCTTTAGAATGATTTTGGCTCTTCGTTATCCCTTAACACAACTTCTCACACGTATAGGGATGATTAGTAATATTGAACTGTTCATTTATTAGATGAAATATTGTATGATTTCATTATTGATATTGTATGTTCTTGGGTGAGAAATATTTGAGCCTAATAATTTCATTTGTTATCAATGATTAAATATATAATGGTGAAATAATATTGAGGGTTGATGATAGGAGAATTGTTTTTTATTCTTAATTTAACATTGATATCAAAATAAGTGAATTATCCTTGTGGTTTATGATGATTATTGAACCATTATTAATAATCACAGACAAGTTTCAATGTCTTTAAATAACATACACATTTTTTACAACAATAAATTAGAAGAATAATTAATGTTATATAAAATATTATTTATTTTGAAAGATGATTAATTAACAAGAAAACCATGAAATGTTATATTATATTATAATTAATTTTACATTTCATAATGAGAATCGTTTATATATGAAATAAAATATATTATAAATAAATTAATAAATATTTTTATATGATTTTAGTGAAAAAAAATTATCCACAAGATAACCATGAGTCCAACTCTAGTTCGCATTTGGAGCATGGCTCAGTACACTTGTGAAACCCCACATGGATAGAATTTAGTAGGTAGGGATCATGAATAACTCATGACTGGATTGATGTGTGATTTTCTACAAGGGTAGGAATTAGGGTGCATGGATGAGTGTGTTAGTATAGTTTGTTTATAAGGCCCCATCCTTAAACCTTACTTAATATTGAATTAAAAGAATAAATCACGTTGAGGATCTTTTCATGTTTAGAGTTTTAAAGAATTAGAACATAACTATTACATATCAAATGATTACAAAGTAGTCACTTCTACTAAGTTTCCATAATAAAAAAAACTCTTAAAAGAAACATGTCTACTTCCATGTTTTATATAGCATGACATTCCCTTGATCCCATCCTTGACCTTATTCCACATTAAGTCCTGTGAAAAACATTTCAAAAAAACTTGGGGTGAGCATAAAAAGCTTAGTAAGGGATACACAAAGAATGAAAACTGTTAGTTTTTCAAACATCAAGTAAACCATGTATACTATATCAAAGTAATACCTTCACCTTCATGAAGTAGTAAAAACTCTTCACTGAATAAAGTATCATTACTTACCTTTTTTTAACCAAAGGATTACCATAAAACCCATATAAATAACACATAACATATATAAAGGTAACTTGGGACATAAACATACTTAAGTGGAATAACCATACGGTCGACTTCCGCACATATCACTTAAATGGAATAGCCATACGACCAATTTCCATACATACTTAATGGAATAGCCATACGGCCGACTTCCATACCCAATGCATTGGAGGTTATAACGTAACCACCCATCCTGGTATTCAAGGCACCACCCGTCATATGGTTTATAACGTAACCACCCGTTAAAATGTCCAAGTACCAGTATAAAATCATAAAACATAAAACTAATATAAAGGAATGATAACATTTCCACATTTCAATCACAATATATCATAAATATATTGACATAATAGAATCCTTTTTTCAAAACCATTTTCAATAACAAAATACATAAAAGATTATATGGTATTTATTTTATTCTAAAAACATTACGGCTTGTTGAGAAAGCCAAAGACCAAATAATACTCGCGGCGGCGGAAAATGTCTTTGTCGCCGCATACGTTAAAAGAAACATTACTTTTTGTCGTTTTGTAAAAAACTTCGTAGAAAAAGATTCCTTTTGTATAAAAGTAAAAGTCAAAGGGGTTTATACACCGTATAAAAGAAAGTTGTGTATAAAACGAAATTTGCCTCAATGAAAGGAGATTGAGACGAAGTCCCTTACCTCGGGTCCGACTTGACTCGATCGTTCTTTAACGTCCTGAATAATAAAGTTGAGTTAATTTATACTTGATTAATAACCTTTTTAAAGTTAATTATTCCTTTTATATCACTTATTTCCATGTTATAAACATTATGTAACCATTTAAGTTAATAATGTTTGTTTTGTCAATATTTGGTTCTTAAGTCGAAAGTGGACTTCTTACAATTACATGTTTTTCGTGTGGTCCAAGGTTCTTTATATCCAGAATGAAATTCCCGATTTGGATATAATATGTATCATATATATCCAGAATATACATGTATTTATAATATTACATAATCATTTATAGGTAAGAAATGAAATGCACCGTTCATGGAGACGGTATGCCGTACGTACGCATGAACGCTACTTTCATTTCTTTGTCATATTAATGGAATTAAAACTAAATGAGAGGTATGTATATTTTAATTCCAGAATTATATTCATCATTTAGATATATCATTAATTATATATATCCATTATATACATGTACTTTTAATAGTACATTACATTTGGGGATAAGAAATGAAATGCACCGTTCATGGAGACGGTAAGCCGTACATACGCATGAACGCTACTTTCATTTCTATCTCATACTTTAATGGAAACAAATAATAATGATATAGAGTTATATTATAATTCCAGTATAACATCATATATAATAACTTTAAATCCATCCTTTACACGTCCCACATATGGCATTAACGAATCACATCACTTTGAGGGGGCGGTAGTCCGCACTTCCGTAAATGAAGATATCATGTTTTACCCATAATGAAAACCATAAAGGTATGCCCAAAATGAAAAATACAGAAGATTAAAGAAAAAATAAACATATTATATATCATATATAAAAATAGTGACATCATAATGGCCACCTTTGAAGGTGTTAAATGAGTATTGAACAATCATCGTTTCGGGAGGCAGAATTTTGCCATCCACGGAAACCGTATGTTCTTTAACCATTTGATGTAGTTGTGTGAGAGTGTAGCTCGAATAAATCTTATAACAACATCCTAGTATATTTCATATACTGGTTTTGTTACAAAAGTAGTCAATAAAACGAGTTTAGAGGGTTGGAGAAGCAAAATAAAACAAATGAACAAGAGAGAATGAATTACCTTTAAAAGTGTAACTCCTTTTGATTTGAGCCTAAAGGCTTCCTTTGAAAGGATTCTGCCCAAATGTAATTTACTAGGATGAGGATACGGATGTGGAGAGAGTAATTGGGCAGGGTTTGGCCGAGCCAAAGGCTTGAGGAGTGTGTGTAAGGTGGTAGAGGTGGGGGCCTTTTATAAGAGGAGAGGAGGGGCACTTTTGGAAAGTAAAGAAATAATACTTTATTTGAAAATGTGTTTCGGTTTTAAAAGGTCCCAAATTGATATAATTCATGTCTAAGGTGATAAGGGTTCGAAATCCACTCATCCAATTGGTTTTTGACATGTGTAGTTTATAGATTTTACATTATATTTCCATTTTATTTAAATCGTCAAATAATGATGTCATCACTGCATCATTATTATTTCATAAATAATTTAATTTATTTAATGTCTAAAAATTATAGAAAAAATACTATGATGTAGGAAATCGTTTTATCTTTCCAATAACTATTTATAATCAAAAATCTGATCTTTATAACCCCATGTAAAAATTGTTTTCGTAAAACATATTATGTTTGTGTCATTTTTACTTTTACATTAAATAAAAAGTAATTTATGTCATTTCCCAACCAAAGTGGATCCATGGGGTCCGCAAGTTGACCCATGGCTTTTCTGGGTCGGCCATGACACAACCAATGAGGGTAGGACATGTGTCAAGCTCATTTTATTTTATTGAAGCATTACTTTTACCTTAAACTACACTAATTACCACTAATCGCGATTAAGAACTTAATAAATTACTATTCACCAAAAAATTATTATAATCTCATTGAACCACATTTTACTTCTTAATGACAACCATGTATGTCGGATTTTTGAAAATCAAAACACAATGATGGCAAAATTTCATTTAAACGGAAAACCAGTTTTTATAAGTACCACTTAGTGGTTTAACTATTCATCAAAAATTGAAGTTTTTCAGAAAATTACCAAAAATTTACCCTAAGATATATTTGATATTAAGAATTCAAAAATGAATTCTATTTTACAAAATTAAAAATATATAAGTCACAATAATTTATTTAATAATTAATTCCCGTTGTCAGAGCAAATAGCGTGTTTTTATGAAACAATAAGTATCAAAAGATTGACACTAGTTTAAGTCCGTTTTCAAAGTGAAATTAATTAAAATCACCACTATTGGATTTAATGGTAAAAATATTTTCTAATTTCACTTTAAAACCAATTAAAAAGATAATCTAATCATATAAATAAATTATATTAAAAAGAGGTTTTGAATTAAAATACAACATTTTACACTATTCATTAAAAAAATGAACTTTATCGGAAAGGTACCAAAAATTTACACAAAGTAAATTTTGATGTCCCGATTCTAAAGAAGAGTTATTTTTGGTCCAATAGAATTTATAAGATTGATAAAAACTATATTTCATGACGGTTCGCCGTCAAAAGGCGATAAGTGAACCCTTAGTGAAAATTAGGGTATAAATGCCTAAAATTGAACTCTTTCCGTATTTTAAGCCTTTATCTTTTATTGGGTAAATGTAAA
Organism: Viscum album; assembly: GCA_963277665.1. Taxonomy (NCBI): domain Eukaryota; kingdom Viridiplantae; phylum Streptophyta; class Magnoliopsida; order Santalales; family Viscaceae; genus Viscum; species Viscum album. Next base: position 602,414,893 of record OY728161.1, on the reverse strand, counting down.
AACATTTAAAAACATATATAATCATATTTTAGTTATTTCTATCCATTCCCGCCAGTACAAAGGCTACTTGTTAACTAAAATTTAAAATAATATTATTTTATTACTTGTATGCAACGTAAGTTTTCAAAGAAACTCATTGTTGCGTATCGAGTACGCTATCGAACGTAGAAACCCCTTTTAATTAAAATTAATATTTAATTCGTAAATATTAATAAATATGAAAATTATTTATTCTTTAATTACCTGGGATGTTACATCCTTCCACCCTTTTGGGAATTGCGTCCTCGCAATTTTATTCACTTGTCAAAATAAGTGGGGGTATTTATCCCTCATAGCATTTTCTGATTCCCACGTTGCCTCTTCAATCACATGGTTTTTCCACAAATCCTTTACCTGATGAATCACCTTATTCCGTAACACCTGCTCCCTATGGTCAAGAATCTGGACCGGTTGTTCCTCAAAAGATAGGTTCTCTTCCAGCTGAACTACCTCTGGACTCAAAACATGAGATGGATCTGGCATATACTTTCTCAACATTGAAACATGAAAAAAATTGTGTACCTGAGATAAACTCGGAGGTAAAGCCACCCGGTATGCAACTGATCCAACTCTCTCCAGAATTTCATATGGTCCAATAAACCTTGGACTCAGCTTTCCTTTCTTACCAAATCGCATCACACTTTTCTATGATGATACTTTGAGAAAAACATGATCACCTACCTCAAAAGATAGATCCTTCCTCCGGTTATCCGCATAACTCTTCTTCATGCTCTAAGCTATTCTCATGTGCTTCTAAATCAACTGAAATATTTCTGCCATCTCTTCTACCAATTCTGGTCCAATCAGCTTCCTTTCACCCACTTCATCCCAAAATGCTAGAGTTCGACACCGCTTCCCATATAATGCCTCAAATGGTGCCATCTGTATACTGGAATGAAAGCTGTTATTATAAGAAAACTCAACCAAAGAAAGATGTTGGTCCCAACTTCCCTGATAATCCATCGAACAAGCTCGTAGCATATCCTCCAAGGTCTGAATTGTTCATTCTGACTTCCCATCTGATTGAGGATGAAAAGCTGTACTAAAATTTAATTCAGTACCCAACAACTTCTGAAGGCCTTTCCCAAAGTTAGAAGTAAACCTGAGATCACGATACGATACAATTCAGAGAGGAACTCCATGTAACCTGACTATCTCATTAATATACAAACAGGAAAGTTGATCAAGAGATAAAGTTTCTCGTATAGCAAGGAAATGAACAGACTTGGTCAAGCGATTAACAATAACCCAGATTGCATTATTACCTCGAGATGTCTTCAGTAATCCAACAACAAAGTCCATGGATATATTCTCCTATTTCCACTCTGGCACTGGTAAAGCCTGAAGCATCCCTTTCGGTAACTGCCGCTCTTCTTTAACCTATTGACATGTCAAACACTTCACAGTAAAATCAGCAATGTCTCTTTTCATTCCATCCCACCAGTAATACTCCCATAGATCTCTGTACATCTTAGTACTGCCAGGATGAACTGAAAACGGGGAACTATGAGCCTCATATAACAACACATTCTTCAACTGTGAATTACAAGGCACACATAACCTCTTCCCAAACTTCAAAACACAAACACAAACTTATCCAAGAATTCGTGGAAAATTTTATTCATAAGGTCCATGAATACAGCAGGTCCCTTGGTTAACCCAAAAGGCATAACTAAAAATTCATAATGGCCATATCTAGTACGGAACGCAGTCTTCGGAACGTCTGCTTCTTTTACTTTCAACTGATGGTACCCCGACCTCAAGTCAATCTTCGAAAAATACTGAGCTCCCTGGAGCTGATACCACTTCATTCAATGGCCCAACATCTGCTGAAGTTGTTTCAAAGGATTTCACCACCCCTTTCTACTTGTAGTCTGGCTGAATTCCCCCATTTGAGTTCTTCGTTGGACACTCGTTTGCATAATGACCCATTTCATTACACTTAAAACATCTTACCGTTGCCTTTTCATTTCCTGCTTGATCATCTTCCTTACAGTTACGAGCAATATGACCCGACTTACCACACCAAAAGAACTTACCAGACTTGGATAAACATTCTCCAGGATGCATTTTACCACACTTCTCACAGGATGGATATTTGGTTTTCTTACCTCCTTGCTTCTTTGATGAATTCTTCCCCTTTGCCTGCCAACTAGACCTCTTATTCTGTTGTTTTTTATAGAACACCTGATCATCGGAAAACTCCATTTCCACCTTCTCCGCACATCGAACAAGTTTTTCATAACTTTTGAACTCACGAGAAGCTAAAGCCCTTCGATACTTTGGCTTTAACCCTGAGTAAAAATGGTTTATTTTACTATCATGATCTCGTATGAAGTTTGGAGCATACCTTGCCAATCGAGTGAACTTTTCTTCATAAGAGGCCACTGAATCATCCTCCTGCCTCAATTCTAGGAACTGTTTTTCCATCCTATGACGAACCACCTTAGGAAAATATTTCTCAAGAAACATACATTTGAATTCATCCCAGTGAAGATCCTAAATCTCATCACTATCCCTTATATTTTTCACCATCGACCACCACTGATCAGCTTAAACTTCAAAACGGTAAACATCAAGACTAACCTTTTGATGTTCTGAACACCCCATGACATTAAAAATCTTCTCCAGTGCTTTAATCCACCCTTCAGCTTTCACAGGGTCAGATGATCCTCTGAATGATGGGGGATGTTGCCTCATGAAATGTTCCACCACTGACATGTTACTCTATGGTTGATCTGGCTGATCTCGTGCATGGATACCACCACTATTTATAGCCTGAGTCAACTGTTCCATCACTTCAACAAACTATTCAGTTCCTATTCCGACCATCTCAGGTTGCTGATTTGAAAGGTTATCTTCCTCCTGATGTCGTCCCAACATAGCTTCTTTGTTTCCTCTGTGGAAAACCATTCTGAACACAGAAATATCTTAGGCGAAGCAACATGGTAATCTGTAAATGCTATATCATTTCAATCATATTATAATTTAACACTTTTCTAACTCCTAATGTTGTCTAAACCGACCTCTGATACCAACTATAAGGCCCCAGCCTTAAACCTTACTTAATATTGAATTAAAAGAATAATTTACGTTGAGGATCTTTTCAGGTTTAGAGTTTTAGAGAATTAGAACATAACTATTACATCTCAAAAGATTACAAAGTAGTCACTTCTACTAAGTTTCCATAATAAAAAAAAACTCTTAAAAGAAACATGTCTAGTTCCATGTTTTATATAGCATGACATTCCCTTGATTCCATCCTTGACCTTATTCCACATTAAGTCCTGTGAAAAAAATTTCAAAAAAACTTGGGGTGAGCATAAAAAGCTCAGTAAGGGATACACAAAGAATGAAAACTGTTAGTTTTTCAAACATCAAGTAAACCATGTATACTCTATCAAAGTAATACCTTCACCTTCATGAAGTAGTAAAAACTCTTCACTGAATAAAGTATCATTACATACCTTTTTGTAACCAAAGGATTACCATAAAATCCATATAAAGAACACATAACATATATAAAGGTAACTTGGGACATAAACATACTTAAGTGGAATAACCATACGGCCGAATTCCACATATATCACATAAATGGAATAGCCATACGGCCAATTTCCATACATACTAAATGGAATAGCCATACGACCGACTTCCATACCCAATGCATTGGAGGTTATAACGTAACCACCCGTCCTGGTATTCACGACACCACCCGTCATATGGTTTATAACATAACCACCTGTTAAAATTTCCAAGTACCAGAACAAAATCATAAAACATAAAACCAATATAAAGAAATGATAACATTTCCACATTTCAATCACAATATATCATAAATATATTGACATAATAGAATCCTTTTTTCAAAACCATTTTCAATACCAAAATACATAAAAGAGTATATGGTATTTATTTTATTCTAAAAACATTACGGCTTGTTGAGAAAGTCAAAGACCAAATAATACTCGTGGCGGCGGAAAAGGACGTTGTCGCCGCATACGTTAAAAGAAACATTCCTTTTTGTCGTTTTATAAAACGCTTTGTAGAAAAAGATTCCTTTTGTATAAAAGTAAAATTCAAAGGGGTTTATACACCGTATAAAAGAAAGTTTTGTATAAAACGAAATATGCCTCAATGAAAGGAGATTGAGACGAAGTCCCTTACCTCGGGTCCGACTTGACTCGATCGTTCTTTAACATCCTGAATAATAAACTTGAGTTAATTTATACTTGATTAAGAACCTTTTAAAGTTAATTATTCCTTTTATATCACTTATTTCCATGTTATAAACATTATGTAACCATTTAAGTTAATAATGTTTGTTTTGTCAATATTTGGTTCTTAAGTCGAAAGTGGACTTCTTACAATTACATGTTGTTCGTGTGGTCAAAGGTTCTTTATATCCAGAATGAAATTCCCGATTTGGATATAATATGTATCATATATATCCATCATATACATGTATTTATAATATTACATAATCATTTAGAGGTAAGAAATGAAATGCACCGTTCATGGAGACGGTAAGCCGTACGTACGCATGAACGCTACTTTCATTTGTTTGTCATATTAATGGAATTAAAACTAAATGAGAGGTATGTAAATTTTAATTCCATAATTATATTAATCATTTAGATATATCATTAATTGTATATATCCATTATATACATGTACTTTTAATAGTACATTACATTTGGGGATAAGAAATGAAATGCACCGTTCATGGAGACGGTAAGCCGTACATACGCATGAACGCTACTTTCATTTCTATCTCATACTTTAATGGAAAAAAATAATAATGATATAGAGGTATATTATAATTCCAGTATAACATCATATATAATAACTTTAAATCCATCCTTTACACATCCCACATATGGCATTAACGAATCACATCACTTTGAGGGGGCGGTAGTCCGCACTTCCGTAAATGAAGATATCGTGTTTTACCCATAATGGAAACCATAAAGGTATGCCCAAAATGAAAAATACAGAAGATTAAAGAAAAAATAAACATATTATATATCATATATAAAAATATTGACATCATAATGGCCACCTTTGAAGGTGTTAAATGAGTATTGAACAATCATCATTTCGGGAGGCAGAATTTCGCCATCCACGGAAACCCTATGTTCTTTAACCATTTGATGTAGTTGTGTGAGAGTGTAGCTCGAATAAATCTTATAAAAACATCCTAGTATATTAAATATACTGGTTTTGTTAGAAAAGAAGTGAATAAAAAGAGTTTAGAGGGTTGTATAAGCAAAATAAAACAAATGAACAAGAGAGAATGAATTACCTTTAAAAGTGTAACTCCTTCTGATTTGAGCCTAGAGGCTTCCTTTGAAAGGATTCTGCCCAAAGGGAATTCACTAGGATTAGGATAGGGATGTGGAGAGAGTAATTGGGTAGGGGTTGGCCGAGCCAAAGGCTTGAGGAGTGTGTGTAAGGTGGTATAGGTGGGGGCCTTTTATAAGAGGAGAGGAGGGGCACTTTTGGAAAGTAAAGAAACATTACTTTATTTGAAAATGTGTTTCGGTTTTAAAAGGTCCCACATTGATATAATTCGTGGATAAGGTGATAAGGGTTTGAAATCCACTCATCCAATTGGTTTTGGACATGTGTAGTTCATAGATTTTACATTATCTTTCCATTTTATTTAAATCGTTAAATAATGATGTCATCGCTGCATCATTATTATGTCATAAATAATTTAATTTATTTAACGTCTAAAAATTATAGAAAAAATACTATGATGTAGGAAATATTTTTATATTTCCAATTACTATTTATAATAAAAAATATGATCTTTATAACCCCATGTAAACATTGTTTTCGTAAAACATATTATGTTTGTGTCATTTTTACTTTTACATTAAATAAAAAGTAATTTATGTCATTTCCCAACCAAAGTGGATCCATGGGGTCCCAAAGTTGACCCATGGCTTTTCTGGGTCGGCCATGACACAACCAATGAGGGTAGGACATGTTTCAAGCTCATTTTATTTTATTAAAGCATTATTTTTACCTTAAACTACAGTAATTACCACTAATCGCGATTAAGAACTTAATAAGTTACTATTCACCAAAAAATTATTATAATCTCATTGAACCACATTTTACTTCTTCATGAAAACCATGTATGTCGGATTTTTGAAAATCAAAACAAAATGATGGCAAAATTTCATTTAAACGGAAAATCAGTATTTATAAGTACCACTTAGTGGTTTAACTATTCATCAAAAATTGAAGTTTTTCAGAAAATTACCAAAAATTCACCCTAAGCTATATTTGATATTACGAATTCAAAAATGAAGTCTATTTTACAAAATTAAAAATATATAAGTCACATTAATTGATTTAATAATTAATTCTCGCTGTCAGAGAAAATAGCGTGTTTTTATGAAACAATAAGTACCAAAAGATTGACACTAGTTTAAGTCCGATTTCAAAGTGAAATTAATTCCAATGACCACTATTGGATTTAATGGTAAAAATATTTTCTAATTTCAATTTAAAACCAATTAAAAAGATAATATAATCATATAAATAAATTATATTAAAAAGAGGTTTTGAATTAAAATACAACATTTTACACTATTCATTAAAAAAATGAACTTTATCGGAAAGGTACCAAAAATTTGCACAAAGTAAATTTTGATGTCCCGATTCTAAAGAAGAGTTAGTTTTGGTCCAATAGAATTTATAAGATTGATCAAAACTATATTTCATGACGGTTCTCCGTCAAAAGGTGATAAGTGAACCCTTAGTGAAAATTAGGGTATAAATGCCTAAAATTGAACTCTTTCCGTATTTTAAGCCTTTATCTTTTATTGGGTAAATGTAAAAACATTTAAAAACATATATAATCATATTTTAGTTATTTCTATCCATTCCCGCCAGTACAACGGCTACTTGTTAACTAAAATTTAAAATAATATTATTTTATTACTTGTATGCAACGTAAGTTTTCAAAGAAACTCATCGTTGCGTATCGAGTACGCTATCGAACGTAGAAACCCCTTTTAATTAAAATTAATATTTAATTCCTAAATATTAATAAATATGAAAATTATTTATTCTTTAATTAACTGGGATGTTACATTGTTACTATACCATCCCACCTTTTTATTACATAATCATTCAATACATTTTAAAAAACCGAGGATCTTTAAGGATTAGTGTCTTGGAAACCAGGAACTTAAAGCATGAAAACATAAAAAATTATTCTTAAACACTTGAAAGTAATCTCCTCATGTTCATCCCAGGTTTATTACTGCATCTCACAACCTAGGGACATACATCAAAAGAAAGGGTGAGCAGAAGGTCCAGTAAGGGAAACAAGAGAAACATTTTACATGTGATCTTAAGATACTTCAATAAGGTCATGAAAAGAACATTAAGGAATGAGAAAGAAATCATGAGATATATCATAATAAAAATAACATTTTTCATAACTTGAATATGTGGATACACCATTTAATATTGACAATCATTTCGTTTCACCAAGTTCCATCCCCAAGGTGTCATTAAAAATTACCAAGGTTATTCACCAAGGTATCAGTCAAAATGGTCATCTCTAGAGATTAAGTCATTACCCAATTCATTGGAGCGCAATTTGGGCGCACCCTTGAAATGTATTTATTATCATGTGAGCCACATATATAATCATCTATCAGTTCATAAACAACCCATAGAGCATAAAATAAATGGGATTCATTTCATAATCATAATGTTTCAAAAACTGCTTTAAGGACATGATCTTTATGTCACTTTAAACCCACAGAAAGGGAAATCGGGTTTCATGTATGTAAATCCCAGAATTTAAAATAGAACATTTTGATATATTTGTGAATAACCTTGTAGAAATAAGAGCTTTTAATATTCAATTAATAACATAAAATAGTTTTGATAAAAAGAGAGAGGCATTTTGAGATGAAAATTCTGCAGCATAACAGCTATGTTACAAGGTTTTAGAAAACATTTAAAAGAGAGGGTACATGGGTCACCCACTCATAAATGATCCATAAAACAGTAGGGAGACATAATATAAGGGATTTAAGAACATGGTAATGAAATTTTAAAGATATACCATATGAAATGAAGAACATGAAAGGAAGACAAAAATAATATTTCTCTTATGAAAATTCGGCAGCCTAACGACGTCACATAAACATGAAAAAAATGAATTGACGAGATCAACTAGGGTGTATAATAATATGAACAAAAAGATCAGTATGATAGATATAGAGAAAATACCCCAACATAATAAAAAGCAACATGAAAGACTTGACATGAATAAGGAGAAAGTTGAAAGGATCCGTTAAAAATTCGACAGCCTAACGGTGTCACTTAAAACATCAAAATACTGAATTGAAGAGATCAAATAGGGTCTCTCATCATGTTAAATTAAAATATCATAATGATAGATATAGAGATCATACAAAAACATAATAAAAAGGTTCATGAAAGACTTGACATGAAAGTAGAACTTTGAAAAATGAGAAAGGTGAACGAATCCCTTAAAAATTCGGCAGCCTAACGACGTCACTTAATCTTCATCAAAAATGAATTGATGAGATCAAATTGGGTCTCTAATCATATGAAAATAAAAGATAATTATGATAGATATAGATATAATACACCAAAATAATAAAAAGTAACTTTAAATACTTGACCTGAATGTAGAACTTTGAAAAATGAGAAAGGTGAACGAATCCCGTAAAAAGTCGGCAGCCTAACGGCGTCCGTTAAACATCAATAAAAATGAATTGAAGAGATAAAATAGGGTCTCTCATCATATTAATATAAAAGATCAGTATGATATATTTAGATATCGTACGCAAAAAAAATAAAAAGGAACTTGAAATACTTGACATGAAAGTAGAACATGAAAATGAGAAGGATGAAAGAACCACTTAAAAATTGTGCAGCCTAACGGCGCCACTTAAACATTCTTAAAACGAAATGATGAGAGTAAGAGGGGGAATATAATCATATGAACATAAAAATGGAAGTAATAGGAATATAAAAGATTACAATACAACATAAGATCATGGAGCATAAAAGAAATGACATAGAAGAGATTATTTGAAAAGAAAGAGAGAGGTCAGATCTCATACCTTAAAACGTAACTCTTAAAACTCAAAGGTTGGGACCTTGAGGGCTTGGGGGAACCTTATGAGGACTCCTTGGGAGGTAATGAGACCATAACTTTGTTGGGGAGAGTGGGGAGTCGAAATGGATGATAGGATGGATTCGTATTTATAGGGAAAATGAGGGGACAAGGCATTAATGGCCTAGGGACACCTAACAAGTGGTTTTCTCAAAAGCATTGGATCTCCCATGATATTTCCCATGGAGTTAGGCCACATGGGGCCCCCATACAATAATACATCACCTTTGGTCGGCCAAACCATAAAATATCTCATGACATCATCATGACATAATTATGATGTCATTAAACATACTGAAACCCTAAAACTGTATTTTTACTATTCACTGAAAATTCAACTTTCTCAGAAAAATCCCAAAATTTCACCTTAACCAAATATCAATTCTCTGATTTCAAAATTGAACTCCATTTTATAAAAATATTTTTCTAAATAATTTTAATTTATTTTTTAAATAAATACACTATTCACTAAAAATTCATTTTTTTTCAGAAAAATCCCCAAAAATTACCTTTATATAATATCGATGCTCTGAGTTCAAAAATGAAATCCATTTTATAAAAATAACTTTCTATATATTTTTAATTTAATTTTTCATTAAAAAACACTATTCACCTGAAAAAACTAATACTTGAATAATTATTTATGAAACCGTTATTTAACCATTTTATTGAATCAAATTACTTAATCAAGGTGGCTAGATTATATTAATAATTTCATTAAGTGAGATTACTAATCCATTTGGTCACATTACTAATCCTAAGCATAAAATCACAATTCATAATTTACTATTCATCAAACATTAAGTATATCTTATTAGACTCTAAATTTCATACTGAACATAATTGTATAAGACCATTTTTTGAAAATCATTACTCATTTTTAATTATTTAAGGTTTACATAATCATTTTTTTTTAAAAATATCCTTTCTCTAAAATTCACCAAAAATATGCATACTATATTTATCCGAACATTCATAAAAATCATTATAAGAAGAAATTCCAGTTTTTATTTAAAACAAAGGATTACACAAGGATGTTACGGTCTCCTTACATAGCCCCTTATCACACCAGCAAAGGACTTAAGTGTAAGGTAAGCTAAGGTGAGAGAATCTGAGGGAGGCTTGGCCAACATCGCACGAGTAGTAATTTCTATCAGTTTGAACTTCTCACAAAGGTGATTCCGTTATAGCTTCACACTATGAAGTTCGGCTTGGGTTTGGTCCAGAGAAAAGCCCAGTGGTGCTACCTCTTTCCCAAGTTCTGTTATATGAGCTTCGATCGATCCAAGACTACTGGGTGAGACCATCAAATCTTCTTTCTATAATAATTAACCAAGATTATTTTTATTTAGAGACAATAATAGAAATTTTTAGTTTACAGCGGTTATATTGACCAATGGTCATATAATAGTCAAAACCCAACGGTCTCATTTTAATTATACTCATGTTATCAAATGAAATATTTTTGTTGAGTATAAAAATAAAATATAATAACACATAAAATTAGGAAACAAGTTTTATTCAAAATTTCGGGTCGTTACAATCTTCCCCCCTTAAGAAATTGCATCCTTGAAATTTTTAAAATCAGGTTTTGAAATTTCATTGAAAGTCCTACATCGGAAAAAGATTCAGTAAAACTATTACTTTAAAAGAAATAAAGGGAAGTACAAAGGTTACCCGAGTTAACCCACACTAGGATTCCATGTAGAAAAACATGGGCATGGAGGAGAAAACAAAGGGTAATTTTCTAAGGGAGAGTGATAGAAAACACGATTAGGAGAAAGTTAACCATAAGAAAATCCCAAACTTATAATGTGTGTAAATGGTCTTTGATTACCTAGTAGGAAAGGTAAACCAACAATGTTTTTTTACGTTCCTTTTCATAATTTTGGGGAATTCTTTTACTACATAGAACAGAAACATAAGAAAATATACCTACCTTCAAATAGAGTTTCATCCTTTAATAAGTATCTACCAAAACTAATATTTTCTCCAATTGATGAGAATTCTAAAACACTTGGTCTCATCAAAAGCATAAGAATCATCTTCTAGAGAATAACATAATCCATAAAAGATTAACTGTCTATTTCTTCTATCATTAAACATTATCCAAAAAATAGAAAGGGTAAGGTAAAACAACTCTTCAAAACAATATAATCCCATAAGAATGGAAACTACTTTTAAATCTTCAATGTTCCATGTTACTACCCAAAGTTCATCATAGACCATTCCATAAATAACGGTCCTTAAAATTTCTCAAAATAAACCAAAATAAGATTGAAACCCAAATACAAGAAGGATTTGATAACATAGTCTTCCAAAATAAACTTCATTGTTCATCTCCAAACAACATCAACCACTCCTAACATCTTATAACAAAAGTATCTAAACTAATCATATTTTACCCAAGATAGGTTAATCATTCCCATAAGTAACCAAAATTACTCTAAGTCCACCTTAAATTCATCGATTTTTCAAAATATAAGTCAACCTTACTACTCAATGAAAGTACCATAGGAATCTATTTACCTCGATCATATAGGGTCCCCAAAATAGTGAAAGTATTCCAAAATAATAATCATCTTTTAATCCCCTAATCATCTCTGTCATATTAATACGACAATCATCACATTTCCTATCACATTGGTTGTTGGGACATGTGTTTCCATTTCCCACCATTAACTACGAAGAGAAAGTATAATTAGGGGCTTAAATACATAGCCAAAAATCATGAAAAGGAACATAAAGAATATAAGGATAACTTTTAGAAGAAAAGTATACCCTATCTTGTGATCCCCTAGGTTCCCATCTAGGTTATCCATGATCATATATTCTAATGTGAATCTTTATTTTATTTTATCTTTGTTCCTTTAACAATATATCATTCAAAGCTTATGAATTTACCAAAGCATATCCCCCGGGAGTGTCATAACCAAGAGTGCAGCAAGGCCCGTTGTCGTGTACCAGTTCCCGTTTGAGTCTAGCTCAAAGTGGTGTTTTCGAGTTTTACCCCTTTGTACATCTGTGCCAGAGTCACCTCTACCTGCTCGTATCCAGACAAGGATGTATTTTCTTGGCATCCCATTACTCAATACTCACCAAAATACCAGGAAGATTTCCTATATATGAACTTTTCTATAGGATTCTTCCTAAAGTTTTCATAACCTAATTTCCACAAATAACTAAACAATACATTGATACAAAATATAGCTTCCCGCCTTTTTTATCTATAAACTTTCATTACATTTTACAAAACCCAGGATCTTTAAGGTTTAGTGTCTTGGAAACCAGGAACTTAAAACATGAAAACATAAAACATTCTTCTTAAACACTTGAAAGTAATCTCCTCATGTTCATCCTAGGTTCATTACTGCATCTCATAACCTGGGGACATACATCAAAAGAAAGGGTGAGCAGAAGGTCCAGTAAGAGAAACAAGAGAAACATTTTACATGTGAACTTGAGATACTTCAATAAGGTCATGAAAAGAACATTAAGGCATGAGAAAGAAATCATGAGATATATCATAATAAAAATAACATTTTTCATAATTTGAAGATGTGGCTACAACATTTAATAGTGAAAATCATTTCGTTTCACCAAGGTCCATCCCCAAGGTGTCATTAAAAATTACCAAGTTTATTCACCAAGGTATCAGTCTAAATGGTCATCTCTAGAGATTATGTCTTTACCCAATGCATTGGAGCGCTATCTGGGTGCACCCTTGACATGTCTTTATTATCATGTGAGCCACATATATCATCATCAATCATTTAATAAACAACCCATATAGCATAAAATATATGGGTTTCATTTCATAATCATAATGTTTCAAAAACTGCTTTAATGACATGATCTTTATGTCACTTTAAACCCACGAAAAGGGAAAGCGGGATTCATGTATGTAAATCCCAGAATTGAAAATAAAACATTTTGATATATATGTGAATACACCTTTAGAAATAAGTGCTTTGATTATTCACTTAATAACATAAAATAATTTTGAGAAAAAGAGAGAGGCATTTTGAGATGAAAATTCTGCAGCATAACGACTATGTTACAAGGTTTTAGAAAACATTGAAAAGATAGGGGACATGGGTCACCCACTCATAAATGATCCATAAAACAGTAGGGGGAAAGAATATAAGGGATTTAAGAACATGGTAATGAAAGTTGAAAGATATACCATATGAAATGAAGAACATGAAAGGAAGACAAAAATAAGATTTCTCTTATGAAAATTCGGCAGCCTAACGACGTCACTTAAACTTGAAAAAAATTAATTGACAAGATCAACTAGGGTATCTCATCATATGAACATAATATATCAGTATGATAGATATAAATATCATACCACAACATAATAAAAAAGAATTTGAAAGACTTGACATTGAAAAGGAGAAAGGTGAAAGAATCCGTTAAAAATTCGGCAGCCTAACAACGTCACTAAAAACATCAAAATACTGAATTGAAGAGATAAAATAGGGTCTCTAATCATATGAACATATAATATTAGTATGATAGATACACAGATAATTCCCAAACATAATAAAAAAGGAACTTGAAAGACTTGACATGAAAGTAGAACTTTGAAAAATGAGAAAGGTGAACGAATCCCTTAAAAATTCGGCAGCCTAACTGCGTCACTAAAACTTCAACAAAAATGAATTGACGAGATCAAATTGGGTCTCTCATAATATGAGCATAAAAGATCAGTATGATATATTGAGATATCATACCCCAAAATAATAAAATGTAACTTGAATGACTTGACCTGAGAGTAGAACTTTGAAAAATGAGAATGGAGAACGAATCCCTTAAAAATTCGGCAGCCTAACGGCGTTAGTTAAAATTCAATAAAAATGAATTGAAGAGATAAAATAGGGTCTCTAATCATATGAACAAAAAATATCATTATGATATATTTAGAGATTATACCCCAGCAAAATAAAAAGGAACTTGAAATACTTGACATGAAAGTAGAACATGAAAATGAGAAGGGTGAAAGAACCACTTAAAAATTCTACAACCTAACGACGCCACTCAAACATTCTTAAAACGAAATGATGATATTAAGAGGGGACCTCTAATCATATGAACATAAAAAGGGTATTAAGAGGAATATAAAATAACATCCTCCAACATAAGATCATGGAGCATAAAAGAAATGACATAAAAGATATTACTTGAGAAGAAAGAGAGAGGTCAGATCCCTTATCTTAAAACGTAACTCTTAAAACTCAAAGGTTGGGACCTTGAGGGATTGGGGGACCCTTGGGAGGAATATTTGGGAGGTAATGAGACCATAAAATAGTTGTTGGAGAGTGGGGAGTCGAAATGGATGAGAGGATGGCTTGGAATTTATGAGGAAAGTGAGGGGACAAGGCATTAATGGCCAAGGGACACCTCACAAGTGGTTTTCTCAAAAGCATGGGCTCTCCCATGGTATTTCCCATGGAGTTAGTCCACATGGGGCCCCCATACAATAATACATCACCTTCGGTCGGAAAAACCATAATATATCTCATGACATTATCATGACACAATTATGATGTCATTAAACATATCGAAACCCTAAAACTGTATTTTTACTATTCACTGAAAATTCAACTTTCTCAGAAAAATCCCAAAATTTCACCTTAACCAAATATCAATGCTATGATTTAAAAAATGAAATCCATTTTATAAAAATAATTTTCTAAATAATTTTATTTTATTTTTTTAAATAAACACACTATTCACTGAAAATTCATTTTTTTCAGAAAAATCCCCAAAAATTACCTTAACATAATATCGATGCTCTGAGTTCAAAAATGAAATCAATTTTACAAAAATAATTTTCTAAATATTTTTAATATAATTTTTAAATAAAAAAACTATTCACCTGAAAAAACTAATACTTGAATAATTATTTATGAAACCGTTATTTAAAGATTTTATTGAATCACATTACTTAATAAAGGTGCCTATATTATATTAATACTTTCATTAATTGAGATTAGTAATCAATTTGGTCACATTACTAATCCTAAGCATAAAATCACTATTCATAATTTACTATTCAACAAAAATTAAGTTGATCTTATTAGACTGTAAATTTCGTACTGAACATAATCGTAGAAGTCCATTTTTTGAAAATCATTACACATTTCTAATTATTTAAGGTTTACATTAAACTTTTTTTTTTAAAAATTATCCTTTCTCTAAAATTCACCAAAAATATGCATACTATATTTATCCGGACATTCATAAACATCATTATAAGAAGAAATCCCAATTTTTATTTAAAACATAGGATCACACAAGGCAGTTACGGTCTCCTTACATAGCCCCTTATCACACCAGCATAGGACCTAAGTGTAAGGTGCACTAAGGTGAGAGAATCCGAGGGAGGCTTGGACAACATCACACGGGTAGTAATTTCTATGAGTTTGAACTTCTTGCAAAGGCGATTCTGTTCTAGCTTCACACGATGAAGTTCGGCTTGGGCTTCGTCCAGAGCAAAGGCCAGTGGTGCTACCTCCTTCCCAAGTTCTGTTAGATGGGGTTCGATCAGTCCAAGACTACTGGATGAGGCCATCGAGTCTTCTTTCTATAATAATTAACCAAGATTACTTGTATTTAGAGACAATAATCGAAACGTTCAGTTTACAGCGGTCATATTGACCAATGGTCATATAATAGTCAAAAACCAACGGTCACAATTTAATTATACTCATGTTATCAAATGAAACATTTTTTTGAGTATAAAAATAAAATAAAATAACACATAAAATTTGGAAACATGAATTATTCAAAATTTCGGGTTGTTACAGTTACACCACATCATGCATCATTGGGGACCAAGTTTATTATATAGAGGTTCACAATTGAATAGATACACAATGTGTGACATGTAGGTGAATGTACTTTTCACTCGTCATAAAATGTTATGGAAATAATATTTTTCATTCAGTTTATTGTATCATAGTCATTCGATCAATTTTTATGCATTCTATTATTTTGTAGGAAAAACATGATTATCTCAACACTTAAATGCATTGCAATTTTTATATCTACATCCATCATATCATTTTAATTCTTCATTAACATTAAATAAGGACGAATTAAACTCATTAGATCATGGAAAGTATTAATCACATGTTTTATATAATATTAATTCATATTTATTACATGGAAAAAATTTCATGAGTCGTTATGTTGTCGATAAAGATGTCGATAATCCAAATTAAAATAATTGGATAAAAGCTTCAGTAAACTCGATATCAATAAAACTGAATGTAAGATGAATTAAAACTTTAATTCATTGATTTCGATGACATTACTTAGCCTTTACAACACCATTGAATCCATATCTAGTGTATATCATTGAGCACTATGCTTTCCATATCCCGTCAAATGATAATAAAAAATTAACAGTGAAGATTTTTATGGGTGATAATGAGGACACATGAGTATATATGAAGCCACATGTATTTTAATTGGAATGAAATATTATGTTTAACTACCATATGAAGAAATTTGATAGCCCAGATATTCATGGAATTATAAATGAGATGTATTTAGGTAAATAATTCCATACATAAACCATGTGATGTGAGTATTTAAATAAATATTTAAAGAAGGTTCATTAATAATACATTAATAGAATATAAGGTGTGATATTTTTTTACCCACAAAAATAATTAATGTAGTTCAATTTATTTAGGTATAAAATATAATGAAACACCTCATTGAATTATGTCAAACTATGTGGAGGAAATAAAACACCACCAGGAATTTAAAAAGAGTGGTATGAATGAATGAACGAGACATCATGGGTTTATGTTACAAACAAAAATGGTTATGGTTATGGGAATGTGTTAATGAAAAATGTAATATAAACTATTATTAAAAAATAAATGTGATGCATTAATAGGGAAATCTAATACCAAACACCTGGTGGGTATTGATATTTTAATAGGTGGATTTGAATGAAATAAATAATTCAAGGTATTGTAAATGAAATAAATGTTATATTAGGTGTGTAATATTTTTTTGGAGAAAATATTTATACCTTTAGATGATGATGTTTGTTAATTAAACTACATATTAGTGATTTTGATATAGCATTTTATTGATAATAATTAAAAGGTTTGTTTTAGGTAGCCTTTGAAGAAGAAGCGCCTAATGTGTCTTTCTATTCAAAGATTAAATGACCTATTCACTTATGATTTAATGATATTTTCAGGAATAAAAATTAGTTTTTAATCATAAAAATGAATAAGTACATGTTTGGACATATCAATCCACCTACCCAAGGAGAATGAATTTTTTCACGAGGTTCAACGTTCACCAATAAAAAAATAAAAGTTTTTCTTTTTTTGATATTATTTCCTGATTGGTTTTTGTTTTATCTAGAATAATTTGGAATATGATTGGTAATTGTTGATTATAATTTGTATAAGTGGTTTTGGTGATAGTATAGAATTTATGATTGGGGAATAAACAATATGTAATGAATTATTCATTTCAGTATGACCTAGTAAATCTTGTTTGTTGTGATCTAAAAATATTTTCTACATATGGGGTGGATTATTTAGTTATATTTGAGTATAATGAGAACCTTAAATATTTAAATAAGTAAAATTAATAGGAAATTTTTAAAATGAGTCTACCACTGATTCACCTCACCCCAATATCAGTGGTACCTAGTTGGAGTATAAAATCTATAATTAGTATCGGAGTAGGTTCCCTATAATGTTGAAAAAAATTGAGAATATAAAATTTAAATTATGCTAATAACTAAGGAATTTCAATATGAGATATTAATAATTACCAAATTTGGATGAAAATGATACTACCCTATAACTTTTAACTTAGCCTTGATGCTAGATTTACAGATTGTATGAGTTTTCAATTAAAACCAAGGATACAGCTAAGACTTTTGGGTATATTTGGAATATAGATATATATTTAAAATAACAAATATATATTTATTTGATAGAAAATAATTTCACTACGGTTACTTTTCTTATAAGAACTAATAAAATATGAGAAAAATTTAGGAGTGGATTATAAAGAAACATCAAAGTCAAATAATCATACATGTTTGGAGAAGAATAATTGAAGATATTAAAATTTTTTATGGAGAAAAAATTAATTATTATTACACCATATTTAATGATATTATGTGAAATAGCAGGGATTTTGGTGATAAATTAGAAAATTCTATTATTATTAAAAAAATAATAATGAATTTTCAAGAACATTTTGATCTAAAAATATTATCTCTAGAAGATGGATAATATTTAACAATTTATTAGCTACACAATATTCTGATTTCATATAATATAAGAATATATCTATCCATAAATAGGTAAGGCAATGATTATATGGAATTTGAGGATTTGAGATAAAAATTTCAAAGAGAAGTAGTGTTTATGGAATTTAGAGACTCGTAAACTCGAGTTGATGATGAATACATATGTATATTATATACAAAATATTTCATAATGGAATATGAAAGATTAGATAAGGAATTATTATGTGTAATAATTATGAAAATATTTTCAATTTTTAACTACATTTACTAAGGAATAAGGTTGAGTAATTAGGACTAGATGAGGATATACCCTATTGAAAGTAATTTCATAATAATATAATATGGTCTAGATTCAAAATTATTAGTATAATGGGAAATAAATAGAATGATTATTCATCATGTTTATTAGATAATAAATTCACTCCCTTTTTCATGCTGATAAAGGATTTGATTCATTAATTAGTAATGATGAATGAGGATACAGTAATGATATTTAATGGGAACATAATGGTATGATAGATTCTTATATTTAGATGATTATAGAAGTAATGGAATTGAACAATGTCTTGTCATGTAGAAAGAATCATATTTTATGAGATGAAGAATAAAAAAATAACAATTTCTACTCAAACTAAGATGATATATAATCATGAAGAGATTTTTACTAATAAACAAGAATAGTTTTTTTGGACCTCATTCTATTTTTCATGTGGTATTAAATGATTTTATAATTGGAAAATAATATTTCAATAAATATATTGATGTTAATGTAGAATCATTAGTGGATTGAAATAAGAAACATAAAAGTTAACCTAATCAATTTGTAAATAGAATTACTATTCCTAATAGTGCAGGTAAAACCTTGGAGGTTTATATTAAAGGGTAATTATTTGAACCAGTAGAAGAGAGGAATGTGATATGAAAAATATATCCTCTTATACAAATTAAGAATTATTCGGTTGTTGGTCCAAAACAAATATAATTCTTTAAAAATAAATAACCATTATATAATATCACATTTTAGAGGTTATTACTATTTTTGGGGAAGGTATGGTCATATGTATTATTATTTTTAGTATAATATAACATTATCAAGAATTCTGCTATTGTAAAGAGGAATATTTGGTGTGAAAATGAGACCATCAATTAAAAATAAATATAACAGTTGTTAGTAAACTGGGAAAGACCAAAAATATTTCTTAGCTATTATAGTGGCCTTAGATGAATTTATTAAGAGATAAAATCATGAATAATGTAATGAAAATACCTTTGTCTCTAATAAAAAAAGCATCCATAATGATTACTCAAGGAATGGTTGAGAAAACATTCTCAACCTGAGCTTATATTCTATAATCACAACAGGGTTCCTCAAAATTCAATACTATTCTATGTGTTTTGAGATAACATGTTGTGAATTTAATAATATTGTTGAGCTTATCACTTATAGGCCAAAATGATGATGAGTTATTTCAAGTAGCTTCTTGTTTGTAAACTCATCAAGGTGATGAAAATGAGTGAATCCCTTGAGGGTAATATTATATGTAGAATGTGGTATGCATTCACACCGTTTACTAATTCTTTATTTATATCATTATGATAATCTTGGGGGAGTATTGATCAATAAAATTATGATACAAAACTGGTTATAATCTTGTAAAACTGATTTTCATAATGTTTATGTAATATTATCTGTATGATAATGTATAATATTCTTAAAAATCCCTATATTTAGAATTAAAAATTTATGAGCCTAATATCCCATGTATGGTAGTTTATTGAATGTATTGGCATCCTTTTTTATCAGAATTGTTTTCTAAACTAGATTATCGCATGGATAATTAGATTTGGACAACTAAAGGATCATGACTAAGATAACCATGTGGTATCATCTTTCTCTCAGAAAAGTTTAATAGAATCCTAAATGCCTTAAAAGGTGGATGAATATAAGACAAAACACCTACATTAATCATTTATTTTGATTTTAAATAATGATTTTTTTGGACACACATATTATCATTAAAAACATAACGATATATTGAATAAAAATATCATGGAAATATTTTTGATCCTAATTATGACATTTATTTACAATGTATAATTATTTGTTGGTGGGTGAAGATTGAGTGTTTATTCTTGGATAATTTTTATGGACTACTTTAATATAATTGAATGTCATTATTGAAATATTATTCTTGTTATATAATTTTTTATCTGATATAAAATCACAAAAAACTCTTCAATGCTATTGAAAAACTAAAACATTGTTTTCAATAATAATTATGTGGGATTAAAGAAGACAATACAAAATATATTATATTTTACAAGGTGATTAAATGAGAAAGAATTCCATTAAATATTCAACTTCTTCATGAATAATTTGATATTTAATTAATCAAATTTTTTTAAAATAGAATGTACTTTTTTATTTTAGAAATTAATAACTCTTGTTATATGTTTTTGAATAATTATATAGCCATAAATACATCATATATGAAAATGTGGGAGCCTGAGTCTCCACATAGGACCTGGCTTAAATAGCTAGGAATGATGCAACATAGATGGTACATATTTACAATATGGATTTCCCGGGTGAAATACTACATAGGAAGTCCTAGGAGCACATGGGTGTGTGTATAAGATTTGTGGTCCATGACATAGGGGAAACAAAAATTCATAGAATCGTGGCTGGTATCAGACACCATTAATCACATTGAGTAGCTTAATGCATTGGATTTTTTAATCATTGGTACTCAAAAAAATCAATATCCTATTTGGGAAATGGACTCATCGATAATATACAACCATCATTGAAATGTTATGAAAATAATCAGGAAATTCAATGTATTTTAATGTAGTTATTTAATTAACTCACACGTTCCATATTCTTCCTCGGGATTCACCTAATGAGATTGAAAATTCAATATATAGGTATTTTGAAGTCTGCATACACCGAATCAAACAAATATCCTTGTGTATATCCCATGCCTTTCATATTCCATGTAATCCATGTATAGGGTATTTTAGAGAATCTAGTGCATATGATATTCATGCACACTTAATTAAAAAATTCTACATCATTTATACTTTCTGTTATAATGAGTTCACATGATGGAATTTGAATACATGGGTTTTTTAATTTTTTGTGATCTATGTTTCCTTGTTAATGTGTGAATAGAGGAGTAAGACAAAATGTTTTGGGAATTATTATTGTCATTATTAATGTATAGATTTCCATACATAAACATGATAATGTGGGTATTTAAATTAGGATTTAAGGGCGCATTATTGATACTGTATTAATAGGATATGGGACATTGATTATTTTTACCCTAGAAAAAGGATGACTTCTTGCTACCTTAATGTATATAAAATATTTCCAACACATCAATGTATTTTAGAATTTTGTGTGAAGGAAAACATGAAACTTATAACTATTTTAAATTAGTTATAGGAATGCAAGAATTATACCATGTGAGTTTATATTGAAAAATAGAATTGTTAAGGAAAGGTGAACATGTTAATTAAAAAATATAATATATTGGGTAATTAATAAAGAAATTGATGTTATAATGAGGATGAAAAATAACTAACACATTGTGGTTATTAAAATTTAATAAGTTCATCTAAATTAAAAAATAACGAGAGATTTAAGAAAAAAATAAATAGAAAATTATCTATAAAATAGTGTTTTTCATGTGACTAATTGTGTCTGTGATGTTGTAAAATCTTGTTAAGACTAAAATGCTTTAGTGATTTTGATACAACAATGTTTCCGGAATGAATAAATAGTGTGGAGTTTTCTTCCTTTGAAGAAGATGAAAATTTTGATCCCCTGTATTCAATAATTGATGGTCAAAATCACAAAATATTTGGGGTGTGTTTTTAGACTTACTGTAACATGATAAAGATCACTAGTATGGTGTACACATGAAGACCAACAAATCCAACTTCTCATTGATATGTATTTTTATCAAGAGGTGAACATATCTCCAGATATCACTAAAAGTTTTTCTTTTTTATTCCTTCCTTGTTGAATCATCATAGATTCTTCAATTGTAATCTGGAAGCTATGAAGGCATAGTGTTTTATATGTTGCGTAATTCGTGTTATAGATATTAGATAATATGTATTAGGTGTAAAACTATCCATGAAATGGGTTTTACATTCATACAAACCTTATGAATCTAGTGTGTTATGAATTCTTTATATTATGATTCCTAAAATATGATGTTGTGAGTTATATTTTATAGGATTATGAAAAACTAAAATTTTAGGAGATCAAATGAAAATAGAATTTATAAAACCAGTTTACCTAGGATTAACACAACCCTCCCACGTCAGTAGAATTTAACCAGTCCTTATAAATTGTAAGAATATACACATTGTATATGGTTACTATAATAATATTCATCAATCCATTATTATCATGGATCCATTTGATGCATTGTATCGATTAAACATCCAATAATTTTTTTGTTCTAGACCAAGGTTGGAGAGAAAATTATTATTACAAGAAAAATAGTAAAATAAATTATACTGATGGTATAGGTGATGCATGTTATAATGAAGTAATCATGTGAACTTCAAAAGAAAAATGATAATCATAGGATAGAGTGTTAAGATTATGAAATCAGAGATCACATTTTCGTGAATGTGTATCATCATCAAGGGTGACGAAGGATTGTTATTTTGTGTAAGATCCCTATCTAATTATCTTGAACATTATATGTTTTAAAACATATTTTGTTTTATGTATATCATCAATATTTACCCGTAGGTCAGCTGTATTCATGATATATTCAACATATATTATCTTTATTTACATCGTTTTATTGGTTATCATGACATAGATTGTGGAAATATGGATGTTAAAGATGTTTAATTCTTAATTAAATGTCAATTTGAGATTATGGACAATATTAATAAGGTGTCGTGTCATTATTTAATTCATTTTGATTGTTTCATGTGGTGATATAGTGTCATTGAGGAATGCACTTAGGAGAAGGAGTCATGGATGCATGCACAATATTCCTAGTTTTTATAGATTTTTTGATCCTTTTTTAGATTCTATGTTAAGATTTTTCTGTTTTATAAGATTTATTATCGTCTTTGGTTGATGATGTTTTGTGGTTATGTTCTATTATACTTGTTGGGATGGATATTTATATGATATAATGATCTCTTTGAAATTTATCTCACATGGTGATTGTTCAAAACCCATTATTTCATATCTATTTTGTTTTCAATTTCTGTGGAAGAAAATTATTGGATATTTAAATAAAATATGGCCATGAATCAATGAAACACATCCTTTTTTTGGAATGAATGATAGTTTTGAGAGGTTGGTTGGAGAATTGTCCCCAATTCAACATAAATATTTTTCTTATATTAATTAGTATCTCATAAAATACCTTGATAGACTGTGTAATTATTAATTTATTAGTACAATCAATTTCAAGTTAATTTGATCAATTATTCATTTGGAGGTGTTATTGAACTATAGTTAATGAGGACAATCCATTAAGGTCACACTGATCTTTCATATATCCTATTGGTTAATCAGACATTCAATCCTTCTTTCCTTAGTTCAGTCCTGCATTATATTGATCATTAATCATTTGGTTTACATTTTTTTCATGAATACATTATTATTCATTGTATATTATCACCATTTGTTTTTATTAATAGGTCTATCTTTATAGTAGGTATGCAACTTTGAATAGAAAATGCAATATTTTCTAGAAAAATTTCACAATTCCAATTTTAGTTTAAAATATATTTTCTCTATGAATAATGAAATATTAAGGTACAAAGGGGTTTTTAAAACCGAATTCACATAAAAAAATTTATATTTTTATCTATTTATTACAAATATCATTAAAGGTGTCATTCTTGGAGATTTAATTGGAAACATAAATACTTTTTAATTACTATCATGGTTATCGGAGTTTGGGGAAATACATAGGGGTTTCAAATAAATATTTCTAAAATGATATTTCATCCATAATATTTGATATTCACTCATTATATAAAATTTAGATGATATAATGAATTATGTTTTTCTGTTTTTAAATTATTCTACAATCATCCAATTTCTTTATAGTATGTTTCTATCATAAACGCACCCTCTTTTTTTTGTGAAACATAATCATGTACCTTTAATGAGGTAGAGAATTGATTAATCTTTTATGTTTGTTATTAATGTGATATGGTTTCATGATTTACATCCTTTTTGGATTTGGAAGAATTACTCATAATTATATAACAATCTCAGAAAAGAATCACATGAATAATGATTATCAAATACAATGGATATTATTAAAGGAAAAATAGATGTAAAATTATTCTCTAGAATATTTTTACGTAATTATTATATTCTTAAAAGATTTAATGGATGAGTTATCAAATGCATGAATTTAATTTATTCGTTAATGTTAGTGTATGTTGTAGGATTGTAATATTATCATAAAAATTATCTATGATAGTTAAAAATAAAATCACCATCAAATTAATTGTTGTTATTACTTAGTGTAGAACATTAAAAGAATATATGGGATATCAAAAGTTGAATTTATATTGTAGTAGGATAGGAAATTTTTTATAATTATGGATAATGAAGAATTGAAATGGATATTATAACATTTTATTGATAATTATGATTTCATGAAATCAGGTATAAATAAATATATTGGTTTTTTGTGATCTCATTTGGTTTATGAATTCTAGATGTTTCTAGATCATATTTATTAGATAGTAGATATTTTGGTGTCAATAATATATTTTTTGTTTTTTATTATAGGATAATAGTTATAAATGGATTAACAATCTCAATAAATATTATGGTGATAATGGATGATATTGGATAATTAATAATTATTCCTCACGGAAAACAAGATGAATGTGGAAATAATTTTATATGAACAATATTTAATGATTTTTATCTATTTTCAACTATAACCTATTAGTTTTCAGATGAATAAAACATATGTATATTAAACTGTTTATTCAATATTGTAATAAAAAAATTTACACAAAAAGAGTTGGGGATGAATTGTCACATTATTACTTATTGGATTTATTAATTACTCAATGTAATGTCCTTAGTTATTTTCCTTGAGTGGTGGTCATATGAATTTATAGAATGTATTATCAAGTGATATTAGATCCTTGTGACTAACATTTATGGTGATTACTTGATATTAATGGGGGACTTCAATGTGTATAGTGTGGAGAACCCCTGAATATAGTCATTTTTGAAGCTGATGAAGGAAGGATATATATTAATATATACAATGTTGTTTAAATTTAACTAAGAAAGTAATTATAGATTCTAAATGTGGATTTCTCATCGATATTATATTTTAGTATAATTTATAAATGTTAAAACATTATTTATATAATTATTTTTCATCTTCTTCAAATATTTTGACTCCATGCATGAAAAGTGTATCCTTATTCCATTAACATGGGTTGGGTCATAGAGTAATCACATAATTTAACAATATTAAAAATAATGTACATTAAAAATGTGGTTGGATCCTGATGATTATAAAATATTATTTCATACTAGAGAATATAAAAAATTTAATTATTGTGTGGAAATAATCAACTTAGATGACTATCCTGTTAATATTGAAATGATAAATTAATAATATTAATTACTAGATAATAAATTAATTAATATGGGAAATTGATTCAGGTTTATATGTTTTAAATATATACCATAGTGGTGGTATTCAGGGGTCCTATTAAATGATATATGAAGATTATTATATTTCTAGGAAGTTTCCATTAGTGTGGATCTATATGATATATTTTTATATTTTCAGATTTTATACACATAACCTCTTAAATTATTATGTTAATCTGTTATCAAATTTTTTGGGGAGTTTTTTTCCAATGAACAGAATTGAGAGGGAAAAGATGGTTGATTTTCCACTCTCAATTTCTCTCTAATCATCTTCAGTGATGTGTTATAATATCTCAACTTCTAATGACATTTTATATAGTTTCTGATCATTCATATGATGTGATGTCAATAAATTGTACTATACAATTATTTGTGGCCTATAAAAAATTACGTTTATTAAATATACTTGTATCTGACCACAGTGGTATTTCCATCACATGGTTGTGTCTTCGTGAGTTGTTATGGATTTTGGTATGATTGATGAATGAAGGCTATGGTGGATTCCAAAAATACTACATGGATATGATGATTATGAGGATTTGGGATACACATGATATTGAATGGTTGTGATATGTACACATAGGGTGAAGTATGATTTATTTATGGGCTGAGCATGGGGTGTGGGGCATTGGGGAATAATAATGAAAACCTAATGGGTAACGTTAAGAGGGGTACTATCATATCTTTATTTAAATATATAATTTATTTTGATAAATAATGGATTTCTTATAATCATTACATCGGGAGTGACCCATGGTGAGCATGAGAAATTAGTAATTTGTTTGATTACATTATGAGTTTTCTTCCACAATATATTCACTAGTCTTCAGTATGATTCTTTAACATTTTTCATGAGAGGTTCTATAGAGGAGCTTACTGAGTATTCATGTTATTCTCAACATATATATATATATATATATACAAATATATAATTTTTTATGTGCATGGATTTTGGTAGGTGATCAAGAAGGACATTAATGGCATGAAGAATTATTTAGGAACAATTGGAGCTTCATGATCAATTATAAGGATTTACTTTTTGATAAGGATGTTCTCCTTTTAGTTGTATTAGTTTATGTTTGAAATTAAATTTATTGTGGTTGAAATTTATTTATAGAAAATGTTATATTACGGTTTCCCATCATACATCTTACTCCTTAGACTATAAATTGCATAATTACTCCCATGTCTGGGATTTATTAACCATCGATCCTTCTCACAAACTCATAGCCTATTGGAGGTAAAATTCAGGATTCATAATCCCCCTTTCAGAACATATATCCCTATAATATTGACTTTGGATGCAGAGGGAATGAATTTTATGATATCATGGTTTTTTCCTATAGCTAAGAGGAAGCCTAAATATTTTATGAGAACATGGATAACATGATTTATGCTTATGAAAAAATATTAATTGCATATATGTGGGTTTCTATGGATTATGATTACACAAGGTAATGACATCGCCGATAAGAACATGGTTGGGTCATATATATTTAAAGGAAATTCATACCCACAAATCCCACAGAGTGGACTAAAGAATCAGGATGGGAATTTTGATAAAGGAGTGACCAATCTAGTTTCTTCTGATTTGGTAACACCATATAATGGGAATCAATGATAGTGACTACACAAAGAGAGAGCTTAGTTTTTTTGGAATTTCATATTTATGTTATATTGTTCTTCGGTGATGATTTTATGAATTTTGGAATTTTTTTCTAATTTGGTGACTATTTTTCGTTATTCACTAATGATTTAGTGTTACCACATATCAAATAAAATAGGTTTTGTGGAAAATAATTGAAAATTTTATTGGATAGATTACCGAGACAGTTCTACCAACGAAGGGGGTTAGTTATAATTCCCCATTTTATTAATGGAATCCATGATTGAATGGGTTCAAAAAATGTACATTACATGATCATATTGGTTTATTGAATTTGGAAAATTCCTTCCTAATTAGAGGACAATATAGTTTACTTGGATGATGGTATTCTATATCATTGATGTCTTGGTGTCTATGGTACCCGAGTGTGGGGTAAAAAATGGATAGTTCACCCATGTAAAGGGATTAACGGAAGATTAGACCTAGTAAGGGATAGATAAGTTATTTATACCATATTAAGGCCAAACAAGGTGTTTCAATGACTATTAAAAAAACAAATTAATGCAATTTTTTATAACATATGATAAAATATCATTTATCATTCAAAAAGAATAAACAATAACATATCATTATCTAAATTTTAATGTTATTTTTCTAAAAAATGATTTTATAATAGGCCTTTAAAGTGGATTTTATTAAAACAACTTGAAAATTATAATTTATTTTTATTTTTGTAAGGAAAACAGACATCAATAATATAGTTTTAATATAAAAAAATCTAACAGGATCAAAAACCATTTTTTTGAAGTCTCAATAATGAAATTTCAACTAAAAAAATATCACTTAGAATGTCAGATTTTAGTTTGAAATGATAAAAGAAATTTGTTTGAAATCATAAACTAAAATATAATTATTCATGAAATTATCATTATAATCTATGATATTATATTAATTTAATAAATATAAAATAAAATGATAGTAAAATTGATCGTTCTATAATTTATATCTCTATATATGATCCTTTACAAAAAATATTTCATTAACATGTAATTCCATTCTCTCATACACATTATATTAAATCTAGAAAAACAATTTCATGGATATTTTGTCTTGATTGGAAATATATAAATGAGTATCAACGTGAGAAATGATATGTGGGAGAGAAATCAAAAGAGTATGATATATCAAAATATGGTTAATGAGATAAATTTTTATGATGTAAATAAAAAAAGAAGGTTATGAATTTATTTATTTCTATGTTCAAAATAAAATTAATTGTGAAGTAATCTAAAAAAATATATTATACATATGTCCCGTGAGATATTATTAGAGGAATGGTAAATTAATATAGGTTTGAGATTAATTTTTTTAAATTAAAAGAACAATATGTTATTTAACATTGGTCATTTTAACTCCAAATTATTTAAACCCCTCGATTAAAGGGTTTAAAAATCATTTATATGTGTAAAAAAATTAAAATAAATTACGAATGGGTTTTCAAAATTAGTTATTTCAATATCCAATTTCATAAACTCTAAACAATGTTTTTTTAAATTGGTTGTTCAAATAAATGATTTCCAAACATTTTTTATATTGGTTATTTAAAAACTAATTTTGAACCCCAGATAAAAGATCTATATGTTATAATTATTGTCCTAGTAATACTAGGGTGAAGTGGAACCCTATTGATACTAGGTAAATGTTTTACCTTTGTGATATTGGATAAAATTGGCTCCCTAGTGATGAAACATGGGCAAGGCATCATACTATTTTTAATAGGCATCCATGGATGAAATTATTGAATTTATTAATTTAATATCACCTAATATATTTCTAGACACCTAATATTGATGAACTAGGAAGGGAGAGTTTTATTATGGAGGTTTTTTTATGTATTAATCTAAAAAAATACATTTTTTTGGGTAATTTAATATTGTTTAAGGATAAAATATGTTACATGAAGTGAATTGGATAATAGGGTGATAAGATAACAAATATGTCTAATTATAATTCAAAGGTAGAAACAATGATCCCAAGGGTCATATTTATTGGAATATATGGCCCTATGGTTAATGTTGAGTTTGGTGTACAGTTTTACAGAAAGGTTGACTTACACATATACTATGGTAATTTATGTTATGTTCCTAAGTAGAGAATGTTGTGGACTATTGATTTGAAAATGTAATCTAGGTGAATAATCCTGGAGAGCATATGTTGGGTTTCTATGATGACCTAGCCATGAAGACCTGAGCACTGGTATGGACTCCCCATAACATCATTAATTTATTACTTCAAATGACATAAATGATTGATTTGTAAGTGTTTTTTGACTCCACGTCTTGTGAATTTGAAACCCTTGAATCACAGTATGTATATATATATAATTATTTCTCATATAATGTGGTTTTCATGTATTAAATGTTCCAAAAATACACTCTATATGGGTTTTATCATCTAGACACCATTTTCATTAACAATGTGGGAAATACAGGGATTATTTATGGTGTGAGGATCTCACAACCACATCATAAAACTAGGAATTTTTAATAGAAGTTATATCCTCATTTTTTTGAGAAATTATAAATCACATGGATATAATAATTTCATCTTCATGATCATGGATATAGTTTTCAACTCATACATGACCCATGTAATCAAATAAGGATTGTACCATGTCATCTATTGAAATTTGTGTGGAACATAGTTTCCATTAAAAAAAATCATTCATTGATGCATTATTATTGAAAAATAATGGGTCCTTATTTGTTACCATTAACCCTTTTAAAATGTTGAAAAACTAAAATATCGCATTCCTATAATGATTTTTCTCTACTGGAATAAGATAAAATTTTCTCCTCTCATTCACTAATGACAATTCTTCTTTGATTCCCATGTAATAAATTTTCAAAAATTATCTAAAACTATATTTGGTTCCACTTTAATAATTAGTAATTTTCTTATTACACTATCACAATAATTTTTTTCATATATCTGTAAAGTAAAAAAAGTCCAACATAAAAACACTTCAATAACGGTTGTTTACAAAAACAATCAATTCTTACACCCTACAGTGAAATTTCATGTGAAAAATTAATCAAATACACTAAACATATATTCTCTCATATCATTTATTTATTTATGTATTAATTTAGAAGGTTTCAAAATGTCATTCAATTTCATAATAAAAAAGATGACATAGATAATCCACATTAGTAATGTTGAGGAAACATCTATTGATGTATAAGGTATGAATCATCATACTATGATTCATAGTAATTGTTTTAATAACATATTAAAATAATGTAAACCTGTGTGAATAATGATGGTAAATGTGGCATATCTAATTAGAGGCATTTATAAACATCCCTAATTTTTGACATAAAATTTAATGACATTTTTTTGGAATCATTGGTAAAAAAAAATTAATTAACTACTTTTCTATAAACACATAAAATGATATATTTCTTTTATGGGTCATGAATATTTTTTAAAAGTGACAACTCACATGCACTAAAAAATATGTTACATGACCCCAACTATGACCTCCATTTGACTAGATCTCGCAATAGGTGGGATTTTATGCGAGGATAGATAGACTCCCACCCCGCAAATGGACCAACAAAATTAAATGAATTATGGTTATAAAAATATGTTATATTTTTTTTATACATATATAAATAAATTTCGTTATTTAATAACAAATTTTATATATTACTAGTAGATGGTATTATGAAACTGAACCACCTGTTATGAATCAATGGAACCTCACCCACATCGGTCTTCTAATATGGGACGAGATTTATGTCATGTAAACAAATAATTATTATTTTTATATTTATATATATTAGTAAATACATTTCAGTGTGAATCTATTTTCAGGGACTTCCATGGAAATATTGATTCCTATTCCGAATTTTAAAAATAAATCACATGTAATATTCATAATTATATATAAAACATATGTTAAATTCTTCTTAATATTATAATAAATTCAAACTAATTATATTTAATATTAAACAATGTTCAATTTTTGTATCAATCATGACATAGAAATACATAAAAAATTATTCCACTAAATATAAATCTATATCCCAAAATTGATATGAAATTAAATCCATCAACTCATTACATAACTATCACATCTGGTCACCTCCCCATCGGCCACTCATCACGATGAAGTTTTTTATAAATAATAACAAATTCTAAATTATTAATTTTTTTTAATTTGATATTTTTTAATATTTTTTAAACATTATACAGATTTATATCGACGATAAAAATTTAGAGAGGTTGTAATTGAAATAGGCTGCATAAATTACATAAAAAAATGGGATCATGTATCAGCGGTAAAAGAAAACACAACTGGGTGACCTAATATATAAATAAAACAATCCCAAAAAGGGGTGGGATTGATCTACTTTTAACATGTGTATTAAAAAAGAAATCATGCCTATTGATATTTATGATGCATAATATTTAGAAAACAATGACATCATTGATATAATTTCACTAAAAAATAAGATCAATGATAAAATAAATAAATTATTATGTTATAAAATAATAATGTATTCAATGAAAAAGGGACCACATTATACTAAAACCATACATATACATTATAGAATTTCATTTAATGTTCTCAGTGAAAAATTACAGCTAATTCAAAACAATGAATTCATCATTAATATTTTGATATGTATGGGTTAAAATCAATTAAGATTTCCTAAGGAGGTTCCCACAAAAAATTCACATTTGTGTTTTCTGAAGATCGAGGATGATGTTTCTGTGTATGAAGAAGAAGGTATTCAATGATTATATGTCATATGTAGAGGTTTACATTGCTAAATAGGCATAAAGAACAAATTAGTCACAATGATGAAAGGTGAGAACGTCAGGCGGGGAGTAGAATTTAATGGGGTCATGATGAAGGGACTAAGTAGGGTGAGAAAAAAGGGAGACAAGAAGGTAAGCATGGGAGTAAGCATGGTAATCGAGTGATTAATGGAGGCCCAAGGGTGGAGGCATGGAAGGAACCAGTTTTTTATAGTAATGGTGAAGTGCTAATGGGAGAGACGAAGCGGGGGGCTGGTTGCACACACGTTAGTTGTCACCTAAGACCTAGGTCTCATATGACTCTCCCTCGAGCCAAACTTGTATATTTTTATAATATATATATATATATAATTTTTCTCTATGTCAGTGTTTGTGTATTTGTTTATATATATGTGTGTGTATGTATATATATGTGTTTATGTATGTGAGTGAGTGAGTGTGTGTGTGTTCTTTTAGACATAGAAATTTATGCACACATGTACACATTTATATAAACGTACTGACATATATAATTAAACATGAACTGATATGTGTGGGTGTGTGTTTATAGACACAAACTCACAAACACACACACAAACATATATATATGTATGTATGTATGTATTTATATATACGTGTCTATTTTCTATGATATTTAAATATATTTTATTGTATTTATATATATATATATATATTATATAATTATCCATATTTTAAAACAGTGGAAAAAAATTCACCAAAATAGCAAGGTTTTCTTAAATAATTTCTAAATTTATTATATATAGGTGTTATATGTATAAATATATGTCAATATATATGTATATATTTATATACATGTTATATATATATATATTATATTATATCAATATTATGTTTATATATGATTTTGTGCTTATATATATATGTATGTTATGTATGTTTATGTATGTAGACCAATATATACAGTTATATTCATGCTAGGAGATACCTTATATTACAAATAAAATCATGTGACACACAAATAAATGGAATAACTCAATGAGGCTCAAACTCAAGAATATGCCAAGACCCTCAGGGGCAGCTACCACTAAGCTACACCCTATGGTGTAATATATATATTATGATTTTTAAATAACTTGTATTATACTTATATATGAATATAAATTTATATATTTACATATATATATAAATTACGATAAATATATTTATGAAATATTATATATATTAGATCCTTGAGGGTACAATTAAATTAAAAATACACACATCTCTCCCCCATGGATTGAATGTGTTCTTCATAGGCCCCCAAGGGGTAACACACCCTATCCATACCTCATATATTTATCATATATATCTTTTTCATACACTTCTTTTTTACAAGGACCATAAATCATTCTTTATATGTCATAAAAAACATCAATGATCAGTTCAATACACAAATGTACATCACAAAAAACCCTTCAATTTCAACCCCCATGTTGAAGATCCTCCACCATCATGGAATTTCTACATCATAATAATTGAGATGGCCCTTCATCGCACATTCCATACGATCAAATGCTACTACAAATGGATGATACATACATAGTACCTTCTCAAATCCTCATGAAGGAACACTATCTGAGGTAGCTCCATTGCTCTGTTGATGTTGATGCCACTACTCCACTCCCAACACTGCCTAACACTAGGCCTGTATGAGGAAATCCCCAACCACTATAATACATGTCATATCAATCTTCACATCATCAACCCCAATGCTAATTGATCCCCATCTAATACAATTTCATTCCTAGTCCATACCTTAACAGTTGCCACAAAAATATCAAATTTGTATTCACTTGTATTTATATTCTCTCATGTATAAGTGTGGATCAATTATTCATATGATATTTCCTCATAAGATTTTTCTTCATGATGTTGTCAATTTATATTATATTCATTAACATGTTTAAATTTTTTTGGGAAATTTTATATCTCAATTAAATTCATACATCTAATGAACGTTGAATTAAAACTCTCCCACAACATAAAACATTGTTTTATGTGTTTTCCACTAACATATTAATGTGTTTTAGTAGAAAAAATATAATCTTAGTAAGTGTTCTCAAATAAATCCTTTGTCATCACTGTCTCATTGATGCATGATGGTTTTACAAAACACCAAATGAGTAACAATCCATCATTGATGGCTAGATAGATAATATAATTATGATTATTACTATTTTTATTTATTGCTGATATTTTAGTCTCTTATTTTTATATATTATTATTATTCGTGTTTTTGTCAAAACTGAATGACTTCCTCGTGATGTTGGTATATAATACCGCTTTGTAATGATGGCTATTTTTTTTCAAAGATAGAAAAAAACATGACTGTAGTAATATATAAGTGACAATGAAAAATATTGAACATATAATTATAATAAGATTTTGTATTAATAGGTTTTATTATTTTATATAAAAAATACTGGTTTGGGTTTGAAACTATTTTGAAAAATGGGTCGGGGGAAGTGTGAACCGTGTTCATGCTTCTGCCTTCGTCCGGAAGAGTGAGGAAGGTTCATGTTTCCTATGTAAATTTTTATTACGTAATAGTGAACATCCTTCAAACATCCTAGGATAATTTTTTATTAATAAATAAAAATAAATATATATACGTTATGGAATATAATTATATAAATACATATAAATATAACATAAATATTAAATAAAAAGTAATAAAAATAAAATAAATATTCATAAATATTAATTAAATATATGTAAATAACATAAATTTTTAATATATATTTTTTTTGGCTGGAGTGAGTATCTCGAGAGGGGTGAAATGAGTACCAAATAAAAATTTATATCTAAATTGGATTAGACAGAAATCAACCAAAATATTGAAGATAATCGTTTTTTATATAAATAAGTATTATGAAATAGATCTTAATCATTTTGATTATTACTATAACGATTTATTTAGTATTAGATGAATAATTTATATAATATTATTGTATCCTATGAATTCATTTTACTATTTAAAATATTATTTTAACAAAACTTATGATAAAATATAAAATTATAAACTTTGTTTTCACAAATAACAATTTTCAGTTTTCAAGCATAACTAATGTAATATATTATTAAATAAAACTTCGAAAATAATGTTTGAGTGAGGTTCAGTCTCGAGTCATTTCATATTCCATTCAACATGTTGATCACCATCCACTAAGTGGTTTATATAAAATAAAAAAGTTAATCCAAAATGTTGTTCGGTTTTTTACATCATTTTAATACTGTCTAGGTCACACATGAGATCTTCCACAGTAATACATGTGAGTATAAAATAAAAAGTCCACATAAGGACCTCCACCAATCATTTCTATGTAGAATTCAAATATTATAAGTGATTGACATGATATAGATTATCGACTAATTTTTGACAATAGTCAATGTGTCTGGGATAAAACTGAGAATGCACATAATATGATCAAAATTTAATAAATATAAACCTGACATTGAATTCTAGAAGATTTGAGTTTAGATATTTTAATTCCAATGCAATGATTCTTGTGACTCCTAATTCGATTTTTCATTTAATTTTGATTCGGGATCTCCTGAAAGACATTAGAAAAATGGAGTATCATTGACTCATGTTCTTGAGAGTAGGAAAGAAAAAAATTTGAATGTATAGTTATGATTTGTGTAAAATGATTGGAATAGGTGATATATTATTGCTTTCAATTTTTCTAATCTCTTTCTATGTTTAGTAGTGTCAAAAAATATTCCTTTTATCTTCTAACTTCATTCACTATTACATCACTTCCTCATGAGGCAGTGTTCTGCCCTTGTTTTCATCAGCATCAAAGATAAAATACCAGTTATATGCTTCATCTTATTGTACATTCTAAAACTCTTTCAAAAAAATTATATTGTGAAATTAGAATGTGATAAGTTAAATAATGAGTGTCATTAACATAAAGAATTTATTCATTAGAATAATTTGATTAAAAAAGATAAGATATGAAAATTGTGGTAGTGTCTTAGACATGGGGTCACTCAATGTCTGACAGTGTCTTATTATGGATATATATTGTTATATAGGAATCATACTAGTTGTGTGTTATAATTATCCAAAATTCCATTATGCTAGCATATTTTCAACTAGTGGTGTCTTGTCTAGAGGTGTGTGGTGTGACAGTGTCCTAGAATATGAAAAAATTTTGTGTTGGCGGTATCATATTGGTGGTGTCACTTATAGTGGTATGTCGTATATAGAAAAATGCATGCTCCACAGTCATAACATTATGATGGTGTTTTGACTAATGGTGTACCATACTATGTCAAATTTTTCATCCAACTATATGAAATTCTGTAGGATTTACATCCTAGAAGTATCTTAGAACTAGTGATAATTTTATGCTATTAGTGAGTCATGGATAATGGTTTCTCGAGTCGGTGGTGTCTCGGTCGACAGTGTCCCCTACTTACTCAATTTCATCACGTTTATCAGAATATAAAATTCTTATAGGAATTAAGAAACTGATTAATATCATTGGAATCATAATTTCATGATCATTAAAACTATGTGGTCTAATATATACCCATTTTTATGATAAAAATCATGCAATCAAAAGTATTATATATTCATATCCATGATATCCATAGTAATGTCAAAATAAAAACTCAAATTGTAAACCAAGTGTTATCCTTCATTGTATGTGTATATTGTAGTAAGAAAAAAAATGATAATTGTATTTATCAATAGTAAGGAATGAAAATTTTATAGTCTATTTCTATGAAAAAAATTACTAGAGTAAACCAAAATTCCATAATGTTTTCATGGAAAATTCAAAAAACATATTATCTTTATATTCACCTCATTTTGGGCTTACCAAAGTGTTAAATACTACTAAAATAAAAATAGTAAATTTGGTAAAAAAATAATAGTATAATAGGAATTAATAAATACATTATTCAAAATTAGAAAAATGTTATTACCCAAATGGTCCTATAAAAACATACAGTTTAATCCAAGAAATGGAAAAAAACATTAATATTTCGATGATGGGTGAATTTTTTCATTTCATTTAGCATTCGATTTATCTTCATCCCTATCCATGAAGTTGGATCCGCGCTTGGTAAAATATATGTAATATCATATGAATTTCTAGTGATAGTCTGAGGAAGACCTCCCATAACAAAAATTGGTCAGAGTTGTCTCAAATTAATAGGAGTCATTGGAAAATGATGGGACATGATAGGTTAATGAGGAAAGAGGATCTTTATTTTTTCCTGGTCTAAATGAGATATGAGAAGTTATTAGAATAGATTCCTGACCAACTACATCATGGACATGAACCTGAATAGTCAAATTTATCATATTGATGTAATCCATGATGATTTTACCAACTATTTTTGTTGGTGAAATGAAATGATATTTTCTTCCACAATGTAGTTCAACATTGGAGTCATCAATTTTATCTATTTTACAGGCCTTTTAAATACAGGAGTCATATGGTGAACTTGTAGATTCTAATCATAGAATTTGAAATTTTGAACCATGGTATGGTTGGAACCAATTTAAGGGAGACAATACATAATGGCCTTGGTTATAGTCTCTCATTCATCATTCAAATCATTAGAATACAACCTGATCATCATATTATCTTGATCATTTACATTCTCAAATTTAATCATAATTATTATAGACTCATATGTCATCCACATGTGGGACCATTGTAGGACGTGACAACATACTCTCTAACAAATTTTTTATAGTAATCAACATCCAAAAAAATAATAAGAGTACATTAATCTGATAGGTTTACCAAAATAAATTAATGGATAATTTTAATAGTATAACTGAACGTTGAATTGAACATTATCCTCGTCCTAGTTGATGAGGTCTCTCTATTTGAATTAATGAGACCCATGTTCAAAACCAAGTATAGGCATAATTCCAGGTACTATAGAAGTAATGTAGTTGGTATTGTTCGGTACTCTAGTAGTCATAACTATTCACCTTGGGCCACCATTCTGGACATTGAGTCCTTAAGGCCTTCGGGCCACACTATCCTTCAGGTATGTAAGGATTTCGGGCCACCTAAATGATTTCAGTCCACCTTCAGGACTTAGGGATACATGATCAGTGTAATTTACCACGAAAAACACTATAAAAAATGGGGCATCCCCAGATGAGGATTCTGAGAAGATGCAATCACTAGAGAAAAAATAATTTATTTAGAAGAAAGATGTGTTTTGAATATGTCATCGCAACCAAACATTTCTTGCACGGTAAGATTAGCTAGATGTCCATGCAAGGGTGAAGAGATGCCATCATGATGTAGATGTTAGGGAGGGGAAGTTCCTTATAAATATAGTATTGTTGAATTCCCTAAGAAATTCGGGACATGTAATGTCTCTTAAGTATACAATCCATTTAATCTATAAGACTACAGTCCTTGTATGGGTTCCCCCATCCCTTGAATGGGGGGCTATCAAAAAATCAATAAATATGAAGGCCTTGAGGACATTCGAGCAAGTGAACGTTAACATAATATCGTCAAAAATACAACTGAATTACTCCAACACTATCCAAATTAATTTATACGCAATGTAATCTTTTTAATATGCTAAATATAAATTTCATGTATATTTTTAATAAACAAATAAAAATTGTATCTTGTATCTTTTTAATAGATTGAATTTTCTTTATGTAGTTAATTAATTATCTTAAAAGAAAAATTAGACAACAACATCCTACTAAAAACATACAAGTCACCTTAGTGAATAAATCAACTGGAACATAAATAGTTGATAGAGAATGTTATGTTTGGGTAGTTCTAACAGATGTGAACTTTTTCAATATCCCATCAAAATCTACTTGAGCTATCAACGATCCATTTTTATCTCCTTTAATTTCAACCTATGGTCCACCATAGATGGGTTTAATCTTTACACATATGGTTTAAATTATCTATTTTTCAACTATTAGATCAACCCACTCATCCATGAACAACACATGAAACATGTTCAAGGGCATGAGGTAGCATATTAGAAAGATCGACTGACACACTACTAGATAATTGAACTCTAGTCATAGAAATATAGCCACAGTTTAAATGATATGTGGATATAGGGTTATATATAGCATCATTTCTATTAAACATTTTTATTATTATATATGTATCCACAATAAATGGTTGGGTGTGGGAACATGTAATAATAGTTTTTATCTCCCATCGTGACATTCCTCTCCCACTCAAAAACCCTTCTCTATCCGTGTTTACTCCATCACCATTTATACAACTTCCTCACCATTCCTCCTCACCTCATTCCCATAATCCACATTATCCTCCCTACGGGATTCCCCCAACCCCTTTAGGTATAATTCAGCAAGTATAACTCCCCACAGACATGGATCTGATATGGATTTGACCCGACTCCAATGCCTCTTTATCGACATGGCACCTACACAGTCATCCCACCTTCCCATCAACAAATCCTCCCTATATCTCTACTGATGTGGATCCATCCCCCCCACCTCATAGCGACCCTCCTCCTCTTATGTTTCCCACCTCCGCTTGACACCATAGTGATGCAGAGACATTACATTATGTGGTCCTCCTTCCACCATTCTACCCCACTACAATGAGATCCTTCTCCTCTGAAATAGAAACAACACCACTCTGATTTCTCAACCGAACTGTACCCTATGATCATAATCCAATTCCTCACGTGATTTATCATTAAATACATTCATGTAATGAAGTTAAATCCTTCATTCAGTGAATTTTCACATAACAATAACTACCACATACCATTCTATTGAATTATATCTGCATAACTAAATAGGGTTCCGATTAAAATGAATTTTTACGAGATTATAATAAAATGGTAGGTTATTTATTAGTTCATACATCAATTTTCCACTAGAAAGAAATTATATTTTTAATTTAAATTTCCCCAATCTTATAAATTTTATAAACATATATTTATGATATTAAAATATGTGTTTTGTTAGTCCATCAAAAATATTTCTTCTATCAACATACAATTTTTGTATTTTCTCTGTAAAACAATTACATAGTTGGACCCCTCTATAATTTTTTTTTCATAATGTGAGTTTACACTTTAAACCAGCATAGACCATTTCATTATTATGGATAGTTTATATTTCATATATATTATTGTTTTTTCAAATTTTAAAATTAGTTTAATAATTTTTTAAATTTTCTGAATAGTTTATTTAATAATTTTAATTTCTTAATAGTTTTTATCTACAATATTAACATAATTAAACATTCATGATGGTATGTTCTTGATAAATTACAATCAAATAATCAATTAGGTATATGTTTTGTGGGAAAAATATAAATTTTATGTGATTTTTATATTCATGCATGTGTGTTATTTATAAACTTTTTAACCAATCCAAGTAGGTATATATTCATACAGGAGTATATGTTATTGTTTTAATACATTTCCATTCATTACTACAATTTTTAAAATATCCATGATTACATGTTCAAGATATTATTCCATTTCTTATGTTATGGTGAATCCATAAAAATTTTAAATAATTCAATTCAAATGTAGAATCGTTTTAAACATTTAGTCAAAAATATAACAATAAACTTTTATAATTGTATTTAACATAAAAAGTATTTTGTGAATAATATATTATTCACCTTTTGGGAAAACATTATTTTTTAGTTTTTCATAAAAACACACCCCTTTTATCCCATGAAAGAATTTTATTTAAAAAAACTTTGGGCAACAGATTTCAAATATCATGCATCTTCCCTGAGAGGTAATATCATTATTATTATTTTAAAAATATCTCTGACCAAACATAAATATTTTTATTTAAGTTATGGTTTTTTTATAAATATTTTTTTTCAGCTCGGTTTCTACATCATTGGTGGATTTTATTTGTATTTTTTAATCTCTATCATATGTGTCATGTTTCCATAATCAATATATTAATTTTTTCCCCAAAATGAATGTCAATTATCTCAAAATTACACATAATAGTCATATTTAAACAAAATTGAATAAATTTTAGTGACCTTATGGTTATACATTCCCTACTATTAACAAATTAATGTTCCTAAAACTTCCATCAAATGATAACATATGAAATGTTGGAATAGAAACATTTTACCTCCAGGTGATTTGACATCTGCTTCATGTTTCAATGATCATTCATTATTCCATCCAAGGGTTTCATTACTGCCATTTTAGATTATTTTCAATCATATGTTGTTTTTCATTTTCACTTATCTTATAAAATGTTTAAAGAACATGCCTCTCAAAAACCTATGTAGATCATAAATTTCATGTTATATTGGTGATGAATAAATCATTATATAATGTAATATGTTTCTACCAACATGTGAAAAATATTCATGGTAAATCTTATAAGAGAATAATAATTTAGGATTGTAACTAAACAACCAAACTGATGCCACATTTGCATCCTACATTTTTTTATTTAATTAAACATCATGCATGATATATATTTAATGTTATCATGAACCATATATTATCAAATTAGTCTTAAAAATTGTAAGCATCAGTTATGTATACAATTTAAA
Source organism: Viscum album (assembly GCA_963277665.1). Lineage (NCBI taxonomy): Eukaryota > Viridiplantae > Streptophyta > Magnoliopsida > Santalales > Viscaceae > Viscum > Viscum album. Next base: position 602,372,704 of record OY728161.1, on the reverse strand, counting down.
TTCTTTTTAAATTAACAAACAATCTTACATAATAAATTTGGAATTTTACAATATACATTATTAAAAGATATCAAACAAGATTGAGGTTTTTAATAGATTATTTATTTTATAATATTATATATAATATATATTCTTAAATTATTTTATATATTGAAGTATTAAATTTTTTCACATTATTGATATTCTATTCTAGGATAGTTTGTTAGTGAATCTAATTTTTTTTAGTGTTTTCCCAATTGGTTCTAATCATCGATAGCTTTATATAAGATCCAAAATTTAGTAGGGGAAATCATCCTAGTTTAAATATTTAGAAGGGTCCTAATGATGTGGAGTAATAGATGAGTGGGTTCATACAGAGTCATTAAAAAGGTTAAAGAATATTTTAGCATTATGTGACATTATGGTTTTTGGAAACATGATCAATAGTTTTATAGGATTTTGAGTTTAGTAATCCAGGAGAAGGAACTCCACCAAATGGTTATTATTCTGACATATTTTTATACATGAAATTAAATTATTATTTTTTATTCATTGGAGTAGTGAGAATAATTTAAATATTTTACATATATATTGTTATATACACCATTTAATGAAAAATTAATTATGCAGTTACACTCAATTTTGTTCATAGTGGGAAATTTTGGGGGCAGAGAGTGGATAAATTATTATCAATTGTTTCAATATTATACTTTTTATTTATTTACAAAAATTAATGAATAATAAATTTAATCTAAATGTGATATTAAGTAAATCCATAATAAATTAGAAGTATAATCCCTCATAAGAAAGTATAACTGAATTTATTTCAAGAATAATCTCTAACATGTAATATAAGAATACATTGATTGATTTTCCGAGTCATTCATATTATATTGACCACTATTAATTAATAATATTAGTATAACATTAGATTTATTATTTGTAGTGTAATAAAAATTCATTGACTACTGTGTAGGTAAATAAAATGTATATATTGAACATGACTTTTGAAGCACAAGCGTTGGATTGGGCATGTTTTAGATTATAAATTGGTCTAACTGGTGGGATTTAGAGAAATAGGATAGGTTCCAATACCATGTTATTGTATAGACCAAGAAAAACATATAGAAGTTATAAATTGTTCATTAATGATTATCATCAATCATCTAATGAAATACTTCATTTAGATGGTGATTTAAAAAGGGTTGTGAGTAGTGTTTGGAATTTTCTCAATATTGATGCATGTTGATCTATATCATAATTGTCTTAATGAGTTGGGATTATGGATATTTATAACTGTTTCATAAACCTATTGTGCTTAGGATGATGTGACAGGTTGGAAAGAAGAATCTCATATTAGGTTCTCCATGAACTGATGGGATGTAGGCATTTCCGGGTTCCCAATCGTGATTTTGGATATCATTGTTTGTTGGTTTGTAGGTTTTAAAATGGAAATGGAATTTTTAAGCATTAATATTAATCTAAATTGTAGAAAATGTGATGATACTAATTGTAGAATGGTAGGCATGGTTGAAATTAATAGTCACTACACATGGCTAATATCACGGGATCTGATAGACTCTATTATGGAACGTTGATGGGTTAAGAACACTAGGACAAATATCATGTATTCTGGATATATTTTCAATGTGTATCATGTTACTAGTGAGGGATGAACATGTAAAACACATGGGTAATACAAATCTCTAAATGTGTGTGGATGGGTTGAAAAATATATTTGAAATTATTTATTGAAGAGGTATGATGGTGGATCAAGTGGGGATATTGGATCATGACTAAAATACATAACTGAAACATATATATCATTATAAATATGATTATGATTATTAAAATAAACAATTTTATATGAACCTGAATACTATCATAAATCTATTTTTTCCATTCCTAAATATTCCATGCATATGCTCCAATATATTCTCACACCAAAATAATTTTCTTTTATGAGGTTTGTCTTGTTTCTCATTATTATATTACAGAGAGTTTGAATTATAAAAAACATATGAATGTTTTTGATGTTAATAAATTTCTTGAATATCAATAGTTATAGTAAAATGAGTAAACTCTACTCTAAATTTGAATTTCTCAGTCCTTTTAATACATTCCGATCAATCCTTCTTTGATGTCATTTTTAATTTGTGTGCACAGTTTTTAGAACATGAGATTATTACAACACATAAATTTATATGATTGTAATGTTTAAGGTATATAAACATATTCATTTTTAATCATTAGATATGATAAGAACCACTATATATATCATGTATAAAACTGATAACAGATTATATGCCACCCTAGATCCCCATTTTAATGTAATTCCAAAAAACAAAATCATATTTTAGTATTTTTCATCCATCTATCTCACATTAGCATGGATAATGTAATATATCATAATTACATGTTATACAAACATTTATTTATATTAATAATCCATTGGTTATAAATGTACTCACAAAATCCTATACTTTCTACTCCAGTATTTAAAATACAATCAAATCAAGATTAAAAATTACTGTGGTCAAAATAACAAGCATTGAGCATTCTAAATTATATAACACAATTTCCATGAAAAATCAACATGATTTTTTTTGTCACAATTATATTCCCTAATCAACCTTATCTATTTATAACTACTTAGATCATATACACAATCCCAGGGATCCCACATTAGCGTGCACAGAACATATTCCATAATAAGTTATTTTTAATTTTCTTAAAAATATTTTATAACATCAGAATATTTCATATCATAAATTTAGGAGAGGTCATGCACATGGAACATGAAAAGCATATTCCTTGTGAAAGATCTGATATGACATCAATAACCATGTAAATAATGTATAAACATGATCATTTCTTTAAAATATTCCAATGTAACCATTGGATTTAATGATTACTAAATATAAGAGAATATTTTAGTGTTATACATCATATTTTGACAATAGACAATACCGTGGTATGTCTATAGATGATTCCTACAATTTTTAATCATGTTATTCATTTTAAATTTTAAAACTCATTTTTTTATTCTTTTTTCAATGGTATGTGTATCACTTGGGAGGTCTTGAGTTGATCATGAGATTGAAACATAAATGAGGTGATCATATAAGATAAAGAATAATAATTGCATCCATTCACAAGTATATGAATGAGGATCTAAATACAATAGTGATGTTATTAGATACATCATGAAAACAACGACCATAATATGAGTAGTCATTCAATCAGACATTTCTATTTATTTCCATACATGGTGATTCTTCTGATGCATTATCAAGAACAACTAAATCACATATTATATCAATGTCATCGTTGTATGTAAAAATATTTTTTAATTTATTACATATATAATTTACATAAATATAAAATAATAATTAAAATATATTAATTACACATTATATTCATATTTTCTTATTTATGTTTTACAGATTAAGTAATAATTTTTTTCATCAAAATATGAGTTTATATGTTTATCTTATTGAATTGTTTCTACTTATAAAAAAGGATACCCATTAAAATTACACAATTTATTAAATTAATTAATATGTAATTAAGTCCAATTAAATCAATAAATCATTTATGAAATTTCCCTTTTATTTTAAATATATTTATATAGTTCAATAATTCATTTACCAATTAAAAAAATATTCATGTTATGAAAGTATTATTTATATCATAATGTAATATTGAATAAATCTGGTATTATTTTGGACACTGTGGTTTCTTATTTTTTCCACCTTTACTAATTTGGAATTTCCCACAGATATTCACTTGTACACACACTAACATAAAATGGAAATACTAATCATGGATAGGGTTCACCTACTTTTCAATTTATTCTATAGGATCTAGATAAAAAATTACCCATAGATAAGTTGTATAAATATCACAATCTATTCATCACTAATACCTCTATTTTCATTGATAGGAAATCCATTACATTCGTAGTTCAAAATTTCTTATCACTTTAAGTAAAGTCCTAAACATTCATTTCTCTAATATTGTTAGGATAGAAACATAATAACATGTGATAAAGTATATTATATGTAGTTGGAATGGATAAAATTATAGTGGATGTTATTATTTCAAGAAGAAGAATAATAAATTCTTTTATGGTAGATGGGAGTATATAATGTATGGGAAAATGAGAGTGAGTTATCTCCTCGGAAGACAACTTCAAATGATATAGGAATAACCTCTCAATTTCACACCTCAAATATCATCCCAATTGTTTCCATAAAATAATCTTATCCTCCTTAAAATAATTTCCACCAATTTAATATCCCATCCTACAAATTATCCACCCCAACAACTAACATAGTTGTAGTGAAGAAATGCCTCTTAGAAGTCACACCCAATCCCAGTTATTCCAATATATTCCAGAATACATCCCTCTTATATAACATGGAATATTTCCAAGAAATCATCCATCTTTATTAACACATTACATAATAAAGGATTACATGTAGTTTTTAAGTGAAATGGTCCCTTCATGGGTTTATTAATGATTTCTTTTGAATATTATGAGAAATAATTACATGAATCTACATTTAGATTTGTGGTGGTGGGTTAGTTTATAATTGGGCATTGGGTCTATCCAGAATGATATGTTTTATTTTTTAAAGAAAATGTCCAAGAGAACGAGTCAATCTCAAAAATAAGGGCTCAATCCATGATCCTTTTAATGGGGATTGGGTAAAAAATAACATGGTTAAATGGGAGCCTCCATTGTAACATTGATATTTTATGATGATTAAGGGTCTAGTGAATAGTATATCGTACATAAAAACAATTTTGTTGTAGAGGATTATTCCTACCTATATAATCCTCAGAAAAATATTTTCACTGATCAAGAAGAACAAGGTTATAAATAATCATTACAAACCCATTTATCCAAAATGATGAATTTAGTATATGGTAAATGTTTTATTGCTTATGAGTATTATTTATCTCTTGAATGGTGGACGAATTTACATATATCAATGGAAGAAAAATTATATTTAGGGAATTCATGTGTCCCCTTGAAAAAAAATTGAGATATTTTCCTTCGGATTTATAGGAATCACAATGTTTTGATCCTTTATATTATCCATGATACAGACATGGTTAATGATTTTGAGCTATTCTACACTCTCCTTAATAATATTCTAAATGAACACCAATGGTGGATCCCCTAAAATGTCATCATGGAAAAATAATATATATATCAGTATGATTACAATGTCCAAAATATATAACATACATCTTGTTTTAGTTTTTTAACACCTAATGGGATTTTATTTTTATATTTTATTCTTGGAATTTCTTCTTTCTGTTGGGATATCTGAGATTGTGGTTTAATGAGGGTCATTTAGATCATTATTATATAGGATTCTAATTATGTTTTTTAATTCTATTTTTCATGTTTCATTTTTGATTCTGAAATTGGTGTGGTATGGTATCACTTCATATGGAATAAAAATCTATAAATACCATTATAGTTGTTTACTACAGTCACTCATTTGTGTGGTTGTGCATGAGTATATCTTAGTAATAATCAAATGGACGAATCTGTTGTCCATATCTATTGTAATTGATGGTAGTGTTAAAAAAATTGTATTTTTATAAGAAGAAGAATTGGTTGTTATTATTTCATTATTACAAATGTATAGAATCAAATGATAATTCTAGAAAATTATATCCATGGTTGGGGTGTTTGCAGAAATTATTCTATATAAGAGTGCATTGGATGGAAGAAAATTCATCTCGTCCAGAATTATCATATATTAACATCTCTTTCGTGGAATAAATTCACAATTATTTAATTCATTGATATATGGTGGGATCATGGGATTTGATGGGGAATGATAATAATGAAATTTCGAGGCATGTGAGTGGTGTTATCTAGGGAAGTGGGTGGAGTTCTCTCTTGATCGATGAGTTTTTTATTTACTTCATATGAGGGATGTGGATAACTAGGAACTCAATAATTATTAGTTAAAATAGGATTTTAACAAATCATGATTTTAGGGAGGGATGTTCATACATATGTTGGGGTGTCATCATTGAGTGATAATTAAACTCTTAGATGTGATTGTGATAGGAATTTGTGAGGTGGATTCAATATAGTATTGTGAAATCAGATTTCAAAAAAGGTGATTTTACTTGTAATGGATAATGGAGTCTGAGAGTGGGTGATCATAAGATCATGATCAATTATATATATTTTTCCATTATAATTAATTTCTTCTATATTCAGATACCTAAATATAAAATTTATCAACATTCACTAAAACTCAGGAATTATATAAAAAATGATAATCAAAAGAAATACATTAGGTTTAAATAAAGCATAACAAATATGCAGATAAATATAAGATAAAAACCCTCAAGACATATACATTTTAAAATATTAAAACATGGATGAACTATAATACATAAATAAATGATATTTATCTTTATATATATGATTATGTTTATTCAAATATTAATTTTTATACCATTATGATTATTTTCATATTATTATTTTCATTCTTAAATATACTCTCCTTATGATACAACATATTCATATAAAAATAGAAAATTATAATTTTTTTAAAAACTATAATACACACATCCAAACAAACATTAATGGATACATATTTTTACAATTCTTCTTATTAGGATTCAATTGTAATATTAAAATACTGTAGTAATATAATATATATTACCATGAAATTAATTTTTGATCTTATTTTCCACACGATTATTAAAATAATTAATACATAAAAACATATGCTCATTTCTATTCATATGCTCATGCAAATCCTGGTATAATTTCTTAAATACAGACATTTTGAAGTTGATTGTGCATATGTTTAGGCTTCTTCTTAATCCTATTCTTCAATATGATCACATTATCAAATTAAATGTAAAACTATCATATATATTTATATTAAAATACTATAACACATACAGAATATTAAATACTATAATATTAAAGTATTGTAAAAAATACGATAATATGTAAATCATAAAAAATGATTTTAGTTTGTTATATTGTTATATATTTTAATTATTAATTACATACATATGATTATATTTGTGGTAATTATTACACTATTGCAGAAACCAAAAAATAAATAATACACATTTTTATCATTTCAGTTCATATTCATTCTTATGATTATAGATATACTATAATATATAAAAATTTTCATTTTTACATTTCTTATTCGTATGCCTATATATTTATTATAATACATTCACATTGTCATATAATATAGTATAATTTTCTAACATTATACCTATGTGATTCGTTAAAAAAAATATTAGCCTGAAAAATATAAATAGTTCTGTATGAAACAATCACCATGAAATTAATATATGAATCATTTCATCAATTGAATCAGTTTTTTTCTATTAGTGATTTTTTTTCATGCATAGGGATTTGTTTCTACACTTCGATGAAGATTAAATAAATCCTACCCATTAGAGTAATTTATCTTGAACATGCCAAAAGTGTTCTTTATATTTGGATATGTATCTTACATGAATGAATTATATATCTATCACAAATCATAATCTTTATTGACATATTACTCAAATACATGAATTGTTATGTAGATAAAATGAAAATAAAATTTCTAGCATCATCCACCAATGATGAAAACAATTTAAATTGTAGTTATCTGAATTATTCACACTATAACACTCCATAATTTGTAGAGCCCTTATGTTACAAAATTGCTCTATGTTGTAGAATATCATTAACTATTAATGATGGAAATACATAGGAGAGTAATAATTGAACATTCCCCTTGTAAAAATTTCAATTCCAATTTGACATGAACTGAAATTTTTTATTCTATTTATTTTAGATAATTTGATAAAATTCATGTACAAATGTCAATGAATTTTTTTGTGGAAAGTGCCACAAAAATCCACCAATATTCATTATAGATAATTTTTTTGGTATTCTATTTTCTCTTCTTCGTTGATTAATTTTTCTAAATAATTATAATTGAATAAGAATTTGATAATTTGATTCAACATATGTTTTTTATTGAAATAATTGAATTTCATTTGGGAGAGATATTAAACTATTTAAATACTTAAATAATTATTTTTTACTAGTGATGTAAATAATCTATAAAGTTGTAACTAATCGATTCCAGACACTTACATATCAATCAATATATTTCTTTATTAGGGTGGAACTATTTCATTGTTTGAATATAATATAAATTGGAAAAAATTTATTCATGGTCTATATTCATTGTGATGTATTGTTAGTATGCATTTTCTTATTTTAGCTTTAAAAAAATAAGTGCATTTGTAGGAACTAAAATTACATTAATTTAAAAAATTAATTGATGAAATATTGTTTTCTTTTCAGTATATTATTAAAATTTCCACTTTGGTGAAATGTATTGAATGAATTTTCTAATCTTTCATGTTGAAAAAATATTTTATGGATAGAAAATCAAATTATGATTTGGATAGAACCCCATATTTTGATTTGAATATTTTTTTATGTTTGATGATGAATTATGAAGTGATGAGATCTGGAATTGAATATTCTATACAAGATCAAGTAGGGAGGTAGGGATTAGATCAGGGTTCAGAGAACATCCATGGAGATATAATGCAGGGAATAGTGAAGAGGCATGATACCATAGGGTAGGGAGCAAGTAACAACAAGTTGGATGCACACATGAAAGGGAAGAGAGTAGAGAGCGGTATCTGATCCAAGAGTAGTGGTTGGGATGGGAGGAATAGAGCTGGAGGAATATGGAAGTGTGTAGGAAGTAAGGAGTATGGTAGAGTATGGGATGTAAAGAGCATGAAGTAGCGGTATAATAGGGGGTGCAGTGGTTCCTAATTTTTTTTTCTAGAAACAATGGATTGTATCTACGATTATAGACCGGAAATGTTTTTCCTCTTTGTTGATATTGAATTTCATTGTAACTCCAAGATGTAGAAAATCTTGTAAACTGTGGTAATTGACGGTCTTCCACAGTTTGAATCACAGTTATAGGGTTATTTCCATTTTTTATAACTGTGAAAATAAATCTATTTAGATGATTCTTATGGCCCTGGATTGTAACCATGGAAATAAATCTATATCTATAGTTCCAACCATGGTAGTAGACCTATAGCCTTTGTTCGATATGCGGAAGTAGACATTTTTTAATGGTTAAAAAACATGGATATAGGTTTTTACATATATACATAGACTTAGGATCCATGGTCAGTGAAATTGTTGGTAATATCAATTTCCGTTGTTTCGGTGCTTATAGCCATAGTTATAATCTCTACCTATAGCCTTCTTTTCCATTACTGACAATTCATCATTTTTAGACCATATAAATTTTATTTTTCCTAGGTTTTTTAAACTCTATAAGGTTCATATTATATTTATTTATCAATAAAAGGTTCAACTATAATCTTAGAAACATCCTTTTTTCATTTAACACTAGATTCTACATCCAAATGGTTGTTATTTATAGACTTATCAGCTGTCAAGAATTTAATCTGAACACCATTACATTTCTCAAAAGAATGAGTCTCCATATTCTCTTACTCATCTACTTGTTGTTCTACAAAAGAAATAAAAATAAACCATTCCATTATAGAGGAATCTTAAATGGTTTGACCAGTGGAAACTGAAATAGAATCATCATCATCCATAAATGGAGCTTTATGAAATATTTCTACAGATAGGGATTGCAACCCCTCAATAATTTCATCCTGAAGCATTGGAGGAATATCTACTAACAACCACTTTATTTGTCCCCATAATCCATTACAATCAGACTAATCATCATTATAAATTCTATAATATGAATCCCTATCAATTCCTTACCAAATTCATCAATTATATTCTCATCACATTCTTCATTTTAATCATCCAAATAATCATCACCATTATTTACTTTATATGATTTAGGACACTTATTATTATTCTCTCTTGATACCTTAGTCACTTAGTCATCACATCGAACCAATATTTCACTTTTTGGATGTCTCATAGGTGGTATAGGAGCTCCATGCATAATAGGATAATATTTTGGATATAGGCCAGAATCACTACCTACATTAGTAGATGGTTCTTTTTCAGCTTCATAAATAATAGTTTCTTCCTTATCATTTTCATAGTATTCAATTACATCATCAGGCTCCCTGGTAAGATCGACTTCATACCTTGGTCACATTGGATGATGAACTTTAATATAACCATCATATAATTAATCATAATTACGAACCCACTACATTTTCTAGGGGATCCAGATCATATGTACCCTTCAACTATATACACATGTAAGATAGTGACCACCACAGTCTATGTTTGACTATTCATCCTCATCTACAATGAGCTTGGAATTTGACATAGAATAAATGAATTTTATGTATATCATTAAATTGGAACAAGATGTTGGCTTGGTTATCTCAAACATATAAACAATGAGATATCTACCATGAATGATCATACGACCTTCAATAATCTGAGATATAAGATACACAAATTGCTATCATAGAGTTGAAAAAATTCCCTTCCTTGGGAATAATAGGTGATTAAAAAACATAATGAGTGGTCTATATTCCCTAACCATATTTGATTAAATATGAAATCTGGTTGTGTCATGTCCTATCAGAACAGTAAGAGGAACCTCATATATTACAAAATCACTAGCTTCTAGAATTCTATTATTTTAATTATTTTAAAATCATTAGTTTGGTAAAACTAGATATTTTTTCTATTTACTTGATGAAAAACCAAATACATTTCTATAGAAATTTCTTCTGGTTTAATCAGCCCCATCTTATTGAAATTCAAACTCCACTTGAAGATAAAAATGACAACCCTTAATATTATAGAATGAAATTTTGTTATGGGAAAACGAATCTAACTATTATTTACTTTACAGAAATTTGATAACTAAATAATTTTTATACAACAACCACTGTGATTCATGTTCATTTTCTGGTACAATGATTCTATTAGAAGGCTTAATATTATCTAGTGCAACTAGAGCTACTAGAAAGGTTTAGTCAATTCCTTCTTATGGTTATTATAAGATATTTATTCTTTTTGTCAAAATATTGAATCACACATCATTTTCAGAATTAATATATTTTATGAAATCCTTATCCAGGGAAAAGATATGGTTTGAAATGTAATAGTTGAAATTGTTTTACTAGGATCAAGAGATATACACGAGTATCATATGAAGATCATATCTTGTTGGGAATAAGAATTTTATCATTTTAATATAATATGGGGTATTTGGGATTGTAAAATTAAAATAATAATTTAAATCCAAATAAAAACATATGAAACAAAAATTATCATAATACAAGAAATAACATAAACTGATAAATAAAACAACACTTAAAAATATTGGAAAAAGAAAAAAATCGTCAATAGCATCAAATGAAATCGAATAAAAATCCAACAGAATGAAAATCCAATTGCATACAAATCAAATAACATGAAAATCAATTGACAAGACATGGTAATAGTTTGTCACAACAACAGTGTGTAAAAAAATTTAATCAACCATAATTAATCTTTCAAAACATGGTTTTTATATAGATCAATCCCTCTAAAATTAAAGGCTTGGTGAATAAGATTGTTACTTGATGATCGGTGAAAATAAAATCCAGTGTGACATCACCCATTTGGGTGTGATATATGAGGAAGTTATGTATTATATAAATATGTGTTGTCATGTAAGGAGAAACATTATTCCTAGAAATGTTAATAGCATGAGTATTGTCACAGTTTATGGAGACAAGTTAGACATGATATCCATTGTCTAGTATAGTGTGATTCTTGTAAAAAACATTCATAGAAACATCCTACAACTCTGTAATCCACATCATTAGTATACAATACAACAGAATTATACTTTTTACTACACCATGAAATACAAACATTTGTAAAATGTGATATGTACCAGATGATCTATTTTTATGTAACATGCATCCACCAAAAATCAAATTCATAATATCTTACTAAATAATTTTTTTTTCCGCTTGGTTTAAAAAAATATGTATTTGTGATTATACATGAGGTATTATAAATTTTTTAATAGCAACTATGTATGAATCTTTTGGTTTTGCTTGAAAATGAGTGCATATACATACACTAAAATTAATATCATGATAATAAGTAGCCAAGTGTAGAAGACTTACAATCATACCTCTATAACTACATTTTTAAACTTGCGTCCACCTTCAACAAGATCCAATTTACCAGTGGAAATCATATGATTAAAAATACACTTAGTATTATCCTTGTTAATACATTATAAAATATCATTTTAATATTTTTATAGATTAAAAAAAATTCCTTCTTTTTTTGAATAATATTAAATTGATGAAATAATTTTATTTCACCCATTAAATTCCTTTCAAAATTATTTTGCATTATTTTGGAAAAATAAGTATAAAGAGAAATTTTTTGATATCTGAAAATAATATCTTCTATATATATTTTTTCGACTAATAAATATTTTAAATTTAATTTTATGGGAAGGGTAGCATAAACTTTTTCTATTCAAAATCCATTTGAAAGATAAAAATTGAAGATAATATCATATGATTCTCTAGAATATAATATTATACAATATAATAGAATTATTTTTATTAATAAAGTGATATGGAAAATAAGGATTTTCAAACCCTAGATATTGTTCTAAAAACAAAATATTAGAAATAAAATCATTTATGAATGTACTATTGTCTTCTATATTATAAATCATGAAAAATAGATGTGTTTCATAAGTAAGAAGTATTCTTATGGATTCATGTCTGGAAACAGGTCCAATGTTTTCCCGATTATCTATTCCTTTTTAATGACTATAACCATTTGAAACAAGTCTATCTTTGTTTCTAACCAGGATTTCCAACTCATTATCAGTATTCATAAACACTCAATTATTTCTAATTTTCAAGGTGTACTTGTTGTATCTACATGTTCCCAAATATTGTTTCCTTCAATATATTTTAATTATTCTTATATAGCTATTAACTATAATTTTTCATTAATATATTCATTGCTGTTCTCCGGTACATGATGAGACAATAATGATAAATGTTTAACTAGATTTATTAGAGAAACTACAGTTTGTGTTCTCTTATTTATATAACATAAAAATTTATCTAAATATTGTACATAAGGGTCCAATTAGCTCTAGAAATAGAGGGAATATTTAGTTCTTGATTTTCAGGTTTGGGTTCTGGTATATCTTGAGACTCTATAGAAAATCAATATTTGTCATCTTATTTTAAAGTCAAATTTAATGGTATAGAATTTTTATTCAGATAAGGAAAGTAATCGTCACGGTATTGTATGGAGCTCTTAGTCTCATATGGATTGTTTTCATCAAACTTTACATGAAATTATTCTTCAACAAATTTCATCTTATTATGGAAAAAAAATAATCATTTATAGATATTTAGTAACCAAGGAAAGTTCCATTATCACATTTGGAGTAAATCATGTGAATATTATCATTACTATTATGAATAAATAATTTTCAATAGAAAACAATAAATTAATTAACCATATGATTCATATTCGTTCAAATATAATACTGGTTAAACTTAGGAATAGTTCTTATAAAAACATTAATGATGATATTGCAGGTTATACTTATGTATTCTACCCAAGAATATATAAATAGTTAATATTAATTTATCTTGGATCGACATATCTCTTGTAAGGATCTATTTATCTATTAATAAAATGCATTATTTCGGGGGGTATATGTATCACATAATATATGATTATACTCAGTTTGTGTGGAAAAAAGACTCAAAATAATTATTTTCAATCACACAATTATGATAACTACTTAATATCTCATTCTTAATTCACTATAATTTTTTATAGACTTAACATACATGGTAAAATAGCTAAATGATTCACTTTTCTGGGATAAATAATATACCCAAGAATACCAAGATAAATCATCTGTAAGAACATAAACATAGTGCATCCCATTATGACATGAAACACTATATAGTCCAAACAAATCCATGTGAACCAACATAAGGGGTTGAGATTTTTTCACTTATTTCCTTAATTTTAATGAATTTTATGATGTTTTCCTTTTTGACCGGGGTTATAGAATTTATCAGTTGTAAACATATGATTAGGTTGCTACTTAAATAACTATTTCATATTTAACTTCTTAACTGAGTGAATATGTCGATGGTAAATCCTCTTATTCTAATGAAAGGACTCATTGTGAATGGCACTTATGAAATAAAATTTTAAGAAATCAATGAATTTAATTCTACTACATAATCATTTTCATTTCTCAATGTAGTTTTAATTAAATAAATTTTTGATTCATAAGCTTTACCAGAAAAAATTATCATACATAACATAAAAACCATCATCATATTATTGATAAATACTAAGTATATTAAATATTAGACCATTTATATATAAAACATTATAAATGAAAAACAAATTTTTATTACCAATATATAATTTTTTGTTGATATTTCCATTAGAATTGTATCCAAATGTGAGATGACCACTGTCATCCTTTATATGGTTCATGAAGAATGAATAATGTCTTGTCATATTCCTTGAAAATCATTATTTATGTACCATAGACTCCTAATAGAGGTCATCATGAACTTTTCCTACAAAATTGGCTTAAAACCAGAAATGATTATTGTACCCAGATATATATGGTTCTAGAATGTTTAAAATTGTAACATTGGAAACCCAAAATTGCTTCAAGGGTTTCTTATAAACAGATTGTAGACACATTGAGTTTAAAACCATGTTATTTTATTCTGATAATTGATGTGTAATAGAAAATTCATGAATGAATTTTAGAACAATTTTTGTTGTTATTTTCTTTTTACAATAATGATATAAAATTACAGTATCATAAATTCGTGTAACATGAATTACCAAGATATTTTTGAATATCTCTTGACAATTATTAAATTTATCATCATATTACATCATTTTATAATTTTATCATTTATGTTCAGGGATTTCATTGAAATCAATAACATTTTTCTCATTTTCAATAGATAGTTCATACATACTATTTATACATAATGAATGACGTATTTTAAGACTTTTATACTTATATTTAACTCATTAAACGTATCTTATATCATGTTATTATATTTGAATATTTCATTACATGAAATATTTTCATCATCAGGTTTATTATAGTCAGAATTATCAGAATCATGCATAGGAACAATACTAGAAATAGTCAATAAAGCATATACATCAGTCACATTATTTGTGAAACAAATATTTGACTATCTGGAAGATCATCAGGTGATGAATTTGAATCCCAAGATCTATCTTCAAAAGTACTCTAGGTTTTCTTCATTTCATTTTTCTATCTATTATCCATGTCCTTGTATTTCATTTTGTACATAAAAATTGAACATTCATCTTTTGTTTTCCTTTTTTTTTCTAGGGGATGTAGTCATGAATGTGACTGACGTTATTTTTGGATCCTCATATTCTTCATGTTTACACATAATTATTCACTGTACACCACAAGTATTCTAATAAATTATTTCAGTTGTATCTTACATAGGTCACATTATTTTAGGATTGGAACTCATATGTGTCTCCATATTTATAGTAGGCATATTAGTAGTCTCATAATCTGATCATTATCTGATACTATTTTTTAAAGTGATATTATTGTGTTTAAAATCTCATTAATACAACGATACATGTAAAAAATGGTTTCACCATCCTTCATCATAATTTTATAATACTAACTGGAATAAGTGTTGATCATAATCTCTTTATCATTATAAATTCTTCTAGGGGAAAGAGAGAATGTGTACCAAATATCAAAATCACTTTTACATGATGATATTATGTTAATTTCCCCACATTATAATTCACAATAAGGGGGATTCATATTATTAAGATTATTATTGTATGGGGATTTTGTAGATTCGTCCCATTTAACTCTAAAATTAGTAGAAAACTCATTTTCATTATCTAAGGGAGACCAACTTTCAAAACTCATACATTCTATATTCATTTAGTTGTAATATGACATTGAGTATAAAATGTATCAATGAAATAAATAATGGTAATTGGCACCACAACCATCATATTTATTATTTATTATAATCAACTAAATTTTGAAATAATTGAAATTATGATCATTAATGCATATATAAAATAATTGTTGAAAATAATTTGGATACATTGATACAGAAGTAATAAATCATGTGATACCAAATAATGGTTAGAGAGGTTATCTAATGTGGGGGGGGGGGGCAGGTTGAATTTGTTACCAAAAAAAATTTCTGTATAAAATATATTATTTTGAAATCTCCAAAAATTTTAAATAAATCTACGTTTATCATAATAAGTACAATTATATATATTATAATATTTATAATGATTTCTAAAAAAATTAATAAGTTCTTCGATAAATAATATATAATATTATTGGATCCTTTGAAATAAACATACACAAATTAAATACTATATAAACAAAAATTAAGATAAACTATCAAAGTATTAATATTTTTTACACCAATATAATCACTTCAAGAGATGGAATAAAGAAAAAAAACTTTTAAATAAAAAATAAAGAAGATTTAATACAAGTGGTTAAATCTGTACTCAAAACATAGGACTATAGACATGGTGATCACTTGCCACAATGCAGTTTAAATGATATATACATGCCTATCCACAACCTATATTATGTTTTAAAAATGTTTACAACTACCCTGGTCACACATCAACATTAACAAAATTATATGAGGGTGTAAAAAATATAAAATCAACAGAAGGGCCTTAATAACTATATTACCTAGGAAAAAATATGGAAATAGTTAGAGTAGATATCATGTGTATTCTAGTTTAGCACATGAGATATTGTGTTTGTGTGTTATAAAAGAGAGTATGCAGAATCACAGATCAAAATGTACTAAATACAAATTGAACATATCAATTTGTTATATTATTGTTTTTAAATTAACTGCCTAATGAAATGTATCTTGTGACTCTTAATTTTATTTTTAAGTGAACCTTATGTCAGGATCTCTAGAAAAACTTCATGAAAAAAGAGCATCACTAACTCATGATCTTTACTAGGGAATGAAGAAAATGTGAATGTGTTGTTCAGCTTCCTCAGGTGAGCTCAATATTCATTCAATTAGTGTATGATTTATGTATTTTATTAGTCTCAAACTCTCTTATTTATATACATCAACTTCATTTACTATTGAATGAATTATATATGAGGGATTTTGATGAATATTTTTTCAGAATTAGAAAAGATAATATCTGGATCATCTTCTTTCATGTTCTGCACATTCGGAGACAGTCATATATTATTTATATCGAGCATTTATGATATATACATTAAAAAATAAAATGGAATTAGATTCAATAATATAGACTTTACAATAATTTAATTCATAATGATATGATATGAAAATAGAGGTGGTTTCTTAGACTAGTAGTGACTTAGGGTGTGACAGTGTCTCGCTGTGGAGGAATGTTGTTTAGGCGACCAGATATTGTGGTGTATTAGATATAAACAAATTTCCATTATGATTGTGGTGTCTCAACTAGTCATCTATGGTATTGTATTGTGTTTTCTAATGTTGTCTTAGTCAAAGAAAAAAGATTGTGTTTATGGTATGATATTGATGCTATCTCTTCTGGAGGTATCACATAATTATCCAAATTAACGCTATGGTGGAATGAGATCCTTGATGTGTGTCAAATGAATGTGTCTCAGATAGTCAATTTTTTAGTCCAATAGTACGTCATTCTTGAAGTGTGACATCTTTCTGGTATCTCATAATTAGTGAGATTTGTATGCTTGGGGTGAGTCATAGAAAACAAAATCTTGATTTGGTGTTGTCTATCTCAATAATGTCTCCTAAAAGGTCCCTCAACATTGTCTACTACTTTGACAATTTTGTCACCAGTCACAAAATATGATTTTCATACGGAAAACCGTAAACTCATAAAATCATTAGAATCTTGATTTTGTGAAAATTAAAAATATGAGGAAAAATATTATTTAATTTTATTTTTTATTAATAGTGTGTCATTAATATTAGTTAAATATTTATAAATATTAATAATTATTAATGAAATACACATAATTATAAATAAAAAATAAATAAACATTAATAATTTTTCCTTAAAACAACGAAATATTAATTAAATAATAATAAAAAATAATAATTATTAAATATTAAACACATATCAATAAATTATTAATGAATATTTATAAATGCTAATAAATCATTATTATAATAGTAATGATTTATAAATATAATGAAATATTACTAAATATTAGTAATTCTTAATAAATATTAATAAATATTAATACATAAGAGTAAATATTTAGTCATACTAATAAATATTAATAAATATTAATATTTATTAATAAAATTTATTAAATATTATAAAATATTAAATAAAAATTAATAAAAATTATTTAATTAATAATTAAATAATACTTAAAAAATGAAATTTTTTAAATAAATATAAATAGATATATATAATTATAAACAAATAATCATAGATATTCACTAATATTCTTGAATAAGAAAAATAATTAAAAAAACAACAAGAAATATGAACAACTATATATGTATAAATATTAATTAATATTACTAAAATTTATTTATATATTACTAAATATTAACTAAATGTTATTATATAATACTAAATATTAATAAATATGCATTAATATTTATCAAATGTTCATCAGTATTCGTTAATACTTATGTAAATGAATATTATAATGAACAAGATTGTGTTGATTATTAGAACATTTTTACATCAGGTTGTTTCAGCATTTTTTATTGGACTATTATCAGCACTGAAGACAATTTTATCACATCAAGAGGTAGAGAAATGAATCTTATGACCATTACAACATAAATAAAGTAAAAATATTTATTCTATGTAAATGTTTTAAATATAAATATATTTATTCCCCCTGCACTCAGCAAGACTGCTATGATTGTGGATGGATTTTTTTGATTTTCATTTCATAAAGGATCTGGTCAGTGGTTTATTTGTATTTAAATTATTTTCTTGTGTACAGTAGTAATTGTTGTACAATATTATTATAAATTCATGTAGTACATAATTTGGGATTGTGAAATACTTGTATAAGTTGTGTATGGATATTAACTCAAAAAAATTGTTGTTTTGACTAGCTAAATCACCCTTAAATCTTCTTATATGACCTGTTTAGCCATGTACATGGGGGTTTATTCAAGTTGATTTTAATCATTAATAGTTTATTTGAGGGGTTTAATGGTCCATTGATCTTATAAAATGGATTCTGTGCCAGTCAAGAACTGTAAAAATGGTGGGCATTTGGCCATTACACAGAATTTAACTACAATTTATATCGATTCGCTTGAGAAATACATGTTGGACTAGATGATCAAGGCATTCATGTATTCTTACATCACCCATAACTCTATTTTAAGGGTTCCCCTGATTCTCTTCCATCAATCCAAGCTATATTTCCTGTTTTGATTTTTTTAATTAAAATTTAGATATTGACGAGAGAGAAATTTATTAATGGAGTGATTTATCTCAATATTAATAGTGGATATTATCCCAACATTAATTTAAAGTTATTCTCAATATTTAATTATGGATTATAGGATTTTAACATCATTAATTTGATATATATATTCAGTGTATATATATATCGATATAGTACCATGTTTTCGAAAGAGGGTCGTCAAAGATGTAGCTGCTAAGAGAACGAGCTAGGGATTTCCACGTTTGTTGTAACAAGTGTGATGTGATGATGATTAGTATGAAGGGAAGATAGTGATAACATTAATGATAGTGTGCCAATGGAGATATTAAAACTACCACAAAAAAGAGTTTTTACAAAGCCTCTATTTAATAGTGCTAAAAAAGCGTTGATAATGTGTGTACTTTTATCATTGATACAAAATCATTAATAAAGAGTAATTATAATAGTGATAACAACCCTCTGCTAAATTTACAAAGTTAACATCACGTTTCTTATCGTTGATATGGGTGAACACTTTATCGGTTCATTTTTTAGTGTTGTTATTGGGTCCCCCTTCATAATCAATTTTTTAGTAGGGCTAATAATGGGTCTCTTTAACTACGCTTTTTAACTATCGCTGATAAAAGGTTATTCTCAAATAATGTTATATAAATTAATAAATTAATATTTATATGTATAAATATATTAATATTTATATAAATATAATATATATTTACTAAATATGTTATTGATATTTTTATAATGTAATTTACATTTAATGCATACATTATTTAGTAAAATTGTCTTATAATATATTTTATGAAATATTATTAATTAACAATTTTATAATTATCAGCTATTAATAATAATTTAATAACACTTTTCTGACACAAAAAATTAAAAAAATCTAAACTAATTTTAAATCATAAATTAATCTTTAAATTGTCATAAAATTTGAGCATAGTGTATGACTGAGCTCTATAACTTGTCAAATCGATTCCTATGAAATGATCTACGTGTTTGGTAACTAAAAATTATTCTATAGGATTTGATGAGTCCAATAATGGCCTAGAATCCATCCAGGACTTCGTATTTAATCTGGATACTGAATTTGTTTTAACATTTGATGGAATTCCAGGCTCCTAGATGGGGGAATTTTTACCTTTTCACATATGATTGATTTTATTCATTGGAAATACGATTATATTCAAATTATGGCATAGAAATGATAACATATTTTTACATTTTAATATTATTTATAATAAAATATATAACAATATATACATATTTTTTTTGTATTCACAAATAAAAATTTAATTTTATAAATAAATAATTTAACATATTTATATATAAAATATATTTTTCAATATATAATTGTTATCTATATAAAATAAATATCAATTTTATTTTAAATAAAAATATTTGAATAATTTTATACCAATATAATGTGGTAGTTTCTATATATTAGTGTGTGGCTATATTAACAAACTGATATATATTATAGTTATTTTCCAATATATGAAAATCAATATGAATATATAATATATGTTAATATTTATAAATATATATAATTATGTATAATTATACCTATAGATACACATATAATATAAATATATATATATGTATGTATGTTGTATATATGTATTCATTTATCTATTTATTTATAAACACAAAAAACACCTATTTTATAAATTTATTTATAAATTATCATGTTAATATATAATAATATAAGAATAAATATACAAATAAAAAAAATAAATATATATATATATATATGAAGATATAAATATATATTAGTATAAGAATAAATATATATATGTATATATTAATATAGGAATACATACATATTTATTAATACAAAAATATATATATTATAATAAATAAATATTAATATATGCATATTTGACAAAATATATTTATATAATGAAAAAGATATGTCATTAAATGGATAACACCACAATATGGACCAGTGTTAATGGTGTAGGGGCGTAAGGCCAATGTCTCCGATCGAATCCAAGCATAGGAAGTGATGTGTATGTTTGTACAGTGGTAGCAGTGTTGTAAATTGGTGGGGGTGTACCTAGAGATGTTAAAGGTGTGGTGTTGGGGTTCACAGTTGGGGGATTCTGAGAAATATCAAAACGGAGTCAAGTCCTAATAAAAGGGCCCCTAGGATTTTTAATTAAAATATTTTTTTGTTATTATTTAGAATTTTATCAGAACATTTTTGCACTGATAAAATGGGCCTTTAATCAATAATTTTTTTATAACTGATAAAAGATAACCCTCCCATTTAACATAACATCGATTATCAGTTCTTTTAGCACCAATAATGTTTTTATAGAATTTATGAAACTATGTTTATTATTTCTGTGAAATTTTATATTATGGAATGTGATTTATTCAATTCCATGTGTTGAATTTCCTATTTCTTAAGGATATTAAGTGGTTTGTCTCAGTTTTGGTTGTTAGTGGTACATCGAAATTGTATGTCCATGTGTGTGGGTGTAGTGTCAAAAATTTTATTTGAATATTTTTCTTGTGTGTCTTGTGAAATTACTTCTGATAAGATTTCAGGCTCTGCCCTCACTGAAAAATGAAAAACATGAATTTATGACTTGTATTTCTAACAAATATAGGTCATCATGTGCATTCAGACAATAATCCACAAACAACTCCTCATCCTAATATTTAGGATGGTGACACTCCTCATTAAAATGGGAACATAAACTGATGTTTTATGGATTCGTGTGAAACACAAACCAAAAATATTCTAGGAAACCCTAGTTGAACACATTAGCCCATCACCCACTACAATTTTCATCCTCATTCTTTGTATTGTTCATTCCGATCAGATAAAAATGGTTAACATTCCAACACCCACATTTCCATAGTATCAAATGTGACATAAATATTAACATCACCAATGTGGGAGACATAATAATGGTTTTCAAAATACTTAATCATTCAAATTTTATATGTACATTCATTTGTAATATCGAAATATAATACATGTATAATAAAAAATAGGTTGTAGTAGATAATAATAGAATGTAGAATCATGAGTTTCACATTCTGATGCATTATGGGAATCATTTTTAATGGCGATGAAAATGATCCACACATTCATCAAAAATTGAGTAATGAATGATTTAATGGGGACATTAAATCATGCAATTTTTTGAATTATTTGACAAACATGATTATCCTGTTCACCACAACATCGTTTATTTGATAGTATATCCAGCACATAGTTTTTTTCTACCCAACATTAAAGCACCTTGATAGGTGAATGTGAATTATGGGGAATGATCCCACAGTCTCTACATGAGGTGATTATATGAAACCCTACCTTAGAAATGGTAAAGATGATAATTTTAACAAATATTCCATTTCATGGGTTTTTTTGTATAATAAAGGATATGAACTATTGGTTTCAACAATCATCATCACCATTTTTGCATTGGTTTTTCTGTTACTCACCTCATTTCGAGACCTCAAGACCATTACCTGTATTTCACATACTTCCATTAATGAGTTTTAATTTTAGATTAAGAGAAACAATTTATATCATTTTAGTTAAATAAAGAAGAAGTCATTTTTAATATTTAATAATATTTGTGAATTTAATTTTAATTTTACATTAAAGGGGTTTTAGTGATAGATGGCGTACCCGATATGAAACAACAAGTTTCATTGAAATCTTACATTGCACACTAATAATATAATAATACTATTTTAAATTTTATTTAACTCATAGTCCTTGTATTGGTGGGAATGAATAGAACTATCTAAAATTTGATTATATATTTTTGTTAAAAAAATTTACATCTTCCCAATAAAATTTTGAGGCTAAAAATTTGAGTGAATCTAATTTTATGCATAAATACTATAATATTTTTTAAAAGGTTGATTTACTGCCTTTTAATAGAGAACCGTCATTAAATATAATTTTTTCCATTATCATATGTTCTATTTGAAAAAATAAAATTATTATTTGTAATTGTGACATCAATATATTCATTGGATGGAATTTTTGTATTATTCAGATAAAATTCATTTTTTAATTAACATTGAAAAATACTGTATTTTAATTCAAATCTGAATATTAATGTAATTTATTTATATTTATAGATTAAATTTTTTATTGGTTTTAAAGTGTAATTAGAATTTTTTTTACCATTTAATCCATTTTTTTCAATGGAAGTAATTTGATTTTTAAATTAGACATAAACATGTGTTAATCTTTTGATAGATATTGTTTCTTAAAAACATGGTATTTGTTTTGACAATGGGAATTAATTTTAAATTAATTAATGAAAATCATATTTTTTTAATTTTCTAATTTAGACATAATTTTATAATTTGGAATATAAAATATATCTTAGGTTTAATTTTTGGTTTTTCTCTGAAAAACATTAATTTTTTATGAATATTGAAACCACTTAGTAGTAGTTAAAAAAATGACTTTTTCATTTAAATGAAATTTTACCACTTCTGTGAATTTAATTTCAAAAATATAGCATTCATGGTTGTCATTAATATGTAAAATGAGCTTCAATTGGTTGAAAATAATTTTTTGATGAATAGTAACTTTTGACATTTATTAACCGCAATTAAAGGTAATTTGAGTAATTTAAGGTAAAAATAATATTATAATAATATAAAATTACCGTGAAACAT
Organism: Viscum album; assembly: GCA_963277665.1. Classification (NCBI taxonomy): domain Eukaryota; kingdom Viridiplantae; phylum Streptophyta; class Magnoliopsida; order Santalales; family Viscaceae; genus Viscum; species Viscum album. Next base: position 602,348,525 of record OY728161.1, on the reverse strand, counting down.
TTACTAAACTTTTTTATGAGTCATGGTCGACCTAGAAAAACCATGGGTCAATTTTGGGGCCCCATAGAGAAACAGGTGTAAGATAATGACATTAGAAACATTTAATTTAAAGAAAAAATAAAATTGTAATAAACTTGTGTTATTTTACTAATTTTTTTTAATGTGGGGTTATATAATTGATATATTAGGCTATAAATATTAATTCGAAATATAAAAATATTTCTTACATCAAGGTAATTTTTTTTATAATTTTTAGACATTAAATAGGTTAAATTATTTATGACACAATGATGATGCAGTGTTTACGTCATTAATAGAAGATTTGAATAAATAAGAAGATAAAAATTAAAATAATATCCATAACATTCCCAATTATTATTTGATGATTTTATCTAGAACATGGACCACAATATATTATAATTTAATTAAATTTTTTAAATTTAGAAACAGAAAATCATTATATAATAATGTGATATTTTAAAACATTCCAAAAGATCCCCTCCTCTACCTTATAAAAATCTCCCAATTATAACCCATTCCAAAAACCTCTCAAGCCCCTTTTATAGTGAAAACCCTATAGAAATAATATCTATAGAAACCTATCCTCCTCCTAGAAGCCTTCCCATAGGCGGAAAGCACTTCATTAAATACCTTTGGTTCAAACCAAAGGGAGTTACTTGATTTAAATGTAACGTTTTCTCTTTGGTTCTTTGGTTTTATTTTACCTCTCCAACCCAATAAACTCTTCTCATTCCTTTATTTTATAAAAAAACAGTATCCTCAATATACTAGAATGTTTTTATAAGAAGTATTCTAGCTACACATATACACACGACCATCTAATGTGTAATAACATAGTATTTCCGTGGAAGGCGAACTACAACATCACGAAACGATGATTGTTTAATTATCTCTTACCTCCTCTAATGGTGGCCATTATGATTGAACTATATTTATATATGATATATATTATTCTAATGTTTTCATTATGATTCTGTATTTTTTATTTTTATATCATACCTTTCTAGTTTCCATAATGGGTAAACGCCATAATTTAATTTGAGGAAGTGTTGACTACTGCCCCCTCAAAGTGATATGACTCGTTTATGCCTTATGTGGGATGTATCAAAATAAGAGTTAATTAAATTATATATATTATTATACTGGATTTATAATATACTTATGTATCATTAAATTTTCATTCCATTAAAATATGAAATAGAAATGAAAGTAGCATTCATTCGTACTTACTGCTTACCATCTCCATGAACGGTGCATTTCATTTATTATATAAAATGGTTATTCACTGTTATAAATACCGATACATACTAGATATATATGATATATATATGATATATACATCATTAATATCATTATAGAGATAATGGAAATTTTACCAGATGAACAACTTGTACTTTAATGAAGTTCATTTTTGACTCAAGCACCAAATATTTACAAAAAGATTATTATTAACATAAATGATTATATAATTATTATAAAATAGAAATAAGTGATAATAGAAGAATAATAAAATTGAAATAAGTTCTTATGAAAGTATACATTAACTCTAATTCATTATTCAGAATATTAAAGAACGAATGGGTCAAGTCGGACACGAGGTAAGGGAACTTCTTAACCCATTTCCCATTATTTGGGTTAAACTTCTACATTTTGATTATTTCGTGCTATGATTTAGCGAGTTATATATTTTAATATATTATCTTCTATTTATACTTTATTTATGTGTACTTATTGTGAATAAACATAATTGATCAATTTTATTTAAAAAATTATCACTGTAAGGGACTTCGTCTCAATATCATATCATTGAGGCATACTTTGATTTATAAACGTCTATTTTTATACGGTGTAAAAACCATTTTGACAGATAATTATGTTCAAATGGATTCTTTTATTTACAAGGTGTTTTACTAAATGACAAAAAAATAATGTTTTAATGTAATAGGTCAAAACAACCTTTTCCACTACTGTGAGTATTTTTTGATCTCTGGATTCCTTAACAAGACGTAATGTTTTTTTAAAGAAACTAAATACCATATATTATTTAATGTATTTTTCTATTGAAAATGGTTTTAATAATGGGTTTTTATGTTAATATATTGAAGTGATATATTGTTAATGAAATATGGAAATGTTTTCTTTCCATTATATTTGTATATTTTATAATGGTACATGGACATTTGACGAGTGGTTATGTGATAAACCAAATGATGGGTGGTGCTGTGAAAAACTAGGATTGGTGTTAACTTTATAACATCCAATGCATTAGGTATGGAAGTCAGCTATATGGCTATTCCATTTAGTGATATGTGTGGAAGTTGACCGTATGTTTATTCCATTTAAGTATTTTTATTTCCCAAGTTACCATTATACATTATGTGTTCATTATATGAGTTTTATGGTAATATTTGGGTTATAAAATGGTAATCAATGATTTTTTATTTAGTGAAAAGTATTTACTACTTCGTAAAGGTGAAAAGTATAAATTATGATATAATATTCATGGTTTAATTTTTATTTTGAATAAATTGTTATTTTCATTATTTTGTATCCCTTACTGAGCATTTTATGCTCATCCCATGTTTATGAAATTTTTTTCACATGAATTAAAGAATAGGGTCATGGATGGGATCAATGAAAACTCATATAATCTAAAAAAAAGGAACTAGACATGACTTTTTTTTCCAAGACTTTTTATTTAATGAAAAAATAGTGACTGAGTATAATTATCTACTTTGTAATCTTTTGAGATGAAATAGTTATGTCCTAATTCAATAAAACTATAAATCTGAAAAGATTTCCAATGTAAATTATTCATTTAATTCAATATTATGTAATTTTTTACTATCGGGTCCTTATTGATGGTATCATAGGTCAGGTTAGATGACATTCGGAGATAGAATATTGTTAAATTCAAGTCCATAAATTAATTTATATTATGATTTAAATGATAAAGAATTTAAAGATTACCATGTTGCGTCACCAAATATATTTCTATGTTTAGAATGGTTTTCCATATAGGAAACATGACATATATGTTGGGAACACATTAGGAGGAAGACAACCATACAAATAAAAAACATGAGATGGTTAGAATCAGAACCGAATGGTTTGTTGTACTGATGGAAAAAATGACTTATACTATAAATGGTGGTGGTATCCATGCCCGAGGTCCGCCTAATCAACTGTAGAGGAATATTTCTATAGTGGATAATTTCACGAGGAAGAATCCCTCATCATTCAGAGGATCATCATGCCTTCTGATAGCTGAAGGGTGGAATAATTAATTGGTAATTTTTTTCGATGTTATAGAGTTTTCCTAACTTCAAATGTTTAGTATTGCTATTTTCGGTTTTGAAGGTGAAGCTGATCAGTGGTGGACGATGGTGAAAAATATCAGGGATAATGAGAATATTTATTCTATAGATTGGGATTATTCAAAGGTATGTTTCTTGAATTTTTTTTTAATAAGGTGCATCGTCATAGGATGAAAAAACAATTTCTAGGATTGAGGAGGGAGGATGACTTAGTGGCTTCTTATGAAGAGATGTTCACTCGAATGGCAAGGTATCCACCAAATTTCATCTGAGATCTTGATAGAAAGATAAATCGATTTTACTCATGACTGATGCCACGATATCAAACAACATTAGCCTCTCTTGAGTTCAAAAGTTATAAAATATTTGTTTGATGTGCGGAGAAGGTGGAAATGGAGTTTTCCAATGATCATGTGTTCATTGAAAAACAACAGAATAAGAGGTCATTTTTGAAGGAAATGGGAAATAATTCGTCAATGATGCTTGGAGGTAAGAAAACTAAATTTTCATCTTGTGAGAGGTGTGGTAAAAAGAATCCGGAAGAATGTTTATAAATGTTTAGAAAGTGCTTCAGGTGTGGTAAGTCTAGTCATATTTACCATAACTATAAGGAATATTACCAAGAAGGCAATGAAAGGTCAGCAATAAGATGTTTTAAGTGTAATTAAATGGGCCATTATACAAATTAGTTCCCATTGAAGAACTCAAATGAGGTAAAGACGTCAAACTAAAAGAATAATGGGGTGGGAAAATCCTTTGAATCTACAGTAATAGATGTTGGGTCATCGAATGATGTATTATAGGGTACAATTTTTGTTTGTTTAGATTATTCCATTGTTTTGTTTCATTCAGGGTCTACTCATTCTTTCATTTTTGATCAGTTTTCAAGTAAATTGGGAATTCCATCTCAAGATCTGAATCATGAACTTATGGTAAAAACATCATGAGTAAATGTTGAAACAAAAATAAATTATAAAAAACTTTATTCCTAGAAATGTTAATAGCATGTGTATTGTCACATTTTATAGGGAAAAGTCAAACATGATATCCATAGTCTAGTAGAGCGTGATTCAAGTAAAAAATTGTCCATAGAAACTTCCTAAAACTCTGTAATATTCTTCATTAGTACACAATAGAAAATATTTTTTCATTTTACTACACCATGATATAGAAACATTCCTAAAATGTGACATGTACTACAAGATAAATTACTATGTAACATTCATCCACCAAATTCACCATCATAATATCTTATTGAATAAAATGGTTGTCTTCTTGGTTAAAAAAAATCATAATTTGGGTTTATACATTTGGTATTATAAATATTTTAATAGTAACTATGTATGAATATTTTATTTTTTCTAGAAAATGAGTGCACATATACAGTAAATATAATATCATGATAACATGTAGTAATTTTTAGAATACCTACAATCATAACTCTATAACTACATTTATCAACTCGCTTCCACCTTCAACAAGAGAAATTTTACTGGTGGGAATCATAAAAGTAAAACTAAACATACTATTATCCTTGTTAAAACATTATAAAATATCTTTTTAAAATTTAAATGGATTTAAAAGAAATCCTAGTTTTTTTGAATAATTTTAAATTGATGAAATAATTTTATTTAACCCATTAAATTACTTTCAAAATCATTTTTCAATAATTTGGAAAAATAAGTATAAAGGGAAGTTTTTTATATTTGAATATAATATCATTTACATAGATATCATCGAATAATAAATATTTTAAAATTAATTTTATTGGAAGGGTAGGATAAACTATTCCTTTTCAAAATCCATTTGAAATATGAAAATTTAATAGACTATCATGTGAAGCTATAGGATATAATATTATACAATATAATAATTTATTTAAATTAATAACGTGATTTAGAAAATGATAATTTTGAAACCATGGGGAATATTAATCAAATACAAACTCAAAATTAAATCCATTTATTAATGTACTCTTGACATCAATTTTATAAATCATGAAAAATAGATGTGTTTCATAGGCAAGAATTATTCTTGTGGGTTCAGGTTTGGAAACAGGAGCAATCGTTTCCCCATTGTCTATTCCTTTTTCATGACTATAACCATGTAAAAAATCCTATCTTTATTTCTAAACATTATTTCCAACTCATCAACTTTATTAATAAACACTCATTTAGTTTGAATAGTCAAGATTTAGTTGGTTCTATGTACATGTTCCTGAACATTGTTTTCGTCAATATATTTTAATTCTTCTTACACAGTTATTACCTAGAATTTATCATTAATAACTTCATTGAGGTTTCTAGGTTCATGATGAGATAATAATGCTTAATGTTTAACTATATTTATTAGATAAATTCATGTTTGGGTAAATCTATGTAGATCACCTGAAAATGTATCTAAAGATTGTACATAAGGTTTGAATTATCTCTAGAAATAGTGATATTATTTAGTTCTCGAATTTCATGTTTGGGTTCTGGTAGATATTTTTATGCTTTAGAAAATAAATATTTTTATTATTATTTTAAAGATGATTTTCTAGTTTTATAATTTAAATTCATAGAAGGAAAGTCATCATCAAGGTTTTGTATAGATCTTTTAGTCTCGTGTGGATCGTTTTCATCAAATTTGACATGAAATTATTCTTCAACAATTTTGGTCTTATTATGGAAAACAGCATAATTTTTTATAGATATTTAATATCCAAAGAAAATTCCTTCATCACATTTAGAGTAAATCATGTCAATATTATCATTATTATTAAGAATAAATACTTTTCAATAGAAAAATATAAATTATTTAACCATATGATACATATTCATCCACATATAATAATGGTTCCACTTATGAATAGTTCTAATAAAAATGATAATGACGATATTGAAGGTTGTACTTATGTCATTTACCCAAAGAATATAAAAATAGGTAATATTAATTTCAAATGGTTCGAGATATCTATTGTAAGGCTCTATTTATCTATTCAAAAACTTCATTGTTTTGGGGGGGTCTATAGATCATTTAATTTATGATTACAGTCATTTTTTGACTAAAAAAGTTTCAAAATAATTATTTTCAAAAACACAACTATGATAACTCCTTAATGTCTCAATCCACAGTCACTATGATTTTCTATAGACATAACATACTTGGTGAAATAGGTGAATGAATCAATTTTTGGGACAGATAATATACCCATGTATACCAAGATAAATCATCTATAAGAACATAAACATAGTGCATCCCATTATGACTTTAAACATTATACAGTCCAAAAAATCCATCTGAACCAACATAAGGGGTTGAGAAGTTTTCACTTAATTCCTTAATTTAAATGATGTTTATGATATTTTCATTTTTGAACGGGGTTATATAACTTATCATTTGTGAACTAATGATTAGGTTTCTACTTAACTAACTATTTCCTACAGAACTTCCTAACTGAGTGAATATATCGATGGTCAATCCTCTTATTCCAATGGCAAGATTCTTTGTGAAAGGCACTTAATAAATAAACATTTTATGAAAAAAATGAATTTAAATAGACCACATAAACATTTTAATTTCGTAATTTAGTAGAAATTAAATCAATTTTCGAAGCGCATTGCCAGAATAATTATAATAAATAACATAAAAACCATCATAACATTATTGAGAAATACTAAGTATGTTATTTATTAAACCATTTTTATATAAAAAATTATAAATTAAAAATAATTTGTTTTTACAATATTTTTATAGTTTGTTGATATTTCCATTAGAATTGTAACAAAACATGAGATGATAACTATCAACCATGATAAGGCTCTTGAATAATGAATAATCTATTGACATATGCCTTGAAAAATCATTGTCTATGTACCATAGACACCTAATAGGGGTCTTTAATAATTTTCCCTACAATATATGTTTTAAACAAGTAATGATTATTGTACCCAAATCAATATGGTTTCAGAAAGTTAGAAATTAGAGCATTGGGAACCCAATATTTTTTCATGGGTTACCTATAAATAGATTGTAGACACATTGAGATGAAAACCTTGTTATTTCATTTTGAGAATTGAGTAGTAATAGAACATTCATGACTGAATTTTAGAAAAAAGAATTTTTTTTGTTATTTTATTTAGACAACGATGATTTCAAATTACACTAACATACATTTGTGGAACATGAATTACGAAGATATTTTTTAATTTCACTTGACAATTTTTTAATTTATCATCATTTTTCATAATTTTCAAATTTTGTTGTTTATGTTCAGTGATTTCATTGTAATGATTAACATTTTTCTCATTTTCTATAGATAGTTCATAAATATTATTTATACATAAAGCATGATGTCTTTTATGACTTTTAAACTTATCATTAACTCATTAAACGTATCATATATCATGTTATTGTATTTGAGAATTTCTTCACATGAAATATTATCATCACCATGTTTCTTATATTCAGAATTATCAGAATCATGCATAGGAAAAATACTAGAAATAGTAGATAAAGCATATACATCACTCTATTTAGTATTGAAACACATATTTGACTATCTAGAATATCTTCAGGTGAAGAATCTGATTCTCAGGAGCTATCATTAAAAGTACTCTAGGTTTTCTTCATTTAGTTTTTCTATCTCTTCTCCTTGTCCTCATATTTAATTTTGTACTTATGCTCTGGACATTCAAATTATATCCAACCTTAACTTTTATATTAATAGCACATAAATTCTTTTGGATCCTTATCCTTCTCCCATTCTTTCTTCTAATATCAAATAATTTCATGCATTCCCTTGTGGATTGTTTTTTATATAGAAATTGTAATTCCTATAAAACATCATAAATTATATAGCTAGGTAATCCATCTATGTTTCATATTCATAATGTGATTAACTATCACCTAAATCTAAAAATAGAACATTCCACTTTTAATTTCCATTTTTGGTCTTGGGGAAGTAGACATGAATGTGACTGAGACTATTTTAGGATCCTTATATTCTATTGGTTTTCACATAATTATTCATTGTACACCACAAGTATTCTAATAAAATCTTTCATCTATAGCTTACATATGTCACATGATTTTATGATTGGAACTCATATGCATCTCTATATTTTTTGTAGGCATATTAGTAGTCTCATAATCCGATCCTTATCAGATACTAGTTTTCCAAGTGATCTTATTGTGTTGAAAAATTCATTAATCCCAAGATACATGTCAAAAATGGTTTCACAATCCTTCGTCATTATTTTATAATACTAACATGTATGTGTATTGAGAATAATCTATTTATCATTATAATTTCTACCGGGGGAATGAGATAATGTGTACCAAATATCAAAATCACTTTTACATGATGAAATTATGTTAGTTTCCCTATATCATAAATCACGATAAGGGGAATTAATAATAATAATAATAATAATAATATTATTATAGGTGGATTTGAAGATTCATCCCATGTTACTCTAGAATTAGTAGGAAACTCATTTTCCTTATCTAAAGAAGACGAACATTCAAAACTCATACATTCTGTATTCATTTTGTTTGAATATTAAAATGATTATAATATGTATCATTGAATAATGGAGGTTTATTGGCACCACAACAATCATATTTATTATTCATTTTAATCAACTAAATTTTTAAATAATTGAAATTGTGATCTTTAATTCATATCTAAAAGAATTGTTGAAAAGAATTTCAAAACCTTGATACCAAAGGAATAAATCATGTGATACCAAATGATGGTAGGAGTAGTTATTAGAAGTGGTTGGGGGGGGGGGGGTTAATTTATTACACAATAAAATATCTTTATAAAATATTTTATTTTCAAATCTCTTAAATATTTAAATAAAAATATTTTTATCAAAATAAGTTCAATTATATAGATAATAATATTATTAATGATTTCAATAAAAATTAATAAAGTCTTTGATAAATAATATATAATATTATTGGATCCTTTGAAATCAACTTACTTGGATTAAATACTATATAAACACAAATTAAGATAAACAATCAATGTATAAATATTGTTTATAGCAAAATAATCACTTCTAAAGAGGAAATAAAGTAAAAAATTTTTAAATAAAAAATAGAAAATATTTCATACAAGTTGTTCAGTCTATAGTCGACACATATTACTCTAGACATGGTGATCACCTACCACCATGTAGTTTAAATTATATATACATGCTGATCCACAACACAGATCATGTTTTTACAAATGTTTACAAGTGCCCTGGTCACACATGAACTCTAAAAAAATTATATGAGGGTGTATAAAATAGAAAATCCACACAAGGGCCTCTAAAACTGTATGACATGGGAAGAAATATGGAATGTTTTTGTGTAGATATCATGCATATTCTAGATTAGAACACGAGACAATGTGTGTGTGTGATAAAACAGATAATGGAGAAACACTGATCAAAATGTAATAAATACGAATTGAACCTATCAATTTTTAAGATAAGAGTTTTTAAATGAAAGACCTATTGAAATATATCTTATGACTCTGGATTTTATTTTGAAGTGAACCCTATGTCGGGATTTCTTGAAAAACATCACGAAAACAGAGAATCACAAACTCATGATCTTGACTTTGGAATGACGAAAATGGGAATGTGTTGTTCAAATTCCCCATTTGGGCTCTACTTTCATTCAATTAGGGTATGATTTATTTTTTTTAGTATAAACATACTCTTTTATTTCTATCCATCCATTTCAGTCACTATTGAAAAATTCTATATGATGGATTTTGATGAACATTTTTTTAGTAGTAGAAATGATAATATCCCAATCATTTTCAATCTTGTTCTGCACATTCGGAGACACTCATCAATTATTTATGTCACACATTTATGATATATCCATTAAAAATAAAATGGAATTAGCATTATTAATATAGAATTTACAATAATTTAATTCATTAGAATATCATAACATAATTGTGGTTGTTTCTTTGATTGGCAGTGATTTATGGTCTAACAGTGTCTCACTGTGGAAGTATGTTTGTCTGGCAGCCTGGTATTGTGGTGTATTAGATATACCCAAATATCCACTATGAGTGTGGCATCTCAACTAGTTGTGTTTGGTATAACAATATGCTCTCTACTGTTGTCTTAGTCAAAGGAAAAAGTATGTTTTTCTGGGATGATGTTGATGATATCTATTCTGGAGGTACTGCATAACTATCCAAATTCATGTTATGGTGGGATGAGATACTCGGTGTGTCTCAAATGCAAGAGTCTTAGATATTCAATTTTTATGTCCAATAGTACTTTAATATTGTAGTGTGACATCATTCTGGTATCTCATAATTGATGATATTTGTATGCTTTGGAGGAGTCATAGACAACAAAATCTCGATTTGGTGGTTTCTATCTCAATAGTGTGTCATAGAAGGTACCTCAACATTGTCTAATAATTTGACAATTTTATCACCGGTCACAGAATATGATTTTCATATGGAAAACCGTAAACTCATTAAGGTCATTGGAATCTTGAATTTGTGATAATTAAAACTATGAGGTAAAAAACATTATTTTAATTATTTTATTACAAAAGTGTCATTAATAATAATTAAATATTAATAAATATTTATAAATATCAATGAAATAAAAGTAATTTTAAATAAAAAATAAATAAACATTAATAATAATTCATCAAGGAAATTAAATATTAATTAAATAAAAAAAATAATAATTAAATATTAAACACATATCAATCAATTATTAATGAATATTTATAAATATTAATGAATCATTATAATACTAGTAATTATTTATAAATATAAAAAAATATTACTAAATATTTCTAATTCATAATAAATATTAATACATATTAATACATAAGGGTAAATATTTATAAATATTAATAAATATTAATAAATAATAATATTTATAAAAAAATATAATTAAACATTATAATATATTAAATAAAAATTAATAAAAAATAATTAATTATTAATTATATTTTTCTTACAAATTTACATGTTTTAAATAATTATAAATTGTTATATATATTTATAAACAAATATTCGTATATATTCTCTAATTTTCCTAAATTCTAATAATAATTAAATAAATATAATGAAATATGAACAACTATATATGTAAAAATATTAATTAATATTACTAAAAATTATTTAAATATTACTAAATATTAACTAAATATTATTATAAAATTGTAAATATTAATAAATATGCATTAATATTTATCAAATGTTCATCAATATTACTTAATACTTATGTAAATGAATATTCTACAGAACAAGATTTTGTTGATTATTAGATGATTTTTACATCAGGTTGTTTATGCATTTTTATTGGACTATTATTAGCACTGAATATACTTTTATCACATCTAGATGTAGATAAATGAAACTTATGACCATTAGAACATCAATAAAGGAAATATTTCTTGACTATGTAACTGTTTTAGATGTAATTATATTTATTCCCCCTACACCTAGCAAGACTGCTAAGATTGGGGATGGGGTTTTTGGGATTGTTGTGGAATATGTCACTGACTAGTGGTTTATTTGTATATGAAATATTGTCATGTGTACAGTTTTAATGGTTGTACCAAATTATTATAAATGTGTGTAGTAGATAATTTGGGATTGGGAAATACTCATCTTAGTTGTTTATGGTTATTAAATAGAAAAAATTGTTGTTTTGACTAGCTAACTCACCCTTAAATCTTCTTATATGACCTCTTTATCCATTAACATGGCAGTTCATTCAAGTTGATTTTCATCAATAATAGTATAGTTGAGGGGCTCAATGGTCCATTGATCTTAGAAAATGTTTTTTGTGGGTGTCAAGATAAAAATGGTGGACATGATGAGGAAGGAATTCAAGTATTCTTCCATCACTCATCACTCTATTTTAAGGGTTCCACATCCTCTCTAACATCAAACCAATCTATATTTCCGGTTTTGATTATTTTTCATTAAAATTTACCTATTTAGGAGAGGAAATTTTATTAATGGATTGATTTCTCTCAATATTAACAGTGGATATTATCCCAACATTAATTTAGAGTTATTCTCAATATTTCTTAATAGAATATAGTATTTTTTTAACTATATTAATTGTTTATATATATGGTGTGTGTATATATATAGATATAGTACCATGTTTTGGAAGGAGGGTCGTCAAAGATGTAGCCGCTAAGAGAACAAGATTGGGATTTCCACGTTTGTTTTAACTGGCATGATACGATGATGATGAGTATGAATTAAATACGGTGATTACGTCAATGATAGTGTGCCAATGGAGATATTTAAACTACCACAAAAATGAATTTTCATAGAGCCACCATTTAACAGTGCTAAAAAATCATTGATAATGTGTGTACTTTTATCAGTGCTACAAAAGCATTAATAAATAGTAATTTTAACAGTGCGATCAACGCTCTGTTAAATGTACATAGTTATCATCATGTTTTTTATCGTTGATAAAGGTGAACACTTTATCAGTGCATTTTTTAGTGTAGTTAGTGTGGACCCCTTCATAATATTTATTTTAGTAGGGATGATAAAGGGTTTCTTTATCTACGCTTTTTAACTAGCGAAGATAAAGGGTTATTTTCAAATAAAAATATATAAATTATTAAATAAATATTTCAATGTATAAATATATTAATATTGATATAAATATAATATATATTTCCAAAATATGTTATTGATATTTATATAAAGTCATATACATTTAATGCATAAATTATTTAGTAAAAATGTCTTCTAATATATTTTATGAAATATTATTAATTAATAATTTTTTAATTATCATCTATTAATAATAATTTGATAACTATTTAATGACACTAAAAATCAAAAAAATTATAAAATTTCTACACTATTTTTAAATCATAACTCAATCCTCAAATTGTTATAACTTTTGATCAGAGTGTATGCTTGAGCTCTACCACATATCAAATCGATTCCTATGAAATGATCTATGAATTGGTAACAAAAAATTCTTCCATAGGATTTCATGAGTCCAATAAAGGACCAGAATACATCATAAACAGTTTATTTAAGCTGGATACTGATTTTTTCTAAATTTTGAAGGAATTTTAGGCTCCTAGAACAGGGAATTTTTTACCGTTTTACATTGGATTGATTTTATTCACAGTAAATACGATTATATTCAAATTATGGATTTGAAATGATAAATTTTTTTAGAATATTTGGTTATTTATAATAAAATATATAACAATATATACATATTTTGTATGTATTCAAAAATAAAATATTAATTTTATAAATAAATAATTTAACATATTTACATATAAAATTTATATTTTCAATATTTAATCATTCCCTATATAAAACAAATATCCATTTTATTTAAATTAAAATTATATGAATAATTTTATACCAATATAATGTTGTTGTCTATATATATTAGTGTGTGTCTATATTACAAAACTGATATATATTATAGATATTTTTAAATATATGAATATAGATATGAATATATATTATATGTAAATATTTATACATGTATATATATATATAATTATACCTATAGATACACATATAATATATATATATATAGGTGTATGTATGTTGTATATATGTATTTATTTGTCTATTTATTTATAATCCAAAAAACACATATTTTATCAATTTATTTATAACTAATCATGTAAATATATATTAATATACGAATAAATATACGAATAAAAAATATAATTATATATATATATATATATATGTAGATAAAAATATATATTAGCATAATATATATATATATATATATATATATTAATATAGTAATAAGTACATATATATTTATAAAAAAATTATATATTATAATAAATAAATACTAATATATAAATATTTAACAAAATATATTTATATAAGTAAATAAATATGTCATTAAACAGAGAACACAACAAGATGGATGAGGGGTTAAGGTGCAGGCGCACAAGGGAGAGGTCTTAGATCGAATCCAAGAATATGAAGTGGTGTGTTGGTCAGTGTAGGGGAGATAACATTGTAAATTGGTGGGGGTGTACCGAGAACTGTTAAAGGATGGTGGTGGGTTTCACAGTTGGGGGATTCCTATAAATATTAAAATGGAATAAATTGATATTAAAAGGGCACCTCTGATTTAAAAATAAAATATTTTGTTATTATTATTTGGACTTTTATCAAAACTTATTTATCACAAATAAAATGGGCCATTATCAATCATTTTTTATGAACGGATAAAATATATTCCTCCCCTTTAACAGAACATCGATTATCAGTATTTTTAGCATGAATAATGTTTTTTTATAATTGATGAAACTGTGTATTTTATTTCTCGGAAAACCTTGATGATGGAAATAAATTTATTCAATTCCATGTATTGAATTTACTATTGGTTAAGGATTTCAAGAGGTGTGTCCCAGTTGTGGTGATTAGTGGTATATTCATGTGTGTGGGTGTTGTGTCAAAAATATTATTTGAAGAATTTTTTTATGTGTTTTGTGAAATTACTTCTAATAAGATGTCGGGCTCCGCCCCAACTGAAAAAAGAAGAACATAAATTTCTGACTTGAATTTATATAAAATCTATGTCATCATGTGCATTCAAACAAAAATCCACAACCACCTCCTCCACCCGATAATGAGAATGGTGAACCTCCTCATTAAAATGGGAAAAAATACGGATTTAGTATGGATTATCGTGAAAAACAACCCAAACATATTCCAAGACACCCTATTAGAACCCATTTTCTCTTCACCCACTAAAATTTTTATCCTCATGCATTTTATTTTTGGTGTCGATCAGATAAAAATGGCCAACCTTCACACAACCACATTTCAATAGTAACAAAAGTGACTAAAATATTAACATCACTAATGTGGGAGACATAATAACGGATATCCAAATACTTAATCATTCTACTTATATATCTATAGTAATTCATATGACTGAAATGGAATAAATATAGAAGGAAAACTAGCTTGTAGTAGATAATAATTGAATGTTGAATCAGGAGTTCCACATGATGATGCATTATGTGAATCCTATTGAATGGTGGTGAGAATGATGCACACATTCACTAAAAATGTATATGTGAATGCATTGATAGGGTCATTGAAATATGAAATTGTTGTAGTAGTTGAAAAACATGATGATTACATTCACCACAACATCATTTATTTGACATTATTTCCACCCCATTGTTTTTCTCTAACCAACATTGAAGCACCTCTATAGGTGAATGTGAATTATGGGGAATGATCCCATGGTCCCGACATGTGGTGATTTTATGAAACCCAAAACCATAAATGGAAAAGATGAAAATTTTAACAATGATTCCATTTCCTATGTTTCTGTTGTATAAGGAAGGAAATGAACTATTGGTTTAAAAAATCACAATCACCATTTTTTCATTTTTTGTTTCTGGTACTCACCTCATTTTGGGACCTCAGGACCATTCCCTGTTTTTCAAATACTTCCATTGATGTTTTTTAATGCTGGTTTAAGAAAAACACTGTATAGAATCTCTGGTAAATAATGAATACGACATTTTTCATATTTATTAATATTTGTGAATTAAATATTAATTTTACTTTAAAAGGGTTTATATGTTTGATGGTGTACCCGATACACAATAATGTGTTTCGTTGAAATATTACGTTGCATACTAATAATATAATAATATTATTTTAAATGGTATTTAAATCATAGTCCTTATATTGGTGGGAATGAACAGAACTAACTATGATTTTGTTATATATGTTAATTAATTTGTTTAACATTTACCTAATTAAATTTAGTGGCATAAAATGTGAATGAATCTAATTTTAAGCATAAATACTTTAATATTCATTAAAAGGTTGATTTACTTCCTTTTGATAGAAAAAAATCATTAAATATAGTTTTTATAACTATAAAATGTTCTATATGAAAAAATAAAATTATTATTTAGAATCAGGTCATCAGAATTTACTTTGGATTTAATTTTGTTATTTTTTAGATAAAATTAATTTTTCAATTAATAGGGAAAAATACTGTATTTTAATTCAAATCTGACTTTTAATATAATTTATTTATATTTATAGATCATATTGTTAATTGGTTTTAAAGTGTAATTAGAATATATTTTTACCATTTAAAACAATTTATTTAATTGGAAATATTTTAATTTTTAAATGTGACATAAATAATTGTTAATCATTTGATAGAAATTGATTCTTAAAAACATGCTATTTGATTTGAAAACGGGAATTAATTTTTAATTATTTAATGAAACTTCTAGGTTTTTAATTATATAAAATAGAAATAATTTTTGAATTTTTAATAGCAAATATAGATGAGGCTTAATATTTGGTTTTTTCTGAAGAACATCAATTTTTAGTGAATATTGAAACCACTTTGCAGTAGTTAAAAAATTTATTTTTTGTTTAAATGAAATTTTACCACTTTTTTGAATTTAATTTCATAAATATGACATTCATGGTTCTCATTAGTATGTAAAATTTGGTTCAGTTGGATGAAAATAAGTTTTTCTGTATAGTAACATTTGACTTTTATTAACTTCGATAAAAGGTATTTAGGTTAATTTAAGTTAAAAATTATTTTATAATAATATAAAATTACCTTGAAACTTTTACTAACCTTATTTTATGATTCATTGTCCATATAGATAATCCATGGGTCAATTTTGTGTCCACATGGAGCCAAATGGGTATGATAATTACATTAAAAAAAATTTAAAGAAAAAAAATGTCATAAACATGTATTGTTTTACAAAAACAATTTTAATGTGGGGTTATATAATTGATATAAAAAAATATAAATATTAATTATAAATATAAAAATATTAAATACATCATGTTTATTTTTTTATTATATGTAGACATTAAATAAAAAAAATTATTTATGATACAATGATGATGCAGTGTTTACGTCATTAATGTATGATTTAATTAAATAAGATGATTAAAATTAAAAAAATATCCAAAACATTCCCAATTTTTATTGGATGATTTTATTTAGAACATGGGCCACATTCTTTGGAAATTTAATTATCTTTGTACCTTTAGATATATAAAATCCTTATAGAATAAAGTATTATTTTCAAATGTTCTAAAGGAGTCCCTCCTCTCCCATATAAAAAACCATAACTTCTAACCCATTCCACACACCTCTCCAGTCCCTTGGGTAGTTAAAACCCTACATAAATAATATATCTAGAACCCTCTCCTCCTCCTATAAGCCAATCCTTATATATAAAGCACTTCATTTAATACCTTAGGTTAAAACCAAAGGGAGTTATTCGATTAAAAGGTAACATCTTCTCTTAAGTTATTTTGTATTATTTTACCTCTCCAAACCCCTAACCACATTTTATTCATTTATTTTATAAAGAAATATACAAGGAAGTTTTTATGGGCTGTATTCAAGATAAAAATATACACACCACCATCAAATGGCTAAATAACATACTATATCTATGGAAGACGAACTAGAACCTCAGAAAAAGATAATTGTTCAGTTATCTCCTACAGCCTCTAATGGTGACTATTATTATGGAACTGTATTTATATATGATATATATATATATTATATTTATGTTTTCCTTGTACTTATGTAATTTTTTTATATCATACCTTTATGGTTTCCATAATGGGTAAACGTCATAATTTCATTTGAGGAAGTGCGGACTACAGACCGCTCCAAGTGATATGACTCGTTCATGCCATATGTGGAATGTATAAAGGTAAGAGTTAATGAAATTATATATGGTATTATACTGTAATTATAATATTCTTATGTATCATTTATTTTTTATTCCATTAAAATATGAAATAGAAATGATAGTAGCGTTTATCCGTACGTACGGCTTACCGTCTCCATGAAAAATACATTTTATTTCTTATCTCCAAATGTTATTTATTGTTATAAATACATATATATACTGGATATTTATGATATATATATGATACATACATCATGAATATCATTATAGATGTAATTTACCTTTTACCAGATGAACATCTTTCACTTTTAAGAAGTTCATTTTTGACTCAAGCACCAAATATTGACAAAAAGACTGTTATTAACTTAAATGTTTATATAATGATTATAAAATCATAACAAGTGATAATAGAAGAATAATAAACTTAAAAATGTTTCTTAAGAAAGTATAAATTAACATTAATTTATTATTCATGAGATTAATGAACAAACAGGTCAAGTCGGACACGAGAAAAGTGAACTTCTTAACCTATTTACCATTATTTGGGTTAAACTTATACATTTTGATTATGCCTTTCTATTATTGTGTGAGATAATATCATATCTTATATTTATAATTTATTTCTATGTACTTATTTTTAATACACATAATCGATAAATTTTATTTAAAAAATGATCATTACAAGGGACTACGTCTCAATCACCTTTCATTGAGGCATACTTTGATTTATACACGACATTATCTGATAAGGTGTATAAACCAATTTTAAATTTAATTTTCTTTAAATGGAATTGTTTCTATATAATTCATTTTACTAAATGACTAAAAAAATAATGTTTTAACATAATGGGTGACAACAAATTTTTCCGCTGCGGCGTGTATTAATTGATCTCTGGATTCCATAAAAATCCATAATGTTTTTTTAAAAGAAACTAAATAAAATATACACTTTTACGTATTCTGATATTGAAAATGGGTTTGATAATGTATTTTTTTTATGTCAATATATTTATGTGATATATTGTGATTGAAATATGTAAATGTTTTCTTTCCTTTATATTTTCTGTATGTTTTATAATCGTACTTGGACATTTGACAGTTGGTTACGTGATAAACCAAATATTGGGTGGTGTTGTGATAAACAAGGATGAGTGGTTTTGTTATAACCTCCAATGCTTTGGGTATGGAATTAGGCTGTATGGCTATTCCATTTAGTGATATGTGTGGAAATTGACCGTATGGTTATTCATTTTATTTCTGATTATTTCTTAAGTTACCTTTATATGTTATGTGTTCATTATATATGTTTTATGGTAAAATTTTGGTTACAAAAGGTTATGAAATGATATTTTATTCAGTGAAGAGTTTTTACTACATCTTAATGGTCAAAAGTATTACTTATGATAATGTATTCATGGTTTACTTTTTGTTTTGAAATAATAGTAGTTTCATTCATTGTGAAGCCCTTTCTGAGCATTTTATGCCCATACCATGTTTTTGAAATGTTTTTCACTTGACATAAAGAATAGGGTAAAGGATGTGATCAAGGAAAAGTCATTCAGTCTAAAATAAGGAACATAACATGACACTTTTTTTGCAAAAAGTTTTTATTTATTGAAAAAATAGATGTTGTGTAGAAGTCTCTACTTTGTAATCATTTGATATGAAATAGTTATTTCCTAATTCTATAAAACACTAAACCTGAAGAGATCCCCAATATGAATTATTCATTTAATTCAATATTATATAATGTTTTAAGCTGGGGTCTTTATAGTAGGTATGAGAGGTCAGTTTAGATAACTTTAGGAGTTAGAATATTTTTAAATTCATGTCCATAAATTAATTTATGGTTTGATTGAAATGATATAGCATTTAAAGATTAACATTTTTCTTAGCCTATGATATTTCTGTGTTCAGAATTGTTTTCCATAGAAGAAACATGACATCTATGTTGGGAACACATCAGGAGGATGACATCCTTCCATATCACCAACTCAAGACGATCGAAATCGGAACTGAACAATTATTTGTTGTGATTGAATAGTTGACTCACATAATAAATGGTGGTGTTATCCATGCACGAGATCAGCCAGATCCACTACAAAAGACCAAGTCCGCAGTGGAGCATTTCCTGAGGAACCATCACCCATCATTCAGAGGATCATCTAACCTTGTGATAGCTGAAGGGTGAATTAAATAAATGGAAAAAATATCTATGTTATGGGGTATTCATAACTTCAAAATGATAGTCTTGATTTTTACCATTTTGATGCTGAAACTGATTAGTGGTGGTCGATGGTGAAAAATATTAGGGATAGTTATAATATTTATGCTCTAGATTGGGATTATTCAAAGGTGTGTTTTTTGAGAAATATAGTCCTAAGGTGGTTCGTCTTAGGATGAAAAAACAATTCCTTGAATTTGGGCAGGAGGATGACTTAATGGCTACTTATGAAGAAAATATCACTCCAATGGAAAGGAATGAAAAAAATTTCATCTGAGATCATGATAATAAGATAAATTAATTTTACTTAGGACTGATGCCATGATATCAAAGAGAATTTTCCTCTTGTGAGATCAAAATTTATGCAAAAACTTGTTCAATGTGCGGAGAAGGTGGAAATGGAGTTTGTCAATGATCATGTGTTCTACGAAAAACAACTGAATAAGTGGTCTAGTTAACAGGAAATGGGAAATAATTCATCAAAGTAGCATGGAGGTAAGAAAACTAAATATTCATCTTATGAGAAGTGTGGTAAAAAGCATCCTGAATAATGTTTATCAATTTCTATAAAGTTCTTCTGGTGTGGTTTGTCTAGACATATTGCTCGTAACTGTAATGAATATTATCAAGAAGGCAATGAAATGTCATCGGTAAGATGTTTTATGTGTAATGAAATGGGTCATTATAAAAATGAGTGTCCATCGAAGAACTCAACTGAGGTAAAGCAGTCAGACTACAAGCATAATGGGGTGGTGAAATCCTTTGTAACTACTTTAGTTGATGTTGGGCCATTGAATCAAGTAGTATCAGGTACATTGTTTGTTTGTTTAGATTATTCCAATGTTTTATTTGATTCAGGGTATACACATTCGTTCATTTTTTATTAGTTTTCACGTAAATTGGAAATTCCATCTCAATATCTGAATCATGAACATATGGTAAAAACACTGGGAGTAAATGTTGAGACAAAAAGAAATTATACGAACCTTCATTTTCTTGTGTGTGGAAAGAATCTACCTGAAAACCTTATTGTTTCTTCTCTAATAGAGTTTGATGTTGTTCTATGAATGGATTGGATTTATGTTTATCATTTTAAGGTTGACTGTAGAGCTAAAGTGGTTTTTTTCAGAAAGATTTTCGTTTTGTGTACAAGAATGTACCCTTACATTTGATGACATATGAGCATGATAAAAAATTGGTAAAAGATGAAAATTAATGTTACCATGCACTTATTTTTGAATAAAAGGAACTATTCAGATTAATTATGTTCCAGTAGTAATTTATTACCTTGATTTTTTTACTTATGAGTATCATAGTATTATACCTGATTTTGAAGTTCAATTTAATGTTGACTTCATTCCTGATGGTAAGAAAATTTAAAAATCCCTTTATCTAATGGCTCAAATTTAACTTTTAGAGTTATAGAAGAAATTTCAGGAGTTATTAGATAATGTCTTCATTCAACCTAGAATATCACCATGGGGTCTTCCTGTCTTGTTTTTTAAAAATAATGATGGTCCAATGAGAGTTTTCATTGACTTTAGATCATTTAATAACATCAATGTTAAGAACAAGTGTACTTTTCCTCATATCGATGATTTATTTGATCATCTCCAGGGAGCTCATTATTTTCGATGATTTACTAGAGTTCAGTGTACCATCAGTTGAATGTAAAGGAAATATACATTCCAAATACTGTGTTTCATTCTAGATATGACCATTAAGAAATTTTAGTTTTGAATTTTGGGTTTAACAGTGCACCTGATATATTTATGGATCTTATGAATAGTATTTTACTTGTGTTCTTTGTTATGTTTGTGGTTGGGTTCATTGATGATATTTTTGTTTTTAAAATATAAAGAGGATAATGAAAGTATTTTAAGGGTTTTCTAGCAAACATTAAATGAAACGAAACTGTATGGAAAATTCATCATGTGTGAGTTTTGGTTACAAAAAATTTCTTTCCATGGTCACATTGTTTCCAATAATGGAATAATTATTGATTATGCTAAAACGAAAGTTATTGGTGAATATCCAAGTACTACAAATATAACAGAGATTCATAGTTTTCATGGTTTGGAAGGTTATTACCGGAGGATTGATGAGAATTTTGCATGGTTATAGAGTCCAATGTCTAAGTTAAATTGAAAAGGTGGTAAGTTATATTTTAAAAAAGAATGTGATGATTTTTTTCAGGAATATAAAATATTATTGGTGAATTCTACAGTTTTGGAACTTCCTTACAGAGATGGTGAATTTTTTATCTACAATGATGCTTTGTTGAAAGGAATTGGTTGTGTCCTTATGCAGAATGATCAGGTAATTGCTTATTCATCAAGTCAGTAGAAAGCTCATGAGTTAAACTACACAACATAAGATTTGGAAGTAGTTGCTATTGTTTTTTATTTAAAAACGAGGAACAATCATTTTTATAGATAAAAGTGTGAAATATATACTGACCACAAATTTTCAAAGTATATATTCACTAAAAAGAATTCAACATTAGAGAGTGGAGATAGCTGGAATAAATTTAGTATTATAATTGCATGATCCTTTACCATCCAGGAAAAAGAAAATAAAGTGGATGACACATTGAGTCAAAAAAGTAATTTTTCATTAACCATGATAAATTTAAAATTATATCCTTTGGTTTTTGATTTGATTAACCATGTCATTGAAGTATTTTTTGTAGGAAATTATTCTGTTTTGTTTCAGGTGTCATTAAAATCATCTCTATCGGAAAAAATAACGCCACCGTAGAAGGAAGAAAATGACTTGCAAGAAATGGTATAGTTGGTTCAAAAGGGTATGTTTCCTAATTTTAACGTTGATAATGATTGTGTTTTGGGGATTGTTAAGAGATTATGTTTTCCTTGTGATTCACAGTTCATGAATGATTTGTTATGTGAATCTCAGAGGTCTCTGTTTTTAGTTCATCGTGGCAGTACTAAAATGTACAATGATCTTCAAGAGTATTACTAGTGGATGGAATGAATAGTGATATTGCTGATTTTATGGTGAAGTGTTTGAATCATCATTAGATTAATGATAATCGGCTATTACCAAAATGAATTCTTCAGCCTTTACTGGTTCCAGATTGGAAATATAAAAATATATCCATGGACTTTGTTATGGGTTTAACAAAGACATCTCGAGGTAATAATGTAATTTGGGTTATTTTTGATCGGTTGAATATATTAGCTCATTTTATTCCTACTCTATATACAGTGTATTTAAATCAACATGCTTGGTGGTATGTAAAGAAGATAGTCATGTTGGATCGTGTTCACATCTCCATTTTATCTAATCATAATCCCAGGTTGACTTTTAAATTTTGGAAATTCCTTTAGAAGTTGTTGGGTACTAAATTAAATTTTAGTACAATTTTTCATCCTCAATTAGATGGGAAGAAAAAATTAACAATTCAGTCTTTGGAAGATATGATACGTGCTTGATCGATGGATTATCAGGGAAGATGGGACAAACATCTTTCTTTGGTTGAATTTTCTAATAATAACAGTTTTCATTCCAGTATATAGATGGCTCTGTTTGAGGCATTATATGGAAAGTGGTGCTAAACTCTGTCTTTTTTTGGGATGAATTAAAAGAAATTAAGCTAATGGGACTATAATTGGTGTATGATATGTCATCAAAAGTTTAGTTGATTCAGAAGCACCAGAGAACAGCTCAGAGTGGTCAAAAACATTATGCAAAAAACTAGAGGAAGGATATTTATTTTGATGTTTGTGATCATATTTTTCTCAAATTTCCCCATGGAAAGGTGTGATATTTTTTGGTAAGAAGTGACATATGAGTTTGAGGTTCATTGGACCTTGTGAAATCCTTGAGAAAGTTAAACCAGTGGCGTACAATGTGGCTTTACCTCAATTTTTTCCTAGGTACACAATGTTTTTCATGTATCAATGTTGATAATGTATATTCCAGATCCATCTCTTGTATTAAATCCATAGGTAGTTCAGTTGGAAGATAATATATCATATGAAGAACAACCTGTCAAGATTCTTGACTGAAGAGAGAACGTGTTACAAGAATAAGGTAATTCACTAGGTAATGGTTTTATGTAGAAACCATTAGGTTGAAGAGGAAACATGAGAATATTAATATGCTATGAGAGATAAATACCCCCATTTATTTGATAAGTGAATAAAATTGCGAGAACACAACTTCCAAATGGGGGAAGGATGTAACATTCCATGTAAATAAAGAATAATGCATTTTTCATATTTATTAATAGTTGTGAATTAAATATTAATTTTACTTTAAAGGGATTTATATGTTTGATGGTGTACCTAATACACAACAATTGGTTTCTTTGAAATCTTATGATTCACAATAATAATATAATAATATTATTTTAAATGGTAGTTAATTCCTAGTCTTTGTATTGTTGGGAACGAACAGAACTAACTATGATATGATTATATATTTTTTTAAATGTTTTTACATTTATCCTATAAAATTTAGATGCTTAAAATGTGAATGAATCTAATTTTATTCATAAATACTTTAATAATATTTAAACGGTCGATTTAGAGAATTTTGATGGAGAGCCATCTTTAAATATATTTTTTTTTGAATCATTTATATTCTACTTGAAAAAATAAAATTCTTCTTTAGAATCAGGACATCAAAATTTAATTTTGATGAAATTTTGGAATTTTTTCTGATAAAAATCATTTTTTAATTAATAGTGAAAAATATTGTATTTAAACTCAAATATGCCTTTTAATATAATTTATTTATATGGTAAGATTATATTTTAAATTTGTTTTAAAGTGTAATTATAATATATTTTTACCATTTAATCCAATGTTGGTCACTAGAAGAAATTTCATTGTTAAATTGGACACTGAAAAGTGTCAATCTTTTGATAGATATTGTTTCTCAAAAACAAGCAATTTGTTTTGACAACGAGAATTAATATTAAATTAATTAATTAAAATTATATGTTTTGAATTTTTTAAAACAGAAATATTTTCTAATTCCTAATATAAAATATGGATTATTCTGAATTATTGCTATTTTTCTGAAAAACTTCAATTTTTTATGAATAGTGAAACCACTACATAGTAGTTAAAAAACTGAATTTTTCATTTAAATGAAATTCAAATTCTTATGTGAATTGAATTTCAATAATTTGAAACTAATGTTTTTCATTATTATGTAAAATGTGGTTTGATGATATGAAAATAAGTTTTGGTGAATAATATATTTTGACATTTATTAAACGCGATTAAAGGTAATTATAGTAATTTTGGGAAAAAATAATGTTATAATAAGCTAAAATTACCATGACACTTGTACTAACATTATTTTATAAGTCATGGCTGACCAAGAAAATCCATGGGAAAATTTTGGGGCCCTATAGAGCAACATGGCTAAGATAATGACCTTAATAACTTTTTATTTAATGTAAAAATAAAAATGTCATAAACATGTATTTTTTACTGAAACATTTTTAATGTGGGGTTATATAATTGATAAATTTCACTATAAGTATTAATTATAAAGATAAAAATATTTCATACATCATGGTAATTTTTTTATAATTTTTAGACGTCATATAAATTATATTATTTTATGACACAATGATGATGCAGTGTTTACGTCATTAATGGTAGATATAAATAAATAAGAAGATAAAAATTAAAAAAATTTCCAAAACAAGTACAATTATTATTGGATGATTTTAGTTCGATAATGGGCCCTCTTATCATCTATTTTAATGATTTATGGAGCTTTAGAAACCGAAAATCAATATATAATTAGGTGATATTTTAAAAATTTCCCACAGAGCCCCTCCTATCACTTATTAAAAGCCCTCACTTATAACCCCTTACACACACCTCTCAAGCCCCTGGGCTCGACCAATACCTGCCAAAATAATCTTTCATGATCCCTATAATCCTTCTAAAAGCTTTACCTTTTTCATAAACCACTTCTAGAAACCCTTTTGATTTAAAACCAAAGAGAGTTACTCGATTTAAAAGTAATGTCTTCTCTTAAGTTCTTTTGTTTTATTTCACCAATAAAACCCCATAAAATATTTTTATTAATTTATTTAATAACCAAAATAGTATCCTAAAAATACTAGGATTTTTTATGTGAAAGATTCGAGCTACACATACACACACCACGATCGAATGGTTAACGAACAAACTATTTCTGTGAAAGATGAATTGTTGCCCCATGAAATGATGGTTGTTAAATAATCTCCTATGGCCTCTAATGGTGGCTATTATGATTTAAATATATTATTATATGATATATATTATGTTTATGTTTTTATTAGGCTTCATTATAATCATTTTTATATCATACCATTATGGTTTCCATAATGGGTAAACACAATAATTGCATTTGAGGAAGTGTGGACTACCACCCCCTCAAAGTGATATGAGTCATTCATTCCTTATGTGGAACATATAAAGTGTAGAGATAACTAAATTATATATGATATTATAATTTAATTATAATATACATATTTATCATTATGTTTTCATTCCATTAAAATATGAAATAGAAATGAATGTATCCTTCCTACGTACGTACAATTTACCATCTCTATGAATGATGCATTTTATTTTATATCTTGAAATGTTATGTACTATTATAAATACAAATATATACTGGATATATATGATATATATATTATATATACATCATGAATATCATTCTGGTGATAATGGACCTTTGACCACATGAACAAATTCTACTTATAAGAAGTTCATTTTTGACTCAAATACCAAATATCATCAAAACGACCATTATTAATGTAAATGATTATATAATGCTTATAACATGGTAATAATCGATATAAATGGAATAATAAATTTGAAAAAATTTATTAAGAAAGTATAAATTAACATTAATTTATCATTTAGGAGATTAATGAACGAAAGGGTCATGTCGGACACGAGGTAAGGGATCTTCTTAACCAAATTCCCATTGGTTGGGTTAATCTTCAACATTATGATTATGCCATGATATGATTATGTGAGATATATCATTTAATATACTATCTTGTATTTGTACATAATGTATTAGTATATATAGTGAATACACATAATAGACCTATTTATTTTAAAAAATTATCTTTGTAAGGGAATTCATCTCAATCTCCTTTCATTGAGGTATTCATTGATTTATAGACGAATTTAATTTATATGGTGTATTAACACATTTTAAATTTAATTTCATTCAAAGGGAATCTTTTTTGTACGAAGAATTTTACTAATCTACAAAAAATAATAATGTTTTAATATAAAAGGCGACAACTGACCTTTTCCACTGCCACAAATATTATTTGATCTTTTTCTACCATCATAATCCGTAAATGTTTTTTTAAAGAAAATAAATTCCATATACTCTTTTACGTATTTTGGTATTGAAAATGTTTTTTATAATGGTTTTTATGTCAATATATTTAAGTGATATATTGTTATTTAAATATGGAACGTTTTTATTTTGATTATATTTTTTGTATGTTCTATAATGGTACTTGAACATTTTATGGGTGCATACACGATAAATCAAATGACGGGTAGTGTAGGGATAATCCAGGACTGGTGGTTACATTATAACCTCCAACGTATTTGGTATGGATGTCGACTGGAAGGATATTACATTTAGTGATATTTTTTGAAGTCAATCGTTTGGTTAATCCATTTAATTATATAAATTTCCCAAGGTATCTTTATATGTTATGTGTTCATTATATGGGTTTTGTGGTAATATTTTGGTTAAAAAAGGTTGTGGAATGATCTGTTATTCAGTTAAGAGTGTGTACTCTTCATAAAGGTGAAATGTATTACTTATGATAAATTATTCATCGTTTACTTGTTGTTTTAAAAAACTAACAGTTTTCCTTCTTTGTGTATCCCTTACTGAGATTTTAATGCTCATCCCAAGATTTGGAAATGTTTTTCACACTACTTAATGAATAGGGTCAAATATGGGATCAAAGAAAAGTATTGATGTCTAAAACATGGAATTAGAAAAGGATTTTTTTTCAAATAGTTTTTATTTTATGAAAAAATATATACATAGTGTAAGTGTCTACATTGTAATATTTTGAGATGTAATAGTTGTGTACTAATTTTCAAAAACTCTAAATCTGAAATGATCCTCAATTTTACTTATTAATTTAATTCAATATTATGTAATGTTTTATGGTTGGGTCCTAATAGTTGGTATCATTGGTCGGTTTAGATAACATTATGGGTTAGAATATTATTATATTCGAGTCCATAAATTAGTTTATATTATGATTGAAATGATATAACATTTATATATTACCATGTTGCTTCACCTAAGATATTTCTATGTTCAGAATGGTTTTCTATAGATGAAACATGGTAGCTATGTTGGGACAAGTTCAGGAGGATGAAATCCTTCTATATCAACAATCTGGGATGGTCATAATCAGTACCGAATAGTTTGTTGTAGTTATGGCACAATTGACTCAGGGTATAGATGTTGTTGGTATCCATGTACAAGATCATCCAGATCAACTACAAAGAAAATTGTTAGTAGTGGAGCATTTCGTGAGGCAAAATCCACCATCATTCCAACGATCATCTGACCCTATGAAATATGAAGGGTAGATTAAATCACTAGAAGAAATTTTAAATGTTAAAGGGTGTTCAGAATACAAGGGATAATTGGTAGATTAATTTTGTTGTTCTGGATGAATTCAGTTGAATGTTTCTTGAGAAATATTTTCCTAAGGTGTTTCATCTTGGGATGGAAAAAAATTCCAAAAATTGAGGCAGTAGGAGTACTCAGTGGCTGCTTATGAAGAAAATATCACTCGAATGAAAAAGTATGCAGAAAATTTTATCTAAGGTATTGATAGTAATATATATCAATTTTATTCAGTACAGATTCCATAATATTGAAGTGCATTATCCTATTATGAGTACAAAAGTTATGAAAAACATGTTCGATGTGCGAAAAATGTGGAAATGGAGTTTTCCGATGATCAGATGATCTTTAAAAAACATAATAAATGGTCCAATTGGAAGGAAAAGAGAATGAATTCAACAACGAACCCTCAAGGTAAGAAAACTAAATATTCATCTTGTGATAAGTGTGGTAAAATTAATTCTAAAGAATGTTTATCAATGTTTTTAAAGTGCTTCAAGTGCGGTATGTTTGGTCATATTGCTCGTATCTGTAAGGAAGATGATAAAACATGGAATGAAAATCCAGTGTTAAGATGTATTAAGTGTAATGAAATGAGTCATTATGAAAATGAGTGTCCAGCGACGGAATAAACTAAGGGAAAGCAGCCGAACTACAAGAAGAAAGGGATGGTGAAATCCTTTGCTTATACTTCAGCAGATTTTGGGCCATCGAATGAATTAGTATCAGGTACACTGTTTGTTTGCTGAGACTATTCTAATGTGTTGTTTGATTCAGGGTCTTCACATTAATTCATTTCTGATATGTTTTCATGTAAATTGGTAATTTCATATCAAGATATGAATTGTAAACTAATGGTAAAAAATGAGGGAGGAAATGTTGCAACAAAAATAAATTATAATAAAATTTCATTCATTGTGTAGGGAATGAATCTACCTCCAAACCATATTGTTTTTCCTCTAGTAGAGTTTGAGGTTATTCTTGGTATGTAATGACTTTCCATTTGTTATTCTAAGAATGACTGTAGAGCTTAGAGGTTTCTATTCAGAATGATTTTTATTTTGTGTACAAGAATGAGCACTTAATTTTGATCACTTATTAAGAAGCTGAGAAACTGGTAAAAGATGGAAATGAATGATACCTTTCAAATAATGTTGATATAAAAGGAACTTTTAAGATTAATGTTGTACAAGTATTAAATGAGTACCTTTATGTTTTTCTTGATGATTTTCCTCGTACTATAACTGATTGTGAAGTTGAATTTACTTTTGACTTAGTTCTTGATGATAAAAAAATTTCAAAACCCCCTTATTGAATGGCTCAGACTGAGATTTTAGAGTTTACGATTCAACTGTATGAGATATTAGATAAAGGTTTCATTAGACCTAGTACCTCACCATGGGGTGCTCCTATCTTGTTTGTTAAAAAGAAAGATGGTTCAATGAAACATTTTCATTGATTATATAGAATT
Source organism: Viscum album (assembly GCA_963277665.1). Lineage (NCBI taxonomy): Eukaryota > Viridiplantae > Streptophyta > Magnoliopsida > Santalales > Viscaceae > Viscum > Viscum album. The sequence continues at coordinate 602,318,116 of OY728161.1, read as the reverse complement.
TATTATCATCACTGTTAAGAAAAAGTAACCTTGCCACATATCAATGATTTGTTTGATCAACTCCAGGGTGCTTAGAATTTTTCAAATATTTTTCTGAGGTTAGGGTACCATCAGGTGAAAGTAAAAGAATTATAAATTCTGAAGACCACGTTTCATACTAGGTATGGCCATTATGAATTAGTAGTTGTGCCGTTTGGGTTAACCAATGTGCCTGCTGTATTCATGGATCTTATAAAAAGAATTTTTCATTATTTTTTTGATATGTTTTTGGTTGTGCACATTGATGATATTTTTTTTACAAAAACTAATGTGGATCATCAAAGTCATTTTAGGGTTTTCATGGAAACATTAAAAGAAAAAAAAATATATGGAAAATTCAGAAAGTGTGAGTTTTTTGTGATAGCAAATATCATTCCTTGGATACATTGTTTCAAAAATGACATAACTATTGATCATACAAAAACAAAATTTGTAGAAAAATTTTCATGAACTATAAATATAATAGAGATTTGTAGTATTATTAGTTTGGAAGGTTAATACTAGTGTGTTGTTGAAATTTTTGCACGGTTATCTAGTATAATGACAGAATTAACTCAAAATGGGGTTAAGTTCATTTGGAAAAAAGAATGTTATGATTATTTTAGGAATTTAATAGATGATTGTTGAATGCTCCATTTTTTTCACTACCTTCCAGAGATAGTGAATTTGTTATATGCAATGATTCTCTATTGAAGGAATTAGTTGTGTACTTTTGCAGAATGATCAGGTAATTGCTTATGATTCACGTTAGTTGAAACCTCGTGAGTTAAATTACCCTACACACTATTTGTAATTTTCTAATGTTGTTTTTGATTTCATAATTTAGAGTCATCATTTTTATGGAGTAAAGTGTGAAATAGATATTGGAAAAATATGTTTAATGTATATATTCAGTCAAACATAATTGAAAATGTGACATAGGATATGGCTGGAATTAATCAAGGATTATGATTTCATGATCATTTACCATCCCGAAAAAGAAAATAATGTGGCTGATGCTTTGAGTCGAAAAATTAATGCTTCATTAACCATGCTGTGTTTGGAAGGAGATCCTTATGTTTTTGATTTGATGATCCTTGGTGTAGAAGTTATTAGTGAAAGATATTCATCTATTATGTTTCAGGTGTTAGTGAAATCATCTCAAATGGAAAAAATTAAGCAAGCACAGAAGGATGATAGTGAGTTGCAGAAAATGATAGAGTTGGTTTTGAAGGGAATGTTTCCTATTTCTAACATTGATAATGATTATGTTTTGATGTTTGGGAAGAGATTATGTGTACCTTTTGATTCGCATTTGAAGAATGAGTTTCTATGTGAATGTCACAGTTCTCTGTTTTCAGTTCGTCCTGGCAGTACTAAGATGTACAGAGATCATCAGGACTATTACTGGTGGGATGGAATGAAAAGAGATATAGCTGATTTTATTATGAAGTGTTTGACCTGTTAGCAGGTTAAATCATAGAGGTAGTTACTAAATGGAATGCTTTATCCTTTACTGGTGCCAGGTTTAAATGGGAAATTATATCTATGATCCTTTTTGTGGGATTACAAAATACATCTCGAGGTAATAATGAAAACTTGGATATTATTGATTAGTTGACTAAATATATTCATTTATTTCTTATTTGAGATACATTGTCTCTATATAAACTTGATCGATTGTATGTTAAGGAGATATTCAGGTTGCATGGAGTTCCCCTCTCCATTGTATTTGATCATGATCCCTGGTTTACTTCTAACTGTATTAAAGGCCTTCAAAAGTCATTGGGTGACGAATTAAATTTTAGTACATATTTTCACCATCAATCAGATGGGTAGTCAGAACAATTGATTTGAACATTAGAGGATATGCTATGTGCTTCCTCGATGGATTACCAAGGAATTGGGGACCAACATCTTTCATTGGTTTAATTTTTATATAATAACATTTTTCATTCCAGTATACATATGGCTCTGTTTGAGGCATTATATAGAAAGACGTGTTGAAATCTAGATTTTTGGGATGATGTATGGGAAAAGAGGCTGATGGGACCAGAATTGGTGCACGAGATGGCAGCAAAAGTCTAGTTAATTAAGAAGAACATGTGAACAGCTCATAGTTGGTAGAACATTTATGCGTATTACTGGAGGAGGGATCATTCTTTTGAGGTAGGTGATCATGTTTTTGTCAATGATTCTCCCTGGAAAATTGTGATGTGTTTTGGTAATATGGGAATGTTGAGTCTGAGGTTCATTGGACCTTATGAAATCTTGGAGAAAGTTGGACCAGTTGCATACATAGTGGATTTAGCACCATATTTGGCCTACGTACACAATTGTTTTCATGTTTCAATGTTGAGAATGTATATGCTAGATCCATCTCATGTTTAATGTCTAGAGGTAGTTCTTTTGGAAGATAATCTCTCTTGTGAGGAAAAACCCGTCCAGATTCTTTGCCGAATATAGAAACTACTGTAAAATAAGGTAATTCACCGGGTAAAGGTTTGGGTAAAAACCATATGGTTGAAGTGGTAACATGGTAATATAAAAATTTTATGTGGGATAAATACCCCCAATTAATTAATAAGTGAATAAAATTGTGAGGACGCAATTTTGAATAGGGGGACAAATGTAACAACTAAGGTAAATAATGAATAAGACATTTTTCATATATATTAATATTTTTTAATTAAATATTAACTTTACTTTAATGGGGTATCTATGTTTGATGGAGTACTTGATACACAATAATGGGTTTGTTTCAAATCTTACGTTTCCTAATAATAATGTAATATTATTATTTTAAATGGTAGTTTATGCCTGGTTATTGGATTGACAAGAATGAACAGAACTAAATATGATATGATTATATAAGTTTTTGAATTTTTATAACATTTACCCAATAAATGTTAGAGGCTTAAAATGTGAATGATTTTAATTTTAAGCATAAATACCCTAATATTTTTTTAAAGGTTGATTTACTGCCTTTTGATGGAGCAAAATATTTAAATCTAGTTTTTTTCACTCTTATATTTTATATTTGAAAATGGGAATTAATTTATAATTATTTAATGAAACATTTAGGTTTTGAATTATGTAAAATACACATCAAATTTGAATTTGAAATATCAAATATAGCTTAGGATGAAATTTTTGCCTTTTTCTAAAAAACGTCAAATTTTGTTGAATAGTGAAACCACTAAGTAGTAGTTAAAAAACTAAATTTTTCTTTTAAATGAAATTTTACCTCTTTTGTGAATTCTATTTCTAAAATATGACATTCATGGTTGTCATTAGTAAGTAAAATGTGGTTCAATGGGTTGAAAATAATGTTTGGTTAATAGTAACTATTGACTTTTATTAACCGTGATTAAATGTAATGAGGTTAATTTAAGGTAAAATAATCTTATAATAATATAAAATTACCTTGAAACATGTCCTAACATTATTTTATGAGTCATGGACGACCAATAAAATCCATTGTTCAATTTTGGGGACCCATGGAGCCACTTGTGTATGATAATGACTTTAAAAACATTTTATTTAAAGTAAATATAAAAATGTCATAAACATGTATTGTTTTACTAAAACAATTTAAATTTGGGTTTATATAATATATATTTTTGACTATAAATGTTATCTAGAAATATAAAAATATTTCCTACATCATAGTATTTTTTTTATAATTTTTAGACATCAAATAAATAAATTTATTTATGACGCAATGATGATGTTGTGTTTACATCATTAATGGATGATTTAAATAAATATAAAGATAAAAATTAAAAAAAATATACAAAATAATCTCTCATGATCCCTCTAGTCCTCCTTGAATTCTTAACATTGGCATAATGTACTTCAAGAAACCATTTTTGTTCATTCCAAAGGGAGTTACTCGATTTAAAGGTATCATCTTCTCTTAAATTGTTTTGTTTTATTTTACCTCTCCAACACCTTAAACTCTTTTTATTACTTTCGATTATAAAAAAATTATCATTAATATACTAGGATGTTATTATGTGATGTATTAAAGATCAACTAACACACACCACCATCTTATGGATAATGAACAAACTCTTTCTGTGGATGGAAAACTACTGCCTCACGAAAAGATGATTATTCAATTATCTTCCACTGCCTCTACCAGAGGCCATTAAGATAGTACTGTATTTATATATGATATATATTATGTGTATGTTTTCATTATTCCTCAGTATTTTCCTATTTATATCATACCTTTATGGTTTCCATAATGGTTAAACACGATCATTTCATTTGAGGAAGTGCGGACTACCACCCCCTCAATGTGATATGACCCGTTCATGCCTTATGTGGAACATATATAGGTTAGAGTTAATGAAATTATATTTCTAAATATGATGGAACTATCATATCATTATGTATCATTATTTTTTCATTCCATTAGAATATTAAATAAAAATGGAAGTAGCATCCATGTATATGTACGACTTACCGTCTCCCTAAACGGTGCATTTCATTGCTTATCTCCAAATGTTATGTACTGTCATACATAAATTTATATGATGAATATATATGATATATATATGTTATATACATCATTAATATCATTCTGGAGATGATTTACCTTTGACCACATGAACAACATGTACTTATAAGAATGTCCATTTTTGACTTAAGTACCAAATACCGAGAAAACTACCGTTATAAAATTAAATGATTATATAATGTATATAACATGGTAATACATGATATAAAAATAATAATAAATATGAAAAAGATTTTTAAGATAGTATAAATTAACTTTAAGTCATTATTTAAGAGATTGATGAATGATCAGGTCAAGTCAGACATGAGATAAGGGACCTTTTTAACCCAATTCACATTCATTTGGATAAACATCTTCTTTTTGATTACGCCTGGATATGATTATGTGATATATTTATATTTTAATATACTATATTGTATTCATTATTTATTTATCTGAACTTATAGTTAATACACATAATCGATCTATTTTATTTAAAAAACTTATCTTTGTAAAGGACTTCGTCTCAATCTCCATTCATTGAGGAATACATTGATTTATAAATGACATTATTTTATATGGTGTATAAACCCATTTGACCTTTAATTTAACTCAAAGGGAATATTTTCCTTATGAAGCGTTTTACTAAATGAAAAAAATTAATGTCTTAAAATTAGCGGTGACAAAAAAAATTTCTGCCGCCACAAGTATAATTTGATCTTCGGCTTCATTAACAAGAAGTAATGTTTTTTTAAATAAACTAAATACCATTTTCTATTTATATTTTTTGGCACTGAAAATGGTTTTGAAAATGGATTTTTTTATAATATATTTATGTGATATGTTGTGATTGAAAAATGGAAATTCTTTATTTCCATTATATTTGTTTTATGTTTTATAATGGTACATAGACTTTTGACGGATGGTTACGTGATAAACAAAATGACGGGTGGGGCCGTGATAAACCAATATGGGTGGTTACATTATAATCTCCAATTAATTGGGAATGGATTTCGGCTATATGGCTATTCCATTTAGTGATATGTGTGTATGTCGGCCATATGGTTATTCCATTTAGGTATGTTTATGTCCAAAATTACCATTATTTGTAATGTGTTAGTTATATGGGTTTTATGGTAATTTTTTGGTTACAAAGGGTAAGCAATGATCTTTTATTCATTGAGGCTTATTTACAACTTAATAATGGTAAAAAGTATTATTTATGATAAATTATTCATAGTTTACTTGTGGTCTTGAAAAACTAACAGTTTTCGTTCTTTGAGTATCCCATATTGAGCTTTTTATGCTAATCCCATGATTTTGAAATGTTTTTCAAAGCACTTAATGAATAGTGTCATTGATGGGATCAAGGAAAATCCATTCTTCCTAAAACATTGAACTAGAACTAACTCTTTTTTAAAAGAGTTTATATTTTATGAAAAAATAGATACTGAGTAGAAGTGTCTACTTTGTAATATTTTGTGCTGTAATATTTATTCCGTAATTCTCTAAAACTCTAAACCTGAAAAGATCCTCAATGTGAATTAATCATTTAATTAAATATTATTACATTATTTATGGTTGGGTCCTTATACACTAGGGTAGAACTATCCTCTAGGTAAAGATGTTTTGGTTAATGATATTAACATGGAGGTTGAATACTGCTATAAGTGCATGATTTATCATCCCCCTCTATGTGTTCATTACCACATTTGTGATAAACATGTGGAACTTTTTCATCACCATTCCACGTGGTTCGCGCAATGCGTCAAATTGTGACACTACATATTCTATGTTTTATTCATCACTTCTACTAATCTCCATTTATTTTGCCTCTTTTCCATATTTTTTTATCAGAATTACTATCCATATTGATGTAGAATAATGCAATATTTCGAAAGAAATTAATAAGTATCATGCATTAGTGATTTTAATCTTTTGGGAACCACTATCATGGTAAATATGGGGGTGTGATAACATCAATTTTTTTTATTTGATCAACACCAACCAGAAAATGAATGAAACAAAATTTAGTGGTTGAAGGACTAGTGTGTTACATAAGGGATACCCGAGAAAATTTATGGATGTTTTTATCACTAATAAATCCCAATAATTTTTCAATCCCATTATAAAGTGGAATCACACCATCCAGATTCTCGAGAGGGGGAGGTGGGTGGGTATTTCTGTTTGAATGTACAACATTACCTCAATATGTTGCAAATACAAAACAAAATGGCATTTTTTAGTTTTTCTGTTGGGCGTGGGAGACACTGCAACTGACGAAGTCCCACAAAACACACAAGAAAATTCACCCAAATGACCTTTTTATTCTGAACCCACACCCAGAAACATAACATTTTTATGTATCACTAATTATCATTACCGGGATATTCTAATTGATCTCAGAAACAAAGATGACTTTTGATACATATCATCATCATCAACTCCCACAATATTCAATGCTTTCACACTACTACATAATAGGGTTTTTATCAGAAAAAAATCCCTTTATCATGAGTAAAAACCCACTGCTAATTGAGGAGATATTAAATTATTTTCCTTTTTATGACTGCTAATATAGTGTTGATAGAGGTCCCATTTATCATTTCTAAAAAAATCACTTATAATTTTTTTACAGAATTTTATAAAAAATAATTAGTTTTTTTACAGGAGACCCCCTTGTAACTGTATTTGAACCGCCTTTGAACAGTTCTTGGATGCTCCCCTACACAGCTTCACACACCCTTACCTCCACTTTGATTTGATCCTAAGACCTCTCCCATCCACTCCTCCACTTTTACCACTCATCCATATTTTTTTGTCCTCAATTTAATGAATTACCTATATATATATATGAATTAATATGTTAATATATATTATATATATTTATATTAATATATATATATATTCATATATTAATATATAAATATGTTTATTTATTTATATATCTACATTTAGTTATTGATTTTTATTGGTATTTTTATTCTTATATTAAAATATATTTATATAAATATTTTTAAATACATTTAAAAAATATTCCCTTTTTATATTATAAATAAAAAAATACATATATACAACATACACACACTCATATATATATAATATATATTTGTATCTATAAGTATAAATGTACATACTTATATTTATTTGTATTTAAATACATATATTATATATTAATATTCATATTCATATGTATGAATATATATATAATAAATATCCCCTTGTTAATATAAAAACAGACTAATATATATATATATACAAACATACACATCGTTCTTATATATATGAGTTTATATATATATATATAAATTCATATGTTTTTATTTTAAATCGAATGGATATTATTTTTTATTTATATAAGAATTATTAATTGAGAACTATATTTTATATGTAAATATGTTTAATTGTTTAATTATAAAATTAAAATTTTATGTTTGAATATATAAAAAACAAGAATATATTGTAATATATTTGGTTATAAATAATAAAAAATTGTGAAAAAAAGATAAAATTTCAATGAAATAATATCAATATGAATGTAATATCATGGAATAAATTTATTCCCCAATGAAAAAGGTAAAAAATACCCCTTTAAACATGAATGAAATTCCTTATAATGTTAAACAATTAGGGTATCATGACTAAACACTCCATTTTAGAGGGATGATATACCTTTTTAGGATTTAAAAAATGTTATATATGGTTTCTTTGTTTCCCCATCATGTAGAACTCATAAAATACATTTATCTGATATGTGGTACAATATAGAAGAACATCCAAATAATTTTTTTTGTTATTTAATGGTTGAGTTATATTTTCCACATATTTTAGAACTTTTATCAATCTGTTGAATTTTTTATTTAAAATGTTATTAAATGATTATTACTCTATTATAAAAAGATAATTTTCATTTAATAATATTGTCTTAAATATTTTAAAATCTATTTTTTCTAAATAATTTATATATTATGTGTAACTGTTTATTTATATTATCAAAAACATATTTAATACTATTTATATTATATTTATATAAATATAAAAATATTTTTATATTTTAATATTAATATATTTATTATGAATATGTGATATATATACATATATATATATTCTAAATTTAATCTATATTGTGTGATTGATCCGAATTACGAGCTATGTAAATTTAGGTAAAATGACACCTTTATCCATTTTAATGTGTTTTTATTAAATTTATTTATCAAGTCACATCACATTAATATTAATTATAATAATCAATTATCATAAATATCTCCATTATTATATAAGCCTTAAAGTACGAACATATATTTTTACAAATTTTAGAAGATTAAAATTTTAATGACAGATATTTATTAATATTTATTTAATTTATAAATTAGAAATTACTAAATCAACGTAATCAATATTTCAAATTAAAAAATTTTTAATTTAAAGTAATTATTAATAAAAAATTTATTTCTTCAATATAATTACTTATTCAAAATATTAATCAATTCCATATTATTAATTCAAAAGAATTATTAATTCAAAATTATTTATAAATTAAATATATTAATTATTAATTTAATAAAATTTTAAATTTTTATAATAAAAAATTTATATAAAAAAATTCTGTTTTATTATTGATATACATAGAATTAGTTAGAATACAAATAATTTATATATATATTATGATATTTATTTATATTTCATTGTTGTAGTTATGTATAAATTATATTGAAAGAGGAAAATTCATTAATTATAAATTACGTTGAGCCAAATTTTTACATACATAAGAAAATGTTGTTTTTAGTTGTTATTAAAAATAGAAATATATTAATAAATATATATATATGTGATAAATATTTATTTATTTATTTATAATTATAAATATATAAGATATATATTTATTATATATATTTCTAATATTATAAATATAACATCTATATTCCCTATACTTATATTATAATATTATACCAAAGTGACGAGGTTGGCATCAACGACAATAGTAGTGGAGGGGTTCGAAATGGATGTGGGGTTCACAAAAGAGATGGGTTAATGGCGGATTATGGTTCAAAGTGAAGGAGGGTTTCACAGTGTATAAGGTGTTCATGGTGTATAAAAAGATCACAATTGGAGGTGGGGATAATAATTCAATAGTGATGGGTTCATGGTGATAGACGGTACATGATGGAAGAGAGATGGACATGAGAGCCTGTCGGACGAGAAGCGGATGAGGTTTCACGTTGAAGGTGGGTTTTTGGGAGAGGATGTGATCACAGTTGTGAGGGAGACATTGGTAGAGGATGGTTCAGTGGTATAGTAGGGTTCAATGGTGACAAGGTTGAGGTCAGGGTAGAGGAGAGGTCGATAGCGCATGGGTTAGATTATATAAGATCTTGAAGTGTGCGAGATTAGGATAAGATAATTAGTGTTTATTTGTAATAACATGTGAATATTTTGTGAGATGATGGTAAAAATCATTGATAAGGTATGTTTAAGATTTTCGAAAAGCGAAAGCACTGATAAAACATTCCTTTATCAGCTATTTCTTAGCGGTTAAATTGGTAGACCATTATCAGTGCAAAAAAGCGTAGATAAAGATATAAAGATAATAATTTATTTATTTTATTATATATATTTATAAAATTATAATTAATATAAATATATATTTTATTATTTATAATTATAAGTATATAATAAATATATTAATTATACACATTTGTATTATTATAAATATAATACATATATTTCTATTAATTTTATAATAAAATCATTAGAAATATACTTATTAAATATATACTCTTATAATTACATATAATAAATATATTTATTAATATATTTTTATGATTATATATATATATTCTCTAATTTTAGAATTATTTAAATACCTAATTATTTTAGTCTAATAATATGTATATATAATTATATATATATTTATTTAGATAATTATAAAATAATTATAAATATGTTTATTATATTTATAATTTTGTGAATATATTTAATGAATATATTTATTATAACTTTATAATTATTTAAATATAACTATATTTATTTATAATTATATATATATATATATATATATATTTATCAGTTTTATATAGATTTATAAATACATTTTTTAAATATATATAACATTATATAATAATAATAAATATTCTTTTACATTTATAATTATTTAAATTAATATATATAATAACATTTTTTAGCCTGGGTCCATAACTCCTTGATATTTATTAAAATTTAATGAACATTTAAATAAGCCCAGCAAAATACTGATCGCGTCAAATAGAAACAAAACCTCATCTATAGAGAAAAACAACCTTTCAATAGGTGAAAAAACCATGATAAGAATCATAACTAGAGTCACCCAATACATCCACAGATACCCACTATGACTGGGAATTCAATTAACTATAGAAAACGAAATACTTCCACATAAGATTCTGATGTTGAATAGTGAGAAGAGCACATCAACCACTGCCACTAAATACATCATCCCAGCCACGCCCTCGTCCAATGTTTTTTGGTTAATTGGAATAATGACAAGTCTTGGTGCACTGCCAAGCCACTCCCTACTCCTCTTGTCCAAATTATGAACCTCCCTCAAAGTGATTCTCCTCATGTGATGGAATAATAGGATGATGTGACAACACATTAACCTTATTATTATATTGTTATTTCTGTTCTTGTAAAACCACTACGTACACTTTATTCTAAATAGAAAGCTCTAGATTATTAAAATCATTATAGACATAATTATTCTCACTTGTTTTATCCTTTGAGAGATGGGTAACACCCTCCTCCATAGAAATTATGCCTCGTGATTCCTTCCCCAAATTTCCAGATCCATCCTTTGGAAGCAGTGGGGTTCCTGTAGTATCACATGTAACAACAACATCTTTGGAGGGAAAATCATTATATTGTTCGGAGAAAATAGACACCCATTCTCCTATTATGGTTGTTATATCCACCTCCACATGCTTCCATGCATTCCCCTTATAGGATTAGAGTCCTTAATTAATGCAGCAGTATATGATACTACACTATGAGAATCACGTCAAACGCAAGGAGCCACTGAATCATCAGGAGGAGAAGCTGTTGGATCATCATGAGGGGAAATAGCAGTCTCATTGACGTTCAATATAAATATATCATCCAAATGTCTAGTATTATTTGAAAAATAACCTTGAAAATTATTATAATAGATAACATCAATATGAAAAACACATTTTCAATTTATAAATAAATAAGAAACCATCTTATAGTTTATGGCCAGTTCAGTCCAAAATTAGGAATCCACAAGCATGAAAGTCTTGATAAGAGGTGTAACGATATCAAACACAATGATTTCTTAAAAAAATTTACTATACCGTGCATGTTTATTATCTCTATCAGACATAATAGAGACACCAAACACCGACTCAACACCCAACAAAATCCATGGATTCCAGAATTACAACCTATGACCAGGAATGTGAATCTAAATTTATATTGATAACTTAATAGATGACATTGAATAAAAAAGTTGATCCAATTTAATAATTTTTGGAATCCCATGCATCAAGGAGACATTTCCAAATCCCCATGTTGTATCCTTTGATTCAAGTGTTGATAATAAAATTTTATGGTTTCCCATACCAATTTGTAGAATTATTTAGATCTCAATAACCAATAACTAAATGAGACACTTCTTCAAGGCCTCAAGAATCCACATATTCTCATTCCACTAGATAATCAATCGTGTAAGAATTGAGTTTTTACACTACCCAAGATGATCTTCATGGACATTAATACACACCTCAATGAGGGAAAAACCTCCGTTGTGTGTGATTATTTTGGATGAAAAGTTAGGATAATCCCAAAAAACATAGAAGAACATATTAAGGTAATGATGGGATGAGGTCAAACAAGTATAAGTCCACATCCAAAATAAAAAAACATAACACTACTAGAACTATAATCATGATTATAGTAATGAAAAAAATTTACAACATCTTCAGTTGTCAACCACTCTAATTGTGTATTTTTCTAACCAAGGAGAAACTTATAATTCTCCTAGATCATCACCTTCTCTATATAGAGCATAGAAGATCTAGAAGATAGAATTCTCCCACTCCCTCAAGTTGCATCATCTCGAAGATGCATACCAAAATCATCTAGATGGAGACCGTATATCTATGGTTTCTGGTGTGTCACTCTATCATGCACATCCTTTACATCACATATCATGTCATTTAAGACATCATCAGTAAGAGATAAAAGTACCCCGAATGTTTTATCCTCTGTTAAATTTCATTGTCCATTCATATTTATAATAAAAAACAATAGGTGACCTAGAGTGAAAACATGTTTTCCTTGGAACCATTTGAAATCCGTCACTACCCACATGAGTCATGTCATGCATATTCGTTTAACTATCGATATACATAAATTTTTCAACCAATGGAGAATCATATATTGTCACATCGGTTTATGGATTACCTTTAATAGTATTAGAAACCATTTTCTCATGTATAATTTGATTGTTAGCTAATTATTTGGGTGGGGACCCCGACATAACCACAGTAGTTGCATCCATGATGAATGTAAAATTATCTAGTAATGAGTAATCATCCCCTAAAAAAGTCTCCATCATGTCTATGATCACATGGACTTGTACATCACCAAAATTAATCACGGTATTGTGATGTTTTCTCACATTCTCATTATCATTTCAGTCCCTAGTAATTATACATTGTTATTACATAACCAACTGGTGAGAGACTTGAATGTAATCATTATTATGAGGTCTGTTAACCTCTGAATCATTTATTGGGGGGCCAATAGATGCAGTTCCCATATCCATACAAGATGGAATGATAATTCTATTAATGGATGTGTCTCTATAACTCGTTGGGGGAGAAATATCAACTTCATTGTGAACAGATGCATCCTCGTAAATTTCATCCAACTATCCATTCTGAAAATGATCATCTAGACCCAAAAATGATGTCTTTTCATCCTTAGCAGCCACTGCATGTCACGACCCGTCCTCGGGGCCCGTGTCGTGACTACCCCAAGCCCACCTTCCATAGGCCAGCAGCTGGCGACTATCACCAAGGCGTAAATCCCAGTAAAAAGGGATGGCATTGCCTTTGTAAAGTAAACAATCACCACAGAGTAAGCAAGCGGAAAAAGTAAACACTAAGTAAAAACTGAGTACAACTGGAAGTGCGGAAAGTAAGTGGGCCAGTATACAAACCCAAACTTAAAGTAAAGTACAACTCAATAGGGAAAATAGCAACTGAAAAGTAAAAGCCGCTACACCATGCTGTCCACTGGAAATCCCACCTGAATGGTGGGTACAAATAGCTCCACTGCTCCACGGGTCCCACCGTCCGCTCCGAGTACGTCCCGCTCAGTGATCCACCTCTAGGTATCATCCTACTCTGTAAGGCTCAACCACAATCAGCGCTGTCTGTCATCTGCAACCAACACAACGTAGTGCGGGCATAGCCCGCACAGGGGTGAGTATAAGCTACTCAGTAGGGACCCCGAGACCCCTGAAGGTCTCCCAAAATCCACAAAGGATAAACCACAAAGGAAAGATACAATCACGAAGTAACAACCGACACTGCTTAGGTATATGCCCATACATATACCTAAGTCATCAATTCCAATACGCTCCAACCTCCGAGCCTAAGTATAACCCAGTCCACACAGGAAAATATACGTATTCCACACAGGTAAAAAAACGTAATCCACATAGGATAGCACAACACAATCCACACAGGAAAGTAAACAGGATTCAGCTCACACAGGTGTACTTCTTCGAAGACAATAGAGATGATCACTGATCCATCTAAGTCGTCGGACCCACAAAGGATCGATAGGTACTATGCCCCGCAAAGACCCACACAGGATCGGACCCACACAAGATCTGTAGGCGCTGGCTCACACAGAACTGCTGAGCGCTGACCCACAGAGGATTGGACCCACACAGGATCGGTAGCACTGATCCACATAGGATCTCTAAGTGTTGTAGTCGTCGCCATAGTATCCACTGAGGATCTCTGTACAGTCGTCGTCGTGACAGTAGTAGTCGCAGCCAGCTGTAGGGTTCCCGCACACAGAAAGCTCGTTCGGGAGGGTCCGCTCCACGAGCCGAGAGGCTGATATATCAACTGAAACATAGTCCAGAGTTGATGTATCCAAATGTTCCGTATCGTCAACATGTAATCAACGTCGCAGACGGCGCGTCAATCGGACGCCCGGTCTGAGAGTTATTGGCCTTTTCGTTCCAGGGGCCCGGTTGGTTTTTAAGGCAAAACCAACCCAACCATACTCCACCTGCGTCCAATCCTCGGTCGGAGTATGCCAAAAGATCAGTCTCACTAAGAGGAACTCAACAAAGTCGACGACACGTCAATCGGACGTCCGTAGCTCAAGATATGAGCGTTTCCGCTCCGAGGGCCAAGTTGGTTTTGTGTACGAACCAACCCGACCGAACTCAAAGTATTCCGAAACCTTGAGTGCGATATACCCAAACAACCATCTCGATCCAAGAATCGCATCTCCACTGACGGCGCGTCGTTTGGAGGTCTGTATCCCGATTTATGGGCATTTGAACCCAAACAGCCCGATAACGGGGGTTTTGGGCCCGGACCGACCCGACCCAAGACCCCCCGATCGGCCTGAACCGGGTCGACCCGCCCTGGGTTCAGGTTGGCCCGGACCGGCGCGGCCTGGGCCGGTGGGGCGCGGCCCGGCCTGGCAGACCGGCCAGGCGCCGGTCTGGCTGGGCGCAGCACGCCCAGCGCGCTGTGTGGCTCGGCCTTTGGCCGAGCCTTTTCGGCAAGGGGGGGCGCCTGCCCCCCTGTGTAACCGCGACCCCCCCGCAATTAAGTGGGGCCGTTTTGGCCAGCTGTCCGGGGGTTCGAACCCCTCGGTTGCACACCGGTCTGGAAGGCCCGCCCTGGCCGTCGGTTCCGGCCTCCACGGGACCGGCGACGGCCGGTCCCCTTCTTCGCCGACATCGGCGGCCCGGTCCGGCCGCCGGTCACCTTGCTCCGCCGCGGCCCGGAACCGGTCACGACCCTTGTCGTCCGGCGTGGTGAGACTGCACCACACCCCTCCACTGTGGCCCCGCTCCGGCCGCGGCGTCTTAGATTTTCTTTGACGAGGCACGACGGCGTCGTGTTCTTAAACTTCTTTCCATGGCGCGGCGCGACGGCGCCGCACATTTCTTTCTGCAAGAATCCGCATGGTGCGATGGAACCACGCTCTCCCGTACCAACCACAAAGGAACCAACACGTAAATTAAGGAGGGTCAGCCGTGATTGTGCGGTCCGACCCCCTCGCGTTATTCGATAACAAATGGTTTAAATCCACGAAGATCGTCAAGTTGGTAATCACGAACAAAAAAATATATAAAACCCCTACCTCGGTTCAGGAACGGTGTTCGTCAAAGAGCCGTGGAAGACGAGCGTCGCGAAGGTCGGGTGTCGCGGGAAAAGAACGTTGATGTCGCGAAGCGAGGATTCGAAGTCGTTGACAGTGATTTCATCACAGAAAACCGTCGCAGAAGAGACGACGCGGAAGAAGAACGTCACGTCGCGGATACGGCATCGCGGAAGAACCGTGTTCTTCGGCAGAGAAGTTCTTCGTTGAAGAACGGTGTTCTTCGCGTTCTTCGTCGAGGTTGAAGAAGATGAAGACTTCACGCTTCCCAATCCTCTCAAGGTGGAAAAACTCTAACAATAATAAAATAAGAACAAGTCTTATTTTATTAACACAACCTAACCATTTGAATTTCAGGAGTTTGAAATTAAGTAACTCACTTTATTAATTATAACAACTTGTCAAAAATTAATGAAAGTGAGTTAATGGGGAGTTAGGAAAGTGAGGGGTTAAGAGAGTTAAGGGATTTGAAAAGGTGGGGGGGGGGGGGTTTGTGTGGGCCCCACCCTTTCCATTATCCACTCATGGGAAGTTGGGTGGATGTGGGCCCCACCACCAACTTCCCATGGGGGAAAAAACACATTGATACGAAATAAAATTGATTCAACAATTTTATTTTTTTTAATTAAACCCCATTAATTAACTTCTTCTCCCACCCAAACGCAACTATGGTAAAGGTTCCCTTAAGCGATTACCGGCATTGCGAGTTCATCGGTGCCCTCATATTTCGATTCCGAGCACCGGTTCAAAAGTTAGAAATTCCCGATCATTCGTTAACTGAACGTACCCGAGCCAAACTTTGGAAATTGATTCCGGGCACACCGGGCCTCGGAATCAGGTTCTGTCAGAAACCGCGCTCTTGTAAAATTCCAAAGAAAATTTAGAAAAAATTTCCCTTGAATTTTACTGGTCTTTACACTACAGACCTACAAAGAGTGGCGAGAGCGGCCTCATACTTCCTACCATTCCTTAAAAATTTATGCCTTTTATAATCTGACAACTCTTACCTACATCAATCACTGGAATTCTCAATGGCTTTAAATTTGTATAAGAATGTATGTAATTTCTCATATCGAATCTGTAACACCCCAGGTAAATAAAGAATATGAAATTTTTATATTTATCTCTATTTGTAAATAAAATATTAATATAACATTAAAGGGGACGCTATGCTCGATGGCGTACCCAACACACAATAACGAGTTTCATTGAAATCTTATGTTGTACTCTAATAATAAAATAATATTATTTTAAATGGTAGTTAACGACTAACCGTTGTAATTGCGGGAATGAACAGAACCAACTACAAAATGATTATATATGTTTGTGAAATATTTTTTACTATTTACAATAAATGTTAGAGGATTAAAAATGTGAATGAATCCATTTTTTAAGCGTAAACATTCTAATATTCTTTAAATGGTCCATTAACCGCCTTTTGATAGAAAACCTCTTTTAAATCCACTTTTTGAAAATTTTATGTGTTATGTTTGAAAAAATAATATTCTTCTTTAGAATCGGGACATCAAAATTTACTTTGTGTAAATTTTGGGTAACTTTCCGATAAAGTTCAATTTTTTATGAATAGAGAAAAATGTTGTATTTTAATTCAAAACCAATTTTTAATCTAATTTATTTATATGATTAGATTATATTTTGAATTGTTTTTAAAGTAAAATTAGAATATATTTCTACCATTTAATCAAATAGTGGTCATTGGAATTAATTTCATCTTGAAATTGGACTTAAACTAGTGTCAATCTTCTGATACTTATTGTTTCATAAAAACACGTTATTTGCTCGGACAGCAGGAATTTATTATTAAATTAATTAATGTAACTTATATGTTTTTAATTTTTGTAAAATGAACATAATTTTTGAATTCGGAATATCAAAAATAGCCTAGGATGAATTTTTGGTAATTTTCTGAAAAACTTCAATTTTTGATGAATAGTGAAACCACTAAGTGGTAGTTAAAGAAACTGATTTTTCGTTTAAATGAAACTTTACCACTTCTGTGATTTTAATTTCAAAAATATGACATACATGGTTGTCATTACGAAGTAAAATTTTGTTAAATGGGATTAAAATAAATTTTTTTTGGTGAATAGTAACTTTTAAGTTTATTAATCGCGATTAGAGGTAATTAGTGTAATTTAAGGTAAAAATAATGTTTTAATAATATGAAATGACCTAGACACATGTCCTAACCTCATTGGATGTGTCATGGACGACCATGAAAATCCATGTGTCAACTTGGGGACCCCATGGAGCCACTTTGGTTGGAAAATGACATAAATAACTTTTTATTTATAGTTAAAATAAAAATGTCACAAACATGTGTTATTTTACTAAACAAATTTTTATATGGGGTTATACAAGTAATATTTTTTACTATAAATATTCATTAGAAATCTAAAAATATTTCCTACATAATGATATTTTTTTTATAATTTTTAGACAGTAAATAAAGTAAATTATTTATGACACGATGATGATGCAGTGATTACCTCATTATTTAACGATTTAAATAAAATGAAAAGATAATGTAAAATATAAGACCTACACAAGTAAAAAACCTATTGTATGGGTTGATTTCGAAACCTTATCACTTTATCCTCTAAATACATCAATTTGGTACCTTTAAAATCAGAAAATCATTCAAAAATAAAGTAACATTTTCTAACGTTCCAAGAGTGCCCCTCCTCTCCTCTTATAAAAGGCCCCCACCTCTACCACCTTACACACACCTCTCAAGACTTTGGCTCGGCCAAACCCTGCCCATTTCATCTATACACATCACTATCTTCATCATTGAAGCCTCAATTTGGGCAGAATCCTTTCCAAGGAAGCCTTTGATCTCAAATCAAAGGAAGTTACCCGATTTAAAGGTAATGTCTTCCCTTGGGTACTTTTTTTATTTTGCTTATCCAACCCCCTAAATTATTTTTATTATTTTCTTTTGTAACAACAACAGTATAATAAATATACTAGGATGTTTTTATGTGATGTATTTTATCTACACTTACACACACCTTCGTCTAATGGTTAAAGAACATACTGTTTCTGTTGATGGCGAATTTCTGCCTCACAAAACGATGATTGTTCAATATTCTTATAACACATTCAAAGGTGGCCATTAATATTTCACTATATTTATATATGATATATAATATGTTTATGTTTTCTATAATCTTCTGTATTTTTCATTTATGGCATACCATTATGGTTTCCATTATTGGTAAACACGATATCTTCTTTTTAGGAAGTGCGGACTACCGCCCCCTCAAAGTAATTTGATTCGTTAATGCCATATGTGGGACGTATAAAGGATAGAATTAATGTTATTACATATGTTATCCTACTGAAATTATAAAATACCTTTATATCTATATTATTTCATTCTATTTAATACAAAAAAAAGAAATGAATGTAGCGTTCATGCGTACGTACGCCTTACCGTCTCTATGAACGGTACATTTCATTTCCTATCTCCAAATGTTATGTACTATTATCAGTACATATATATAATGGATATATATGTAATATATTAAATATAAATGATGGGTATAATTCTGGAATTATAATATATATATCTCTCATTTTGTTTTAATTCCATTAAAATGGCAAAAAAATGAAAGTAGCGTTCATGCGTACGTACGGCCTACCGTCTCCATGAAAGGTGCTTTTAATTTTTTATCACAAAATGCTATTTAATAGTATAAAATGAATATATACTGGATATATATGATATTTAAAACATAAATACTATTATGGAGATGATGTACCTATAACTACATGGAAAATTATTTTCCAAGAAGTTCAATATTTACTCATGTACTGAACATCAACAAAAACGTCTGAGATGAAATCACTTTATTAAACAATTATTATAAAATTATAATATGTGATATGAAATGAATAATAATATTTAATGGTGGTCCTTAAGAAATTATAAATTGACCAAATTTTATTATTCAGGAGATTAAAGAATGATCGAGTCATGTCAGACACGAGGTAAGGGATCCTACCCCTCTCTTTCTTTTTATGTACACTCTTTTATGTCATTACTATTAAGCTCATATTTCTTATGATGTTTATGTTCTTTTATATTAATACTAATGTAGTTTTTATGTTCATATGATAAGAGACCCTATTTTATATCATCAATCCATTTTGGAAGTTTTGATTGGCGCCGTTAGGCTGCCGAATTTTCGTAAGGGATCCAACCTGTCTCTTTCTTTTTAAGTACTCTCTTTTATGTCATTTCTATTAAGCTCATATTTCTTATGTTTGGGGATGTTATTTTATATTCCTAATACTGTACTTTTTATTTTCATATTATGAGAGACCCTATTTGATATCATAAATCCATTTTTGGAAGTTTTAAGTGGCGTCGTTAGGCTGCTGAGTTTCTGTAAGGGATTTTTCATCACACTTTTATTTCCATGACATTTATGCTACATCTTCCACTATTTCCTTTGAGTGGTGTATGTACTTCCCATTATTAT
This sequence comes from Viscum album, assembly GCA_963277665.1. NCBI lineage: Eukaryota > Viridiplantae > Streptophyta > Magnoliopsida > Santalales > Viscaceae > Viscum > Viscum album. Next base: position 602,297,665 of record OY728161.1, on the reverse strand, counting down.
ACAATTTTTTAGTATAATTTCATTTATGGGTATTTACATCTTTATTGTATGACCCTTCTTCCATGGGGTGTACGTTTCGAAAGATACCCAACTTGGTAAGGGGACCTTCCACCCTCCTCTTTTTAAAAGATTTCTTTTGTTATTTCTTTTAATTCACATACTATTATGTTGGGATATGTTATTATATATCCTTATTAATGTAAATTTTATGTCCAAGTGATGAGATACCCTTTTTATCTCTCATCAACTCATTTTATGAGTTTTGAAGTGACGTTGTTAGGCTGTCGAATTTCTGTAAGGGAACTTCTTAACCCACTTTCAATTCTTTGGGTTAAACCTCTTATTCTTGATTTTATTATGCCAATATTATGTGTGGAATCTCTATGTTGTAGTTTCCAAAAACCATTGTTTGGATATACTATTTCTACATATAAACATCTCATTGATAAATTCTTATGTCATTTAGACAGACTTGTATCGGAAATCATAACTCAATCTCATTTCATTGAGTTAAATATCTATATCATTGGTTTTGTTTTTCCATGATTATATGTGAATGACCTATGATTGTTTTACACTTAATATCCACTTATATTTTTTGTATTCTTATTTTTCACACATAATGATCTAATTGATTTATCCTTAATCTAAGGATACTGACTTTGTAAGGGACTTCGTCTCAATCTCCTTTCATAGAGGCATATTTGGTTTTACACACAACTTTATTTTATACGGTGTATAAACTCCTTTTACATTTAATTTTATTAAAAAGGAATATTTTTATATGAAGCGTTTTACTAAACGAAAAAAAGGAATGTTTCTTTTAACGTATGCAGTGACAACGTCCTTTTCCGCCACCGTGAGTATTATTTGGTCTTTGGCTTCCTCAACAAGCCGTAATGTTTTTTAAAATGAAATAAATACCATATACTCTTTTATGTATGTTGGTATTGAAAATGGTTTTTATAATGGATTTGTTATTTCGACATATTTAAGTGATATATTGTGATCGAAATGTGGAAATTTTTTCATTCCATTATATTTGTTTAATGTCTTATGATTTTATAATAGTACTTGGACATTATGACGGGTGGTGCCATGAATACCAGGATGGGTGGTTACGTTATAACCTCCAATGCATTGGGTATGGAATTTGGCCGTATGGCTATTCCATTAAGTATGTGTGGAAGTCGTCCGTATGGATATTCCATTAATTATGTGTGGAAGTCGACAGTATGGTTATTCGATTTAAGTATGTTTATGTCCCAAGTTACATTTTTATGTTATGTGTTCTTTATATGGGTTTTATGGTAATCTTAGGTTACAATAGGGTATGTAATGATCTTTTATTCATTGAAGAGTTTTTTTACTACTTAAAAAAGGTGAAAGGTGTTACTTTGATAAAGTATTCATGTTTTACTTGTTGATTTGAAAAACTAACAGTTTTCATTCTTTGTGTATACCTAACTGAGCTTTTTATGCTCATCCCATGTTTTTGAAATGTTTTTCACAGGACTTAACGCTGAATAGGGTCATGGATGGGATCAAGGGAAAGTCATGATACCTAAACCATGGAACTAGACATGTTTCTTTTTAAGAGTTTTTATTTTATGGAAACTTAGTAGAAGTTTCTACTTTGTAATCTTTTGAGATGTAATAGTCATGTCCTAATTCTCTAAAACTCTAAACCAGAAAAGATCCTAAATGTGAATTATTCATTTAATTCAATATTAAGTAAGGTTTACGGCTGGGGCCTTATAGTTGGTATTAGAGGCAAAGGAGGTAGGAATGTATCTAATCCTTGGGAACTCTCACATGTGAGTGTTGGAAGAATCATGGCTCTCCGCCCAAGGGCTTCATGAGGAAATGGCTGCCACTGGGGATGGTGGTGTGTCCCGACCAAGGGGTGTAGCCGCCCATGGAGTGCCCTGATAGGTATCAATTATAGTCCACTGGAAGTAATTCCAGACCATTATAGTTGGTATCAGAGGTCGGTTTAGATAACTTTAGAGGTTAGGGTATTCTCTAAGCACAAGTGACATTACCATAATGGTTAGGATTTCAGAAAGAGTCCTAGTTTTAGATAAAGTGAATGAGTAAGTATATCTTAGTGTTTACCTTCCTCATTAGTACATGATGGTTTTGTTGATATACTCACACTGACATTTCTGTTTTTAGTGAATGGATGGATCTAGCAGGCACCAAAGAGTCAACATGTTTGAAGGAAACTGTGGTGGTTCTCTGATTAAGATACTAGATAAAATGGGGGATTCAATGAGGAAACTCATGGTTGTTCTAAACCAACTATCAAGGAGTCATGATCAACCACTTGAACCTTGGAAGGATCTATAATGCATCATGTACGAGATGACCAATCGATGTGGAAGTTCATGTAATAATTATAAAGGTAACCATTAGAGTTTATATGATCCTTACTTTTGAGGTAATTATGGGTTATTATATTTTATGATGGAAAATGAAAGGCATGAGATAAACTTGAGGTTAAAATATGTTATGATCATTTTTGAATATTTTATCTCATTTTGGGGAATGTTTTAAGAAATATGTAGTTTTGGAAAAAGGACAACACGTAGACTGTGTGACAACCCGTCACATCGAACAAAGCTATGAGAATCGAACCCACAACCAAAGTGCAACTGGTATTTATCACCAACCACTGGACTACGTGATGTCCCTAGTTAGTTTGTCTAATTCTTTTTAGTTATATGATTTTAGGAATCAAGAGTAAGTTTATTTTGGGTTATCTATAGAAATGATTAACCTATCATCGAGGATATGTGATTAGGTTAAATACTTTTCAATATGGGAATTTAAGATAAACTGATGTTATTTGGAGATAAAAGTTAATATGTACCTTGGAAGACTATATGACTAAATCCTTCAAATATTTCCATTTCAATCTTAGTTTGTTTTACCTTGAAGAATTTTGTGGACAAATTGTTTATCGAATGCTCCTCGTTGAACTTTGGGTTTTGTTGGACAAATTTTGGAGATTAAGAATAGATTTTCTTTTTATAAAGGGTTATCCTTTTCTGGATTATCTAATCTTGTACTAACCTTTTTGGTTTTGAATTTGTTTAAAGTCTAAAGACATGGGAAATATATCATTCTCTTTTGTGGATTAGGTGATTCTATAGAAGTTGATTATAGCTCTCTTAATATTAGTAAGTCATCCTAAATACTCGACTTTTGGAGAAAATATGAGTTTGTGTAAGAAATCTAGTAGGAGATGAGAGTCTACACGATAAGTATGTTTCCTTGAGATCAAAAATAAATTCCTCAATGAAAAGTAACATAAAATAAAAATTTTCTATTAACTTTTCCTACTAGGGAATCAAATACTATTTATCCCACCACAATTTTGTGATTTTCTTATGGTTAACTTTCTACTAGACATGTTTACTATCACTCTCCCTCAGAACATGACCCTTTTTTTATTCCATGTCTATTTTTTCCGACATGGAATCCTAGTATGGGTTAACTCGGGTGACCTTTTTAATTCTCTTTCATTATTTTAAAGTGATAGTTTTACTGAATCTTGTTCTGATGTGGGACTTTCAATGATGTTTCTGAGCCCAATTTTAAAATTGTGAGGACGCAATTCCCAAAACGGGGAAAGATGTAACACCCCAGGTAAATAAAGAATATGACATTTTTATATTTATCCCTATTTGTGAATAAAATATTAATATAACTTTAAATGGGACGCTATGCTCGATGGCGTACCCAACACGAAAAAATGTGTTTCTTTGAAATCTTACGTTGCACTCTAATAATAAAATAATATTATTCTAAATGGTTGTTAACGCCGAACCGTTGTAATGGAGGGAATGAACAGAACTAACTAAAAAATTATTATATATGTTTGTCAAATATTTTTTACTCTTTACAATAAATGTTAGAGGATTAAAAATGCGAATGAATCCATTTTTTAAGCGTAAACATTCTAATATTATTTAAAAGGTCGATTAACCGCCTTTTGATGGAGAACCTCTTTTAAATCTACTTTTTGACAATTTTATGTGTTATGTTTGACAAAATAATATTCTTTTTTAGAATCGGGAAATCAAAATTTACTTTGTGTAAAGTTTTGTTATCTTTCCGATAAATTTCATTTTTTAATGAATAGTGAAAAATGTTGTATTTTAATTCAAAACCACTTTTTAATCTAATTTATTTATATGATAAGATTATATTTTGAATTGTTTTTAAAGTAAAATTAGAATATATTTTTACCATTTAATCTAATAGTGGTCGTTGGAATTAATTTCATCTTGAAATTGGACTTAAACTAGTGTCAATCTTTTGATACTTATTGTTTCATAAAAACACACTATTTGTTCTTACAGTGAGAATTAATTATTAAATTAATTAATGTAACTTATATGTTTTGAATTTTGTTAAATGGACATTATTTTTTAATTCGGAATATCACAAGTAGCCTAGGGTGAATTTTTGGTAATTTTCTGAAAAACTTCAATTTTTGATGAATAGTGAAACCACTAAGTTGTAGTTAAAGAAACTGATTTTTCGTTTAAATGAAAATTTACCACTTCTGCGATTTGAATTTCAAAAATCTGACATACATGGTTGTCATTAAGAAGTAAAATTTAGTTAAATGGGATTAAAATAATTTTTTGGCGAATAGTAACTTTTAAGATTATTAATCGCGATTATAGGTAATTAGTGTAATTTAAGGTAAAAATAATGTTTTAATAATATGAAATGACCTAGACACATATCCTACCCCCATTGTATGTGTAATGGCCTACCAAGAAAATCCATGGGTCAACTTGGGGACCCCATGGAGCCACTTTGGATGGAAAATGACATAAAGAACGTTTTATTTAAAATTAAAATAAAAATGTCACAAACATGTGTTATTTTACTAAAAAAAAATTTATATGGGGTTATACAAGTCATATTTTTTACTATAAATATTCATTAGAAAGATAAAAAGATTTCCTACATTATGATATTTTTTTTATAATTTTTAGACACTAAATAAATTAAATTATATATGACACGATGATGATGCAGCGATTACCTCATTATTTAATGATTTAAATAAAATAAAACGATAATGTAAAATATAAGACCCACACTAGTAAAAAACCTATTGTATGGGTGGATTTAGAAACCTTATCACCTTATCCTCGAAATACATCAACTTGGGACCTTTAAAATACGAAAATCATTTGAAAATAAAGTAAACTTTTGTAACTTTCCAAGAGTGCCCCTCCTCTCCTCTTATAAAAGGCCCCCACCTCTACCACCTTACACACACCTCTCAAGCCTTTTTCTGGGCTAAACCCTACCCATTTCATCTGTACAGATCCCTCTCTTCATCATTTAAGCCTCACTTTGGGCATAATACTTTCCAAGGAAGCATTTGAGCTCAAATCAAAGGAAGTTACCCGATTTAAAGGTAATGTCTTCCCTTGAGTTCTTTTGTTTTATTTTGCTTATACAACCCCCTAAAAACTTTTTATTATTTTATTTTGTATCAAAAACAGTATAATAAATATACTAGGATGTTTTTATGTGATTTATTAGAGCTACACTTACACACACCTTCGTCTAATGGTTAAAAAACATACTGTTTCTATTGATGGCGAATTACTGGCTCACGAAACGATGATTGTTCAATATTCTTTTAACACCTTCAAAGTTGGCCATTAATATGTCACTATATTTATATATGATATATAATATGTTTATGTTTTCCTTAAGCTTATTTATTTTTCATTTATGGCATACCTTTATGGTTTACATTATGGGTAAATGCGATATCTTTATTTTAGGAAGTGCGGACTACCGCCCCCACAATGTGATTTGATTCGTTAATGCCATATGTGGGACATATAAAGGATATAATAAATGTTATTACATATGTTATCCTACTTTAATTATAATATACCTTTATATCTTTATTATTTCATTCCATTGAATACAAAAAAAATGAATGTAGTGTTTTATGCGTACGTACGGCTTACCGTCTCCATGAACGGTACATTTCATTTCTTATCTCCAAATGTTATGTACAATTATAAGTACATATATATAATGGATATATATGAAATATATTACATCTAATTGATGGGTATAATTATGTAATTATAATATATATATCTCTCATTTTGTTTTCATTCCATTTATATGGAAAACAAATGAATGTAGCGTTCATGCGTACGAACGGCCTACCGTCTCCATGAACGATGCTTTTAATTTTTTATCTCCAAATGCTATGGAATAGTATAAAATGAATATATACAGGATATATATGATATTTAGAACATAAATACTATTCTGGATATGATGTACCTATAACTACATGGAATGTTTTTTTCCAACAAGTTCAATTTTTACTCATGTACTGAACATAAAAAAAACGTCTGATATGAACTCACTTTATTAACAAATTATTATAACATTATATTATGTGATATGAACTGAATAATAATATTTAAATTTGTTCCTTAAGCAATTTTAAATTTACCACGTTTTATTATTCAGTATATTAAAGAATGATCGAGGCATGTCAGACACGAGGTAAGGGATCCTACCCCTCTCTTTCCTTTTATGTACACTATTTTATGTCATTACTTTTAAGCTAATATTTCTTATGATTGGTATGTTCTTTTATATTAATAATACTGTACTTTTTTATGTTCATATGATTAGAAACCCTATTTTCTCTCATCAATCCATTTTGGAAGTTTTGATTGGCGTCATTAAGCTGCCAAATTTTGGTAAGGGATCCGACCTCTCTCTTTCTTTTTAAGTACTCTATTTTATCTAATTTCTTTTAAGCTCATATTTCTTATGTTTGGGGATGTTATTTTATATTCCTCATACTGTACTTTTTATGTTCATATTATGAGAGACCCTATTTGATCTCATAAATCCATTTTTGGAAGTTTTAAGTGGCGCCTTTAGGCTACCGAGTTTCCGTAATGGATTTTTCATCACACTTTTATTCCCATGACATTTATGCTACGTTTTCCACTATTTCCTTTGATTGGTGTATGTAATTCCCATTATTATACACTTTTTTTAGTATAATTTCATTTATGGGTATTACATCTTCATTGTATGACCCTTCTTCAATGGGGTGTATGTTTCGAAAGTTATCCAACTTGGTAAGGGGACCTTTCACCCTCCTCTTTTTAAAAGACTTCTTTTGTTATGTCTTTTAATTCACATACTATTATGTTGGGATATGTTCTTATATATCCTTATTAATGTAAATTTTATCTCCAAGTGATGAGATACCCTTTTTATCTCTCATCAACTCATTTTAGGAGTTTTGAAGTGACGCCGTTAGGCTGTCGAATTTCTGTAAGGGAACTTCTTAACCCACTTTCAATTCTTTGGGTTAAAACTCTAATTATTGATTATATTATGCCAATATTATGTTTGGAATCTCTATGTTTTAGTTTCCACAAACCTTTTTGTGGATATACTATTTCTACACATAATCATCTCATTGATAAATTCTTATGTCATTTAGACGGACTTGTATCGGAAATCATAACTCAATCTAATTTCATTGAGTTAAATATCTGTGTCATTGGTTCTGTTTTTCCATGATTATGTGTGAATGACCTCTGATTGTTTTACACTTAATATCCACTTATATTTTGTGTATTTTTATTTATCACAAAAAATCATGTAATTGATTTATCCTTAATCTAAGGATACCGACTTTGTAAGGGACTTTGTCTCAATCTCCTTTAATTGAGGCATATTTGGTTTTACACAAAACTTTATTTTATATGGTGTATAAACCCCTTTGAAATTTAATTTTATTCAAAAGGAATCTTTTTATACGAAGAGTTTTACTAAACGACGAAAAGGAATGTTTCTTTTAACATATGCGATGACAAAGACCTTTTCCGCCGCCGCGAGTATTATTTGGTCTTTGGCTTCCTGAACAAGCCGTAATGTTTTTTAAAATGAAATAAATACCATATACTCTTTTATGTATGTTGGTATTGAAAATAGTTTTTATAAAGGATTTGTTATGTCGATATATTTAAGTGATATATTGTGATCGAAATGAGGAAATTTTTTCTTTCCATTATATTTGTTTAATGTCTTATGATTTTATAATGGTACTTGGACATTATGTCGGGTGGTTCCATGAATACCAGGACGGGTGGTCACATTATATCCTCCAATTCATTGGGTATTGAAGTTGGTCGTATGGCTATTCTATTAACTATGTGTGGAAGTCGGCCGTATGGCTATTCCATTAAGTATGTGTAGAATTCAACCGTATGGTTATTCCATTTATGTATGTTTATGTCTGAAGTTACCTTTTTTATGTTATGTGTTCTTTATATGGGTTTTATGGTAATATTTTGGTTACAAAAGGGTAAGTAATGATCATTTATTCATTGAAGAGTTTTTTTACTACTTAGAAAAGGTGAAAGGTATTACTTTGATAAAGTATAAATGGATTACTTGTTGTTTTGAAAAACTAATAGTTTTCATTCTTTGTGTATCCCTTACTGAGCTTTTTATGCTCATCCCATGTTTTTTAAATGTTTTTTCACAGGACTAAATGCGGAATAGGGTCAAGGATGGGATCAAGGGAAAGTAAAGCTACATAAAACATGGAACTAGACATGTTTCTTTTTAAGAGTTTTTATTTTATGGAAACTTAGTAGAAGTTTCTACTTTGTAATCTTTTGAGATGTAATAGTCATGTCCTAATTATCTAAAACTCTAAACCTGAAAAGATCGTCAATTTGAATTATTCATTTAATTCAATATTAAGTAAGGTTTAAGGCTGGGGCCTTATATAATCATAAGATAAAAATTTTAATCACAAGTGGATAATATAACATTATCATTTGAGGTTGTATTAAGGTAAATTTCCCCCAATAAAGAGACAAAAAAACCATATTGTATCTTTACTGTATCATTATCTAGTCCAATTAGGGAAAAAATTGCTGAGTAGAGATGAAAATTAATGTGAGGATTATATCAGAAGATACTTAATAAATAATTTTTTTTCCCAAACATAGGTTCCTATGACATGGGACACAAGAGTACTGAAACTGGGAGATGAGTATTGATGATACAATATTCCTTCTTTGAGAGAGATTGGTCTGAGACCCCAAGCTCTATGTTTCATGGCTTCCTACAAAAAGATGAGATAGAAAAAGTTCCTCCAAATGGGATTGGACATTTAATCATGAAATCAAATATTAGGCCACCGTTAAGCTCATGAATTGATCATAGATGAGGTTTTAATTAGTACGAACAAAAAATGAGTTCCTCAATCATTATAGAAGAGGTTAAACATACCATAGACTAATGAATATTATAAGGTAAGTGTTAATTCTTCAATATCAATATTATTAGACATTGATTATATGTAAAAATTTACTGGAAAATATTTATAATTCATGTCAATATTTCATAAAAAACTAAAATTGAATATTTTATGGTTTTATGGAAATTTTTATTAAACTATATTATCATTTAAATTGTTTTACTGATTTCACATTATAAATATTTTTAATTAATTTCTATGTTTTAATAATGATTTTATGGATCTTTTCATAGAAATAATAGTTTTAAAATGTTTATTATATTCAAAAGATTCAATGTAGTAAGTGACACTTTGATTAAAAAACACTTTTAAATGAATTCATTTATAATTTTTTTAATTTTTAAATGATTTCATGAAAATAATGATATTACTATAAAATAGTTTTACTAAAAAATTTTAACTATGTCAACATCATATTATGGTTCTTATTATTTATTGTGGTAGATTTATTATAACAAAATCTTATATACTGTATTCAATGAGTTATGTTATGTTTTACTACGGATGTGCTATTTTTTATACCCTTCATGGTTTATGCTTAAAGTATTGTCATTTAGTATGCTAGTTTTAATATGAATGTTTATTCTATGTTCTCATGTATTTCATATGAGGAATGTATTGGAATTATTAGGTGATGGGTGGATCCCGCTATAGCTCCTTGAAGCATCTGTAGGTCTCATGATACAATGTAGTGTCTTGGAATATGTTTGTGACAAAATTATTATTTGTATTCTTGGCACGAGTCCTTGTCTATGTGGTTATGATGTCTGGAATTATGTATTCCATCATTATAAAATTTTCTACAGATGATACATGTGATTATTATACTAGTAGAATATACCTGTGAATATGTAAATGAAATTATTTAAAGTTCCATTTACATATTATGATGATTTTCATGATTAAAATGATTTTTATTCAATTTTATACCTTTCCATGAAATATTATTATTGTGTATGATAGCTTATTCTTTATTGTTTACCCTTATTGAAAATTTATGCTCACCGCCTTCATATTTTTTATATTCCCAGGATGCTGAGATGTGTATTATGATTTATATGAAAATTTAAGCTAGATTAATAGTGGAATTATAATGGGATTATCTATGTTGTATTTTATGCTATCAATTGTAATGTAATGTATATGTTTTAATCTATTTTCCAAGACTCTTAAAATGATTTTTCCTTCGGGACTTGGTCTATTGTGATCATATTAAGGTTATGTAATAACACATTGACTTTGTGTGTCTGAGGTCGGGGCGTTACAGTTTGTATTAGAGTAATTTTATAAACAACTGTGGAAATATATTTATATATACTTTTATTAGGAAACATTACCCTATGATAGACATTGAGTATTATGATATAAGAACATCCAAATAATTTTAATATAGATATTATGTAGTTTTTTCAATAAATATAACCATGTATGGATACTACAAGAGGATGTGGTTCTGGAAAATATTTTCCTAGGAGTGAAAACTACGATAAGGAGCATTGGGCGTGACCTAGGGTATCCTGGTACATGATAGCAGGACATACTGCACACCTGTTTTGGTACTCCTGGGGGATATGATTAAGATAATTAACATTTTATTTAAAAACCATTTTGATGTAATTATTAGTAAATAAGTTATCAAATAAACCATTTTTATGATTTTGAGACTAGATTTGTGAAAATAAATTATTATTGAAAGGAATTATTCTAGTTTTTTTATTAAACATTATAACATGATCTAACCTTGTGTATGTCATCATTTAGAAATTACTCCCAGAAGAATTAACAAGAACTCCATCAATAGGAATGTCCCAATGTGTAATAAAGATCATATAAATCATGTTGTTAAAAAACATTTTGAAGGTAAATAGCCACCCATGTATTCTTATTATATAATGAAATAGTACCATGTTTTAATAAGATAAGTAAATAATTATATGAGTCATATGGCTTTGAAGGGAAGCCATATATGAAGAAGATGTAAGATAAAAAGATGGATAAAGGGAAGAAGGGAATGTAAAATTTTCCCACATGTGATAACTACGGAATGAATCACCATGGTAAATGATTGAAGAGAACAAGAGTTTGTTATAAGTATAAAAATGGACCCTAATTACTGTATTGTAAGGGTATATAAAGTTTTCAACTAGAAAAAACATAATCTTCAGGGAGTTGGAACACTATGCGAATCAATGTCCCAATCACCAGAGTATAACCCAAATGATTCTATGGGATAATAATCAAGTTATGATAGTCCCAATCACTAGAGTGTAACCCAAATGATTCTTTGGTATAATAATCGAGTTATGATAATATTGCATATGATGTGGAATAATTAGCGTTAATATATTTTTATTAATGAATTTTTCCATTTGAGTGTTATATGAATGATTTATTGGTTCGATGAATTATGAAAATAAATAAGTATTCTACTTCCATACTATTTCATTAAATATTTGAGATTGTATGGTACCATGTAATTTGAAACCGTTTCATGTAAATGAAATTTAAAAAATAAATATATGATGGAATTATAAACCTTAATATGGTAATGATACTGTGATATTTATTTTAGAATAAGAGATGATTAATATGGATATATTATAATGGATATTCTTGACTACCTTGGAACTAATTAATTGTTGGTTTATTCCATCATTATTGGATATTACAAAATTTTTTAATTTGAAGATAATATTTGATATTCTATGTTTTAGTAGAGGAATGTAGAAGTACATACCTTTTCAAATAAAGTTTTATGGTAATTCAGGGTGTTACCATGTTTTAATAAAATACACGATGGAAGTATTCACATGTTATTATGTGGAAAAAGGGATTATAAATATGTTTACCTCCCATGTTAATTTATAGATTGTGAGTTTAGACACAAGTATTTTGGATAAGTCTAACGGTTGGAATGGATTATGTTGAGAACATGATATTTTTGTGTGGGTAAAGTTTAAGTTATTGGATACTCTGAACTAACATTTTGGATTTCAGTAAACATATAGATGATTAAGGAAATACTTTTGGACCTTATGATATATCAAATTCATATAATGTTTAAAAATAACTTTTTTACCATTCATTTCCTAGTTTATGGGACGAAGTGAAAATATATCGAAGTGCAACCAAATGATGATATTATGATTATGACTGGTAATAAAATAATGTATGTTTTCTTGATTACTTATATAGATTTTAAATTAAAAAATCCAATTAAACAATAAAATTATCTACAAAATGTGTTATACAAATAATTTATGTTTTGTTTAATTGGTGATACATTAAGTCATCATATATTGTGGGCTTTGAGGCCCTCAATTTTACATTAATTGTTCACATGATTCTGATTGACGACATTAATCACTCTCAATAAATATTTACATTTTACAACAATTATGTGTCTCTAATTTCCACCAATGTTATCCAATTATAAATCCATTTTTGGTGGTGACTTTTTCATTTCCCTTTACCTTTTATTAAGATTAAATTTTATTAACCCTATTTCTTATGTGTGTTTTGCACAATAGTACTTTATATTTCTATCTTTTTATTTTCGAAGACAAAATTCAAATTCTGAGGATGCAATTTATGGAGACTGGGGAGAATGTAACAACAAAATATTTCATTACACCTTATCTATTAAATGTATTTTAATAACTTATATTTCACATAGCACTGACTTTTCTTGCATTATATGCATGATTTAGTTTCTGTGAAACAACACATTAGTATTATAATTATTTAAACCATGTTGTTTGACCTTTCTGGAGAGTGGGGGAAAATATTTAATGCATTATTTGGTAAAAAGTGTGGGAAAACCATGAAACATGTCCAAGTCATTAAAAAATCATGAATTTACACATTTTACCTCTTCAATTTTAACACTAAAACACCATGTATCATCACCAATTAGGATTTCTATTAATGAGAACTCCCTACAAGACTTTATAGACATACTGAAATCCATATCTTATGAGGTTATAGTATGGTAACATCAATGATTCATAATTTTAAGTCTATTTTATCATGACATATCACTTATTATATTGTTAATCATCCCTCTTAATTGATTTCTTGTTTTCTATTGGGCTGTTTGACCTATTTAGGTTTTGATATTGTGTTGATGGGTGAAATCATGGTGTGTATTGGTGTAAATTTCCATCATAGGTTATTTTTTGAAAGGTTGGTGTTTCACACCAGTTTGTAAATTCATCCTTGTGTGAGGTAGGTGGTTCTATGATTTATATTATTTGATGAGTTTGGATTTCATTCTTGATTGATTAAATGTTTTATTTGTATTATTTGTGTGGGGAAAACTATTTATTTAATGGTTTTGAGGTGTAAATGTTATGAATGTGTTTTTTTAAATTAAATGGATTATATTTCATGTGTTCATAATTTTTTTTGAATATGTTTTTTACCTTTTGTGATAGGTGAGAAATGTGTTTTTATGATATTTAAAGGGAAAGCTGATGAAAATGGATTTTTGAAGAGAAATTGATTATGTTTTCATGTTTTCTTCCTTTTTAAACACCATAAGTGTGTTTATGAATTTTGATAGTGATTTTAATCGTGTTATAAATTGGTTTTTATGTGTTTATAAATTTAAATGGGGAATTGACCATGAAAATGGCGTGGTTCGATATGTTTTCTAATTTTTTTTGGTTCAAAATTGGATTAATAAATTTTACAATATGTGAAAAATGTATTTCGTATTTTTTTTTTTCTATGCATGTGAAATAGATAGTGGTTTTGTTTATGTAAAATGGTGGTATCCATGTGGGAATTGATCATTGGAACAATGAGATAAAAGGAAAGTATTGATTTACTTATATGATTGTGATGATTGGTATATGTATGTTAAATTGATGATTACTGTGGTATGTGAAATTTAATATGACCACAATGGAACTATCCAGAATCCAAGTTGTCAAACTAGAACTAGTACTCCAGATGAATTGGTAGAGGCAAGGTCTTGATTTATCTAGTAGTATTGATTCTACAACACTAATTAAACATGTGATATGATCAAATAAAATAATACTTTTGGGATGGGATAAAATCTAGTGGTGTGTTAAGAACAAAACTACATCTATTGGATTATAATTTTGTGACCAATGAAATTTTGGGAGACATTCCCCTATCATGGTTCGTGCATGAGAACACTATTGGTAGTTTGGATAAAAGAAATTCTCGCCATGGTATGAGGTTCATAGGGTACCACATGGGCATGTTACCTAAAGGGATTTACTTATTGTGATATCTTTTCACATTTTTCATTTGTTATGTGGTTTGATCCATTGGTACATAGAATAAAATTTATAGATATTTATTTCACCAAAACATATTTCTTAAAGGGGTTTAACTTGAAAATTTAATAATGAAAATGGTTTAAATAAAATTATTTATTATAAGTGTTTAAAATATTTATAAAGAAATTTTCATGTTTATTTTTATTATACTACTCTAGCATGGATTATTTTCTTATTACATGGAATCCTTTTGTAATTTTAATCAAACCATACATATACATTTGTCTGTATGTATATTTTGTTCTATATGATCCATGTAAAGGAAAGATTTATCATGGTGTTGATGGTGGATCTTGTTGATATTATTCCACATCATTCAAGTGTTGATGGTTGTGGATTGAGGGTGATGTACCTATTATTTCATTGAGGTTTTTTTGATAGTTTTGTGTTTCCCATTAAATTATAATACTTCTAGAAATACCCACATTATATAATTTTGTATTTAGTTTTATATCCTAATTCATCCATGGACACTGAGTTGAAGACCATCCATCTCATAATATGAAGTAGTCCATCGAACCCTATCTAGGTACCTATGATTCAAATATTCTATTTCTAAAACTGTATAATTATTAGGGTGGTGTAGTGAACAAATCCATGTTTTTGTCACACAATAATTAAAAAAACATATATTAACATTTCACCAACCTACACAACCAATCTGATGCTACTTTTTAAAAAAAATTCCCACATTTGAATAGCATGAATTTAAATCCAAAATATAGCTACAAGTACATGAATACATTGGAGTCAACCAATCATTTTTAAACTCTTCAGAATTTTCCATCCGTATCTTCATCATTTTAGAAATCACATTTGACCATGTATAGAACCAAAATTTATTAAAAAAAATCACAATTCCAAAACCATTCCAAAATAATAAACCAATATACACCACGATATACATATTAGAAACCCTTGTACAAAATTACATGTTAACATATCCATGAGTGAATATCTACAATGAGGGAATATATATATATATATATATATATATATATTTGTAACTTTTGATGCCTCAATGTGGCCAGAATCTATTATACATAGAGGGATCCAAAATATTAATATATATATATATATATATATTTATATAAATATAACTATATATGTATATGTATATATGTAACATTTGATACATCAAATGTACAGAAGTCCCAAGATAACTATTTAGAATCCCAAAATATTTCATTCTGACATTATGGAAAAATAAATGAAAGACCAAAATATCATTAGGAATTAAAAATATAATTAATTAAATCTATGTGATAAACAAAATGATTATATATGATTTCTATTATATCAATGAAAACATGTATACATTATTTCACAAAAGGATACAATTCTATAAACATTATGATAGTGCAATGATAATTAAACAATAAAATTTTTCTCATTAAAAACAATTCAATAATTTATTTACATAATAATATAACGAAAACACATGATAATACAATCATGAAATTATTGATTTTAATATAAAATCATAGAAATATGATAAACTACCTCAAAAGGATTGAATCAAGTAATGCATATTTTTTCACCATTGAAATATTTTCTAATGATTCACACAAAACCAAAACGAACCATAGAGAAGATAACCCCAAATTAATATTAAACCATTAATGAAATCAGATCAACACCTGATCCTATTGTACAATATAGGGTAAATCACAATGGGAGAGATCATGGGAGAGGAAAAATGAGGAAGAAATATTTAAAAGAGCAATATAAGAAAAAACATGGAGTGACCACACATGGAAACGATAGAGAAAATGGACAACAAAAAATTGTAGATAGGAGATGTAGTGCATGGTTGGGGATCACCATGTGAAGTGTTGAATGTGAGGGTGATGGTGAGGGGATGAAAAAAATTAGGGGTTCTTCTTTATTACCGTCTAGATCTGAAATCCAAAAAATTAACCCACAGAACATAGTTAACCGTTTTTTAGTAAAATTAGATAAGATAAAGACTGCCTTCTACATATAAAAATACATTTAAACCCGAATACCCATGGACATTAACTCCCTTTCCCTTTGAATATTGAAATAATAAATTATGAAATGAGTCAAATAGATTACCCTCAAAATAAAAAAAAACCTCTAACGAGAAAACAACTAAGATATGTAACCTGAATCATTGAACCAGTTAATTAAGAGATAGAGACACTAACATTCCTAAACACCACAAAAAAATCAAGGAACACCCCAGCCCTAAAATTAGAAATCACCATATAAATAATCTTGGTTTTTTGGGATCTACATGGTAATATATCACATAAACCATAGTCTAGGATAACGAAACTACAATGATCATTGTTTGGTGGTGTGGGGATAAAATATTACATCATCAGTACAACATTAAGACAAAGTTAACTATGATCTCATTCAATGGTAACCTCCCCAAAATAACAAGACATTGGTAAAGAATTGATCTTTGAAGAATAAACAACTTAGTAATCTCTATGAGAGAAAAAATCTATGAGAAATGATGAATGGAATGGCATACACCAATAGTTCAAAAATATAAGATTTTATAATATTTCAATGACACATACGTTAGAATAAAATTCCTATGAAATTCCTTCAATGAATCTAAAACTCTTAAAGGACGAAAAATAAATCCACAACCTCACCGTAAGAGAATATTATAATAGAGAACATAGGATAACCGAAGTGAACCAAGAATAGTTATAATAATTGATGTATCTTATGATAAACAACTAATTCTTTGAAGCTCATCCACTATGTACAAGTCATCACTCTGAGGCCTATTGTGGGATCCTAATATCATGCATCATCTTCATCCCCATAGTTATGATCTACCAAGCCCCAATTGAAAAAACCTATTTTTTTGGTTCAAATTATAGACCCTCTCACTAATTCAAATTGTCCAATTATATCGCTAGTGAAAGGGATTTATCAAAGCCCTAAAAGTGATGATAATGTAAGTGATGTTAATGTTTTAGACATAATATAGATCATAAAAACCGAGGGTAAGGACCACGTTAGAAAATAAAAAAAATTATTATAAATGGGGCCTTTATCAGCTTGTTTTTATCAATGTTAAAGGAAAAATTTATCAAATCATTTATAGAGATAAAATATATATCGATGATAATGGTTTTAAATATAATATCTTTGAACCAATTATCTGTGCTTCCACCACCCATTTATTAGTGCTTTAGATAATCCACCCCCCTGCATGAATCCCAACCTCCGACATGTTTCAATACTAAGGCATCTATCTTATACACTTGTTCCTTTTCCATGCCAATGTACTATTTGTTACATTTTAATATTTATTAATAAATTTATATATATTTTATTATATATTTCTTCTATATACTTATATTTATTTATTTATATTTATTATATATATGTTTAAATACATACATATTTATTCATATTTTTTAAAATGGATATTTTTTTTATAGATAAATTTATATATTTGGAAATATATTGTTTATATAAATATGAGAAATTATTATTTTATAAAATTAAATTTTTATGTGTGAATATATAATATATTGTTATTTATTGTTATATATTTTTATATAAATAATTGTACATTGTGAAAATTGATATAATTTGAAATCCATAATATCAATATGAATATAAGATCTAGGAAAAAACTCATTCCCCATTGAAAAAGTAAAAAATACCCCTTTAAATGAGGTTTAAAATTCATCAATTAAGTAAATAATTTGGTACCCAAACTAAAAACTCAGTTATGGAGGCCTTCGGTTCCTTTTTGGCTCGAAAAATGGGAAAGAGTTTTACTTATTTCATTAATTAAATATATATCATCACATGCTTAGATTTAATATGTGGTAGAGCGCTAATGAACATACGGATAAAATGTTATGGGGGATTTAAGTTTGAGTTTCATTTTCATCATATTAAATATAAATTATTAATTTTTTTATTTTATATATTTACATTTTTATTAAATGTCTGTTAATCAATTGTAATTATGATGTTATGGATTAAAAATATCTTTTTAATTACATTATAATGCATTTTAATTAAATACCTTTTATATTCTATCTATATTCTAATTTAAAATTCAATACAAAAATTAATTTTTTTTTATTATATTTAAATATATATAAACGTATTTATATATTAATATAACATCTTTAACTATTTTTTTGAAATATATCCTTTATCATCACTAGTAAAAAATGATATGAAATGGTTTTTTATTAGTGCTTCCAAGAAACCACAAATAATGGACCCCCATTATCAGTGATATTTTAAATACACTGATAAAGGCCCCAGTATATCAACAGTTTTTTTCAATCACTTTAGAAGGTGGATTTTATCGTTACATTTTAAAAACGATTGATAATTTATCCCTTTCAAAATTATTTTTTTCCAATGTTAATGGTCGCATTCAAAAGGTTTGAAAAAAGGGATGTTAATGACCCCTATTAATAGAGGATCCTCTATCATGGAAATGGTTTTTTAACAGCACTTTTAGCTAGTACTGTCAAAACTCATGCTCTGGATCATCCAAGTTTTGTAGTCAATTTTTTATGTGGCATAAGTAGAAAAACCTAACAGAACAGGATGAAAAAAAAACAAGTTTGAATACCTAATGGAAAGAATTGCTCAAAAAACAATTCCTTAATAAGATCAACATCGACCCCAATCTCAGGTCAATGGATGATGACCTAGGTCCAATTCTATCGGAACACTGACCCTTTGTGAACCAAACTAACTATAAATTTTAAACATGGTTCTCATGCATCTTAACCACTTACTGAAGTATTTTCCATCAAAATTAGTGATACCAACACTGGGGTATGTACATTCTGAAAATATAAAATCACTAAATCAACTGATTGTCTCAATGGAGTAATAAAAGTGGATTACATAGAGAAACACTTATTCAAAATTTTATCAAACACTATAGTTATCTCAATCTACCCACTCCCAAACCAAAAATAAAATACCATAATTGTTTTCCCAAATTGATATTTACCTTTTCATGGAGGAAAACATCCAAAATTCATAAAATAAAATATTTATCAAGAAAATTTTAGAGAACATTGAAATAAATAATAATATTAATCCATCGTTCCATGAATCCAAATCAAAATAAATCATTCCCATCTTCAATCAAAAACCAAATAAAAAACCCCATCTCCCCAATAACGACCAGTTTCACATGAAAAATAATAATAATTGAATATATAAAGTAAATCATTGTTTGAAATAAATACCTTTAAAATGTTTCCCATCATTTTTTAAATAAAAAACTATATTTTATCCATATTAAATCAATTCAAATCAACCAATTACAATTTTAAAACAATAAAAATTTTCATGAAAACAACTATAACATCAGAACACCTTTACAAAACATAAGTCAAAATTTATTTGACCAGAAACTAAAAAATAATTCCAAACAAAAAGGGACATGTGCCTATGCATTAAATAATCACATTGATTGGGGGACTATATGATAACATTACTACGATTGTTTATAGTAACAATCAACAATGCAGATGTGCTCTATATGTTTTAAAAATCTGTGTGATATCACCATGTATGAATATATCAACCCTCATTTCATACCCAAAATGTAAGATCTAATTCAAAATCCAAATATACCTTGATGACTCAAGACACAAAAAAGAATATTGTTTTCAATGATCTATGTTCATATTCCTCTCCAGTTTCAAGAATCCTATATCTATTATACATTAAATCCCAAATAAAATGGGATACTTATGAGAGACACATGTTTATTATTAAGAAATTTACCATACTCAAAATCTAATAAAATTTTTTCATGAACCAACCTGATCCATCCCTCTCTTAGACACTCATACTAGCTCGTGAAATGTCCCGAAGGGGGTTATCGATTCCCACAGGATGACATAAGTCCCTAGGAATCAGGGGAGCACACATGGGAATGATTTCACCCATATATATTAATTAAAAACATGAGGAAAAAATAAATAAAATTTTATAATGACTCATATGTATTCTTAAAAACCATTCTTAATGTAAAATTAGAAGAAATTTATATAAAAAATGTAATGTAAAAGTAAATAAAAAAGAACTATAGAATAAAAATCCAACCACAATCTCCCTCTAGTGAAAAGAAAAGTATATGTACCTCCATTATCTCCCAACTATCCTCCAACAGAAAATGACCCCACTTTATTCATATAAATATATAAAAAGAATTTGAAATCTAATGAAAACCATATAGGGGAAACATTCCTTCCAGTTTTTTGAAATAAATAAAAATAATATTAAATAATGTAAAAGGAAAACTCATTGAATTCAATATTGTAAAATCTAATTCCATTAAAATCCCTCTTTTGATGATTATACATGTCAACACTGGAAAAAAGAACAAAACCACCCCATTGGTCCTAATAAAAATAATAGGTAACATATAACTACAAAACGATAAAGATATGTGTGTGAACATAAAATAACTAGAAATGATTCCGATAGGAAAACCATTCCATACTCCTTTACTATAAAAATAAAACCATTTCACTATTATTTTTAAAAAAATATATGAGAATAATATTTTCTATTTTCTTTTGAAAACAAGTAACATGCTTGTGCTTCAAAAAAAGAATCAAATTTCTTCATTGATTCAAAAAACAATATCCTAAAGAGAAATAAGTATTCTAATAATCCATTTATAAGGATTGATATTCTTATAAAGTAACTCACTCACATAAATCATAACAGTAAATATAATATCATGATGTGATACTAGAAAAATTATGTAATGGATGTTTTTAAATCATTTTAGGAATAAAATGGAACCCAAAGAATAATTTTTTTTAATATATTACCTTAAATATTGGAAACAATTAGAGAAATCAGTAAGGTGAATTCCTATATAGCTAGTTTAGTTATGGTCCCAGGAACATATTACCCTTATTAATCGATCATAAGAATTACTAACCATATTTATGAGCTACTAGAGCAAAAAAATACATATTTCTAGTGGTATATAAAATTTTAATTTATTTAGTTTGTGTTTTAGTGTAATCATATATAAGAAAAAACATCATAGATATTTCATCTCACCCAGTGTACTAGTCCTTAATGACCCCCCTACTAGGTACACTAAATTACAAAGTTTTTTTCCTACAACAGGAATAAATAAGGGGGTGTAGTTATTAAACCATGGTTCAAATCACATAGTAATAATGAAACCAATATAACAAAATTTCAGATCCCTACAAAAAAATATGAAGAAACTATTTCAAAATCACAACCACATTACATTGAAATAAATATATCTCATATTAATTCATAAAATTATGGGATTGCATTGGAGTAATCCACACTTTTTGAGAATATTTTTAATGTTCCAACAAGGACATCAAATTTTTTGGAATCAATTTTTATCATTTGTAAAAAAACATCTTATGTGACAAATTTCATTTTAAAAAATAATTTATCACACATAAACACATAATATATATTTATATATATATATATATTATATAGGGACCCCTTCACCCAATGTATATGTTCCCATCACAATCAGTAAAGAAGTATAATAAGGGGTTCTATATATACTTATCTATATGTATATAAGTCACATTCGATATAGAAAAATGGTATAAATATAATTTACAATGAGGGAAGCCATATATATATGGTAACACCCCAATATTTTTGGTACATTATCTCTTCAAAATAATTCAATAACATTTACTATACGCAACACTGAGTTCGAGCGCAGCATGACTTATCAAACTGGTGATTAAAAAAAGCTTCTGAATAGTTTTAACTAGATTATGAATTTTATAAACTCTATATAAATTTATCTTATGTATAATTTTATTCTTGGACATTTTTTAATAAAAAATTCAATTTTTTAGATATTCAATTATATATTTCACAAAAATAAAATAATAACATATTTTAATTGAAAACCCTTTTCAAATCTAACATTTGAAACATTGATATATTAAATTTGATAAAATAAACAACTTAACAAGAATCGGTACATATAAATTTAGTTTCGATAAATTTTTTGTGTTTTTCTAATAATGTTCATATTTGGGAGAATAATGAAATATACTACATTTTAATTGAAAACAACTTTTTTAATCAAAATAATTTATTGTGTTAAATTATACATTTGAATTTTTTGGTATTATATTTATATTATATTTTTTCCATTTAATACAATTTTGGTCATTGGAAATAATTTCACATTGAAATTGGACATAAACCAGTGTCAATTATTTGATAGTTATTGTTTTCTAAAAATACACGCTATTAGTTTAAAAAACAAGAATAATTTTATATTAATTAATTAAGCTTCTATGTTTGTAATTTGGTAAAATGTATATCACTTTTTAATTTGGAATATAAAATATATCTTATGATGAATTTTTGGTATATTTATGAAAATCTTCAATTTTTTAAAACACATAGTAGTACTTAAAAACTGATTTCTTTTATTGAAATGGAATTTTGACTCTTCATTGAATTAAATTTAGAAAACATGACATACATAGTTGTCATTAATAAGTAAAATTTTGTTCAATGGGAATAAAATAATTTTTGATGAATAATAACTTTTGGGTTTTATTTAAAGCTGTTAAAGGTAAATAGGGTAATTCATGGTAAAAAGAATGTTATAATAATAAACAATTATCTTAACACTTGTCCTATATTTGTTATATGAGTTACGGCCGACCATGGAAATCCATGGGCCTATTTTAGGACCCCATGGAGACACTTATGAATGATAATTTCAGTTTATTTGAGTTACTTAATGTAAAGAGAAAAATGGCATAAACAAATATCTTTTAGTAATTTAATTTTTACATGGGGTTATATAAGTCATATTTTACACTATAAATATTAATTTTAAATTAAAAATGATTTAACACATCATGGTATTTTTATTATAATTTTTATACATCATATAATGTAAATTTTATATGATACAAAAATGATGTAGTATCTACCTCATTAATAAATTATTTAAATAAATATGACTATTAATATAACAATTATATCCAAGACCAATCCAATCCTTATTTGATGAATTTATTTAGACCACGAGTCATATTATCTTTGACTTTAATAAGTTTTTTTCCTTTAGAAACCAAATATAACTATATATTAAAACAATATTTTCAAACTATCCTAAAGAGCCCATCCACCCCCTTATAAAAGGACACAACTTCTAACCCATTACACACACCTCTCAAGCCCCCTGAATCATCCAACACTAACCCAAATAAGATCTAATGATCCCCATATTCCTCCTATATGACCTACAACAGGCAGAAGGCACTTCAATATGTCCTTTTTGATCAAACCAAAGGATGTTACCCAAATTTAAGGTATCGCTTTCTTTTAAATTCTTTTGTTTTATTTTGTTTTATTTTACTTCTCCAACCCCATAATCTCTTTTTATTACTTTATTTTATAACAAAAATAGTATCCTAAATATAGAAGGATTTTTTATGAGAATTATTCGAACTACCCTTTCACACACCTGTATCTATTGGATGAAGAACATATTGTTTCTGTGGATGCAAAACTAACGCGTCACGAAACGGTGATTGTTCGATTATCTCCTACTGCCTCTTATAGTGGCCATTATGATGGCACTATATTTATATAATATATATATATATATTATTTTTTTTTGTTTTTCTATTCTTCTATAGTTTTCATTTACTAACACAAATTTATTATTTCCAATATGTGTGGCCATGATAATTTCATTTGAGGAAGTGTGGACTACCGCCCCTCAAGGTGATATGATTCGTCATGACATAAATGGAACGTATAAATGACTGAATTAACTAAATTATGTAAAAAATATATAATATGATATTATAATGTAATTATAATATACCTATGTATCATTAAGTTTTTATTTAATCAAATATGAAATAGAAATTAAAGTAGCATTAATGCGTACTTACGACTAACAATCTCCATGAACTGTGCATTTCATTTATAATTTACAAATATCATGGTCTATTTATAAATATAGATAAATATATATATAGTGGATATATATTATATATATGATTTTTAATCATGAATATGATACTTTTGATAATAGACTTTTGACCACATGGACAATTTGTAATTACAACAAGTTCAATTTTGACTGAAGCACCAAATATCGACAAAATGACCTTTATTGACATTAATGATTAAATAATGTATATAACATGGTAATAATTGATATATAAGTAATAATAAACTTGAAAAAGTTTATTATGCAAGTATAAATTAACATTAGATTTTTTTGAGAAGATTAAACAACGAACGAGTCAAGTCGGACACGAGGCAAGGGGTTTCTTATCTCACTCTTAATTTCAGGAGATTTCCATTGTTCACCACTTATTTATTGCATGTGGTGAATTATGTACTTCCCATTATTGAATTCTTGGTGTAATAAACTTTAATTTATGGGTATTTACATCTTCATTGCAATATACTTATTTCATGGGGTTTATGTTTTGTGAGTTAATAAATCGGTAAGAGAATTTTAAATTTCAATTTCCACTCATTGGGCTTTAATAATACCTAATTGATTATATTACTCTAATATTATGTGCCAAATATTTATTTATTATTTATGTAGTAATTTCCACTCATCTTTGTGTGGATATAATTTTGTTTCACATGATAAGTGCATTGATAATTTCTTATGTCACTGATATGAACGTGATAAGAGTAATCTTAAATCAATTTCACTTCATTAAGTTAAACATCCAAGTCATTGGTGTTTTATTTAAAATAATATGAGTGAATGTACTGTGATTGATTTAAACTAAATATCCAATCATTTTTGGTGTATTTATATTTTTCACAAATAATTATTTCATTTATTTATCCTTAAACTAAGGGTATGGTCTTTATAAGGGATTTCATCTCAATTTACATTCCATTGAGATTTCACTGTTGTAATATGCCAATTCCCATTTAAATGGTGTATATAATGTATATTAACATAGTATATCATGAATCCCTTTATTATCATGATATTATAATGTTTTTATTACCTTAATTATTTGTATTAATGTGTCTCTCTTTTGGATAGAAATTCATACTAAAATATAATTTTAAATGTTTTAAAGATTTATTCTTCTATCTCTATATCATTAATGTCCATGATTTAAAAATAGTTTTAGGGATTTATGTATATGGAAAATAATGTTTTAAAATTATAATTCATTTTAAAATTTTCAATGTGCTATGGGTAACTTTGACTCAAAAATATATTTTAAACGACTTCGGGATAAATAGTGAGATTTTTAAATGTTTTCAAGAAGAAGGGGTATATTTCTCTTTAATTGGTTTGATTATTATTTTCATCTAATTCATTATCCTTAATTATTGTTGATTTAAGATAATTTATTATAATACAATCTTCCATACTGTATTTAATGAGTTATGATTGATTGTGGATGTGCTATTTTTATAACATTCATGGTTTGTGGTTAAATTATTGACATTTCTTATGTTAGTTTTTGTATGAATGTCTATGTTATGGTTCAACCGTTTCATATTAGGAATTTACTTGTCTTAGAAAGTGACGGGTGGATCTCTCTATATCTTCAATATAAATTGGTAGGTCTAATGAGACAAAATAGTGTCTTGGCATAAGGCCTTGTCAAAATCATTTTTTTAGTCTTGTCACAAGGTCTTAAATTTGTGGTTATGAATTCTATCATTATAAATTTTATCATTATGAAAGAGGATATTGATATTATATGTGATTATTCGACTAGTAATATAACCCTGACAATAAGTAAATTGAATTATTTGATTTTATCTTTGACATATTATGATGAATTTCATGTTTTATGGACTTTTGTTTTAGTATTACATGTTTCCTTAGATGTTTATGCTAATTTATCAATGTTTCTGTTATTTTTTTATCCTTACTGAGCATTTATGATCACCCATTTCTATGTTTTATTTTTACTATGATGTGAAATGTATATTATGACTGACCTATAGGGATTGTCTAAGAGATATGAGTGTGGCCTATGGAGACTATGTTGTTGTAGTTTTTCATTTGATATTGTAATGTAAAACTTATTAATTTATCTAGAATTTCCACGGATACAAAACTAATCAGTATTTCGAGACATGATTCCATGTATAATGGCAATGTTTTGTAATAATGCGTAGAATCTATGTAACTGTGGACGGTGTAATATAGTTGGTATCAGAGGATGTTTAGTAAAATCCATGGAAACTAGATATAGATAAACTCTGATTAGAGCTCATTACCCATAGATAGACTTTGAGGGTTAGTATACACGAACATCTTAAAAATTTGGTAATTTAAAGATTTTTTGTGTTTTTCAATCAATACATCATTGTCTAGATACATGCAGGTAGATGCATCTCTGGCATAGATGTTCCTAAGAGGGAAAATTACGACAATGGGTTTCGGGCATGACATGGGGTATCCCGGTACACGATAATGGGGTTTTCTGCACTCTTGTTCACTAAAATCCTGTGAGATATTCTTAGGACAAATCACATTTTCTTTACAAACCGATTTGAAGGATTTTAATATAATAGGAAAATACATAAACTTAGTCAATCCTAAGTTGGTTTTTATTAAAAATATAGTGTTAAGATATTCTATAAATTATTTTATAAATCACACAATACTTTCATGTGTTAGTCAGTGGCTGGATTCCTTGGAAGTCATGGTAACATTGAAGATGATGTATAATGTGGGAACAATGGTGGAAAAGAGAAACAAAATGAAATTTTGATTGGTGTAAAAGATATAGTGTTCATGAAAAACCATTTTTTCAATAATATGATCATCAACATATATATTAATCAACTCCCAGACTCAACATAAATGTGAAAGGCGATCAATGATAAGATCTCTTGTAGTGGAGACCATGGAGAAAGGAAAACTCAATTTCCATCATGCAAGAAATTTAGAAGGATACACCTAGGAAACTGTCTCAATGGAACAAAGAAATGCATTATGTGTTGGAATGAAGGATATAATGTGAAGACTTATCATAGAATAATTAAGAGAACTATTGACGAAAAAAATGATCCCAATAATCAATTTACAGTCATTTTCCATAAATCTAGAGGACCTGGACACTACCCGAGTGAGTGACCTATACTATAGTATGACCTCTTGGTCCAGGAAGATCCTATATGGAAATAAATAGATGGATAAATGATTAAAAGTATTGGATTCCTTTGGAATACTATTATCTTTTATGTGTAACCATGCAGTTTGTTTTATGAAAATCATATTTGAGGAATAATTATCTCTTCTTTTGTGGATGTAGTTATAAAAAACCATTTAGGGTTATATGAACACATAATTTGAGGCAATTACATTTTATTAATTTTTTTGGATCAATATTTGAGGTATGAGATAACATTTGTCGTTAAATTAAGTTATATTTATTTTGAGGAATCTATCTAATTATTTGTAATATTATTAAATTATATAGTTTTGAAAAAGGACAAAACTCATACCATTTGACAACCCATCACATTGGACAATGCTGCGTGAATCGAACCCACAACCAAAGTGTGATTGAGATTTATCACCTACCACTGGACTACGTGAAGTCCCTTGTTAGTATTGCTAATTATTTTTAGTTAAATGATTTTTGGATCAAGAATATGTTGATTTTGAGAACATACGATTTATCCTTAGTATAGAAAATTGATTTTATGATTAAGTGATAAATGTTATTTTGGAAGATGTTCTCTCTTTTGGAAAAAAAATATGCATATAGAAAACAGAATAATATTGATATAATTTGAGGGGTAATGGTGGGTTTTTATCTATGTTTTTTTGTGTATTTATAGATATATGAGTTATTTATGGAATTTATTGACCTATCATATAGAATATGCGATTAGGTTAATTAATTTTAAGTAAGTGACATTAAGAGGCGTCATTGTTTTTTAGAGATACAATTTAACGTCGAAGACTACATAAGAAAATATTTTTGAGTTGTGTGATTCAATATTAGTTTGGATTATGTTGAATTATTTTATGGTCAATTATTTATTAAATGGTATTTATATACCTTCGGGTAGTGTTGGTTTAATTTTAAAAATTATGATTTGTATTTCATTCTATAAAGGATTATCATTATTGGGGACTATCTAATTTCTTACAAACCCGTATGGTTTTCCTTAATCTATAAAAAAGGGAAATATATAGTCCATCCTCTGTAGATTTTATGATTCTCTATAATTTGGTTCTAACACTTCAGCTTTAACCAAGTCATCTTGAATACTCTTTATGTGGTGTGAAAAATGTGTTTTTGGTAAGAATTAGATGATTAATGAAACTCTACATATCAAATATATATATATATATATATATATATTTATCTTATTCAATGAATTAAATAATTAATTAAACATTTGGGAATGTGACTTAAAACCAAGAATGTGTTATCCTAATGATTTATGTTTTGTTGGACTGATGATATTTTAATTCATCATAGATTGATGGCTTTGAGGCCCTCAATTTTACATTAGTTTCTGATTGATGAACTCAATCACTCCCTATAAATAATTATGTTTTTCTTCCAATTATGTTTCTATAATGGAAAAAATGTTCTCATGATTGATATCATAATTTAGTGGTGATTTTTAATTCCCTTTCCCTCTTATTAAGACTAAATTTTATTAACCCAATTCATGATGTTGGTTTTCCACATAGGTATTTATTCTATTTTTAACCTTTTTTTCATAGAAAAATTTTAAATTTTGAGGTATAAATTTATTGAATGAGGGGATAATGTAACACCCCATTATTTCTTGGTATGCTGTCTCTTCAATGTAATTCGATACCTTTTACTATATGCAACACTGAGTCTGAGCACACCACGTTTTACGAAACTATCCTTTAAAAAATGTTATGAATTGTGTTGAATGGATTTTTAATTTTTAATACTCCATATAATAATAAATTATGTGTTATGTGTTTCTTAGACATATTGTAAGAAAAAATTCAATTTTTCACCAAAAAAATAAATTTTTCAGAAAAATGCAATCTTTCCACCATTTAATAGAGAACCATTTTTAAATAAAAAATTTGACACTTTTATATAATCAATTTGACTAAATAATATTTTCATCTAGAATTGGGAAAAAAATTAGTTTCGATAATTTTTTTGGTGTTTTGCTGATAACATTCATATTTGGGTAAATAGTGAAAAAAATAAATTTAAATTGAAAAATACTTTTTTAATCAATATATTATATAGAGTTCTATTATAAATATGTAAGGCTTGGAAGAATAATTAAATTATATTTTTACCATTTAATCCAATGTTGGACATTAGAAATAATTTTACTATGAAATTGGACATAAACAAGTGTCAATATTTTGGTAGTTATTTTTTGTTAAAAAACACTCTATTTGATTTGACAACAGGAATAAATTTTAAATTAATTAATGCAACTTCTATGTTTTTAATTTGGTAAAATAGACATCATTTTTTAATTCAGAATATAAAATATATCGCAGGCCGAGTTTTTGGTATTTTTCTGAAAAACATCAATTTTTGATGAATTGTCAAACCACTGTGTATTAGTTAAAAACTGACTTTATCATTTAAATGGAATTTTACCACATCTAGGAATTTAATTTTGAAAATCCACCATACATGGGTTTTATTAGTTTGTAAAATGTGGTTTAGTAAGATGAAAATGACTTTTGGGGAATAATAAATTTTGACATTTATTTACTGTATTAAAATGTAAATAGGGTAATTCAAGGTAATAAAAATATTATAATAATACAAAATTACATTTACAATTGTCCTACCCTTATTGGATGAGTCATGGCCAACCATGGGAATCTGTTGGACGATTTTGGGACCCCATAGAGCCACTTATGTATGATAATGATAATTTTTTTATCTAACATAAAGTAAATGCAAAAATAACCTAAGAAAATATCTTTTAGTAAATCAATTTTTACATGAGGTTATATATGTCATCATTTAATCTATAAATATTCAATGGAAAGATAATAAGATTTAATACATCATGGTAGTTTTTTTTATTTTTATACATGAAATTAAGTAAATTATATATGATACAATAATGATGTAGTATCTACCACATTAATAAATGAATTAAATAAATATGATTTTTAATATTAAAATAATATCTAATACCTTGAAAATTCTTATTGGATGATTTTATTTCAATAGTGCGTCATATTGAAATCTAATATAATTAGTTTTGGAACTTTAGAAACTGAATATCTGTATATAAAAAAATAATATTTTCATATATTCCTAAAGAGCTCCTCACCCCCCTTATAAAAGGACACCACATCTAACCCATTCCACACACCTCCCCAGCCCCTTGGCTCATCCAATCCCTACCCAAACAAAATATCAAGATCTGCATGTTTCTCCTAGAATCCTTAATTTAGTAATAATGAAATTCATGAAGTCCTTTTGGTTCAAACCAAAGGAAGTTACCCAAATTAAAGGTAACACTTTCTCCTAAATTATTTTGTTTTATTTTGTTTTATTTCACGTCTCCTTCCCCCAAAAATCTTTTTATTAGTTTATTTTATAACAACACCAGTATCCTCAATATACTAGAATGTTTTTATGAAAATTATTTGAACTAAACTTATATATATCCATTTAATGTGTTGAGAACATACTGTTTATGTTGAAGGCAAACACCTCATGAAACGATGATTGTTCAATTATCTTCTACCGCCTTTTATTGTGGACATTATGATTGCATTATATTTATATATTATATATATGTATATTATGTTTATTTTTTTCTATGATTCTGTAATTTTCATTTACAAACACACCTTTATGATTTCCAAAATGTGTGACCACGATAATTTCATTTGAGGAAGTTCTCACTACCACCCCCTCAAGGTGATATGATCAGTTCATGACATACATGGAACATATAAATGATGGAGTTAATTAAATAATGTAAAAAATATATCATATGATATTATAATATAATTATAATATAATTATGTATCATTGTGTTTTGATTTCATTAAATATGCAATATAAATGAATGTAGCGTTCATACGTACATATGTCATACTGTCTCCATGAACGATGTGTTTCATTTCTTATCCTCAAATATCATGAACTAAATATAAGTATATATATATATATATACTGGATATATATGATATGTATTGTTTTTAAATAATTAATATGATAATTTATATAATAGAATTTGGACCACATGGACAATTTATAATTGTAACAAGTTCATTTTTGACTCAAGTACCAAATATTGACAAAACAAAAATTATTGACATTAATGAATAAATAATGTTTACAACATGGTAATAAGTGATATAAAAGGAATAATAAACTTGAAATATGTTCTTAAGAAATTATAATATAAATTTAGTTTATTATTCAGGATATTAAAGAACAAACGAGTCAAGTCGGACACGAGGTATGGTGTTTCTTTTCTCACTCTTAATTTCGTGATATTTCCATTGTCCTCCACTTAATTATTACATGTGGTTAATTATTTACATCAAATTATTTTATTCTTGGTGTAATATACTTTAATTTATTGTAATTTACATCTTAATTATATGACACTTCATTAATGGGGTGTATGTTTTTTGAGTTACCAAATCTGTAAGAGAATTTCAAATTTCAACTTCCACTCATTGGGCTTTACACATACTTAATTTATTAATTTACTCCAATATTATGTGTGGAATCACTATTTTTTATTTATGTAGTAATTTCCACTCCAAATTGTGTGCATATACCTTTGATACACATAATCACTCCACTGATAATTTCTTGTGTCATTGATATGAACATGATAAGAGTAATCTTAACTCAATTTCCATTCATTGAGTTAAACATCCAAGTCATCGGTGTTTTATTTACAATAATATGTGTGAATTACCTCTGATTGATTTACACTGAATATCCAATCATATTTTTTATATTTATATTTTTCACACATAATTATGTCATTGAGTTATCCATATCATAATTTTACGGTCTTTATAAGGGATTTCATCTCAATTTACATTCCATTGGTACATCATTGTTGTTATATTCAATGTCACTTTTATATAGTGTAAATAATTTACTTTGACATAGTATATCATGAATACCTTTTTACTTATTATTTTATAACGTGTTGATTGCCTCAATAATTTGTATTCAAGTTTCTCTATTTTGGTTAGAAACTCTAAATAAAATATCATTTAAAATGATTTAATGATTTATTCTTCTAAATCTATCCCACTACTGTCAATGTTTTAAAGGTGGTTTTACGGAATTATTTATATATACAATAATGTTTTAAAATTAAAATTAATTTTAAAAAAATCATGTTTTTATGGGACACTTTGATTAAAAATCTATTTTAAACGGTTTGTTGATAAATAGTGAAACTTTTAAATGTTTTCAAGGAATAGGGGGATATTTCTCTCAAACAGTTTTCATGATTATTTTCATCTAGATCAATATAAATTATTATTATCGAATGAGGTTAATTTATTATAATACAATCTTCAATATTGTATTTATTGAGTTATGTTTTACAATTGATGTGTTATTGTTAGACCATTCAGGTTTGTGGTTAAATTATTGACATTTTATATGATAGTTTTATTACGAATGTCTAGATTATGTTTCATCCCTTTCATATGAGGAATATATTTGACAAATTTAGTGATGGGTGGATCCCATTATAGCTCCATGATGCATCAGTAGGTCTCATGAGAAAAACTAGTGTCTTGGAACAAGGCCTTTACAAAATCTTATTTGTAGTCTTGGCCCAATGCCTTGACTATTTGTTTATGTATTCTGGCATTATGAATTCCATCATTATGATAGAGGATATTGGAATTGTATATGATTATTTGACTATAATAATATCCAAGTGAATAATTAAATGGAATTATATGATTTTATATTTTCCGTATTATGCTTATGTTCACGTTTATGTGTCTTTTGTTTTAGTCTTATACATTGCATTAAATTTTAATGTTTATTTATGATAGTTTCTGCTATATTGTTATCCTTACGGAGTATCTGTGCTCACCAATTTCTATGTTTTATTTTTACCAGGATTTGAAGATGTATATTATGACTATCCTACAGAGGTAGTATAATGGATATGAGTGTGGCCAAGGGAAACTATGTTGTTTTAGTTTTTTATTTTATAATGTAATTTGAAACTTATAAATGTATCCGGTATTTCCAAGGCTACTAAACTGATCGGTCTTTCAAGAAATGATTCCTTATATCATGACTATTTCATGTAATAATGCACCGGAGTTGGGTAATTCGGGTTGGAGCATTACATATATATATATGTTATTCAGATTCGATACTTCAAATAGATATAAATTTCTTCATGAATAAGTAGAAAACTAAAACACTGTATTATGAATTTAAGAAAAACTGGATGATAGGATAAAAAATTTTATGAATTTATAATTTTAATAATTTTCTCTATTTTAATGACCGAGAATGAAATTATGATGTTTAATATTTAAAAACAATCATGGATATATTATTTATAAAATGAACTCATTTAAAAAATGTGATGAATTTTTGGACATCATGAAACAAGAACTTTTAATTTTTCAAAATACATTTTCAATAATTCATTTTCATTATAATATAATTAATATTAATTCTAAAACAATAAAAAAATCATTGATTTCAATTCGAATGTAGAAACCATTTGTAACTTTCCTCAAAAATATATAATCATGTCATGCTAGGCATAATATATCTTCTAAATCGTCCATGGAGTCTCATGAATCTAAAAGGATCCCGAAAGATTAAAAATACCATATTTAATCTAGCTACATGAGAAATTACACCAAATCCCAATTATACGGTTTGGAACATTGTGTATTGCAGTGAGAGAGAGAGGAAGAGAGAGGAAGGAGTTGGAAAAAATAAGTTATGTCGAAATACAGAATCCAAGAAATCTTGATCAAACAATGAAATAGTGGATAAAATGACCAAGAAATAAGGGAGAAGATAATCTAGATAATTACGTTTGGGATCCCATTTGGGTGGAATTGATATTTTGGGTGATGTTGAGGAAAATAAAACACCTATAATGGTTATGTATTATTTGGAGAAACAAATGAAAATCAAAAAATTTAACACTATAGACACATCGAATTGTTTCGCGGCATGTCTAGAATAACCATGCGCCAACCATGTATCCTCCAATTGTATTTAAAACACTACACAAGGAAAGGTTTCACGATTAGTGAAAATATTCTCCAACAATCCATTCTTATGATAAAAGTTTATATACAACCTCATATGTTCTCTGCCCGTTATCTACTAACTATGTGACAACCAAGTGTAATTACTGAATAACCCAAAATTTAAATGTATAAACCTAATCTATCCTCAAAATAAAAAACAACAGAAAATGGATATAAACAATTCAAAATGGAAAATAAATTAATGCTCGGGTTGGAAAACCTATTGCTGATTCATAAGGAATCATATTCATCTATTTTAAATCATTATTAGGATCCTTAATCTTTGTAATATTTTTCCCATATGACACTGGAAAACTCTCCTTCTTATAGTTCTCTTAAAAAATTAATTTATCACATTAAAAATATATATTTTTCATAAATTACATGATAAAAATTAGATCTATATCTATATGTCTTCAAACCCAGTAAACATAATAAGCTTCAACTACTTATGTTACTGAGAACCTTTTACCCAACCACACCTTCATAGAATGTAGTGTTGTGATATCGATTGAATAAGAGGTATATCATGTAAATAAAATATAAGAAATACTATTTACTCCCACTAAAATTGTTATATACTCATATATAATAATCATTATTTATGTAAGAAACCATTTGATTGCATTATAAACTCGAATATGTCAACTATTGGAATATTTCTCATGTGCATAAATAGACCTTTTCAACATGAATACATTGACAAAATTATTTGGATCGTCAAATCTAAGAGATTTACCATATACAAATCCATAGATAAATGATCATTGAAGAATGTGGATTTTGAAAATATTTTATAAATCTCAAAATTATATGGGGCTATTATGGATTGAAAAACACATATGGACATTATCATTGAAATACATGAAAAGTATTCATCATATTGAACACTATGAATTATTTTGTAACCCTTCTCCAAAAAATGAGTTATAGGAAGTCTCTCTAAAAAATTTTCCATTTTTATTTTTGAGAACCCACATTCACCCTACGTATATAACCCCGTCATGTGTATCCACAACATTCCAAAATTGGTTAGTGTTTGTATATTCTACATGATATTCCATGGATTTTAACTACATATTAGAAAAACATTATCAATATCACCTTATTAGGTAGTATATTTATCTCTTATTAATATTAATTAATCCTCATTAGTCATGAGAATCCCATATTTATTATTTTTATATATAATTTTACTATACCATCATTGTTCTAATGTAACTGACATTTTTTATTCATCCAAAACTCTTCATAGAACTCACTCAACCTCTATCACTGGAAAACCTCATTTTTTATTCAACATCCCTAATTATTAATTTCTACTCATTGAAACCAAATATTATGTTTTTGTTCCCACTATAGAATATAATTTTAATCCATAAAAACATTGTTCATGTGTAATTATGTAAATGATGCCCCTTTTCTTCTTTAGAATAACATACAAATAAGCACTCTTGATACATAAGGTAATGATTATAAATATCCAAAATTGATAATAATTCCGCACAAATCAAAATCCTCATAAATTTAAAACAAGGATGTTTCTAATTATATAACTTATATGGTGACTTTATAACTACATTATAATGAATATGGATAAAAATTTATGTAGTAGTCTTCAATGAATAAACATGGAATGCAATAAGTATGATACATAGAATCATAATCCCTTAAAAAATTTCTAATAAGGATCAATTTCATATCTTAGATACACCATTCCATTCTGGTGATCGTGTAGGAGATAATTATAAACAATTCCACAATCTCTCTGATGAGATATAAATTCATGGATTATGTGTTCACAACCCCGATCTGATCATATAATCTAAATAAATTTCTATGATGATTTTGTACACTATTATTAAACTCTTTGAACCTTTCAATTGATTCAAAGGCGTGTTTTATCAGGAACATATATCTATAATGGTGAAATTATTCAATAAAAATAAATATGTACCTAAAACCACAAATCCATTAATTGTGAATTTTCACACATACATCCCTATGTATGAGATCCAATAGTTCACTAGCCCTCTCTCCTTTTCTCCCAAAATACACATTGGAAATTTTTCCAAATAAACAAGATTTACAGTTATTACATGATTCATGATCTAATGAGTCAAATAATTAATCTCAATGTATTCAATGAATGAATTTATCATTTATATGTCCATGTTGACAATTCGAAAGGTAGTTGGTATTAGAATAATCTTTTATCATATTATTACTAATTTTATAAATATTAGATTCCATGCCTAGAATTTGTTAACCATTCATTATACTCATTATACAATAAAATATTTCATCCATATATATATATATATATATTCAATGATGTTCATAATACTGAATGAAAATATCATCCTGAACAAATAAGAAATATAAATAAAATTCCTTTTTATAGTAATAACAAAATAAAATCTTGTTAGTTCTATGTATAATCTAATTTATAAAAAAACCATTAATGACAACCTCTAATGAAAATATTTTAACACCCCAACCCAACCAAAATATTCTCGAAATTCTATACCAAATTTCCTCTATCATTAGGTGAAATCCCTTGGAAACCAATTGATGAAAATAAATTAAAAGGGGTTTACAAATTCATATGGGATTATTTTGCACTAAACAATACAAAATATCATATATGAACTCGACATAACAAAGGAAAATGGTTTTATGTTATAAATATCAATATTAATCCAATGAAATATGAAATTAGAGTCATTAATATGGTATAAGTGATAAACCATAATTAATGTAGTATACACAAAAAGGGCATAAATACACCATGAGAAACCATTAACCAGTGTGGTTCAATGACTAACTCCACCACAAGACAACTCCATTTTCATGGTCTAAAATGATGAGACTACAACATCAAGGTGATTAGATAGTAAAATATGAAACTTATCCCTTACCAATAACAATTTAAAAAACATATCTATATACATTAGAATTCATATCATGGGAGGTAGTATATTGACTTATTTAGAAATACACAATACATCGCACACAAACCACTATGACACGAATAAGTTAGCTAACAATTAATATAAATCATGTGAAAAAATAAAAAATAGTTGTGTAGTATATGAAGAAACCATTGTACTGATATAACTTACTTTATAAAGGTATCATCGTCCATGAATTCATAACAATGTAATATTCAGAACTGAATAATTCCAATTTCAAATATGTCTATTGAACAGTGCATACTCATATGCATTAGTCACTCCTCTAGACCCAATCCACCACCTGGTGGGAAAATACTATGAGTCCAAAATTTAACCATTGAGAAACTAAAACATGATGATTCCATTTATATAAAAAAATTCAACAGAAAAAACCCATGAAAATGATAAGTCCTCACAGTGAAATATTTTTATGGGAAAATCATTATTTCATATATTTTTCAAACACAATAAAGGATATTCCCAATACATTTATTCTCTATGTAAAAAACATATTGTATTCCAAAAAAAATTAACTAGAAGTTCAATTTATAAAACAAAATTTTGATATTATAAATGATAAGAATTCATGTTCTTGAAAGGGTGAAGGAGTGAGAGGGAATCCACCTACCTTAAAATAATCATTTCAAGAGTCACACTATGAAATTTTAAACATGAGAACTCGTTGAATTTACTTTAGTAAATCCTAAAAAAATTATTAATATAAACAGAAGCCTATATATCATAGAATTACTGCACCATTATATGGTTTCATCTAATACTAGACTAATAGATCATAATGAAAAGGTTAAATTGAATCCTTAAATTTGTTATCATAGGTCCAACACCCAATGATTCATTTTTATCAGCCATTGAGGTGAAGTAGATACCCAAAATCAGGTATAGGAATCATAATATCCATGTCCCCTAATCACAGTAGTAATAATCATGATATCAAAACATAAATGAAGATAATATAATAATTTTATAACATAATTAATTGTATCACAATGTTATGATACATTATTTTGAATACCATGTACTAATAATGTTGGTACTATTGGAAAAAACCTACTACTACACAGTTTTGTTAGACATTTTTTCTTATTTTGTTCCAACCATAAAAATAACCGCTATACAAAAAATCTAAGCTCCTTGGTTTGGTTTCAGGGTTTTCCAAAACTATGCACCTACGGTTCACCTACCTAATCACCCTATTCCATCATGTATGGTACACATGGAAGCTCATCATGGATTTTATTGACTGTGTGACCTCCCAAATCCATAAAAAACATTTTAGAACCATTCATTTTTTTTGAAACCAACCACAACCATTTAATAATGTATAATATTAATATAATACTACAATATACTCATACCGACATTGATATATTATCCCACCATTGTGTTTTATTCTTTATAATGTTATACATTAGTAGTGTTATAATATAATGTGCAACTCATACTCAAATATAAAAATATGGAACCCCCATAAATATTTTTATATTTCTCAATTATATCATAATAAAAATTCAAAATTTAAATGTTGTACTAACATGACCATATGATTCCAATCAGGTGATACAAAATATAGTGAGATAAAATGGGATCATTCAAATCACAATCTACACAAGAACAATCCGTATGCAAATGAAATTCATATCACACTCTATAAATAATGATATAAGAGAATGAAATGACTTTTATTGAATCATAATACAAGGATTCCATATAGAAACCCTTTTGAGAATACAATATGAACACTTAATATACTACTAATTATTAAATAGAAAATAAAAACTGAATTAGAAAACTAAAAATCGATGTAGATAATATTATGATGTTTTTATTATGTTTTACAAGGAATCAGCTAAAAAATAAAACTATAAAGTCTCTAAATAAGTATAGATAAACATCAATAAAAAACTAATTTTCATTGAAAACATCATAAAATAATAATGATCACTTTTTCAACTATTATAACAGAATTTCATGTCTTATACCCATATCCAACCTTAATACCAAGGTATTGAATTAAAAATTTACATGTAATTAGAATAGGTTTCATTAAAATATGATGAAACAAAAATCATTATAAATTATTAAAATGTCATAAAAACTTATCATTTCAATTAATTATCAACCAATATCCCCTAAAATAATTAAAAGAATAAAATTATTTATTCAATCAATGGGCAACATTACAACATCAGGATTTTGAATCTTTTTTGATTATATGGTGCTAAATACCTATATAATTCACTACCATATTAGAAAATTATAATTATAAGTAATATAAATTTCATAAATTTAGTGATGATGATTTTATACATATTGTACCTTACTAATATATTAACCATCAATCTACTTGATAATGTCCATCCATAATAAGGGACTAGATTTAGATCATGATACATAGTAGATAATTTTCATCCCTTCCAATCCACTTTGAATACATCATCAATTATAGTTTAACATAATGGTAAAATAATTAAAATTAAACTATAGAATACCCATGTTCTTTGTCACCCTTGATATAAATGCGAGTCATTTGATAGAATACCTTAACATAATCATAGAACATATGAACTAAGTTAATATCAGATAATGATCCCATGATTCATTCCTGATATACATATTCATAAACCTACCAACCCTATAATTTATAATTAATACATCCACTAATTTATCAATCAAAAACATTGAGATAATGGTTGGGAAATCCTTGGTGAGATGAGACATGAGAAGAAAAAATCATGCTGATATAAATTACCCACTAATCAAAGAGGGAGTGATTACTTGAGGTATGTAAGAAAAATACAAAATTGATTTTAAATACAAAGAAAATATAACCATATAAAACTACCTCATAAAAACTCAATTTAGGTTACCCATGTTTAATTTCTCTTGACAATAGACTCATATCCTCGGCATTCAACCTAGAACTGTTTAGAATATAGAAGAAATGTTTCCAACTTTTCTTAGGGAATCCTGCCTGATCAATCTATTAAATTCATTCAAAATATCAAAAATACTCTATAATATGTGGTAGAGATTCTCCTGACATAGTAGCAGTTATTAAATTGAATAAAAGTTACATTTCATTGCTAATATTATATAAAATACATTTTTAAGGTAGAAACATCTACCCAAACTAAACAATTTCAATGGTAATGGATCATGGTGAACAATAGAGATCCCAATGTATCCCACCCGGCATGAGATATCATGATTATCATCCTATGAGACATAATTTCAACATGAAACATCAATTTCCCATTTATTCATCACGTATATCATAGATCAATGACAAAAAACATCATAGAAAGGATGTGAAAATGAATGAATAACCATAAAAATAATGAAAATCATACCTCACATCCTAAATACCTCTAATAAAATTATATAGAAAAATATATTTAGAAATGTATTATATAAGAACAATAAATCACTATTTATCATTCAAACATTCCACTATACGGTTTCCACTCCCTAATTCAGCATGTTATAATAGTTTCAAAAGAAAAATTTAGAGTTATTAATTTCCAAAGATAATGAAATTGTATACATGAAAAATTTATCCTTCATAAAATTGAAATCAATTAATCCCATAAAATATTTCATATTTTCATAATGATAATAAAATTATTTTTCAAATTATTTTATGAAAAATAATTTAAAAATGGAATGAAA
Organism: Viscum album; assembly: GCA_963277665.1. NCBI lineage: Eukaryota > Viridiplantae > Streptophyta > Magnoliopsida > Santalales > Viscaceae > Viscum > Viscum album. The sequence goes on along the minus strand of OY728161.1, from coordinate 602,256,064 downwards.
CAATATGAAGTTTTTTTAAAAAAATTCAGTCCATAGAATTTTAAATTTAAAAACAATTAAAGGATTACTTAATGAAAATGGATACCCTCAAGGTATATTTAAACAATGGTTCTTCAATAGTAGTCATTAGATATTTTTTCAAACCCAAATTACATAAAAAGATTACTAAAACATCCCAGAAAATCCTTCGGTAAAACCTATTATAAATCCACCAAATATTTGAAAAAATAAACCTACCTATGATATTCCCTTTATGAAAAAATTTATATAAATAAAAAAATGCACCATTCAAATAGATCAAATAATAAATAGTAATATATGATGAAAATTTAAATAATTAATACATTAACAATATTAAAACACCATTTAATTACATTGGAAGAATCATTAATTTCTATTATAACTATTGATACTGAAACACAATTAATACAAAAAGTAGTTAAATTTTTTCAAATTATTTAGAGGAAACTAATTTATTACCAAAATGTATAATATATATTTTTGTGAGAAATAACCCGGATCTATGTTTATAACATTATTTTTTGAAAACTATTTTTTAAAATAATTTTTCAACCCAAAATATCATAATCATTGTTTAAAAACATATGAAAACAAATGTTAACAAGTTATATATTTCAAACACGATCTCATGTTATATATAATTATAATTATGAGAATCATATGACAGATTAATAATTAAAATATACTGCTTATATTAACACATTCATTATTTTTACATGTTATTCTAATAAATATAGAAAACATACAACATTAACATAATCCATATCATGGAAAACCATATTACATTATTTTTATCATATAATGAAACAAGTAGAATATATAAAAACATAATGTTCTAGAATTTAATTTTCATAATCATTGTAAATATGCACCAAATTTGAAATTTTTAAATTCAAATTATCCCATAGAATGTCAGAAAAAATATTAAAATGAGAGGCTAAAAAAATTATTAAATCATTTGTAAAATATTTTAATACTACATGAATACCAATTATCACATTTGGGAATGAAAATAAACATGTAAATATGTTTTGGAGTAATCATTCAAAAATCATTAACATTCCCTTAGAATAGTGAAAAATTTAATTAAATTTTATAAATGATTTTGAACCAATGTCAATACATATTTATTTTGTAGTTTCTCATTAGATTCATGTTCTTCTAAAAAATTAAAGAATGAGTGAGACATAAATATAAAAAAATATTAAAAATAATAAAAAATTAAACACCAATAAGAATAAATAAACAACACCTAACCTAACCATATTTGAGAAAGAATAATAATAAATTTCAAAGAAACTATTATATACATCTTAAAAAAAATTAAAATGTTTTTCCCTAAAGCAAATCATTTCAATATTTTCCAAAGAACGCCCAAAAATTCATCTCATGAATGATAATATCCAAGTGGAAAGATTTTTCCGTTTCATGATATTGAACTCCCATCAGTCAAAACTATGAGGATGAGGTGAAAATGGTCCTAGAAGTACACAGAAACTATATTTATACCTATACAACCTTGGAAACATGATGTCCGAAATGAAGAGCTTCATTAAAAAAAATTATCCAAAAAATTTAATGTTTAGACATATCATATATCATAATTATCTTCCAAACTTATAGATCAGAATAAACAAATACCATTTGTAACATATTTTCATGACCAATTAACATATGAAGTTCTGAATTTCAATAAATGTAGTTGAATTTCATTGGGAACAAAAAGTTATATTTAAATAACAATGAATTTACTAATTCACATGGTATTTTTTTACATTAAAATATATTACCATCCATATATGAAATCAAGAAAAAAATGTGAAGATAATTCATGATATGAAAACTAATAGAAAAAATAATAATAAAAAACTAGAATCATAATTAGGTCCATAATGATTAAATATACTATAAATATTACACATAAAAAAATTTAAAAAATGTCTAAGAGAAACCAAGAACCGATATAGTGTCATGCCCAACTCCACCATAAAAATCATCATGTTCTAACTTCAAAATGAGAAGACTATAGTGTAAATTTTCTCCTGTATTAATTTATGATACCAATCCCTTAAAAATATGATAATGTATAACATCTACATATAAATCAAAATTCATATACAGTTGGTGAGTATATCGAATTAGTAGTAAATTTTTAATAATTCTCACACAAGACACTGGGAAAATAAAAATATTGTGAACATTTAATATAAATATTAATAAATGATATAAAATAGTTGTTTGAAATGTATATATACGTTAGACGTGATGATAATAAAACAATAAATGTATCCCATGTTATGAATTTATTCCCATGATACTCACACACATAATTCCCCTCATGTCAAAGAAGAATCACTGAATTATCTATACTAATGGACAACAACTATTCCCCTAGACCTAGAATTACATATGGTGGTAAAATAGTTTGATCAAAAAATTTAACAGTTAAAAAATTCTATCTAGATGATGTCCATTCCTTGTGTATTCATTATCACTCACACCAATTTCCATGTTATGTTCTCACACCAAAACAGATATTTGAAAATAACATTTCAGAAATGTGTCTACAACATTGTTTGTTTTTTGAAAATCATTTTTTCTCGAAGAAATAAATAATTTTTTTTATAAAATAAAAATTTCACATAATTCCTAATTTAAAAAATTGACTTATATTTTATTAATTATAAGAATTAATGTTTTGGATGGAGAAGAGAGAGAGAGATAATTAAAATCTTTGTTTAATGGAATTGCACCGGAATTTTATAGATCAAATATTTTCTAGCCTTTTTACATTATTAAATTTCTAGAATATACAGATTAAAATTTACCATATCCTATATATCTAGGAATAGAATAAAAAATCATGGGTTTCATATAATATATAATTAGAAGAACTTAATGAAGGTGGAAAACCCTTACTATTAATCTACTAGGCTCAAGGGAGAATGATTTTTTAATATGTTCCTTTAGGGTGAATAAAATCCTAAAAATTGTTCCATGAAACATTAAAAGTCATGATCCATTAACACAGTATGATAAATGAGTTACTGATTAATTAAAATAGATTTAAAAAATATTATTTGGAATTAATTAATAAGATTTCATGATCCTATTGCGCGATTTGGTAAAATATGTTTCTACGGTGCGATTAATACTGGATAACTCCTATGTTTATATGGATTGGCCACAAGGGTTTCCCAATCATGTACCAACCATGTAAATATCCAATTATAAAATATTCATTGGTTTCATGATTTCTCACACATATATCCTAAACCATTTTCCGGTAATGTTTCACCCAAACTCTCACACATTGTTACCTAGAATTCTGATCATAGTTTTTTCCACACATGATATAACCATTATACATTTCCAATTTGTAAAAACCATCATTAAATAAAAAGCATAATTTTTATATCGTAAATTCCATGTAATACCATCATATCTCCAAAATTGGGGTGCTACAACAACTATTTATACTTTACCTTCAAGAAGATAAAGTTTAATGTTAACTAATTTCTTCTTTTATATGATTCTATGTTTACCAGTACAAATGTGTGATTCACACCTGATATCTAAAACCCAGGATTTAGAGTTGGTTGAATTGATCCATATAACATTTATATTTTTCTTCTTTGGAAATTTCTCCTTGAGACTAATTGACAATCCTAGATAACAATTGTAACTTTTTTATTTTTCATACCAATAAGCGATATCAATATAATTTTGATTAAATTTTACATAATATACTATAATGATATAGTTATTAGTGAGTAACATTTTTATATATTTCCATTAAGGAATATTAATTTTATTTATCCGAGAAAAAATGATGACCTTAAGAATCATATGCATTTATTGAAGAAGGACCCATAATTCACTACTAAATGAGTCATATATGGTGTTCAACTCAACAAATAACTATATAGGTATGAAATCATCATTATCAAACCAGTTTTGACTCTTGGATAGTAATGTAGATAAGTATATTTAAAATTCTATCCTATGTATTCAATCAATTATATTCATATAGTATCGTATCGATTAGGGTTTCCCACTTATGATTCACCTAATGAAAAAATTAAAAACATGATAACATTAGACAATATGAGGAACCCATATAAAATAAGAAATAACTCAACAAGACAGTCCATTATTTATTATTACATGTATTCATTATATAAGATAATCCATGTCCACCTAGTTGTGGTGAGAATGTACCCAATTAGATGAATGAGGTCCTGGTAATTATCACTTTGGAATGGATCACAAACATATAATTTTATGGGTCTTCAGGTATCTCCGATTCAATATACATCATATTAATATTAAAATCATAACTAATACATCATATGTAATCTATACACTCAGATGCTTTATTACTTTTTGTGTATGAATTTATCAATCATTCTAGTTATGGAATACCTATTCAAATAACTAAATCTATGTATTCACAATGCATTAATGTTAAACTATTAACTCAACCCATAATATTGTGTTGATGAACAAAAAATGAAAACAAAAATTACTAATAAATATACAAATATAGCATATGTTTTTTGTATATTCACATTTTATATAAAGAAATAGAGGTATATGAAATTGAAATCCACCTCAAGGGTATTACTAATGCGATAAATAGCTAGTCCACTTAATTTTTTTTATAATGTTGAAGCCTTCTAGATAGTTAGTTTTATTACCTCATGTATCTATACTGAAGGAGACTTCACCAAAGAGATAATTCTATTTATAATATCTGTAATTAATAATACTGAAAAATTATATTAAAATAATATTTTTTATTCATATAATTAAATATAATTGAGGTCAATATAAATGAAAATTAAAATTTATTGAGTTGTACCTAACATGTAACATAAGGATTTAACACCTAGAAGCATTTAAAATTAAATATAAATAATTCATAATATAAATCATTCATAATTTTAACATCTCATAATAAAATTTATAAATTTGAATATAAAATAAATTTTAAAATATTTATAAATATATTATTTATTTTTCAAAACAGAAGATAAAAATTAATTAACATTTATAAAATAAAATGAGATTATAAACATTAGGTAAAATTGTAACAATGTTAATAAAATTATATTCACTTCAATATGAGGTCATTAATATTTAGTTATATATTGAATTAATATTATATTAATGGAATCATAAATTTTTTAGAAATAAATTTCTATTATATAAATATTTTATGTAATATAAATATCCTATATATTTTTATTATTATGAATCACTTTATAAATGAAACATTATGATTTAAAAAAAACACTTTTATTTATCGATAAAAATATATTTTTTAATTTTTCTATAGGAAACATAAATAAAAAATTTAAATCTTGGATCATTATTAAATACAATTTAATTAAATAACTACTCAAAATCCCTCAATAATTTATTAAATAATATATAAATTCTGAATAAATTTTACATTCTAATAATATATTTTATCATGATTAATAAACATTTTCTAAACCATTGAATCAACTTATATATTTTTAAATGAACTTGAAAAATGTGTTTCGCCTCACATAGTATCTATATTTTACAAAGGTGTAAACTCCTACAACACATGAAAATAATGTTTTCATAATGAGAAGTCTACATGACCCTAATAAAATACATATTAAATAAGAATACTACATCATTTTTATTTAAATTAATAATTAACAAAATGTTAAATCTCATATTAACCTTATGTGAGAACCCTCAAATAATGGTGAGATATGGATTACTATGTTAACCCCTTTATATAATGTCAAGATAAAAACTACCTTTATGTAATCCTATCATGTAACTTTAATCATCATATTACCTTTACATGGGTATGGAATGCCTTATATCTGAATAGAGTTATTCTAAATCGAATTTTACAATGTATTATTTTAGGGAGTCATATATAAGTAATTAGAATATTACCATTACATATAAACTGTTTATGTAAGTGTAATATGTAATTACATTTATGCATGATATATAAAGGTAACTATTTTTGTATAGTGTATTATTATATGTTTTTGTTAATTATTACTTGAAAAATATTATTCAAATCCTGATTTAATCATGAAGAATCACTCTTGGATATAAATAATGAATTTCATTTTTTATATTATAATCATTTGTAGTTGAAAATTACCCAAATATCAGTGGATGTTTCTTTAAGAAAATAAACATTTAAATAATAAAATAATCATAACACCAAAACTATATGGTATTCGACTATTGTATAAATCCTATTACTTAAGACATCATTTTTTTAGGAATATCAAGATGTTAATTGAATAAATTCACCCAAAATATATAAAGATATTGTAACATCCCACGGTGGGTTCCGCAAGATGGTTCCATGATCTGGAGAGCTATATTACCTCATTTGATCCACCCCATACTCTAGAGGTTGTCGACTAACAAAAATGGAAAAATATCGATCATGGGAATATTGTAACCTCATAATCAGTGTAATAATCAAACAAAAAATAAATAACAATTAACCAATAATAAAACAATAACTAGTAAAAAACTATGACCAAAACTCGAAATGTAATATCAAAATAGAATAATAGATATTCCATATTGAAGTACATTCAATGTGTCACTATGAAAACCCAAAATAAAGGATTGTCAAAACTCCCATGCATGTCCTGAACCAAATTGAGTCCCTAAAAGGTCCCTTCACAAATCAGTCAGAAAAAAAATGTCATTTTATTTTATCATAAACTAAAAAGATAAAGTCTATTTAGGTACCAATCATGTAGTCTGAGTTGGGTGTGGATAAAACTCATTAGGCCACCATGAAAAATGTCTAAAAAATTATGTATTCAAATAATCTTTGATATTTTATACTGAATATACACATCAATAATGTTATATTTTTACATTTATTCTTTAACACTTATGTTACTCACATTACCAATGTGTTTTAGAGGGATACTTTTTTATTTTTAATAAACTTAACTGGTTTAATGTATATGATATATTGTATTGAATATTTTTTATATGGATATTTTTTTTATAAAAAATAAAATGATAAATAGTTTTGCAATGATATAATTTATTTTTAGCTAAATGGTGATGCTATGAATGTTATTTCTATACACTAAATATATATTTATATGATATATTTTATAGGGTTAATAATTTTAATGATATATGGATGGTAATTTAAGATATAAATGATTAACATTTAAAACCCAAATACCCTACGAAAAATATTGAAAGTAAGAATACACAAAAAAATTGTAAATGAAACAACAACCACACTTTATACAAATGAATCCTCAAATTTCATATGGCATCCACCAAATAAATAATTAGGTATGTTCCTCATTTTCATGTTACTCTTTTAGTCACATAAATTGTGAAGATCAAATGTATGCAATAGGAAAAACATTATATGGATTTTTTCTACATTCCTTAAATTTAGAATTTGAATAATAATAATTTTAATGTAGTTGTTAATGAGAAGGAATAACATTTCAATGAAATTGAAAAATTAAAATGGTAAAAGTAAAAGTGTAATAGTTTAATTTTATAAAAATAAAGACAAAGATAATATTATTGATTTTTTTTGAATGAAAATAAATGTTTGAATAAGGATTTATAAAAAAGGTAAAAAATTAGAGTGTTCTTCTAGATTCCTAGACAGACATTCAAATTATAGAAAATACAACAATGGAACTCGAAAATTATCTTTTTAAATTCATTAATGTTGAGAAATAATTGAATTTGATTTTAAGTCCCAAATTATTTGATAATGGTGATTATGTGATTCGTTTTTCAAATTATTCAATCCCAAAAAAACATTCAACAACAAGTTAAGAATACCTCAATTAATATAAATTTTTTAATTATTTTAGGAAAAATTAGAATTTCATTTATCAGTGTGATTGAAAAAATTCTGGATTTGTAATGCATGAATCAATCTAGTTTTTTTAAAAAATATTTTATCTAAATGATATCACACTTATTGTTGTAATAATCATACATCGAATTGTGGGTTCTAAAATCACTCCTAAATAACATTTGGGGAACAAAATTAACATGGAAACAAATTTTTTTTTAAATATTTGTTGGAATTTTCTCAAGTGATTCACTTGATATCCTTAGAGAACATGTTTCAAAGATGATAAATACATATGTGTAGTATAATGCCAAAATAATAAAATTCCCTAAAGTATTTTCTTCCAAATTATCAATATAGATACTTTTATGAATATTATTAATCATTGATTTTATAAAATAACATATATCAATTATTTTATTTTAAAATAACTATTTTAATTTGGAAATAATTTTTTCAAAAAAAATTTTGTAACTTATTTCAATAATTCATAAAATATATGTATTTTAATTTAATTAAAAATTATTATTTAAATCTCATAGAGAAATATTGAAATTCACATGGATACGGACGTAACATCTCAATTTTTTAATAAAAGTAAGTTGAAAATTGAATATTCATTTGTTTTGAAAATGATTTCAAATTTTTCTTTTAATAGATTATGACAATTATATTACAATGGAATGAAATTTTCTTTTATGTTGATCAACAAACAAATATTTTGTAATGATGTTGGTTTTATATTATTTATTTTCTTGTATTTCAATGATATATTTTGATAAATTATTATAATTACTTTTATAAAATCCATAATTATACATTTTCAAAATTAAAATTATTTTATGAGATACACATGAATCCATCAGTTAGCTAGTGATTACATAATAGTTAGTTAGTGGTGGATTACAAAACTAATGTTCAATTTCTTTCCCATCATATTTTTGGTATATCTCATTGGCTAGCTAGTATTCCATTTAATGGATATTTTTGCCTCTTCGACTGGGGATACGTTTCTTTTCCTATATACTTCTAGTATCTTCTCCTAAGAATAATTAACATATATTAATTGAATATTATAAAATAAAAATATTATTTCTTCCAATTCATTGAATATATCTATTTGGACATGTACACATATTGCGTTTTAGGGATCTAACAAATTATTAATTTCTTCATTCATAATTAATTTATATTTTGTAAGGTTCTTTATTAAACATATATGCTTACTAAATACAATTAATAATTTTATTAGCATAGGCCACATGATCTCCCTTTTAAAAAATTATTATTATTGACATTGGCCACATGAACATATAATTCCACTTACTCATGATTTGATATTTTCCAATAAAAAATCTCTATCTTCCATTGATGTTAACTATTTGTTAAAACTGTCGTGAAATTTATTGATTTAATTATGTTATCACATTTATTTTTACCTCAAACTCTCTAATTCTAGACGTTATTCGTCATCGTTATCTATATGAAATTAATTTAATAAAAATATAAATATTTGATAATTATTATACTTATCCATTTATATAATTTTGACATATATAGAATATATGATTTCCCTTGAATGTATCTTATGTGTAAAATAATTTATTTTATTGGGTGGACCATAATTTTTTCCATTTGTAATATTATTTCAACTTTTTATAAGTGTAATCTTGATATTGAAAATCATTTAAGGGATAGTTCATATAAAATAGTTTGAATGTAAATTTTAAATTTTCCTTTTAATAATGTTATGTGATTTTTGTTGTTTTAAACATCCAAAATGTAGGATTATAGATTTTTCTCCAAATCCATTCATTAAATATCTTTAAAACCAAATTATTGATAAATTATATTTTTAAATATAATTTGAAGCATTCATTTGGATAATTCTCATACGAATAATCATTGGGTTATGAATTAATTTTTTATTCACATTAAATCATCAACATATTAGATTTGATAAAAGAATTCTTTTTCTATATTTTTCATGATGATTTTAATAGTCATTACAATGGAGATAATATATTTTAAAAGGTTTTCATTATCTCTTTATTTAAATTTCATTTTAATAACTATAAGTATTGACTTTAATCATCAATTTCAATATTTCATGCCTTATAGTATTTATAATGTTGTAATTAAGGTGGACTCCCTTCTTTTTTATGAGGTAGAAAACATCATAGTGAAAATATAATATTTTATCAATATCATGAATTAATATACAACATGTTGACATACTATAATTACAAATTATTTTTCAATTTTAAATCTAGAAATATAATTTTATATCAATTTTTAATCCTTTAGATTCTATTTGAAATTATTTTGGGTATCTCATTTTGAACTTAATATTTTTATTTTCGCATTCCAATTGTTTTTATTTGTAAAAACCAGTTCGTGATTATTTTATTATGGGAGAGTTTAAAATAAATTTATTATGATTATTTCATTTAAATATAGAAACTATAATTATTCATTATATTATTTTCAATAATGATTTTTATTGATATATGAATTATTACCACCTCAAAAATTTATAAATATACATTACTCTCACATTAAGTTTCATTGATTATATATTATTTTTTAGATATATAATATATTGATATTAATATTATCATTTCATTTTTAACCATGATATAATTGTTTAAATCTTTTTTATCTTTTAGATAATGTGTACATTTTTTCTTAAATATTCAACTCATTTATCAATATTTATCATAATATTTCATTTTTCCCTTAAAATAAACTTCATTTTTTTAAATCATTATTTTTTTTTACCTTTTTATCTATTGAAGTGATTTATATATTTCTCTACCTCTATATGTAATTTTTTATTTTTTTATTTTGTTATTTTAAATCTTGATGTACATGTTTTTGGTGAGACATTATACCATTTCAAATATGAATCGATTATTGAAGACCATAACCTGTATGTACTATTAAAAGAAAACGTTTTTATTATGTTTTGGTTCAAAAAATCAATATGGAAAAGAACAATACATTAAATTTTTATTCCTAAATTCAAATACTACATATATTACTATTATGGATTTATTTCATTAGAATAAAATTTATTTTCTTAACATTATATAATTATAAATGAATTTTATTCCCAAAACCCATGTTTCTATATTCATGATGATTTTAATGTGGGAGAATGTGTGGAAATGAAATTTATTTCTTCATTCAAGAATGTAAAATTTTTATGATTTTAATTCAATAAAGTGATGGGTTGTTTTGATCATGAAGGATACAATAATACTGTTTTTATGATAGAAATATTAATACATTTCAAGTATATTTTTACATATTTTAATTATTTAGAAAACTATATTACATTTCTTTATTTATATTTTATTAAATTTTGAAAACATTGTGATATTGAATATTTCATAATCACAATAGGGTTATATGTTTGGAGATTTATTTTTGGTGATATAATTTTTGAACCGTTTCATGAAATACATGTCAAAAATTGAATTTTCAAGTATTTAAATTGATTCTTCAAATTTCATTTTGAGATATTGAAATTAAATTTGATTATATTCATATGATATTCATCATTTATATCTTTTTAAAAATGATTTTATATGTTTTTTGGATCATAAAAAATGGGATAATGTTATAATCCTCACTCTATTAGGTTGTTTTGAATGTTCAAAAACACAATTTATTGTTAATGATGATGTCATTTCTTGTATTTCAGTTTTTATATTTTATAAAAAACTAAATTAATGTATCATATCATTCAAAGGGACCAATATGATTATGATTTAATTCTTAGAGACTCCCACAATAGGTTATCATATGACAACCTTGCTTTTTATTACAACTTAAACATGATTTATTACATGAAACATCACTCGATACAACAAAGAAGATGGATAGGTTTAGTGTCTTTGGGGCTTAGGATCGTTACATAAAAACATAAAACATGAAATACAACATCTTTATTGAAAACATCCTTTACATGACCACTACATTCCCTCGTACTTAGCATTGCATGGGATAACCTGAGGACATGCATAAGAAATGGGTGAGCTATAAAGCCCAGTAATGGAGTACACATGGAATAACATGAGGAGTACAATACATGTTAGACAATAGGCATATCAATAGAGCATAAAAGAAACATGAACATAATGGCATGATAAATCATGATAATCATAACATGGAAATGTGGCAACAACACTTAACATGGAATTAGAATGAGCCAAGGCTCATTGCACATAAAGCATGAGTAAACCCTCATTGCACATGAAGCACGAGTAAACCCTCGTTGCACTTGAATTATAATGAGTCAAAACTCATTGCACATGATGTATCAGGATAATATACTTTACCCAATGCATTGGAGTGATATAAGGGCACACCCTTCTTAAACATTTCATTTCATGCATAAGTGTGCCACATGGATCATAAAACATGGATTCATAAAAGATAATAATTTAATCCATGATAAAGAAATGTGGATTTCATAGATGAAAATTTTCAATAAATAAGTTAATGTGCATAAAGGTGAATAACATTGATGTAGAAATGGGCATGGTATTCACTACACAATGAGATTGGTTTAGAAAATCGGTGCGATTTCGGCAGCGTAATGACGTGACATAATAATTCATAAAAATGGTTGATGAGAGAGAAATGGTTTCCTCATCATCTTTAAATGTAATGGAAAGTAAGGAGGTCATATAGATACATGTCCCAAAAATTTTAATGTAATTTTGGTTCCTGATACAAAAGTATTGCTTTAATGTAAAAGAGGAGAGAGAAGTTCCTTTCGGAATTTCGACATAGTAACTGGTGTACATGGGTGGATTTTAATGAGAGATAAAGGGTATACCATCATTCAAACATAAATAAGGCAGTATGAGGGAGGTAAAAAACCATACCCCAACATTTATAATTGAAATTAAAAGGAAAAAACAACTTAATAAAAATTGCACAAAAATGAGGAAGGAAGAAAAACCCTTACTTGGAAGTGTGCTTCTAAAGGCTAAAGAAAGGCTTGTGAGAGGATTCTTGGGAGATTGGGGCACCTTGGGTGGATTCTAGAGAGAGTAGGGCAGATTTTGGACGAACTCCAAGAGATTTTAGTGAGGAGAAGTTGGAGTTTTTGTGGTTTTATATAGGGAAGGTGAGATAATTCTTTATTATTTAGGTTTGGGACCCCTTATATTAAAATAATCCAAACCACAAACCATCCCTTGGTTTTTACCAGGGTTTCGGGAAAAGGAAAGAGGAAAAAAACATTTTACAAGGCCACGGTCCGAACATATTAAAATATTAGGGTTGCTTATGTGGAGGTGAGTCATACTCAAATGGAAATTAATTTTAAAAGGCAAAGTGTTGAATATGTCTTGAGGGGTCCATCGATGCTTTGAAAAGCAAGTCAAAGAAACCCAACATCACATTATTTTAATTATAAAACATATAGCGGCCGAAAATATGGATTATAGTATTTTATTACGTCACTATTGGGTCATTATGATGTCATAAAACACATTATATATTTAAACGGTATTTAATTTGTACACAAAAATTTGACTGTCTCAGAAAATTATGAAAAATTCACCATTGGATAATTTCGACGTCCTGATTCCAGAAATGAAATTTATTTTATCTAACAAAATTTCTAAATATGTTAATTTTAACATTTAAAATAAAACCATCATTTATGGAAAATTCACGGGTTTTGACAGAAATGGCTTTCAAACCATAATAAAATTTTAATTGCATTCATAAAATTATAAGATCACTTATATTTAATAAAAATTAATTTAATAATAATAATATTATTTTGTTAAAATATTATTTAATTAAAAAATCCCTTAATTTAATAAAATATAATTCTTAATTAAATAAAAACTAAAAACACCATTTGTACTTTAAAAACTATTTACAATGTAACAAAAATGACTAGAAATTATATTCATTATTATATACAAAAATAATGTACATGAACATAGTACTACATATTTGTTACATAACCCCTTAAAATAGCCGCATAAGACCTAAGGGTAAGGTGTGAAATGGTGACAGACTCTTGGGGTGGCTCGGATAACATCGCTCAAGTGGTAATTTCAATCAACTTCCAATTTTCCCATAGACGGTCACATTCGAGCTTGACATGATGAAGCCTAGCTTGGGCTTGGTCAAGGGTGAATCCCAAAGATGCCACCTCTTTGCTGAGCTCTGACAAATGGGCTTCGTATGGGGTAATTCAACTGGATGAGGCCATCGCTTCCTTTGTCTGAGTAAAAATTGGGTTTGTTAAAGCCTTATATTTATACTAATCATGTGATAACTGTTCAACGACTATAAAAGTAACGGTCAAAACCTTTATCATAAAACCAAGGAAGTTGACATTTTATAAAACATTTTATATAAAGATACATTTAATAAGATCAAGAGGGATTTCTATTAATTAAACATTGGGTAGTTACATATATTGTCTTCCCAACAGGTACCATTGGTATGATTTTTTACCACACTAACCATTCATTGGTGTGAAGAAAAATATGTGGTTTTGTTCAAGTGCACCGGCCGGTAGGTGGCACCCACATTCCACATAGTGGTGTTAGGGATGATGTCACGAACCAGGTCTGGTTTCTATCTAACCCGGCGCACGACCCGGTCAGTGGCATGGCCTAAAGGGCGTTCTCGATCCCCACGGGCTGGCACAACTTCCCAGGTATCAAATATTAAGTGGGAATGATTTACCAGAAATAAAAGATAGAAAGAAAACTACCATGATAAACAAACTAGAACTGGAAACTAGAAACCAAACATGCCTTTACACTATAACAATTTTTAGAGTTTATAATTCAACTAAAACCCAAAGGGAACTATAGCAAAGATAGAAAACTAAAAACTCCAACTCAAGACTCCAAAAAACATGAGAATTCATACCTCCAACCCACCCACACCAAGCTGTATGAGGATAACTACAACAATCCGAACCACCATCACTAAGAACAATGTCACAACTTGGAATACACAAGAGACAAGGTCAATATACACCCAATGGTGTATACAGTGTGTGAGAAAAAGGCCCAGTAGTAAGTCACCCATTTAAAAGGATCCATGCCACAACATCAAAAAGATAATTTAATGAGCTTATTTAAAATTATAATTTAAAAATTATTTTAATGAAAACATTTACAAGATAAGTGCTAAAATAAAACACTAAAGGTAACTCATTTCACAAACACGATATTAAAGAAGATGATAACAAAATTCATTGTGTGCACAGACACACATACACACACACACAAACACATACTCACACACACACACACACACAGAAGTGGTCCTCCATATGTCGATGGAAGGCACCACGTAATGAATGATAGAGCACTATGGGTAAATCCCCTAAGGTTCCTCTAGCTCGAGTGGGACCCTAGAACCTTGTGTCTCGGTGAAACGTGGCTTAGAAACCACGACCCTCAGAAACTTGTCTTTGAAACCAAGACCCTTAGTAAATGAGGATTAGAATCCATGACCTACGTTAATTCAAATGTTTAGTTAGTGTTGCAATCATCAATCCAGCTAAGTGAAACAGGGATGATACCAATCCAGACCACTAGCGCAATAGTTCAAGTCTGCCCACCTAGATACCCAGGGTGTTCCCTTTTTCCCAATCGTCTTCCACGTTCACATAACACATCACTTTCACATCTCACAAACAAAACATGACATTACACAAAAAAATCACCACATTAATACCAAAGAACCATTTCAAATACACATGCACACCATGTATATGTCGCATTTTATAAAAATAAACGACATTAAAAATGAACGCGTATTCAACTCCCTAAAAATACCATTTTAGCATCATATAAATGATCTAATAAATCATTTGATCTATTAATGAAATAATTTTAAGAAAAAAAAGAATACTTTACACCCAAAACCACATAATTTTATATAGAGGCGTCACATTAAAACATGAGACATGAGGTAAAAATATCAAAACTTGTTTTCCATTATTCAAAAAATATTGCATTTCAATTTTAAAAGTACACAACAAGTAAAACACACCAAAAGTGATTCATTTACTTTTAAAATGTCTATTTAAATAAAAAAACTCCTAAATTGACTTGAAAACACCTATCGCAACAACCAAACAACCCTAAAAAACCATCCAACCTTGTTTCACACTCAAAACACCACTTAAATAAATAATTCCTCAATTTATAAAACATATCGCATGATAAAGAAACCATTACAAAATCAATTTGAGTAATAAAAAATTCTAAAACCTCATTAGAACTCTATAAACAATTATTAAACAATTCTAAAATTTACGACAACCGTATCGAAAGCAGAAACATGACAATTTCTAAAAACAAGTGCAATTTTCATTAGGCACGAATGTCACATCATTTTGAAATGCATTTTGCAAAACCACTACTCCACTACCAAACCATTTTAAACATAATTCTAATCATGAAAAAAAACCATAGAACATATTATAATTAAATAAACACACAAATTAAATTATCTAAATGATGTAAAGTCATGGAACCACCTACCTTGGGTGTACCAGACTTCAAAAACATTGTGCACAACGATCGTCTCCCACCAACCCCAACTCAAACATAAAACCATATAGAAACTAATAAATATCGCATCACAAAAATTATAAAAAAATTGAAACAAACTCAATTCAAACCTCTAGCTGAACTCAATCAGGATTAAACAACATGAAATCAAAGGAAAACACACTTACAGTGGGGGTGTGGGAGGTCGGCCAGAGGTCGACAGAGGCTGCTGGAGTTGAGAGAGGAAGTGCGGGGCGACTATCCAGCGATGCGAAGGGGTGTGGGGAGGTTGTATGGTGGTGAGAAGAGGTGTGGGGCGGCCGGTACGCGGCTGGATGGTTGGCGGGGTTGCCGAAAAAATGGGAGGTGGTGCTGGAAGGGGTTGGGAGACGCGGTTGATGGAGAAAAAGGCTACCGACTGGAATTTTCTGGACAAAGGAAGGAGGCCGGTTGCAAGGGTGTGGCATGATCTGGGGAAGCGTGGGGTTCATCGGACGGAAGGAGAAGTATGGGGCGAGCGCATGCTGGAGCGGCCTGGTGAGGGGAGATCAGCGTGGGCGAGGAGGCCAGGACAAAGGCAGGGGGGTCTGATGGGGAGAGGTATGAGGAGGGAGCTCAATGAGGAAGGCAATACACAAGGGGGATTTGGGGCACGACGAGGAAGACAATGGGGTAGAGGGGGGGGGGGGGTCCGCTGAAACCCTAACACTCTAAGGGGAAAAAAATAAATCTATAATTAGAACTAAAAATAAAACTAATAATAATATTGATTAATATAATTATAATAATAAAAAGACTAGTTACAAAAATAAAATTAATAAAAGAAAAGTTACAACAATGATAACAATAGTAATAAAAATAATTATCACAATACATCCACAAATAATAATAATATTATTATGATCATTAACATAATTTATTAAAAAAATATATCACATTAAATTTTATTTATTCATCATCATGTCATTTTATTTAATAAATTGGACATTGGAAGGTCACCTGTTGAACCAGGGGAGACTGAACGGTCTAAAAATCATGCCTTCATCGAGTAGCGTGGTCTCAAACATTCATTATATTTTCATTTTATTATTCACCACATATTTTAATCTCTTTTAAACATCGGGCAGTCCATGCGGCGAGCTGGTTGAGGTCACGTGGCGTCCCTGGCGAGGCCGCGCGACTTCGACCAAGGTGTTCTGGATGCAACCCAGAGCAAAAAATTCGTTTCTAAGTAAGAGCTCAGAAATTCTATGTCGGGAGTTAACCAGAACTATCTAAATCCCAATAAAAATAATGAATATAGATAATACAAAATGGATGGGTTTCACAATTCTCCCCACCATGAAGCATTTCATCCCTAGAAAGCGACAAACAGAAACAAACCTCAAAGTAGAAAACCACACTCCCTTAAGGTTCAATGGGGATCCCCAAAAACAGCAAGTAAAGAGATGTAAATGTATCATGCTCAGAGAATGTGACTCAAAGACAACATCAATAAAGTCATATAATGTCTTTCTATGATGTTTCACCCACCACAACGAGCTATAACACCTCCAACTGACTGATCAAGGAAGGCAAATATCACACCCACAGAATCAAACTTCACAAGACGAAACATCCCAAACACCATTGGATGAAAACCACGTGATTTGTCTGGAACGAACAAAAAAGTGCAACCATGACCTAGAAGCACCCTTATCATATATCCCCAACTCATCTTTAGAAACAGAACCAAAAGGTCAACATGGGGAACCCTGAGGGGCTCCCCACCATTAAGAACCATCTAACACCCATGACGAGACTGGAAAACCGACACAGGGAGGTTCGAGTGGACTCCTCACCATTAATGAAAACTCCATCACCGATTTATTCCAGAGACATTCATGTGAGACCCAATGTGGGTCTCCCCACCATTAGAAATAACGGAAGGTATAGAACATTGGAAATTTCTCGATGGTGACCAAACTCCCCACCACATGTGGAGGGGAAGGAGGGACCTGACTAAAGGGGTGTCAAAAGCATGACACAAGACAAACAAGCATTTCACATTCCTGGATGAGCGTTATTCAAATTTGAGACAGATTTACCCAACAGACTCCCATAATTACCACTAAACTGATTACATCCAGTGGGATGCATCCCCCAAGACTTTAAGTCAACTAGTTGAACATGCATCCACATCGTCACAAAAACCATATGCAACCAGATGACTCATTTGGAGAGTAATAACCAAAGAAACAATTTAAATTGACTCTTACTTTTAACAACAATGACAGAAGTAAAGTTGGGGTCCAATACACTCCCAGGGTTCCTGAGCATGTTCTAACTTCACTCTGGGGCCTACAGATAGAGCCTTGATGTTTGAAGCATCTCCTGCCTCGCAGTCAGGTATTGAAGACTCCTGAATGGAGTTTCTCATTTTGGTGTCACACGCAACTGCACTACAACCAAGGTAACACCAGCAAACACAACACATTAAGACATCCTACTAATAATACACAGAATATTCACCAACACAAGATCTGAAATGGTGCATGAGAATCATCTTTTCTCACACCGAATGAGAACACGACACCACAAATTGTCACCTGAACATGACAGTGGATGTAGAGAAGAACATTATACGGAGAGGGAATTCAAACTAATTCTAAAAAAAAACATGATTCCTTCAATCGAACTTAGCATCCCCTTGTGTCTGGGTCTACCACACGAGTGGCCCAACATAAATCTTTTATTAAATGAAACCAACGAAGGAACAAAGGTCATTTAGTATAGTGGTCAGCACTGACCATTCCAGGCTGCTTCCACCTTTCTCTATTGGAATATCCTTCATCGATTCCAATTAGAACATTAAAATTAATTATGCCAAACATTAACCATTACTATCAAAGAGATCTCACACTGCAATACGTCACCAAACATGACCCTTGCTGTCAATGAAAGTATTACAAATCCCTTCAAGACACTGGTCAACACTGATAATTCTGAACCGCCTTCACCCTTCCCCGCTGGAATTTCATTCACTGCTTCCAGGGGAACCATTAGACAAAACGATGTCAACTTCATACCTGACAACTCAAACAACTCCAAGATACCAAAACTCCACTCAATTCCCCTCAAATCATTCATCTACCTATGAGAGGATCCTCTTAGTTGTCAAAAGGAGAGGTGGGTTCAATTCTAGAAATCAAGAAGAGATTCTTTTGATCAACTAGAGTGTCAGCCTATGGCAAATTAACCGTAGCCGCACTTCAATCACATGTCAAAACTTTATGGGGGGGAATACCCTAGTCAAGAAAGGAAACCATGTACCCAACCAATATGGTCCAACGGTCAAGACATACTACATGATAACACCAACAATGCAAGGGGAACCACTGAAAAGGCTACCTAAATAACTTATCAAATGAATTAAATAGCTACTCGATTGCATACCAACATACAAATACGAATTCAAACTCATGACACAAATCAGTCAAAACAGATTATTGTCTTGAAAAGACTCACATCAAACCTTTGAAAAATACAAGGACACACCACAGAATCACCGGTTATATAAAAACACAAAATATTCCTTTAACAAAACATTTTGAAAATAAGCAATGCTAGTGGGTCGCACAAACACCAATGGTGTCCCATGGGCCTCACTCATGCATGTTCCTATGCCACACCAGCACCCACCTCATATCCATCCATGCATTAATCCGCTCGTTCCATTACCGATTTATCTTTCCATATATAGTCATTCATGTGGTTTCCCATGAGAACGCGAAGCATCAAAACCAAATCTTTCCATTTTTCAAAACCAAAACATCCAACCCACACTTCTCAAACCTCACACCTCATTTCCTTTTTAAAGTGATTTATTTCAAAAAAATTTCCAAAATTTTTTTCCAAGACCAAATAATTTTTACTTAAAAACCAAATGTCCATAATTCCAAAACAATGAAATGAGGAATGGTGAAAGATAATACTAGTGTCAGTGGGTGATTGGTACATATTGATGGCAGTCATACGCCAATCACCCCACTACCATGGATGGTATTCTAGGAAAACGACCCTGGTTCGGCATGGCTTGCCTGACCCTGCAAGCTCATTGTGGCCACTGACCCTACTCCTTTTTCATTTCCCATAAACGAAATTAACTACACAAAACAAAGGTTTAGACAATCCTCAACATTCTTTGGTAATCGAGTCCCGCCACAATGTGTGCTGGCTATGAACCTTACTCGTTGCCAAGGCGTCGAGTCCTGACAACCATAACTCTAGTCTACCGTGACACTATCCGAAAATAAAATGACCCAAGATAGAAAACAAACTGCCTCTGATAGCATTTATTCAGGAACCAGGAGGGGTTGCCATCTGACCTCACGCCCGACCTGGTCCGTGACATGGCCCGAAGGGCGTTCTCGATCCCCACGGTCTGGCATAGGTTCCTGGGAATCAAACATTAGATGGGAGCGATTTACATGAAATAAAAGATAGAAAGACAACTAACAAGATAAAAAAAATAGAACTAGAAACAGGGAACCCGACATGCCTTTACACTATAACCAGGTTTAGAGTTTACAATTCAACTAAAACCCAATGGAAACTACAACAAAGACAGAAAACTAAAAAATCTACCTCAAGACTCCAAATGACATGAGATGTAATACCACCATGAAACCCACACCAACCTACATGCCGAGACCAAAAAATCCAAACAACCATCAATGAGCACAATGTCACAAACTGGAATACAAACGAGACATGGTCTACATACACCCAAAGGTCTATGCAGGGTGTGAGTGAAATGCCCATTAGGAAGTCACCCAATAAAAAGGTTTCATGCCACAAAATTAAAAAGATAATTTAATGTGATTATTCAAAATTATACTTTAAAAATGCTTTTAAATAAAACATTTAAATGCTATGTTCTAAATGAAAACACTAAAAAGAACTCATTCCACAAACACGATTATAAAGAGGAAGAGAAAAAAATTCATTGTGGGAACACACACACACACTCACACACAGACACACACACACACATAGACACGCACACACACACACACCCAAACAAGTGGTTCTCTATATACCTATGGAAGGAACCACGTCATGGATGGTAGAGGACTATGGGTAAATACCCTAAGGTTCATCTTGCTTGAGTGGGTCCCTAGAACCTTGTGTCTCGGTGAAACATGTCTTAGAAACCACGACCCTCAGAAACGTGGCTTAGAAACCTCACCCTCAGAAAATGTGGCTAAGAAACCATGACCCTCAGTAATTCATATGTTTAGTTAGTGTTGCAATCATCAATCCACCTATGTTTAACATGGACGATACCCATCCAGCTCAATAGCGCAATAGTTCTAGTCCACCCACCTAGACACCCAGGGTTTCACTAGTTCCCAATCATGTATCACATTCACATAACACATCACATTCACATTTCACTAACCAAACATGACATTACTCATAAAAAATCACCACTTCTATTCCAAAGAACTATTTCAAAGACACAGAAACAGCAATGACATGTCTCATTTTAGACAAATACAAAACCTTAAAAATGAACGCGTATTCAACTCCTTAAAAATACCATTTTAGCATCATATAAATTTACAAATAAATCATTTGAGCAATTAATGAAATCAATTCAAGAAAAACCAAGAAGAAATTACACAAAAAACCACTTAATTATATATAAAGGTGTCACTTTAAAACATGATACACGAGGTAACCATATCAAAACTTGTTTTCCATTATTCAAACAATTTTGAATATCAATTTCAAAAGTACACAACAAGGAAAACACACCAAAAGTGATTTATTTACTTTGAAAATATCTATTTAAATACACAAAAAGTTAAAGTGACTTCAAAGCACCATTCAAACCAATCAAAAAACCCTCAAAAACCTTTCAACCTTGTTTTTCATTCAAAACACCACTTAAATAAACAATTACTAAATTTATAAAACATATCATATGAAAAAGATACCATTACAAAATCAATATAAAAAATCTTCCCTTCTAAAACCTCATTGGAACTCTATAAAAAATATTAAACACATATAAAATTTACCGCAACAGGATCGAATGGAAAAACATGACAATTTCTAAAAACAAGTGCAATTTTCATCACGCATGCATGTCACAACATTTTTAAATGAATTTCGGACAAAATCTACAACACTACCAAAACATATTAAACATAATTCACATCATGAAACTAAGCCATATAAAATATTATGTTTAAATAAAAAATCAAATTAAATTATCTAAATGATGTAAAGGCATGGAACCACCTACCTCGGGTGTAGCAGACTACACAAACATGGGGTGTAACGATCATCGACCACAGACCATAACTGAATAAAAAAACCGAATAGAACCTAATAAATAACGTATCAGACCAATTATACCAAAATTGAACCAATGTCAATTCAAAACACTAACCTCAATCAACCAGGATTAAACAACAAGAAATCAAAGGAAAACACACTTACATAGGGGGTGCAGTAGGACGGTCGGAGGTCGACAGAGGCTACCAGAGTTGCCCGAGGAGGTGTGGGGCGGCTGTATGGCGTCACGAAGGGGTGTGTGGAGACTGTCTGGCACCGCGAATGGTTGTGGGGTAGCCGGTGCAGGGCTGGACATTAGGCGGGGTCACCAGAAAAAGGGGAGGTGGCGCTGGTAGGGGTTAGGAGATGTGGTAGAGGGAGGAAGAGGGTGCCAACAAGAATTTTCCAGACAAAGGAAGGAGGCCTGTTGGGAGGGTGCATTGCGAACTGGGGAGGCGCGGGGTTCGTCCGACGGAAGGAGAGGGATGAGGGAGAGAGAAGGCTGGAGCGACCTGGTGAGGGGAGATCGGTGAGGATGAGGAGGCCAGGAGGAAGGCGGGGTGGGGGGGGGGGGGGTGGTGGGGGGTCTGATGGGGAGAGGTAGGAGGAGGGAACTCGACGAGGGAGGTAGTGTGCAAGGGGTATTTGGGGCCCGACGAGGAAGAGAAGGGGGGAAGTGGGGGTCATCCGAAACACTAACACAATAAAAGGGAAAAAATAAGAAAAAGTAAAGCTATAATTAGAACTAAAAAAATAATATTAATAAAACTAATAATAATAATAATAATTAATATAATAATAATAATAATAATAAACTAAAACTACTTACAAAATTAATAGTAATTAAATAAAAGTTACAAAAATTATAACAATAGTAATAAAAATAATTATCACAATACGTCCTCAAATAATAATAATATTATTATGATCATTAAGATATTTTATAAAAAAATTTATCACATTAAATTTTATTTATTCATCATCATGTCATTTTATCTAATTAATTGGACATTGGTAGGTCACCCGGTGAACTAGGTGAGGCTGCACGGTTTCAAAATAGTGCCTCGCTCAAGTCGCACATTCTCAAACATTCATTGTATTTTCATTTCGTTATTCACCGCATATTTCCATCTCCCTTAAACATCAGGAAGGCCATGTAGTGAGGTGGGCGAGGTCTCACGAAGACCCAGGCGAGGCCACGTGGCTTCGACAGTGGTGCACTGGATGCAACCAAGAGAGAAACATTCGTTTCTAAGTAAGCGA
Organism: Viscum album; assembly: GCA_963277665.1. Classification (NCBI taxonomy): domain Eukaryota; kingdom Viridiplantae; phylum Streptophyta; class Magnoliopsida; order Santalales; family Viscaceae; genus Viscum; species Viscum album. Next base: position 602,232,031 of record OY728161.1, on the reverse strand, counting down.
TCATAAATTTTAAGTCGGGCCTCAACCCGAACTATCTAAAGCCCAATAAAAATAATAAAAAATGATAATATAAAAAGGATGAGTGTAAGAGACAATATAATTTTCTTCAATATATATGGTAATAAGAAACTTAATTTAACTACCAATGTAAATATTCACCCCAATTCAAATTGAAAATTCCAAAATCCAAAAAAGACTATAAATACAATTCTTGGGTGACTAGATGTTAATAGTTCACTTGTACTAATTGTGTACCACCATTTTTTCTTTTCTATATTTTTCCGTATAATTCTTTATATAGTCAATACCTCTTTTATTTTCCTCACAATATATATTTATATTATTTTTTCTCTTATTTTTTGTAAAGTGAGATTGTACTGTATTCATCAATGGGATTGCACAAATCAAGATAGTTTTTGTTTTTATTTTGGTTCAGGCTTCGTACAAAAACTAGGGTGTGGTTGTTGATTGGACTTAAAGAAATGGTATTAGGTTCTAAAAACTGTATGTTTGGTGCGTTTTAGTTTCATGGTCCTTAAATAAAGTATTATGTTCCTATCCAAAGCCATTGAATGGATAGTGGGATACTTGCAACAACTGTTAAAAAAAGGGAAATTTGGTATTCATGTTTGATCATTAAAACAAAGGATTTATATATAAAAAATGTTACATGGGTACCATTTATACCATGGGAATAAAATACTCTAAATGCATAGTGTTTTGAGACATAAGAAAATTCATGGGTTATTTTTTAACATTGTCATCAAATTTTTGTGTTTCATTAATTTTTATTTCTACTATGATATCTATTACATTAATCACATTACATATAATTCTCATTCATGAAATTAAATTTTATAATTTTCCATTATCAATTTAATTTTTTCTATGATTTCATGATTTAATTTATAACACATGCTTAAAATCAAATTCACCCCCATATTTGCATATTTACTCTGACCAATATAGTGACTATGACTTGTAATGAACATTGAATGAAACTAATGATCATAGTAATATCTAACGAGCATGATCAATTGAGAATACAGAAGATAAATCTTCTATTTATATATTTAAATCAAAACACTAAAGGAATTTTTTACATGTGTTATTACGCATTAGATGTAGTATAAATTCATTGTATTAGTGAATAAGAAAATAATAAATGAACTAACACATTGTTTCATAACAAAAGGAAACCAGAATGATAGAATCAAACTAAACGTTCATCGCATGCATATTAATATAATATATATATCATATAATTATATATTAGTTATAACTAAATATATAATACATGCATTACGTTAATAAATAAAATTTATAATATATATGTACAATATCAAATTATATATATTTCATTAATCATATTTATGTGTACATGAATCCCATCCTTTAATATATTAGTGCACATACAACATTGATAACATTGTTAATATCTTTTATGATGTTATACTTGGTAACATGTTTTTTATTTTTTGATAGCTATTGTATTATTTGACAGCTATTGTATTTTTAAACCCTATTTTACATTTTTCATGATCAGAAAGTTATGTTATGATTTTTTTTATTGTTTCTGATTGAAAACACTATTAGTCTTAGATATAACATAATGATGTTTAATAATAAAATAAATTTTGTTTTTTTGTAAATCATTTTGAATAAATTATATAATATAAGAGTAGTACTGTTTCCCAGAAAGCATGTTGCAAGGGATTTGAGAATTATAATTTTCAATACATCTTAAACTCTATGTCAAACATCAATTTCCTAGTTTTTAACTGTAATATATTTTATTTTTTAATTAATATTATTGTATTCATACATATGAAAAAATGATTATAATAGGTGCTTCCAATAATATTGAGTTTTGTTTGGAATGAAATGAGGTTTTAAAAATAAGGGATGTCAAAATACATTCTAATCAAAATCATTTGATTCTTTCCCGATCATGGAATTCTCGAAAATATTTATAAATTACCATGATAAAAGATTCTTTATAATGGATCCTATTTAATGTAATTGATTATTTTTAAACCATTATTTATATTTTGGATATACTAACAGAATATCAAGAAGTATCATACCTGTAAATTGTCAAAAGGGATTATGAGTAATACATACAAGGATTGAAGATTATCTAAAGAATTTTTTTACTAATTAGTTGATCATGATTTATAGTAATTTGATAACGTCGTTTCATAGTATTTATATGAGGATATTACATAGTAATTATCTATGTAAGATCCCTCATAATGAGGTGAGGATGTTCTATAATAATGGGATGAGTAAGTTCCTTAGTAATTAGGTATGCAATTTTTATTTTATTAGGATGGGGAAGTTCTATCAGACTGAAGAAAAGTTAAAAAGTTTGATTAGGATGTTTACAATGAATACTAAATTTTAATAAAAAAGGTTCCAAGATATATGAATTAGTAAAACACAATGTTAAAATATGAGTTAATTTGGTAGGTTATTGATTTTTTACAAGTGGGTATGTTTTTAAGCTTCCCAACATTTTTATTCTCGGATTCATATAAGTATACGTACAATAAATTAATACATTATATCATTATAGCTGACTGGAAATGCAATATAACTGTATAATTCATGTCAAATTCAAATTTCTAGACTGAGACCACATTAGATGGTGTGATATCTGAATTTTTTTGTACTTATCTAAGGAAAAGATGACTGAGAATTTGAGAAAATACTGAGAAATTAATATTTATAAAGTCTTTAGTAGATAGATTACATTGCGCTGAAATCATAAGACATAGTCTGTCAGACAGTGTCCAATATAACATAGATAATTAGATCAAGCCACATCACAATGAGGATGCAGACAAAGAATTTGTGGAGTAGATTAAAAAAATTATTTATTCATTTTTTTAGGATTATGTATTTGTATTAAAAAAATTAAATAGATAGGAGTGTGTATAATAATTGATATCATAATATAGAAGATGTCTAATTGGATTTGGATCATATTTTTTCAATTTTTTTATATTTGTGAATTTTCAAAAACCCATAAGATAGGATATAGAAAGGATGTAGGTTCTCGCACTTTGTTTGATCCTTGTTAATCCCTTTACCATTATTTGATTTAAGACTTGTTAATGAATTATTATTTTCAAAATGATTATTAGTTAATAAAATTTGATTGTTTTTAGTGGTAAATATTCTAATTTTTTTGAATCATATAATAATTATACAATTGATTAAAACCTATTCTCAATTGTTATTAGATACATTTTAAATTGAATTAGTACTAGAGACATGGGTACGTAGTTGAATCATTATCATGGATAATATAAATTAATTCAATTATATAGTAGTTCTTTGATTGTATTGAACAAAATATTTTAGTTAGATTAACATGATGATTATATATCTCATATGTGTTGTCATAGATGTTGTTGATTCTGAAACAATTATAATCCCTCCAATTGAGAAATATCTTCATAAGACACTCACAAATAAGTGAAATATTGAATTTGATGTAAAATCTATAAATATTATCCTTATTTACTTATCAAAAAATGTATATATGAGGGTGATGGGTCTCAAAACATCAAATAGTATGTGGGGAAAGCTTGTAATGATAAAAATATAGAATAATAATTATAAATACATAATAATGATAGATGGAAAAAATACTAATGAATAATTAAACATAATAATTTATTTATTTTGAAAAATCACAGGATTCAAATATTTCCATGAAGAATAAATAATTCTAAAGAAACACAAGAGTATAATTATTTAATTTATTTGTTCAAATTTTATTATTTTAGATTATAATTATGAATCTCATCTTGATAAGTTATATAAATTTCTTATTTCTTATGAAATGTGAAAAACCACAATATTCAAATTGATTATTAGAATTGAAATAGATTTTGATGTAATGAAGAAAAGAAAAATTTACGATGTTGAAGATAAAGATCCACATGACTATGAAGATAAATTGGTTTGTGAATTTTATGAAAAATAATGTATCTTATATCTATGAACTATCTATGACGAAGAAGAAATTATGAAGGTAATCACACTCAAATTTTTTTAGTATGGATGAATTAGATTCTATGAATTGATCCAATAATATATTTGGATAATATCAAGATGATTATGATGAAATGGAAACAATGGACGATGTTGAAAAAAATGTATAATGAATAAACGTCATCCAAAATTTTTTTCGAAGATGTTAACTATAGACAAAAAGAATATGATGACTAAGAAGGTAGAATCAGAATAAACTAATAAAATTCTCAGATGATGAAGTTTCATAAATTATTATAAACATCATTTCAATACCTAAAAATGAATAATATTACTCTAATAGTGAATAAAATGAGGATAATAATCTTATATAGAGTATTAGACTAGAATAGAACGTGTTTGTTGTATTAAAGAGAGACATATCTCTCATGAAAGTGAACAAAATAATAGTGAACTATATAGGATATTTTATATAAGTTGAAAAATATTTGTCAATAAATATGTATAATACATCAATGTGATATTATGTTACCAACATAAAATTTCTGAACATGAAAGGATTGTTGAAGATATCCATAAGATGCCAGATGATAAGGAATAACATATTGACACGTTGTGATCAAGCATATTGACTCTGAAATCACATATAGAAAGATAAATGAAAACTTCAATAAATATTCTAATGTAAAAGGTGATATATATAATGTTTCTAATAATTTTTATATCATGAATTAGGTGAAATACCAACACACCAAAAATAATGATTCAAATTATTTTATAATCATATTAGGTTAAATGAAAAGTTTTTGAAAAGTATTGATTGAGAAGGGAGGTGTGAAACCTATCACATCAATAAAATTTGAAAACTCATTTTATAGGATATAGGGTTTGTTCCTATATTATTTTTAGAATAAAAATGTTATCAAATTCAAAAAAATTTCTATAGAAAAATATAATACTTCAATATAAAATAAAGACATTAGGATTATTATTAGTGTAAGAGAATCTATGGGAATAATTTATCTAAAATATAATCAATTACTTATAAATTGGTTTAATATATTGTAATAAATATTGAAATTAGAATGAGTAAGGTCCCTAAATTATATAATGTTTTAAAAGTAAAATCTCAATATGATAGAAAGATTACAAAAGAAAAATCAGTTTGATGTTATGAAATGATAATGTAGAATATGTGATCAACTAGGTCATTTTTCTATAGATTTATTAAAACTCATCCATTGTATGTTTGGTAAGAAACAAAATAAAAGGAATCAATGATGAAACAAGTTGATGAAAGAGACTGTTTTGTTGAGATTTTCTTAATAGAATTTAAAAAGTAACAATCTAAAAAAACATGATCTTTTTTTCTTCACAGATGATTGATAATTTAAAAATATTGAAACATGTTGAAAATTATTATGGTGGTGTTGTTACAGATGGGGATGAATGTTTTTAAAAAACCATAGAAATCATAATAGATGATATTAATGTTGAGAATCTTAAATCTAAGGATATTTGGATTGATGATGGAATAAAACATATTATCCTTATTTTATGTAAACATTATGTGATCAAAAAAAGAGATATTCATAAAATATTTTTGTTTAATCAAAAAGTATGAATGATGAAAATTATATTAAAAAAGGATGATGAAATAGTGGAAATATTAGCGAGATATGTTAATTTAAAAACTCATGTAACATCAGATTTGAAGATGAATATAAATAATGAAACTAATGAATTAGACACCTTTGGTAGAAGAATATTAATAAAACTCTATAAATTTTATTTTTGAAGAAGATTTACATAATTTGAATGAAGATAAGACGATTTATTTTGTAACATTTTAGAAATGGTAGATGATTATAAAGAGTAATCATAAATTTTAGATTCAATTTACCACAAAACATTAACCAATTAAATCTAATTTATGTGGGATGGTGATACATAAATTTAAATAATGGTAATTATATATTATTTATTTTATTAATGATAGAAATCAGATGAGTAATAAAATTTTCATGAACCACACGTCAGGTGTTGTATAAATTCTCAGAATCATCAATAGTGGAGTTGAAAACCAATTATGGGTTTACATAATGATGTTAATAAAAAAATAATGGTGTTGAATTAACATGAAATAATTTCGAAACAGATATTATAAATCACAAAATCAAATATCAAAATAGTTCTCCACATTCCAAAAAAACACACTGTAGTAGTAGAGGGGAATAATAGAATATTGGTATAAATTTCAAGATGAATTTTAAAAGAATACAACCATTCAATGATCTATGGGAGAGAAGCGCATAATATTACTATTCATGTTTAGAAAAAAAGTTTTTTGAGAAGAAAATACAACATGACTTCTTATGAAATGTAGTATAAAAAATTTATTCATTTAAATACTTCAATGTTTTTTTAAGTCCATGATTACATAATATAAGAAATAATTATCACTTAATTATTGATGTGTATGATGAATAAGGATATTTTATGGGTTATTCATCCATTGAATTAATATACATGTATTGTAATATATTTTTTTTATCATAATGGGTTGAATCACCTGATTTGAATGTTATCTAAAATACAATATCCTTAACAAAATATACCTAGAATGCTGAAAAAGACATAATGAATAATTCCAGTGAAGATGATAGTGAGTAAAAATTGAATTATCTATATTTTCTGATTTTTGTGATGAAAAATGTGAAGAATTAAACATTACTCTAAAATTTCATACTATATAATAACATATCTATGACCCAAACCATTCTATTTAATAATAATTTTCTACATTACACATGTAGAAATCATATATTAGAAAATAATACATAACATATTTCAAAACATGAATTGGAATATTTTTAAGAAGTTAATAAATATAAATAATGAATGGATTCACTGGATGTATATATTTTTAAATTGATAAAAATAAAACATAGGGTATTTTACAATATATGAATTGTTAAAATTTTTTCTAAATAATGTGTATTTATAGAAATAGGTTGAATAAATATGTATAATATTCAAGAAACGAATAAAGACTTATTTATAAATTCTATGAATTGGTATAAGGTGTGGATATTGATGAAGAATTTTCCCCTAGTGCAATGATAGAATATTTTAGAGAGTTTCTAGTATTGTTACTCATTATAATTACAAGTTGAATTAGTTGGATGTAAATTTATCTATTGTAAATTTTTATATTTTAAAATAATTTTTAATTAAAAGACCTTTTGGAATTTCTATTGATGACAATGTAACCAATTATTGTATACTGAAAAACTATTTTTATGGGTTGAAAGAAGGCACACATTGCTGTTATTCAAAATTTGGTAATTTTTTGAGAATGTTGAAACATTCTAATGTAATGGAATATATTAACGTGAATGTGAAATTAGTTAACTCCCACACACTAATTGTTATTGTTTTTGTGGAATATATAATTTTACCATGGGGTAAATTTAACAATTTTATACAATTTGAAATGATAAGAAAGATGAATTTTTGAATTTGAATGTTGGCATAATTAATGATATACCATGTAATATGTGTTCATAAACATGAAAATTTTTATTTTCTTATCTCGTGAAATTTATTCCAAGGAAATATTAAAAATTATAGGTAGGTAAAATTATAAATAGGTTTCTATTCTTATTTCAATTTAGACGAAGAGTGGTAGAGATTAATTATGAGAAAGGGGTAATCATAAATATTTTTGGATACTTATATGATGTTTTTTATCTCATTTCCTCCAGACCTGATATTTTTTAGAGTGGAAATTTATTTTAATGTTAACAATGTTATCCAATGTAATATCATATGATAATATTGAAATTATATTTTTTATTTAAAAGGAAAAAATTTATTTGGTATTTTATAAAAAAAAGTTTCCAAGGAATAAACATTGATAATAATAATGATTTTGATTTTGATGGAGATTTTAATGTAATAAAATCAACTTTTGGATGAAAATATTTTTAGAAGAATGTTGTGTGTGTTTATATGGTGTGAGAAAAAACATTTGTAATTTTTTGATAAGAAGAATCAAAATATTTTATAGCTACTCAGGTTTTTAATCAAATTTTGTGGATGAATGTTCTATTAGAAGACATTAAAGTGGATTTTTCTAAAACATTGATTTTTCTTTTTGATATTCATAGGTAAATTTATCTTTCTAGATATACCATTTATCATTAATATGAAAATATATTGATATAAAATTTTAATTTATACATAATAATGTTTATTTTAGATATGCTTTATTAGAATATATCTCAAAAAAGTATCAAATTACTAATATCCTCACAAACTATATACTGTAAGATAGATATATCTAATTGAGGCTAAAATATCACGTTCACTCTCCTCTAATGACTTCCCAAAAATGATAATATATCACCCCCACCATGATTTGGATTATGTTGACAATGTGGAAGAATATATACAATTGTATCATTAAATCGAATATGAATTACTTTTATTTATTAAATGAATATAAATATATAGTTAACATATAATTGGGGAGAGAAAATGATAAGTGTGTTGAATATATATAACAAAAGGATATTCTCATAACATGGAATTAATTTTATCATGCCACTAAGGGATGAAATTCCATAAAAACATTGCTTTATCCAGTAGTGTGGTTTTTGGAAACTCACCATTGAGAAAGGCTTGTTTTGGTAAAATCAAAATAAACATGTGTTCTGAAAAATTATAAGTGGATGAAAATTTTTGAGTTAAGAATTTTATTATCAAAGGATGTCAATAAAATACATAGGGGGGATTTAAGATCCATAGATAAGTGTTGAAGGTATATGATTGAAAAGTATCCATTTTTTAATGTATGTTTTTTTATTGTCATAACCAGTTATGCAGTAGTAGTTTCCATATTAATGTAAAAATATAATGAATGTTATGAAGGAAAAATCAATGGGGGAGAAAATTAATGATTTTTATTATATATATAGGTTTTATGACTGGGCTATAATGGATGTTGAAGATATTATAATGATAAGTGCTTATTATTTTGCAATGTTTATAATTGGATACAACATTGGTCTGAAATACACAATAATTATGTACATGATCAAATAGTCATAATATTCGCTAGAAATTAAGGAGACATTGTTAAAGAAACTCAGAGTGGTACTGATGACTGGAAATTAAGATTCATGTGAATTAAGAATTAGATATTTCTTTACATTCTAACATTATATCAGATGATTCTTTGCTATTTTATAAATATAAAAATATCATAATTTCTCTATAACACCATTGATGAATGCCTTATGTTGAATATTTGGAGACATGTTTTTACCAATCATATAGAATTTGTGATGGAAATAAAGGAGGTGATGCAAGTAAGGGAAGTAATTATAAATTATTATTTAAGATAGATTATTATTTTCTGATAATTGAGTTATCATAAATCATCATAAATTCATGTGATAAAGGCTTCTAAATAATAGGGATCATTGATAGTGCATAAAAAGATTCAATTGGTTTCATAAATGAAGACAGAGAACATCAAATAATTAATTATCGAATTGAGATGTTGTAAGAAGATATTATGTGTAATGATGATGATGTTTGAAGAGTATATGTGTAAGATCCATATAAATGAGTTGTGGAAGATCAATAGTAATTACCTAAGTATGTTCCATAGTAATTAGATGATGATGTTCTATAGTAATGACTTAAGTATGTTCCATAATAATGTGCCAACGATTTCTTATAGTAATGAGTTAAGGAATTTTCATAGTATTCTGATAAGGAAGTTTCATCAAATTATGCAGAGTATGTTCAATCGAACTGAATAATATTATATAATATTGAGAATGTTGATTACTAAGAATACTAAATAAGATTCAAAGAGGATCTATAAGAGTTGATGTAATCAAACATGATGTAAAAATATGAGAGACTTCATTGGTTTTTGAATTTGAGTAAATTTGAGTGGTTTTCAGTGTCCCACCATCTTCTTTCTAGGATATCAATTAATAGAATCGTTGGACATTCATACATTGTATCCTTCTACGTGAGTGGAAAACCTAGAATCATGTAGATTCCCTATTAATGTTATCTTTCCAAAAATGGACATTATTAGAAGTCTATACATCTAATATGGGTATTTTATAGGACTGAGGAAGATTGGACTCATAATTTGAGTAGATATTTAGTAATGAATAGTGAGAGAGGGTTTATCATAATTAGCCTATCAGACTGAATTAATCATTCTGAGACCATCAAACACAAACCCATTTGACTAATTGAATCTAACCCATCAACATATTACTAAGGATCTATGAAAATCATTGTATGAGTAGTTTTAACAGTGTTTTTATTTTTTGTATTTACTCAATTGTTGGTAAGAGGCCAATAAAAATAATATGTTGTTAACATAATCATTCCTATCACAAGATACACGTAATCAAATTGGATTTGGAATAATATTCAATCACTTATTCATAATAGATAATTTCAATTGATGCATTGGAGTTCTTATGGACTGGATTTGGGATCTCACAGTGAGCCTGAAACATTAAAATACAATGTGCTTTATATGATATCATTCTTTTAAATTCATCAGTACTTTATAAAATGTAATTAATATGCAGTGGTTTTAGGGGATAATATTGTAAATGTTTTAAAATATAATAAACTTATATAACGGATCCACCCCCATCATAGTTTTTATTTGATTGTTTAGAACATAACACTATTAGGATCCTATATAATGGCCAACAATTATAGATAATTAATCTATCGAATAATTAATCAAAAAACAAAAAACCCAAACTTCAATAATTATAAAATAGAAACTTCACAAAAAATAATCCCCTTTCATAACATATTTATAACTAAAAGGTTCTCCCATCATGATATCCCCAATTGATTTGAATATGAAAAATATTATATATATTATCACAACATCAGTTGGTGTAGACCCCTCTAAATAAAAAAATAATAATGAATATGGAAACCATTGCAAAAATTCCTTCTCCTCAATTTATAAAATGTTATATTTTAGCGATACCCTTTTACGTATGTCACTTATATCCTTTATCTTCTAAAATATATATATTATCTCTCACATAGTATGAATTTCCAAATCATGTTCAATATCGAACATGTAATTATCCATTTAACTCTCTTATGTATTTCATGAATTGTCCACATGAAAGAGTGAACTATCCTTGGTGATATCTCCATACAAAAAACTTTTCAATGATTTCATTATATGATATAATATCACATGTATATTTTTCTAATTTTTAACATTATATCATTATATATTATTCTATTATTTATAATGATAGTGAGGAAATGTTTTTCACAAAATCCATTACCCATGACTGGAGAAAAAGTTTCCTACTAATTTATGTATTGATATGTGGTTGATGGATTTTGGGCATGGGCAGCCACATGTAGTGGGCTACAACAAGATGCGGAAAATCATATTTTCCAAAATATTGTTGGTGGTTCCACAATGAAACCACTTTTTTCGGTTATTATCATTGAGGGGTTCTATTTTTTTACAATGTGATTAATAAAAAAATGATAATGTTGTACTCAGGTTTAGTTTTTCTCATAGGTTTTCTAGCTATCACTATAATTCCTGTTTTGGAATTTTACATAAATTTTTCACTCTATGAATATTAATGCATCTTCTCAGTGTTATCCCGTGGTTTTGAAATAATCTACAAAAAATGGATTTTAAACAATAAAATATACTTCTAAATTTATTTCCGACTATTTATTTTTCATTCTTTTATTCCAATTAGAATATAAAACAATATTTTTCGCAATTGAGTTATTATCCTAGGATGGATATCATTCCTCCCTAATAACCAGTATCATAGGAGTCTGTATATTTTTCTGGATTAATGGATATGGGTTATTCATTAGAATGTAATCCTTACAACATGAAAATATTTAAAATGAATAATTAATTTATTCTAATGAATCAATTAGTAAGAAATAGTTTTGTTCATGACAAGATATTGAAAGAAATAATAAAAAAATATAGAATACAATGAACATGAGAATTGGTTTTTTTGAGGATATAAGTGTGTAATTTAAAATCATAATCTACATGTATTTGGAAATTAATACACTAGTCGAGGTGATGAATATAACCGGTCCATATGAAAGCTAGGTGAAGGTTGAATGTAGGTATAAATCAAAATCCCAACAAGTTGATTATATCAAATAATAGTATTATATATCTTCTGAATGTTTGAAAGTAGATATTCAGTTAACCATCTAGAATATTTCAAAAATTTTATGATGGATTTGTGCTCAGTTGAGGTCATAATTGATGATAAAGTCAATTTGATTCCTATTGAAATGGAATAAGTTAAATCATTTATTCTCTTGTGTTCATAAACAAATGTTAATGAAAATATTGTCACTAAATTTATATTTCATAACTATACATTGATTATGGGTGATGTGATTTCATTATTACTGATTAATGTGATGTGAAAAAAAACCATTTATGGTATTTCAATAGGTAATTTTGGTATTCTCACAAGGATATATGGATGTGATCATAAGAGAGTGTGATGGGATAAAAAAATTAAAGAGATGTCATTATTTTATGAAAATATGGTACAAGTGAAGAGGATGTTCTACTCTTTGAAAAGTATTTTGGAAGAAGAGAGTATTCATGAAACTGATTTATAGGACACCAATGTATTTCATATATTGGGTTATACTAAATTAATTTAGTTGGCATTGATTTTCATTTTTTTGGATCTGGATGCTGAATTAGTTGTTGATTCAATAGCGTAAGACCATATTCCACCAATGTGGGGAATATTCTCTTCATATGAATAATGTGACATTGGTAGAAAATGATAGTAAATATAGAGTTTATAATTTTCATTGGTGTCGGAGATATGTATATCACTACATATGTTGGTCTTGTGCTGATATTGAGGGTTGTCAAATATGTGACAGGTATTTTCAAATAAATTACTATCTTCCTTCAATATTAATGATTATGGGTTGAATACTTAATTTGGTATTGTATAATGGAAATTTTTATGAGGATTGATGGTATATGTTCGAGGAGGAATGATTTACACACATTACAAGGATAATGTAAAAGTGTGTAATGATGTGATAAATAATGTTTTTAATATAATTTCATATGATTTGGGGATCTATTGATCGTCATGTACTAGTCTAATACCATTAAATATGATGATGGATGGTTGGATGATGATGTATGTTATTTCCAGTGTTTCAGATCTTACAACAACTTTCATCAATTCAAAGAGTGTCTCTAGTGAAAAAGGAATTGATATAAATGATCGAGGTGAGACACTATTAATTAAAAATGATTTAGAAGAATTTTATAATTGGGATAAATTAGTTTCCCTTGGTAAACATTATAATTTGGATATCACTATTATGGGGTATTCATGTTTTATTGGTTCTAGTCTTGTTCAATATGTTAGTATAAACACATTTATGATGAAGACCTAGACATTTGGAATTCATTTTTATTGGGTATATTAGTTTTCTAGAAGAGTTAAAAATGGTTTAATTATATTACATATATAGGTTGATGGTTGGTATGAAGCTAACCATTCTCTTTTCAATTTTATTTTGGAATTCATTTCATACTTTTTTAGACAAAAGGGGAAGATTGATAGGTTCATCCCATGGGTTTTTCATGGAGGACAAAATATCATAAAAATATCCCCTATCTATTATTTAATTTTTACAATACTATCATTATAAATAATTTTTTATTTATAATTATGTTTTTACAAGATTTTTGGGAATATTTTAACTTTAATGGGTGAAAATATGGTGGGATTCTTTGGGTGCAGATACATGGGTTATTGTTGTTTTATGTGGATAGTAGTGTTTAGTGGGATACAATGAGTGGAGCCAAATTGGGTTATGAAATTGATTGTTAGAGGTACCCCAATTACTCCATGTATTTAGGTTTTTATATTGGAGGGGTAATGTATTTTTATTAGATGATAATCCATCAACAGGATGAGGAATATTACGGTGTGGTTTTTCCAAAAAAAAATCAATGTTCTAATAGTAAATAATGTATTAGGATTTTATTTGTATTGTTAATACTATGATTATTAGTGGATTTTCTCAAAGATTACTAATGGTTTTTTAATCCTCTACATCGAATATTTATTCACATTAAGATATTTTTACAATTTAATTCTTTCTATTTAGTTTTCATGATTCTATTTTCCCTGGATTTTAAAACAATATTGGTTATCAATTTTTTTATTATCTTAGGTTTGATCAATTTCCTCCCAAAAAAAAGTTTGGGTTCCATTTAAATTTTTTTATATATCTATAATCTTTATTTTATGGTCATTTATGACTATATTATATTAATAAATGTTCTAAATGAATGTACCACATGTAGTTCATTTCATGACCATATCCTTTATGGTGTGATTTAGATTCCTCCACCACTTCCATTAGATTACTGAGCTATACACAACATTAAGAGGGGATTTAGGACATGAAGCTTATCCATCCTAAATTATTTCTTAATCATTATTTTTGTTTCATTTCTCTCATGAAGTGATGAATTTTAAAAAAATGTGAAGAATTGGTTATAATTTTATTTATTTAATATAAGATTACAGGTTTTTTTGGTTGGACCAGTATTTTTTAGATGTTTAGAATGATGAGGTGAAAAAATTTGAGGAATACCATATTGTAAATGGGGGAACAATTCTCAAATACCCCCACTTAGAAAATAGTCCTTGAGAAATGGATTTCAATAAATATAAATTTCTTTTTGTGTGTGTGTCAATTTATAATATATTAAACAAATTTTAATATATATATTTATATAAAATTGTTTTTCATTAAATTTATTATATATATTGTTTAAAAAATAAATGATAATGGGATGAAGATGATTCTAGAGATATGGGGGACAATCTCTCACTAAAACCCTCGAGCAATTAGGGAATCCACTACTGGAAAAAAGGCCTATACTCACGGTTCAAAACCGTGGGTATAGCCCCCAAAACCGTGGGTATAGGCAATACCCACGGTTTTGGGAACCGTGGGCTGGAACGCCGTCGGTATAGGTCCCCAGCCTATACCCACGGTTTTCCAAAACTGTGGGTATAGGTGTTCTGCCACCGTGTCACCAAAACATTCCCAATTGCCACGGTGTCAATGGCTTTTACCCACGGTTTCAAAACTGTTGGGTATAGATCCTAAAATAAAGCCGCAGGCGGGTTTCGATCCCACGACCTCCTCGCTGCAAAGTACCGCGTCTACCACTACCCTATTATCACTTATGTGTATATATATATATAGTTAAATATAGTTATATAAACCGTGGTTATAGAGGGAAGAACTGTAGGTATAGGACTCCCGCCAAAAAAAAAATCTTTCCCGCGGAATTTCTTTTTTCCCGCGCACACATGGGAAACTTATACCCACGGTTTTTCAAAACCGTGGGTATAGGTTGTTTATCCTATACCTATCCCCACGGTTCTCCTCAAAACCGTGGGGATAGGTACCCCTATACTCACGGTTCTTGAAAACCGTGGGGATAGACCCCCCTATGCCCACGGTTTTTGAAAACCGTGGGTAAAGGTCTTGAAAATTAAACTATAACCACGGTTTTCCAAAACCGTGGGTATAGGGGGTACCTATCCCCACGGTTTTGAGGAGAACCGTGGGGATAGGTCCATTTTCCAGTAGTGATCCTCTCCCGATTCCTTCGATATCAACACTCATGTATGATTTCCTTAAACCTGGGAGATTTGAATCCCATCAGTTTCTGTCCCCTTGGATGAAGAAAGTGTCCCATGTAAAAGATCCCATCGTGGAAAAAATAAGGTGTATTCCCCTGATGAAAATCTCAGCACTCATTGTTTCTCTATTAGATCATAATGGATCTCATTTTCAGATGCTATAAAGAGTATAGAACTATGAAAATACATCATGAGTATGTGTAACCTTTTTAAGAGGCTTGATGACGGTGGGTTATTGGTGGAAGCGGGCCTGGATGCTCTTCTACAACACACTGAAATATGGAAATAATCTATCATGGGCCGCATCTCATATCATGAAAGAGACCTCACATGGAAATTATCTGAATTACATATTCGTATTGAACACTTTTTGAATTCATAAAACAAGAAATTGATTCCAATAGGTAAATTCTATTTTATCATTCTTTTAAAATAACATGATTATTTTTATAGAGTATGGAAGACTAGAAACCTTAATCTAAAACCGGGTTTACTGGGAATTTCTGACTGGGACTCCTCTTTCAAGCCGCACAAATATAAGTGTAAAATTAAAGAAGTCTGGGTAAAACTTCACTGCCTTAGTTTGTTCTTTGGCCTCTAGAAATTCAAAATGATGTTGTCTCCTATGTAGGATCACCTTAAAAAATTGATCACCTCACCTGACATACCATCCTATGAATATTTTATATAGGTATGTTGGAAAATAACCTCGATTAAAAAAATCACAATACAATTAATTCAATGCTAATGACTAAAAACTGAATTACAATTGAATATGAGAGGAAACCAACCTTTTTTTAGCTTTGTAACATCATTGGTCATACAATCTCTAACTGTAGCTTGATTATAAAAAAAGTAATTAATCCAATTATAATTTATTGGAATGAAATAAGGATAAATAGAAACGATAATGTTCCCATGATGGATATTCCTGACCCTATCATAATGAAATATGATATCCAGGTGAAAAAATCACATAGTGTGACACACTTAGTGGAAACCTTGGGTATAAACAGGGATAATTTTGCTGAAGAAGAAGAAAAATCCGTTAATGATAATAGCCTATTAGAAGAAATTTAAATTCTAATTTTATACACATTAAGGATATTGAATGAGAAGGAAGAACCCAAAACTTTTCAATCTAGTCAGATCAAAATTTATATTCTCATTTAAGATGAAAATCATAAAATTTGTAAGAGGGATAATCCACTTTAACATGAAAAATGATTTTTCATGAAACACATTCACTGCAACCCTTCATAATTTTAATTTCTTGGGGGATATTACTGTACAAACTATGGATGATCACAACACATATTTGGGGATTAGACATATCTATGTACCCTTTATATTAACTTCCAATGATACTTTAGAGATAAGGAATTAATCCAAAAACAAAAGAAATATCATAGAATCTCTTCCCTATGCTCAAAGTACAAGGGTAATATGCTATAAAACACATGATTCCACTAGCAATAATATAAAATCTGTGAAACATATGACTAACATGATGGCTATTCAGGTCTAAGAATATTCCATTTCTAATAATCTCCCTGAAACGGTTTCCATGTTAATTGGAATCTGTTAAACCATCGAAGTTAATTACACCATCTATATAGGATCCTTTTAAAATGAACAAATCCAATGGATCCACTAAGAATACACCAATGATGAAATTTGTGGTGGAGACGAAAAATTACTCATTTATATCAATTTCATGTTCTGCAAATTAATATTTAGATGGTGCTCAATCTGTTTAGAGTAGTGATTGTATTGACTAGATGATTCTGTGTAATATAAAATATGTTGACCCAATCTTTAATGCTTAAATAATATAGTATTCTAAAAGGACACAATTCTAGAGAGAAATAATGAAAAAAATTATAGATAATGATTTAGTTTCTTCTCCCTCTACTCACATTAATCCTTTTAGCAGTCCTGTCGATTTTGGGAAACAAGAATATATTAAATATTGGAACACACCCTCAATAAAAGATTCTACGTCTATGAAGGTAATGAATGACTATTTGAATCAGATGTAGTGTTGTCCCGCTGATCGAGAAAATGTAAAAAGTTATAACACAACTAATTCAATATTTCCAATTACAACTTATTCTATATCTATAGATATTTATGAATTCTCTAGGATGTCTAGAAATTTTATTGCGAACCATAATACTAATCCTTTTTTGTGTTCTAAGAGTTCTAAAGACTCAACTACGAGTGTTCCCATAAATGAACATATAGAGAAGAACCTTATCATATCAATAAATGTACATGAATAGAAAACTAATAATACACAAGTGGTCATGTGGTCTTATAATAATAAAGGCTATATAAAAATGAATAGGGGTGTTTTAACTCCAAACCTTGGTTTAAGTGAAGATCATTTTTTGAAATTGTCTAGGTATTACTAGCTCTGATATGTTCATTATATTAAAGAGAATGTTTAATACTCATTATCCCTTTTTATTTACTATTTTTTATACAAAAATTACATTTTCCAGAAATAATCTCATTTATGTAAACATTATTATGTGCTTACTATTGAAATAAAAAATAACCTCAATATTGAATCATTATTGATTTTTTCTCACACTTCTTTAAAAAAATTTACTGTTTTCAATGTCTCTGACCAGATATTTAATATCAACATCAATATAGATGACACACATATTTATTACTCCTTCTTTTGGGATAAGAAATGATTCAATGAATGAATAACTCTTTTGAATGATCTCTCATATCAGGGAACTAACATTAATGCACTCTAGAAAATTATCATATACTTTAATTCCATTCTCTACTATTGCGAGAAAATTGGAACTTATCATTCTTCTATTTCCAAAAGTGATTTTAATACATCAGTAGATTAAAACAACCTCTTTGAAACTAACCTCACTGGTGAGAAATATATGTGGTATAGAAGAAACTAAAACAACTTAGTTTTATCATAGATGGATATAAACTTAATGAATATCCCTTCTTTAGATAAATGGGACACTATATAAAGAACCACTCTTTATAGGATGAACTCTGATCATGACCCCTTCCAGGTCATATCTCCACCAAATACATAAAACCCCATTATTCTTTTATATATAACAATTTTTTGTTCTCTGATGACGAGTGAACTAATAAAACCCAAATATATTGGTCCTCAGTGTCTCATAATAATGATGCCTTTTCTTTCAACCTCCAATTAAAACATCACAACAATAATACAAAAACGTGGGGCATCTCTAAATCCAAACAAATTAACAATGTCATCATGCTTCTTGAGGAAGGTCTCAATGACCATCAAAACAAAAAACACCAGCTTTGACCTCAACAATAATCCTACTCATGAACTAAATATTGTAGTCGAACTAAACTACTTCCTCACTTTTAATGAAAATATGATAAATAAATATTTTAATGTTAAATGGTTACGAAAAAGTGGCATAAACACTAAAATCTATTACTATATTCAATGAAACTAGAATTACTACAGGATACTAATATTTTTAATGGATGGAAACAAGCTCCTCAACAACGAATATGACAACGCTCATCATATCATCTCCAAATATGAATCCACCTTCAATGGTTGTAATATTAAAAAAGTCCTCCTTCCATATTTTATTCCTCTAGTGATCATTGATGTGGAATACTACTTCATTATTAACACTCCATTCGATAATGAAATCAATGAAACTGTGTTTATTCTGAATCTCGATAGAGATCTAGGTCCTGATGGCTTTAATAATGGTTTATTCAAACAATATTTAAATGTTATTCAGATCAATGTTTGTAATCTTGAAAAATCCTTTATCTCTAATGGGCTTCTTCCTTGTTCTCTTAATTACCAATTTCTCACCATGATCCAGAAAGTAGATAATAACTCGGTGATTAAACTATTTAGACCAATATATCTTATTAATACTCTTCATAAAATCATCTTTAATATCATTTCCAATAGACTTTAAACTCTCATATAAAAAATTGTCTCATGGAATAAATTTTGTTTTGCAAAGGGTATATCCAATCAAGATTGTGTTTTTGATTCCTCTGAGTGTATCAACAACCCGAATATAACTAACATGGGAGGAAACATATCTATAAAACATGACATCAAAAAATATTTTGGCACCATGTACTAGATATTTATCTTAAATGTTGTTCAAGGTTTTTATTTTCGCACTACTTTAATCATCACAATAAAAAATATCGTCAACTCGGCATATTTCTCCATTTAGATAAATGGGTCTCCCAGGGGATATTTTAAATGAACCAATGTTATTAGGCACAATGACCCATATCATTCATTCACTTCATGATACTAGTAGACTACCTCAATCATTTAATCAACCTTCTTTTGGTCCCAAAAAATCTGAGTTCATTACATGTCTCTAGGAGTGTGAATTCTCTTACTCATAAATTTTATATTTATTACATAAGCCTTTTCTTTAATGGTGTTAAAAGAAACATTTCTAACCTCAAAAATTCTTTCTCACATTATGAATAATATTATGTTCAATAAATTAGTTGGAAAAAATCATGCATCTTCTTTGGGAAGAAAATTATTTATAGATGAATATTTAAAATTATCAATATACTATGCATGAATGAAGGAGTGATATCTTTAAATTATCATTGTGTTCTCATTACTTTGCGGCAGACCCAAATCTTGTCGCTTTGTGACTATTTTTGACCATGTTCTGAATTAGCTATCTTATTAAGAAGGTAAATCTATCGTTATGGCAGGTAGGACTTTACTTGTTAAATCAACTATTTTCACCAAGATTTTGTACTCCATTATGGTCTATCAATGTCCCATTGGTCGTATTAAAAAAAGAACACATCCATTAATAATTTCATTTGCACTGCTAGTATTCTAGAAAGAAAATTGTTGATTGTTCGATGGCCAACTTATAGAAATCCCAATGAAAATAGTGGTATTGGTATAAAATTAATAAATTATTTTAATTAATACCATCAAGAAATACTCACATGGAACCCTTTTCACATTACCTATGATGATATTAATTTTCACAAAAATATTTTTCCAAACAAAAAAAAGTTCGGAAATTAAAATTTCAATAATTCATTCATTTGGCCTTCAATTAAACAATCCTTCAAAAATATTATGAACAATTGTAGATGGTTTCTTTCTAGAGTCTCCTCAATGAAATTATGATGGGATAACTGGATTGGAAGGCTATTAATATCTATGATATCTCACAATCAATCTACACAAAATAACAATAGCTATATCTGAGATATATTAAAATCTCAACATGATCACCTCCCTATTACTATTATGAATGTCATTGAAAACTAATGTTTCACTTACAATAATGATTTCTTAAGATGGGATCCTTCTCAAAATGGTATTCATATCTCAAAAAATTTCTACAATCATTATTTTTGAATTTATGAGAGTGATTATAACTGAATTAATCATTTCAGTAAACCTGGTAAAAAACCTTCAAGATACAATCTCATCTAGTAACTTCATCACAACCGAGTTCCCTATAATATTTTAATCTAATCATTTGGAAACTTTCTCTTCTCTATGATTAAAATATTTCCTAAACTCAGAGAAGATTCTAAACAGCTCATTCATTATTTTGTTACTTCTTATACTCATTGGAACTATATCACTGAAATTTTTTAATGTCGATGGTTGATTATCGATTCCATCCAAAATAAAATAAAAAAATGTGATGAAATGGATGGCTCCCAGTAAATTAGGAACATAACCCTTTCTGTAGTTTTTTAGCGCCACCATGTGATATGGTAGGATTAGAATGATATTATTTATTACAACTTTTCACTCTACAAAAATATTGATAATATTAGGATTCTCATTTCCATAAATGAATATTCCTTGACACAAAAGGGACATCAGAACCATACTATAAGTGACATTGGAATCCTAAATCATCTATAGATTACTAACACTTTCTATCAACTGCATATTAATATAGAGGTGTTTAGTAGAGATCCTCTCCTCAGATGGACGAATATCAATATTTATGAAACCTCCAAGAGAAATTAAGGACCTTCAGGGTGTGGTGTTGTCTTGATGAAACACATCAGTAAAATACATGGATGTTTAATGGGTAAATGTGGCATTTCCACCTCCCTTTAATTTTAGATGATGATTTTCATTCATGTTATTTTTTTTCCAAACTCTTTTGTTGGAACAACCTCCATATTTAAAGTGAATCAATAACCATCGTAAAATAGATTTGAATGGAATAACAGATCCTTCTTGTCCAATTACATCCCATTGTATGGAATGCACCTGTTTGCTTTTCCATCATAAATATATCATCACCCATGTTTATCAAGAAACAAACACGATTACATATGTCATGGCCAATATGTTAGTATGTAAAGACCTTACCTGGTTTGAAGACCTCCCCGATGATCTTATTTCCTTTCATAAAAAATATTGAAATATGATTTCGTATATTATACTCTTGTAAACATTCTTTTATTAATTTTAGTTTCTGGTCATTTTGGGCAGGGGTACCAACTATAAAAAATTATAATAAAATAAAATATTTAAAAAATAAATGAGTGATGAGAGAATTCATAATTTTAGGATTTCAAAATTTGAAAATCTTATCGTTTTCTTCCATTCAATTAATTATTTTATACTTATTGGACACTAATTTTGTTTAATAAATTTAATGAGAATGAATTAGTTTCATTCAAACAGATTTTTATATATAAATATTGGGATCATTAGATATTCAATTATTACTCTCTTAAATATAAAAATTATTTAAATACATTCCCCAATAATTTATAATATATGGTTATTGGAATTTGAGTTTTGTAATTTCAAACATCTCGCTAAAATCCTTGAGATAAATTTATATAGATAATACTACACCATAAAATGTGGGGATGGAGCAAACACTTTCTGACAATGAATTTTATTCACATGTCGATACCTGAAATATTTTTCTCATTTCCGTATTATTTAATATCTAATATATATATAATGGTTTTACCATGGAAGACACTATAATATTTAGTTTAAATGTCTTATTGAGATGAACCAAGGAATATTTATGTTGATAATTTATATGGAATCAATTATTCTTAATGAAATTACAATATGAATTTAATTCATATATAATTGTTGAGTTTTTTACCTTCTAGGAACAAATATCCCTCTGATTATCGATAAATATTCTCCAAATCCCAATTAAAGACCTATTAAATTAACTCATGTTCGAAAATTTTTGAAATGAGGAAAATAATGTTAATATTGTTATGGTTTTTTTTTGAAATATTCTAAACACTCTATCCATTCATATGTATGACAATTTCTTCCAAATGATGTATTGTTGATAGATATGGGATGAACTTGAATTCATTTATGAATATGAGGAAGAATCTAAAAATATATTTATTATTTCAATGTTTCTTAACATTGTGATTCATGATAATGATTTTGTGTTGGAGCATGTTCATGAACTCAAGGTTATAACAAACAATATAATTTATTTTAAATTTATTACAATATAATCATTCCATTTTCATGAAATTTTTGTTAAATTTAAATCCTTTATGGATATAAATTGGTAAATAACTCAATAAAATGATCGTTTAAATTTCATAGGAATAATTGAAAAAGCTCCATATCACTGAATAAGAATCCATTTGGAGATATGTGCAAATGGCATAACAAGTTGATATCATGGTTAATATTATTGACAGAAAGAAACAACAAAACACTCACATAAAATATATGAATAATGGTAAATAAATATTAAAGAAATGACATACTTCTAGGAAGAACAAAAAATGAATTTTCTATAAAATATCTTGTAAATTTATATGTGAATATCATTATCGAGTGAAAGTATAAAAAAATAATTCAAATATGTTTTCTATAGAAAACATATAATCAATGATATCCAAAGTCAATATGACTTCAACAAATAGGGTATGGTAGGTTGATCCTGAATAAATGGTCTAAGTGGGCATGTATCATTTTTTTTCAAAAAAAATTACGATATTACTATCATGAAGGATGTACTCCTTAGAAACAATGTATGAATAAATGTAATTTTTCAAGTAAATGTGGAATGAGACATTGTTTTAAGGATGAATTTGACTCTTATAAATGTTCTTTATTTTCATTGGTTTGAAAATAATTTAATCACAATTGATCTTCTATGTAATAATGGATTTCGAGTTTCATTTGAATCAGACAAGGTTGACATGTTACAAGGAGGATGATTGTGGGGAATATGTTCTCAAATACTGTCATATATCAACAATATTTTAATAATACCATTGAATCTAATTATTACATAATTGAATCCTTTAATTTATTTGATAATAATTTGGAATATATTAATTATAAATTATTAAAAAAAATGTTGACGTTAAATTTTTTTAATGGATGAAATGAATGTAATAAATGTAAACATGTATAAAATTTAAAATAGTTAAAACCCCATTTCTATGAGTTGAGGGAAATTATGATATATTATAATTAGAAAAGTTAGAAAATTTTGAATTTAATGGTTTGTAAAATCGTAGAGGAAAAAATATTTTATTACTTTTATTGATGACTATAGTAGATATTATCATATGTATACACATAAAAGAAAATATGAAGACTTTAGTATGTTTAATAATTATAAATATTAAATTTAAAACAAATTAAAACAAAATAACTAATTTATTTCACCAAGGTGGAGGTGGTGAGTACATTATAAATTAATTTAATGAATATTTTGAATAAAATCGTATAATTTTTCAATATTAGTATCTTTAAACACTTCATATAAATGTATTATCTAAAAGATAAAAAACAATCCATTAATATAAATGGTTAAATTAATTATTTATAAATCTATTTTAACATAAAAGTTTTGGTGTAAATCTTTATTGGTTACATGTAATATTACAAAAAGGATTGCTTATAAGAAAACTAATTTCCCACTTTTTTTAAATTTTCAAAGTTAGAAGGCAAAATATTTTATAATTTATTGTATTGGGGTGTACAAGTTACTATATAGATCCCCATCCTGAAATAACTAAAATTTTACCTAATGTAATCAATTTATCTTTTATTATATGTATAAAATTGAAAATAAAATATATTTATCGATTTGGATGTAATGAAAATTTTTAGAGTGAACATGTATGTTGTTTTTTGAAAAAGAACATATTATTGATGATATGAGGTATTTAAATTTTCATACCCGTAAATAATATACTCTTTCTAGTTATAATTTAATAGTATATAATATTTATGATTATCATGATTATCCTATTTATTGTATAAAACATAACAATGAGAATCATCTACATACATATTTTACATCAAAAAATTACACACTTTTCCTTATTGAGAGTGATTAAAATAATCATCTTCATAATATATATCTATGGTATTTACTATATAAGATGACCCAATGAAATATAAATGAGAAATATTTTATAGAGATGTTTATTTTAATAATGATGAAATTAATGACGAAATATATTCCATTACGTGGAATATACATGGGTCAATATGAATTTTCAAAGAGGTTCCAAACCTATTGGTTGTAAAAGTGTTTTCAGAAAGATGTATTATTTCAATGTTAAAGGTCTATAATTCAATGTATTAATAGATTACATATGTTTTAGAAAAAAATATGGGATTGATTTTTTTACTAATTGTTCCGAGGTTTCTCAGATTAATTCATTAATTATTTCATTTGTACCAGCATCAATTAGGCACTTGTATATCTAAAAATAGATACTAAAACAATATTTCATAATGGAGTAATAAATTAATATATTAATAAAGAACAATAATTTATGTTATTTTAACAACGTATTTATTATAATGTATTTAAACAAGAAAAAAAAAATTTATCATAAAAAATTATTTGATGAAATACCATGGGATATTTTGATCAATTATAATATCTAATGGATTTAGTCATAATGATGTATGTAAAATATTTTATTCAATGATTTCTAAATAGTGTTGAATCATTTTGATTCTATATGTAGATTATATTTTAATTTATTAAACCAATTTTAATGTTGTAAATGATATAAATAATTAATTATCATTCGTATATAAAATGAATGATTTGGAATAGTTGAAACAATTATAGGAATTAATGTAAAATTTTGTTGAGTATTACTCATTAAATAAGTATTATTTCATAGAATAGATGGTAAATTTTTTATCATCATAGTTTTAAGGATGTTAATATTACATTTTAATATATGTAAAACTAATTCTGAATGTGGGTAGATCCTCTATTATCATGGAATAGTGTAATAACCGGATGGGGAATTATAAACTATTTTACCAAGCGTAATTGATTATTTATTTTAGAGGTATATTGATTATAAGAATAATGAGAAAGATAATTTAATTAAAAATTAATTTAACAGTGACCTCTACAACCAAATCATAAAAGTAACAAATATTATTTATAATCAGTCAAAAAATTTATAGAATTCCCTTGTAATGAGTTCTTTCAATGATGATTAAATAGAAAACGACTCTAAATCATATTTTAATTACACTGTATAAATCAAGACTATATTCCCCCCCATGGTGATCAACACATGCCTCACAAAACATTGAATGTTACCATAGTAATATCTTGGTTCTAATTTGATGGTTCCTATTTATTACACCACTCATCATTAATTACCCTAATAGTCTCTTCAAGGAAGGGTTAAATTCTATATCTCTATACATGAGAGCAGTGTTGGTGGAGGGTCTAATTCCATTATTGATAGAGTTATTAGATAGGTACTTCTCTACGGATTATGGGTGAAGTCATTCAAAATATTGTTTAGTACAAAAAAATGTTATAACCCTTAATTAAAATAATAATATTTTTTTTATCTGTTGATAGGGCAAGAAAATAATAATTTAGCTTGAACCCTTCTTTTCATTATTAATTTCTTAGGAACACCATGGCTATAACAACAAAAATATTTTTATGTTATAAAATTTTAAAATCACATGATTAAAATAAAATATTTTTTTTAAAATATCATTAATTCTATATAATTACTAACCAAACCATTAATCATGTTTTTTCTTTCCACCACAATATTTATCAATACATTAATAATGAATAATTAATTAATTAATTAACATCACAACATTAACCATAAATAAAAAATTAAATAATATTTTTACTTAATACTAAATAAATATTATTCTCAAAAAATATTCTTTCAAATTACATGTGAGGAAATATAAACATGAGTAATTTTTAAACAATGTGTGGGAGTAATAAATATTCAAATTGTTAAAAAATAAAAAACAATATTTATTCCATATGATTTTCATATACATCGTGTGTGACCCGCTAAGAAACATTGCCAATTTCAATAGGTAAAGTAACCCACAATACTAGTTTACTATCTACAAATTTTCCACAATTCCCACAAGGAATTTTGAAAATAATGCAATGACATAAAACCTTATGTGGAAAGTTACTGTAAAAAAAATCATTTTTCCTGATATCTCTGATCAAAAAGGTTTCATGATGCTTCCATCAACCTATGTTCTATATGACTCATTCTTAGACAATTGAAAAATTTATCTCAATTATAGAACACCATGTTACTCATTTTATTTATACCATATAATTTACATAAAACACATATGATATATAGTTCCATTAAATATTGGAATAGAGAAAATTTCATTCTCTATATATTTCATGATTATTTGTTACTTATGATGCATTGAACATTTCATACATTTCTGAAAACATATGAAATCATTTTTTTTCAGTACATCTCTTTATATAGCCCATCATATCCTTTAATAATAACATTAAATTCTATGGATTAGTACACACACATTTAGCTAATTACATTCATTGAAGCATATTAAAATGAATTTAATATTAGTGAGTCTCATTCTTAATGATTCCATCATTAGAAACTAGCAATGTTATACACCATGAGAATGTTCCTCTACTGATAAATTATTTTATTTATATAAAAATATTCATTAATGTTATGTGGTAACCTTTCGGAATAATTAACCACCTGATTTCATATTTCAAATGAAAGAATCAGACAATTTTAAAATACAAATAGAGTTCCTCATCACCATCTCAAACCTCGTAACACCATGATATAACCACCCTTACTCTAGGTGAACCATATCTAAATAATAGAGCTCTGTCGATAATAGTCCACCAAAATCTATCACCATCACTGCCAACACCATTGAAGACTACCACTGAAACTCAATATGCCATCATCATCAGAAATCTTCCTCATTTCACCCACCAAAACACTATATAAATGCATTTTCCACAATAGTTCTCCTGGGAGACCAACCACCATAATACATATTCAACAATTTATAAAATAATAAACATACCATGACAAACCGTAGAAGAAAAAAAAGATTTATAACACACCAAAAACTGTTAAAATGATCACGAACACATAGAACCCATTATCATAGTCAAATAATCTATGTATAAACCACCATCTTAAATGTTGTTGACGGCTCAGAAATCACATCCAAAAAGAACTTAATTACCACTATTCGAATTCGACACTGGGAAAATTGAAGGAATCAAAAAGAAAGAGAACTGTTTTGGGAATACCAAAACCAAAATAAGAGGGATAATATCACCACCATTACCATAAATCCATGCATATGATGGCACCAGTAGGTGAAGAACATGATGAAACTAAATTCATCATCCTAATGGAACACGAAAAAACATCAAATTGCTTTTCAGGACCAAAACTTATTTAAATGAAACAATATGGAAATGAAAAAAATGGACCTAGGAATGAACAATAAAAAACAATTAAGAAACTGATGAGATGAAACCATAAACCATAGTAGGGAAAATAATAAGTAAAATTGAACTAAAACCCATTAAAAAATACCAAAATATAAGACCTAAAACAAGAGGAAGTGATTCACTTGATGAATCCATAAAAATTTCAATAATTCTTGAGTTTCATTGGGTTCATCAGGGATGGGAACGATTCTTGATGGTTTATGTTGTAAGAGATGAGTTTCATCAGATGAGTACTAGGAAAAAAACAAGTAGAAGAAAAAGTGAAAATATGAAACAAGGATAGAAAAAAAGAAAATAAAATGAATATGAGAATATCCATCAAATAACAACAGACACACTAAAAAAGAAACAACCCAGTGAGGAATAAATAAAAATTGTCTCGCCAAAACCATGAAAAAATGATGACTAATACGAATAGAACACCATCGATTTTGAGCAGGAGGAAATAAAACCTATATAATAGTGCACCACAAGAGCACCCAGAAAAAAATAGTTCCATTATAAGGTATAGGATTATTAGCCATTAAGAAGGTGAATCAATTCCATATAACTATCCACCACTAATATCATATATAATTTATTTCCCTCAAATTATTTTTTCTAACTATAAGAAATATATTTATGAATATGGTTGTGTCACACCTAGGTTATCATTATAATGGGGGACTAGTATGACCATTTAGGGATAAAACTACTTAAATAGAATTATAAAGTTTAATTTTATGCCGTATAAAAATTATGATGTGTTACAGAAATTATTTATATTCAAAAAAATAAATATCATTCATAAAAATGTTAAAAAATATTTTTTTATAGGTCACTAACTCCAATAGAATCCATCTTTAACTAGATCCAACTACAAACAACATAATCACCACTAGATATCACATGATACTCATGATTTTCATATTATAATTCTTTAGTTAAAGAGTTTAATAATGGTTATGGAAATAGAGGATGTAAAAGATGGGGTATTCCCAAGACATGTTTTTTCATAAATTATTATTAAAACAAGATGGACATCATTGAGAAATATCAAAATAAAAATAATTGAATCAATTATTAATTAGCCGAGACAACAACTGAACCATTAATGGGGTTATCATATATTATTTATAATTAATTTAATTAATTAATAATAATATTTTAGTGAATTGTTTATTAATGTTTTGATCTATTAATAGATCTATGGTTTACCACCATTGTATTATATGTATTATGAGATGATTCCATATAGTGGTGATCCACACATTTTCAATGAGCCAATGAATATAACCCAGGGAATATCAGAGTTCTAGTATGATATAACATGATTCATGAATCATTATTTGTTTATCACAGAAATAAATATTTAAAAAATGAGCCTCTTTGATCCCTCTAGAAAGAAGAGCAGTGGTGGATGAGGATCAATATTTCTTATAAAGAGCATTAATTCAGAGGGCTCACTCGAAGGAATTGAAAGGATAATCCAATGATCTCATTGTGAACAAGAAAAATGAATTATTATAATGAAAATAATATTATTAGATTTATATTCTTCTACTGTTATAAAATATTAATTGAAAATGTACCCATATTATTTTTCTTAATCAATGTATAACCCCATGTCTACAACAATAACAATATTAATATTATTATTACATAACATCATAAATATATGTGATTTAAAATAAATATCATTAATTCAATTAATATTCCATATATATATTTTCTCCATGGAAATATAAATAATTATACCAT
Organism: Viscum album; assembly: GCA_963277665.1. Classification (NCBI taxonomy): domain Eukaryota; kingdom Viridiplantae; phylum Streptophyta; class Magnoliopsida; order Santalales; family Viscaceae; genus Viscum; species Viscum album. The sequence goes on along the minus strand of OY728161.1, from coordinate 602,201,679 downwards.
CATTCCACATTATTTAATTGTCCATGAAAAATGACGATTAATTTAGTAAATAAATATCCATGAATTATTCTCCAAAAATTAATTCATATTTTATTCACTAAATTGAACATAAATATTTATTAAAAATTCAACTAATATATTTTTATTCAAATTACTAGTGTTATAATAAATGAAATCATGTATACATTAGTAATTTTTAAAACTTCTAGGGGAATAATACATATTCAAATTATTAAATAATAAATAATAAATTTATTTTACATAGATTGTGGATAAACTCAATGGGTGACCCTTTTGGCATATTTCATAGTGTTAATTGGTGATGTAGTCAAAAATACAAGGTTACTATCTAGGATAATACTACGGTAAACATTGAAAAATAAGAAATTTTTTTGATAGTATAGATCATTAGGATTATCACTTTTCTATATAATTTTTTTTCCATGATATCTCTAATTAATAATTCTTCATGCAAGTTCCATAAACCTATCTGATCTATGTATCATTCAATAAATTTCATAAAATTTAATATTCCAATATAAAACCATAAACATCGATTTAATTTTTTATATAATTTCGATAAAATCTCATGAGATATCATGTTCTATTAGATAACATAAGGTTCATATAGTTTATAAAATTATTCCGTAATTAAATATTACTCTTGAAACACCCTATATATCCTGCCTCTCTATGACCCTATGTTGTCATAGTTTTCATAAATACATCAATGTAATTGTTTGTAATATTCATTAATTATAATATTTACATTTATGGAACAATAAAAACATTTTTATATTATATCATCAATTGACACAAATTAACGTGTACTTTCTTCTTGTTATTATTATTCTTATAATATCTTACACATGAAATTTCCATGGGAATACAGCCTGAGAAGGTAGATCAAATTACTATGAGTATACAGTAATGATCTCATATATCATTTTTGTCACTAAAAGGATTTCATCCACCATTTGAACATTTATTTAATGATAGTTTCATCAATCATCTAGGTTTCAATCATAATGGATAACTGTTATGACCATTCGGTGTGGCAGCTACACTTACGATATTATCATATTACATGTAAACCAGAATAAAAATAATGATATTATAATTTTTTTATTAATACTATAGAAATTGACATATTTTTTTTATAATTTATAAAAATTTTAGTTCTAGGTATAAAAATCAATCAAACTCAAACTTACACTATATCCAACTTATGAAAACCTTCAATCCATTATCTCTTAACTGATACTAACGATTCTATGGATATAGGTCATCGATAAATGGGTATGCTATGTTATATTTCAAGGAAAATCTTCTTATTTAATCTTCACAAAAATGAGAAAAATACCACATGAGTTAAAACTTCTAGAGTATATTCTTTCTCTATTGGCATGGGCATGGTTGTTTTGTAGGATCCACCACTATAATAATACTAAAATACAATGTCAATGGTTATTTACTTATATGAACAACATAAAGCTCTTAGAAAAGTTTATGTTACCAAATATCTTCCTCTGATGCATAAAAAGACACTATATACACAGACTTCACTGAAAATTCAACGACAAATATCATAATTGAGATCATCCAACTCAAAATATCTTCTTTTGAGAATAAAAACATATCCCGATAATGAATTTAGATCAGTATGGTTTTTTTTGATAACTTGAATCAGTATAACATCTTATGACTAACCCCTATTTTCCACCAAATACTAGGAATATATCTTTATATCTTCTCAAATATTTTGGGATATCCTGATAAAAATATCAATTTTTTTCACCAGGATCAGCATGAAATCTTCCTACCATGATTAATGTATTGCAAATATCAATTATAATACCTAAAATTTCATATATGATTGATCTTATCAAAAATGGTATGAGATCATACTCATTCTATCTTTATCCTATTATGCATAGGTAATCATATTTTATAAATATTATTACTATGTTATAATAGAATCATCCCCTCTTATATTGTTCCAAAATCACTATCATTGTCATCATGTCAATGTATGTACTATAAAATAGTCCATTAAGAATCATTGATCCATCATGAATGGTATTTATCAATAGAATATAGGCTACTTCACATATGTCTAATATTTATAAATAATTGTTTTACTGTTTCATAATACACTAAAATTGGAATATCATTTCCAATAAGTTATATTTCATCAACATATATTACCATGAATACAACCAAATTCCAACTGAACCATTTGTAAATATATGGCTCACATTCTTCTTTAATGAAACTAAATTATTTTATATCTTTATCAAAAACAATTGTTACATGACCTGAATTCATAATGCAATCCATAAATTAATCTATTAAACATGAATATAATTTTGGAATTTCTTAGGTTCACAAACCCTTTGGTCTATGTAATATAGACATATTCATTAATGTTCACATTATGGAAAACCATTTTGAAATATGTCTGAAAAATTTCATTGTCAAGGAAAGATACTATAGAATTCATAATTACTATGGATTTTAATATGGAAACAGTTGAAAATGATTCATTATTGAAAATTAAATGATGTTTTTTAAAACCATTGGACACTATTAGTTCATTATGGGTACTGAAACTACCTTTCATGACACGTTTTCAATTGAATACATATTTTCACCCAATATGATTTGCATCATCTAGATTATGAACCAAATCCCAAAACAATGTTATGATTCATGGATTTAATTTATAATTTCATCGAATTTTTTCATCATCCATTTTTAAATATCAAAAAAAATTATTTTTAGGAGATATTTTTATCATTTTCAACAATTATTAAGTCATCATATTCAATGACTAGAAATACATAACTGTCTTGTTCTCATACGTCTCTACTAATTCTATGATGTACATAGTCTTTCTGGATCTAATTATTCCATGGGGACCTAAGTAATTTTATCATGAAGAATCTCTATTTTATATTGAGCATAAAATTTATCAATGTCTATCATTCTTACACTATCCTTATTGAATATGAACCCCCCCCCCCATGAAAAATTGTTTATTTAGTGGATTTCTATTATTTTTAATTGGTTTTATATATGGAATCTCTTTATTTTGTTATGATACACTACAATGATATAATTTTTTCCATGGGGTAATAGTTTCTGTCTTGAGAAGGCCTTATTTAATTCCTCTCAACCCCATACACGTTTAGGTGAACAAATGGGTTTCACGCAACCCAGTACCCATGAATTCCTCTAAACACATGGTTATGATATTCAACACATTGATCTAACAGAATGTTCTTTATCATATTTTAATCTTTATTCCCAGATCCAATTTTTAATTCATTACATTTTACGAAGTAATCATAATAATTCCATGTCATGTAGAAACAATGATATTTATCAAGTCTTCAGAAAAATAAATGAAGTAATAATACCAAACTATATCTTATACAATAAATTATCCACACATATTAATGTATACTAATCCAAAAAAATTTCCAACCCTTCCACCATATACATTGAAAGGAGTCTTGGGAATTTTATCCTATAAACAATCATGATACATTTGAAGAACATTTACCTCAAATGTGTCTAAATTACCATCTTGTTGGAGAATTGTAAAAAACTACTCACACACATGATCAAGATGATGATTCCAGTGATCGGTGTTATATTAGTCCTCTTAACATGACATATTATTAATTTACAATATTTTTTTATTTAATTCAGAAATAGATTTATTTAAATGTTATATACCATGATATATGTGTTATTTATAATAGAAACAAATTTTATCTAAAAAATTGAATATTAAACCAGTTGTAACTAATATGGATATTGAAATTATGTTCGGGGTAAAAATTTGTACATAATAACAATCTCTTGAAACCATCATTATACCTGTTTGCAATAAATAGTGGCATTTTCCAATGGCTATAGTATCCACACTCACACCATTGGGAACTTGAAAATCCACCACACCTAAATCCATTTTATAGAATCTATATTTTTCCAATATTTTAATACATATGATACCACTGAATGTTGTATCTAATACCAAATATATAGATATTGAGACAATATAGATGATAAAGAACACAACTTTAGCCCCCTTTCTTCGGGATGAGTTCTTCTTCCAGTGGCCTTTCTTAACACATGAAAAATAAAATTCTTCCCATTATTTAACATGAATATATATATATTTTTTGGAAATATGTTCCTTGGGATCCATATATTTTTTATGATTTATTGGCCACATCACCTTGTTCTTCCTTTTCTTACACACCATAAGGACCGTGGTTGTGACAAGACATGTGTCCTTGTCCACTTTGGGAATTATAGAAAAATGTTATAAAATGATTTTCTCATTATTTCTCTTGTTATAATTAATTATAAATTTCAAGAATGACAATGTATGTGAGGAAATATTGATATTTATTTCCAAATCATTAAGTAATTTAATCCCTAAGATTTAAGGTTTTCAATGTATCCAATAATCATGATTTTATAAGTCCAAGCTGGTGAAAACCCTCTAATTTTAATTGTACACAGAGCTTTTGAGATATTTTATCTCGTTTTTCTGAACTTCTCTTTATATATATACCATAATTGAGATATCATGATATATATATATATATACATTTACTCATGTTTCATATGAATCACATTTTTCAAAGTTGATAGGTTTAAATATTGAATATATATGGAATCATTCAATTATTTCTCATTGAGATATAATTCTTTATCACTAGCCACTTCTCTAGGTGCCTCCGAAATATATTCTTCAAGAACACATACTATATTTTCTTGTTATATGATGACTCAAAAGTTTTTATTCCATTGGTAAAAATTTATGATTTTGAAAAATTTATCCTTCCCAATTATGGATCAAAGTGATATGTTTGATGTGATATTATTTTCATTTATAACAATAATACTGATAAAATTTTATTGTTTAATTCAATTAAATTAGATAAATAAATATTATATTACATTTATTAATCATCCACTATATTATCAAATTAAAATATCCCTCACCATTGGCATTAGAATATAATGTATCTTAAAAATAATGATGAAAAGGATCCGTATCCCACCTCTCATCATGCCAACATTGTCTAGTCAAAAATTGGAATGGTTTTATGTAGGAATTCCAAATGTAGACTTTGTTATATAAAAATATTTTGATAGTTTGTGTGGACTCTCCAATTTAGAGACCATTAATTTTGATTTCATAAAACATTTCCACTCAGTTACACCAAGGACTCTTGTGGTAGTTATAACTTTATGTGAACTATTTTATGTTAATAAAAAAATACATGTTAGAATTACCCAATATTTTAATTCACCCCAACATTGGTTGTACATGCATGTTGAACTATGGTTGAATTTCAACTAATGTAGTGGAAGGATATAAAAAAATAATATATATAATTTATGGAATTTATCATTATGTATTAGTTTCAATATTAATTTTATTACATGATGTTTAATATTAATGGGATTTACATAAGTGATTGTCCATTTCGTAGATAACGATAATGTATAATAAATTTTATTTTACTTATATCTTGCATACTATTTAAATTTAATCTTATGTGAACACAAAAATATATCCCTAATAAAAATAAAGAAACTCTTGATGGAAATAAAATAATATAGATCTATGATCAGGAACATTTACTAATGAATAGTTTATCTAGTGTATAATAAAATAACCATAGACATAGGGGGAAAAATAAATGTAACAATTTATGGTTCTTATCGATTCATTCCACATCTCCATCATTGTATCTCTCTTAGATTGGTTTTTTCCTTAGAACCAATCCTGAACTTCCCCCACTAGATTGATATCTCCATCCATTATATATTATTTTACTCATTTCAAGGTGAGGGGATCAAAAATAATGTTTATTAGGTTTACATAAATGAAATTTTGAGATCAAAGTCCCTCTCATAATGAGAGTAGGGATAATGCACATGAAAAAATTATAATTTAATTATAAATTAAAAGGAAACCAACAACCTAAAAAATTATACTCAATGTTGACGATCATGCACATACATTCATTGAATTTTTAATTTAATAAAATTACAATTCAATTATATTTGATCATATTGTAGAAAAATATTTCATGACTAAATTAATTATTTTAATTAGTCAATTAATTATTTATATTAAATCTCATCTGAATTTGGTTGGTAATTTTATCCCCTATAATATTAAACAAATTTAAGAAATTATTTTTAAAGTTAACTAAGAAAAAAATATTTACCTTGGATGAAACATGGTGAATACCTATCAAAACTACAAAATTTGTTTTGTATACATAAATATTTACTCTTATGAAATTTACTATACATGGCTTATCAGGTAATTTCACTGTTTTTTATGTCAACATAATGAAAAAATTAAAAAAATTAAATTTATATATTGTGTTTTGTATCAAGGAGTGTAGAGTAATAACCACATTCTGAAATTTAAATTATATTCATATCTGAACATTGAACAGAAATTAATTAGATATTTAATAATTAAATAAAACATATTATCTGGTGTGTACTATCAAATTCATCAACATGAAGAACACGTGTATCAATTTTTTAATCATTTTAAAAAATTAATTTTTTATTATTTATTATTTGGTAATATAAATGATGTGTATAATCTCGCTACTTGGCATTAATTTTTCTAACTGTCTATATGAAACATACACCTTGGGAATCTACTGGTATTAATTCCAAGTAAAATAATGGAGTACATAGTCTATAAATGAGATACATACTGTGTGATTTCTATGTTACACAATCATTATTCAATTATGTAATTTAATAAGATACACAACCCCATAGTTACTAAATAACTACAGATCATGTATGGAAGTTACGTGATATGTAATCTGGAAGACTGTCTGCCAGGTTGGCATAGTGAACACATGGTGTGTAATAAAAATCACCACATGTAATAAATACACAATCTCGTAATTCATTTCATATTAATTCATGTTGAATTAAACATGACTACATGGTTTTTACCTCTGGGCTACATGGCGTGTAATATTGTGTTTTCGGGGAAGAAGCCTTGGAGCCTTTATATAAAATCCTAACATTTATTTAAATCATAAAATAAAACTATTTTATTTTTATTTAATGATATTGATAGGGAATGTAAAAATTGTATTATTTATAAAAATGAATGATTAATCTAATATTTAAATCGATGATAATAATCAAGACCATGGAAATTAAATCAATAATTAATTAGAAGCAGAAACGTTAGAACTAGAATGTAGTAACCTCACATACTAATTATAATTAATTTAAATAATTATGAATTTAATTGTGGTGAATTTTTTATTTTATGAAGGGCATGACAATAGATCTAAATCACACCATCATTGCGTCCTATAAATCTGTAGAATATTTCATCAATTCATTATCCACATGTGTTCTATTAATGCTCTAATTAAAGATTTACATCACACCATTTTTGCATCATAGGAATCAACAGAAGATTCCTTCTAGTAGTGATCCACATGTGTCCCATGGACATTCAAATGTAACTGTAGGAATCTATGGGTGCTAGAATTGAAGATCATATTTCTTGTGTCTTTCGCCATTGATTACCCTAATAATTTCCCCAAGGAAGGATTCTCATTGATCTCAATAGAATTTAGATATATGGTGTAGGTGGATCATTATATATTCATTAGAAAATTCTTGTATAAGGGTCTATCTATGTATTTGAGAGTATTCAATGTGGATATCATTGTGAAAAATATGAATTTCCTTTTTTTAATTAAAATAATTGTCTTTATATATATCTAGGCTTGTAAAATAATAATTGAAAATGGAAATTATTATTTTTATTAATCAATTTAGAACCCCGTTTATAAAATAATAATATTTTTTTCTTATATATTTAGATGTTCTAACCTTTAGAATTAAATTAAATATTATTTATTCATGTAACATTAAATATATATTATTTCTCACAGATCCTATAACTCAGTTCACCATTCCTCAACATTATATATGAGGCCAGAAATATTAAAAAATTATTTAAAAATTAAATATAATTACACTTTTCTCTATTATATGAATAAATATTATATTTAATTAATAGAAAATAAATCTTTTTTAAATATTATTCTTACATACCATTCTCTTGAATAGCTGGTGAATGAATATATAAAATCAAGCATACATGAAAAATTATTCAATCATTTACAAGAATAATAAATATTTATATTGTATCATTTGAAATAATAATATTATTTATTTATAATCTAGATACATATTGAAGTTTCCCAAAATTATGAAGTAAGAACATTGTATTTAATAGCCAGTATTCCATGAAAAACCAATCTCATAAAGGATTATAATATCCTAAGACACTAATTTATAATAACTAATTTAAATAAATTAATTATATGATATATCTTGAATTTGACTCAAAACATTGTTAGTGTGTGTCGCACACATCAATGATTTTCTAAAATTGAATCTGTTACATGGACGAATATGTTTTACCGAACAATAATATATTATTATAATAATAATTTTTAATATAATAATACATAACCTAACTATTAAATTAGTGGTTATTAATTTTATTAAATATTATATAAAAATATATGTTTTATAAAAATATAAAATAAAATCATTGTAAAAAAATTAATTAGAAATGAATATGAGAACCAATTGAATATTGACGGAATGTATTTATAGAAAACTATTTTTATGTTCATATTGTTGTTTTATACTACTAAATTAAATTTATTAAAATTATTGAGTAATATTAGTAATATATATATTATATTCAATAAGAAAAAATATTCATCTAACATATCTGATAAGCATAATATAAGAAAGAAACCAAATAATTCACATAAATGTAAATATTTTCAAGAAAGAACATTTACAGTCATGTAATGGGAAAAAAATTTAAAAAACTTTTTGGAGTTTTTAGATATATTTTATTTTCATATTGACATAATAATTGAAATAGAATCATAAATAAAAGGTTTGGGTGAATTTGTTTTTGATTTTTCTCAGAATTTATATTTATTATGATGAATAGTGAAAATAACGAATTATTATTCATTTTTTTATTTTCATTAAAATATATTTTTTTAATGGTATAAAATATTATTTAGATCAATTGTATATAGTTTTATAATATTATTGTCATTTTAAAAAATTTTATATTGAAATTTTCAAAAACCATATCGAGTATTTGAACATTATTACAATAAAAACTAACTTTGTTGTCCCATCTGCGTGATTAAATTTAAAATAATTTCATCCACATATGAGATTTGAATCTGGAAAATAGGATTATATATTATTAATATGAATAATTTATAACTTAACATAATATCATCTTAGTTATTGATAAATGACTATTGTATGTGATTAATGTTAATTATAATGTCTAAATGAAAAAAATCGTAACTATAGTGACCCAACCTTTTCTTACATTACATTTATATCTTTTTAAAGACAAAAATCATAAAAAATGACACCATGACTATCCAATGATTTATTTCCTTAGGAAAACTAGAACTATTTATAACTATTTAAACATATTACATAAACATTAATTTAATTATGTATTCTCTAGCGTATTATTGGAAATTGACCTCTCCTTAGTACATGTAGTCACGAGAGGATATACAGAAAAAAGGGGTGAGATAAAATTACAGTAAGATGATATGAAATAACAATATAGAATGGATGAGAATAATCAATTCATTGGAAAAGGATCATAAATATACGAGGAATCATTAATAAATGGCTTGAAATGTTGCAATGTATAAAAAATGAAACATCATGTCTTTGTGGTTAAATACCAAACATACTTATAAAGAAAGCAAGAATATTTTTCAAACTGAATTTACCATTAACTCATGAGATTAATCAATTTTTCCAATACATTGGAGCATTTTATAATTCTCCTCCCTCTCGTCACATTCAAACAAACCTTTTTCGCTATATAATTCGGGAGCCCCCATCACAACATAACATTACCATTATCATGCATGACACATAAAACATATATAAAATATAACATAACCTAATCATGGAATGTAACGTGTTTCGTCTCATACAAACAGATTCATATACATTGGGATCCAAAAAGAAAGAGGGAATAACATACATGATACAAGAATCATCAACATTGATTGAGAAGAAAAAGGTGTGTTCTTGAAGGAAGATTTCATTTGAAAAGCATGTTGTTTGACCTAAAAAATACTGGATAAGATGAATATCCCAAAATGGGTAATATAATTATGATAAAATTATTTTTATGGGTTAACTATACCAAAAATGTAGGGAAGGAGAGCGAACCCAAAGAAGGAAAGTTTAGTTCGAGAATTTCAACTTACCTTGTATCTGAAAGCTTTTTCACTATAAAGTCAATTATAATCACATTAGATTCATTAAATAAAAATTCCAGATAATTTTTTACATGAATATGGTTCATTATGGTTTAATTAGGTAATTTTATGGTCATTTTATTGAGTTGTATTTATTAAATCCATTGTTCAAGAATGCTCATTTTAATAGTTTTCTTGAATGGTTCGCTAGTATTTATAAATGGATGTTCATGTAGAACATGGTTAAACATCCAAAACATGATATTACATGTTATTAATAATATTACGAGAGTAAAATTGATCTTTTAATTAATTATGTTATATAAATATTGAATGAATCATTAGATAAATTTTAATGTTGATCGCTTTGGTTAATTAGGTTGAATTACCGACCACAACAAACATGTTTGGTTTAATAGTTTAGTAATATGTACATTACCCAGTTCCAAAACATTAAATATGATATATTACACATATTATAAACATTTTCAACCATAAAAAAATGGTTTCATGACCATATTTGAAAGCATAAATGGAAAATGGAAGCATGACGTTATTGAAGGTGATAAATAAACACCACACGAACAATGTTTTCCTTTTTAAAATAAAAAGAACTGTAGAAGGGGGGTTGGATGATAATATCCCTTTAGTATCATAATGTTACAATGTATGTACAACACCGGTGTCACCATACCATGTGGATGGGGATAGGTGGGGAGATAATAATAAATGAACATAAAGTATAAATTCAATTAATGGATAATATAAATGAATTACCGCTTGAGTTATCATCTTGAGATCCTTCTCATGGAACCTTGGATTGGTATTTTGATGAGAACCGAAGGTTCTCGGTCATAGTATAGGGTCTATGGGAGATTCTTTGGTAGTGTTTTTACAATTATTTATTCTTGAGAGATGTGAGGAAAGGAGGGTGTGAAGGGTGGTATTTATTGTAGAGGGGAGAGGGGATTTCTCAATATTAAATTCAATAATTTATTATTTCTCCATAAGAAAAGTAACAATGAGTATTCCATCACTAGTTATAGTAAATTTTTCATGTGATTCTGAACTAACTGGTCTTACATTAGAATAAAATAATACATGTATCTATAATTAGTGTATTTAGCTTACCTTGTGACGTATTGTATCTCGATATTCATAAAAAAATTCATGTATTTCAAAAATATCAAAAAAATTCAACCTAAATATTTTTCAATGTATGGAATCCAAAAATATTGTTCGTTTTTGAAATAAAATTTTTTAAATATGTTTAATTTAATTTTTAAATAATATCCTAATATACTTTAAAAGTAACAATGTTAAATTTAAAATAGAATTTATATGGATTTCAATAATTACAGAAGGTATTATAAAATTATCATAAAGAAATAAAAAAAAATTAAAATGATTAAAAAATATGACGACAATAAATTTTCTATTAAATTAATAATTTAATAATAATTAATGAAAAAAATAAATTTAATTTTTCTTCCTAATGTGATTGTATTATATGTCATTTTATAAGAATGTAATTCAATTGATAAAACATTTGGTCATTAAATTCTTCCCCCGATATGAAATTTCTAGCTCAATTTTTTTTTCACAATAAGGTGAGAATAAATATCCATCATCACATACTCCAGTTCCCAAGTAGCTTCTTCAATCGTATGGTTACTCTACAAAACATTGACATGGTGGGTTGTCTTGTTGTGTAGATCATTATCTCTTCAGTACAGAATCTTTATTTTCTCCTCCTCATAAGAGATATCATCTTCCAGATATACCCCCTCTAAGATCTGTAGACGTGAGGGGTATGGTATGTACTTCTTTAGGAGTGTTATGTGAAACACATCATGATTTTTACCCATTTTCGGTGGAAGCGGAATCCAATTGGCCACATCTCCCATGAAGTAAATGAACTCAAAGTAGGTAATGTACCATGTAAATAACTTCAATTTCTTTCTAAATCTCATGAATCTCTTCCACGTTGATATTCTAAGTAAGAATTTATCCCCAACTAGTTACTATATGCCTCTTCAATGGTTGTCAATATATCTCTTTTTCATACTCTGAGTAGCTCTGATGTGGTTATGGATGACTTGAACCTTCTATTTCATCTCTTGCACGATATAGGGTCCATTTATCTTTCATTCTCCAACTTCATCCCAATAGGTTGGAGTTATATATCGCTTACCACACAAAGCTTCGTATGTACCCATCTAAAGACTCAAGGGGAAGCAATTATTTCATGATAACTCATCCAATGGATGATACGGGTCTCATATAACATTGAATTATAGAGAGAATGATCTTATCATGTCTTCATGTGTCTGAATATTTCCTATTGAATGTCCATAAATTTTGGGGTGATAGGTCATGATGAAATTTAATTAATTAGTAAAATCATGTAGTAGGATCCTTAGGAAAGTATATGTCACCCTTGGATCATGGTCAGAGATAATCGAGATTAAAATGCCATGCAGTCTCACTATATCCTTCATAGATATCTTTACGATTTGTTCACAGGAGTGATATAACCAAATACAGATAAAATGGGAAGTCATGGTGAGTCATTCAACTATAACCAATATAAAATTATTTCCCTTCAACATCTTTGGGATACCCATAAAAAATTCCATAGTGTCAGTCCCCCATTTCCACATGGTTATATTCAATGGTGGCATCATACCTTTGGAATTTGGTCGCCCTTCTTTAACTTGATGACATACCAAGAACCTTGAGATATATTCCACAATATCCTTCTTCATGTTATTTGACCAGAAGCATTCTCTTAGATAATGATACATCTATTTACTCCAATGATGTATATAAAGTTTGAGCAATGTACATTTCACAATATCCCCTTCTTTATCCTGGGAGATGAAGTCACAAAAAATGCATCTGAAACCGGATCACACCATCAACATTTATATGGAACTCATCCATCATACCCTTCTATACTACATTCACCTTCTTTTGTAACTTCAGATCATCACTTTTTTTCCTCTTGAGTCTTCTCATAGATTGATGATTGCACAATAATTTGGGAAATGCATAATGTATATCCTCCCTTTATGATTTCTTAATCCATATGATTCAAATCCATGAAGATTTATTATTTCCCAATTAACACCAAGGATAGAGTAGATAGTTATTTTCTACTTAGAGAATCAGCTACCATATTTTCCATTCTTGGCTGATAGTGAATAAAGAAATCGTAATCCTTGATTAGATTTTCCCATCTCCATTGAAACATGTTCAACTCGTTTTGGTTGAGTATATATATTATGCTCTAATGGCCATTGTATATGCCAATGTTCTCACCATACAGTTTGTGATGCCATATTTTCAATGCAAATGTCACAAGTGCGAACTCTATATCATGTGATGGGTAGTTCTGCTCAGGGATCTTCAAATGTCATGAAGAGTAGGAAATCTCATTATCATTTTTCAGGAGTACACAACCTAATAATTTCTTTTAAGAATCAGTATATATCACAAAAAATTTTACAGATTTGATAATGCGAGTACAAGTTTAGGGATCATCCTTGTAATTAGCTCCATGAAGCTTCCCTCACATTATTTCTCCAGACAGTCATTACCCATTTCCTTGTTAACTAAGTAAGAGAGCACGAAAATCATTAGAAATTTCTCACAAAACATCAGTAGTACACAAATAATCAAAGAAAACTATGGATATCTCTGACACTAGAGGTCCTTAACCATTCCCCAATAACCATTATTTTGGACGGGTATAAATAAATTTAATCACATGTGAACACATGTCCCATGAACGTGACCTTCTTCATCCAAAAGTCAAACATTCTAAACATTTCATACAACTTATCCTTTCTCAATGACACAAAAAGAAGTCTTATGTATTATTCATGTTCAACCATGATCTTGGAGTAGGTGAGAATATCGTCAATATATACTACCACATATTTTCAAGGTAATTTCTCAAGACTATATTCATAAAATCAATAAATATATAAGTTTAATTAGTATCTTCGAATGTAATCACCAGAAACACATAGTTCTCATACCTCATATTAGAGGCAGACTACTAAATATATTCCTTCTTCACCTTTAGCTGTTTATATCCAGAACGAAGATCCACCATTTAGAAGTACTGAGCTCTTCTAAACTGATTGAAAAAATTCATAAAACCTCAGAAGAGGATACACATTCATTATGGTGATCTTTTTGAGTTCTCCATGATCGATACCCAGCAGTATTGTTCCATCCTTATTCTCCACAATGAGTAGTAGTGCACCCCAATGTGATACACAAGGACGTATGAACCCTTTTTCCAGATATTATTATAGTTTCTTCTATAAATACTCCAATTATATTGGAGCCATCCTATAGAGACACATTGAAATAGGAGTAGCTCCGGTTATGATTTCGATTGATAACTCTACCTCATGATTCGAGGGGGGGGGGGTGTCGGTTAACTCTTCAAGAAATATGTCATTATTTTCCCTCATTATGGGAATTTCTATAATTTTTTCACTTTCCATTGACTCAACCATTTTAGAGAGGTATAACTCTTCATAGGGAATCAACACCCACATAGTTGAAAGATTTTTCAATGGAAATTCCTGAACATAATTTTTTTAGAAGTTAATATAATGGTTTGTAATAGGAAAAGATATTTATTTTTCCCGATAGTTGATATGTTCTCAATAATTAGATCCAATCCAATCCCATTATATCATCGAATTCCACAAAGGGATATATTATGAGTTTTACTGGAAGAATCATCCCACACACACCAACATGAGAAGAGTCAAACACATGGGATGCAAGGATTTCACCACTTGGTGTTTTTACAGATATTTTTACATCAACTATTCAGGGATTCAACTATACAGTAATAGAAAAAATGTAAGATATAATGGAATGTGTAGAAATATTATCAAATAATAATTTTTCTATTCTTTATTGAATAATAAATGTACCTTATACGATTTCATTATCTTCCTCCACATTGTTGTTATTTATGGAATAAGCCTTTGCTTTTTTCCTTTTTCATTGGTGTGTTATAACACTAATTACCCTCTATGGATTTTGGTTTAGTGCACTAGAATTCATAGTACAATTTCTCTCTATAGTCATATCACTACACCATGGGTGGTTAATTCAATTATTCCACCACATTGTTTTTTATTATCATGTATTTTAGACACTCAGGATCATGGTTTCCTTATCTCCCACACTTGAGGCAATTACCCATCCTATTTTAATAGTTCTCATGATGTAACATCCCAATTATTCTCATTTGGGTTGTTGATTTTTCTTCCCACTATTATCATTAGATCATCTGTCTTGAAACACCATATTTTGTTTCTTATCACTATAGTCGTGTGACCATTCTCCAAACCCCATCTACACATTGATAGAACGTCTAACAACTTCTTTATAACTCAGTGTGACTCGAATTTGAATGGGATTTCAAAGGTTTGGTTTTAATCAACTAAATTTTCTACCAATTTTTATATCATTGTTGATAACAAAACCTGATGAATACCTACTAAGCCTTGTAAAATTTGCATCCTAGGTTGTGACATATTCTCCTTCTTTTTGATTCATCTAAATGAATTATCTCTTCATAATTGTTTGAAGAGTTCATGGGAAATACTAATTCTGCAACCAGATCTTAAAATCATCACATTCCATCATGTAAATTTCCTCCCTAGGATTGGTGTTCATTATAAAATCACACCATTGATCGACATATTTATCTAGATGGTAAAACGATAGTATCACCTTATCCATAATATAATAATGAATCACAAAAAAGATATTCTCCATGGAGTTTTCCCACTATTCTACAACTAGTGGATTAGAATATCCAATAAACATATATTGTCTTTACTGCATAAAATAGTCGATATCAAATTTCTACCTCTTTGGTGAAGGAGGAAGTTATACATTATTCTGGTTATTTTTCATTTCCAATGATAATTGGGTTAGAATCTCCATGATTTTTTGAACTCCACCTCCCAAATAATTGGTGATGTCGTTTTGAAAATCATTGCATTCTCCCCCACATGAGTTATTAGCCTGGTATCACCTCATTCCCACAAAGATCAATATTAAAAAAGGATATGACAAAATATATGTCAACAATTCATAAATAAACAACCTATTAATTTTTAAAAATTTAACTAAAAAAATAACTTATGGGATCCCAATGTAAGGCTATGAGTGTGCATATTTTTACTTTCTATAATTCTCGAGGTTTTATCTAGGGTTCACTAATCCCAATTCCTTAATTAGCTAAACCATGCATCTGATACAACTGTACCAACCCATCCTTTTAATACATTATGTTTATATAATTTTAATGATAATAACCATAAAATGTTACACCATGAGGATCCATAGAAATAGTGTCTTAGAAAGACTAGGAGCATTCATAACTTGTATGACATAATACATAAACAGTTATTTAATTATCTCTTCTCTAGATTCTTATTGGAACATGACCTTTGCTTTGTACATGTAGTCACCTAAGGATATACATAAAAAAATTGATCTATAACCCCAATAAGAGAAGAGATAATAATAATATATCATGGTTTGATCATAATCATAACATAATAAAAGGATCATGAAAATATGGGCAATCTTTAATAAAAGACATGAAATGTGGAAATGCATAAAAAAAAATTCATAGTGGTTAACTACAACATATGCATGTGAACAAAGCTAAAATCTTGTTCTAAAATCATTTCCCTTTAATTAATGAGATTAATCACATTACCCAATGCATTGAAGCATGGTATAATTATTGGCACACCCGTCACTTTCAAACATTCATATTGTTTTATATAATTATGTGTGACCTCATCGTGACATAACATTAACATTATCATGCATGCCACATAGAATATATATCAAAAAGAGGATAACTAACTCATGGAATGGAAAGGGGTTCATCTCATAAGAAAAAATTCCTAATCTTTTGGTTTCCAATAGAAATAGGGAATAAGATACATTATACTATGACCATCAACCTTGAATAAAAAGTAAAAGGTACGTCCTTGAAAGACGAGTTCTATTGGAAAACATTGTGTATGAAATAAATTTTTGTATAGAACATATAAATCCCATAATAGGTAACATAATGATGAAAAAATTATTTTTAAAGAGTAACTATACAAAAAATGGAGTGAAAGATGTAGAACTCATAGAGAAATGTTGGGTTCGAGAATTTTCCCTTACCATGTATCTGAATGCTTTCTACACATTAATGACCTGTATAACCACATTATATTCATTAATTAAAAATAATATAATTTTTTCTCATGAATATGTTTCATTATGATTTCATTAGGTTATTTTATGGGCCTTTGGATGAGTTATAGGTTTTAAATCCATTGTCCTCGAATGGTCATTTTTATGGTTATCTTGAATGGTTCACTTGTATTTATATATGGATGTTCATGTAGAACATGATTAAACATACAGAACATTATATTACATTTTATTAATTTTAATATATGATTTTAGATGATCTTATACTAAACAATGTTATATACCGAGTGGATGAATCATTGCTTAAAATTTAATGATGTTTTCTTCGGTTAATTCAGGCGATTTTTCGACAACAGCGAACTTGTTTTGTTTAAACATTTGGTAATATGTACATAAGTTGGTTCTTGAAAATGAAATAGGATATAATATATATAATATAATTTTATTCAACCATAATTTTTTTAATGGCCAGATATGAATATGGAATAAGAAATTGAAAACATGTCATTCTTGAAGGTGATAAATTAACACCACAAGAATAATATTTTCATTTAGAAAATAAAAAGAAGAGAATAATGGTTGATTGGATGATAATATCCCATTTGTATCATAACAATCTATTTTATTTATAATACTATAGTTAACATACTGTTCAAATTAGTATAACTGGGGATATAATAAGAAACGAAGTTAAAGTTGAAAGGAAATTAGAGGAAATGAAAGAGGAATTACCTCTTGAGTTATCCTCTTAAGAACCTCCTCAAGGAAAATGGTACTGTCCTTTTTATGAGATTATAATCTTCTTGACCTTGTTAGAATCTCTAGGATAGATTCTTGGGTAGTGATTTTTCCAGGATTTAAGCTTTAGAGGGGTGAGGAAATGAGGGTGAGAAGGGTGATATTTGTTGTGGAGGGGAGAGTGAATTTCTAAATATGAAACTCATTAATTTATTATTTCTCCATAATAGAAGTTATATTGAGTTTTAAATGATTAATTAAATTAGTTTTTTAATGTAAATCTAAAAAAAATGTTCTTACATAAGAATAACATCACACATCACTCTATAGTTAGTTTATTTAGCCTATTTTTTGAATTATGGTAAGTCACATTTCATAAAAATATTCATGTATTTCAAAAAATTACAAAAAATTGAACCTACACTTTTTTTAATGGTTATAATCCAAAAAGGAACCCCATTTTAAAAAACAATTTTCTAAAAATGATTAACTAAATTCGTAATTAAAATCAGAATCTAGTTTAAAAATACACCTTTCAAATTTAAAATATATTTTATAAGGCTTCCAAAAATTACCTAGGGTCTTATAAAATAATCTTATATCCATAAGAAATGAAATTTACTAATTTATGAACACATTTTAGTAGATTACATTATATTTAAAAAAAATAAATTTTTAAAATTATTGAAAAAAATACCAATACTTATACAATGTTTTAATTGTCACCTTTAAGATGCATAAATTTTATCTACTCACTCATTGGTAAGGTTACTATTATTAAAGACCATTTATTATTCATAATGGTCATATTACTATTAATAAGGTTTTGTTATTATTTTTTAGGATAGTTTACTATTTACCAAAAATTAAGATTGTCTGATCGGACTCCAATTATCTTACTGAAGATAATCGTGAATGTCAGATTTTCGAAATTCAAAACATAAACGTGGAAAAATTATTTTTCATGGTCAAATTGTATATATTCTCAATATATTTCATTGTTCTTACTAATTATATTATACAATATTTAATAATTATATTAATGGAATTCCATTGATAAAACATTGGGTCATTAACGTAACATGGGACTAAACACTAAAACCAAGGGAATAATAGCATTAACATATCTCCAAATTCCATTTTATGGCCATATGCCACTGCTATCATCCATTTTAAATAAATTGGATCATTATTGGGGCCACTATAAATTGGAAACTATTACTGTAATTATACATTTCAAAATTTAAAAGTGTGGCACACATAGTCGACATTAAAATGGAACTCAACTATCATGCATCGTAACTCCTATCACGACACTTTGACTCAACCATGATATAAGAAAATAAATCCTAAAAATACATCCACTTATCTTATAAGCCTCAACTTTAGTATAAATAAAACCATGTATTCACTTTGTTGTTATCCAAAAGGAGTTACCAAAATAAGTGCTAACATCCTTCCTTAGGATATTTAGATTTATTTCGTTCTCCACTGCATAAATTCATATATATCATGATCATTTAATAAATAAATATTCATATATATGCATAGATAATTATATGTTATGGAATCTAACTACACATATACAGACTTCCATTTAATGGGTAATGAACTAACCATTCCTGTAAAATAATCTACTGCCTCATGAATGAATTATTGTTAGTTTTTATCCTTTAATAAATCACATGGTAGGTCATTATTATGGAAACCCTATTTATATAATATATTTATATTTTATTAATGTATTTATTCATATATAATTTTTTAGATAACTTACAATTTTTATTTCCATTTTGTTGTAGTATGATAACATCATTTGTGAAGAGTGGACTACTGCCACCTCAATGCAATGTTATTCATTCACATGGTACATGGTATATATAATGGAAGATTTTAATAAAAAATCTGAGAAATAAATTGATTTAATATTATATTCATTAAATATAGTTTCGATTAAATGACAATATATCACCTTCTTTATTAACCATTTTCCACACAAGAAAGTCATTATTTCGGAAGTGGATATGTGGAATACGAGCTTATCAACATGATGTGATTCCTATTATATATAAAAATATCTATATATAATTATATATGATTAAATAAAAAGTTATTTATGATATAATTTTCATTTTGTAAATATATAATGTTATTTACCATATTTTTATGATAATAATTGAACAATCGAAATGAAACGCTTGCGTACGTAAGGCCTACCATTTACATGATTGTAACGTTGATTCATTTTTCATTACCATAAATAATGATATGTTTTAAAATTAATGTTAACGTATAAATATCATATTTATGTAATGATTATTATTTTGGGAATGTTATATACTAACCCTTAGAACGATAGATGATATACCAATTTCATTTGGGACACATAATCTGAATTCAGTCAAAACAGCTAACGTAAACATAATTGTTTAAGTGGAAGTATACAACAAGGTAATAAGTGAATATAATTTAATGAAAACCATCAAAAAGGATTTGAATCAATAATATATTTAAAATAAATATACTATTATAGAGTATAATGACATGTGATACATGTTGGACTCAAGGTAATTGAGTATTGTCTCACTTTTCTTTCATTGAGGCATATGCCATTTTCAACACATAATTCATTTTGTAGTTTATTTAATGACCTACCTGTTAAATTATTTTATGAATTTATTTATCATAATTTTATTAGAAAAGTTCATTTAAACTTATTCCATCAAAGGGATTTGGATTTAAAATTTTCAATGTGGCATGGGACACAATGGAACATTTAAACATTATTTCATTAAAGAGTAATTTTTAGGATCCTATATTGATATATACATTCATTGAGGAATTCATTATTGGTGTGAAACTAGTTTTTTTATATGGTTTATATACATCCACATTGATATGTGAAATCATTATTCATTTTCTATTCATTATATTCAGATTTTTAAATTTATTTTTTTCATCTATAGGGATTTACACTTAATGTTTCCAAAATGGAAAAATATTTTCATAACCCAATTATTTTCATTGGGATAAATTTATTTATCGTTTACATTAATCATATATGATTATGTGTGTAATAAAATTATACTATCAGTTATTTTATTTCCACTTGTTTTATTGGATTTAAATTTTACACACATAATCTACCAATTTATTGATTCTTGGGTCAATGGTATGGTATTTTAAATAGAATATTTCACAATTTAATTTTGTATTGGATTATTTACACTTGAGTTTCCATAAAGGGAAAAAATTTGAACATTATATAATAAACACATTAATTTTCTTCTTATTTTGATATTCATTACCCCTACTAGTAATATTGCAATTTTTAAAATTTTGGTAATTAAATGTTTTTTAAGAAAAACCTCTCTCTTTAATCAAAGAAGATGTTTTCTTCTAATTTTTTTTTCAAAAACAAATTGTATTATCTTTTTTAACAATTAAAAATTAATTTAATAAATTTTATATTAAACCTTTTTCATTAACAATTTTATGTTAATGAGTCATTTTTATATTTAAATATAATACATTTAAAAAATTTTTACTCAAGAGTGTTTTTAAAATATAATTCTATTTCATTTAGATTTTTTATCGAGAAAACCATTTTTTTACTCCACCTGAGATACATATTATTGATAACGTGTTTATTCTTTATTAAATGCAGATATTTGATACAGAATTTTTTTTAATTAATTTAGACTCTAATTTTATATAAGGAATTATTGTTACATTTAGTGATAGGTGTGAAATATAATTTATATATCCCCTCAATAATTATCTAGGTTGTCATGAGATATTTTAGTTGGTAAAACAAAATATGTTTCTATTGTTAGTTTTAAACATTCTTGTGAAATGTATCGATGATATAGTTTTTTTCGCCTCATTCATGACATCCAATAATTAATCATTACCTTATTATGGAAGTAGATATTATTTATCCCTGATATTTTACTTCTACATATATATTCATGCATTTCATTCAATGTCCTTTTTAGGTTTTATTTTATTATGTTTCATTTCATTCCATATTCATTTTTTCATATCATGTTCTTTGAATGGAATGTGTTTCCAGTTATTACTTTCTTATATTTTTTATTCACATTCTTAACATACAGATTATTAAATCTTATATGTGTTAAATTATCTACAATTTAGTATTTTTTATTCCTATTGAATCATTACTACTTATGTTATACATTACCCTTACTAATCATTTGAGATCAAAAATATTTTTTCCATTCTCCAACAATCCATACATTTTACAAATAAAAATTTGGAATTGATTACAAGATGGAATTATTTTTTTATCCACGAATGAAAAAATTGTTTTAATTACATATTTTATATTTAAAGATATATTCATGTGTATATGGTTTAAAAAAATATTAATCAGTTCAATCCTTTAGGATATGATTTAATTAGATCTTTTTATAAATAAATATAATAATTACAAGGTATATGAGATTCCATGGGTTGGGTCTCTACACACTTAGAGTGTGATCCTATAAGCCTCATTATCAGTGGAAATATGTGAGTTGTCCCAAATTAAAAAGGTTAGAATATAGTAACATCTAAGGGAACCTATAGAAAAATAGTTTAATTACATAATGACAAAATAACACATATAGGTGATCATTGCGTAACAAAATACATTTATCATAATATATCTAATCATGTAGGTTGCATTCAATTCCCATCAAACTATGTTCGTGATTTCACTTTCTTTAACTTTTTTTATAAAATTAATCATTTTTATAGAACACCATGTACATGGATTTATTTACGATATATCATGTCCATCAATGGGACTGAGATATAGTCTTCTATAAGAGAATAATATGGAAAAATCTATTCTCACATTATTATTTAATTCAATATTACTCGTGACACACCAAACACATTCTACATTGTTGGAAACATATATTTTTAATGTTTTTTTGAATAAATTAAATTAAAAGACTCATAATAACTTTTAATTATAATATTATTGTCTAATTTTCAATATACGCAACTATAGATAAGAATATTAAATGACACATATAAATGTGGATCTTTTATTTGTGTTTATCGTAATTATAATTTCATAAATTATAAATTTCCAAGGTTGTACAACATGATAAGGTTCTGAAATGTCCTATGAGTCTCCACCAATAACATAATTTATTATTTTTGTCTATCAAATGATTTAATCCAAATAACAGAAATATATTTATTAATATTATCATGAAAGATAATAGTTCTACTCAGAGTGTGAAATTCTTATGACCATTATTTGTGGAATGTACTCTTAATATATTATAATATATAATGTTATGAAAAATAACATTAATAATATTATAAAAAAATTATTAATATTATAAACAATGAATAAAATATATCATAAATAATATAAACATTGGTTCAGGGGATACAAATCAAACAGAAACCATGTTTTCATTCCTGGAATGTTTTCTTAATGAAAATTCAATAGTTTGAGAAAAGTCCTCAATGAGATACTTCAGTAGAATATGATATTTCATATTTTTTGACATTGTATATATTTTTTAGAGACAAAATTGAAATATTATGAAAAATATAATGATATAAGGTCTTTATTTTTTGGTACAATATCATGATATTGGAAAGACAATGTATCAAAACACATTCTTTGGATGTATAAGAAGTCACTATATTCATGGAATCTATTGTAAAATCATAGAAAATTAGCTACATTGAACACTTCTAGACCAAAGTTCCTATGATGATACTGAAATTACATCATGAATGTGACTCAAGATCATTCTGATATATTTATAAAAAGGAATCAATAAAACCAAATAAGACTATATCATAGTCTCCTATATAATACATGGATATATTATTAGTTTGTATCAGATACATACGAATGACATTAACAATAGGCATATGATTTTCACATGGATCATCTTGGTAACATCGTACTGTTCTTATTATGTAGTGAACGTAATTTTTTTATAACATTGAATACATGATTGATTCTATTTCCAAATCATATGTGATCATTCCCATTTTATCATTCACCTACTATTTTTTAGGTCCGATTTTTATTGAATATTTTATAACAAATGACAGAAGAGCCAACACCCTTTTATATCATTCCATAATAAATAACGTTATTATATAGTTAATGTATCCACCTTTATAGAGAATAGGTATCCTCATAGGATAATCATAAATGATCATGGTCCATAAAATGTATTCTTTTTCACCTATTTCCTTCATGGAGAAATTGTTTTTTAACTAGAAGATAATAAACATTAGAATTGAATGTTATTTAAAGTAAGTAATAGTTCATTATCATATACTACTCGGATAATGACAAAATTATTAGTAAAATAATTGTATAAACATGTATATGATTTTTTATTAATGAAACGAAATTCTATTACAAGATTATTGAACCAAATGATCAATGAAAATGGCATGTGATTCAAAACATAGATAGATCTATACAAATTTAATATAATTTTGGAATCAACTGGAGAGATAAAACCTTCTATTTTTTTATATAGTCTTTATCATTAATATCCCAATCATGTAATTATTTTTGACTTCATGATTCTCAATATCATAGTCATGGTATACTTTTACATAATGTATAATTTTAAAGGAATTAATCATGGAATCTGTAGAAAAGGGTATGGTGTAGTTAATTAATTGATTTTTTTGAAACTATTTATCCAAAAAAATTTCATTATATTCACTTATGTTTTCCTTCATGTCCATTTTTCTAATAAATACTCAGTTATATTCCTTATTTATTACATCAACTGGAAGATTTACTAGAACAAAATCATGGGTTTGATAGTTAGAATCTATCTATGAAATAGTACATCTATTCAATATTGTTACTTATGAGATTTATAATACATAATTATATGATATGTGTTTATTATTTTAAACAAATAACTATCCAACATCTCCAGTGACAATAAATCCACATTTATATGGTTCTCTGTCCTTTTAGGTTCTCTTACGCAATACTTGTGATTGAAAAATTACTTTTACTATGAGGTCTAATTGAATAATGTTTTAACAAAAATTTCTATATGTTGAGCTTCAACTTCATTGATGATAATATTTCCCACATGATCCTCCATGAGGATGTTCTCCCTCCCACAAATTTTGGATTTCATACTGATATTTACATTATATTCTATTTGGTTGTATTAGTAGATTACCAAAAGTTTATTAGGATGAACTATAATGAAACACTTTTTGGGCATGGGTTCTAGTTTGTTTCTTGAGATATCATAAAAAACTACTTTCCATCCTAAAAATGTGCTTGTGACAGAAATTATTTCTATTCAATATATCACTTATTGAGAAATAAATATTAAACATTATAGGGTACTTGTTTTAGTGTGTATGAAAAAATATTTAAATCATTCCTCCAAAATATTAATTGAAGATATGTTTGGCTCGTCGTCAACATACATATAACTTGAATGGAATTGTACCAATATTCACTAAAATTGTTCTACTGTGATGTTTATGGTGGGGTAATTTGAGATAAAATACTAAAATCCCATAAAAACTTGATATACTCTTGGTTTGGATATTTACCACCAAGAACAGATTAAGTAATCATTATATTATTAATAATATTGATATATACTTAAATATTGAATTATTCTAATTTTTTCATAGGACACAAACATACACCTCATCTTGTACACATATCCATTTCAAATCATGTCATTAGAAAATGCTATTAAGTTGGAATACCCACCTCTATATTCTACTAGAAATGGTCAACACACGTCATATTGTATAAATCCTTGATTCTATAAGCCCCTTTCATCATGTCCATAAAATATAGGTTTGGTCATATTTCCCCAAAAACATGGATAAAATATTTCAGGAGGATTTATATAAAAAGAGTCAATATTTACTTCTTGATAAGGATTTTTCAAATGCTTCTCATTTAGAAAATGTAGATAACAATTTCGAAACTATGTGTTATATCTTTCACGTGAACATGTTTTGTTATACCATAATGATACATTGTTATTCTAAATTAATACATAAATACCATTATATAAATGTCCCACACCAAAGAGTATGTTATATTAAGTAATGAAACATGTTTTATTTCGAAATATGAAATCCAAGCTATATATATCTAGGAAATATACATAAATTATTTTATTGGTAATTGTAATTACATAATTACAATCTCTTAACCCCAATATCATTCTAGATATAAATGAAATATATTAATCTATAATGGATAGAGTAGCGAACCTCCCATAATAAATAGCTCAAAAATCGACAACAACTCATGAAATCGTTAAAAATATACATTGTTACTCCATTTGGAATTATATATGAGGATTGAAAACTATATCTAATATCCAATTTATAGATATTGAATGATTAAAATTGATAAAAAATTAACCATCTAAATCCCATTTATTCTAGGTTTAGTTCCCCTTTATGTGGCCTTGCTAGCCACATAAAAAAAACACAATATCCATTTCCTCTACATTCATATAGAACATCATATTATTGGAAGGACCATTATTATGATATTTAGAAATTTTAGGATTCTTGGCATCATTCTTTTTGTACATTATTTTCTTATTCACAATAAGGACTACCGATTTTCCATTCCCCATGATATTTTCCACATTAAAAATCATTGCCATATGTAACAAATGAACATTATCAATGTTTTTCATATTATAATTAAAACCAAAACAGGATAAGCGCATAACTAATTAGGAATTTATGCTATCTATGAGAAAAATATTTATAAATTTAATCCCTTGGATGTTTTAGTGTTTAATGTATCTAATAATCCAGACTTCATATGTCATATATGGATCTAACTCTTTTATCTTGGTTGTACAAAAATCATTAGTGATCTAAACTTTCTCTTGTTTCTTATTCGCTTGATAAAGATGCTAAATTTGAAACATAATTCTATATGAATCCATGTCCTCATGTATCTTTAGATTCTCATTGGTCATGGATTATAACAGTAAACAGTAAACACCTATGAAATGCTTCCAGTTTTCTAAAAGATATACATCTCTTCTACGCTAGCCTCTTGGCCAGGTACTTCTACAAAAGGGATTCTCTAGAACATATAATTTAGTTTCAAATCATTGGAAAACATATAATATCATTTTTAATTCATTGAATTTCATTCCTCTGAGAATGTAATACTTCTATAGTGTTGAATATAGTGATATTATTGAATTTATATTTATTTTCATATATATATAAATAAGAAATTATTTTTATTTCTTTATATAATAAATGTAGATAAATAATTAAATAGTATATTTATTAATATCCTACTATTTTATTGAAACCATATAGCTCTCATAATTTGATTTGGATCACCCTGTTACTTGGAAATATTATGTATAGGAATCATATTCGGTTTCTTATCACCCTTACAATTTTTTATCAGGATATTTTGAGGGTTTTAGGTAGGAAGAATATTGAAATCAACATTTACTCAAAATTCCTTGATTTGTTGAGTTGACTACCCAATCATAGAATCCTTAAATTAGACTTCATCAACCGATTCTTCTTATTTACATCAATTAATACTTTTATAGTTATCCCTTGATGTGAAATTTGTTAATTCAACCTAAAATAATTCATGATATAATTCCCTGATAATTAAAGGCACCCATAAATTGGTCATTCAATAAATATGAAATATTATTTGTTTATAACTTAATTAATCGGTGATTATAACAACATAATATATACACTTGATGTATTTAATCATTAATAATTTATTTTTAATTTTATATTTAATAAAATTTTGATAACATAAAATTTATTTTATTATGTCATTAAACATGAATAACGTTATATTTACACATAAAAAATTTATTTTACATCTCTCTTGCATGATAATTAATTCAATAATTCATGTGATCACGACACAATATCCATGATTTATTTATCCATTCATTTTGATAAAAATTAAATAAAAAAGATTTATTATTATAATATTTTATTAATTATTATTTTATCAATATGATGATAGAATAACTATCAAACTTGGGGAAAATAATAGCTTGAAACCATTAACTGGTTTGTGTTACAGTTTTCCACCACTCATAAAATGTACCTAATATTTTGGTTTTCCATCAACTCCAATCATGAAACACATACACACACATAAAATATGCTTCCATTATATAATTTTTTTTACCATGAAGGTGAGGGAAACAAAATAAATCATAAATTGGTTTACTCAAATGTTGTTTTTTGTGCATAATACCTTACAAAATGAGAGGAGTTATGACATAAAATTTATCAATTTAATTTAACAATATATTTCAAGGAAATGGATCACATTAAAAAAGTTGGTCAGTGCTCATGATAATTCACATTCATGAAAGGAAATACACATTTAATAAAATATCATTAAATTATAATCATTCTTATTTAAGATAGATTATGTTCAAATTAATTAATTATCCTATTTAATTATTGTATTATTTTACCTTAATTCTCATCGGAATTTTTATTGATAATATAATCCATCATAATGTTTTTAAAAACTAAATAGATTTATTTAAAATTAACATTGTAAAAAAAGTTATCCATACAAGAAATATGGTTAGTACCATCTGGGCTACCCATCATGTGTTATATTTTTATATTGTTGAACCATGCATCATGTAGATTACATGAATTATCAAGTAATTTCATGACATATAAATAGTAAGATAAATTAAAAATGAAATAAATTGTACTTTTTGAGTTCTATGATTTAATGCATGTATAGTAATGAATTTATTATGAGATATACACAATATACAATTATATACAGTACATAAAAACTAATTATATAATTAATATATATATATTCCATAATAGGGAAAGTACTTCATCACCTAAATAACACACAAATTTTTTTATAGGGTTAAATTATTTTAATAAATTAATTTTTATTTTATATAATTTGATAATATACATAATGTGTATTATCCAACCACAACTTATGTATATTTATCACTATATATGGCTTCATAAAAGTGATCAATAGCGGTTGTTTGTTGTTTAATTGGAATTAGATTAAGCTGTCACCAAAAATTATAATGGTGGTTACCAAAATCAATGTGTATTGAACTATCTGGTGTCATTTTCAAGTAGATTCATTATTATTATGGTGGGTATTTCTATGTAATTTTGGGAGTATTTAGAGAAAGTTTCATTTTTTTATAGTGGAGTATTTTAAGAAAAATACCTAACGAGAAGAATAAATTAAATAATCTTATTATAACTTATTATATTAGTGGTTAATATTTTTATCTTTCGATACCCTTATCCACCATTAAACATACATTAAATACAATGGATTATATGAAGTAACTAAATAACTCCACTAAGTATTATAAATATATTTTTTTTAAAAAATAATTAAAAATAACAATCAAATATAACAAATAGAATGAAACAAACTAAAAAAATATTTATGATAGATCTTCATTCAGACATAATATATATAGATTCATATATACATACATCCACAATTATAATAACATCTATCTCGGTCATCCCATATATTCGTACATCCATATCACAGTCATCAATATATACCTATAAAATATTTGCAACAAAAATACACAAACAATATAAATCAATTCCATGACCTCCACTATAACTGTCTTCTTCAACCTCATCTCATCAAATAAATTTATCAGATAGACTCATCAAATAAAAAAAATAAAACAGAAAATAAAACATAACAAAATAAATAATAATTACACTATAATAATTGAGAAAATTCTAACAAAACACAAAAACTATGAGCCATCACGACCATGCTCTGAAGATTTTGTGGATCAATATGATCAACCTCCTACATACTATCAGCATCTATCCCCTATGATGAAATCTATAAATCTTTCTACAGGAAAATATAAATTTGTATTTGTGAAATGTGGTTTCACACAACTGTTTTGAATTCAATATATAGTCATTAACTTCTTAATGTGTTTCCATTTTTATGTTAAAATAATGATCTCTTTCATGGTATAAGAACCTAACACATCACTCATGAGAAAAAAACAATCATATATATAACATACTATTAACTAAGTGATCACAGATGATAAAGAGATTGTATGCCTCAACTAATTTGATAAAATGATAAAGATGATAATATTTTTAATAAATCCCTTGCATTATAATTATTTGAATATGTTAATCACATGTTAAGAATAATCAATGTATCACGATTATTCAATTTAATAGTTATTTAAACTATCTCCTTACAGTGAAAATCGTATTTCAAAATTGGGATATCATTTTTCTCTCTGAAAAATATATTTTCAAATATGTTATTTAATTATGTTTCCTAATTTAGATTTTAGTCATTTACATGGAATTTTTATCAAATTTCATTTTTAGAAGTAGTAAATCCGAATGACATGTTTTTATAATAATTATTTGAAATTGAATTATATTTTTTTTGTTTTTATAGGTTTTTTTAATATAATTTCTTTTTAATAATTTATATACAAGTTATGTAAAGTTTGAATATTCCTAAATACTGAAAAAAAACATGTTGACATCACTCTTAATGTTGTTGAATTTAATCATATCCATCGATCATCTCAAAACCAAACTGCCACCCCTTGATCATATTTAAATAAAATGATGTAATATCATGGAATTTTATTTATTGAATCCATAAATGGATCACACATATTAGTTTTACAATCAATTACATTTTTCTAATGTTCTCCATTTAATTCATAATGTTCATCCAATTTTGTATGCTCCCTTTGGGAACATCTATTGATATTTCATTAATGTAAATTATTAATTAAATGTTGATATAAATATATTAGTTTCATAAGTATTATTTCTTATTAATATTGGTTATTATGTTCCATATTTTGGTATACCTTATTATAATAAAAAAGTATACTTATTTGTATTATTAAACAATTATTAGAGGCTTCTACAAAAGTGAATCCATTACCGAATTTTATGATGTAATAAATATTGTTTTAAAAAATTTGATAATGCATACAACATAACAATGATATTAATAAAAATAGATAAAAAAATAATTCAAGGGGGTGAATCTCTTTGTTTATTAAAAAATGTTCCTAATGTTCTGGGAAGATTCATAAATTTAAAAGATTATGGATTTTTTCCCAATTCATAGTTCATAAAAAGAAAAATCATTCATTATAATGAATATTTGTGTTCCCACCAATGATGTCATAAATTTTAAAAAGAAATAAAGACAAGGACACTATTATTATTTAAACAGATTACATTTTATATTTCTTATGTAATATCATAATGTTTGATATAATAAAATTCTTTTAGAGTTACATCTAGGTGATTTAATTGATTTTTTATAAGATAAATTGTTTTTCTGTATCAACGATTTATTATGAATGTAATAGTTTAGTTTCATGAATTGGATAATATAAATTACATAAAGATACCCTTTAGGGAATGAGAAACTATTTTTAGAGATGAATATGTATCAATAATTATATATTTTTTATTTTAGTTGTAATTATTTTGACGAAAATTAATCTAAAGATATATTAGAAGAAATACATGAATAATCACAGTTATTAATAGAATAATAAAATAAAGAAAAAGAAAAATATTATGAGATCCAATGAAATTAATGATTATTTTTTTATAATTAAATTAAATTATTTTTCAAAATAATAATGTTAAAAAGAATAATATTCCTATTTTGGTCTTCATAAGGACAAAACATTAATTCTTAATGAAAAACTCATAAAAATTTAAAAGTGGTAGTTATAAAGAATATATTGTTATATAATTAAAAGTGGTTTTGATATCCAAATAATTTATAAATTAGATTAATCTCAATAAATATGTTAAAGAATATGTATTTCCACAGAAATATATTTTAGAAATTGAAGTTGTAGGTAATGAGAGAGAGGTTGTTTCTAACGGTTAAAAAGAATTTCTATCTAAAATTTTATTTATGATACTATTTGTAAATAGTATTAAGTATATAAGTTGATGGAAAATTCTAATCAGATATATCCTTCACTAATGTAATCTTCCTTACAATATTATTTATCTGAAATAACACATTCATCTGATATGATATTTGATTATGACTCTGAAAATTCAGTGGAGGAATGTTTAAAGAATTATTAATCTATCCAAGAGGATGAATCTGAAGAGAGAATCCATGTTGTTATTTAGATAAAGGAATTATTTATTTTAAAATTTTGAAATCATAGAATATTATCACCCAGTAACAATCGGAAGGAATCCTCTTCTCTATATTTATAACTTATATACTAATAATCTACATGATAAATTAAAAATAATGGATATTCTGGTTAATTTTAAAAATTATATAATCAATAAGATATACACAATTTTTTATATGTTCCCATATGATCAATATAGGTTCAATCTCACTCAACATCTATTATTTTATAATATGATGATAAATGGAACAAAAAATATAATTTATTCTTCTGTGTAAACCAACAATTGTTTTAAACCCCTTATGAAAAATCCAATTTTTTACTAAAATGTCTAAAAAATCATTATATATATGGTTAATTATATAGATAATTAACTGATGTTATTCTATAAACTGAAAACTGGTTTTAGAATGTCATATAAAATTTTGTTCAAAATAACAAAATTAGTATTAATAGAATTTGGGAACACTCAATAGTTTTTAATGATATTAAAAACCTAGAAATGAAAAAATATGAGGATATAAAATAAAAAAAGATCAATAAGAAGGAGAAACATGATAAAACAATAATCTTGGAGAAATAACTCAACATTCACGTGCATTTATGAATAAATTTTATAAAATTATTAAACATTACAAATATTAGAACTTGTTAATCATTAACTTATCTAGAAAAATAAATGATTATCTAAAATGAATGTTTTATATATATAATAATAATTTACATATTTTCATTATAAAATATTATAGAAAATTTTTAGTTTTTCTTATATTCAATTTCTTTACCCTTCTATTCATTATTAATTATATCAACACTCTTATAATGAAGAAACATAAAAGGATAAAATAAAATAATTTTTGGAATAAGGAAAAACATGATGAGAAAGTAATTTTGTAGAAAAAAATAATCAATCACATGAATTATATGAATAAGTATTCTAAGTGGATTAAACATTACAAATTTTACAACATGATAACCATTAACATTTCAAGAATGATAAATGAGTGTCTCAAATGAATGATTTACATATCTAGGATAATAACTTATGTCTTTTCAATAAATACTATTATACAATATTTTTAGTACTTCATACATATTATTTTTTTACTCTTAATTTAATTATAAAAAATCCATAGGGGTAGATGAGTTGAATGCATAAAATTTAGAGGAAAAATCATTTAATAAAAGGGGATATTTTTTATTATGTTATTTTTATCATGTCCTTAGGTTTATGTTTTTATTGTGAATTGATATTATTATTTTAAAATAGGGGATTATTTTTTTGTTTAAATATGACTTCTTATAACAATTTTTAAAATAATAATTCACATCCTTATTACATGTTATTTTCTTTTGAATATTTTTTTATCATTATCATAATTTTTTTTTCATGTAGTGTTTGATGTATTGTAAATTTTCCGTATAATTTACATTATCATAACTATTGTAGACCCCGGAAAACGCATCCCCAAAATTTTCCAAATGCTTCCATACATTATCCAAGATCGTAGTCCATTTCGCAAGCTTCGATTTGGTAGGTCATAGGGCCCGAACGGAGTTACAGATTAGGAGTTATGGACGTTTGAAGTTGGGCTGGAAATCTAGTTCGCGAAGCCCATTCGCGAAGTCCCCCTCCGTGATCGTGGAGCGCCGCCGCGAAGCAATGAGGCGAGAGGCTCCGCGAACCCGTTTGACGTTCGCGAGCCCGCCACGAAGCTCCAGAGGCGGTACCTCTCCGTGAATGAATTTGACTTTCGCGAGCGCGCCGCGAAGCTCCTGAGGCGGCGTGGGAGTTCTGCTTCGCGGCGCCCCTGCCTATAAAAACCCAACTCACCCCCTTCTCCAGGGAGGACGTCGACGGCCACTTCGCCCCTTGGGCGGCCGAGCGGAGCTCCGCATTGCGGCTCCGCGAAGCCATGCTCCGCGAGTAGCTTCCTTTGCATCGCTGCTCCGCGAGCCGAGACTCCGTGAGTCCAAGCTCCGTGTGGCCATGCTCCGCGAAGTTGCTTCGCGAGACCAAGCTCCGCGAGACCCGTTTTCTCTAGGAGAGACCATTACTCCGCGAAGCTGCTTCGCGAGACCAAGCTCCGCGAGACCCCTTTTCTTCGCGAGAGACCATTGCTCCGCGAGGCCATGCTCCGCGATGCTGCTCTGCGAGACCAAGCTCCGTGAGACCCCTTTGCTTCGCGAGAGACCATTGCTCCGCGAGGCCATGCTCCGCGATGCTGCTCCGCGAGACCAAGCTCCACGAGACCCCTTTTCTCCGCGAGAGCCCGTTGCTCCGTGAGGCCATGCTCTGTGAAGCTACTTCACGAAGACCTATCCTTCGTAAGGATTCCACCTTCGCGCCCACCGGTCCATACCGCGGGGGCTGCGCCCCCGCACCCCCGCTCGGGGTCACTATCGGCCTCCAGTCCCGGACCTCCGGGCCGGTCCCTTCGCTACCATCACAGACCCCCATGAAAAATGGAGAGTCACACCACGAACCTTTCGGGCTGGGATGCCGGGATTTTCCATTGCGCTCTTATGCGCTCCCACCTTCCACCTATGGAACACCATGATTTGGGATACTCCTCCACACACCATGAAACACCTTGAGCTGACATATCCTCTTGGTTTCATTCCATGTCGGGAGTTGAGATTCTCATCATCAATCCCCCGAGTACCTTGAGTCGAACCATTCCCCAGGAAACCCCTCCAAATCCTATCACATGGCTCCTATGCCAGGTTGAACCAGAAAAGGCCGCCCTTGCGTAAGTCCCAACACCAACCATTTCTAGGCACCTTCTTCCCAATAGTCATTTCTACATGACTCTAAACTGTAGTAATCCTTATGTTCCAAACATAGGATGCCCCTTGATCCAAGAAAGAGATGCCTTATGATCCAATCATGAGATGCCAATAGTCCTACCTGCATGACTCTAAACTGTAGTAACCCCTGTGTTCCAGACATAGGATGCCTCCTTCTCCAAATAAGAGATGCCTTATGCTCCAAGTATAAGATGCCTAATGCCATGATTACAACGACATAATTCCAACGCCCCTTGGAATTCTCCCTCTTGTGCACCAGTGCATAAGTGAAGGCCTCAACTCACCAGTGTGTTGGGATGCTCTCATGGCATGACATGAGGAAGACATTACGGGCAGCTTTCTAGCGTAATCCCCATTCACCAGTGCCGCTCCTTAGCGGCACCCGGGAAACTTCCTAGCGTAATCCCCATTCACCAGTGCCGCTCATTAGCGGCACCCGGGCTGCTTCCTAGTGTAAGCCCCATTCACCATTTCCTCTCCTTAGCGGCACCCGGGAAGCTTCCTAGCGTAAGCCCCATTCACCAGTGCTGCTTCTTAGCAGCACCCGGGAAGCTTCCTAGC
The DNA here is from genome assembly GCA_963277665.1 of Viscum album. Taxonomy (NCBI): domain Eukaryota; kingdom Viridiplantae; phylum Streptophyta; class Magnoliopsida; order Santalales; family Viscaceae; genus Viscum; species Viscum album. Next base: position 602,165,708 of record OY728161.1, on the reverse strand, counting down.
GTAAGCCCCATTCACCAGTGCCGCTCCTTAGCGGCACCCGGGCTGCTTCCTAACGTAAGCCCCATTCACCAGTGCTGCTCCTTAGCGGCACCCGGGCTGCTTCCTAGCGTAAGCCCCATTCACCATTGCCGCTCCATAGCGGCACCCGGGCTGCTTCCTAGCGTAAGCCCCATTCACCATTGCTACTCCTTAGCGGCACCCGGGCAGCTTCCTAGAATAAGCCCCATTCACCAGTGCCGCTCCTTAGCGGCACCCGGGCAGCTTCCTAGCGTAAGCCCCATTCACCAGTGCCGCTCATTAGCGGCACCCGGACTGCTTCCTAGCGTATGCCCCATTCACCATTGCCGCTCCATAGCGGCACACGGGATGCTTCCTAGCGTAAGCCCCATTCACCATTGTATCTCCTTAGCGGCACCCGGGCAGCTTCCTAGCGTAAGCCCCATTCACCAGTGCCGCTCCTTAGCAGCACCCGGGCTGCTTCCTAGCGTAAGCCCCATTCACCAGTGCCGCTCATTAGCGGAACCCGGGCTGCTTCCTAGAATAAGTCCCATTCACCATTGCCACTCCATAGCAGCACCCGGGCTGCTTCCTAACGTAAGCCCCATTCACCATTGCCGCTCCTTAGCGGCACCCGGGCTGCTTCCTAGCGTAAGCCCCATTCACCATTGCCATTCCATAGTGGCACCCAGGAAGCTTCCTAGCGTAAGCCCCATTCACCAGTGCCGCTCATTAGCGGCACCCGGGCTGCTTCCTAGCATAAGCCCCATTCACCATTGTCGCTCCATAGCGGCACCCGGGCTGCTTCCTAGCGTAAGCCCCATTCGCCGTTGCCACTCCTTAACATCACCCGGGCTGCTTCCTAGCTTAAGCCCCATCCACTGTTGTGATCCCAATCAGCGGTAAGCCGTTGATATCCGTTTGTAGCAGCAAGCCGTTGACATCCTTATCCAGTGGTAAGCTGTTGTGATCCTATCCAGTGGTAAGCCGTTGAAACCCCCCAATCGGCGGTAATCCATCATAGATGAACTACGTGGTCTTTGATCCATGTCAAGGCATGGTATGTAGGAAGCCTTTTCAAGGCTCAAGCCCGAAATCATCATCATTATTTTCCCTGGGCCTCCATCCTGGAGTAAGTCCCAGCACCATGGGCCACCTAATGCGTAAGCCCCTCTTCACTTCCCACGGACGCATCCTTCGCGACGTGATCGTCAAGTCCTTGCAACCTCTTTCTTCTCACACCGAGCATGACTCACGTGGGATTAGAGTGAGCACCGACCCTGACACCCATTCCATAGACAACTACAAGGACTTTTATCCATGCCAAAGCATGGTATGTAGGAAGCCTCCCTGAGGTTCAAGCCCACCCGTCATTTCACATCGGGTCTCACCCCCGTCCAGCACGACGTTAAACTACATTCTGGTCCAGTGGTAAGCCGTTTAGAACCATTTTCAATCCTTTGAACTACGAGGACTTTGATCCATGCCAAGGCATGGTACGTAGGAAGCCTCCATGAGGTTCAAGCCGACCACTAGTGGACTCATGGGTCTACTTTCACGTCGGGTCACACCCCCATCCAGCATGACGTTAAACTGCACACCCCCGTCCAGCACGACGTTAAACTGCATTCCGGTCCAATGGCAAGACATTGCGACTAATCCTCCGAACTACGAGGTCTTTGATCCATGTCAAGGCATGGTACATAGGGAGCCTCCATGAGGTTCAAGACCACGCATCATCCAATTCACGTCGAGTTCTACCTACGTCCAGCATGACGTTAAACTGCAATTCCTGTCCGACGACAAGCCGTTGTGACTAACTCGAACTACGAGGACTTTGATCCATGTCAAGGCATGGTACGTAGGAAGCCTCTACGAGGTTTAAACCCACCATCCGGTCGTTCCGACCTCTTTCACGTCGGTTCACCCCCATCCCGCATGACGTTAAACTGTATTCCACCTGAACTATGAGGTCTTTGATCCATGTCAAGGCATGGTACGTAGGAAACCTTCTCGAGGTTCAATCCCAACAATCATTGGCCCAAACCGTCTCCTTGGCGGTGTCCCAAACTCCCATCTCCCATCAGAAAAAGTTCCCTCCTTTACGTCGGTTCACCGACACCCATCGCCCGTCGTTCATTCACGTCAGGGTTCACTATCGTCCCACATGACGTTAAACTGTATTCCATCAATCCTTTGAACTAAGAGGACTTTGATCCATGTCAAGGCATGGTATGTAAGAAACATTCCTGAGGTTCAAGCCCACTATTAGTGGACTCACGGGTCTACTTTCACGTCGGTTCGCTGACGATGCCCATCGGACCAAGGTCCACCCTCATGCCGGTTTACCGGCACCTTCCCGAACTACGCAGACTTTGATTCCCTGCCACAGGGATACGTAGGAAGCCACTTCAAGGCTCAAGCCCAATTTCACTGTCTCCCCTGCGATGGTCCCATTTCATTCCCCCTCCACTTCATTCATCCATCCACCAACCATCCTGATTTTCACCCAGGCCGCTACATCCCGGCGGGATCATGCCATCCATCTCCTCGCTGCTCCTAGCGGCGCATTGGCCGCATTCCATGTGTAATCCCCAGCATATCTCCGGGTCGTTGTCCTCTGTGTACACCTCGATTCATCACCCCTTCGAACTACGTGGGTTTTGATCCCTATCCTCTACATAGGGTACATAGGAATCCTCCTGGAGGTTCAATCCCAACCAATGGTAATGTACCCCATCCTGGGGTGCACTTCCCCTGATCCGCCCTCAGTAGTGATCAGATCGTCCATTACGGTGTGACATCTCTCCTCTATGGGGAACACCGCCATCGATCCGTCTCTATGGGACGTTTGGATCACCTTTACTTCGTCTCCGTAAGACGTTAAACTCGCGACCTACCTTGTGATAAACATGAGATGCCTGAGGAAAACCTCGGATGGAACGCCTTTGGCGTAACCGTCTTTGCAAGACGTTAAACATGCTACATACCCTGTGTTAAACATGGGAAGCTGAGGAAAACCTCAGGTACATGCTTATGGCATATGATTCCCCGCATTCGACATGGGATTCCTCGGGATATGCACCCTTGAGATGCCCTCTTATGAGGAAGAATACAGGTTCCCTAATGTCCATGCACCCAGAGGTGCCCTGACATGCCTGATGTTGCCGTCTACTCCAACCGAAGGTCGCTACCATGTTAAGACCCCATGGAATGCCTTGACGGAAGTAGTGTAATTAACCGGTGTCCATGGAAACATAGAACTGGGAAGAGTTTCACGAACTACGTATGAAATCTATGAGGGAGACCCGGACTAGGTGACGAGTTCTGAGGAGGAATCCACAGAAGGAAGAACTGACATCCCATCATCCCGTTTCGATTAAGGAGCAGACGTCCCTGAACAAGGAATGAATGCCGCCCTCCTTTGGAAAGCGGGAATGCGGGGCAACAAGCAGCGCGTCCTCCACAGACGGATGCGCGCGCCCCGGCGAAAGCATCGGAAACAACTATAAAACTAAATGTATAGTGTATGTATGATTATTTAAAGGATCCTTCAAATAATTCATTATAATTTTTCATTTACAAAAACATTCAAGATGGATAGATTAATTAATTCATTGATATTCTAACATTTGATAAATTTCCTGGAAGGATAGTGAACGAAATACATTGAGATTCTTTTTTTATATAGATGTTTTCAAATAGTATTATATATATATATTTCTTTTTAAATCATTACATAAATATTCTGAAATGAGTTTTATATTTTAATCTTTTTATTAATTTAATTTATATGATAATTTTATATATTTTTCTTTCTTCAATTATATTATAATCCTCAACTAATGATTTCTTTTACTCATCTAAATAATCAGCTTTTTCATAAAACAAATGGTTACCATATTGATGTTGAAAGTCACTTAATCTCCATCAACACTTATGGACAACTCCCTAGATTGAAAATCAATTATATATATTATCATATATACAAATTTCATCTCCATGATAAGGGGGTATTTTTATAATCTATATCATGAATATGGAAACCAATAGAAAAATAAAATGTGTTCACATTAGTCAAAATATCATTGATCATACTTTAGGGATGTCTCATTTTTACATCATCTAATTGAAGAAAATATTTGGGGGGTTCCATCTCCTCCACTATCAGGGTTTTTCATATAATGTATGACATGATTTCACACTTACTCCTCCATCACAGAAGTATTTAACAAATATATAAGATTATATTATAACTATAATTGTAATAATTCCATTATCTTGTTTCTTTATGATTATAATCCTCAATCCCACAATTGAAAACTCTATAACGAGTGGTATGGTGAACATCTCCAATATTATATTATACATAGAAACAAAATTTGATAGAAACATACTATATGTGGGATTATTTACAATCACTTTGATAAGGGGAATGATAAAATCAATCTTAATAATTTTATAATGAAATTTACCTCTATTTTCCACCAATCTGTGTAGCCTAATTATCTCTAAAATAGGGAGCCATTATTTTTAGTTATAGGGGACTAAATATAAACTTATTTTTAAACTTATATATATTTTAATTTTCTTCTCTAATTTATTTCTGTAACCGTTTAATCTTATTTCGAAAACTATATCCTTATCATTTTTTCATTGTCTTCAATTTTTTTTCCATTCCATAGGGTAAAAAGCTTATTTCCACAACAAAATTCATCATTATGTCCCCTTTTGTTATTTTTCTTTTACTATACTTCCCCAAATTATTTAATTGGACATCCAAGTATTATATATTCCATATGGATAATATCATATATTTTGTATCTATTTTTAGTTAATTGATTATTGAACGAACAATGGTAAAGAAAACGGATAAATATCATCCAACTTGTTGATTTTTCTTTTATTATAATGGGGTTATGTATAAAAAATATGTTTTTCTGTGCAACCATTTTGAAAAATCAAGATGATATGTTTTGGAAAATTCAAAAAATAATTATCTATGATTTTGAAGGGCATAAATATATTATTTTCATCTAAAACATGAGATGGAAAATAACCATGTATACTATAGTTTTAAACCTAGAGACTAATAATTTATTATATAATTTTTATTTATATTTAAATACTTGTATATTCATATTATTTCTTTTATTTAAGCTTAATAGTATATGTATTCCAATCCATAATTCAATTTTCATTAATTTAAGTTATTATTTAAAAATGTTAGCATAGAAACCAACAAAAAATTTTATATGAAATTTGATTATTACCATAATTATATTTCTAACAATAGGGGAGAGGTATCTAATAAAATTATTGAATTACATGATCAGTTGACTCTTGTTATGAATAGTAACATGAATCAGGAATTACACCCTCTTTATCATAAGAAAATCAGGAGTTGGTTGTGTAGATTATTTTATAATGACATTTTACCATTAGTAAATTTTATAATCCCATCATTACAGTCAAATTCACCATTGATAATATATTAATTATCCATGAATTCTTTTAACATGATAAATTTATATTCTATTTTTATCTCCTAGAGAAAGAATATGGTCAGTTGTTGAATGTAATCAAGAATAGAATTCCCTAAGAAAAAATTGATTACATCGAATAAGAAGGATTCAAGAATATATTTTCAATACATTTATTCCACAAAAACTCTATCAAAAAAATGTTGTGGGGTTATTTAGGATGATGTAAATGAAAAACTTGTTTATCTTGGCATATGAGGAAAACATAACAATAATTTCTTAATATTTTTTCATCTTTGTCATCTAAAAAATTATGTGAGAAAAACTATATATCAAAATAATGTAAATTATACTAATATATTTGGTTATTCATCCCTTTTATAACAGGGAAGAGATTTTCTATTTTTCAATTATGTTTGAGATATATATTTGTGACAAAGAGTGGTCTCATGGGTGGGAGGTAAAAATCATAAAATAGAGATTTATTCCAGACTTTCAATGAATAAATCCCATGGAGGAAAAAAAACAGAAATATAATATTGTAAAATGTGGAGGAAGATTCATCTTGGGAAGAATCTCAATGGAACTATGAGATTCATCAAATGTGGAAAAGAAGAGCTTCAGTCTAATTAATGTCAAAGGGAGATGATGTTTCTCACTAAAGTGGTGGAGTAAATGTGGGTTATAATCAATACTAATCCATTATAAAATTAATTCTAATGAATTATACATAGGTATTATGCATGTGTATCCCATAATTCTAGGTTTATTAGTGACATATAATAACAAAAACCCCCAATTCTATGAGATCAAGAAAGATCATATGTAATCACAACTACAAAATTTGATACCAAAAATTATGTGGTATAGGAATTATTGATATTTAATCATTAATATTTAATGTAATTCTTGTTTATATTTATATACATTCTTCTATATCCTGGATTTTTGGAAGATTTATTCAAAACACACCTCAAAGCATGGGGATGATCTACCTATGAGAACATAAATTAGAGAAATTATTTCTTGAAAAATATATAAGTCCTTATCACTCAATGTGTGTTGAATGATCCACACATTAAATCTTTTCATACATCATTTAGTATAAATTTATGACATATTATTCTTTGAATAACAATGATTATATAATGAAATCATGAAATTTATGGAGAGAGATAACACATCACATCATGAGTCATGTTTTAATTATAAAAAAGTGAAAATTAGCGTATTAATCTCTTTTGGAATCATCTTTTTAGTAGTTTATATTATAGATTTTTTTCAAGAATATCTAGCTCAAATGATAGATAAAATGGAGATAATGATCCTTGAATACATGTCCATTATAAGGAACTAAATGAATGTATTTATTAAATAATTTATTAGTCTTCCTCTTGAATGATAGGTTGTGTTATCTGTTGAATATATTCCTATATCTCTACCTATATCCAGGAATACCTATGGAATGAACAATATTGCATTGGAATATCTAAATATGTTGTTAAAGGATAATATATATATGGTTTTTACACACCAGAGTACATCAACATGGGGTTCACTATTCCCCTTATTCATTAATAATTGTGGGTTAATTTAACTCATAATTTATTATTGTGAACTAAAAAACCTTGACAAATAACAAGAATATCATTCCATAGATTTTTGAATATTTATATGAAATACATTGGGCCTAGTACTTTTCTATAGTGGGACATCAGTTAGTATATAATAAATTAAATGTTAAAATGTAATATATATATATATATACATGTATATCATTCATTCATGGTATGACCGCTATGATTTAATAGTATTTTCCTACAAAATAAAAATGATCAAAAAAAATCATAGACATGATGAATAGAGTCTATAAGTATTTCTGTGAATTAGTTTTTGTAATATTTAAAGAGGATGTTATGATATACTCCAAGGGAATTGTGGGCCATTATAAGAATTTGAATATTGTTTTAAAGACTTTATTAAGGGATAATTTGAATGAAAAATACAATAAATATGAGTTTTGGATGAATAAAGTGGCATTATTTGTTTATCCTATCACCCAAAAATTGATATATATGAACAATTATATGATAAATTAAATTGAATTGATTCCAAAGAAAACATATGTAAGTGAGATCCATAGTTTACATAGAAATTTATTGCCTACACCTTATATTTGTTATAATTTAATGAGTATATCGAAGTAATATATTATATAGTTTTTGATGAATTAGTCTTTGTATTGAATATTTTGTAACAAATTATCTATATGGAGAAGTGATAAATATATATGTATCGTAAGATCTTAATATATATATTTTAATAGAAAGATCTTAATAAGAACCATAGAATATGGATAAAGCAGATCAATGAGTATGATTTCTCAATCCACTAATATCATTGGAAGGAAAATAAATTGGATGATACTATATGTAGAAAGGATTATAAAACCATACTAGTGAAAAGAATTTAGAAGAATGAAATCTACATAGACATGAAATGGATGGTCATGAATGTCAAAAAGCAAGGGACAACATCCTACCAAGATCAAATTATTTCTCACCCTTCCCTTCATGAGAAAATTAATGACTCTAAAAGAGAAGATGTAAGGCCTCGACATTAACATTACATAATCTTGAATTAAGTTAATAATTCACATTGAGGAAATTTTCAGGATTAGAGTATTATATTATTTGGCAATAAATATTAAATTACATCTCATATATTAGAAAGTAGACACTTCTACTATGTATCCACTTTTTCATAAAATAAATACTCTTAAATGAAAATGGGAATTTTTTTCTTGATATAAATTTTCTTGAATTATTCCTTTCTCTTACCCTTAATTATACCTTGTGAAAAACATTTGAAAAACGTGGGATGATCATATAAATATCTTGAAGGGTTATAAAATAATGATAGAAATAATTTTTTCATCAATACATACAGATCAGGAGCTCTTTTACATATCTGATTAAATCAAAAGATTTATGAATAACACGTAGAAATCATAAATCATAATGTTAAACTGTGGAATCCATAACATACATAAGTTCTAGATTTAATAGATACACAGGGAGTTACATTTGGAATAACCATCATATTATATTACTAAACTATCATAGAGAAAATATCAATGTTTACCACTTTCACATTATCCAATGTATTGGAGAGATATTTTAGGCACTCCTACACTAGGATAATCACTAAACCACTTATATACATAAAAAATTCCCAAGATCCATAACATATTAATAACACATAAAACAAACATAAAGGAAAGTTAAAATTTCCACATTTCAATGAAAATATATCATTTGAACATATTGAAATAACCACTCAATTATGAAAACAATTTTCAATCCCAAAGTACGTAAAATAGTATACTGTATTTATTTTCCTTTTAAAAAACATTACCACTTAATCAGTTATCAAAATACCTAATAATTCTCATGCCGGCAAAATGGACATTGTCATAACATACATTAAAAAGTACCAATACCTTTTTAATTTAGTAAAATTGTACATAAAAAAATATTCCCATTTAATGAAAAAAAGTCAAAGTAGTTAATACACCATATAAAATAAATTCATGTATAAATCAAAATATACCTCAATTAAAGGAAATTGAGACGAAGTCCCTTACCTTGTGTTTGACATGACTCGCTCATTCTTTAATATCATGAATAATAAACTAAAGTTAATTTATACTTGGTTAGTAAATTTTTTCAAATTTATTATTCCCTTATATTACATATTACCACGTTATAAACCTTACATAATCATTTATGTTAATAACAATAATTTGGTTTATATTTGTTATGTGAGCCAAAAATGAACATCTTATTATTAAAAGTTGTCCATGTAGAAAAATTCCATTATATACAGAATGATATTCATGATTTAGATATCATATATATTATAGATATATAGTATATATATGTATTTATTATAGAATATAACATTTGGAGAAAATAAATGAAATTCACCATTCATGGAAACATGAAGTCGTACGTACGAATGAAAGAAAATTTCATTTATATTTAATTTTTAATGTAATGAAAACATAATTATATATAGTTATATTTTATTTCCAGTATAATATCATATTTAATTTTACTAGTTACATCCTTTATATGTTTCATGTATGGAATTAACGAGTCATATCATTTTGAGGGAGCGGTAGTCTGGAAATCCTCAAAATAAATTATTTCATTTACCCATTATGTAATCCATAAAGGAATGATATAGATGAATAAAGAAGTATCACATAGACAATATAAATAAAATATATATCACATATAAATACATTTTCATCATAATGTCCACTATGAGAGGTTGTAAGATATATGAGATCAGTCATCATTTTGTGAGGCAGCAGTTCGCAGTACAAAGAAATAGTATGTTGTTATACAATAGATGGAGGTGTGGGTAAGTGTAGTTTTAAAACATATCATCAATAAATCCTATTATAAATAGGATACTATTTTTAAATAAAATATTGGTATAAAATATTTTTTGGGTATTAGAGACTGAAAATAAAAGAAACGAACTTGAGAGAGACATTACCATTTAATCAGGTGACTCTATTGATTTGAACCAAAAGGAATCCATGAAGTGCCTTCTGCCTATGGGAAAGAATCTAGGAGGAAATAGGGATCTTGGGACCTTATTTGGGAAGATTTTGGATGAGCCAATGGGCTTGAGATATGTGATTAATGGATAACATGTGATGGACTTTTATAAGGGTTATGAGGGGCTCTTTAGTATTGTTTGAAAATATTATTCTATTATAAACAAAATTTTGATTTCAAAAGGTCACCAATTAATTTAATAAGAAGATACGGTTATTATTGTTATAAATTCTCTCACGAAATGGGTTTCATATATGTTTAAGGAATAAAATTAACCTTATATTTTAGCATTAACCTGTACTTAAATTATTTAACTTTTACAATGTCCTCATGTATATAAATATTATATGGTTAATATATTTACTATAAAATTACAAGAGACAAAAAAATTGATCATTACTGAAATTATTAAAATAATATATGTCATTGGAATGATTATTAGATTTCAGACTATTTTATCCCTTCATATAATATTAATTGATTTAAAAACGAATTTATGTCAATTTTTATACTATTCATTTAATGACTTTTAATAAAATCCAATAAATCATGATTCATCCTAAAAAACATCATTAATTAAAATATAAAAATTCATATTAATCTATAAAATTATTTTATAGAATTAAATGTTTCAAAATAAATTTATTTTAATATTTATAATCACAATTATTTAAAACATTTATTAATGAGGTAATAATTACATCTTCAATGTGTCATAAATAAATTTCTCCATTGGATGTATAAAAATTATAAATAAAATACCATGATTTAGGATATATTATTTGTTTTATATTTAATATTTATAGTGAAAGATATAAATTATACAACCCCACATTAAATTCCTTTTAGCCAAACAATACATGTTTATGATATTTTTATTTTTTCATTTTATAAAAAGTTATTAATGTCATTATCTTAGCCAAATGTATTTAAAATGCCAAATATCTCACCCAATGATTATATTTTTCTTCCATTACTCATACAATAATGTTATGACAAGTTCTAATGTAATTTTATATTAATGTTATATTATTTTTACATTGAATTACCATATTTACCTTTAACACCAATAAATAAAATTCAAAAGATATTATTCAACAAAAAATATATTTTTATTATTGAACCACATTTTTCTTACTAATGTCAACAATGTATTTTGGAATTTTGAAATTTATTTTAGAGAAGTGGTAAAATTTCATTTAAAGGAAAAAGTCGGTTTTTAACAACTATGTTGTGTTTTGTCACTATTCATCAAAAATTGAATGTTTTCAGTAAAAAATAAAAATTTCACTAAAATATACTTCTTATAATATGAATTCCAAAATTTTTTCTCTTTTAAATAATTAAAAAAATATAATTTTCATTAAATAATTTAAAAATAATTTCTTTTGTGAAAACTATAAAGGATGTTTTTAAGAAATAATACCTATCAAAAGATTATCATTTCTTTATATCTAATTTCAATATGAAATTACATACCATGACCCAAATTTTATTAAATATAATAAATATTTTACAATTATACTTTAAATTCATTTAAAATATAATCTAACCATATAAATAAATTATATTAAAAGGCGGTTTGGAATTAAAATGCAGTAATTTTCACTATTCATTAAAAAAGATCTTTATCAGAAAAATATCAAAATTGAATCCTATGAAAATTTTGACGTCCCCATTCTAAAAAAGAAATTATTTTTTCCAATATAACATATAAAAGTAGAAAAATTTATATTTTAATTTGGTTTTCCATAAAAATGTATTAAATATGTGTTTTAATGAATATAAGAGTGTTTATTGTTAAAATAGAATTCATTAACATTATAAGCTTCTAAATTTTATTGTATATATATTTAAACATTTTACAAACATGTATAATCATACAATAGTTAGTTTTTTTCATTCCATCCAACCTAATGACTAGGAGTTAACAACAATTTAAAAGAATATTATATTATAGTTTTTTAGTATGACTCATCGTTGTTGGAATTATTTGATTTTGATGAAAACCCATGGTTGCGTGTTAGAAATGCCATAAAACATAGAATACCCTTTAAAGTGAAATTATTATTTAATTCACAAATGTTAATAAATATAAAAATATCATATCCTTTAATTACCTAGGATGTTGCAGAATAAATAAAAATTTCGAAAGTGTAATATATTAAAAATGTAAATACTCAGAGTTAAAAAATGATGGATATGTAGTTTTAAAATTTGGTTCATGACAATTTCTACCATAGAATCAAATGGAAAATATTTTCCTGAATCATTCACATAGCTCATGCTTCATCATCAACCAATGGATATTGAAGATGTACTGAGGTATTTAAGTGCACTATTGGTGGGAAAAATATGTTGTAGAATATAATATAATATTCATGAAAATTTATAGTTTGTTTGTATGTGAGGGAAAAAATATAAAAATTCAAAGGGGGGGATGAAAATGTAACCATACCAAAATTGAAATGGGAAAACATCACCTTCTGCATTCTTTATATTCTCCCAAGGAAATCAAAATTAAAAAATTATATATATTCTATAGTGCATATTCATAAAATTAATTTTCAATTTACTAATATTTGAGAAGAAATATAACTAGATTATCATGTAAGGATACACATTAGAGATGAGTTGAGGATGTTTGGGACACCAATATCAATTATATCTGCCAGAGATAAAGGATTAACCTCATTATTCCAAAAAGTCTCCAAATTTCTCTAAAAAAGTTTTAATCTTTAGTAGTGATTATCAAACAAAAATTTATTTCCAATTTCAGAAAACTATACAAACAATTATGGAACTATTTAGAGCATTAAATATAGACATAAATATTTTATATGATTAATATATTCTAGTGGCAGAGACATTGTAGAATAATTGTGTTTACACAAGTATCCAAATGGATCCTCATGAAGAATGTTTTGGGAAGAGATACATAATACCTTTTTGATGGGAAGATGGTTTTTAATGTAACACTTTAGGATTTTAAATTGAATAAAAATTGGTTTAATATTTCAAAACCATATTGTTTCACATCTTGGAATATCATAGACAACAAGAGAATTATACTGTTAACCAACAAAGTAACCTGGAGATTGGGTTTTGAGATAAACTAATCCTCTATATATCTCTTTGGAAGAGATTAGTGATATTATTGAAGAAGTAAATTCTATGCCCTAGGTACATCAGGTCGTTTGATAATCTTAGTCATAAAATAGTTATGTGATACCTACTTTCAATCCCACTAACCTTAACTCAAGTGTATGACTTGATCCACATATCCATATAGAGAAAGTACAAAACTAGATCCCTCAGCTATACTGTATTTTGAGGTGGTATATATGGAAAATTATTTCCTTTTTGAGTATTAGTCGATGAATGTCATGGACTATTGAGACAATTTTCTCTAAAAAATAATATCTCCCATAGTTATTTTACAATGGATAAACTATAAGAATGAGGAGGTAACATATAAACAATGTGATGAAATAAATCCAATAGTGCCTTATTTATTTTCCCCTTATTATGTGAAATTAAATTTTGGGGATGAAATTTCATAATGGGTGAATTATATAATGACTGTGAGTATTATAAATTGAATTTCTATATATAATTATAAAATTCTGTTAAATTTGTAATGTAATATTATATATTTCTCATTAAACACATGATAAAACCATCTAAATTTTGTTATATTAATTTAAATTTTATGTTTTGTGAATATATATGTCCATATTAATTGAATAATATTACAATGGGATAAAAAATTAAAAATTAGATAGAAATATTATTTATATTTAAATATACAAGATCCAAAAAAATACTCGTACATATGAACAACATTATAGAAATGAAGAAAATAATTATTAATATAATAATTTTTATGGAAATTAATACATATATATAACATTGTTAGAAAATATAATTTAATTAATTATGAATGAAATATTATTTATGTATACTATTTATAGAACCCATATTAGAATTAAAAATCTAATCATGGGAAGAGTAATCTATCATTGGGAATAGTAATGTAACCTTTAGGAATTTAACCTTAATATTAGAATAGAATCCCCACATATGGATGTGTCAAATTATATTTTATTATATTATAAATGAAAAATGTGAAATATTAAAATCACAGTACAAGTAAATGAATGTTTTATAAATGATAAAATTAAGAATTTTATTTTTATAAATCATAATTTTTTCTATTTTCATTTTTACAAAAGGAATAGTGATTTAATTGAATGTTAATTTACCTAAAACTAGTATATAAATTAATATTTTTTTTCTAGAAATGATCAAATTTTATCTGCCAATAAATAATTTTTCATAGTGTCATATAATTGATTAGAATATTAAAAGTAAAATTTTGAAAATAATTAATAAACTTAATTAAAAATTAATTTATAATAGATATAAAAAAATCATATAAATTGAATTTTTTTTGGAATATATACATAAAAAGTTTGAGGAATAATTTCAGCAATTTATCTAAAATAATTCAATTTTTTATAAATAATGAAACCATACAAAACATCATACCTAAAGTTAAAATTAATATACAAGAATAATTTCATATAAAATTTTGTATATAAAAATTATTTTAAATGAAATCATCTATGTAATATATATACAAATTAATTAATACTATTTGTATTCATGGGGAAAAATTATAAACTAATTAAAATTATATTAAGAATCTCTTCCATTCACGCCTTATAAACACCACCCTCATCACCACTTCTACTAATAACTTATATGCCTTTTATATTGGAAATATTTTACTCAATTATTTCCTATACCTATCCCGGATTAATTCATATCTTTTTCATACCATAATGGAAAAAAAGTTCCTTAAGCTATATTTCGAGAGATGAAAATTATGATGTAATATTCCCCATATATTTCTTTTATATTCATCTCTTATTCTACCTCATCCTAACATCTCTAATAAAAAAGTACATTAAGACGTTAGAATTATATTCATTTTTTAATATAATTTTTTAATTGAATATCCATTATTAATCCTCATATCATATATAATAAAAATATTGTTCACATTATGGTTGGTTCACCACCTCCATGAACAACATACTAATTTTTATACATTCCTTAAAGGATTGTTATTGAACTATTAATGTTTAAAAATATTATGAAAATTTTTATTATATAACTTATTTCATGATTATTGAATGTATTGATAAAATTTTAATTTAATGAAAAATGTCTCGTTCATTATGGATGGTAAAATTGACTTAACAACTAAATATATAATAATGATTTTTTACTAAATGAATCATCCCTATGTCATAACGCATGGATATTTGAAATCATTTAATATTTTGGAAGTAAAATAATATAATCTCAATTCACTTTTATTTGTTTTAGTTCAATTTTATAAGAACATCAATAATTCTGCAGAAGTTAAACAACTATGGAACCATGAAATAAACGTCCTCAGAATAGGAAAGTTAAAAATTATATCTCTCGGAAATGGATGTATATTAATATAATATAATCATTGTATGTAAAATATAAATGTAAGTGGTTTTAAATTAGGTATATTGTCTGTCTAATTTGATTATTTATTATGTTGTGTGCCAGTACATAGTGATTTTATATATAAGGCTAGGGAAAATAAGACCCACCGTCAACTATTTTGTGCCATGCCTTTTCCCTCTAAAACAAATTCCAACAAACTCTTATTCGTGGGTTTTAGTGTAATATTATATAAAAATGCGCCTATAATATATGTACATATTTATCATAACCAACTCATTATTATATATATTTTATTTAATGTATCCATATCATTTTTCATTTTAATGAAAATCATAATAAAGGGTTCTTCTAGTTTCTTATCTATTTTCCAGTACCACTCCATAAAGTGTATTAAACCATATTTGGTTTCTAAAATTTATATTTGTAACACTGAAATACTTTTTATTACATTTTATTTTTAATTTATTTATTATTACATTTCCTACATTAATAATTCTGTATCTTTTTTTCTAGAACCCCACATTAATGTAATATTTGAAAAAATAATTTATCCACCCATTTATTTATTTAATTCATAGAGACTTCATTTCTATGATTTATGATTATTTGTTAATATATTAATATCTAATGATGATTTCATCCAATATATTATGGAATTAATTATGATATTTAATTTTATTTTGTTATAACACATGATTATATAACCCATTTTTATTCCATTGGTTTTTCTGATGCAAAATACTTATGTATGTTTTCATTACATGGTGTATATATTAATTTACATATTATTATGTGTGATACAAAATTATGCTATATTTAATAGGGTAATATGTATTGTTTATGATATGTTATGTTTGGGATTTTTTATATACAAAATCCATGATTGGTCTCTATCAACCATGTAATGTTGTCTTTAAATTATGTTTTGACTTATTCTTATGTCATATTTTATGTTTCTTACACAATTCATTTATTCTGTGATATAATGATTCCTTTTCTTTATTTAATGATTCTATAATATTATTAATGGTCCATGTGTAATGTTATATCATTTTATGTATTTTGATGCATATGGTATGAATCCATATCATGTTTATTCACATAACAAGCTTTATGTCACACCGCTTCAGTAATGTTTTTGTCATGTTATCCTATGGAGTTATAGGATATCATATGGATGTTATATCTTAATATGGTGGATAAAATACTGTTATTTTTTTAGTTTCATTTTTATGTATTTTTAACAAAGTCTTCCAAATTCATTGGGCCTCTCAATCTTTGTGTTCTCTTTATTAGATTGTGGTGTTACCAATCATGTAATAAAATGTGTAAAAGGCTTTGGAAACTATATTTCTCTTATTATTTTTTATCTTGATTTCCCTTAATTTTAATTAGAAAAATAGTCCTCAATTTCTCAAGAGGAATCATCTATTAATATCCCATATACTTTTCATTAATTGTTTACATATAAGAGGGACCTATCCATGTATTATTATATCTATCATATCTATTTATATGTTCTTTATCATTGGGTAGTGATTCTTCAAAAAAAAAGTTTCATGTACTACAAGAATATTCCTCACATAGATTTCATCATGTTCATATCCTTAATGTTGTGAATCATAATCCAACCTCACAAACATTGCATGGTTGAAAAAATCATTTTGAAAACATGAGATCTGTGTTGAGAATATTCGATATCTCAAATTGAATCTTCTTCTAAAATTCTGTATCTCATATCTCATGGTGTGAAATTTTTTAACACAATGTTTTTAGTATCTATTAAATATCTTGAAAATTTTATATCACTAATTTTTTCACTGAATATTTTTTATCCATAGTACAAAACTTCTCCTCTAACATTTATTTCAACTTTCTCTAATCCACGTTTTAGAACATTTCACAAATATGATAAATCATAACATGAATCATATTCCCATCATCATTTTCCCATTTAATACATTATATCACAACATAAACCATTCCAATAAAACATATAACTATTATAGACCATCCCATAATTCTTCATCATTAACTATAACCCCTCAACACCATCGTGTGAGATTTTTTATATAACTCTGAAAAACTACCATCACTATATTCAAACCTCATATCTATGTTTTCATGATATAATCATTCTTGAAACTATATTTATCATGCCGAACAACTGTCATTCTAATAAAAATCTGTCAAATTTTTATAACACTATAACATAATTATTTTAATTCATTTATATATCCTTAGGCTTCACAATGTTTGAGAATATCAAATTCTTTATCCATATGAACTTGTCATGTTTATTTTTTTCATTCATGGAGATTCTATTGGTCAGATAAATATTATAAGACGATGAACGTGGTATAATCCAAAAAACAATTATGAGAAAAACAATATGAAAGATAAAAACACAGTAAAATAACTTTAATCATCACCATGTTATCAAACATGATCATAAATTTAATGAAATGAATTTTCAAAATCAAATGATCCATTTTAATTGAAAAATAAAACAATTTCATAGAAAGGCGTACATGGAAGAAAAAAAATACAATGTCTAAAAAATTTATCGTTATTGGTGATCAAACCCATGTGGATATAGACAATGTCTAAAAATAATAGACATAAATACACCCAAAATAAATCATAATAATCTCTATGATCCATAAAATGTTGTCTATAGTTCATCTGAGAATCAAAACCAAGAGGAAATAGAGTGAAAAGGGGAAAAGATAATAAGAGGGGATGGAATACCTAAACAAATCGTTGAAATAACCATATGAAGGAAAAGAATTAATTTAGGATGAGGATATAGATCATCATTGGACACCCAATGTATTGAAAATGTTTTAGGGGGATATGAGGGGTGACAACCAGCATAATTCGAAGAGGTTATTTTGGGAAATTCATGAAATTTATGCAAATGGATGTGCCACTTGGTTTTTCCATATAGTTTCCCAAATCATGCATAACCCACATCCTGACACAATGAACCAACATATTTCGTACTAATAGTACACCAAAATTTATGGCAAACATTCTCCCTACACTAACAAGGACAAAAAGGATGCACAATTTTTTTGGAGCTCCACTTGAGATGACAAAGCAATCAAATGATGTTTAAAATTACTTCATCATAGTGACATGGTTATCCCCTTAGGGACTACATGGTTACTACTACACATGCAGCCTAACTATTCATCACTAAAAACTTCAAAAAACATGAAATCCTAGAAAAAAACATCCATAATAAAAAAGACTTAAGATAAGATGTAATGACACAAAATAAAAAACATTGTGATTCAATAGTAAAGTACCCTACATTCTTCTTTATAACTGTAAAAATTATATGCTCTAAAATAAATACAGAAGATACAAATAAGACCTAAATAAAATTACCACTCTTTGTGATTTGATCTATGAATGATCAAAAAAATATTCAAGATATTAAAACCTGTCCAATGATGTGGTTTTGGAATTTCTCTATGAACAAATGATAAAAAACCTAAAAAAATAACTCTATTTAAGCATAAAATATTTAAAATTTCCTCCCCACAATATTTGTACCTATGAAATAGGGGAAGTAAACAACCACATAAAATAGAAAAACAAAATTGAATAACTGAGAAACCATGAGAGATATCCACACTCTAACCAAAATCATAATCAAAACTAATGGAAATAAAAACAACCCCATAAAGCATCAATATGCTTTCATGCTCTTTATCCTCGGGTCCTGAAAAATTGGGATAACCTATGTTCAAAACAAGTATTACCCTCACAGAGTGCATCATGAAATCCACTATAAAACACCAAATAGTATAATGGAATCAAGTAGTATATCACACACCCTAGTTACCTAATTGTGAACACATTACCTTTATCTTATCCAAAAAATATCACCTAAAAGTCTAAAACAACAATGGGTGTAAGCCACTACCTTTGAGAATAGACTACCTAAAAAAAGATAAAAATTTGAACACATACATAACCACAATAGAATAAGGAAACTAGAAAAACATCCTCAAAATCTACCATAATGAATATTACACAAAAGAAAAAAAGAATGCATGAAAATGAAATATATAGCCATCAACCATAAAATATCCAAAAAGGGAATCATCCACATGAATCTAAAATCAATATCTAAAGCACTAATATCAATATTATAACCAAAAAAATAAATTCCTCAAACAACACATTCTAAAAATAAACGAACCTCACACCATTTTAGAAATGACATTGTTCAAAAAAATTTAAGATAACCCACATGGCATAAATACATGACAATTATAGGAGACATAACATAGGAAAATGACTAATTATATAGATACCCAAATTATAAGAATATAATATATAATTTATTACATGATTAAGACTCATCATCCCCAAATTTGACTCATCTAGATTTTCTCCTCACATGTTGAGTTATCCATACACCCACCTGAGGGACTAATCGTCTAACACACTATAAGATTCATATAATGGGATGCTTACAACTAAATGAACTCATTATTAACATGCTAAAATGATGACAGACTAGAAACATGTATATTATATCTAACATTTTTATGACTTCCACCTTGAATGAAATGATCTTTCTTAGTATCATTGTCATCCAACATCATAGATTATACAACCAACTCTAAAAAGTAGCATGTCTATTCCCACACTAATCAATAAAAATTATGAAGGCTAAGTAGCTACATCAAATTCTTTTTTTTCACTACCTTATGAAATAACCACTAAATAAATTCTATCCTAAAGAACTCCCAAGACAGATAATCATGTATTTCGGAAGGTACCATCAAATCCAACCAAAGTCTACTAAAACTGGTAAGAAATACAACAATAACATTAATTGGTACCTCTTATGGTTACCTAAGGAATTTATACATTGTAACACCCCAATATTTCATAGTACGTTATTTCTTCAAAGTAATTCAATAACATTTAATATACGCAACAACGAGTTCAAGTGAACCACAAGATTACCAAACTAAGCGTTCAAAAGCGTTTATGAATACTATTAACTGAATTTTAAATATTATATAATCCATGTAATTTTAGAATCCATATTATTAGTTTCTTAGACATAATGTAATAACTAATTCATTTTTTTCCAAATAAAAGAAATATTTTTCTAAAAATGCACTTTTACCGTCTCTTAATGGTGAACACTTCTTGAAACCCAATATTTGAAACATTTATATATTCAATCTGACAAAATAAAAATATTATTTAGTATTAAGACATAATAATTTATTTTTAATAATTGTTTGGTGTTTTTCTGATAACATTCATACTTGGGTGAATAGTGAAAAATATTATATTTTAATAAAAAACACCTTTTTTAATCGAAAAAATTTATAGTGTTAAATTATAAATTGTAATAGTTTGGAAGTATAAATACATTATATTTTTACAATTTACTCCATTTTCGGTCATTGTATGTAATTTCACATTGATATTGGACATAAAAAAGGGTCAATCTTTTGAAAGTTATTTTTTCATAAAAATAAATCTTTTTGGTTTTGACAACGGAATAATTTTTAAATTAATAAATGAAAATTCTAGGATATTAATTTGATAAAATAGAGTAAATTTTTGAATTAGTAATATAAAAATTATCTTTGGGTGAATTTTCTGTATTTTTCTGAAAACATTCAATTTTTGATAAATTGGGAAAACCCTGAGTTATAGTTTAAAACCGAATTTTTATTTGAATAATTATTAATTTTATTTAAATTAATTTATGTCAAAATATATACATAATACTTATATATGTTTATTTTAATTCATTGAAGTCAGTTTATAATAATTTTAGATATATAAAATTTTATTGAACTTTTCACCGTCCTTTACCCACCTCATAGGAGAATTTGCTAATTCACATAAAACAAAATTTTAACTCATCTGTGAGTTGAATATCAAAAATCCCAGAGACCCGGTTAATATCAAGTAGTAAAATGTAGTTCAATAAGATAAAAATAATGTTTGGTGAATAGAATCTTTTTACTTTTATTTACCACGGTTAAAGGAAAATAAGGTAACTCAAGGTAAAAAAAATATTTTAAAAATTCAAAATTACCTCAACACATGTACTAACCATATTGGATGAGTAATTTCCAACCATGGTCAACTTTGGGTCAATTATGGGACCCCATGGAGCCACTTATGAATGATAATGATACTTTAGATTAATTAATTTAATGTAAAAGCAAAATTGACATAACCAATCACCTTTTAGTAATTAATTTTTATATGGTGTTATATAAGTAATATTTTTTACTATAAATATTCATTTCAGATATAAAAAGATTTACTACATCATTGTATTTTTTAATAATTTTTCTAAATCTAATAAATTATATTATTTAGGAAAATATAATGATGTGTTATTTACCTTATTAATAAATGATTTTAATAAATTAGATTATAAATATTAAAATAATATCCAAAACATGTCCAATTTTTATTGGATGATTTTATTCAAGCCATTAGACATATTATCCTCAACTATAATTATTTTTGGACCTTTATAAACCGAATATTATAATATAATAAAATAATATTTTCACACTTTCATAAAGAGACCCTCCTCCCCCTTATAAAAGTATACCACTTCTATCCAATTCCTCACACCTATAAAGCCCTTATTCTCGTCCATACTCTGACCAATTACGCTCCCTACATCCATCTACACCTCCTAGAATCCTTACCTTATGCAGAAGGCACTTCAAGGAGTCCTTTTGGTGCAAACCAAAGGGAGTTACCCAAATTAAAGGTAACTATTTCTCTTCACTTTTTTCTTTTATTTTACTTCTCCAACACCTAAACTCTTATTATTCCTTTATATGGTAACAAAACCATTATCCAAAAATATACTAGGATATTGTTATGATAAGTATTTGAACAACACTTACACACACCAATATCTAATTGGTGAAGAACATAATTTTTCTATGGATGGTAACCAAACGCGTCACGAAATGATGATTGTTCAATTATCTTCTACCACCTCTCATGGTGGACATTATGATGAAACTATAATTAAATTTGATATTTATGAAATTTATTTTATATAAAAGCTTCTGTAATTCCATTTTATATCATACCATTATTCATTTCATGTTGTATATATATATGATTATTTCATTTGATGAAGTGCGGACTACCACCTCCTCAATGTGATATGACTCGTTCATACCATACATGGAACATATAAAGGATGGCGTTAATGAACATAAATAACGTAAATACTATATTATATTATACTGGAATTATAATTTACCTATGAATCATTATGTTTTATGTCCCTTAAAATAAGAAATAGAAATGAATGTAGCGTTCATTCATACGTACAGCTTACCATCTCCATTAACGGTACATTTCATTTTGCCCCAAAAAGATATGTTCTATTATAAATACATGTATATATATGATATGTATTATATATATTATATCTACATCAAGAATATCATTCTGGATATAATGATATTTTGACCATGTGAACAACTTGTAACTATAAGGTGTTCATTTTTGACTCAAGTGCCAAATATCGACAAAACGAACGTTATTAACTTAAATGATTACATAATGTTTATAACATGGTAATAAGTAATATAAAAGGAAAAAAAACTTGAAAAATGTTCTTAATCAAGTAGATATTAACTTTAGTTTATTATTCAGGATGGTAAAGAAAGAACGGGTCATGTCTGACACGAGGTAAGGGGTTTTAATCTAACTCCTTATCACAATAAGATTCATGCCATATTTCCACTATTACCTTTTGTGTGTTGTATGTACTTCCCATAATTGTATTCTTTGTGTAATACACATTAATTTATGTGTATTTACATATTCATTGTATTATACCTCTTTCATGGGGTGTATGTTTCATATGTTACCAAATTGGTAAGGGTTAATTCCTCAATCTCATTATTATCCGAGATTGATTATGTGTAAGTATTTACTAGGAATTTTTTATCATCCATGTGAATTTTTCATGAAAATGAATTCAAAATAAATATTTTAATTATTTGTGAAAGGTACCCTTTATCAAGATTAGAATTTTAAATGTTTTAACAATTTGTATTTCTTAATATTTTTAATTAATGTCCATGTTTTCAAAATGATTTTAAGGATTTATTTATATGGACATGAATGTTTTGAAATGATAATTCTTTTCAAAAGTTTCAAATTGGTATGGGACACTTTAATTCAAAAATATCTATTTAATTACTTCCTTTATAAATGTGTGACTTTTAAATAATTTTACAAAAAGGATATTTATCTCAGTATGTTTTACTCATGATTTTCAACTATGTAAACATCCTTTGATGGGTTTTAAGATTATTGGAATTTGATTTATTGTTATACAAAACTTCCATAATGTCTTGAAGGTTTTGTGATATTTTTGACTGTGGATGTGTTATTTTAATACAATTAATGGTTTATGGAGAAAATATTTATATTCCATATGATAGTTTTAATACGAATGTTTATGTTATTTTTAAACTTGTTCATATGAGGAATGCATTGGAATTAGTAAGTGATGGGTGGAGCCCCATATATCTCTTTGATGAATCGGTAGGTCTCATGAGATAGTCTAGTGTCTTGGCATGAGGCCTTCACAAAATCTTATTTGTAGTCTTGGCACGATTCCTTGGCTACGTGGTTGTGATAGTCTGGAATTATGCATTCCATCATTATGAAAGTGGTTAGTGATATTGCATTTGATTATTCGACTAGTAGAATATCCATGTGAATAAGTAAATGGCATTACTTCATTTTATTTTTTCCACATTATGATGTTGTTAAAGATCAAAAGTAATTTGGTTTATTTATACATTGCTTTAAATATTTATGCTTATTTAGGAATGTTTCTGCTGTATTTTTATCCTTACTAAGAATCCGAGCTCACCCCTTTCTATGTTATATTTTTCCCAAGATTCTAAGAAGTGTATTGTGATTGATATGCAGGGTTAAGACAAGGTAATAATGGAATTCATAAAGGATTATTTATGTTGTTTTTTATGTTATGAAGTGTAATTTAACATTAATGTATGTAATCTATTTTCCCAGACTGCTAAACCGATTAGTCCTTCGGCACTTGATTCCATGTAATCAAGCCAATGTATTAAAATAATGCACTGACTCTGGGTAACTGGGGTCGGGGAGTTACATTTGGTATCAGAGGATGTTTTACAATAACCTTGGATGCTAGATTAAGATAAACACTAATTAGAGCACATAGTCCTATGATATATTTTGAGGATTAGTATAGAATAACTTCATGGAATTTTTGAAATTTATTGGTTTTTGTGAGTTTTCTAAGAAAATACATCCATGTCTGGATACAAGCAGGTATAGGTGGTTTAGGGATAGATGTACCTAGGGGTAAAACCTAAAAACAAATCTTTGATCTTGACTCGAACGTGAACCGTGCACGACAACGGGCATTTCTGCACTCTTGGTTAAGACAGTATCAGTGGATATGCTTAGAATAAATCTCATTTTCTATACAAACCACTATGAATGGGTTATGAGTATATTTCTCCTAAAAGAAATCTTTTTTGTGATTATGAATTATATCTATAATCTATTCAATTTATGTTAGATATTTTATATGTTTGGAATTATGGATTGTGATTCATAAACTGACCTAGTGTATTCCATTGTTTATAAATGGCTCTTAGTAGAAGGAATGAGAACTCCAGCAATACGTATGATCAAAAGAGTAAGAAGGGTCATATCATTCATGGTATTAAGCCAAAATTTATAAAGGAAATAGTCTCCCACGTATTACCATCATATGAAAAAATAATATCATAATATCAGTGAAGAATTATTTGAATTCTATTACTTTGAAGATAAGAAAGAGAAGAAATGGGTGGTAGAATGAAAGATGGATAAAGAGAATAAGGGATAGAAGTTTTTTTCTGATATGTGATAAATGTGGAATGAATCACCTTGGTATATACTTGAAATAAATGGGAGTTTTTTTATAAGTGTGGATAAAAAGGAAACCGTGTACGTGACTACAATGGTATGAAAAAGGTTTCAAATGTATAATGCATCATCTACAAGGAGTTGTGACACTACGCGAACCAATGTCCCAATCATCAGAGTCTTCCCCAAATGATGTTATTGGATAATAATAAAGTTATGATACTACCACAGATGTGAAGTAATGATTATGGTTCATATGTTGTAATTAGATAATTATGTAAATGGAGTGTTGTATCAACAATGCACTGGTTATAATAATTATGGAGTATATAAGGATTGTACTGCAGTACTATTTCGTTCAGGACATGAGATTGTGTGGAACCAAGAAAAGTGACTCAATAGAAGGTTAAATTTTTAAAAAATATATGTTTTAGGGAATGATAAACCATACTATGGTTTTGATACCAAGGTATTGATTTTATAATAATAAATGATTGATTTGGATAAATTATATTGGATATTTTTAACTACCTTGAAACTGAATAATGATGTGTATATATTCCATCATTTTTTGATTTTAAAATTTTTTTGTATAGAAGGAGTATATCATGTATTCTATAAGGAATAATGGAACATGAATGTAATCAATATGGTTTTATGGTAATTCAAGATGTTGTAGTGTTTTAAAAGAATACATGATGAAGTTGTTAATATGTTATTACATGGAAAAAGGATATTCATTGTGTTTAAATTCCATATAAATTTTGGACTGTGAGTTTGGACAGAATTATTTAGGATAAGTCTAATTTGAGATTATTTTTGGATTTCCATAAAAAGGACAACTCAGAGGTCAGGCGGCAACCCGTCACGTCTGGAAAGGTTGTGAGACTTGAACCCACAACTGAAAGGCGACAAGGGTGTGTCACCTACCACTGACACACGTGATGTATTGGATTGAATAATTTAGTTTTTTAAAGGGTATGATAGATGAATTATGAATTAATATCTTTAACCCTATACGAATAGGATAAATATAATATTTTTTAGGTTATATTTTCTTTTAGAGTGAAAGATGAGTTTTTGGTAGGAATTAGTTAAAGGATGTAACTCTACTTGTCACGTATATATATATATATATATATATATATTATTCTCCTATTGTATGAAAAATAAATTCTTAATCTTTTGGTAAGGGATATTAAAACTAAAAATGTGGTATCCAAATACCTTAAGTTTTGTGGAACCGATGACTTTTTAAATCATCATATATTGATGGCTTTGAGGCCCTCAATTCTAAAATTGTTTGTGATTGATGTCCTAAATCACTCCATATAAATATTTAATTTTTTCCTAAAATTATGTTTCTTTAATTTCCACCAATGTTCTCCTAATATAGATCATAATTTTGTGGTTACATCTTCATTCCCCTTTTCCTCTTATTAAGTCTATATTTTATTAACCCAATTTTCGATGTGGGTTTCCCCCCAAAGTTGATTTCTTTTTTCAACCTTTAATTTTGGAATCACTATTTCAAATGGAGAGGATGAAATTTATTGAAGGAGGGAAGAATGTAACACCCCAATATTTTAAAGTACATTATTTCTTCTAAGTAATTCAATAACTTGCACTACACGCAACACCGAGTTCATGCGCTCCACAAGATTACCAAACTAGCCATTGAAAAGAGTTTATGAATAGTATTAATAGAATTTTTAACATTATATAATCCTTATAATTTTAGAATCCATATTATGAGTTTCTTAGACATAATGTAAGAACTAATTCATTTTTTTCATATAAAAGATGTATTTTTCAAAAAATGCAGATTTACCGTCTTTTAATGGTGAACCCTTTTAAAACCCAATATTTGAAAAATTTATTTATTCAAGTTGTCAAATTAAACTTCTTATTTAGAATATGGACACAATAATTTAGTTTCAATAAATTTTTGGTGTTTTTATAACAACTTTCATATTTGGGTGAATAGTGAAAAATACTATATTTTAATTAAAAAATACTTTTTTAATCAAAATAATATATAGTGTTAAATTATACATTTTAATGGTTTGGAATTATAAATAGATTATATTTTTTCCATTTAAACTAATTCCAGTCATTGTATGTAATTCCAATTTGAAATTGGACATAAACAAGTGTCAATCTTTTGATAGATATTATTTCTTAAAAATACACCTCTTGGTTGTGAGAACAGAAATTGATTTTAAATTAATAAATGAAACTTATATGTTTTTAATTTGTGAAAATAGACTTAATTTTTGAATCCAGAATATCAAAATTATCTTAGGGTGGATTTTCTGTATTTTGCTGAAAACATTCAATTTTTGATGAATAGTGAAAAACACTAAGTTATAGTTGAAAACAAAATTTTTATTTAATTAATTATTTATTTTATTTAAATTAATTTATGTCAAAATATATTCATATATCTTATATATGTTCATTGTAATTAATTGGAGTCAGTTTATAATAATTTTACATATATTCAAATTTTATCGAACTTTTCACCGTCTTTTACCCACCTCCTAGGACAATTTTTAAATTAACATAAAACATAACGTTACCACTTCTTTGAGTTGAATTTAGAAAATCTGAGAGAAAAAGTTAATATCAAGGAGTAAAATGTAGTTCAATAAAATAAAAATAATTTTTGGGGAATAGAAAATTTTTACTTTTATTTTCCACGGTTAAAGGTAAATAGGGCAACTCAAGGTAAAAAGAATATAGTAAAAATTCAAAATTACTGTAACACATGTCCTAACCATATTGGATGAGTAATGGCCGACCATGGTCACCTTGGGTCGATTTTGGGACCCCATGGAGCCACATATGAATGAAAATGACACTTTAGATTAATTAATTTAATGTAAAACCAAAATTGACAGAAAAAACCTTTTAGTGATTAATTATTATATGATGTTATATATGAAATATTTTTTACTATAAATTTTTATTGAATATATAAAAATATTTCCTACATGATGGTATTTTTTTATAATTTTTAGAAATTGATTAAATTAAATTATTTAGGAAAATATAATGATGCTGTATTTACCTCATTTAAAAAATGATTTAAATAAATTAGATTATAAATATTAAAATAATATTCAAAACATGTCCAATTTTTATTGGAATATATTATTTCGACCATGAGTTAACTTATATTCGACTCTAATGATTTTTGGACGTTTAGAAACTGAATATGATTATATAATAAAATAATATATTCACAATTTTCTAAAGAGCCCCTCCTCCCCCTTATAAAATGAGAGCACTTCTAACCAATTTCTCACACATCTCAAGAATTTAGTATCATCCAAAATCTGTCCAATTGTGCTCCCTACATATCTATCCTCCTCCTATAAGCCTTAACATAGGCAGAAGGCACTTCATGGAGTCCTTTTGGTTCAATCCATAGCGAGTTAACCAAATTAAAGGTAACAATTTCTGTTAGCTCCTTTTCTTTTATTTAACATTCCAACCCCTAAACTCTTATGATTCTATTTTTTTGTAACAAACCCAGTATCCTAAATATACTAGGATATTGTTATGATATGTATTCAACCTAAACATAGACAGACCTTCATTTAATGGTCGAAGAACATAATGTTTCTGTGGATGGAAACCAAACGCCTCAGGAAACGATGATTGTTCAATAATCTCCAACCACCTCTCTTGGTGGCCATTATGATGGGACTGTAATTAAATATTATATTAATGATATTTATTTCATATATAATTTTATGTAATTCCATTTTATATCATTCCATTTTTTGATTCAGGTTTTATATATATGCGATAATTTCTTTTGAGGAAGTGCGGACAACTGCCCCCTCAAAGTGATATGACTCGTTCATACCATACATGAATCATACAAAGGATGGTATTAATGAACTTAAGTAACATATATAAGATATTATATTATATTTTAAATATAATATACCTATGTATCAATATGTTTTCAGTCCATTAAAATAAGAAATTGAAATGAATGTAGCGTTCATGCGTACGTACGGCTTACCATCTCCATGAACAGTACATTTCAATCTTACGCCCAAATGATATGTACTATTATAAATACATGGATATATATGATATATATTATATATATGATATCTACATGATGAATATCATTATGGATATAATGATATTTTGACCATGTGAACAACTTGTAAATATAAGGTGTTCATTTTTTACCCAAGTGCCAAATATCGTCAGAACGAACGTTATTAACTTAAATGATTGCATAATGTTTAAAACTTGGTAATAAGTGATATAAAAGGAAAAATAAACTGGAAAAATTTTCTTAATCAAGTATAAATTAACTTTAGAATATTATTCAGTATGTTAATGAATGAATGGGTCAAGTCAGATACGAGGTAAGGGGTTTTCATCTCACTCCTTATTCCCGCGAGATTCATGCCATATTACCCCTATTACATTTTGTGTGGAGTATTTACTCCCCATAATTGTACTCTTTGGTTAATAAACATTAATTTATGTGTATTTAGATATTAATTGTATGATATATCTTTCATGGGGTGTATGTTTCATAACTTACCAAATTCGTAAACGATAATTTCTCAATCTCATTATTATCTGAGATTGTTTATGTGTAAGTATTTACTGGGATATTTTTTTAATCCATGTCCATTTTTCATGATAATGATTTCAAAATGAATATTTTAAGGATTTGTGAAAGGTTCCCTTTATCGAGATCACAATTTTAAATGTTTTAATGATTTATGTTTCTAAATATTTTTAATTAATGTCCATGTTTCAAAATGATTTTACGGATTTATTTATATGGACATGAATGTTTTGAAATTATATTTATTTTCAAAAGTTTTATATTGGTATGGGACAATTTGATTCAAAAATATCTTTTAAATTACATCCTTTATAGATCTGTGTCTTTTAAATAATTTTACAAAAAGGTTATTTCTCTCAAAAAGTTATACTCATCATTTTCAACGATGTCAACATCGTTTGATGGATTTTTAGCTTATTTGAATTTGATTTATTATGATACAAAACATACATTTTTTATTGAAGGTCTTGAAATATTTTTGACTATGGATGTGTTATTTTAATACCATTTATGGTTTATGGAGAAAATATTGACATTTCGAATGCTAGTTTTAATACGAATGTTTATGTTATGTTTAAACCTTTTCATATACGGAATGAATTAGACTTAGTAAGTGACGTGTGGAGCCCGCTATAGCTCCTCGAAGCATGGTTAGGTCACATGAGAAAATCTAGTGTCTTGGCATGAGGCCTTGACAAAATATTATTTTTAGTCCTGGCACGAGGCTTTGGCTACGTGGTTATGATAGTCCGGCATTATGCGTTCCATCATTATGAAAGTGGTTTGTGATATTGCATGTGATTATTTTACTAGTAGAATATCAATGTGAATATGTAAATGGAATTAAATCATTTTATATTTTCCATGTTATGCATATGTTCATGTTTAAAAGGATTTTTTTATACATTTCCTTAAATGTTTATGCTTATTTATGAATGTTTCGGTTGTATTGTTATCCCTACTGAGCATCGGAGATCACCCCTTTCTATGTTTTATTTTTCCCACGATTCCAATAAGTGTATTTTGATTGAAATACAGGGTTAATTCAAGCGAATAATGGAATTCATAAAGTATTATTTATGTTGTTTTTTTGTTATGAAGTGTAATGTAACATTAATGTATGTAATCTATTTTCCAAGACTGCTAAACCAATCGGTCCTTTAGGAATTGATTCCTTATAATCATGCCAATGTTTCAAAATAATGCACCGACTCTGGGTAATAGGGGTCGGGGAGTTATATAGATCTCTAAAATATCCTCTAACTAGAAAAATTATTCCACTAAACCTTGATTTCAATTTAAATAATAACGATTTTTTCCTGAAGTCCAAAATAGGGTCCAACCAAAAGTTAGGTTCCACATGGATCACTCCACTTGGTGTCTAGGTAGTCTGTTGGACTTGAGAAATCTTCTCGAACCTTTGTGGAGGTGTTCAATAAACAAAAACTAAATGATATAAAACTCACCAATTCATTCCTCCCAATATAGACAAAATTATTCTTCAAAATCCATGAATAAGAATAATCCTAGGATATCAGGAAAAAAACACATCATTCTCATCATATAAATAACATTTTATTTTGAAATAACCATTTCCACCAAGTAATTTTGAAATCATAATCCACCACCATGTGCACGTGAAGAACAATCGAGCCAAATATTTAATAATATAACACACTCACATGAACACAAAATTATAAAAAACAAGGCATGGAATAAAAAACTCCATTGAAAATTAAATTCTTGTTTTTGAAAAAAAAATCCAAAGAAATATCATCATACTCATATTATTTATTTCAAAAAACCATAAACAATTTTTTTTAAAAAAACTTCATTCCTAGAAATCATTCAAAAAATTATCTTGAAATCATGTGAATTTATGAACTCTTATTGAATATTTATAAATAAATAAAATTTTATAACTAAATTCATAAAATCCATGGGAATAACTTCTACCCACAATTTTATAAAACCATCTACTGAAAAAAATCATTTCATTAAATCCCTTTATTTTATAAAACATGGTATCAAGATAAAGTGAAAAAATGTCCCCAAATGATGCTTCCAAACATAGTTTATAAGTACCACATCCAAAAATGGTTCAAAAACACTAATAAATCCACCTGTAACATGTGAAAATCACATTAATAGTGTTTTGAAATTGAGGGAACCCAAATCAGATAACTGAGGATGATATGGTATTGTGAATGGTTTGGCCACATGAGATTGGGAAAACATTGAAAAATCATAATTTAAACTTTGTAAAAGTGGAAGAAACGACCACATTAGAATTTTATAATTTCCCATGTCATGTATGCTAACCACAGAACTCATGTTACCCTTCCCATTTCACCCAGAAGCATTGGTATTATTTGTAAAATCACATACATAATAAAAGGGGATAAAAAATCAATACACAACTAAATAAATCATAATTATTGGTAAAAATTAAAATTTAATTTGGAAAACAACATCATGTGGATGGTTAATGTTCAGGATGAGAATGACATATCTAGACACTCCCAACCATTTTTTCTCATGCTTGAACAGTACAAGCCTCCTTTATAGCAGGAAATCATCAAATAACAATGTATGTGAAAATAATTATTTGGAAAATTCCAAAGAAAAACTATAACACTTATAACATTTTGTAATTGACCATCCCTGGATTCGACTAAACCTAGAATTTGACCCAGTCATTTAGATGTCCTGAATAAAATTCACAAACCACATGTCCTATAAAGGTGCCAAGGAAACAATGTAATCCTATTGTGATTGATTTTGTCTATATCAATAATAAAAAATTCAGAAACAAGAAAAAATTTGAGGAAAAATTATATGTTTAAAAACTTATGAATATTTAAATTCAAACATGACACATCTATACCAGTTACATAAATAAAAAGTAGTATCGATTAATAGGATGATACCATATAACAAATTAGAATGATATCTAACCAGAAATTAAACAACTATAAACCAGTATATTATGTTCCATAATGAAATTTATTAATTAAATATTTAATGTAAATATATAATTTAATATTCGCATATTTATATTTTATAGGGTATCAAAAATACTATATAAACACAATTCAAAACATTTATCTTGTTTTCAATTAAGTGGAAAAATTATTTAAAAATGATTCCACTAGACTAGGTTGTTTCCCAACCAAACTATAATTAGTATTTGTAAAAAACAATAGACATGTTTTATATACATTATAATAAAAACATAAAAACATTAAATCATTTTAATCCACCTTTTATGAACTAAAAAAACATTTTTAAACCCAGAAAAGTGGCCTTAAATTCTTGAATTGAAAAATTTGATGATAAGAACACATGAAAAAAACATAGAAACATGATCATGTATTAAAAAAATATTATAACCAAATATAATAATACCTAAAAAGATCATCAAATTTATGGGGATGTGATCCCAGGATAGTGATGTATTTAAATGTTGTATCCATTAGTCCCTAATATGTAAGTAAATCAGCATGTTTTTTTCCTCCACGCAATGTGTGGATCACTTAAAGTTGGTTGTGAAGGATGATCTTTAAACAATATACGCGATAAGTATTAGAATATAAAATATAAATAATCTTTAGATTGTAATTGAGAATGATCATTCAATATTATTCAACCAACCCTAGACTAATGTTTTATTTATGATATTCATGGATACCATTAAGAAGTGTAAAATCCTCCATGGGAAGGGAATCACCATTGAAAAAGGATCTGTTGAATGATAAGAAAAATGATCCTTTATAATCTCTAACTGCACAACGATTCCCCAAGAGGATAATCATGCATGCTCTATCAGTATTGATCGTTATGGATTTATAGGGAAACCACTCAGCTTATCTTCCATTGGGAGAATGTCTTTAGAAGGATGGATCATTACATCAATAAGCCAATCTCAACCCATGGAAGGAACAATATACCATTATCTCATGATAAGGCCACGATCTAAATCCAGTAAATGTTTCATTTCCACCAATTAAATATGGGAGATTGAATAATCGTCATCATGATCCTTGTTCCTTGAATAAAACATACACATAGAACCCATAACTAATATTATAAACATATCTTTCTAATCATTCATTTAAAAAGTAAAACTAAAAAAATTTCTTGAGAATATATCATGATGCGTATATATAATAACAAATTTGAAAAGGAGCACTGAGATTCCTCCACACTACATCCAACCTTCCTACTTGGAAGAACATTTTTTTGGCCAATTCATCATTGGAGTTCCTAAATTAAATACAATAATAGGTATGAGAAATACCATTATGATTGATCAATTCATCAGTGTAAATGTAATGTTATCTGATTCCCCAAACTATGAAGTTTTGTTTCATCGGGATATAATTACACTAGAGGATGCTACCCCATTCATCTCAGACTATATTCCAAAGCATTTGGATACATTAATCATTGACCGAGAATAACCCTATCAAGGAAGACATGTGAAAAAATATCCCATTTATTGGTCATCGATATATTTATTAATAGGTAAAACTGATGAAGGTTCAGATTAGAAATGAGAAATAGAGGGTACATTCATTCCAACTGAAAGGAGATATCATGATTTAGGCACCATGAAACCCATTTGGAGCACCAAACTAGTTATAATACCATAAAATAATATCCCCATGAAAATTAATCATCTTGAGTGAAATAGATGCTTCATTAAGTACATTATGTCATTAATGATCTTCATATTGATTCTTCCAACCTCTGTTCACTTAACCGTTCACTCCCACAATGCCAAATGCCAGCATCCAGCTGATTATGTGTCGTATATGATAGACATCATGGTTTTTTATGTTCTTCAACACCCCCTTGGAAACATTTATGAATGGTAAGAAAAACATGGGGATAGATGTTGGTACATACATAATGAGAGTTGTCTATACCTCCAATTAAATAAACTGATTTATCCAATTTTTTATACAGTTATAATTTTTTTTTATCCAAACCCTCAAAATGATGAATGCTCACTCTACATAGGTATGTCCTATAACCTGATTATTAAATAGTGAATTTCTTCTCAGAATACTGTGGTTGATCTCTTTAAATATATTAGTACACAATGAACAATTATTATAAATTAGACCACTACTTTTGTCTCGGTTCATTATATAGTGGCTCCATTTTCAATACTCCACCAAAACAATTTTTTGATTTATAATGCACTTATTACTAACATTCAAATCAGAGAATGTTAATAATTAGAATAATATGGTATTTGGATTATAATACTTCCATAAACTGAAATGTAGAATCATACAATTATAAATTCACTAAAAAACATGTGTGATAAAAATATCAAGAACAATAATGACAATGTAGGACAAGAATGAATCTATATATCTTATCCACCAAACAAAATTAAACCCCCCCCATCATTTTACCATAAATATTATAGGGAACCATGGAGATGTAAATCACTTTAAAAAATGTTATCCACCCATGATGATAATCCAATATGTTTCATTAACTATATAATGAAATTCCACTCCAACTTTTCCTATGCTTTTTCCATCATAACATTGATCGTGTTGTTAGGGCATGTGGATTTACTTTTACTATAACTGATAATTTCCAATTATAACCCAATATATTATTTGGAATATATCCCATATTTGAATCCATGATACTCAAATAATACCTAATTCTATGAATAAATAGTGAGTATTTTATTGATAATGCATCTAAGAATTTTTTAGCAACACTTTGGACGAGTTTGTGGACACTAGAGGTTTCCTTCAGACATGACCTTAAAAAGGATACCTCTCGGGCATATAAAATGATATGATATAGACTTTTATCCCTTTTACTAATGCATCACATGTAAATATAGATAATTTTATGTCTTTTGTTAGTTCCACGGACTATTTATTGATGAATCATAGTTTATCGTAGAGTGGTTTTTGGGATTATATATGATGTCTAATGGGTAATTTATTCTAGTGGAATGAATATGTGATAAAAATTTGATTGTGTTGAGAAAAAAAAGCATACATAACAATGAGGTTTTCTGAGGGGTCAATGACCACAGAAAATATGTATGGACATTATTGGATTTGTTCATTGTAAATAAAAATTTTCATGGAAGGAGGCATTGTAGTTTTGTTGAAATAAATCATTTGACTAATCTAAGGATTTTTAATAGTCTGAAAGAGTGGTTAGACTAGTTTCACTCTCTTTTAATGTATTCATTTGGATATATCCTACTTTATAGTACACTGTCGGGTTTTAGTGTGTTTGTTTTTTGGGAGATCAGTGACTTTTTTGGAAATCCAACAACACCAGATTCAGTTAGGTCGATCAAAATTTGAAAAATCCATTAATATACAGTCCCTGATTTGACATCATAAGTAATTAGGTTCAATAAGTTGTGAAAAATCATAGTTGGATCATTGATATAATGACCAGGGACATGCCTTGTAATGAAATTCCAATGATGGGAAAAATGTGGTTAAGAAAGATAGACTCCTATAATGATAAATCCTAATGTGGGGAGAACCATTTACCAAATGTTTAGGGATAAAATGGTGTGACTATATCTATAGCTTAGCATTCTTGGGTATGTTTCATTTTGATGATTCAGTCATATATATAAATTTGGATTGAGATTTGATAGCTTAAGTGTCATGTTCCAAATTTGTTCTTCGAGGTTTCATGGGAATTTGAAAATGTGACCTGATATTTTGAATGAAACTTCACGACCCTTTTTTGTCAGATGATGGATTTTTGGTTTTTGAATGATTCTTATGGGTATGAAATCATATGGTGGTGAGAATATAGAGTCGCGTGTCTTGGGAATGGATGTAATTCAGTGGGAATTTGAATTGTTGTTTTTACAAGATGGGTCATTTTTTAAATGGAGCATCATGAAATAATATTATTTTTTATGAATCATCAGTGTGTTTTTTAACATGTTTGAAGGATTATTAGTTCCCTCAGGTAAAATTTTATGCTTTGAGAGAATCAGAATCCAAAAATTCAAATCGGGGTGTCTTGAAAAAGAAACATGGTTTTTATGAATCCTTGTATACATTAATAGTAACTAATGTGGTTATATGAAATGGGTAGTGCCAATGCAAACATGTTACTCAAGGATTTAAAAATTTCACATTGATCCTGCCCAATTACTGTTTTCCGAAGTACCTCAAAACTATTCAATTCTTGGTAGGCTCACAGTTAGGAAAATTATAAAACCCCAAATGGTAGGTGTATTTTTTAATGAATATAATCTTAATAATAATTTATAAAAAATAAATATAAATATTTAAAATACCTCTCCACACCCTTTACTTGCCCGATACCCTCTCATTATATCCCAAGGTGCAAGATGCACCCCCCCATATGTCCACATTGGATATCCAATCAACATTTGATTTCCACATGATTCATTATAGATGTCACAAGGTAGGGTCCATGGCTTCTACTCTTCCTTCAGATTGGAAATTATTTCTCTCACCATTTCCCTAACCTGTGCTTTCAAACCCTAGGTTTTTGTTAATATGAGATTCATTTGTTTTCTTTAATTCTTAGGGAATGCAGTGCATCTCCTAAGACTCTATCTGGTGAGTTTCTGAATCTGCTACTGAAGGAAGATCATATTGGTTCTTTTTTACAATAGTTACTACTTGTGGTAATGTATTACTTATTCTACCACTTATATCCTAATTATAATTGGGTTCTTATATTAATTTTTATTCCATGTTCATTTTTGTAATGTGTTTGGTCATCCTTAAGGTGTGTTCGAGTAACCTGAGACAAAGGCTACTTAGTGCATATGCATAGGTAGGAATATTTATATGTATGATCTCAAATTATATTAATATTAACCCATGAAATTGATGATATATATATATATATATATAAAGGTATTGTTCTTACAAATAATATAAAAAATGCATACGGGTGTAAGTGAAAATTGGTATATACGTATAATTTATATCTAGGGATCCCCTGTTACTTTCTTTGTGGACATGGAAATAAAAAATAAAGGACTATGATTCATTAAATATATGTTTTGGTTCATATTATCAATATATTAATGTAGTAGATTCATGTGGTCACAAATTGTAGTGCTAATTGCTGAAGTATTCTTCTTGTTTCACCTTCCATTGACTTAGGATTCCATTAATTATTCACATAAAATTTATGAATTTTTTGTGTTTTTTTTTGAAAAAATGAATTTTGAATTCTAGAATTAAATGTATAAAATTTTAAATGACTTTTATTTGAAAAAATGTCATGATTTAAAAATAATACCACTCAGATGTGGGGCAGTGTCTTCTAGTCCAAAAGACTAGTGATTATTTTCCAATTTCAATTCTATATTATTTCATTGTATATTCTGGTATTATTTGATAACAAATTATGATATATTCAATGATTTTACATGTCCTCCAACAGAATTATATAATGGATATTTCTTTTATAAATGTTTTTTAGAACAATTGTACCATCTATTTTCCATCTTTTCTATTTCATTTTAATTTCCCTTACTTGAACCACCCAAGTGAAGTGTTCTTATTATTT
Organism: Viscum album; assembly: GCA_963277665.1. Taxonomy (NCBI): domain Eukaryota; kingdom Viridiplantae; phylum Streptophyta; class Magnoliopsida; order Santalales; family Viscaceae; genus Viscum; species Viscum album. The sequence continues at coordinate 602,126,952 of OY728161.1, read as the reverse complement.
AATTTTTAGAGTATGCATAACTAAATCTATAGGGAATTATTTTACCTACATTGGTGATTTACTTTCACCCTTTCATCTTGATAATATTTAGTAAATTGTTCTATTGAATATGAATTGAATAATGGTCTATTTATAAAACGTTGAAATTAGTGGTTATGATCATGTATTTTGTTTAATTTTTTTAAAATGTGTGGTTATAATCATTAAATTTATTTGAATTATATTTCTAATACATGAATAGGTATAAAAATGATATTGAATCTAATTTGAAATGGTTATACGAGTGTGTAAACTCATATTGTGTGAAATGGTAAATGTATTAATAGAACCCATGGATTTTTTCAATGGATATAGAATGAGGTAATGGTCACATTGGATGGGGATGATATTGCATCTTGATTTAGATGGATACCATGCTCCTTGATAACCCATGGATATGGATTTCATGGAAAATCATAATAGATGTTTGGTATGACATGTTAATATGCCTCCAACTAGTGCCTAACAATGTTCCCATCAAAATGTTATCGGGACTCGATGAGGATTTATTGGTGTTCGCTCCATATGTTCTAAAATTTATTGTCACACTCTTTTACATATATCCTGATATTGAGGAATATGGTACTATGTTTATAGGATTCAATAATAGATGTTCTGACTCTTCTGGTTTGATGGAAAGAACGTGATTGATATTGTACTTGTGACATATGTCAAGGACATGGAGGTATCATAAATTATGATGAATTGAATGGTGGTGTTGATTATTTATCTATTATTTGTCATATCCTTCTAATAGGAGATTGACGATATTATTCATAGAGACTTCTGGGGATATTTCAAGTTCCCTAGATTTGTAGATTACGTGCCATGGTTATCATTAATTTCTTATACAACTTGTCATTTTACATGCACTCAACCTTAATTAATATTTAACGACATGATTTGGGGTGGACGTCATCGGGGTAGGCCTACTGATATTTTATCTCACATCATTCCAATTTATCATTCATATATATGAGTAACATGTTTTTCATAGGACTACATACATTTTATTGTGTTTTTTGTAATTGGTAGTTATGAGCATAGAATCGTGCCAGAGATTGGGATTCTAATGGAGATAATTGTTGGTATTTTCATTATTTTATTTATTTACTCACTACTCTAAATCATGAATATTGTAGTATTATTAATTTTTTAAATGAATATCAACAGTTGGACGTGCATTCTTTATATATAATTAAATTACAATCTTTAATATTCAGTTGGTTTAACATTTATATTCCACAACTTTATCATTGATTTATAATGTGTCCGTTTTTTTATATTTATTATCTAATAAACTGTTTTGATACACTGTCAAGTTGGTATATTCTCCCATCTATCATCAAATTAGACCCCTGCTACTATTAAGAAGACTATATTGTATGGGGAGACACATTTGAGAGCATGTGGAGACCCAACCGGCTATTGTTTTGGCGATCAGACAGTCTTGGACATTATAATTTAGTCAAATTTCAGGTGGTTAGTTGGGGGGGTCTAGATAGAATAAGTATTCTATCCATGTAACACCAGTTGTAAAGTGTCACTACAATAAAATAAAAAAAAATTATTATTTGGGTCTCATAGGAATTATTTCACCTTGTAGTTTCTTAATATTACTATCAGAGGCTCTAAAACCCTCCTAAACCTCCCATAGACTATAAAAACACCACGAGAGTTCTTGGAAGTATATGGTTACTTGTAGAATCATTATTGGGGGTCATTTTTCTTCATTTTTTCATTTTCAATATCTCTTAATATCTTATCACTCTTTCACCCATTCAATTCATGGTATAATATTGTTTCGGAAGAGAGATTGTGATTCATCGGGCATTCATATAATAAGACACTTATTTTCATTTTTTATTATTCAAAAATAATGTATTGATTTTTTTATTGTGTATCTTTAATGAAATGATAGATTGGTATTCCTTAGTATTACCATTAAAACCCAAGTGTTATTATCTTGTACTATATTTCATTACCATATATGTTAAATATAACATTGCAGGGGTGATTTCAAATACTATTAAAATGATATGTTTAAACCAAAAATCTACCACATTGAATTAGTGGAGGATACATATGATTCCATTATTTAATTACCATCGAACTCTTTTATACATTGTGAATTTTATTAATTTTATTTCCACTAACATATATATATAATTACATCTATTAAAAATTTTCACTCATACAAATAATAATAATTATTACTATAGTTATTTTAATATCATCAATTGAATTAATTTTATAAATTCTCAATGGATTATTAATCCACTATTTCAATTTTCACTCTAACCCACAAATAAGTATCATGAAATTATCTTATATGTTTTTATTAGATTTATGTAATTAGAAGAGTATTTTTTTTGCATGTTTCCCAATTAGATATTTTATTATTAAATTTCAATCATTGTTTTACAAATTTGTATGTTGTAGACTTTTTTAATTAGGAATTTTTAATCTGACGATATGATTCTATTATGGATGATGGAAGGACGGATTATTTTACCATTGTAGTTGAATTATATTATCAATATTGGAAGGATATTTTTAGATCAAGGGGTTATTTTTCAGCATACTTGGAGAGAAAACAATATTATTGTGAACAACGTGGCATGAAATGTGAAAAATTGACCAATACTATTAGAACAAATTAATAAATACTATTTGACCATATTAATAAAAGTGGTAACTCCCCATATACATATGCATATTTTAGTACACCATTGATCAATACTATTAGAATATATTTATAATAAATAAATATATGTTTATCACATTTAGATATGATTTTTTTATTATGAATACTATAATAATTTTACATGATAAGCCGATATAGATTGAAATTAAATCACACTCCTTGAATAAAAAATATGATGATTTTATTAACAAATTTCAAATATTTTATATAGTGTAATATATCCTTATATTATCATAGATATTATGAAATATCGTAAAATAATATTATTTTTGGCATGATGAACAAATGAGGTTCAATAGGATTTCAAACATCTTTTTGTAGCCCGTTATGTCCATATACCAAGTAAATTTTCAACTCCTCGGATAGGGTACCAATAAAAAAAAATCAAGAATATAGTTGTTTTTGTACCTAGACTACATTGTGTCCAACTGGATTAGTCAAAAATTATTTTGGTATAAAATAATTTTTAGGCATGTATTATAAGATAATATTGAAGAATTATTTATATATATGAATGTATTTGGTTGACCTAAATACATTGTAAACATCAGTGAACATTAATTTTCGTAATTACCTTTAATTTTACAATTTATTATAGTAATAGATGATAAAATATAATTTATTTCTTTAAACTAAATAGTTCTACATATATGATGATTATTAGTATTATAAGTACATCCATTTTTACAATATATGTTTTATACCCATTATTTTTCCAAATAACAATTTTCCTCAAACAAATAATTTTTTTTTCCATTGAAACAGTAACATTCTTTTTTCTCATCAATATTACATAAAATATAATCAATTAGTTTTAATATTTATTCATTTGTGTTATTATTTTATTTTTATAATTACATATTTATTTTACCTATTCTCAATTTGTCACACAGAAATTTTTCATTTTCAGTAGTTAACTATTATGTTCATTATCAATATCATTTTAAAAACCAGAAATATAAATGTAGTCATATTGTACCTAATTTAGGATAGTTTCCATAAAACATAGATTTGATTATTATTTTTCACATTCAGATACAACATCAACTGAGTCTAAATCTAATAAATAACTCTATCAATCATGATAAGCCTTTATTTTTTCCTTATTTATTTTCTCCAACATTCATTTTTATTTTAATTTTCAATAGTTAGATTTTATATTCCCCATTTTCCTACACACATAAAATATTAATTCTGATGCATCATATTTTATGGTTGTAAAACATTTACTACACTTTCATTTATTATTTTGATAATATCTTCTAGTATGATTCTTAAATCATCTCATACCTATCGTGTACTTGTAAATTCCTTTGGTGAAATTTGAAATTACATCATTCTCACCATGATGTGACACAAAATAATAATAATTAGAAATAATATTTATATTTTAATTAAATGTTATTACATTCCTTTTATCATGGTTATTAGAATATTTCTTCATATTTTACATCTCCTATTGGATAAGTGATCCTATCAACTCATAAAAATAGTATTAAATGAAATCCTTACATTGCTCCATAAAATCATACATTTGATTTCATCTTTGGGGCTGATCTTGAAGCATTATTTCAATGAGACCTTCATTCATCATGGAATATCTATGGGAATCCATGACATTTAAAATTGTGTTGAATCTATTTTAAATTTCATTTAGGATTTCATGATCTGTCATCTTGATTTCATGATACTCATCTCGGTGTATAACTAACATTGTTCTATAGAATTTTAATGTTCCATAATGAATAACGTTTAATATCATCAAAATACTAGAATTAGTTTTACATGTTGAAAAAATAAATGACATATTATTACTTAATGATCAATATATGTAATTCATAAAATTATGATATCAATCACATTTTGATGCATCATTTTGAGTATGTGGTTCTAAGTCAACATTGAGTAATTTATATTTTTTAGACATTACTGCACAATAGTCATGTTCTATATTTTGAAAAAATTCCATCATTATGTATTTTCAATAGACATAGTCACTTCAATTGATGTGAGATTGTCTAATAGGATTCAAAATCTAAAAAATCAAAATTATCCATGACAATGTTGTAGATGTTTTTTCCATAGACATTTATATATGGGATAATAGTTAGTTTATAAATACCTAATTAAAAAATTAAAACCAAAAACATAATAAAGAACCAAACCCTACAAAAACAGTATATTAGATGGGGTTGTTCACAACACCCTCAAACATCATTTTCAGTATAATAATAGGGAAATCTGTATAGAACCCAATAATCATCAAATTTTGAGGGGGTTATGAACCCCCTATGAATCATTTTTCTAAAAAAAATCAGATAGTAATTATATAAAACCCTTTCTAATCATATAATTTATAGTAGCTTATAGATCCCCTAAATTTAATAAATTAGAGGGGTTTTGAACCCCCCCCTAATCTTTTAACATACATTTTTTTAATATTTAGTTGGATTTGAGAGTGGGTTAAAACACTCCTATAATATCTTAAATAAGAGGAGGTAAAAACTCCCTCCAATGTCGTAAATTTTCAGGGGTTGAAAACCCCCTCTAATGTAAACATGTGGTGGGGGTTGAAACCCCCCAATAATTTTAAAAATTAAAGGGGGTTCAAAAACACATATAATGTCTTTAAAGTATAGGGGGTTAAAATTCTCCTCTAATGTTTTAAATTATATGGGGTTTAAAACCCCATATAATTTCGTGAATAAATAGGGTGTTTATACCCCCTCTACTGTCTTTTAATTAGGTAGGATTACAAACCCCCTCTAATTTATGAAATTAATGGGGTTGCGAATTACCACTATTTCATTAAGAAAAACTACTTCGATATTATATACACACTCAAACATAGACACACAAATATATATATATATATAGACACACAATTAAAACACAATATATAAAATTATTTAATTAAATTATATGAACATATAATATAAAATATTTATAAGAATATATTCATATGTATTTATATGTATACATAAATATATTTGTTTAATATTATGTACATTAATATATATATATTTATATAAATTGTATTTCATATAATTTTTTTATTTATAATAAAAAATCATAAATATAGTATATTAACATATATAGAAATTTAAATTAATTAAAAAATATTTCATATTAAAAATATATTTGTAGTTATTATTTTTTATATTATTATAAATAAAAAAATATTTTTAAATGATATGTTTATGATTTTTTATTATATATAAATTGTCTTATATAAAATATAGTATATAATGATAAATCTATAATAATTTTCCTAATATTATAAAATTATATTTATTGATATATATATATATATATCTTTGGAAAAAAATAAATAAATTTATTGATATACATTATATAAATATTTGAATAAATTGTATTTCATATAACTTTATATAAATATTTGTATAAATTTTCATTCATACACAATATTTGTATCAGTTGCATTTCATATAATATTATAGAATTTATACCAATAAATATATATTAATGTACATAATAATAAATATAAGTATTGAAATACATTATATAAATTTATTTTAAAAGGCATTATATAAATATATGTTTAAAAAAAATTATTAATCTTTATTTAAAGTTATTATATAAATATTTATTTTAAATATACAAAAAATATTTTTAAAAAATAATTTATATATATGATATAAATATGTATTAAATTATATATAATTTATATTAATATATTTATACATATATAATATATGTTTATATAAATAAAATAAATAAAATTAAAAAATGTATATACTCAAATGTAACTAGATACAAATATAAACTATATTGTTTACATAAATGTGTAAATTTAATTTAATATAACTTCATTATAATATAAATACAAAAATACATAATATAAAATTGTTTATATTATTTTATATAAATATATAAATATAGAAATGTTATATATTTATATGTATCGAAATATTTATTGAAATAATATTTATATATATTGGAATTCTAATATATATAAATATATTAATGTGTAAATATATTACAAAAAATTCAAATGGATTGGTGGTTTAGGCATTGGACTGGTATGTGGTATGTCTTGGTTCAAAACTCTCCATACTACTTTTATTAGGTGAGCGTCAAAATGGGGATCAATAGTTTCTTAACTATAGGGGATAATTGAGATGTGATGGGTTCGTAACAGGATGTGAACGCTCTGCTACAATGGGGATGTAGCGGTTTTCTGTTATAGGAGGGTTGTTCGGGTAATGGGATAACTGGGTGGAGGAAAACAGAACTGTAGGAGTGGTGTGGTGACACATATTAAGGGACTAGATGGGGTGATGGGGGGATTTGGGGTGTGTTATTTAATTTTTCTAAAAAAGGTATGTTTTAGGGGTTGGTCTCACAACCGCCCAAAAAGTAATCTACCAATATGCGTTGATTTAACCACACCTAGTTCTCTCAATTAGTGGAAGATATATTTATAACTTCATATAACACATGTCTTTATTGGAAAAAATTGTCAATATTGGAGGAATTTTAATACCACTATAATATTACATCCGAAAAAGTCAAATTGAATTTACCAGATGTTCATCAAAGCATCTTATACTTTTAGTCGGTGGTCACATTAGCCAAGGTTCCTCATAACCATCGCTAATTTCTATAGAGTCTGTTAAACCCTTTCTAATGTAAAATATCACCCCATATAAACTCATCATTTATTTTCGAGAAACACTGATACCAATTGTTTGGCCCCTTAGTATGGTAGTAGTGACAAGAATGCGGTAAATAGGCCATTTTTATTTATTATTACAATTCAAAAATTTAGCAAATTAATATTATTATTAAATTTTATATAGAAAATTATATACGAATCACATGGGATTTTTATAGAGTTTCAGATCATTGAGACCGTAATACTCTATTCAATATTATTTATTTCTCAATGAGGCTAGTATGAACAATATCCTAACTTTTGACTAAGAGAGATAATCTAATTATAATCATATATAGAAATACCATATTCCCACATGTTAGTATAACCCATATCTTTTGATGGAGTCATAATCCACAAACCTTTTTCCTAGGAGGAATATCATGACCATTATTTTAGATGGGAAGAATAACCCAATGATAGTTATTACATTAGAAAAACATAAAAGGAGCCTCTAAATAAAAAATTGCTAACTGGAAGAATATCATTAGATGGATAATTGAAAAAATATATCATTATAGTTGAGAAGACGATAAAGAAATGTGGTGCAGAATGTGTCCATTAATCTCATCAAGGGAGGATGATAAAGATGATGAATATCCTTAGTGATCACAATAGAACAAAATATGTTTAATAATTTTCTTGATCAAACATTTAGAGCAGCTGGAATTATATAATTTTAACCTTTCCAAATGTATCATAATCACTAGTATATTTTTTAACCTTAAAAATTAACATATAACATTATATAATGAATCAATTGGATAATTTTTTTGTCCAATCCATGAATGGAACTTTTTAGTGTTTACTAATAATATAATATGATTGTTACCTTAAATGTTTTAGATCCCATAGTAAAAAAAATACATTCAGACTAATGTTTATAAAGAATATTTAATATTACCTGAAAAATTATTATTAAAAAAATAATTTAATATTTATTAAATTTAGAATATAAATATATTTATTTATATGTCCTACATAATTTTAGAAAAAAATATCACAATAACAAATAGTTTCCATTGTATATAACACTTGAAAGTGTGTCATTTATTTTTATCCAATGTTGAAAATGAATTTCAACATAATAAATTAAATTATTTATACTGTATATAATTTTAACAACATATAAAAAAATATTGAGAAAAAATGTTTTGAATAAATTTTTATCTATTGGGATACATTACCGACCATCAAAAATAGAGTGCAGTGAGACATTATCATAGTTGTAAATTTCTAGTAGTGTGACATTTCTCGCCACTTGAAATGTATAGTTGTGAAATATTATACATCATTAGGAATGTATGGTGGTGAAACCTTACATATTGTTAAAAATTATCAATGGTGAAAAAACATAGTTGTATCTACCATTGATCATTATATTATAAATAATATAAATTGATGAAAACGAAAAATATAACTTTTCATCTTGTCATTGAATGATTCAATGAGAATTATAAAAAATATAAACGTCATTGAGTTATCCAATAGTGAATCATGACTCAAAATTGGTGTCCTTTAGTGACTCATGTATCACCATTATATAACAATTGTGAAATTTTGAAAAATATACCAAATAAACAAAATTAATATATAATTGAAAAAATAACAATTTTATTATAAAAAAACATAAAATAAAAAATTCATTAAAAAGGAATGAATTAAAAAAATACTATCATACATTTATTTTATCAAAAATGAAAATCAATAAACATATGGTAACATGGATAAAAAAACATAAGTTGTTATTTAGAATACAACATTAAAATATATCAATCACATTACTAAGATAACATTGTATTGTAAAAAAAATTGAAAGATCTATTCTGTAATATCAATATGCTACTAAAAATATTTTTTTGAAAAAAATATAAATGTATAAAAAACATTTGATTAAAACTAAGAGTATAAAGTACCAGTGGATATAAAAATACGTGACACTAATTTTTCTGATAAATGAACACATAAAAATGAAGTAGTAAAACCAAATTTATAGAATTTGAGTATAATAATAAAAGGATTACCAAAATAAAGAATACTAATATAAAATTGATACATTATAAAACCAAAACAAATAAAGTAAAAGTTTAATAATTAATTGAATATAAAATATAGATTATTTCATAATGAAAAAATAAAAAAAAACTCATCCAATGAAGAGTACCAAAATGATAAAATTGAGGGAAATATTCAATGGAAAATAGTATCAGAACTCATGTTGGTGACTCAATGAATCACAATTGTTATTTTTCATATTGTGTAACGGTTTCACACCACTGGTGAAAACTAGAATTGTCCAAACGATCTCACCATTGGTTAATAAACTAATGTTGTATAAAGACTCATCGTTGTTTTATTACCAATAGTGTCATGATTTGGAACCATTGGTGAAATCAAAAAAATATCATAATATATAACCAATAATTTAAAAAATATGGGTTTTCATAATGAAAATGATCCCAAACACAAATGAGTTAGAAAAATATTTAATGAAGATAAACTATAAAAATGAGATAGAAAAGAAAAAAACTAATCGAAAATTAATGCGAGTGTTTGAGGAAGAATTAGATAGAACCGAATTTATTCATAGTTAAGGATAATAGTCTAATTTTCGTGATATACAAGAGACCAACGTATAATATAGGAGAAAATATATAGGAGATAAAATTTCATTAGATAAGAGAAATGATGCTGGAGAAGAGAGTGGCACTAGAGAATTTGAGTCTCTAGATCGCATCATTGTTGAAGTGGACCATCAGGAGGAGGAAGATGACATGCCATATTGAAAATGAAAATAGTGATTTAAAATAGGGATCACATTGATTAGATGAAAGTATTGGATGTATGGTATAAAGAATATGGTTTATCAAATGGATGAGATACATTCATTGTGTAAATTATTTTTCCCACATCGAAACAACCACGTGGGGATTAAGCACTATATATGGCGTATGTGATTTAAATATTCAAAGAAAATTGAAAACACAAAACATATACGACATGTAGAACACATAGATGCACATATCCCGACCCATGTCTTCTATATTCTAGGGTGTTATACATGGTACATGTTGTCTTCAATAGATCTTTATGCTTGAGTTTACATTTTTTTGTGTGAGCCTCATGTGAAGGACCACCGACAAGGGTAGACTACTGGACTCACTGATAATGTTTGAGGTTCATATTGTTGGATTTTAATAAGGAATTTTTTTTTATTTAACAAACTAAAAAAAATATATAAAATAAAAACAACAAACCATAAAAAATCATGAGAAAATTTAAATTTTTTTAAAAAGTAATAATATTTTTTGAAAAAAATTAAAATAAATAAAATATTATGAAAATATAATTTATCAAAAATTATATATTATTAATAATAATAAATTAAATGTAGTTAAAAATAGTGATATTTTATTTTTGTTACTATGTATATTTGTTGTTGCAATAGTGGAATGAAATAGTTGGATATGGTTTTGATGTTCTTGTTGGGATGTAATTATGAGGTATGTCAATGTGAAATTGATTTGTGTTTTGGGAAATATTTCATTAGAATGTAAGGGTAATGATATTAGAGATGAAGAAGGTGTAAAAACTATAATGAATAATAATTTATTCCCATTTATGAACTTTTCCAATAAATTTATATATGTTTTCCAAAAGAATGATGCATTGAGATGCAGTTAATGTAGTCATGTTTTTGGCTATATGGAGAATTAACCCTGCTAAAAAAATATTAAAATTAAAAACATTTATAAACATGTCTCTCTAGATACAAATCATTTTATATTTTTTTAAATCATTATAATTAAGTATATTAAAGACATGAATTATATAATTCATTTATATCATAATATTTTTAAATATTTTATCATCACCCTCATCACATAGACAACTAGGAAATGTGATAATTGTTTATAACAGGTGTGTTTGTGTTTGTACGGAAAAATTGATCCTCAAGATCGCACCCCGCCTAGATTTCATGTGCCTCAGTGTGCAACTTAACAAGAGAATCGATTCTCATGCCATGCATTCACATGTGCATCTCTACACACGTGCGTCTATGTGGTCTTACCCTTGACCCCTGACACACCAAAACACGTGTTTCATTCTTCCATCACCACTAAATATTAATTTATCATATTAATGATTTTATTTTTTTTTATATTTGGAAATATATATTTTTTTATTGAATATATGTATATGCATATATATATGTGTGTGTGTTTGTGTGTTTTTATGTGTGTGTGTATATTTTAGTCATGAAAAAATGTATAAATAAATGTTAAAAATTAAATATTATTATTTATATTTCTAAATATATATTTATAATAAATATATTTTTGTGCTCATACAATTGTCTATAATTATATATATATATATATAATCACACGCATATAATATGTTGTCATTGTTTACATTATATGAATGTAAAAACACACAGAGACACACACACACACATATGTATATATATATATGTGTGTGTGTGTGTGTGTGATTGTTTTTACATGCATAAATTTTTAATGTATATGTTTGTGTTTTATTATATTTTTAATATCAAATTTATAACAAAAATGTAATTATGTTTTTATATTAAATAATATTTTTGTACAAAAACATGATTTATCTATTTTAAAAAATGGATTCTTAGCTATGTTAACAACAAAACACATCTAATTGAAAACATTTTTTTAAAAACATGTCTAATGATCCATGTATCTAAAAAATGTCTGATTAATTATATTTTAAGATAGTTAGGTTCTCTCACTACAATTCAATTATTTACAACTAAATAAAATACACTAATATATTTTTTATAGAGTCAGAACCTTCTCATTATATTTTACATGTATATTATATTATTGTAATTCGATAATGATATAGTGAGAATGAATTCATGAGAATTGATTCGATGTCGACCTTAGGGATATGTTTATATTTATTTTGATATTTTTTCAAAAAGTCATCAGTGTGATTAATCCATATTTTATTGAGGGATCCTGGGGAGAAATAAACTACGTATCTTTTTTACTCACCCTTATCAATTATAACTTGTTTAATTATATTTTTAATATGGATGTGTGATTGGGATAAAAATTATTTTCTTGTGATGTGATGACCATTGCAATTGGATTCATTACTAATATAATCAATTTTTTTTCCAATTAGGAGACTTTATTATTGTATGATATTAAATTAATTCATCATTATGAATGGGATTTTTATCTTATATTATAAATTTTTTAAAGGATTATTCGTATTGTTATAGAGATTTATGAGGGATATACCTCCCATATTGTGAAATTTTACCCTCAGTAGAATTCTCCAACCCATATCTAGTTAGATAATGGTTCGGGGGTCATATTCATATTTATAATAATCACGTGAATATTTTGAGTGGGATGATGTCATGATATACATTAATTGGAATATTATTAGAGAAATTGTATGAAGAATTATGTTATCTATTATTAAAAAATTCATCTAGTATGCCTGAGAGAAAATATGGTTCTGGGTGCAGTGGAAGCTCGTGGGTTGATGTGCCCACATTGATTTTTTCCATTAGTAATGATCAATACAGGATAAATATGATGATAAATTCTACATTCCACAGATCGATTCCCAGAAGAATACATATAATATGAATAGTCTTAGAACCACAAATGAGGATCGTCACAGGTTGATTATAATTAATTTAATTAATTTGAAAAGAAGTATTTTTTATTGTGTTCTTTATTCTTTGATCATTTTGATCATGATCCAATGTGATTCGTCATTGTGTCACATAAGCCAAGTGTATAATTCATAATGTGGTTATCGACACCTACACTATGTATCTCTGGACGTCGCCAAAGGAATCTCTTTGTGCTTGTGTGGAGAATCATTTTATTACGCTGTCCACCTTATATCGTCTTGATCCGATGGAGGAGGATCTCTCTCGATCATGAGAGCATTCTTGGATGTCGCCAAAGGAATCTCTTTGTGGTGCACAACAATTAGGAGACATATAGGGGTTGTGAGGATATATATAACCAGGTTTGAGGTTATATAGTTATGATAATAAATAAACATGATACTCATTTTATTTTTTTCATTAACTCCTATTGAAAATCCCATGATGAATAATTAATTTTTTAACATGAGCCCACACTAAATATAATAAATTTCCTCAATGTCCAGACTATAAAACTACACTGTATATAATCATTAATACACATTGTGTACTTGTTTTCCAAAATGAAAACTACATGACATGTAATCATTAAAACACGGTGTGTTTTTGTTTTTAATTTATTTTCCAAAATGAAAACTACATGGTGTGTAATCATTAATGCATGATGTGTACTTCTCCATCATTTTATTTCCAAAATGAGAACTACACGGCGTGCCATCATTAATACAAGGTTTGTACTAATTTTATTCTTCCTCCATCATAAAACAATTTAGGATTCCTTGAATAATTATTAAACCACGTAAGAGAATAATGTTTATTCTACTTAAGATACTTGGATACACATAGTGTGTGACTGTCTAGGCCTCTTCCTCATTGGCATTATGTTGTCCTGCCTAAACTCTAAGATTACTGTCTAGAAATGGGTCAAGGTCGCCAAGAGAAAGAAGTGGATGCCGGAATTACATGTCTCCTCATACGAATTCTTACCATGTAATTTATTCCGTTTACATCAATATATCATCAAGATGGTATCATGGTCGTGTCATAAACCTATATGCTTGATTTTTCATTCTTTGACTTCCAGAAATAAACTCGTTGTTACACCATGGACATGGAATATGGGTGGCAGTTCTATTTAAATCCACGGGCCCGAGATATCTACTTACATAAATATGGAAGAGACAAATCCTTCATTGACATTCCCATTAATAACATGTCATTTGTGACGTACCCAACATTCCATAATTCCAACCAACTGACTTCGTGAAGGTTTTCGTTAGCAAATCTATGTTTGTGAGTCATGACATGAGTTAATGATAATATTCTAGTGTATGGACCATTACACTGGTTCATAGATAATAATGTCTGATGAAACCAATATATGTGGAAATACTAGTGGTAGTTATGTTTCTATAATCTCCCATCTTGGATATTATCATGTGCAAAATCCATGAGACAGATTCTAGTCTTCTTACAAGTACTCACACATGACAGTCTGTATACTATGCGTACTGTCATAGTATGTCATCCAACCGTATAAAATTATTTATGAATATTGTTATAGAATTTCAAGGTTCTCATCATAATGGGGATATTCCATGACCTTATTAATGCCAAAAATATTCAAGGATATTATTATATTATAGTCATGAAGAATAATGAAATATATATAATAAGTGTACATTCATGTAATCAAAGTACATGAAGTTGGTTCACCGAAAACCAACTCTAAAAAACTCCCACATGGACTAGAGAAAACAACCTACAACTTTTAGTTCGCTGGACATCACATGATGATCATTTTTCTGCTGAGTCAAGGCTTCAGTCAATGGGTCAACCACGTTGTCTTATTTGGAAATATTGCTCACTGCATCTTTACCTCTCTAAGAAAAATCCCACAATAGATGATACATTCAATATATGATCTTTGTCTGGTGATGTGACCTTGGCTCTTTTGAAAGTGTCACCACTGTTGTATTATCACAATAGAGTGTGATATGATCTTTACGGCTAGGTACTACATCCAGATATTGGATGATGCATCGCATTCATACAACTTATTTAGTTTCCTTAGAAGATATTATATACTCGGACTCTGCTATAGAATCCGCCACAACACCTTGCTTTGAGCTCTTCCAGCTCACTACAACTTCATTCAAACAAAATATGTATTCAGTCTGCGACTTCATGTCATCTTGATCAGTTGGGAAACTAGTATCTACATGTCCTTTGATGACTAGTTACTCATCTCCTCCATAAACCAGGATCATATTCTTATTACGCCTCAGATACAAAAGGATAGTCTCGGCTACCATCCGATGGTTGTATCCTGGATCAACATGATATATTCCTACCACACTTAATGAGTAAGAAAAATATAGCCTTATACATAGAATAACATAAATGACTGACCCAATTGTGGATGCGTAAGGGATCCTTGCCATTTTATTTCATTCCACATGTGTCTGAGGACACATTTTCATTGAAAGATGAATTCCATGTGACACTGGCATCAATCCCCTCTTGGAAAATTCCACACTGAATATCTTCAGTATCTTTTCAATGTATGTAATTTGAATCAGGTCCAGAATTATCTTGGATCTATCATGATTGATGTTGATCCCAAGAATATATGCTTCCTCACCCATGTATTTCATAGATATGCACTTATCCATCCATTCCTTAACTGACTGTACGACAGGTACTTCGTTTGCAATCAGTAATATGTCGTTAACAAATACTATTAGGAAAATGAATACACTTCCACTAATCCTTCTGTAGACACATGGTTCACATTCGTTCTTAACAATTCCATATTTCATTAGTACATAATCAAAAGGAAATTTTGATGATCTTTATGCTTGATTTAATCAATAAATGTATTTCTACAACTTACATACCTTTTTGGCGTCCTTTGGAGTCACAAACCCTTCAGTTTGTGTCATGTTGACATCTTCCTTGAGGTTCCCGTTAAGGAATTCAATTTTTACGTCCATTTTCCAAATATCAAAGTCATAGTAAGCAACAATGGCCAATAGGATTTTGATGTATTTCATAATCACATCCGATGAATTGGTTTCATCATTGTCAATTCCATAATGCTTCCTAAATAATTTTGCACCCAGTCATGCCTTATAGGTAATGACTTATCCCTCCATGTCATGTTTCTTCTTGAATACCAATTTAATACCAACATGATTGACAACAACTGAAGGATCTAATGAAATCCAGACTTGTTTTTGGTACATGGAATCCATTTAAGAATTCATGGATTCTTTCCACTGAGAAATGTATGTGCCTTCAAATGATTGCATGTAGGTAAGAGTGTCATCATTTTCAACCAATAATGAGTTACATTCAATGGTGTCAAGAAAAACATATCATTCTGGTTCTCTCACCTCTATCGTGATTCTATACAGTTCTTGTGTCTTTGGAACAGATTGTTTTTCCATGGGGATTTGTGGAATCTGGTCTTGTACCAACTCATGTGTATCTTGAGTCTCTACTTCATCGATGTCTTTCGAGATCCCACGATTTCTTTTGGATATGTGTCCCTCTCAGTGAATATGGTGTGTCATACTACTGTATCCTTTTTATCGAAGGGGTTGTTTAGGTAATATCCCCTTGTTTTCTTGGGGTATCATATAAACTTACACATTTTTCCTCAGGTTGCATGTTTGTTACCTGAAGAGGCCTTAAGAAATTCTCACTACCCCATACATTTGTATTTGTTAACATGGATTTGAATCCACTCTATAACTCGTATGAAACACAATGTATCAATTTTTTTGGCACTTGGTTTTGTATGTGTGTTGTAGTTTGTAATTTAAATCCACAAAAAGGAAAAAGGAAGACTCGTATGACTCATAATTGATATCACCATGTCCAACAATGTGTGGTTCCTCCTTTTACATACACCATTCCACTGAAGAGTGTATGGAGAATTGAGTTGATATAGAATCCCAAACTCTGGTAAGAAATCAATGACGTCCGGATTAAGATATTCTCCTCCTCTATCTGAGAAGTGTTTCTTAATAATCATACCAATATGGTTCTCAACACCATTCTTGTATTCCTTGAACCGATCTAATGAATCTAACTTATACCTCATTATGTAAATATATCCCTATCAACTAAGATCATCATTAAACGTTATGATGTAGAAGAACCCACCTCTTAATTGAACTGGAAATGGTCCACACAAATCTATGTTAACAAATTCTGATGCTCTTTAACCCTTTCACCTTTCCCAGTAAATTGGGCTATAGTCATTTCCCTCCTATACACGCATGACAAATAGGAATTGGTTTTAGTTCAAAAGAATCTAAATACCCATCTTAATGTAATTTGGTAAAAAATTTATCATTGACTTGACCTAGCCGGTGATGCCAAAGTTGGGCGTGGTATGAGTCATGTGAATTGACTATGTCATCTATTTCCATTACTTGGTTAGTGTAGACTAACACTTAAAATAGGTTATAAAAATGTTCCCTACCAGAACAAATGCTATCATTATAAAAGTAGAAACATTCATTCCCAAACATGAAGATTAATCCATCAGTATCTAATCTGGATAGTAAAATAATATTTTTGGTTACATTGGGTACATAATATGATCATTTTAATACCAAGACCATCCCAATAGGAAATGTGAGGTGGTAGTCTTCGACAGCTACAATAGAGAGTCTAGCTTTGTTGGCTTCTCGCAGATCCACCTCACCTCAATCAATCTTTCTGAATCAACTTGGTTCCTATATTTGGATACATATGTGAACTACACAAGTAGTATCTAGTAACCAATTAGTAGGAACAAATTGATTTCATTCAATAACAAATGTACCTGAAGCCTCCCCTTTTATCCTTGGTTGGTTAAAGTTTTTCTTCCAGTGGCCTTTCTTGCCACATGCGAAAAAAATAGCCTCATGTTCTCTTGCATCCCCATTAATCTTCCATTACATGTAAGTACTTGAAGAAGCATTGGGATTAACAATATTCACCTTACGTTTCCTTTTATTTACTATAAGGACTGATGGATTTTCACACTTCATATAATTGTCCACATGGAGAATAAGGATAAGAATATTAGATAGAGACTTCTCAATGTTGTCCATGTTGAAATTTACAACAACATTAGTGAAGCTCTAGGGGAGTGATGCAAGAATGAGATCAGTACCCAGTCATTCGTGGAGTTTAAACCCTAGAACCTCCAAGCACAAAATGTAGCCAATGAGCTTGAATACATGAGGCCTAGCTGGGGAACCCTCTCCATGATTTCTCTAATATAGAGCCCTAGAGATCTCAAAAATTTCATTTCATTCTCTCTCCTGGTATAGACCATAGAGGTGCTCAATCGTAATCTAGGAATCCATGTCTTCAGGAGATTTTATGATATCACTTGACATTGATTATAACATCAAACATTGAACTTCAGGTGCATCACACAATTTTTGATCATAGAACTTGAAATCTTCATCACTCACCCCATGAGAAGAGAATCAGGAATTGAGGACTCCATCACCGAAAACATTCGTTCATGGCGTAGGATAACATGAAGGCGCTTAAAAAATTCCAAAAAGTTACTTTTGGTGAGGATGTTGTCATTATATAGAATAGGTCGCGGAGAAAATGTGGTAGATGAGTTTGTCATATTGATTATACAAATTAAATGAGAATATTTATCATTACATTCTTTTTTACATATTATGAAAAAATAATATATTTTATTAAATCTCCCACTATTTTATGAAGTCTAAATGGCCCTTAACATTAAACATGGAATTTCTAGTTTCTTTTATATTCTAGTGGAAAGGATCCATATTCCCCTTTGCATTACCCCAACAAGGGTTGGACAAGCTATTAGAAGGTATTTAGGTAGTCAGGTCTTTGACATATGTGAGCTTACAGTTCCTTGAACTATTGAGCGGACTCCCCAATCCTAAAATCCTGACTAGGATTTCCTCAGCACTTGGCTCTATTTTACAACAACTTTAGCATGGGATACTCCTCTTGATTTAAAATGTTTATGTAAACAATAATCTTTCCCATCAACATTCATTGTAAAAGTAATTTTCCCCACAAGGGTTGGTCAAACACATAGTTTTATTATGTCTTTCCCTGAATCAAGTAAGTGAAGGCTTGGTCTAACATAATATGGTATTTGATGGATTTTATTATTTAAATGTAGTTTATCATTATCACATGCTTGTTAACATTAAGTGATTCTTTCATAAGTGATTAACCATGTTCTAATAATGTTTATGCATAGTCCATTTTTTATTTTATTCCATCTTTTGATGCTTGTTTATATAATTAATTATGTGATTAGGAAAACACGTAAATAATAAATAAACCATGAAATCAGACAGAAATAAATTAAGATGGAATGATCATGAGATTCTATTGGTTATCCTATCTAGAAGTTCTAACAAGCTAACTCTGACCTATGTAAAAACACCTTGAACCTGATGGTTTGTGTATTGCAGCTCCCACCTATCAAATTAAGTATCTTCTTGGGTTGGTTTTGCCTCACTTGTGGGTTTTGAACAATCACCTATGACTTGGGAGATCCTGTATTAAATGGGTTTACATTAAAAAAACCATGGGCATGCCAGAACTACATTTTATTGGAAGAAGGCTTGTAAGGCAAAAAATTTAAATAAATTTAAATCATACCATACACATAAAAAGGGTACTTGTTCTAGCTCATGATCATCCATAGAATTTAGTGACATTTACACATATTGAGAATTAAGATTCTTTTAATCGTTCTATTACTCAAGATAAGTCGTGCTTGAATTAAATTAATTATTATCCTATAATTAATAAATTATTTATCTTAAATTCCTTTCTGAATTACCTTGTGATTCGTCACATCCATATTGCGTGTATTGTGTCTTTGTACTTTTGGTTGAAATCTAGTGAAATTACATTTCTGGAAAGTACAGGATGTTTATGATATATTACATGGGATGTAATTGTTTTCAACCTTTATCCAGAGTATGCGCTAGGGGATTTTCCATGTTTTTCTATACTTTGGATATTTTGGAGTACACCACATGTAGATTAATCTAACACAGCATGTACATCCTTGTTATGTGGCTACTGTCCTGCCATGCCTGTGTATGCGATGTGTGGCTTCTCCTTGTACATGGTTGCACCTGGGCTGGATTGGACTACATGAAATTTTGATTCAACAAACACACCGTGTATTCCAGTTTCAATGCATTGTTCATTTCTGGTCAACATGATGTAATAAATAATTAGGTATACTCAATTAACACATTCTGGTTTGGGGGACCAGAACCAGTTTGTTGAATCTAAGAACATGGCATGTATTTTATACTACCAATCGTGTATTCTTGTGTTGTATAGACAAAAAGTGTGGCTCCTCCGAATGAGTTCCTAGTTTTTATTTTAATCAAAATTAAAATTTAAAGGTCATTTCTATGATGTGAATCACGAAATGCAACAGGTAGAATATATCACGTTCATTTATATTTATAGAATGATTTAGATTTAATTGAATTAAATATAAAGGCATAAATTATCAATGAAAATTAAATAACTATAATCAATGTTGTAACCTCACTCTAATACCATTTTATGGTTCCGGGAACAGTGGAAGATAGTGGTTGGATGATACCACTTGGATTTTTATTCATTACCAATGATCAATCCAGGAAGAATGCGATGATTTACTCTAGACACCACAGATCAAATCACAGAAATAGACGTAGAAGAAGAATAGTCTTGGAAGGAAAATTGATGATCATCACAGGTTTACTATAATTAATTTAATAAATTTTACAATAAGTACCTTGTTTGGTGTTCTTTATTCATTGTTATTTCTGACCACGCTCTAATGCGATTCATCCTTGTGTCATATTACCCAATAATATACATCCTCTAGTGATGATCCACATGTGCTCCACGTATCTATGGACGTTGCCAACGGAATATCTGTGTGCTAGCATGGACAAGACCATTCTTGTGTTTTCCACCTTAGATTGTCTTGATCTGATGGAGGAGGATCTCTCTCTGTCTAGAGAGAGTTCTTGGAAGATGAATTTCTTGAAGCCTTGAAAGAAATCTCCATAATTGTTGGGCACAACAATTAGGAAAAGTGTTGGGGTTTTGAGGAAATGTATATTCGGGTTTGAGGATATAGATTTATGACAATAAATAAATGTGTTTCACATTTTATTTATTTCACTAATTATTTTTGAAAACCCCATGTTGAATAATTAATTCATTGACATCCAGCCACACTTATTATAATAAAATTCCTAAAAATCATGACTGAAATAACTACAAGATGTGTAATCATTAATACAAGATGTGTACTTGTTTTCCAAAATGAAAAATACCTGACATGTAATCATTAAGACACAGTGTGTACTTGTTTTTCATTTCATTTCAAAAATGGAAACTACACGACATGTAGTCATTAATATAAAGTGTGTACTTGTTTTTCTTTTTTTCCAAAATAAGAACTACATGGTGTGTAATCATTAACAAACATTGTGTACTAATTTTATTCTTCCTCCATCATAAAAAAATATAGGCTTAATTGAATAATTTTTAAACAACGTACGAGAATAATCATTATTCTACATTAAATAAATGGAAACACATAGTGTGTGACCTTATAGGCCTCATTCTTGTTGGAATTAGGAGGGAATTCCTAAAGTCCAAGATTATTGTCTAGCAATGGGTCAAGGCACCCAAGGGAAAAATTTTGATTCCACATTGAAATGTCACCTCATACGAACACTTACGATGTAATTTAATCCCTTTGTCTCAATATCTCACCAATCAGGTTTCATGGCAATCTCATAAACCTATATGCTTGACATTTCATTCTTTGAATTCAAGGAATAAACTCATCGTTACACCATGTCCATGGAATATGGGTGATAGTTCTATTTCCATCAAAGGGTCTGAGATATATATATCCTTAAATGTAAACGAGACAAATCCTTCCCCTACTTATCCATTAACAACATGTCATTCGTGACGATCCCAATGTACCCTACTTCCCGCCAACTGTCTTCATGATTGTTTTCGTCAGAAAATCTAAGTGCCCACGTCATGACATGAGTTAATGATAATCATCCATTCTAAGTAAAATAAAACACTCTCATAGATAGTAATGTCATATGACACCAAGACATGTGGAATTAATATTGACATGTAATTTCTAACAATCCAACATATTGTGAAATTTTACCCCCAATGGAATTCGCCAGCCCCTCTCTAGTTAGATGATGGTCGGGGGGGGGGGGGGGGTCACATTAATCATTATTATCATCCCATAAATATTTTCAAAGGTATGTAGTCATGATATAGTTTAATTGGCATGTTAGTTGAAAGATGATATGTATCTTATAGTTATCTATTATTCATAAATTCACCTAAGATTCCTGAGAAAAAAATATCATCCAACTTAGCAAGTGATATAGGTAAAAATGAAATTGTAGAATGCATATATTGTAGTAATTATTTTATCCAAGGTCCTTAATCATAATGATTATTTTAAATTGATGTTATATTATTAATATGATTGATACATATGTGTAGTACATGACTCTTTTCTATTTTTCATTGTGTCTATATTGTGAATATTAACTGTAAATTTATATTTATTTTAACTATAAAATATTTATCGGTACGTCAGTCAGAATATTGTATTTTGGGATTAAAATGCGGGATTCATTCCCCAAGACAATTAGTGCATTAAAATATTTCTTACATGACATGATCCTTTGGGAAATATAATGGGTTACCCTATACAAAAAATGATGATGGTTCTTTTATTTAAAAATAAAAATATTATTTGGCCCTCACATAAAAAACCCCAAAAATATTTATTTAAATAAATTCCAGGGGACAAGGAGTTCATTATTTGTATGGTATATATTTTTATTAGAAGGCATCCCTATGTTTTTAAGAGGTAATAGATATTAAATGAAGCTACTTTTATCTATAAGCAAGTTGGTCCAATGGATATTGATTCTAGGAGGAAGGCATCATGTGAGAGTCAAAACTAGAGTTTACTGATTTGTGATTGTAATATTTTTTACCATGATATAAGGAAGTGAATGTTTGAGAATGAACATAATTTTTACATTATCAATGTAATGAAGAATAAGTTTATTCAAATATATTTTTTCTAGTCTAGATTTCGGACTTATCATGTGTGGGTTTCTTTTTTGGGAAATCATGTGGATTATGAGGTACCATTGGAGATGTTTCATGGACTCTTCTAGAAATATTTTTTAACCTCAATGTTGAATGAGGATCTTTAAAATGATTTTATCATTCATTGAAATAATATCCTACCTATGCAAGAGAATGGATTAAGGTTCAAGAATCTTCTTTGAGAAAATACCGATATACATTCAAATGATGATGTGATGGAGAACTATTATTATGGTTATTTGGTTCAAGAGATCCAACATCAGGTCACCACTTTCAGTATATTGAAATATTTGTAGTATTTAATATTGATGATGTGATAAAAAAGATAATATTACAAACATGATAATAATCAAAATTAATTGATCAAAACTACTTGAGTATAACTATGGATGAAGGTTCTCATTTATCTTGGTTGATGGTTTTTTAACCAGTGATGAATTAATCATATACTTCTTCTTATACATTGACCAGTGATTTAAAAATGGTAATATAATATTATAATACGTTTTTTGGGTTATCACAAACTATATAAAACATCCATAGTTTTTAGAATGGGATAGGAGTCCAGTTTTATATACACCCCAAGAGCATTTACCTTGGAAGACTTATCAAACAAATTGTGCCCTCTAGCTTTTTAAGCACATAGAGATGATGGACAATTAATATTATAGCCCCAAAATATTCCAAAAAACATAAGGACATAGGATTTTGTTTTTATTTTAATGTGGACATCATCACGGTATGTAAGATATATTACAATATGTGGTCAGTTTCATTTAAAGTAGTTATCAGGGTTGAGATGGTTAGTGATCGTCTGGTGGACCATATTCTCCATTATTCAACAGTTTTTTTATTAGTTTGAGTTAATAGATTCATAGTCCTTATAAATACTTCATAATTCAATAATTGATATTTAAGGTGGATATGATTCATGTTACCTTTGGGTAAACTATGTTAGTTGGAAGTTAGTAAGATTTTTTTTGGTGTGTTATGGATTTATGGTGATGATGGGGTAGAATTAGTCATTGGGATAGTTGCTTATACTTTAGATAGAACCGTACAATATATTCATGGACATGATTATGATTAATTTAGTATATGATATCTTAAATTTCATTTAGATGAGAGTTTCTTTCCATAATATGGATATTGACTTTGTGGTGTTTTTTTGGAATGTGAGAATATTATATGGTTAAAAAACTCCTAGAACCTATATCCTTTTACCAATTTAGAGTATCATGGATATTTTTTGGATTTTTAGAATTTTTTATGATTTTATATGTGTTTTTTGATGTATATCTGAAATATTCTGTGAAACTACTCTATAAATGGGATTCTAAAATATAACAACATCTTATAATCTAACATGATTTCTATGCCTAATTATAGGATGACACTATTAATTTTTCTTGTGTTTTGTATTAAAATTTATTATTTACAATATATGTTATTCATCATGATTATTGTTTCTCATATTTGTGATATGGTTTTATTGGAAAAGAAATATGATAGTTCTTTATAGCCATTGATTGATTATTTTTTATATAACTCGGTGATGATAGAGATCAATTATCCTCCTATGGATTTATGACCTGTCAAATTATCCTAAAGGAACTATAATGGTTTTAAATATTAATATATGATCTATTTTTCATTAGATGATAGTGAATGAGGAAAATATCTTAATTATTTATTTTAATTTTCATTGAAATCATTTTCAGTTTGTGGTTACAGCTTCAAAATTCATGAATACCTTTACTACATTCATAGGACCAATGATTTTAGTGTTATGAGATATCATGGATTAGTTTCCAATAGTGATCATAGATGGTATACAAGTTCACCAATGACTAGATGAGGATCATGATGATCATTTGGTAGTGATTTTGGATTCCCTTTAACAACATTATTAGTATGGGAAATTGTCAATATGTAATTATTTTAGGATTTAAATGAAATTAAAAGGGTATATCACTTATCATCAGGGTTTTTAATCTATATTTTGATGAGTGAGGAAGTTGTTTCAGGGATTACCATAATAATGTAGTATATCATCACAATTTACATTGTCTTATAGTAGATTTATTTATAAATTTTCTACGATCACATCAGCTTCAAAATCACAGATGATAGGATTTTGTATTGAATGATTAATGTTATGAAGCATTCGATGAACTAATGGAGACGTTTACCAGAGCACTGATTCATTATATTCATAAAATAGGATGTTTGTTTCAGGTATTTCTAAATTCATATCATATTTTCATTGGATGTGTTATGATTTAATATTGAAAAATCATCTCATATTGGTCTTCATAGTTAAATCCTCACAAGTGTAACTATGCTACCCCTGATATCATGCTTTTTTATGACTGATTTAATTGATGTTATGGTTGAATAATCTTATTGGAGAGTGGTTTGTAGTCTTTATAGATCACAATATCCTCTAATATCTCTTAAATCCAATGAATTTTATGTTTTATAAGTGTTGGGAGATTGTGTTCTTACATGATTATGAAATCAATATTTCTAAGACTCTAAAGAATTGGGATTTGATGTCCCACATACTAATTATGAAACCACCTATTGATGCTTCTTGAGTGTCTAGAGATGATTTGATGATGATGGAGGTGCATGTAGTTTTGCATAATGATTTTTAGGAATTCAATATAGCTTTTTCTTATACTTAATAGTTGTGAATTGAACTTTATTACAACAGGAGGGGGATTCTTTGTTAGGAGATCATATATTTGAGGTGTTTAAGGATCATTTTTTCAGGGATATACTAATGAGGGTTGGTTAGAGGATAAAAAAAATTGGGATTTGTTTCATGGTGTGTAATTTATTCAATTAGTGATGAAATCTGTGGTTCATTATGTCTTTCATAATCAACCTATATCACTATATCATTATATATTTAATATAAATGATGATTTTAAGGGCAGGTTATAGTTGATTAGGATGAAGGGAAATAATTTTTTCTTAATGTCTCAGTGTTTAGTCCATAAGTATGTGAATTATGAGTATAGAGTTCCATATAATATGATTTATCTATTATTGGTCCCTCAATGGAAATTAGAGTCCATATCTAAGTGTTATATTATAGGTTTACTACAAGTTTAGGGAGTATATGATACATATTGTGGATTGAAAGGAGGGTTATGATGTAACACAATTATATATAAATTACGGAGTTGTGTGTGGAAGCTTCATTTGTGATGTTATATATGGTTTTTGTCATGTGACTTTATGGGGTTCCAAGGAAGATAATCTCCAATCATGGAAATAATTTTACCCTGAAAGTGTGTAAGAGTATGTAGTGTTATATTGTATAATAGTTAATAAATAGTAGTACATTTCATCCATAGTTATTTATTTTAATGGCTGAAATATTATCTATGCTATATTCTATGTTTTGTTCTTGTGTTATTGATTTTAGAGTCTTGTGGAGTGAATAATTTTTTGTTGGTTATAAGTTCCATTTAATAATATTTATCACACTTCCCTTGGCATGGATCTATTTAGGGGTTTTATGGATGAGCATTCATAAAAATATTATATTATATTGATAAAATATAGTCTAATATTATTTGTATGTTTTCCCATCCCTAAACATTACACAATCATGAGTTATGACAAAAATTAAACATTGATGATATTTTTTGGTTAAATTTTTAAAAAAATCAGTCGATAAGTATTAAATTAGATGTCAAATATTATAAATTAGACCATTATACTCTATCTAATTTAATACCAATAATAATATCCTTCAAATAAAACAACAATTATTTTCCATATATAAATCATCGTGAAAAATTCAATTTTAGTACCCTTCTTTATACATTTAGAAAAAAATTCAAAATCATGGGATGAGAAAAAGGATCATTAAGGAATACAAAAAAAGGTAAGAAATCATTAGTCCATAAATACATAAATATAAATGAAACCATACTTTTCAATCATAATAAATAAGTTCTTTAACATAGATCATGAAATTATGATATTTATGAGTGACACATAGGAATAATAAATCATAAAGGTAACATATGGGATCCATAACATACTTTTGTTATAGCATACACATCTATATATGGAGTTATTTCAGTAATACCCATCACACCATATATCCGTAAATATCTTAGTCTAATCCTTAGATTTTACCTCCTTTGTGTTTCCTAATGAATTGGAGAGATATCACATGCTCACCAGCCCTAGGGTTATCATGTAACCACTTATATTTTTCTTATCACATAACCACCCGTTAAATGTCCATGTACCATTACATAATCATTACATATTAAATATTAATATTATCAACATTTTACTCATCCATCATAATTAATCAATTATATATATTGAAATATTCAATCCATTTAACGACCCATTTAAAACAGTTAATATATATAATTTTGAATAAAAGTGTCCCATACCACGTTTAAACTTCTAAATATATTAACATTATAAAATATTAATACTCATATAAATAAATACTATATACCATTTTGAATACATGGAAATTAATGTGAAAATATCGATAATAATAAATCATTAATACATTTGAAAAAAATGTATTTGTTTAAGAGTCCCTTACCACATGAGAAAATACATAAATAAAGATAATTACAGAATATCATTAAACAAATCATATAATATCAAGATAGTAATTATATTCATGATCAAATATGAAAAAGGGTTTAATATAAACCATATAATGTAAATTTGTGTATAACATCAAATACGTCTCAATAAAATATAAATTGAGACCAAATCCATTACAATGATAGTATAAATGAAATATGAATTTATCAAAGGGGTGATTATGTGTTGAAAAATATTATCCACACAAAAGGAAGTGAAAATTACAAGATAAAAATATAAATTTTTTTTCACACATAATCATGGAATAATATAATAAATAATTTATGCGTAAAACACAAAGAGAGGTAATTGAATTTATAAATTACCTTATGAAAATTCGGAATCCTAACGATGTTAATTAAAAATTTTAAAAATAATTTCATAAGAGATAAATTGGTATCTTATATATAATTAAATTTAATAACATTTCCTAGCGTAGTAAAATAAAAATTAAAAGACAAAACAGAAAAAATATATTTGACTGAAAGAATAGGGTTAAAGGTTCCATTAACTTGAGTATGACTCATTATGTATGTTCCATTTTTTTCATCAATAATAATCATAAGTTAATTTATATTTTCTTATGAAAATATTCATGTCTGTTATTCATTTTATATCACTTATTACCATGTCATATAAATTACATAAGTATTTATGTTAATATAGGTCGTTTTGTCGATATTCAGTACTTGATTAAAATATGAAATTGTTATAATTACAAATTGTCCATGACATAAAAATTCCATTATCTACAAAAACATTCTTGATTTAAATATCAAATATATAATATATATAAAAAATTTATGTAATTTTATTACTCAATAACTTTTGGAGATAGGAAATAATTTTCACCGTTCATGCATACGGTAAGTCGTATGTACACATGAACACTATATTAATTTATTTTCATAAGGAATGAAGACTAAATTATATATATGAATATTATATTCCATTATAAAATCATATGATTTGAATGTTAAATTAGTTAATTAACTCCATCTTTTATACGGTCCATCTATGGAATGAATGAGTCATGTCCCTATTAGGGCGGAAGTCCACAGTTCTTCAAATGTAATTATCATTTTTACCCATTATAGAAACCATAACTGCATGATATAAATGAAAAATCAAGAATCATAAAGACAGTATAAATACATTATATATCAGATATAAATATATTTATTTAATAATGGACACCATAAGTGTTGGTAAGGAGAAATCAAGAAATCATCGTTTCGTGAGGTAGTATTATGCCTTATATATTGAAACTATATGTATGTATCCATTAAATATAGGTGTGAGTAAGTTTAGGTAGAATAAATATCATAATAACATCATAGTATATGTGGGATAGTTTTTTCATTAATTAGAGAATAATAATATAATAGGGAGTAAAAAAGTAAAATAAATGAATGCAACTTGAGAGAAGAAACAACCTCTTAAAACCTGTAACTCCCTTTGATTTGAGACAAATGGATTAATTGAATTTCATTATACCAAAGGTAAGGCATCATGGAGGAATATTGGGATGTTGGTCAATTATTACGAGTGATTTTTGAAGGTACATTGATCTTGAGTGTTCTGATTAAATGTCTAGAGGTGATTCCCATTTATAAGAGAGAGGAGGGGTACTTTTGGTGATTCACAGGGGTTAACGACTAGCACCGGAAAGGCATTTCCTGAAAATGGGTAGGCATTTCCTGAAAACCTGTACACACAGAAGAAGGGTACAATACCCAAAAGTAAAAAAAATGGAAGAGTAATGTGTATCCAAAATTATTAACCAAAACAACGTGTAATGGTAAATAAATAATGTAAATAGAATGGATTACATGCCCAGTTGAAAAGATAAAACAAAAATAGAAAACATAAAATAGCCCCCGAGATCATCCACCAAGGATCCAATCTGAAGGGTAGGTAAAGATCGTCTCCAATTCTCTCTTTGTCAATCGTCACCTCTGTGTTCCATTAAGTCCTGACACCTATAGTCTCAGTCAAGATACTTGATATTTGTGTATGACACAACAAGGTGTAAGTGAATCCCGTGCATGGGTGTGTATTACAAGACCCTATAGGGACCCCGAGACACCTGACGATCTCTCCGAATTCCACAAAGGAAAAATCACAATGCACTATCTCAATCGCAAACAACAATGAAAAGGTCTTATCTCAAACCGAGTACAACTGAGTAAAGTGGTAAAGATGATTATTTGTAAGGAGAGATCATCAAAATATGTCAAGAGTCACTACTACTAAACCACACATAATCTCTAGGAACTTATTCACACTGAATCATTGGGTGGTTATTCACATAGAATCACTCAATGATGATTCAGACAAAATCTCTTAGTGGAGAAATAAACATAATCAGTCAGTGTTGATTTACAATGATTCGTTGTGTGCTGATTTTCACAGAATTGTTGGGTGATGATTCACAAATAATAGATTTGTGTTAATTCACATAGAATCATTGGGTTAAGATTCACCCAGAATCGCTGGGTTTTGATTCACACAGAACCACTCAGTGCTAATTCACATAGAATAGTTGGGTGTTGATTCACAAAGAATCAACGGGTGCTGATTGACACAAGAATTTACTGGTTTTTTTTCATACAGAATAAGTAGGTGTTAATTCACATAGAATCATTTTGTATTTATTCATAGAAAACAACACGGTGCTGATTCAAACAGAATCGCTTTTAATTATTCACATCTCATTTAGAAACATGATTCCCAGTCATAATTCACATGTATCTAGGAGAAAATGATCCTTATACCATCTTCCAAATCTAAACTAGAATAAAGTCCCTCGTAGAATATACACAATGATCTGCCACGTCATAAGGGTTCCAACGCAATAGATAGTGGATTAGCTGGACGCACTTGTCTGTTAGTTAATGGAATTTTAGGGTCGAGGGACTAGTTTGATTCAGAGTCGATCCAACCCTATCGTACTCCAAAATTATCCAAGACCCTCTTAGAGTAGCTCAAAAATATCGTCTCACCCCAAGGATCCCAGTTCTGCAAATAGTTCATCAAACAGAAGACTCGATCACAATATACATCATTTTAAGCGTATATAGGCCCGATAGAGGTCTGGATCTGGTAAGACCCAGCCTGAACCATCCTCGGCTGACAAGGTTATGTTGGTATGTGACCTGACTACTAGTGCGACCAGCATGGAGGTCGCGTGGTCATACTAATGAACATTTCAAAGGAGTCGGCCGACTCTTTGATTGGATGCGGAAGGTGGCACCACATGGGTGTCTGCGGGACCCATAGGAAGCAGGTCCCTCCCTTCCACGAAACATTGAGGCTGAAACCTGCTTCACTGCAGCACGTGATGGCGCGCCGCCTCCCACCTCCGCAGCCAGCTGAGATTCATCCACCTATTCTTATTTCATGGAACCCAGCGTTCCGACCTCATCCATGACCTGCGAGTGCCAGTGTCACACCGGCAGATCCTCGGCATGCCACCAGGTGAGCCGCGGTGGTCCATTCTTCCTTCCAGATGCGCCTACAACCCTTCCATAATTCCATTTTCATTGCGTGCCACTCAGTATCTTTTTGCCATTAAGTATAAAAGTTTCCCATGAAGAAATCATCATGGAACGAAGCAGAGGAGGGTCTGATCCCTGATCGTTTGGCTCACACCCATCGTATTAACAACATAACATGCGAAAATAATTTAATTCAACAACGATATAATAATGGGGATAATAAATTTAATAATTAAAATTTATATTACTTCAATGATTTATCATAATTTTCAGGAATGAGGGAACTAATTATAACACATGACTTTATAACAATACCTCAAACTCAAATATTGTTGGAGACCACTGCGGATGGTGATGCTTCCATGTTCGAGGGTATTGTGGAGGAAGGATAAGGTTCATGCACGTTGACCAACGTCGTCCATCGACCTCTAGAGCTATTCTGAAATGGCATCGTCAAATCCTCCTTTATCCGTCGGTGGAATGGGTCATGGTAGTTTTCTAGGGGATCCTCATAGTCATCTCAAAAACCCATGACCATGATTTCATTATATAGATATGAGATTAGACTATGTAACATAATATTAATGCGGTTCATTTTGAAACCACATTTAATGTTGCAACATTATGGTTATAATGATAATGGGTCAATCCATTAAATGGCTTGATAATTAATATGTCCCACCACCACCAATCATATGTTACAAGAAATAAACAAAATAAATTTATTATGTTGTTTTTTTATATACAAAAATTTAAGTTTTTCTCCCGAACTACTACGGTCGAAGTGAATCTTCCCATATGTGTATCTTGGTGAAGTTTATTCCACGGTGCTCTCAGATTTCAATTTCGAGAAACATATTATATGTTTAAAAATTTCTCCCATAAGTTTACTAAACGTAGCTTAAAAATTTCAAAAAATTATTAACATTCAACCTCAACCTATTCTAGTTGAGGTTAGGCTCTACCCAAAGGAAACACGCCCTCACGAGCTTGATGGTACTCTCATATTTCCATTCCAAGTTACTGATTAAGAGTTATAGTATTTAACAATAAAATAATTGTTACTTAATTATATTTTTTTGCATCCAAAAACTAACAGCCACTACTAGCTCGCGTTATCCAATGTTAGGATCCAACGAAGAAAATAATACCATCACGAATTCCTCAGTGGTGTTAAATTTTTAATCCAGGCCACTAGACGTAAGATATAAGAATTTCAATAATAAATTAATTTTATTTAATAATTTAATTTAAAATTATACCACTTTTTGGTTTTCTCTATCGAGGATTGTGTCGACTACACTTAATTAACGCCAATTGTAAAATCATGATCCTTAATGCAGCGGTTCCCAATGATTTATGATCCATGCAACTTTTTATGAGCTTTTCATATTTTTCAGGAAAACTACTCACACACAATATTTTAAGCTGATCATTTTTCCATGAATCATTTCAGGAACTCAGTGCCTCTAAATCACATGTCTTCATATTTTACGGCCTCGTAAAAAATTCATCTAATTAAAAATATATCTTATATGGAATTTCAGGGACATTAAATTCTACCCACCTTAGGTCTTTAGGTCCCTGAAATCCCAATCAACGATAAATCAATCAAATGAGGGTACATAGCACTAAACTTAGTATCCTACTCCCATGAGCTATCTTGATGTATCCTATGTTTCCCCAGAACTCGATCTAGAGGGATCAAACATCCATGGAGGACTTTATCATGTCAATCCTCTCTCTCTACTGTGAATAGTATAAATATCACCCCATCCTGATAGTCCAAATCCCCTTAGTCGATAATGTTCAATGGATCATGTACACACCTTATCACTTGTGGCACATGGAATACATTATCCACTTTGTCCATCTATGTGGGAAGAGCTAGGCAGTATACCACCTCGATAGGTCTGCTGAGAATCTTGAAAGGTACAATGAAACTCAGAGATATCTTGTCACCTTAGAAAAATCTCTAAATTCTTTGTCAGGGTGAGACATGTAAGAAGACATGTTTTTCTTCTTCGATCTCCAAGGGTATTCATATCTTATAAGCATATGACTTATGCCTTCTGTATGCGGCATTCATCCACTTTTGGATGATGTAAACCTTCTTCGTGGCAGCCTATACCATCTCCGGACCCATAAGTGATGACTCCGCTAAGTCTACACAATATAGAGGTGACATGCAAGGTCACCCGTACATTGACTCAAACCAAGCCTTACCGATGGTGGAGTGATAACTTTTGTTGTACGCAAACTCCACCAGTGGTAGGTGGTCCTCCAAACTGTAACAAAAAACTAGGACACAAGAACGAAGCATGTCCTCCATGATTTGAATGGTTTTCTTCATCTAAACATCTTTCTAGGTGTAAAATCTATGCACAAATGTTCAATAAACTAATACTAAATGTCAATTTTCTAACAAGTTAGGCATCAGGATATGAAATTAACAACTTCTTTCTTCCTACCTGGACACCAGTAATGATGTCGGTGGTCTTGGAACATCATCGTAACACCCAGATGTACCTCCAATAGTAATTTGTGGAACTCCTTCAAACACTCATATTATAGAAACACTGGTACAATGGTGTTTCCTCTGAAGAGGATGGTGTGAACCCCACATTTAGAAAATCCATCAGGAGATCATCTTAATGATATTTGTGCACACCTATCCTCACATTCAATTCCCCAAAGTTGTTACTTCCTGACTCGATGATGTAGTGGGGGAGTAATTATCATAGACAATAGGTAATCTTCTCCATCACTATCAATGAAGTATAACTACAACGTGGATAGAATCATTGTTCCCTCACTAAGCAATTATAGACCCGCCCTCATGCTAAGTGTGCCTGCCACCACCTTCCCCCTCCCAATAGTATAGACTATCTCAAATTCATAGTGATGGAGGAACTATATCCATCATTACTTTCTCTGGTTCAGGTACTTCTTAGTAATGATATACATGAGACTCTTTTGATCATAGAAAACTGTAATCTATTATCCCAACTATAATCTCGAATCCAAGAGCTTTGTGGATGCTGTCTCATATGCAGTTGAAGATATTGGTTCTACACATAGGTACAAGACAATGCATATGCAACTCTTCATGGAGGGAGGTATCTTGGAATCACTCTTTTATAGGATGTTCCTGTAAACATCCACTACTATTGGGAACTGGAAACTCAAAATACATGATAACAAATGGGTAAGGTTTTCCTACTCAAGAATGATAGGTTGTACCATCCTATGCATGAGTTGAACCCATGCTTCATGGGTTTCCTTTTTTTTGACCAAGGAAAAACCCATTCTAGCACTGTAGACACAACAAATCCTTTTTTCTCAAAACATTCAATCGGGGCATGAACTGTGGATGACCAGTCTGATCAAAATCTAACATCGTAAGGCCTAGACGATTCCACCAAGATTTTCCAAATGAATCTCTGACATAAAGGGTCATATCACTCTATTGGAATAAATTTGATCATCGAGTCTCCTTTCAATGGTATCTCCAAATGTTATGGTCATGTCACCTGTTTACCTGAAAAACGAGTTCTTGAACAAGATTTGTGACATGGAAGAATAATTTGTACCTATGAGTATTAAATATGAAAGCTAGTTGTAGACACAATCCATACCTCAAATCATTCATGGATCCCTTGGGTCACACTCCTTGACTGCATGTTACTACACCCTTCCCATATCCTCCTTCTCACAGAGCCTGGTGGGGACCACATTGGGGTGGTGGTTGTAACGTGTCGAATGTATACCAAAAATATTTTCTCTCCTAGAACCTCTTCAACGTCTATTTCCCTACAAATTCATATTTCCATATCACTTACTCTAAACAAAACATTTTAAACACCTAAGTATCTGAGACTGACGTCAGTTTCACACTTTCCCATTGCTAACATTCACTGGCTATTCCTACTAATAGAAATGACATTAAACCACAAAGGTTCTCTCTAGAACTCTAACATAAGTAGGAACGCACAAAAGAAAAGTGTGATCTTGGATGTCCCTAAAAATTCTCACTCATATTTCTAATCCATGGAGAACTATTCGTAATGTATTCATCGAGCACCTTGAATGGTCAGTACGGATCGACGAATACTTATCTATCGACATGTCATCGGGCTGAGGATGTATCATCTGTTTGGAAAAAATACCCCTTAATGTATTATGGAATGAGACCCATTCACATAGGAAGGTTCTCATTCTTTTCCCAATGAAAATTCACCTCATCGTATTTTAGGGGTATTCTAAACCTTTCCATTTCCGTATTGATCCACATAGAATATTCAGTTCTAGGACCACCTCCTAATCTAATTGTTCTATATCTATATGGAAACTCAGTAACCACCTCATGAAAGTCCTTATCCGCATGTGATTTGGGCTCACCTTGGAACCTGAGTGGTATCTGTCAATAAATCTAATGTATTGCACTGATCAAATATGTGTCCTCTACTAGTACTGTCATTAGTAATTGTTGAAAAACAAGATGTGGTGTCATTGGTACACCCCCTGAAGGTACCATCGTGGGAAACCGTCTGTGTAATAAAGCCTCATCACACTATGGACCATCCTCATGGTCATGTATTTGAAACATGGATGGATGTCTGTGTGGAGGTATTTTGAATGAGAATCAATATGAACCAAGATCAATATGTTATACCTTGTGTGCTTAATAAAAATAGATCAAAGTAAAAACATTTCCAAAACACACGCAATTAGTGTTTTCATGAACCGAATCGGAAATCAGAATTCCGGGTAATTGTGTATGGATACGTCGGCCGTTGCACTAGCATTGAACTCCATGAACTGAAAAACACCATAAAAAATTGTCATTATAGATGAATTTTAAGGATCAGGGTCATATTTCATCTGGTAGAACTGGCTCTTTTGATACCACTTTTTCAAGACCCGTCCCTCGAGGAATGGGTCCTGCCAACCACAAGCGTGCGTTCCCTATGACTGGGGTTGGTGACTCGCACCAAAATAAAATTTCCCAAATATGGGAATGAATTTAATAGAAACTAGTATACACACATGAAGGGTACAAAACACAAAATTAAAATAAAATGGAAGGGTAAGGTGCAACAATGACTAGTAACTGCAACTAAGTGTAACATTATTTACTATATGTAAAGGGCCTGAAAAAAGAGACAGTTGAAAATATACAACTACAAAAGAAAACATAAAATATCTCTCAAGAAAATACACCAATGATATTATCCGAAGGTTTGGTATATATTGTCTCCACAACTCTGTACGTCAATCTCCACCACTATGTATCGCTTGTTCTTATCTCCTATAGTCTCAATAGAGCCTCTCAACAGCTATACAAGACACAACAAGGTGTGGGAGAAGCTTGTGCATTGGTGAGTATAAAAATACCCAGTAGGGACCTTGATACCCCCTAAGGTATCTCAGAATTCCACAAAGGAAAAACCAAAAACAAGATCTCAATCGCAAAGAACAAAGAAAAAGGCTCAACTCAAACCAGGTATTACTTAGTATAGTTCTAAAAATGATTAGTCATTAGTCTATATCATCTTACTATAACAATAGGTGCAACTGATGAACCACACTGGATCGATATGTACTGATTTAAAAAAAATCAATGGTTGTTGATTCACACAAAATTGCTCGGTGCTGATTGACACAAAATCGTGGCGTGCCGATTCACCTAGAATCGATGGTTCAGATTCACACAGAATCACTGGGTACTGATTAACATAGAGTCTCTAACTTCTAATTCACTCAAAATCTTTTGGTGCTGATTCACACAAAATTAGTGGGTTCTAATTCACATAGAATCACTCAGTGTTGATTCACACAGAATCGTACTGTGATAATTCACACAGAATACCTGGCTACTGATTCACACATAATCATAGGGTTCTAATTGACACATAATAATCGGGTGCCAATTCACATAGAATCTCTCTTCAGTCTACATTTCTCATCCTGGCACAAGATTCTCTATCACAGTACACATATATCTGCGAGAAACTTCTCCTAAAAATATTAGTCTTATATAATCCATCACAATGTCCCTATTAGATGTTACCCAAGGATTTTT
This sequence comes from Viscum album, assembly GCA_963277665.1. Classification (NCBI taxonomy): domain Eukaryota; kingdom Viridiplantae; phylum Streptophyta; class Magnoliopsida; order Santalales; family Viscaceae; genus Viscum; species Viscum album. The sequence goes on along the minus strand of OY728161.1, from coordinate 602,089,434 downwards.
CATGTCATAAGGGTTCTAACACAACAGGTGGCACGTCAACCAAACACAGGGTCTGTACGTTATTGGCATTTTAGTGCCGAGAGCATGGTTGGATTAGGAGTCGATCCAAACTGACCATACTCCATCATTATCTTAAAAACATGTGTACAAATACAAAGTAACATCTTTCCACAAGGATCCTAGTTTTGCAGACGGTTCATCAAAGGAACATCCAGTTCGCAGAATATAGACATTTAAGTTTATCCATGCACGAGAGTGGCTATGGTCTGAGCAGACATGATCTGACACAGTCTGGGCCATGCCGACTAGGCCCTCGCCTATCCCATCACGACCCGAACATGCCTGGGATGGCCTGGTTAAGTCGGTCCATGGAAGGCTCATCCTGCCCACGAGCGTGACCCTTGTAGTGGTCTCCTAGTTTTCCTACCGAACAAATCAATTTAGTTGTTCATATCTTTGATTGGCGGCACCAGGTGGCTACACCTACGTGTCCGCGGGACCCGTAGGGAGTGGGTCACTCCCTTAAAAATGTCTTTGAAGTCGTGATCTCCTTCATCGGGGCTCGCAATGACGCGCCGCCACCTGCCTCCATGGCCAGCTGAGATCCGACCGCCAGTTCATTCGTCGCGCCACCGAACACACCACCCTCATTCACTGCCGATAAGCAAAGGCCACTACCTTTTTTACCGGCACCGGTTTCTGGTGCCATGCCAGTGGATCTTATGTTGGCCCTCAGGAGAGCCCCAATGGTCTATTCATCCTTCCGGATGCACATACGACCCTCCCGAAATGTAACTGCCATTGTGTGCCACCCGGTTTCCACATTCTATCTAGTTGAAAATCATCTATTGAAGAAAACATCTTGAAACGTTATGGAGGAGGGTCCAAGACTTATTCGTTTAGCCCACGCCCTCCGCGTTAAAATAAAAATAGGTGACTGCAGTTTAATTCAACAAAGATATAATAAAGGGTATAATTAATTCAATAATAAAAGTATATATTACTTCCACAATTTATCATATTTTTCATGAATCACATAAGGTCAAATTTTACATGAATATAATAAAAAAACCTACCTTGATTATCGTTGATGAACAATGTAGATGGAAGTGCTTCCACATTCGTGTATATTGTGGAAGAAGGAGAAGGATCATGTGCGCTGATGTTCATCTTTTGTGCGCCTCCAGAGTGATTCCACATTAAGAGTCATCAAATCATACATTCTCCGTCAGTGAAAGGTGTCGTAGTACTTTTCCCTAGGTTCCTCACTACTGTTTAAAAAACACATGCCCATACTTTCATTAAGTAGACATGAAGTTTGATTTTGTCAGATGACATTAATGCAGTTCATTTATAAAACACATTTAATGGTTATACCTTAAGGTTACAAAGTAGAAGGGTCAATCCATTAAATGTATTGACAAGTCATAAGTCCTACCACTGCCGCAGAACATTTAGAGAGAAGATATTAAATAACTTTGTTATGTCATTTTAATATTTTTATTGTAATTTCCAAAATATATATTTTTCTCCCGACATACTATGGTCAAATTGATGGTTCCCTTACCCAAATCCAAGAGCTTTAGATTGAATAGTGCTATTGAATTTTAATTCCGAGAACCGGTTCAAATGTATGAAAACACTGCTCCTACATTTACTGAACATACCTTAAAATAGTTAAAAAATTTGACAAATACCCTAGAACCGTGCTAGTCAAGGATTGGATATCACTAATGGAAACATGCCCTCACGAGCTCAATTTTACTCTCAGATTTCCAATCTGATTTACCATTTAGGAGTTATAGAATTTATCGATAATATAATTAGTAATTAATTAGTTTGATTGTATAAAAAACAATCTTCTACTAAAAGAATTTGATGGGCGATGTAAGGATACTCCTAAGGAATGTATACTCTCAAGAGCTAAGCGGTGGTATCATATTTTTATTCTGAGTCACCATTATTGAGTTATAATATTGAGACAAATAAAATAAAATAAAATAATTATTTTATTTAAGGTTATTCCATTTTTGGTTTTCCTCACTTGAGCCATGCACTGAATAAACATAAGTCGCGCCTAGGGTAAACAAGCCATCCTGAACACAATAGTGCCATAAGATTTTTGATTTGGGTACCCATTTAATAATTACTATACTTCTTCAGGAAAACTACTCACACAAGCTATTTTAGGTTTTCAATTTTTTCGACGGATCATTTCGGGCACTCCTGGCCCCGGAATCACGTGCCGTCCTATTTCACGGTATTATAAATATTCCATATAATAAAAAAATATGTAATTTCTGGGTATTTACATAGTACATGAGTAATTATAGTTTATAATTATTATAATATTATTTTTTACCGTAATTAACTTTATTTACACTTTATCAATGGTAAATAGAATAATTCCTAATGTTACTATTCAAAATGTCCAAAAATGAAAGGTACATGATTACAAAATTTGGACCGGCTTATTCCAAATATGGAATCCATTTTCAAAAATTCAAATAACATAATTTAATGTAATTAATTTAAAGTTATTTCATATTTTCAAAACCCAAAAACATGTTTTTACGAAATAATAACTATCAAAAGATTGAAATGTGTTTATGTCCAATTTCAATGTGAAATTGCCTATAATGAAAAATTACTAAATGATAAAAATATAATCCAATTTGAAATTAAATCCAATAAATAGGATGACCTATCTATATAATTAAATTATATGAAAATGATGTATTGAATAAAAAATGAAATATTTTTCATTATTCATAAAATTATGAATTTTATCAGAAAAATACCAAAATCTCATCCAAAGTACAATTTGATGTTACTCATTAAAAGAAAAAGTTTATTGTGAAAAATGAACTTATAAAATTGAAAAAAAAACTAGATTTAAAAAGGGTTTCCATCAAAAGTCACCAAAGAATCTTTAAAAAATATTGTAGTATTTCATGCTTAAAATCGGATTCATTTTTATGTGAAGCCTATAATATAACATGGATAAATGTATAAACCTTTAATAAATATGTAAAATCATAATATATGTAGTTATGTTCATTCCTGGAAATTAAAATGATTATGTATTAACTACCATTTAAAATAATAACATTATAATATTATTTTTTGATGTAACTCAATGTTGTATTAAACATAAGATTTCAATGAATCCCATTATTGCATGTTGAGTATTCTATCAACCATAATGTTTTCATTAACATTAAATTAATATCATATTCAAAAATATTAACTGATATGAAAATTTATCCTTCTATAAATACATTGGTCATTACATCCTTCCCCATTTTGGAAATTGTGTCTTTACAATATTATAATTTGGCTGAAAAACATCATTGAAAATCCCACATAGGAAAAAGAGCCAATAAAGCAATCACTTTAAAAGAACAAAAGATAAGTAAAAAGTTTACTCGAGATAACACATACTAGGATTATATGTCGGTAAAAATAAATACAGAATAGAAAATAAGTTTCTTGTTTTCATGGAGAGTGATAGAAAAATTGATTTGGAGAATTCTAACAATAATAAAGCCACATAATTGTGATGGGTTAAATGATGATTGATTTTAGAGTAGGAAAAGTGAACAAACAATGGTTTTGTTTCTGAACCTTTTCAAAACATTTAGAATTTTTTTAATGATATTGACAATGAACATAAGGATATATACATAAATTTCAATTAGAGTTTCATCCATTAATAAATTTATAACACAAACTACAAGTTTCTCCAAACGACGAGCATTCATGATGACATGGTTACCCCTGAGGTGATTGAATCAACTTCTAAAGAATCAATAATTCCACAAAATATTAACTATATATTCCCCCTATTTTTAGACATTATCAAAATAAAAAATTATCAATAAATGATCATGTAATCCAAAAAATGTATAATCCTTTATTAAAAGAAAGACTACTCTTAATCTCCAAAATTCAACAAACAATACCCAATTGTAAAAAAGGCTATTCAATACAAAATTTTCATTAAAAATTTTCAATTTAATACAAAAAATGATTGAAACCCAAAACATATAAGGATTTGGTCACGTAGTCTTACATGGTAAATCATAACAATTATCTCTAAATAACTTCAACTAATCTTAATGTCTCATACATAAATTAATTATCTAAATCTCATATTCTCTATGATAGGATAATAATTTACAAAAAATAACCCAAATCAAAATATTCCCATAATAATAACTTTGATTAATCCAAAATAAAATTCAACCATTACCCTACGAATGATATCCCATAGTATTCTATTTTCCCTACACATATAGAGTTCCCGAAAGGGAGAATATATTCAAAATTACATTTATCACATAATCACCAAATAATTTTCAGATACCAAGGATATCTATTTGATAAAACATATTTTCCAAAAATAAACATATTCTTGATCCATATAATAATTTATTAAATATAATAAGTCATACTAACCAGGTACTTCAGGTAGTTGAGTGTAAGCTGATAAATCCAAGTTACACTATGGTTGTGGATTTAATTTGTATATCTTTGTCTGACACAACAATTTTTCACATAGTCTGAATGTTTTCATTTTTCATAACAGGTAAAATTATAATAAAATTAAAAAAATCAGGTAAAGTCCTTAAATATATCGATAACATTTTTTAACCTATAATCTTATTTCATACATCACATTTATTATCCAAAAAACTAATAACCAATTATTACCTCAAAAAAATATCCTAAATACCCCAATGTTTATCCATTATGTCAAAACTGGGAAAGATAATTCCTCATTGAATAAAAATTTCAAATATAAATCTTTAGGTTTCCACATACAAGAGAAAAGTCTTCAAAAGTTATCTAATAAACAAAAGTAAATTAATACTTTTAAACATTTTCTCACCCATATATCTAACATGAATCATGAATTTATAAAATTTATAAATCTCATTCTTCCAACATTATCCATGATCCATTAACATTTTTTTCCAAAATATTCCATAATTATTCATTCCTACAATCAAAAACATGAATCATATCCAAAGATTCAATAATGTAAAAACACCAGCTATGAAATTATCCATATCATTCATAAGTCATTTTCAATTTCCTTGTCCTCAATTAGGTATTGGTAAATATTTATTTTTACGGTAATGATGATCCCATTCATTAACCTTCTTCATATTACATCTATTTTCTTAATGACTGTAGACACCAAATTTATAACATTCATTTGATCCCTTAGAAAGAAATTTTCTCTTTCATGGAGTCACCTAAATGTTTCATTTTTCCTTGGCATGATATTTCTTTATGACCTTCATTACCTCATCATTAACATATTCTCATAACTTTGAATCATTTTCATAGGTGTTTTGTTCCAAGTCATTCACATATGTTTTCTAATATATTAACCTTTATAGTTATTACTTGAAAATCCATAGGGAATTGATTCTCACATATACAATTCCCTATATAAGTCACCATGGTTTATGTTGTCAATCATGAATCTTGATATTTCGTTCATAATGACCATAAGAGTTTTCCCAACATCTTTGATTCCATTGGGCTGCTTATTCGTAAAACCACCATAGTTTCCTTCAAATCAATTATTAGTTTGATTCCTATTAGATCTATCCATTTTTGCAAAAACAAAAACGGTCAGTGTGATTATATCTATAAAATCAACATATATATCTTATGACAAGGTTAAACTATAAGATATACTTATTCATGTTTTATTAAATCATTAAATTTTAATTACTATTTTTTACTATTTATAATATGCTAACCATTTTGGTTATATAAAACAAATAACTTATGAAGAAATAAAACCCTATTCACTAATGATATATAAACCAAAATCTGATACCAACTATAAGGCCCTAGCTATAAACATTACATAATCTTGAGTTGAGTCAAGAATTCGACATTGAGGATCTTTTCATGTTAATTGATTAATAGAATTAGGATATAACTATTACATTACATCATAAAAATTAAAAATTAGACACTTATTCTATATCAATTTTTTCACAGTAATAAACTATTTAAAATAAAACAATAATTATTTTCTTAATTTAAATATTCATGAAATATTATTTTCTCTTACCCTTCGTTATACCCAATGATTTTTTTAATGTTATGGGTTGAAAAAAATGCTCAGTAAAGGATATAAACTATGGAAAGAAAACATTAGTCCATCAATACATACTAGACAATAAAGCCATAATTTTCAATCATAAAACATGTGTTCATTAAAATACCCCATGATATCATAAGATTTATGAATAACACATTGAAATCATAAATCATAATCATATCTAGTAGAATCTATAAAATACATGCATTGTAGCATTAAAACTGCCATATGAAGTTATATATTGAATATCAATCAAAATATATTACCTAAATCTCAAAATAGAAACATTAATTTTTACCGTTATCATGTAACACAATGCATTTGAGAGTTATCACGGGCCCAACCACCATAGGTATATCATCAGACCACCCGTATTTGGCTTATCACATAACCACCTGTCAAATGTCTTAGTACCATTATGTAATAATTAACCATAAAATATTGATATTATCAAAATTTAACTCATCAACATAAACAAATCAATTCAAGATGTTGAAATATTCATTCCATTTCCTAATCAATTTAAAACATTTAAAAATGACAATTTCTAATCAATGTGTCCATTAAAAGATTGAACATTTTAGTTGAAATGAAATTCTAAAACATTAATGTGAATATAAATAAATACTGAAGAAAATTATGAAAACATGAACATTAAAAATAGAATATTTATAAAAAATCATTTAATTATTTAAAATAATGTTTTAGTTTAAGAGTCCCTTACCACTTTTGAAGATACATGAATAAAAATAATTATCGAATAACATTAAACAAAGCTTATAAAAACATGAGAATAAAGGTATTAATGATATAATATGTCAATGGGAGCTATATAAAATATATAAATTTAATTAGTGTATAATAATAAATAAGTCTCAATGGAATGTAAATTGAGAAAAAATTCCTTACAGAGATCATATAAATGATGTATGAATTTATCAATGAGGTGATTGTGTGTTGAAAAAGTATATCCACACCAAGGGAAGTGGTAACTAAAACATAAATAAATAAAAAATGATTACACAGATAATATTTTCATAATATAAACAATGAATTAATCATAAAACCAAAAGTGTGTTAATTGAGTTCACAAATTCTCTTGAAAAAATTCAACAACCTAACGACATCAAACAAAAATTCAAGAAATAATTTTGATAAGAGTGAAAAGGGTATCTCATCACTTTGAAATAAAATTTTAAAAAATAAGTATATATAAGTTAATATAAAAATTTAATAAATTAGAAATTAAAATACATAACATTGAAGAAGTCTTTGATTAAAAGAAGAGGGTGAAAGGTTCCCTTACCTTATGTCTGACTAGTCATGTATGTTCCTTTTTCTTCCTGAATAATAAAATAATGTTAATATAGATTTTCATTAAAAAAATAATCTTTATTATTCCTTTTATATCACTTATTACCACATTATTAAAATTATATAATCATTTACATTAATATTAGTCATTTTTTCAATATTCAGCACTTTAGTCAAAAATGAACTTGTTATAATTAAAAAGTTTCCATGAGATGAAAATAAAATTATCTAAAGAATCATATTAATGATTTAAATATCTTATATATCATATATATCTAGTAAATTTATGTTTATAATAATCTATATCATTTGGAGGTATGAAATTAAATTCAATATTCCTGGGGACGGTAAGTCATGTGTACGCATAAAAACTTCATTCAATTCATTTTATGTGGAATTATATCTAAATAATATAATGGTATATTATAATTCCATTATAATATTATATGATAAATACATTATATTTTTCATTAACATCATCCTTTATAAGTTCCATGTTTGTCATTAACGAGTCATATCACTTGGACGGTGCAGTAATAATCATGTCCTCAAATGAAATTATCGTTTTTACCAAATATGGAAACCATAAATGTATATTATAAATGAAAAATAAAAAAGTATAGAGACAATATAAATATAATTTATATTACATATAGATAGTTCCATTATAATTTCTTCCATTAATGTTGGTAGGGAAAATTTGAACAATCATCATTTTGTGAGGTACTAGTTCACCGTACAATGAAACAATATGTTCATATCCATTAGATGAACGTGTTTGTAAGTGTAGTTATAATCCTCCATATAAAAATAGACTAGTATATTCAGCATACTATGGTTTTTATTTAATAAATTAATAAGAATATAATAGGATGTGATTATGTAAAATAAAGGAAAGGAACTTTAGGGAAGATGTTACCTCTTAAAACGCGCATCTCCTTTATTATTGAGCCAAAAATCTTTATTGAATTTCCTTATTACCACGATACTACTTCAACAAGGAATAAAAGGATATTTGGAACTTATTTTTCTATAGGTTGGATGATCTAAGGGGCATGATCGTGTGTGATTAAATGAGTAGAGGTTATTCCTTTTTAGAAGACGGAGGAAGGGGCACATTAGGGTGGTAATGAAATATTAATTTATAATAAAATGATTTTCTCTATGAAATGATCCCAAATTTATTTATTTGAATTATAAATTTCTTTTGGGTCGAAAAATTCTTATCCAATAGGTTTTATACATGTCTAGGTCAAAAATATCACTTTACCTTTTAGCTTTAACACTTAGTTAACTAATTTAACCGTTACAATGTTTTCATGAATATTAAATTTATATTGTTAATATAGTTACTATAAAATGAAAATAGAATCTCAAGTCATTAATTAATATATTTTTCAAAATTATCTAATTCATTTGACGGATTCTTAGATTATTCAGACTATTATATCATTTAATAAAATATTATTTCTTTTAAAAACTAATTTATGATAATTTATAGACTATTTTTATCATGGTTTTTTAAAAATCCAGAAAAACTTTCTTATTTAGAGAAATTTTCATTAACTCAAATATACAAACACATAATCTTCATTAAAATTATATTACAACATAAAAAAGTTAAAAAATAAATTTATTTTAATATTTATAATCTATTATTTTTAAATCATTCATTTGTAATGAAATCAATATATCATCATTTTATCATAACTAAATTTAATTATTTAATGTAATAAATAATACATATAATACCATTAAATATAAAATCTATTTGGTTTTCTAATTACACTTTATAGTTGAAACTATCAATTATATAACCTGATATAAAATATAATTTCTAAAAGAGACATGTTTAGGTTTCATTTTTTTGTACGTTGAATTAATTCCTATAAAAAAATTTCCCATCCATGTGGCTCCATGTCGTCCCAAAATCGATTCAAGGAATCCTGTGGTCATAAATATCTCATCGAATAGGATTTGGACTTCTGTTAGGGTAGTTCAGTATTATTTTAATAATATTTTTTTATTTTTATTTACCAGATTTACCTTTTACCATGGTAAATTAAATAATGACTAAAAATACAATTCAAAATGTACAAAAATTAAATGTACCTATTTAAGAAATATTTCCTATTACTTGTAAATATGGAATTTATTTTCCAAAATACAAAACAAATAAGTTTCTGTAGTTAATTTGAAATTAATTTTTCATTTTCAAAACCAAAAATCATGTTTTCATGAAATAAAACTATCAAAAGTTTGACATGTGTTTACATAAAATTTTAATGTGAAATTACATCCAATAATTTATTTTTGGTTAAATGATAAAAATATAATCCAATTGCACATTAAAAACAATTTAATGTATAATATAACTATAAAACTATTTTACAAGAAATGAAAGTTTTGAATACAAAATGCAGTATTTAGTCACTATTTATAAACATATGAATTTAAACAGAATAATACCAAAATTTTATCCTTTGTAAATTTTGATGTTCCTCTTATAAATAGTAAATCTATTTTTTAAAATATAGTATATAAATTTGACAAAAAAATATATATTAAAAATGCGTTCTTCATCAAATGTTTTTTAAACTACCTTTAAAAAATATTTTTCTATTTTAATCATAAATCTCGATTCATTATTATTTGAAGACTCTAATATTCATTGGATAAATGTAAAAAAAATTAATAAATATTTAGAATCATAATATATATAGTTATGTTCATTATCAGAAATACAATGGCTATGCGATAACTACCATTTTAAATAATAATAATATTATTTTATTTTTCAGTATAACTCAATGTTGTGTGCTACATAACATTTCAAATAATCATATTGTTTTGTGTTGACGACTGTATAATAAAATTTCCTCTTTACCATAATATTAAAATATTATTCATAAATATTAATATATATGAAAATGTATCATTCAATAAATATTGTGGTCATTACAATTAGACCTAATATGGTAGAGTGCATAATAAATATATTGTAGGTAAATAATTGTAAGGTGAAAAACTCTCATAATGATCATAATTATTAAGATGATAAGTGGGCATGTCCTTTTGTTTTTGACTCTTCTTATTTTGGGTTTTTTTGTAAATTACACATCACATGTAGATGTGTTTTTATAGATCGATAAAATTTATCTAAGGTTTATTGGAATATTTTAGGTGTAAGAGTTTATGGTTAGGTTCCATATCAGTTGGAAATTCCCCAAAAAATGGTCAGATCGATTTAGTATTGATCATATATAAATTTTTTATATTTCATTATGATGAATCCCATTTATTTTTTTTGTATAATTTGGATATTGCAAAGGATGTGACCCATGTAGAGTAGACTTGTGTGATTATAGACAATTGTGGGAAGGTTAAATGAGGATATTTCATTCCTTTAGTTAATATATTTTTGATGAATAGGATCATAAATGAATGAATGTAGGAGTGACCGTTGCAAATGAGTGCTCGTTTTATTGATATTTTTTAATGTTTTGATATTGTCATTATGTTATGATTTTTGTTATGATGATTTTTCTAAGAATGATTCATTATATTCTATGTGGATTACTTCTTAAGGTGAATAAATCCATTTTGGGGAGATATTTTTTGGGAATTTTTAGAATTATTTGTCTTAATCCCTCATTTGGTATTAATTATTTAGTATCATAATTTTCTGAGAGGCATCCATTGTTAAAGCCTTTTTTTACTGGTCCTTTACTTTGTAGTTTTGATGTGTTAAAAATTAATCACTTAGTGAATAGTGGAAGGGAGTATATATTTTAAGAATGTTCAACTGGTAATAATATCATGATAAAAAACCTGATCTTTACAATATGGTTTTTTAGATAAGTTAGATAAGAGTATTTGTCTAAAAAAATTATGAAATAACAATTAACCTATGGTTTTGTGGATTACCGCATGATGAGTTTTATTACCTCATGAAGCTTGGGTTTGGATTCTTTTCTGTTTATAATTATTTTATAAAGAATGATTTTTATTGTTTTTTGTTTTTTTCTTATGGATTAAAATGATTGAGATATGGAATACTTGTTGGAAGTTAGAATTTTATTATACTACCCATTAGGGTGTTGCAAAATCCATTATACTGTAAAGTTCCTTTGTCATAAAAAATCTAAAAGGTTGTTAATAAATAACCCAAGGGAGGATTTGGCCATGGATTTTATAAGTCAAATTAATGGACCACCATGAACCATAATGTGGATCATCATGTTGTGACTTATTTTGATTCCATTTTAATTAAAAAATATATTTTTGTCAAAATCAGTTTCATTGAACCTACTACGTGTTGTGTTATTTTTCATCCAATGTGTATCAATATAATGATGAATAATCAAGATAGAAAATATGACCGTATAGTTTAGTTTTGGGGAAAAAAGCATTATGAAGAATACGTTACCATGTCAAGGTAATATTAAAATACATTTTGAATTTTCCATTCAATATAGTAATTAATGTACCTCATTTAATTTTGGATGTTGAATATTTTTGTTTTGGATAATGACTATTTTTGGAAATTTATTTTGACATGGAAAAGAATTATAATAATGAATTTATGATGTGTAGAATAAAAATTTCATGGTGATGTCCGGATATTTGGAAAAGGTTTTATTAATTTTAAATTTAATTTAAAAAATAGACCGAACCTAGCCAGCTTAGGGAGATATGTCAAAATTCTATGAAGGAGTTACACCAATCAAATGATGAAAATATAATAGGATGTGAAATGATGAATTTCTATATATAGACATAAATGTTCATGCATTGGTGCACATTGAAATGGTAGTGGGATATCATAGAGAGTTACGACCCTTGAGAATAGTTTTTGAGGTGTGATAAGAAGAATGGAGTATACAAAATTTCATATAACTGACTGATCAAGGAAAATAAATTTATTACAATCAAGGATATGGTTTCATGTTTCTTCTATGTACGATTGTGTGAGAATTGATTAATATATTTCTGTGATAAAATCATCTAAATAGTCTACTAGTCTGCTGATTTAGATTAATATAGTCTTATGATCATATACTCATCTTCTTCTTATTTATGTTAAATCTTTGTAAAACCCCTATTAGGTAGAATGAATTATTTCAAATAATCTTTTTATGTAATTAAATCGACCCCCTATAGATATTGGGTCAACTATGTCAATTCTGATCAACCACACAACAGTCTTTGAAGAAATCACACCAAGAATAGATATTCCTCAACTTCAATAACCTAATAGGGTGATGTATTAACCACAAATTCATCCAAGATAACTTATGTTCAAATTTATATGGACCTTAGGCTTTTTATTCATTGATCATATGAGGGAAGCTACCACATGAGATAATTAAATCTAAAACAACATTATGATTTGATAATCATAGAATATATATGAATAAATGACCGTCCATGTGTTTTTTGATATTTAACAGAATTTTTGACATGGACCTACTACGCATAAAAGGCATGACATACCAAAAAGAGGATTGCTTGTTCGAGATAGACTTACCTTGTGAAATAAGATAACACAAGAATTTGTACAGTTATAAGGGTTTCATTGTTTTACTAGAATAAGAGTAGAATATATTTGATGTATTAACTATGGTTGTTTATTTATACAATATCCTAAAATAAATATGATATTTGAACTAGCATGAGATGAGGTACCACACGATTAGAAGTTTAACAGGCATGAGACACATAACTTATCGTATGCAGTTGAGGAGCTTTTGAGATTATGTTTTTTTACTACAAGAAGACAAGAATAGATCATGAATTGGATTATTGATCACAATATTCAACTCTAACCATATCTCCATATGATTAATATGAAATATACTTCAAGGAATAATTAGGGATGCATGATCTATGTAATTAATTGTAGCGAGATTCACAGAGCCATGAAATCGTTTCATAGGAATGTAGAGTTTATATCAACCATGAAACTATTGAAATATAAAATTACAGTGCTTAGATGATTAGATTATGTATCAAAGGTGTCTCCAATGGAGTAATTCCTAATGTTGTTATACCCAAGTAATGTTTAAACATGTGAGATATGAATTTTGTTTTTAAAATGTCAAGGTGAGTCAATTATGATTCATTTTGAAAAAATGGATAAGGATCTATGGAGAGTATCATATTTTGGAGATATTTATGAAACAAATAGTACATCATTCATATACATTTATATGTAAGTTAAATTAAATAATATATTTTTAAAAGAAATATTCATTTATATAGTTTCAAATATTAATTATTCTTGAAAATATTTACATGGGGATTAATACAATTTATGATGTGGATTCAATGGAAGAATAGATGGTCAATATTTTTTTTTGGCTTCCTATTATACATAAAGGTAAAGGAATATACATGTCTTTTAGAAATTTAATTGAATTTAAAAGGGAAGACATTGTATTTGTGATACTAATTCATGATGTTAAGTACATATTTATCAAGGATTAATTATACATATTTATGATGTTTCTTGAAGAATGAATGAGGTGATTAAAGGGGAAAGAACAACTAAGGCTTCCATGAATACGAAATTTGATCTATATTATGAGTAACTAGATATTATTTTGTAATAACTGAGACTATGTATAAAGACATCAAAAAATGTTAAATTTTATGAATATATAAGTGGTATATGGTTCTGATAATATTTAAATATAAAAAGAAATTAAAAATGATTGTTTAAAAGTGCATTTATAATGATAATTTTTATGTATATATTTGATCATAGAAGACTAATGATGTGGTATATTGAGTAATATTTATTTTTAGGTATCCAATAGATTTAAATGATCAATTATTCAATAGTACATGTGATGTGAAGTCTATATCAACATATTGTTTTTGGGTTTTTAAATATTGAGTATAATATTCATATACGATGAATATGAATATGATAAGAATTATATAGAAAATAGGGTGTCTGAAACAATTATTTTGATGTGAAAATACTCTTCTGTAGATATGATACTACATCTACTATAAATATTGAAATATCAATGATATAGAAACAATAGAAACTAGTTCTAAATACAATGAAAATTTATCTTGCACTGTGAAATAATAAGAAATGTTTAATTACATATCATTAAATATATTATTATATTTTATATATCTAAATAACAATAGGGAATCTGAAATGCTACAATAGGATAAGAATATGATCAATTCATATAGTCCTGGATGGACTCGAGTAAACATTAGTAATCTCCCTCCAAGGTGGTATAAACGTAATCTATTATAAAAAGGTAAAATAATCCCACTATTTCATTTTATCTAGTTGATTCTAGTATAATGTATTTAGTAAAATACATTTTTTTGTTGATCTTGATGATAATAAGTGAAAATAATGTTTGTGAGGTAAAAACTAACATAAATTGTGGATATAACCATCCTTTGGGGGGAAACCTCATCAATAACCCTAGTATTCTCTTATTCATCATTCATACTATTAAAAAATTTTCACACTGAGAAAATATAATAGAAAATGAGATAATGGGAGGTCAATAATTTGAAAAGTGAGGGGGTAAAAATGTGAAAAATGATTTTAAAATCATATAATTCATTACAAAAAATTTCATCCATGTGTAGTCATAACTCATTACAATAATTTTCAATTTCTATCAGATCACTTGTTAAACCTAAATTGGATTGATATAATCAATGAAATGAATTTCACATTATAATGTCTTTATGGGATGTGTATTTTAATGAGTTTGATAATTCCATATTAATGAATACATGGATTAAAGTTCATCCAAAATAATGAAGAACCTGATTAATATATAAGAATTAATGTCGAGAATATCTACATCAATGAATGTATTGAACAATGCTTTTGTACTCAATAAAAGTAATAAAAGTAGTTTTCATTATAATAATTGTTTTATAATCAATATCATAAGGAAAAATGGGATTAAAAGATATATGTCTAATGTATTGATTAAGATGATAATATTTTCTATTTCATTGATTCTATATAAGATAGTTCCAACAATGAAAAATTTGACCTGCTAGTTTAAACGTCTACTATGGAAATGGGAAAACATTCTACCCAAAATGTTTATAAAGAGAAAAAAAATATGAATTTTCAAGACTATCTAGTAGATAAACTAATCAGAAGTAATAAATATTAAAGTATAAAATTACAAGATGATTTAAGGGATTATATCACCCATAATAATGATGAATATGAAAACAGATAGAGAGCAATGATACAAAAGGCAAAGATATGTATAGATCTCACACAAATAGCGTAATTACAAATGTAAAAGAATCATTTATCTTTTTGTGGAATGATATCGATTCAAGAATTATTGGATTGATGTAATCATAATGATTTATTACGACATTGAGAACCTAAAAGAAATGTTCGATATAATATATGACAATTACAGGTCAATGGTTGAAGTAAAAAATATTAAGCTAGAAGTAAATGACAACAAGATCAAGGAACAAGACATCTAAATGAAATGGAAGAATAAAATGAGTGATGATGAGTTTTATACAATAAAAATCTAGTGAAAAGAAACTAATAATAATGGATATTTAATAATATATTATCATAAATAATTTCATGGATCATGAAATTATACAGATGAATCATCAAATTTCCAAATCCATGGGTTCATTAAAAATTACAAGGAAACATATTACCACAAAAACTATTATGAATAAATATAATGGTGAAATACCTTATCGTTTGGAAATAACATTTTGAGGCCATATTTTTTGTCAATTTGTACAAGACTCAAAAATTTATTATAACTCACATTTAAAAATGATTTTTTATATAAATTATTTTTCCCTGAGTAAATTAGTTTCAAAATAACAATTTATAATGGTGGGGATGATGAATGTCGGTGATGTATCCACCACATCCTCTATGGTTGATAAAACAACATGATTCATGAAATTTTCCCATTAATAGTCTCATTCAATAAATAATAAGATACAAAAATATAATACATGAAATTCATGGTAGATTTGATAACAAGTAGAATGATCATGATTTATGGGGTATTTTAGGTGAAACTTCCTGTTTTGGTACAAGGCTTCTAATTCCTTGCAAAACATGTCAATAATATATGTTCAAAGAAAGGACACATCAATGTAGATCATAGTTGATTGAATCAAAGGCAATGATAATATATTAAAAATATCTTTGTCAAAAAATATTTCAAAAACATGGTGATTTCTATGGTATTTTCAATAGTAGTACTCATATTGAAGAAGCATGAATGTATAGGTAATTCAACCATGAAACTGAATCAACTAATAAGAATTAAAAAAAAGAGGAATAAAGATAAATCGAGATTGGGAAATAATAATGATAATTTTGTTAGAAATTATAAACATAAGATTTATATAAGGATGGTTGCTGAATTACTATTTGATAGTGTGATGAAAGATAAATATATTAAATTTTTATACAAGATATTTATGAAATGTACCACACCAAATGAAGGATATTTCTTCTTTTTTCATAATAATAGTCACACCATGGATATATGAAAAATTACCTAGGAATATAGGATTGATGGAAGAATGTCATTGAAAAAAGTAATTAATCAATATAATAAATAAATTAGTGGATTGTTATAGTGGAATTAATTCCAATGATTCCATGTAGAACAACCACACTTTTTATAAAAATTCTAAAATATTTCTTATTTCTTCTTTCAGTTAAAATATAATTATAATGAAAAATGTATTATATAGAAGAGAATGAAAAATATAAAGGCCATCAATAGAATCCCCATGAGAAATTTAATTTCCTAAGAGACTATAAACAAAAGATTTTAAGAAAATTTATGATGATTCATATGAGAGGTACCAAAATTTTGGCCAAAATTAGAAATAATTTATAATAGTTAATCTAAATCATTAATTAATATTTAATAAAATTATTATTTCACCAAGAGATATATGTTCTATGATGGCTTATTCTAAGAGGATGATTTCAGACATAGAGATAATAAAAGAATCCATGCATCATGATTCTACTATGAAATCCATAAACAACATAATGACTAATTTTACTATATATATAGTAGAAAAGAAGAGTCTCATGGTTAAGAATAAATTGACATAATTTTTTCTCAAATTAAGGATAAAATGTTGTTCCAAAACATTTCAAAATATTTCCATCATATTTTTGTTCTTACCATATAGGCAAATGAAGGAGGATTTTCTTCTAAAAATGAGATCTAATGATCAAAATTAATATTTAAAAATTACTCCATAATTGAAAATTTCTTATCAGGGCATGATTTATCAATTTGTATTTAAAATATTATATGATGATAATATCTAACATGATGATGTGAAAAAGAAGAGAATATCATGAGGGGGGTGGGTGTTTTAGATGATTAAGTTTTTATTAATTAAAAATTATATGAATTATAGAATGGTAATGTGAGGTTATCAATGAAAATTTATGCATATCTATTTTACCATCCTTTTATTTCAGGAATTTATCATCACATTATGGCGGATAAAATTATTTTAATCAATGATAATAAAATAAAAAAACTTTTGAACTTTATGGCCTCTATGAAATGAAATCATCTTGTTTTACTATATTGTTTTCTATCAATGATCTCGTGGTAATGGATATTTATGTTTAAAATATTTGAAAAATATTTTTATCAATAAGATTCAATATGTGTTCTCCTAATAACATATCAATATAATATAAGGATGAAATTTATGAAATCGTCATGGACATGAGTTAATATCAATTTTCAACTAATTATTTGATTGTTTTTTTCTCAAAATACCACAATCAATAATTGTATATCATGCACAGAACAAATAAGATAATAGAGGGATTATCAATGGATCATTACATGTAATTAAGTGATACCATCACCACTTTTCTATTATTTGACTTTTTTATCATTAAAGAGTATATAAAAAATGATTTCCACAAGGGGAGAGAATATAAATAATATGTGAAATTGGAAAGAACATATTGACTTGAAATTTTCTGGTTGGTATTGTAACAAATACAAATAGAGGGTCTGTTGAAAATATATTGGGTTGTATTCTATTTTTTGTTTACATGTGTCAACATGTTCAAGAATAATCATAATAGGGAATAAGATCTAACATGTTATTAGTACCGAACACAAGAATAATGAAAAACATGTTATCAATCTAAGGAACCATTAAATTACTTTGTGAAATATAAATGCATAATTTTAATTAAAGTGAACCCCAAAATGATTGAGGTTGAATTTTTTTATTTGTAAAAATGGAAAGTCGTTGAAATTTATTCTTATGTGTATTGTGACTATCCAGTAAAAATTAATAATTTAAATGTTTATGGTGAATGGGGACAAAATACTTGTTGGTTATGTGTTTATTTAATTTCGATATTTATTTAGAAAATGGGCCAATCAAAGCAATATAAGAGAGATATCTCAACTACCTATGTAGGAGTCATCTCAACCCAATCTAGCCTTTATGGAAAGATGTCAAATGAGTGATGTCTATGCATTGTCTTGTGTTTTATTTAATGGATGTGCATTACAGTGGAAGTGATGTATCATAAGGAGACATAAGACATGATCCCACTGTGGGATGTGGGAAATGATGTCGTAAGAAGATCCAAATACTCAAAACTAGTAGGATAAAGGAACCATATTCCATATAAGTGAGTATGAGGGAAAGTGTTACATTAATGTGGGACTTTTTGAGAAGTGTCTTTTGTAGTTTTGAATTAATTTTTTAGACATGTAAGATTGATTATCTTATGTAAAGGATATATATCATATGACCATAAACTTTTCAACTTCCCCCCAACAATCTATCTACACCCAAACACATGAGGTGATTGTGCATTATTGTAGATTAACTATATATATTTCTCAATCGAACAAATGAATTATATTGTATTGATCATGTCCAATCACTACTGATAAATAAGAATTTAACACTGTCGGAATTTATCAATTCTAGAAAATATAGGTGATAAAAGTACCCTTTATCACTGCTAAAACAATATCTGATAGAGGTTACCTTTTATCAATTCATTGTTTCTAGTACTGATATAATTCACCCTATATTAGTTCATTTTTTAGAATGAATAAAAGGAATGAGTTATCAGTACATTTTTTTGCACTGATAAAGAGATTCCATTATTGAAACATTATTTTTAGAACCAATAATGGACACCCTTTATCAGCCCATTATTTTAGCAGCCACAAATTAATCTATTATCTATGAATTTTACCGATGAGAAAAAAATAAATAAAATGAAATAATTTAATAGATAAAATAATAATAATTTTATTAAAATAATATTAAAATTACTATTAATTATATAATTAATTATATAAATTATTAAATGAATTATAAAATATTGAATTCATAAATTTTATAGTTTAAATATATATATATATATATTTATAAATTATAAAAAAATTGAATTTAAAAATATAAAAATTCGGATGAATATATAACATTTTATTAATTAAATATTTTCTGATAATGTTAATAAATAGTATATATTAATTATATAACTATATAATATTGTATATAAATTTTTTATATATATTATAAAATATTATTTATCAATTAAATTAAATAGTATTATATTTAGTGAATAATGTTTTCTAATTAAATATTTGTATGAATAAAACATACTAACTAATTATATCGAGTAATGAACTTAGTTAATTTTCGTTGTATTTATCAATTAACATCGATCAAACAGACTATATTAATTTAAAATATATGTTATTAATTTATATATATGAATATTCACTTCTACTATTGTTTTTAAAATTTATCAATTTATATTATTTTTTAAAGGTTGGGGATGAAACATAATATTATTATTAAAGCAAAGACCTCTTTTGACTGGGTTGAGGGAGACCCATTACATTGCTCGAAGGCCCAAGGCCATGTGGCCTCAATATTGAATGCCAATATTTTGACCCAAAGTGCCCTTCAATTTTAATAATATTTTATATTAATTCACATATGTTTAAATATTCATTAATAATGATAAAAATACATTTAAAAAATTATTATTTTTTAAATGTATATTTACTATTAAAATATATTTATAATTATTAGTAAATTTATAATATTTTTATAAAAAGAACATATATTATTATTAATAAATAATTATACAATATTATTAAATTAATTTAAATAATGAATACATTTACTTTATAAAAAACATTACATATATAATGATAAAATATTAAATTAAATTTTTTTGTTGTAAATATAAATAAATAATTATATAATAAAATTATTATTTTTCAAATAGTATAATGATATGTATTTTATTTATATATAATAAATGTTATTTTCAAAATAGATATTATTCTTTGAAAAATTATTATATGTATTTATCATATCATTTGTTAGCTAAAAAAATATAGATTTATCTATTTATATTGACATAGTTTTGAGAACATGTATCCTTAATTTTCTTAATGTTATGATAAAAGTGTCATGACATCTTTTTAGGACCCCTAACCATCGAAAACCAATTAGCAATATCAAACGATCACATTAGATGAGAAATACTGTTGGCACTCTTCATTGTCGAATCCAATATCATATTTAGGCTAGAATCAAGGATCCAACTATTCAAAGGATCAATTAAAAGGATCAAGAGAATCAAGTGTTGAACAAATCCAAATATTGAATGAAATATAGTTTTTTTTTGATATTTCTAATTTCCCTCTATTATTCGCTGAAACATCTCATACCACATTTTTGTAACCGAACAAGTCTAGTTTCACTATACTACATCACAACAACCCCAAATCCATTATTATATCATTTGAATATTGTCCAAGATTTATGAAAAATCCATTGTTGTTATAATTAAAACAATGTAGAAAATATTTAACATTTAAATATATATATGTATCAAGTATGATATCTTTGTAGTTATCTTCTTTGTTTCTATTATGTAAATGTCATTGAAAAACAATAATGCAAATAAGATGACCCAATAACATCTTTCTCATCATGTTGCATGAAAAATGAAAGAAAGGAAAAACTTCAAAATAAATCTGTAGGCTATAAATATGAGTCCATCTAAAAATGTTTTACTTATCCTTCCACATTTTTTACATGATACATGTCTTGATTTAATATATTACTTTTTCTTCACAAAAATATTAGCAAGAGAAGGTGAGATTTCTAGTGAGATTTTCAACCAAGATTATGAAAAAGAAATAATATGCATTCAATTAAAGGATATTTTACATTTTAATTTTATGTTCATATTTTAATAGTAAAGAAATTTATTTTTTATTAAATATTTATTTATAATATATATATATTTTAATTATATTTTTTCTGTTAGATTAAGTGTCAATTTCTTTTAAAAATATTTATTTTTTGGAATGCAATTTATTTTAATATGTCAAATTTATATTCTATTAATTTTTCTTCAGAAATTAATATTTTATTCAAAATAAAACATATATTTGATTAGTAATTTATTCAGATTTTTTTATTTCATGTCATTATTTATTTATTTAAGTAATGAATTATATTTTTCGACATTAATTACTATATCATTTTAAATTATTTGTATATTATGTAGATATTTTTATATGAAATTATTTTCAGGATATCGAAAATTTAAAATCATTTATTATATTCATTCATTTATTTTTATTTTTATATAATATTATTATAAAAATAACAAATACTAAGATGTTATTATTATGGTTACTTGATTTTATCAAAATATATGTGTGCATTTCAATAAAGAGAAATTATTAATTTATCCCTATAGAATAAAAAACAATTTTTATCATTTGAATTTTATTAGTGATAATATTTTTTAAATAATTAAAACTATTTTGTCATTTGTGAAAGTAAAATATAGAATCATGATTATCATTTTTTATATAAGATACAACCATCTTCGTAAAAATTAAAATAACATGCAAGCACTAGTTTTATTATTCATGTACATGTATGTTTCTAGAATGAATAATCCCTTTATACCATCATCTTATTACGAATGCACTGATTTCATTATTCATGTTCTTATGAGGAATAATAGGCTCCCAATACCTATATTCCATGACATCTCTTATATCATTTGGATTATTCAATTTAAAATCACTTGAGAACCAATTTTTCATATATTCATTGAGAAATTAATGTTCAATGATTTCAATGGTTTTCCTACAATGAAAGGAAATTATTTTACCAATCATTGAAATCTTGATATTATACCAATATGATCCAAATAAACTGCATTATACTTTTTTCCAATCCTCATATATTATATATTCGACATATATAAGTACCAATGTCCTTTGATAAATATATTTCTTAAAGTAGATGGTGTTATTGGCTCTACATCGCTAAAAACCAATCTTTTATCAGAATTGATCCAAATTTAAATATCAAGTCCTTAGTGATTTCATTATTATATATAAATAATTTGTAAATTGGCTCACAGTCAAATAATTTTTCCCCATGATAATCCCATTTGGTTTCTCATTGCATTCTCAACCCTTAAGAATTCCATTTTGGAGGATAGATTTTACATCCATTTAGTATACTCTTAATTACATTTTCACTGAAATAGAAAAATAATAATATAGTTTACAAATGTCTTATGGGAGAGAAATCATATCATAAATAAAAATTCCTTTTATTTAATAAATCCCCTTGAACTCTGTCTATTTTTTATTTTGAGCGAATTTTCCATGGTCAATTATTTAATTACTGATCACCCACATGGTTCACATAACATTTTGGTCCTCCATCATTGGAACAATTTCACATGTAACACTAATATTATTCAGATCAGTCTCTTCATGAATATATGTTACCCAATTAATAGACATTTCATTCATCTCCGAAAAAATTAGAATCTAATTGTGAAAAAATATGTTTTTATAGATCCATTCATTTATTTTTTAGAAAAAACATTCGTTCAACAATTACATTTTATTCATTGATATTATAGATTATTATATTTCTTGATTTTGATAATACAACTTCCTTTTCCTCCCCATAAATGTTTCATTTTGACTTATCCTCATCCTGATGTTGTCCCCCAAATGATATTAAATTCAATATTAATTTCATACGAGGATTCATTATTTTTTTAATTTTTAAAACTCTTCATATTCTAATTATCAAAAAATAAATATCAATTGCATCCTTTCATTAAAAAACATCTCATGCCACCTATTTTATGTAAGTATTTTATTTTCCCACTATATAATATTATAATTTTTTTACTACCATAAATCAATTACAATTCTTAAAAATATTTTCATAATAAAATAATTATCCATATAATTAATTATCTAATTCCTAATTATAATTAATACATTTATTTTTATGATTACTCATATAATAATCCGTTTTAATATGAATGTTTATTCTATTGTTCATGTTTGGTTGTTTGTTCAATGATATTGATTCTCGATAGGTATTGGTTGTTGAGCCTAAAATTGAGATCAGGAAAACAAAGAAATGTGTTAAGGATTCCTAAAATTGTCAATAAAAAGTGAATTCCAACAACATATATAATTTTTTTATTATGTTATCTACTATTTTTATGTGAATTTCATCATCAATTTTTTCTATTAATATTTATTTTTTTAGATATATTTTGGAAAGTCATATTTTTCATTCAAAAATATGAAATAGAATTCAGATAGATAAATTGATTCTTTGCACGAATGTAACCAAATTTTCCATTTTCATTACCTATAGTAGTCGACCTTCTAACAGTGACATATTGATTCAATGTAGTTAGGTAAAAATGTTTTTTTTTTTGAAGTCATGGAGACTATAGAATTCTCAAGTTCCTATTTTGGTGAAATCTTGTGAAATAATGTGTACATGTGGCCTCTACTTTACTAACAATCATCAACAAGAATTATTTTTTCATTATGAACATCGATTAAATATGCACTATTGTTAGTAGGACATTGAATGATAATTGATATTTTTTAAAAATTTTAGTTAGGCATTTTTTGAGTAATTGGGATGTGTAGGAATAAAAAATACCTCAATCTAACACACCATATGATAGGTATTCCACCATGTTTTTCACTTTATTTCAAATAGATATTAGATTTAGTAAAAAGTATTACTAACATACTCAAAATTTTTAAAACATATTCTGATTATTTTGATACTTTATGGAAATGATACGAAAGTCATTTAGAATATGTAGGAATTTGTCACACCTCAATTTGATGCACTATGTGACTAGTATGACTCAATGTGACTGTTATGTTTTCAAAATCGTTACTATTGTTAAAAAAATATCACTCACTAAAAAGAACGAAAATATGAACATATATTATAGGAAATTTAGGTAATATATTCATAAATAAATAGTGAGATTTATGTATCAGCCTCATATAAAACTGATAAATTATTTAATTGGTATGTGTTAATGTTTTTGATTGTGATTAAAATGATATTTTAGTATAAAATCAGGTGATGTACTAAAAAACATGAAAACACATTCATATTGTTTTGATACATTAAGAAAATGAGTCATAAGTCATTTAAGGCATATAAGAAACATCCATACCACAATCTGACACACAATTTGACTAGTATGACTCCAAGTGTGTCATTATCACAAATATTAATATATATTTTAGAAAAAAGTCAAATTCACAACTCAACAAAAGGATTAATCATTCATATTGTTTTGATGCTTTAGTAAAAAAATCTATCTCTTATGTGTGATATATGGAAATCATCCTCACCTCAATATGATACATGATGTGCCCGATATGACTCAATGTGTCTATTATAAGTATAAAATTTAAAATTTAGATAATAAAAATTAACACAGTAAAAAAAGAAACCAAGGTCAGATTTAATAGTAAATGAGAAAACTGATTCATAAGTTGTTTTGGTCATAAAGGAATTGGTCTCACAACAAACTGATAAACAAAGAGATTGATATGATTAAAATTATGTGTCTCAGGATTTAAATGACATTTTAGTAGAAAATATAAGTGACATAATCAAAACCATGTAAATACAATTATATTTTTTTGATACATCATGAAAAAAATAATTCATCTATTTGGGATTTTTAAAAATTTTCCCAACTACAATCTATCACAAAATGTGAATGATATGATCAAAATTGGGTTTTTTTATTTTAAATTGAATAAATTTATTGAAAAAAATGAAAAATGACATTCTAGAAACTAAAAAAAATTCATATTATTTTGTTACATTGTGGAAATGATCCATAACTCACTTTTAATGTGTTGAAATCACTCTTGACACAATAGAAAACAAGGCTTGTCTGATATGAATTAATGTGATAGTTATCAGTTTATAATCTACAATTTGTGCCAAAAAGTTTCAATAATTGAAAAACCTGAAAAAACACTTGGATTGACATTATAATTTATTAAAATGATTCCAAAGTCAATTTTGGCTTATATTATTCAGTAACATGTCAAACTGAGAAATGGTGTGTTGGTATGAGTAAAAGTGTGTGTTTCCAGTTAAAAATGACATTTTAGTCAAAATGAAAAGTGAAGTACTCAAAATGTAGAAAACACATTCAGATAGTTTTATATATTAGATAAAATATAAAGAAGTCATTTGAGAATTTTAAGAATCATTGGGACCTAATTATAACACATGATAT
Organism: Viscum album; assembly: GCA_963277665.1. NCBI lineage: Eukaryota > Viridiplantae > Streptophyta > Magnoliopsida > Santalales > Viscaceae > Viscum > Viscum album. The sequence goes on along the minus strand of OY728161.1, from coordinate 602,063,308 downwards.
GACTAGTATGATTCCATGATCATCTTTTCTATGTATATGTATATTTATTGTTTAAAACATGAATCAAATCGCCTATATCGAGAATATATGCCAATATTGTTTTCTATTAATTTAAATTCAATATTTTCAGTTTATTTTACTCATTTCATGCTGTTCTTGGTGGTGTGATGTGATTTTACGAATTGATGCACTAGTTCTATAGTGTGTTGTTACATCTGACTATATTATGACACGTTATGAGCACTTTTACATGCGCTCAAAATGGGTTACATTATTATAGATTCGATAAACACTAAAAAAGGCAAAATTATCAACACTTTATTGATATAGATTAAATGCTTAGTGTTTTAATATTTATCCATCATTCAACACTTCTCTATAACTGGTAAAGGAAAATTTTATAGTTGATAATTTATTATTTTGTTTTTGTGAATGAGATCAACTACACACCTATCATCGATGAAACATCATGATTAATATATATACCAAATGTTGAGTTACTATATGAGGTTGATCTATTAACCACACATTCATAAAAACTACCATGCACAAAATTTATTATTGAAAAAATAATTTAAATGTATTGATCGTATGGGGGAAGCTACCACATGAGATAATTTTATTAAGAACACGAGTATGTAGTGACTATAACAAGATCATAGTGCCTGAAATTGGAAATAATCTACTATATATGTTTATCAATCATCCCCCATGATCATCTAAATATACAACAAGAGATGAGATAGACCTACCAAACATACAAAGCTTGACATACAATAAGGACTAGAGATCATGCAAGAAGAAGATACCATATGTAAAAAGATTTCGTATAAATACTATATATAATAAGGGTATACATTAGAAACCATATGAATAATAGAAGTTATCGTGTGACATCAATATGATAAACCATGTCTATAAAGAACTTCAATATTTTTGAAATTGGACCTACCATTATATAATCTACCACATGAAGAGAATATATTTTACTACGTGATACATGACCAACGACATGGATGTGAGAATTTCATGAGAGTAATTTTCCACACCATAGAATAGCTATTAGAGATATTTCATAAGAAGATTAATCATAATCTGTCACACTAATAATATCACATTAGGTGAAAGATGATGTATTCCACTAGATATAATCTTAGAATCATATGTTATGTCATTAAAGGAAATAGGATTCTGAAATCCAATCTATCATTGTAGATGAAAAAAATATTATTTTTCTCTTGAACCATCTAAAATATAAGTATATTGTGAAGGCATGTATATGATCAAGTATGCGAGGTTACAAGGTTTACGGAAAGACCATTGCACTTATAGACAATGAATTTAAATGGAAATGATTTGATATGTTAGTTACTAAAATATCATTATTACATAATATTGGTTTATGAAACCAAAATGGTTTATGGTTTATGGATAGTCTCGCACAATAAAGAGAGTTGTGTTGTTTATTTTAATTAATTCACATAAATTTATGGGTTTTCTAAATAATGTATATTTTACAAAAATAATGAGTAATTTTATAAGGTTTTGAATAAATAAGGCACAAATAAATCTCTACATGGGTTTTAATGTAATTTATAAAGTTGATTCAAAGGAAGAAGAGTTAAAAAAATATTTATGGTTTTTTATGTCATATTGATAGTGACGAAGATGGAGGATCCATCTAATTCTAATATATAAATTAATTTAAACTAAGGGGAATTCTAAAATTATTAATACCTAATGGAATGAATTATAATATTATTTAAGACACATGTATAATGAATGATGTACAATGAGGGTAGAGAACACTAATGACATCAAGGAATAATAATGATGATGTAAATAAATAGTTAATGGATATTTTAGTGAAATAATTCACATCATCTATATATATAATAAATTGATTTATTTTTATGAAATAAATAGGATAAAATTATTATAATTTTTAATTATCCGGTGATATTTAAATTCAAAGATTATATGAAAATGTAATGTAATTTACTAAAATGATTTATCTTAGCATTGGAGATCGAGGATAATGTTGTATTGACGAGATTTAAATTATATTTATTAATGAAGGTAATTTTTTATATTTTATGTGGGTAATTTATAGTTTATGATTTCCCCAATATAGATTTTTTGGGATATCCAATATTGCGAATAATATTCACATATAGTGAATATAAATAGGGGAAGAAGGAGAATGAGAATTGGGTGTAAGACACTGTGATTCTGAAGTGAATAAATTATTTTATCAATAGAAATATCTTATACAACATATGTTTAAAATTATAATCTATCAATGGGGAAAAAAATAGAAACCAATGTTACATGCTCACAACATTTCATGTGAAATAATGAAGAATAAGATATGTATAATTATCTAGAATACAATATATTCATATACTTTATATGTATAATTAACATTGATGAATACTATATTAATACTGAAAAAATGAAGACTAAAAAATTCATATGGTATAATGGGGACTTGAGTCTACACATGCGATATCTATTCACGGTGGTACATAACTAATTTTTTGTATAATGTGAAAACCATCCCACTATTTCTTTGTACATGTTCAGTGATAGGATAATGAGTTCAAGGGAATACACTTTCTTTTTCATTCTATTATGATAATTATAAAGTTGTGTGTGTGTGAAAAAATAGACAACACACCATAGAAATGGTCATCCATAAGGAGAAAAACATCATCAACAATGTTGTTGTTATTTTATTATACATTCTTATTCCACATTTATATTCACACTAAAAAATATATTATAATAGGATAGAATGAGTTGTTCGGACATTGAATATGTTATGAGGTAACAATGGAATAAAAGTTTTCAAAATGTCAAAATTCATCCAATAATGATTAATACCATATTAGTATGGTCATATCTATGTATGATAAATTTCACCATTCAATTCCATATTCTTCATCAAAAAACATACATATTGGGTTCTAGGTTTTTGTGATTCTTCATGTTGTTAGTTGGATAATATGTACTAGGGATCATTTTATTAAATTTACTATCTCAATGATATTTTTTTATTTACCTTTATTTTTTCATATTCGGTTCTCCATTCATATAGGGATACTATAAATGCTTGTAATGTCTTTTATTTAAATTAATTTTCATTATTAATAAATGATTAAATTTATGAGTTATAATAAAATTATTATAAAAATTTATTTAAATATTCATGTAAAGATAAATTTTAATCATTCATGAACCATTTTACCTGATTTTATATAATTTCGTTTCATGTTTGACATATTTTTCATTTTGTTATTTTCAACCGTAACCTGATGTTAAGTTTTTGGATTTTCGGGTTTTCCATCAATTTTAACTCTCATCACTTCTAATAGAAATTCTCCCCCATCAATAAAAAATGATAAAATATATTGATCCATAAAAATCAACTATATTTTATTTCCTTTCAATTTTTTTTTGGGAATTAGTATACCCTTATAGGTTTTAATAATATCAAAAAAAATATTTTTAGAGGAATTTTCTTTGGTTATAATGGATATAATATCTGTTTTTTTATTTTTAGCTGATTTTTTCAAGAAAAAATTATCATTCACTTCTAGTTCAGTACGGTTTTGAACTTCTGTTTGATGATATGACCTTATTATTCAAAAAAATTAATCAAAAATAAATCATTATATGATTTTTTTCATTTTGAAGAGGTTATAAGTTATTTATATAATATCAAATTTATAAATTTTATATATTTATATTTTATTTGTGAAGAGTTTTCATGTTGGTGGATGGTGAATATAATCGTTTAGTATTCTATGACCATCATTAGGATCCATTGAATTTATTTTCAAAACCATGATGTATGTTAGATATGTTTTTGTTAGTTAATTATAAGAAATTTGTTTTTAATTTGGTATATATTTATATTCAATTTTTTATATTAAAATATTTATAGTATCACATATGTTTGATCTCATACATACCATTTATGTGATAATGTCATAGTGTATCTATCAAATTAATAATGTCATAGAAATTCCTTGTTATAATGATATCCTTGATGTTCGATAATGATATTCCAAAATATTGTAATCTGATTTAATAACATACTATTAGTGGAAAAATATTATTTATACATTCATGTGTGAGTACTCTTAATAAGATAAGTATTCTTCTCATAAATTATCACATGGTAATTTCCGTGAATGGAAATTGTTAGAATAGACCTACCAGTAGAAAATATACCTGATTTCGTGTCAATGGATATTCCTATCTATGATAATGTGTAATGGTCCATATAACTTATGACTGTCACGGTTTCATGACATGAATTATGAACATAATTTCATTGAATTAAACATTCACAACATATGATGGTGTGATGTATGGTTTTTTGGGTGAATAAAAATTGACATGTTTTTTGATGATAAGTTGATGAAGGATTTTCCCGTTCTAGTTTTATGAAAGCCTATATCTATTAAATTTTATTGGAAAAGAAAAACCACATTAAATTATAAGGCCTTGATGTAATAACATGTTTATATCTGATAGTCAACAAATGACTTATCAATAAATATAAGTTGGTGAACAAGATGTGAAATCTACATGATGAGATATGTATACAAATGGATAATATTACATAGTGTGTTTTCATATGTGGCTGCTGACATTGAGAAAATATGTTTTTTCTCTTGTGTTTCTTGAACAATATTTAGACAGTAATCTAGAACATTAGAAAATCCAACCTAATGCCAATATGAAAGAATCTAGTAGTGTAATACACAATGTGTTTCTAGTGATCTTAATTAAATTATATAAGAATTTATTTATTAAAATAAATTGTAATTTAAATAATGATGATTAATTTTATTCATGACTTACTGTTCTCTATTATTAATAAGGTAGTAATTAATTAATTTTTTAATTAATAATAACGGTATTTTACAAAAAAAATTGAAATAAAAATTTATTAAATGGATTCTGAAAAAATAATAATTTATTTATTGAATATACTAATAAATAGTTATTCATTGTATTGTCAAAAAATATTTATTTAGGAATATAAATATTTATTTATGTATTCAATTAGTTCCTAAGAGTTGAACATATCATAATGATGTCAAGTGATAGCTAGTAATTTTAAAGTTGGTAAAATAATATTTTTTATTCCACATGGTATCGTACATACAATAAAATAATAATAGCATTTTAATAATTATGTAGAATGATTATTAATAATAATTATAAGTTAATTTTATGGTCGGAAACAAATTACATAATATTTATCCTGATCTCAAGATCTATAAATAGATTGGTGTTTGTATTATTTAGTTTCAACCAAAAAATGAGAATATAGAGTCATTGTGTAAAAAATAATCATCTCTCTCTCTCATGAATTCCTCCTCTTATCTAATCATGAATAAAACAACACCTTCTATACAAAATGTACTTGAAACAATCAATATGAGTAATTAATGGAAATTGATTCACCATGTACGCACCTAAAAATAATTTATGGTGTTTGAAGATCAATGGAGATTGTGTGGATCACTACTACATGGATTCTAAAATTGGATCCTATATGAAAAAAATATTGTAATTTGAAAAGGGTCTTTTGGATGATCAAAATCAACATTACAGAATAAATATAGAGCGACAAGGTATTTATTTATTCCGATCTAAATAAATGAATTTTAAATTTTATAATAATAATTACACTATTGGGGTTTCAAGAAACTATAAAATAAAATAAATTTTCATTTTATTCCCACCTAAGGTCCTTCCACTATGTTTGGGAACTACATGTGGCAACAAAGATTTCATTTTTCAAATTTGTAAATATTGAGTTGATTTCCATTCAATATGCATAGTGGTTAAATATGTTATTTTGATATTATCCATTCTTTAATTCTATTATTTAAATTATCACCACTTAGAGATTTTAATTTAATTTTTCAAAATTCAAAATTACATAAGTTTGTGAATAAATAAAGAATTTCTAAACATTGCATCCTAATGTTTTGAGGTATTATTAAGATACTAAGGGATTACACACAATGTATTCGAAGAATACTCCATGTACCCAAATGAACATCACATATAGATGTAGATGGATAAACAAGACTTGAATAAATAATTACACATGGTTTATTTGTAGTACCACTAGTGTGGACTAGGCCAAACTAGAAGAAGACATGTTAGATTACGTGAAATGTAGTCGGTATACACTTATTGTATTCTATAGGATTTGAAAGGAAAATTTGTGCATCATGTGTAGATATAAACATGGTAAAACCACACGATACTGGCTACCTAGGTTAATAATTAAATACACAATTTGTACCTAACATGTACACACTATTGGGTTCATTTTTTCACATATCCGAAAAACACATAGAGTCCTTCAGTAGGTTGTTTGGACACACAAAAAATATGATTCATGGAATTTAAACTAACATGTAATTATCATGTATTAAAACCAAGATACATTTCAAATACCAAAATGTGTAATCCTGGTACACTGTAATCGAGATACATGACATGCATCACAATAATACACAACGTGTAGAACCCCAATAAACGATAGAAAAAAATTACATTAAATTGAAACTTACATCATTATAAACATATTTCGTAGAATGAAAAATCTATGTGTTTATGATTTTAAAAAAGTATTTTAGGAATATTAAGTGATTAATTAAATTATAAGTATAAATCAATGATTATTTGTTCTGTAATTTATTTTTCATGAATTCCATTAATGATTGTTATCTCGAAATTAAATCCTAAGGTCATTATATTGAAAATAAATTTAATAATTAATTAAATGAAAAAAATTATATCAATAAAAGTGAACGAATAATAAATTAATTTTAGTATGGACACTATGTTTCATCATATTGATGACAAAATGACAATGGTATGTGACTTAGAAAAAGGAAGAGCATATAGATAAAAAACACCATGATTAGCAAATAATTGAAGTGAAATTCTCCCATTGAACCTTTAATATAGTCAGCATTCATGAAATTATGCGCCATCAAATTATGAAATCCGAAACCTTTATCGAAGTTCTCATTATTTCCCGTAAATAAACATTTCTTTCATCATTTTCATGACCAAATTCCCCCAATGGCTAAATACTGTTCTGATTTCCTTAGTGATTCACTCATGTCCTCATGATCCTACCTGGTAGTTTCCTACAACATATACATTGGAAATTAAATGGGATAATCATACTTAAGTCCGTTAAGTATTTAAAATATAAAACATTTTTTAAAATAATTCACCCAACCCCATGATTTTAGTGGATTTTTGGGATATTCCTTCATCAAACATGAACTTACGCTACTAATTTCTGGGAATAAATATTGAGACTTTTGTACAATTATACCATGCATGGATAACCCATTTTTAGTCCTCCTTTGTTCACCACCCATTACACCCTACATGATCCTTTCATAAATCCTTCATCATTGAAATTCATGGATGGTCTTCTCCATTGTTATATCTATTTCCTAAAAGAGACCATGTTAAAACCTCCAACATTTTCTCTGGATTTAAAAAACCATTGGGGAAAAAAAATTAACGGGTCTCCCATTTAGATTAAGATTTATACGCTCAGAGGTTTCTAACACTTTTCCTATCAGAGGGTAAGGATCATAATGATGTATATATATTTCAATTTCTATGTCCACATAGACTCTTACCTAAGGGATACTGTTTATGAGTTCCTACTCTCGGATCCTAGAGATATCACTCCATCTTTTCCATATCATCCCCATCAACTAGAGGCTCTAGTTTCTATAATTGATGGTAGGGAGCATACAATCTATTCCCTTCAACAAGGTATTTGATCATAATATATATGTAGAACTAATTATATTGAATCGCTCCTAGAGTAAACCCTAAATAATTCATATAGGAAATTACATTCATTCACATAACTATGTTCTTCACCTATATTCCATCAATACATTAGACCTATGTCCAATGTAAAATGAGTAGTTTTAGAGTTGTATACCTTTCCTCTTCAGTTGTAACCATTGCCTCCTACACTGTAGCCCATGAATCTTACATAAGGGAATGTGAAATGGAAAAAAATTTAGTATTTCACATGTTCATTTTTCCACACCGAGAATGAATCATGTGGAATTAGTTGATCATAATAATCACTTACTTCAGACAGTCCAACGAATGGAATGAACTAGGAAAACTCTAATTCCATATCAAATAAGGATACATTGGACACCTTTATAAGGCTTCATCTCAATTAATCCTCTATTATGATGTATGCCCATGTAATTGACGTTTCAAACATTGAGACTAAGTCATTATCATCAGTAGATATATCTACGTCAGACCTCATTATACATAAAGATCATGAACTATGAAAACATTTATTCCTGACATATTCTGTTTTTTTTGTAAGCCACATAGGGCTAGTTATCAATGGGAATCCACCTCAATAATGACGCCAAATCATAACTCCCTAAATCTGGGCATCCTCCTTAGGAGTATTCTACAAAATAAACCAAAAAATTATCGTTATTCAATACCTCACTCATGGTTATTTTTATAGGGAATTGTTTTTAGGGGTAATCCTCACATTATTTCTCCCAAAGGGCTATACTCCCCATTGAGTCCCACCAAACTGCATGGCCTTCAATTCCAATCCAACTAGGATACGTAAGAAGCCTCCCTGAGTATAAAAGAAAACACCCCAAATTAACCATTTTAACCTTGGTACATATTACTATTAAGGTACAATTAACCATGCAATATCATATACCTTTACGTTCCTTGGAGTGTCTTGGCGTATGTCCCACACAAATAATTTACTTTTCACCTTAGGCCCATTTTTCCTTTCCACATAATGATAAACTATACGGGCATATCCATATCACTTAACCGTAAATGTTATGATTGTACCATTATGTGGAAAAAAACTAAATAGGGTTTTGATTGATTTCCCAAGGATACATAGGAATCCCATCAATTGGATCAATCTCAACATCAAAACCACTTTTTCTCCCTAGATGATGATAATCTCAAGAGTTACATTAGTCTACACAGATGACCAGAAACTCAATACAACAGAACTGAGTGGCATAAAAACCACCATCATTATAATATCGACCAAATAATGTCAATGTAGTATGTACGAGTATACTATTAATTGAGAATCCTCATATACATATACATATATATATATATATCCATTGATGACGAACCTCTAGTACATATATATTCTTTTGAATTCCATACAAGATATTAAATGATTTCTAATATTTGGATGACATATATAATACATGGGAAATAATGAAGGACTCATTAACATATATTAAATCTATAAGAGAGTTCCATGGTATGAAATAATTACCCAAAAAATGGTGTGATGATCCAAACCTCCCATCCTCTTGACCAATGTGAGTTATTATGAATCATATGTTAAAAAACCAAAAGAAAAACTTTCATTGTAATGTAGTACCCCTGGGATAATTTTTGTGTGTGTTTATAGTAATATAATCAAACCCATTGGAAACCATACAGAAACAAACATCCTCATTCCCAAATGAATTCCCTATTTCTACGGAAAAAAATGATAAACCCGACATGAATAATTAACCATGAAAATAGTGATACCCATATATCAGACCCCTTATAATGAGAATTGGAAGAAATAAGATATCAATAATGAATGTATTAATCCAAAATTATGTTTATTACTAAAATTGTATTCTTATTGTTTGTCCAATATGTGTGTAATATTTCATTGAGCTCCCTTTAATGAATTGGATTAATTAATGTTTACACATGTGAATGCCCAGACTACAACTCAAGAAGAAACATCATCTCCAAGAAGGATTCCATCACCAACATTGTGTCATCAATGATAGGTATTTAATGCATTGTTCTGGGAGAACCATCATCACGGTACCATCATGATCATGGAGGTTTCCTAACATGTCCACTATATTAACAGTCACCCCCAATTTTCCAGTAAGATATGACCTATGATCTAGAAGAAAGTGGTGCTAATCACTATCTCGAACAATTTCGGGAGATTGTCCCAGGAATGAAAACATTGTTCTCTCCCATATTCTATGTTGTTCGACTAATAGGACACTTATGGCCACATATTGAAGAAACATGGGTCCTTCCAATGGTCATTATCCAACAATCACGACTGACAATGACACATGAAATTAATCCATTAACATTATGACAGTTTCTCCATCAATTGTTCGGCCCATGTTAATCTAAACTAGGCCTGAAATACGTTTCGTAAAGGATGAAAAATATTTTATTGAGATAAGGATCACACCTTTTATGACTCTATAGTATCCCACCAACTCAGTTTGGTGGGATACTATAAGAGGGCATGTAAACTTGTTCACCTTCAATCGGCCTCCTAGATGATTCATCAAGTGGAATCTAATAATTCCCACAATTCTATTCCTATGGAGTACAATATATAGGAACACACACCTACGAACCCTAATCAATCGATCCAGCATGTGCGTCTAGTTGTATTCAATTAATCCTTCCAACCAAATATGGAGACAACCCGTATGTAGAAACCGCCTACTACATGCATCCACTAAACATGAAAGGAGAATCATCTAGATGATGTCAAATACTTATTCTATCCTTTCATGGTGGAAGTCAATGGATAGGATAACAAAACTTATAGTATTCAACAATCCTTCGAATAGCCTCATTTGGCAGCTTCTTGATATGTCACATGGAATGCAACAACAACATCTCACTGGAATACTCAACCATCTCCCATATACATGAGTACTATCAATATCCATTGATAGGAGTGGAAGGACATGAGATGGAACATAAACCTACACCAGACACAAAATGGATGTATATTCTCATTCTAGTCACAGATTTTTCCAAACATTTGTTGGTAATGGTGATAGTGTAAACATAAATTTATTCATATATCATAGAAAAATTACATTGTATCATAATGGGGGAAATCTAAATATCTGATGGAAAAACACAAAAAAAATTCCCCAAAAGGGGGGTGACACATTAGTGGGTTGCCTTTAAATAGATACACACATCTATTAATATCCAAGATGATAATGTTTAAAATTCCCCTATATAATTTGTACAACCAGATTAGTAACATACAACCACTAAAACTGATGATAATCGACATATTCTAATGGACACTCTAACAGAAGGCACATAAACCATCCCATGACAAACACTTATCCCAGAATAAGGCCCCAAATTCTTGTATGATGTCATCCATGAAGAAGTATTATAATGAAAAATAGGGAAATACATATCCAAAATGCGATCTAGCTCCGATTAAGGCATGAGTTCATTAATACCTTAGACATTTATCTATTATAAATTCAGATTCATCCATCCCAATATAAAATTTTGTGATCAGTAGAAAAAATAATGAAGGTCATAATCAGAAACATCCTATTGAATGTTTTAACCATTACAATATTTTCAATCTAGAGAATATATATCTAGATTAAAATCCTATAAACCCTCCATGATTCTTGGAGAAAAATAATAATAAGGGTATACCACTTGATGTAATTCACCATTCTTTCTCTGAACCACACATGGGAAACATACAATCCAATTTAATTTATTAAATCCCCAATGATCATGATGATTGTAATAAAACGGATGATTCAAAATTGGTCTGATCAGGTAGAAGATCCTCTAGAAAAAAACAAAGTGAAAATGTTGAACATGATGAAGCATATAGATAAATATGAGATTCCTGTCATGTTCAAGACTTTGGCCACTCCTCAATACAATATTCCATATATATTAATCGAAAATTATTTTCATGACATCCACCTAAACAAATGAGAGACTCTTGATCAGGTGAAGGAAAAACGATTTCTTTATAACGATTATAAATTTCATGTCAATGTTATGTAAGTGTTAGAGTGCCAAATTAAATTTCCATCCATTCTAGATTCCTCAAATCCATATAAAACGAAGACGTATGTATCACTTCAAAGTTTGTTCCTTAAAGCATTAATAAGGTTGTGAGGATTGATAACATATACCCCATATGATGCTCATATTATAGGATAGGGTTCATATCAATAATATCATTTTTCTATTCTCCAATGTCAATAAATCCTTCCAAATGTGGTCTCATGTAATGTTATTGCACCTGTCCATCTTAAAAAAATGATTCGGTTATTTAAGAATGAAATGATCAATAAGAAACATCCTCAATCGACTCTCTCCATAATCAAACCATAATAGATAATGATTCTATGATATTTTTACATCATGAATCACATAACATCGATAAGGCCCCCTACTTAGAGGATTACAACCTTTATATTGTGGAAATGATGGAAATAGCAGAATGATATTCCGAAGTGGGAGATTGGAGTGAGTTACGAATAATGATTTCATCCCTTTATCGGACATGAATCCATAAAATTAGTAGTGGGGTTGTGTTGATATCATACATATTATTTGGATAGCCAATGAATCCCTTCGGAATGTGGGATTTTTTATCCGAAACCCCGAAATTAAAACACAGAGCCAAATTTATTGAGAATGAATAACATGAACTATGAAAGCCTACATTTTTGGAGTTTTTTCATGTCAAAAGTTCTTTCCTCATATACGTATGTTCTATACCTATTAGGGAACATGAATCAAGAAGAACACATAACTAAAAATTTATATGATTCTACTTTTGATACTATCAGATGAACAATTCCCTAGAAACTAATAAGTAAGTGGGAAAAGACTCATTGGGAACGATGAATAAGGTTATCTCATAGAGATGCCGAAAGAATGTCTATGATTCACTATACATATATGAATGTTATCTAAATTGTTTTTGAATATCATAAAAAGAATATTTCAAATTCAATGGAGTTCTAAGAGGATGTTCTTATTCAAGATATAGTCTACATTGATATAAATGATGGAGTTGAACATACCTGAAATCATCAGCTTACAAACAATTATGGTATCCCCTCCAACATTCACCCTCTACCTCCTCAAAAGGAACCTAATAATAGAGAAGGAAAGATTTAGATCATGTCTCGTCTTCCACTTGGAGAAGGTACATCCCTATTTCATGAGGAAATATTTTCTCCAAAAAATGAGGAGATGAAATATTTAATATGACACAATGTATAATTACTCCATAGTTGCATTCATGAAAGATTTAATCAACAAGTATCTCTTATACTCACTCGTCATGTTATATGTCATAAATCATGTTTATTTGTTACAAAAACTATGGAAGATCAATAAATAATGTTATTACATGCACATTCATGAAAATACATGCAATAATTTTCTAATGGGATAGCCATGAAAAATCATATTAGTGACCTAACCAGTGGTCCTATCGGTTTAAGTACCTATTCAGGATCCCACCTCAGCTCAGGTCCCAAATCAGAAAGATCTTCCTTAAATGCAGAGGAGTAATGTTGAGCAACCAACAACTCTATTGGAAGATATGGAAGAATGATGTGCACTAGCAGAACATGAAAAAAATTATTTCCATAAATTATTTGATCCAAATCCTCCCTATCCAATTTTTGGGATTCCCATAAGTAAAATAATCATTGGCTTTTGTGATATATTTAATTACATGATTCATTTTTTATCTCACTATTATATCATTTTGTTGACCACTATGCAACAAGAGGCAGTGATGACTGAAATCCCAATCAATCACTATATGGGATGATCTCGCTTATATGATCATATTCTAGTTCATCTCAACACTACATAAAAAATGATATTCAATTTTATGATCTGCAATCAAAGTTTGAATAATGAGTCTCATATTTCATTACATGGTTTAATGGATTGACATATTCCATAAACCTATCGCTCCCTCAAGATGAGTTATTACCCATCGATGTGGAAAATCACAATCAATAGTTCTGTATAACATTTACCCTTATGATATATATAAGAGTGTTAGGACCATAACGTATTTTTTCAAAAGGATGATAATTCCATCGTATATACTAAAGGAATGTACCAAGTAATTCCGTCATCTCTAGTAAGAGATGTAGAAAATGAATAGGTTGTTGCAGTAAAACTTATGAAGGACCTACTAACCACTGCTACTTCAAAGATCACATTATACCATATGGATACTCCTCTTGATCATAATCAACAACAACTACCTCATCACGATGATCAGTATGATCAGAGGCAGATACATTTTGAGGACATGGAAAATAAGGTCAATTATTTTCAAAATGACCAAGCCCCTAGCTACATTATCCTTGATTTTGTAAACGACTATATCAGTATCCATAGGTAATGAAACCTAACCAATAAAGAGATGAGGTCCGGCCAAACTATTACCCATTCTATAAAATGATGGTATGCCCAATCCAAAATTTTTTTCAAAGACATTATAATATAGCTTTTAGATTATAGGCAAATGAAACTAGTAAATTCTCTTGCCCATTTAGAATTTGTTACTGTTACAAATCTAGATTGGGAAGGTGGGTGGACAAGTCCAATGAAAAAATGCATAGATGTTTACTGACCAGATGGATAGGAAAACAATAAACTGAACTAATTAAACTCATAATACATACTTCATTCATCCAACTATTCCTCCTAGAGCTTCATCTATAGAAAATAAAGCTTCATTAGATGCCCATTAATTTGATGGTTCATTCTCATTGAAGTTACCCGGTCTTAAGAATAATGAAGAAACATATGAATGTGAGATTTTTCCTAAGATAATATTTTTGTTGAAATTTTTAGATTTCATTATGAATATCTCATATGAACAAGAACAACCCCACCAAATGACACAATAATTGTCAACCTGTCATGTGAAATTTTATTAGATGATGATTTGGTCATTGATTTCGATAATGTTATTCACATAATGGACTAATTTGCACATGATTATTATGATTATAAACCTGATGTCCATTCTCTTGACTGGGGAACTGATAGAAAATGTAATCCAAGTCAAAGATACAAGGTACGACGTGTTCTTGGTAAAAATTAATACTCCAACCACACCCCTTCTCAAACTGTATATGAAGTAGAAACATATTGGAGGTCCTTAAAAAAATCTAGGAAGGAGAAAATGGAACTCCCCAAACATGGTAGGGTATTCACTGACATTATCATATGAGAATAGTAGTTAGAGGCTCTGCAATCATATCCTCAGGGTCTTGGTAGAACTACCTACCCAAATCCCCTAGGAGTAAAAGCGCTTCCACCTCGTGAAACAATAGAGGTTTCATCCACATCATGAAAATAATCACCCAAAGTCAGCTATAAACCAACATCCTCATTCCATTAAATGTAGACCTATGTATTAACAGTATTATGTTTTGAGTATACATGCCCATGTACTGGCAATTTTATCAAACCTGGATGTCCGGTGTCTGAAAAAGGATATCCGGGGAAACCCATATTGAGGATTTGTCTAACCCCAAGATTTTGATGTCAATGTTTTTGATGTGGAGGTTTATATTATAGATAATGATTCATAATAATTCCATGCTGTCATATCTTTTAAGGACCAGGATGATGATATTTTCATAAATGGACAAGTCATGCCCTCTAACCTATCTGAATGATTAATGACATAGATGATTAATGAGACGTTGTTGAAAATGTATCACGAGTCAAAATAATTCTCATTTGGACAATTAGATGATTGGGACTCAATGATTCTTCATATTATCCCACCACATTAATGTTATATGGTGATGATCATAATTAAGAAGATCCTAGAGGTGACAATACCCTCATAATTACAGTGATATCATGACTATGTTGGAGTTATTGGTAGTTCGGATGGACATATCATTAAATATTATTTTAGGAAGACCTTTATTACATCTGCATGATACCATTTCATTGGCATACCACCAATGAATCAAATATTGCATCAATTCTCATATTCAAACATTCTGTGGTGGAATGTCCCCATTCAAATAATTTTAATCATAGTATATCAATTTATAGTTAAACCATAAAAATGAAAATGTTACCTGTAATATGATGTTAAATGAATCAACAACCCAAATGGTCTATAGATGATATCAAATACTCCATTCAATAATCTCAGTTAACATTACATGATTCCCATTAATCATATTAAAAGTATAGGAAAAAATAAAAGAACTTGTTTAATGGATTCCATAATTTCAGTTTTGAAAATTGAACCTAGTGAAACTCACTATGTCATTCAATTTCCATGGAGTGATGAAATCAAGAATTGAGATGTATTAATTTCATTCATTGGGCTTAATAAGTTATATAATTCTTTCGCATGGATAGAAGAAGTTGTCACACTAATTTAAAAAGACATGGAACCTGATTCTAAATCCTTTATATTTCATTCTATGCATCATGAAGTCCCTTCGTCATCTATTGAGATGGAAATGGATTCCTTCTCCTATGGATATCCAAATAATGAATAGTGATACATCAATAGAATTATTATGTCATGAATTCCCATATATTAAGTGGGATCATAAGTAACAAATGTATCATAAGAAAAAGATTTATATATCCAGGAGGAATCTCCAACATTTGAAGAAAGCATATTAACCATCGTAGATGATGTCAAAAACATAAAGCTGGGTACATAGGAAGATTCAATCCCCACTCTATCTACTATGTCTATGAATCTTAATGAATTTTATATGTACAACTCCATTATAAATAAAAAGGGCTTAATTTTAATTCAATTAGAAAGAAATTCCTACCCATGACACTAAAATGTCTACCAACCATTTGGGATTTATATAAGATAATTACTAATACAAGCAGGAAGCTAGAAGAACAGACCTAACCCACACCTCTGAAATTGTTGATTATATCGAGAAGCTCATAAAATTAATCATTTATTAAGAGGTATAATATCAAAATTTGTTATCCAATATTTTCCCAATGAAAATGAAAACATGGGAAATCAATGTTTTCATTGATCTTAGAGACTTGAACATTCATTAAACCAATGATGAATTATCTATTCTAGTAACATAACTCTTTACTGATTCACTGACTATATACCAAGATTTCTATTTCATGGATGGCTACTCCTAGTATAATTTTTTTATTTTCCCAAAGTATGACTAATCAACACACTTCAGAGCTCCTCAATTCATGTTTTTCAATCTGTAAATGTTCATTGGATTAATAAATTGTGTTTCCACATAACAATGTTCTATACATAACATCATCAAACCCTTATTCTGAAAATTATTTGATTATCATGTCGATGAAATTGTGGTCATATTAATTTAATAGTTTGATCACCTTGCTAACATAAAATTCATTTTCAGAAATATTCAACAAAAGAATCTGAAGATTATCTATTTGAAATCGTCTTTTGGGGCAACCATAGGAATATTTATTGATTTTTTAATTCCATCTTTGCATCTCAGTTGATCCATTGAACACTAAGAATATCATTAGAATGTAAAATCCTAGAAAATTGAATTTGGTTTTATGAAAACAATTAATCATTTCAAACATAAGTTTCTTCATATCAATTATGTAATGAAATTGTTTTTCCTTCACAAAAATGATGATAAAGGCGATCACATATCGATGGATCAGTGACTATCAAAAATAATTTGGTACCCTCAATAAATATCTATTGATCCAACTATTATTTGATTCCTCATACAGAAGTAAACCAACTAATTCTATATTTTATTTCCATGGAGCTATCACTAGGTTCCTCCTTGGAAGAAATGAATTAAGTTGGGAATGAAAACAACATTTACTTTCTTACTCAAACCATTCTCAACAAGGAGAATCAATATTTTTATTTTTATAAGAGATTCCATAAATTAATCTTTGCAGTTAAGAAGCTGAGGTACTACCTGCAACATTTTGAGGTACAAGTGGTCTCTTGTAATAATCCACTCAAATTTATTATTAGTCTTATCATGTTGATAGGATGTATGACCTAGTTGGTGGTTATTTTGTAGCAGTTTGATATAAAAATCATTCCTCAAAATGATGTGAATGTCCATCCGTGGAATTATTTTTCAATGAGAACCCATTTTGTTATGAGTACCCATATAATATTATGCTACATGATATTGAAATATTATCTATTCATGAAATCCTCAGAATGTGAGAAATGTTTTTTAATGTTACTTTTTGTAGTCCAATAGGAAATTGATTGTAAGAACCTTTCTCAATAATGTTGGGTTAGGAATTGTACTTTTCTTCCTAGAAACCGAATTTTTAACAAATTCATTTATATTATTATATGGTTTCACTAACAATGTTGTATAATATCATTCTCTCATTGAAATCATAGAAGTGGAAATCCAAGAACTGTTAAACCTCCTATAGTTGACGTGTGATTCAAAATTTGTAGTAAATCAAATCATTGTGGATTATAGAATCTAAAAAAGATATAATTCAATATTGTGATTATGTATGAGGGTTAATGGAAGAATTTCACATTGAACCGAAATTTTATCATATCCCACTATAAAAAAACCTAGGAGTATGTGTTGGAAAATTCAGCCACAACCATATAAGATACAAAACGGGACGAAAAAATCTTCAAAATTACTCATTGTTGTGTGTATTCTCCTTTTCTCAGATAATAATTGAGGTAATTTATTAAATAAGTTACATTAGAAACCCCTATTGTCCTACCTCAGTATGGGTGACACACATCATTTAATATCTCCATGACGGTGTAATTACACAAGATATAATTTCAAGAGAGAATGTCCGGTGATGAGAGCCTAGTTTCACCATTTTTGATGGAAAAAATCACTGGATGGCCCTTTATAAACAAGGCTTCCATAGAATCCTCCTCAGATGTATCAGTGGGGAATAAACTACAGATTCTATGAAATATGTACACGTTAGAGCCTATGTTTTCCAATAATATGATAACATACATTCTAATCAAAATATGAAGGCTTGGGTACTTCTTCCCTTTTATGATTCAGAAATTTACATAAATAACTAAGAATTATCATCCCCACTAAGTAATTGAAAATTTCATCCATCAATCCCTGGAGTTTCTTCATACAAAAAAATAATAATAAAAATATTCAATAAGGGTAAAAGATGTATTGGGCTTTAGAATCCATCTAAAACAAAGGAAATTAGGTACAATATAACTTTTACTGATTTCATATCCAAACAGGATAAGGAAAAACATCTCCTAGAAGTCAGATCCTAAAGCATTTTCAGCATCAATAGATCCAATATCATCACCAAATTTGATATCCCTCATACTATATTGATATAAAATTATACCTATCTATGTTATTTTGAGGTATAAAATCTATATCAGGAACACAATTTTATATCGATCCATTAACCACATTATTATGCATTGGACAATGGATAGATATAAGCTTTAACAAGATCATGAAAAATATTATCACATATATGGTGGTTAAAGATAATAAGTATTGTCCTGAAATGCTATTCGATGATTTATGAGATTATTAGACTACAACATGTACTAAAACATGATCCACCCCATACACATTGGAATATGGTAGAGAAGCAATATTTCATATTGTGGTTAAATTTCCATCGAACTGAGTTTCAATTTTACATCAGCAATACAAATATTACCTTTCCCAAAAATGGATAGATCAGTTGGAGTGAATGGATTAAAAGGTATTGAATTCCTTGAATCATTTGGATGTTTATCAGAACATAATTTCAAATGGAATTAACTACAATGTAAGAGATTATTCAATATTTCATGGATAATTTTTTTGGTCCTTACAAACCAATTATAACTAAAATGAAGCCTTTGATAAATGATCTAGTTTGGGAAGGACCTTTATTCATTCATATGGTCTATTCTAATGAATATTATTCCTTAATGTCAATGGATTGATAAGTCACTACAACTCCAACCAATGCAAGGATCTAGATTAAATAATTTGATTACTCACATAGAGATCATTCTAGTTTCATGATGTTCAACTGCATAACAAACACCATCTTAGATTTAGGACATTAAACAGAATATCACCATATACATATAATCTATAAGATGTTCAATGACATAGAGGCATCATCCTTGTCACATGACAATAAACTGCATGACCAATGGTCCTACTTTCTTGACCCGAAACTGGAAAAAATCATTTTTTCTAAACACATGTCATTAAACTATGCAGATAACATATCATTTATTTTATGTTAGTGACATATCCATAATACAAAAAAATTTCATTCTTTTTGGACTATAAAAATGGGTATCTTCCATGCATAATCATCACTCACCTCAGTCCCACCCCAAGTGCCACTCGAGGCCCATTTCTCATAGTGTACGAATCTAACATGCATAAGGAATAACATTTGGGAACAAAGTGTGTCTTAATTATTTATCCAACAATATATTTTATGAAACAGGGGTCTTATCCCCTAGTCCAACTGAAATATTTCTTTAACATCTAGTGATCCACTTCTTAATTGGAAGAAAATAAATTACAAGATCATTCAAGAACAATGTGTGGCATGATTTTTTTTAAATCAAGATATATAGTGATGGATTGATATCCAATCATCGTTCCAACAATGACCATAAAAGTCACTATTTCCTCCCTTCCTTCTATATGATTTTAGTCTATACATGGAACACTTATATGAAATGTGGTTTCATTCATATACTATATTAAATCTTTTGCCTTACTATTAATTTTTAAAATTTTAAAGCCCTTTTTTCACATAAAAATTCAGTTGGTGTGGGGAACCATCATAAATAACTACAAGTTTAATGATTATAATTCATATTAGTGATGTATTTTTTCCAAAATATCAAATATTGTGTCTAGTCATGGCAGGAAATAATTTTCATATCCTATTTGTAAGGATCATACCTGCATAGGGAATATTTCTTCATGAACTATGTGTGGACAGATTATTTCCTAAGAAATATATGTATCAACACTCGGTTCCTATCCTCTAGTTCAGCTCCAATATTTACATCTAATCACATGAGTGAATCTTCATCCATACTGCAAGTCGTTGAATTGCATGGATGATCAAGAACAATGTGAGGATCGATTATTTCCTTAGTAATATACATAGTGAAAAACGCGTCCAATCCCCCTGTCCAACCACAATATTTGTGTATTTTCACATTGGTTCATCTTCATTTATAAGTCATTATGTTAAATTACATGAACATCCAATATCTACGATCCACATGATTGTCATCCTAAAGATATTTATACTGACACCCGTATCCAACGTCTTAGGTCCATCTATTATGATAGAAATTATATAATTCCCCAAATATAACATCAAAATATGGTTAATTTATGGAAACATTTCTAGAACAACACATGTCATGATTATCATCCTTATGGGATACATAGTGACATCCATAATTTCATTATTATGTCAAACTGTAATGCATTCATCACTTTACATCAGTTCATAGTTTTCCTTACTGCATGATTTCAGATTATGTGTAGTTATATTTTTTTGTTAGTAAGATACATAGTTACGCTCAGATCTTATACCTTGGATAAACCATCAAATAATCACCATTCTTCTATATTCTATTTTTGATACCTTTTTATTGTAATCATTTCTTTTTTGAATTCTTGTTTCTCCCACTGAGAAAAGGAAACACGAATTAAGAATTGGTAATGTTGTTTTCTTCATAAACAAGGTGTCTAAATTATAATAACTGTTAGCATTGGTCTTTATTACATAACCATACAAGAAATAGTAAACATCCTCACCACATGATGATTTTATACACGGTTCTTTAAGAATTACATGTTTCTTGACTCTCAGTCATTTGAAATACGTAGTGACACCAAGACATTAAATATTAGTCCCAACCAAAATATGATATAAATAAAACATATTTTCTCCCATATTTTGGTAAAATATTCATGAGGATATTGAATACATGTTCTATTTTATTTAGAACCTAAATCTGAGAAACCAACATTATCCTATACTTATTAATTCAATTTTGGTGGGGTCGTTATTTATGATTTATATGGTGAATTCCTCTCACGCATATGAGATATGTAGTGACACCAATTTCATAAATCTTGGGTAAAAAATCAAATCATCTTGAAATATTCTCTACTCACCTGAGTACAAA
The DNA here is from genome assembly GCA_963277665.1 of Viscum album. NCBI lineage: Eukaryota > Viridiplantae > Streptophyta > Magnoliopsida > Santalales > Viscaceae > Viscum > Viscum album. The sequence continues at coordinate 602,041,212 of OY728161.1, read as the reverse complement.
TCAGATCTCCATAATGAGATCCAATAAGAGTTCACATTTTAATCATGATCTCAAATCTATTAGATATATGCATGACATGATTATTTGTTACAAAATATATTTAGTGACTCTTGGAACATATTCCTTAGTTCAACTACATTTTCATATCTATATTAATGTCTAGACACCATTTTCTTCTTCAGAAAACATTAAACTGCATGGTTAATGTCCTTATCGCATGAAATTGAACTCCATAGTACCCAATGAACTATGTATGGATTGATTATATTCATATTGTGATTTTTATTGAACACCAGGAATTATATAATTGTTATGGAAATTGGATAAACAAAATTTCCCCTCTCCCACATTCAAATGAAAATCGACACATGAGATTTTTGTTTTTTGAACTATCATTAGGGAGAACACCAAAGAAATATGAGATATCCCCATTGTAAATATGAGTTATATCAATGAAAGGGACTTTAAATCATGGGAAATATTGGTTGAAATAATTCCCATGTCCATTGGAAATTGTTCTTATCCATGTCTTATTTTTAATCATGAATACATTCAGATCAGCATAATCATTCCTCAAGTTCTAGTGGCATAATGTATGATACATAAAATCCCCTTTACCAAACTTTGTAGTATGAGCCCAAAATTTTGATTCCATAATTTGACCCACATAATAGGAATATATACCAAAGGATTCCAGTTTATGACTATGTTGTACATTCCCCGGTTGGACTTTCATAAAACAACCCACATAATGATTTTTTCAACTAGTGGTAACATTATTGGTAGGAGAAGTATCTTTTTTACAATTATGATTTGAAGAAGGTATAGTGGAACCCATAATGTCAGTAGACATCAATTTCATATTTTTCCCATTTCTTATCTCCCCATCTAAAAGTCTCATAGAATGTGGTTTAAACATTCCCCATTTGTTTTTGAATCTATAGTAGAAAAAAAATGACCCAGTTGACCACATATCATTCATTTTTTCGATAATATATTGGACCTATTTGTATGAAATAATACTATAGGAACCATACATTGTATTTTAGAGTCATAAATTCATAGAGAATATTTTCCAAAAATTCACTAGAAATCATGACTTCAAACACCTCTTTTATATTTTGGATCTTTTTTCCAAAATCCAATTTATGTCCCAAGGGAAATCAGAATCTCCAAAAACATTCAATTACTATTAATGATCGAAAAAATAAAATTGATTTCCTTTATTTTACAATGATGCACATTCCCCAATATTCCCTTCATATGTTTCCCTCATAATTGTTTTATCAGCCTAAGGATACAAATACATCACTATGAAAAATGTCCCTAGATGAAATTCTTAATATATCCCCCATAATGGATTTTTAAACTATAGGTAAATTATTTAATTGAATATATCTCTTCTAATTAAATTTGCCCATTTTTTCTAATCACTCATCGGATCTAGAAATAATCAAATGATTTCTTAAAAAAAATACATATATGAAAATTAATCATATATCAAAATAGATTACTAATAATTGAAGAAACCATCCAACCTTTTCTAAATAAAAATCGAATTAAATTAAATTACACTTAGATATTTAATGTATGAATTGAATCTAGAAAGAATAATGTCTTTATTGCATGACATGAAACTGGACAACATTGTTTCTTTACTAGGTGACTTCAAACTGCACAACCACTAATGATCTTATTGTATTACTTGAAACTACATATCCAATAATGTCCCATCTGTAGGACCTGAATATTAATAGCACAAAATTTCCATGTTTCTTTAATTGGAACAACCCAAATAATATATTAAATCCACTCCCACTAATAATTTTCTCTCATTTGCACATAAAATTCATGTAGGGGTGGATTCCCATTAATTTCCACTATGTTGGTACTTATGACTCCCTTATTATTAGAAAATATTACTTGTAAATTCCACCAATTTTGGTTTTGAGACATCCAAATAATATTCATTGATTTTTCATTAGTAAAAGAATGTGATAATTTTTTACAACTCTTTTATCGGACCATTTAGTAGACACACCAGTTAGCCTTGCATATTTTTCCCACATAACGGTTCTATGAGCCTTTGGATACCATTATTTGAATATTTAGTACTTAACATAGTTGTACATTCATAAAACATTATTCCAAATGGGATTTTTATATAGTGGTAACTTCATTTTTGAGAGATACATTCTCCATTTGATAATTCCTTGTATTAATGTTTCAGATCACATTATTGATTACTTATTTCCATTGGATGCATCTAACTAATATTGGGCAATTACTATTTATCAACCCATATTTTGGTTATAATATAAAAATTCATCCAAAACGACATTGAAACTATAAAAAACCTTTATTGGTCTGACATGCATGTCATTAAACTACTCAAAAAAGTGACATGGATCTCACTATTTTGAAAATCCATAAAGGGAATCTATTCAATGTCGAGATGTAGGTAGCTATATAGAAAATGTTTATTGTTCATGTAATAGAATTAAAAAAAATATATAAATGGAAAAAATATTGGTAGGAATAAAAAACAAAAAGACTATCCTTTTCAAAATCCATGATCACCCTCTACGTCTCTCCATTTTGGATCTTTGTAAAAATTTAGAGTGATGAAACAAATGACACAAATATTGTAATATTTTCAATTCCACACTTATAATTGAAAACAAAATGCTCACTAGGCCTCCTAGATATTATAAAAAAATTATTTGTCCCCCATACCTAACTGTAATTATGATTAGATTGAAGGAAGATGCAGTACATTGAAAATTATATTCATCCTTACAATTATAATAAAAAGGAAGATATAAAGACATAGACGATATGAAAAAAAAATTCTTTTCATTTATGAGGAAAACTACCTGCATATGAACAAAAAAAATATGGATCATCCCTATCCCAAATAACATGAGGACGTCAACTGAACTCAAAATTTGTTAAACTACCTCCTCTGCCCCATCAGCTGCCTATTGATGTTCTGTTAATTGAACAACCCCTGTCTCATGGGCCTTAAGATGTGTTTCATTAGTCGTATCAATGGAAATGGATCTGTATTATTGGGTTATCCTAAAGATAAGTTATGTTTTTCAGGTTACCCTTGGGAATCATCAAAATCATGTTGAAGAAGTGACACTTGAATAGTCTTCTTTTTTATTTGATTCATGTTGTCTTTCACATCCATGCTATGATTGGACTCCGATTGAGATAACATAGTTTAACAATAATCAATGTTGAGGAGAAGTATGAAAATGGTGAGATCATGAAAAATATTATTTTCAGTATCCTACAATAAAATAGTATATTTAACTGCAATAGATGTTATTAACATATTCCAAATCCTATCATGCTGAACAGATATGAATGATGTTGGATTTGTGAAGGTAGTTCTTTAAGGGGTTCCTCATAAATTATTTTTTTTACACCTCTCTAGGTCACTCAACATGAGATATAGATAGAATTATAAAAATTCATATCTGATTCATAGTCACTTGAGTAAGGAGTGATGTATTATAGTATTATCACACAAAAAGAAGAACCATATTCTACTGTCTCATGAACAATAGATGCCTTGTATTCTGGTATTATTCGATATGATGCAGTGTCATTTCCCACATAACTATCTAATGAATGATGATAAACATAAATGATGAATTTATAGCATGGTTCTCTTCAAAATAAGAAAATTATTATAGAACAATAAAATAGTTTGTGATCCTAACCCAAAAATAGATCATTATGTTGAGAGGATTCTTCCACATATTTCCCCCAATATGATGATTTGGACTGCATTTATTGTTGAGGGGATCCTATTTCAAGACCCCATGAGCTAGATCCTGTTCCATGAAGGAAAAAGTGTGATTTCAACTCCCTCTCCAAGAACCCTTTTTGTAATAGTGTCTTTGGATGTATAATATAATCCCATCCAATAGGGATTAGAGAATCGAGAATAAATTGTTTTATTGGATGGAAAATAAAGACTCACGCCCATTTTATTTATATAGTTCCCCATCTTCTTAAAATATTTTTGGAATATTATTATGTTCAAATTTTTCATTAAGAGCCATCTCAATATTAATAATGGATTATATTGATATACCACACCCTGCGTTAACCTCACCATTGAGAAAACATGGAGCTGTTGGTTCATGAAGCTTCTCCCGTGACTTAAGACCCCAAATAACCATCACATTGAGAAATGTTTGGTCAACATTGGACATAATTTGATTTTATGGTTTATGTTATCATTGTAAAATATTATATAAATGGATATTATTTAATGATATATAGGTTCTCATTAAGTACTTATGAAATAAGAGACACCTCCCATCTCTCTCTATACAAGTGATAGGAGTAGTGCGAAGAACATATGATATATTCACTGGTCTCGATGCAACTTCTGTAAAAAAATTCATTTATTTGGTAGGAATCTACATGTAACCAGAGCAAAACTCCACGGTTCTCATATTCTTATTTTTAACATCTTTATGTCATGTAACATTATGAGTTTATGGAATCCCCTGACTATTAAACACATACACTGGATAAATCCAAAATTAATGATATCATAAATACATACTACTGCTGGCGAAGTATGTTGCCAATGTTTTCATTCTTCATTATCCCTTATAATATATTTTATTCAAAGGAGGTATAACATTATCCTCTCGAAAAATATGTACCATATATGGAATTATCCCACTAACTTATCCATTATAGAATGTCGTCCTGGAGATATATCTACTGATTTGGGGGGTGACCTATCAACCTTGATTAGATTTCCACTATGAATATACCTTGGTGATTGGACCTCAATATATTATCCCTTATATAAATGAAAATTAATATGTTTCCCCCTAAGAAGGTAATTCATATTTATAAAATATAACGTCAATATTGACAAGAATTTGAGAATAAGAGATCACAAATCATCATGATTTATAATAACATGCAATTAATCAAAATACAAAGGATCAGTCCCTTCAGATGATCCATATTTTATCAAATACATAAATCGCTTTGTAGTGGGGATATGATCATCAATATCATAGATATGTGCCTCCATATACCATATATAAATTATGAATTGAGTAGGATTATCCTACTGAGTGAATATCATGTGGGTATTGTTGATCTCATCTCCATGAAATATGAAATCATCATATGGAATGTCTCACATAGTTTTATCTTCAATGTTAATTTTATTCCACATATTTACTTCCTCTAGTCATAAATATTTAGAATACATCATGGTCTTCTATGAGGATGATCATGTAGCCTTAGACATGATGGGATTCCAAATTTTGGGAATAACCAATGATGGATGAGAAAATAGAACCCAATTATTTTCTTGTTAGTGGTCCCTAGACCGCCAAATTGTTGCCTTATTTGGTGATGATGGTGTATCCCTCTCGAATCTGGTAGGTGGATTATATCTTAAATGAGGATGTTTTAATGATTCAGGAACCTTGTCATCCTAACTCACCAACTCAGATGGATCATTCTTTGAATGTGATGTATCACCTTCCACCTGAGAAGGGACTTTCATTCTCCAGCTCTTTACTCAAACCCGAGGAACATCATTTTCCAATATCCCCATTATCATATTATGTAATAAATTTTTATTAATACTTGGTATACAATCTGCATTCTTCATCGGCTATTTGTAGATTAATCAACACCCATATCAGTTACATTATTGTAAGTACCCATAGTTATCGGGTCACCATCATATGTTTTTCTAGTCTAAAATGAACTTGAGGCGATACAATAATATTTTATAGAAATTTGAATTGGAATGAAAATAATTTTGGGGAATATGCCTCAAATATGATTTCTCCATCTATCATAATTTCCCAAACACCATCCCTAAAAATTACAATTTATGATCTCACCTATTGGCTAGTCATCCAATAATATAGAAACATTATATTTTTTTGACGCCCATATGGAAATTTGTTCATCTCCATTAATAAACATAGTCTTGTTCAAATTTACTAATGTTTTTAGGATAAGGTAAAAATACTATAGAAAGCCAAAATGAATGGTTGGAAGAAACTCTTGAGGTTCTAGATCCCAAAATTCCTAATATAATAATTAATATGAATCATGTTCCATCACCACAAACCTGGAATGGAAATATAATTATGAAAGGTGACATCCCTCATTGAATATTCATTATGATCTGATGAAGTTTTTCCAAAATAGTGGTATCCAAAACAACTATTTTCTTATATACCAGCATGGCTACTAAACCAAACCATTCAATCCTTATAATTATTTTGGAATAATTTATATGATATAAATAAATACAGGTCCACATATCCAGAACACCTGCAAGATGCATCGTGGTTGAAATTTTGGGATTGAAATCAATTCCCCACATGTCAAACTCACCTTCTTCTAGCATTATCTAGAAATGGTATAGTGCGGTTTTATTTACTACCTTGGGATAACTCCTTTGACATTTTCGTTTTAGGAAATCCTCCATAATCCTCAAGAAGTTTCCCATCCACATCTCTAGATAAATATCCCATATTGTGTAGGCATTTCCCTTATTGTTATCATGAGATATTTTCATTAGAACATATTCTAAATTTTCAATCCTATTCGAAAAATTCCATGATTCCTTTTGGGGAATGAATTTATCATAGATATATCCAAGTATGAGAGCCCCATATCCCGTTTAAATTTCCCACAAACTAATACATGTTTCCATATGCGTCAAATATAAAGATATTTTTATTTTTTTATCCTTCTAAAAATTATTTCTATAATAAAGTCATCATTCCTTTATATGTTGGTTTTTTCTACACAAAAAACCTCATATATTTTGTAACATTCTATATCAATTTTGAACTCAACACATGTTTGGTTCACCGAGTATGCCCACATCCATTCCTTTTTAACATATAATCATATAGGAAATATTAATTTTTTGTTCAACCATTCGATTGATATGTTTTTAAATCATGGAAAATGGATGAATAATAGTAGAGATATAATTTGATAGTGTTTCATTTATGATCCGATGTTAGGTGTAAAATAAGACATGGCATCCATACCAACATTATTATATCTACCAACATGAGAATATCTGGTAGATTAGAAGTTATTATAATCATTAAACAAAAATGACAAGAGATAATTATTTTGACCCAAAATGTGGAAATCCCACTGAATATCGTAACTGTATACTAGATGATAATTACACATTGGAAAATCGTGATGCTATTTCATCTGATACCCTTATAGATCAGTAATGCTGGATCATAGTCAACTTTGTAATCATGCCCTATGATCTTAATAATTTCCACAATTCAAATTCAATATAGTACATCACATTTTAGTAGCTTTGTGGGAGCCATTTAACCTACAAAGATACGTGATGTTTATTTACTTTTATTATAATTTTTAAAGAGTTATGAAATAAGGGAAAATATTCAATGCCATTGCAGAGTGAAAGTGTCTCGGTAAAATAATAAAAAAGACAATTCTCAGTCAATGTTTTATACATTAGTGTCTCTCTCAAATATTTATTATATTTAAGTGAGAGTAATCTTTAGTAATAATGATGATTCCAAATGGAAAACATTCTCAAAAGGAGCTCGAAATTCCAAATTGAATGTCTATTTTTTCAAAATGAAGTCTATATTTAAGGATTAAAATTCCTAATAAAACTACTGTATTTTGTGATAGAACAACATGGTCAACAAAATATGGATTCATGTGTTATTAATATATCATATTTAATTCCTTTTACATCTAGACTATACCAAATTTCTTCAATTAGATCTATTCCTGAAGGGAGGATTGTGATGGCAATCGATTTCATCCCATGGATTAACATTTGACAAACAAGAACTCCATTGAAAAAGTATGATAAAATATATAATAAAATACAATATTTTTACATCCATGAAGTAGAATTATCCAATGGAACCACAAAGACCATTTTCACACAAACAACAACGTGGAACACAATTTGACAAATAGTCTATTTCTCCCATCGTCTCATATTTTCATGTAAATAGACCATTGGGGTATTTATATGTATATAAGAATTTACCCAATGGTCAAGTGTTATTTTTATCAAAATAGTGATTCACTCAGGTCCTATGAAACCACTAATATATTTTTATTTTTCCAAAAGAGATGGAATTAATAGTGATAATGTGAATTAAGTCTATTCATTAATAAAAATGATAAAAAAATTTCAAACAATATTCCAAATAACAGGATACAAGATGACTTACACTACCGCCCATCTCGAAATTGGAACATTCAATACCCAGTACTGGTAATATCTATAGATACTATTAAAGGAATGATCTAAATAATTACCACGAGTAATCATCTAGGTTTTTCATCGCCCAATGTGCATCCAATTATCCCAAACCTAATTACATAGGGTTCCCTTGTGCGGACCACACCTTGAATGATTTCCCTTGGTTCACGTCCTATTTCAATCAATGTGATCTGTTCTTGAATCATCATTAAAATCCATTCTTGTAATGGATTCTCCTTTATTAGCCCTATTTTTTGAATGGGACTATTTTAAAACCTCTACCATGAAATCCTGGTTTACAAAAAAATAGGGAAATGAACCTAATTGTGTCTCTTATTTCGATTTGGATTTATATGGTTTGAGGTTTCAATTACATCTCATAGGACAGGGTTAAGATCCTCAAGTGTTTGTAGATTTGAATATCTAGGGTCATGCACAAACATACCTCTCAGATAGTTTTGATTAGTTCACGGTCATGTATTATATCGATAGGACTCTATCCACCCATTATCAGCTATATGATATAAAGCCTCTAGTTCTGAGTAGAGAGAGTACTTACCACAATTACTTTTCCCTTCAACATGGTATTAGATCCTCCTCCAGCTATAAATTTTATTTTATGCCACTACTCCTCGAGTAAAACGTATACATTCTTGTATAATGATTCTATATTAATCCTTTATATGTCATTCAACTCCCTTACATATTTACATTGGACCTATGTCAAATTTAAATTTAATAGTGGGTAGTGTCATATCCCCGACCTGTTCTTCCAAATCCATGACTTCATTTGTCCATTCCCAAACTACTTGCACATGAAAATGAGGAATTTATTTATATTTTATGAATCTTTTACAACCTTTTTATAATGTTGAGCATGATTGTTGTGGGAATATATTCTTATAAGGATCAAAATATCCACAAAATTCACATGAATTATTGAACTATGAGAACTCCAATTAGTGCTCTACCAAGGATACGTAGGGGGGCTTTATATGGACAAATCCCAACATAAACCCCATTATGATATTATCCCCATATATTTGACATTTATTCCATTGAGTCATGTATTTATGATAGGATTATATCATTACATAATCTTTTAGTAGATATATATGTAATATTTCCTGAGAACTATGATTCATTCCTTAACCATGATACGTAATAATCCCATTTAGGGCCCCAACTCAAGGGGAATCTTCCACAAGAATGACCCAAAACATAATTTCATTAATATTTTAATAAAACAATCGATTAATCCATAAATTGAACATCTATACTTTCATGAATCGATAAATTACTCTTGATTCATTATATTGTATCCTTTTCATGAGTAATCCCAATCATATTTCTCACAATGGGTCATACTCCCCTGCGAGACTCATCGAAATATGATGGAATTAATTACCATCCAAATGGGACATGTAGGAATCTTCCAAATGGATGAAAAACAACACCCCATTTCAATAGTTGTCTCTTTGGGTCATACCCCTACATGGTTTAATTCATCATGAAACCTCATGTCCCTTATAGGTTCGTTGTGTTGTTTTGGCATAAGTCCCACCACAATCAATGTCCAGGAACCTCCCACCTAGATTTCTATGATATCATAAATATTATTATGGTTATTTTACAAGATAATAATTTGGTTAAACCCACTATAAATAAGTTTCAAAAAAATATGGTTGAAATAGAACCAATGATAATGGATAGTTTTTCAATATCATATTTATATGAGATTGTTTATGCGTAATCATTTAATGTAGTTATATTTAACATCAATGTCCAAGTTTAATTAATATTATTTCATAAAATGATTAATATTATTATATATATTTAAATTAATTTTTTCTCTTGTTTTTCTTTTAATACGTACAATGGAATAAATCATTCATTCGTTTACCATACGAGGAGAATGTTTTTTTAACATTTACAGAATTAATGGATTTTTACATATTCAATTGTTTTATCCTATTTATTTTCCATATAAAATGACAAAGTGTTGTGTTTATATTAATAGTATTACATTTTTTTTGATTTTATTTATGATGGAATTACCCTTTTTATGTCCATTTATCTTATAAGGTTTATCATATTAAAGAATGATGTTTAAGAATACCATTTCATTTCATGAGTTGTGATATGATTATTGAGTTTTGTTTTTGTGGTAAATGTAAAAATTATTACACTATGTGATCGGAAGGACCTATATCTCACTAAAATTCATTGGGTATAGATATATATCTAATCAGATAGACATGGCTGTAAAAAGAAGTAAATATGGTTTCCTAATACATGGCTCGAACGATAGGTAGACCTGATACAATAATGATCTTTGTTCACTATAATGGTCTTGTAAGCAATGCTTTGGCTACTATGGAAATTATATTACGTTCTTATTAGTTTTCTTAAATTACATGTTTTATGAAAATGTTGTTCTATAATTGGTAATGTAACTTTATAATCTTTGTCTTATATGCTGGAAATATTTATTTCAAGAATCAAGATTTGGATATTTAAACTTATTATTAACATTTTTATTGTTAAATGTTTATGGTCTTTTTATATTCTCCATGATTACCATTAATGAGAATTTGAGGTCAACATTTTTATGTTTTATATTCCCTAGTATATAAGGAGAGGTTTTAGATAGTAAAAAAGTGAAAGATATTTATGGGAGGTGTTAAAGATCATTCCTTATTGATTAGAATATTATGTTTTATGTTTCCAAAGACACTAACATAATATGGAATTTTGGTGTCAATTTGTTTCATGTATTATGTATTCTGTAAAAGGAAAGTAATTTTCATATACGTAGTCCTTGGATCTCTAAAATTGGAATCAGAGTGAAGGTTTAGTCAACCATGGGAACCTATATTGTGAAAACATTAATGAGATAGCTATAAATATTTCTAAGGTATGTCTAGTGATCTCCGGAGGATATGTAATTTATAGATTACAATTCTCGATTTTTTGTGATAATCATCACTAACCTATGGTTAAAACAATTATATCATATATTGAAATATTATAGGTCGATTAGAATACCTATTTGTTTCCAATTTCTTATATGTATTTTTATCACTTTTCTGTTAGATCATAGTAAATATCTAGAACATCATAGAACATAGTTAACTAGTGAGTGATTCAGATGTGGATGTTATCGAAATTTTGAAGATCTATTTCATATGTGGAATTTTCATGAAGAGAATCATGAAAATGGTACTTGTATTGGTTATACTACTGAGTATAAAGTTATTGTAAAGGACATGTGAACAATATGTCACGTTCTTGCGGTATTGTTTACATTAAACCTATGATTCATGATGTAATGAAACATTAATACATGATTTAAATTTTTGGAAAACATGATGATGATGGATCATGTGTAATGGATTGAGAATAAATTTTAATTAATGATGTGTGTAGGTGTCAAAATTCAATGATTATGATATATATAATTGTTTTCAGTATAACTGTTAGAAATTATATGTGGAATAGTTCAATGGAGATAGAAAAACAATTTATTGATAAAGTGATATACTTGAAGAATAATTGATTAAGGGAAAGATAACCCATTATATGTTTTTCATGTTACGATAATGATTTTTCGATAAAGATATGTTGTATTTGTATAAGTAAATTTAATGATTACAGTTTCTTGGAACCTAACTATGCAGTTGTTGACAATGGGGTTATCATATCATGGATGACGTATAATTTTTTTTGGGTCTTAATATATATATCCAATATGTTTTGAAATAAGGTAAAATACATGATTTCAATAATAATATATGATAAATCTTGTTGTTATAATGACTCATCTAAATACATGTTTATTTTATTCACTTTTTTTGAATGTGTCATCCACGAACTACATTATGAGTTATGAGAGATAAAAGTTATGTCGATTTAGTTCAACTATTTGTAAAGATTTATATTTTTTTAATGTAATCCACTTATGGATAGTATAATTTATTCTTGTTGAATTTTGTTTGGTTAATGTATTATCTCACTATTGGTGGACTTATGCCAATTTGATAACATGTTGTAACTGTTTTTTTGAGATAGATGGAATTACCTATGATTTTATTGCGTGATCAGCTAACACATAAAGATTTAAAAATTCAACATCATTTCATTAAATTATAGATTAAGTGTATACAATTCCAAGAATGACAAATGATTTGATTTTACTGAAATCAAGTTTGTATTTCATCTTTTGTTATTTGTCTCTAAAAAAAGGTTATTGAAACATGAAATGTTATCCCAATACCAACTTATCTGATAAATCCGATGGTCTCTTAAATCATCACAAATTTATGTCTTTCTGGTTGTTAACATCCTCCAAAATGTATTCTGTATCATTATTCATCAGAACATTATGGTAATATTTCTCATCTATATCCACATTTTCACTTCTCATAATATTTATCCTATTTCAAAACCCAGTTATGAGTTAATTTGGGTAACCATTAAGTTTCAAGCAATACTCTGTAAAATGATGTTTTAGTATTCCTTTTTATTGTGTGAATTAAAATTAAAGAAAAATCCATGTAGTAATCTATTTATAACCCTTATGAATTGTGAGGTGGAAATTAATATTAAGTGGGGTAGAATATAACCCAAAGTCATTTTCTGATATATGTTCATTTTAATTTCTTTGTTGTCTTGTGTTGTATGCTATAATTAGACTAGCATGCACTATATGCAACACCATTTTATCTTTCAATATATGCAACACTATTCATGGCTTGTGTTACACACAATTTCATGTTCATTTGATAAAATTCATTTGACGCAACACTAAGTATATATTTTTTCATCGACTAAATGAACTATATTTGGATTATGTTATAGACAACAACAAAGGAATAATTCACTACATGAAAAACTAATTTGGATTTCATAACAAGAAACTGTGACCTTTTTCTATAGCTTACGTTGTACGCTATATAGTTTTTCACTAATCAAAGATATAATTTTAAAATATTATTATTTAATGGGATATAAATGAGAAATTATGAATAATAGTAAGGAGATTTTGAATTTTATAACATTAGAATTAATATTAAACATGTTTTAATGTGTAATTGTATTTTATATTTACCATTTAATGCAATTATAGTCATTGGATTTAATTTTACATCTATATTTTACATAAACATATGTCAATATTTTGATAATTGTTACTTCTTAAAAACCTACTTTTTGTTTTTGACAACAGGAATTAAATTTAAAAAAATTTGTACTACATCTGTGTTTTTAATTTGGTAAAATTAAATCAATATTTGGAATCATAATTTTCAAATTATGTGAATAAGTACAATTTTTTATTTACATTATGAATAGAAACATCAGAAAATCTTTTTCTTTATAGTTGTTAAAAGATAAAGCTCGAAAATAAGTGTAAAAAATAATTTAATAGTACAAACCTATAATTAAATGTGTCCTAATCCTATCTGATGAGATATTTCTGACCATGGGAATCCTTGGGTCAATTTTCTAACTCCATGGATTCACATTGATGTGAAAAAGATCTTTTATAAGAATGAATTTAATGTAATGATAATTATTAACTAAGCATATATATTTTACTAATTTTATTTTAATATAGGGTTATATATTTGATATATATCTATATAAATAGTAATTATAAAGATAAAATTATTTCCTAAAACATTTTATTGAATATTAATTTTTAGACACCATATTAATATATTCATTTTTGAAAGAATTATGATGTAGTGATTACATCAATAATGAAATATTTAAATAAATGGATTTATAAATATTAAAATAAATTTAATTTCAAAATTATGTTTCTATAAACGAATATTTTTTATGAAAATGACATATTATGGATGTGTTACATCCTTTATTAAGATTTAATCAAGTTGTTATGAATTTTTAAAACGTCATGTATGAATATTGTCCATAAATGACACAATTCACATCTTGAAACAAAAAGTATTTTATTAAATGATATTAATTTACTAAATGTATATTATATGTAAAAATATATAATATAAGGCAAAATAATTCATTAATAACTTTTTCTGGATTGTTGGACATGATATGGTAAATACATTAATCCACAATGCTTAAATAACCAGATGTCATGGTATGATTAAAAAGGGTAAATATGGGTTAAATAAAAAAGTTAAAGATTCAAAAATATAAAAAACTTGATTAACAATTAATTGGATGATGGTCATTAGAACAAAAATCATCTTATATTCTTATAAAATATTTTTTGGACAATTTGTAATAAAAATTTTATTAATAATAAATTACTATGTTTTGATTTTCTTAATGTCCCCCCTCCTCTCTTATAAAATTGAACCTCATCCATCACCTATTAAATCCATTTTGACCATTCATGATTGGAAAACCACTAAATATTTCTCTTCTAAACATATATATTCACAATCTTGAGGTGCATGAATTCCCAAATGTCCAATTTTATTACACTATGAGGAAATTTATAGAGGCATGTTGAGGAAGAGGTAATCTCTTCAACCGATTAATTCAAATCTCATTATTCTTCTACTTCCAATTCATTAGTAGTTTCATTTTGATGTAATAATATCATTATTAATAATGTTATGATATTTTTTTATATATATGAATGAACAATATTTCATCTTTAATCCGTATTGGAAATATGAAATCATTGTGCATGCGTACGTACAGCTTACCTTCTCCACTACGTGGTGTTATTTGTTTTTCACCACCATATTACATGGATGGGTATAATGGTGGAAATAATGAATATATTTGATTATTATAACAATATAATAATTATTATATATTATTAAACCATCCAATGTAATACCATTCAACAATTATGGGAATGATATCGTCACACCTATGCACGCACGACTTACCATCTCCATGACACAATGGGATTCATTCTCCATGTTAACCAATAAAGAATAATTGTAATGTATAAATAATAAGTAATCATGAAATATAAGACACAATGATTCTATGAAATTGATGTACATATATATATTTCATTTAATTATTTCTATAAAATTTAATTATAAACATAAAACAGTGTTATTGTGTTCGTACGACGTACAGTCTCCATGAATGGTGTAATTCATTTCATATATCTATCTATTACACATATATATATATATATTTATATACATAATATATAAATTATATAAATTATTTTTTACATCTTGGATGTGTTTAAATTATGATATAATTAATAATATAAAGAATAATAATTCAAAACATGTACCAATAATAAAACCATTATTACCCAAAATGTTTCTTTAACATGGAATTGAAAAATGAATGGGTAAAATAAAGTATAAAGTGAATAATATATGATATAATAAATATTATTATGATTCTTTAACAAGTTAATAATATTTTTAAACCCAATATAAAATAGTTTTGAGACACATAGAGAAGAAATCAGACATATGGTAGGGTATAATTTTGCAATCTCATAATTATCCATGATTGTTTATACATAATTATTTTCTAGGGTTATATTTATCATCTATTTCAATGTTTTCTAAATATGATTTCATAAAATTTATACTATTAATCAATGTAATTTTAAGGCATTTTCACCCCCTTTTCACTTTTATTACATGTTAGAGAAGGAATCCTTCTTTAATTTACCATAAAAGGTAATTTTTTTTTTGACTTTTTCAGAAAAAGTAAAAGGAGAATGTTTTTGAACTTATATGGAATGAATGGGTTTATAAATCATCAAAATGAATTATTTACATGAAGCTTAGTCAACAATATTTCATGTTTATTTTCAATAAAATTCTTTAAATTTAAAATTTTATGACATTTTGAGAAAATTAAATGTTTTGGAAGAAAAACAGATATTTTTCTCAAGAATTATGTTCAATTTTTTTATCAAAACTAATTTCCATATAAGATGATATAGGTTGAGGTTTATATCCATATTATTAAAATTATTAGATTTTAATTATGATGGTATTATTATTATGATGTCTATTTATCTAAATTAGATTATATTACGATGGAATGATGTTTAAGAATCCCATTTTTTTCATGGGTTATGCTATGATTAATGATATTTTTTTTGGGAAATGCTCAAATGATTTCACTATGAGATTGGTGGGTCGTATATCAACCTCTAATTCAATGGGTAAATATTTATATCTCATGATATAGACATGGCTGGATGGTCATGTAATTATGGTTCAGTAATACATGGCTGGAATAGAAGGTAAACACAGTTCAATAATGGTCTTTTTCCACAATTATGGTCCTTGAAGTAATGCCCTGGCAACTATGGAAATGATATTATGTGCTTATTAGTTCAACACAATTACACGGCTTATTCCAATCTTATTCTATCATGGTTAATGTTTCATTATGATCCATGTCATATGTTCTTCCGAGATTTATTTAATGACTCAAAATTTTGATATTTAAACTATATTTTCATGTTTTTACATATAAATGTTTATATTTTGTTTTATATAATCCATGATGAACTATACTGAGCATTTTAGATCACACTTTTTTTCTTATTCTGAGGATATAAAAAAACATAGGCAGTAAAACAAAAGGGAATGTTCTTTATGGGAGATGCTGAAGAGCATTGACCATGATTAGATGATTATATGTCATGTTTCTGAAGACAAAAAAATATAACATTTTGTGGGAATCTGTTTGTGTCATGTATTAAGTATTATGAAAAGGAAATGAAATTTCCATGGTTTCCATGATTGGGAATCTACAAGAACATCCTATCAGCCATGAATTCCCATAGTAATGGGGGGAAACCCCACATTTAACAAACATGATATCTATGTACTACATCGTCTTGACTATTAATTCTCATTGTAATGAATATCACTACCCTGGGGATGATTTAATATATTTTTTCAATATAATTAATAAAAACACACTTATAGAAGGATGAATATAATCAGTTGGTGTCTTTCAATATACCTAATACCCAATCCCTAAAATTGGTTGTTAAAAACATAAATTTTTTGATAATTTTTAATCCCCTTATATATTTTAAACTCCCAATCATATCCTCACCCTCATACACCAATGGATGAATGATTATTTAGTGATTTATCCTTGGGTAAACCCCTATAATTTATTTTGGGAAATATTTTCCTTCTATTCCCTTTCCTTCATATAAACGAAAGACATTAGAAATAGTGAATATTCTATATATTCAACTTGATATTGTTTCCAAAACCTATCATGAATTATGTGTTCTTAATGGATTGGGATGATCACATTACTATAACAATCATATTTTCTATTTGGGACTCCTACTACATTTATTCCCCTAAACATATCAACATTGTCTCAATGCTCTATATTACCTATGATACAATCTATCTGAGTTCCATAATCTCAATGCTGTATTTTTGGCATCCCTCATAGGTAGCAGCCCCACCATTTTCGAAATACATTGTATAGGATTCCCATCTTGAAATTATTTTAAGAAGAATATTTTAGGTATGAACATAAAAAATTTAAACCACCCAAATAATCATTGGGACACATTCACTATAGTGTCATATTTATCCGGTAGGGGCATAGTACTTCTAGGTCCCACCCTGTCATCAGACTAATTAAGAGTTATCATCATGGGGAAACATTCCCTACTAGATCGATCGTCAAGGGTTGTGTTGGTGTATGTATCACCATGGATGTTGGTAGGCATTATTCCACTACGACATTATTATCACATATTTTTAATATTCATAGTTTGGTACTTATTAAATTACCTTAAAAGGAACAATATATCAAATTATGTGGAAGTAAAATATTTGGGTTATGGTTCCCATGAAAATGTTATGATGGAATCCAATAATCATTGGCCAGATCCCAACACAAAAACAAAAATTTCCTTCCTGGATGATAATAATCACTATAGATCCATGTTATGATGCTTGAAATCATAAAATTAATAATGAAATAAGTGACACATAAATAAAAGTAAATCTGGATCCTATTATGCATACATTTGGATCCCTCGAGGGAGAATCATAAATGTATATAGATGGTTCTTATGATGGAGAACCCGAAATACATACAGATGGGCCTTCAACATTTTAACATTATTGATTGAAATAAATATGGATGCATAGCCACATAACATGTTATGTAATGGATTCATGAGTACGATGTAAATATATTATATAGTTCATGAGTAGTCAATAATTCCCCAATAAATGGTGTAGTGGACCCGACCACTCATCCTATTGACAAATATGAATCCCTAATTGTCATTTTTGTTAAAACTCAGATCATCATTTAAGGTATTGGTTTCCTTTTTTGTGATTTTTGAGAAAAAATATGAGAATCTATAGTTTAAGGAGTACACGTCGTGTACCCGGTTGCTGCGTCTAGCCGTGTACTAGCCATGTGACAACCGAAAAGATGGGCATGTGGGATGTATTGGAGGACATCTAAAGCAAGACGCTTCTTAGCTGAGTACACACCATGTAAATTTTAAGAACATTCCATGTACTTTTCTTTTTAATTTATTAAATGGATCGGGGTCACATCTAATTTTCAGAACCAGTTCTTCTCAGCATGTCTCATCCTGGAGAGACAAAAGCATGAAATTCTTCTCGGAGCCCCTAATCGTTCAACAATTCTCCAAACCAGCCACCGTCGATTGCATTGGAATCACCACGATGAGTACTTAATTCTTGTACTTCCTTGTTTCATGATTTCTCTTATTTCACGAGATATATTTGGTTGAACGTTTTAGATAATTTTGTAGATCATCCACTTTCTAGGATGATTCAATGGCTGACACCAAGGTATATCGATCTTACAACATCGAGGTAGGTTGTTTGTTCCATTTCGGTGTTAATCATTGAACATTATGTGAAAATGTTCTCAATAAACTAGTATTGGTAATGATATTTTAGTGAATTTATCCCCGTTATTTCCTTTTGTGGATTGATTTTGTATAGACTTTAATTTTTGATCCAGTGTTTTTTGGGGTTCTATAGTAGTTTTTGAGGATTATTGTCTGAAAAAAACCTAGAGTAAACGATGTGTATTGATAAATACATGCCATGTATCCTTCGGTTTGGGAAGAAACAGTTTCTCTTATGTACACACATAGTATTATATGTACATTCCATGTAGTCTCTAATTGTGCCAATGTATATGTGGGTAGATACATGAGGATGATAAATTTTTAGTGGGACACACCATGTACACTTTGTTCATGTCATGTCCTAGGAGCCATTTTTTCAGCTGTGTGACTAAAAACACTATTGTATTGAACTCATATATTACACTTTGTATCTAGATAGAACAATCGGTGTAGGTTCAACCGTGTAACCGTCCATGTAACCGACCACACGGTTCGGTGAAGTTCTTTCTACTACACTTCGTTTCAAGCACAAACATGTCATGTAGTATTACCCAAGGAGAACCACGTTGGATAATTCATGTAGAACAACTAATGTAAGGGAACTCAATTCATGTACACACCGTGTAATTGGAAAACACGCCATGTTTATGGGGTGTTACACGACTAGGGTTGGCTGGAGTATACTCCAATAAAATTCATAATGGAACACACTGTGTAGGGGTCATACACGCTGTGTATTTCTGTATTGAATAAACATGAATTATTTCATTCCCATTTTCCTTTGATGGACTTATACTTTTCAGTACTAGAAATTAAAGAACTAAGGATTACCATTGACATTGATGATTCAATCCACCAGGACTTCCTCGAGTTCTATGCCAGTTACAAGGTAATGACCAGACACTGGGCCAGGGAGATCTTGAACTATCAGTATATCCTCCAGTCACACCCTTCTTGTCACTAGATTTTATCTCGAATACAGGTGTCGATTCATAGTTCGGAGAAGGCTTTATGAAGATTATGCAGACCATCGAGGGAGCACTGCATTCTGCCCGATATATGGGAGAGTTGACATGGGTCATTCAGCAGCATCCTCTAACCACTTTCATACAGGATAAAGGAACTCAGGTTGTAGAGTTGTGGTTTGATTCCATGCTATAAATTTTGGATCACGTCAATACACCTCTAGAGAGGAGGGTGAATATCACATTGTATATTTTTCGAGATTCCACTAATAGATGGTGGGATGTGATTTCACATGCAGGGTGCCAACATGTTATAGCATGGGATGAGCTCTAGAATTCCATCAAGGATTACATATATCCAGAGACATTGATGGTCAATCGAGACCGGTAGTTCATGATTCTGGATGAATGTACTACTTCAGTTATGGAGTATTCATCTCGCTTCATAGAGCTGCAATGCTTTACACCCCTACTAAGAGGTGATGAGTTATTCCGAGCGATGATGTTTGAGGATGGTCTAAGACATGACATCTAGTCTTATATGAAAATATTTTGGTTGACTTACAAATATTTTATATTCAACTAGGCTCTGGATACTTAGAGAAATCTAAGGGATTCTGGAGAAGTTTTCCAGGAAGTATGACATCTAGAGCTAGTACTTCTCCGACTAATAGAAGGAAGTTTTCCATGGAGTCTACATGTGGAGATCCGAGTTTGCGGGATTCAAATTCAGGTAGACATGTGGTATTCTACTAGAGTGGTATGGTTGGACATTCGTGTGCACATTTCCCAATAGACCCAATTGAGTGCCGATCTTGTGGAAAGATGGTTCATCTTCAGCATTTTGTTCAGTTCTTATCACCAACTGTTAAGGACAGAGGAAATTCTATTACTCTTTATTTAAAGTAGTGACAAAAGTTTCTCATCAGTATGTGAATTGGTGTTCCTATGACATTTTAGGCCGAGGTACATGCCATAATTTTTCAGTGGATATGTCCCAGCTAGAGTAGGATCCCGTACCCTCTACAGTTAGAGGATCAATTTTAGTTTCCTCAAGTTTCTCTTTATCAATTTTCTATACTGGTTCTTCCCATATTATTATATCAGTTTCTGTTGTGAAGGGCTTCATGCTTTTTATATTAACCTATATTGATTTCTTAGTGGTAGACACTTTGTTGGGGACTAGAACACGTAGTTTACGTAAGTACAAGGAGTTCCCTATTAATGTTGGTGGGAGGCACTTCTTATGGGACCTCTATATCCTAGTGATGAAATCATATGAATTCATTATCACAATAGTATATTTTCTTCCCGTCTAGTCTATTGATGATTTCTATCAACATACGTTGAGTTTCACATCCCCAGAGGATGGATACATTATACATAAGGGGGAATGAGAGGTACATGCGTGCATAAAATGACCCTTGCATCATGGGTTGGGAGATGTTTCAGGCCAGATTTCTAGTCTATATATGGATTAACAGGGTACTTCACAGTTGGACTTTCCTATTTTAGTTGATCACATCAAAGATGTCTTTCTAGATGACTATTCAAGTTTACCCATGGAGCGAGAGGTAGACTTTTATGATGAGCATGTACCAAGAGAAGCACTGGTGGCCATTCATCCTTATAGGATGGCTACACCAGAGATACATGAAGTCAAGAAATAGTTGGAGGAGTTGTAGGAAAAGGATTTCATATAACCCAATACATCCCCATGGTATTTTCCTATCATGTTTGCGAAGAAGGTGGACAGTACCCTCAGACATTGTCTGTATTATCGTGTGATGAATCAGTTGGTGGTCATGAACTGATAAACCATGATGCGGATTAATGATATTATTTATCAGCTTCGAGAATCAAGGGTGATCTCAAATATTTACTAGAGAACCAATTGTCATCAGTTGCACATCAGTCCATCTAAAATGACATATTCATCAATTCGGAGAAGGTATGGTCTATATGAGTATGTGGTTAGGCCATTCAGTCTCATGAATGTGCCTGTAGTTTTCATGGAACTATGGAACTAATTGTTCAATCCATACTTGGTCTCTTTCGTGCACACTTCATTATCGGTATCTTTTTTTACTCTCACACTCGACGCGACCATTACACAAATCTTAATATCATTTTGAGTACACTGAGGGAGCATCTGTTTTCTGCTAAGCTCTAAAATTTTCATTTTCTTATGGACCAAATTCAATTCTTTTGGAATGTTATTTTAGATATAGGAGTATCAGTAGGCCCAATAAAGACAAGAGTAGTAGTTTCCATGTAGAAACTTATGAAATAAATTAAGGATCAAAGATTTCTATGGATGGTTAGATACTACATAAGTTTTATCCGTGACTATTCAGGCTTAGAAGCACCACTAACACGATTGAATAAGAAGGGTGTGAAGTACATGTTGAAAAAATTCTTGTGAGTCATCCATTTAGGATCTGAATGGGTTGTTTAATTATACACCGATAGTAGTATTTCTAGAGTAGTGAACGAGTTATACAATATATTATTATGCAATAGGTATTGAGCTGGGAGCAATGCTTTTGTAGGGGATACATAGATACATGAGTACACTGGTACATATGAGTACATCAAACAGTCCCCAGAATAATGTCCAATTCAATCATATGATTCAGTTTCTAACGGCATTTATTTGAGCATTCATCTATTATTTTGGAGGTTATTGGGAGAATCACATACCTCATGTGGAGTTTTCCAAAAATAATAGTTTTCATGAAACTATTCAGATGTGAACTTTTAATTATTTGTAAGATAGGCCTTGCTGATCACCCTTATGTTGGATGAAAGTAGGAGAGGCAGCTCTGGTGGGACCACATATTATCTTGGAGTCCACAGAGCTGGTGGATTTTATTCTGATGAGGATGGCTATTGGACAGTCACCACAGAAGTCTTATGTTGAGAGATGGGGATGACCTCTAGAGTTTGAGGCCGGAGATTAGGTTTTCTTGTGTGTCACACCGATGTTGGGACACAAGAGGATTAAGAGATATTTTATGCTTTCATCTAGGAAGGTCGGACCGTTTGAGGTTTTGGAAAGGGTAAGGCCGGTGGCCTATTAGTTGTAGTTACATTATAGGTAACATGATAGGCAAGACGTCTTCCACATTTCTCTGCTACAAATTTACTTCCAAGACAAATCTCATGTTTTTCAACCTGAGGATGTTTACATGGAGGTGGACACATTGTTCGAGGATAATACTATCTGGAATGTTGATCATAGTGAAAGGGTTCATTGTGGTGGGTTTGTTCCTCTAGTATGAGTTATATGGCCACACGGGTGGGTACAAAATGTTACTTGGGAGAGGGAGGCTGAAGTACGATCACAGTTTCTAGAGTTTGAGGTTTATTATTCACCATATTCTTATGGAAATTAGTGGAAGAATTTCATTAAGGGGGGGGGGTGTTTGTATGAAAATCAACATTCATTTCTTGTACTTGAATTCTTTTCAACTGTTTTTTTGAGAAATTTATGTGAATCTGAAAGTTAAGGATTACAAACTGTGTACTTTTATTTACATGCTAGGTACCCAGTCTCTATGGGGGACCGTGTACTGGTCGTGTGACGACCGAGTACATGGCCATGTGGGGTGACCTAGAGACCACCAATAATGGGGGGGGGGAGAATAATGCAAGTAAATGTTGTGTACCTCTAAATAACACAACGTGTAATTTTCTTTTTAATTAATTAAACAGGCTGGGGTCACGTCTAATCATCAGAAACCTCTTCTTCTTGGCTTGTTCCATCCATGAGATATCGAATCATATGTTTCATCATGGATCCCATGATCATTTATCCATTAGCTGAATCAACCATTTTCGATAGCATTGGAATTGCCACGGTGAGTTATTCATTATTTTAAAGACTCATTTCCAAATTTCCCTTCTCTTGTGAAATATATTTGGTTGAACGTTTTATACTGTTTTTTAGATCTACATCATTCTATGTTGATTCAAGGGATGACACCGGGGCATATCGAACATACAACGTCGTGGTAGCTGGTTTCTCCCCTTCATTAGTTAGTCTATGAATGCTAGATGCAAAAGTTCCCAATAGACTAATACATGATATTGAGTGTGTTGGGACATTATCCCTGTTTTTACCTAATGTTCATTGTGTGCCTGAGTATCAGTTGTTTGATTTTAAATATTTTTACTTTTAATGTTATGTGTGTGTTGCCCACGATGTTTTTATATTGACCATTTGGTCCATCTTTCCTTTTTAGGAAACATGTTTTACATGGAAAATGTTGGTAGGATGGAGTGATATTATCTGATGATGTTATATTCTTGTAGTTGATTATACAAGTAGTTATTGAAATCTGTTATCCATGTAGTTCAAATGATAATTTTTTTTGTTGAACATCATTGTGAGTGATTGACTTATACATTGATATGTGAACCTTGTGTAGTTGAAAATAAGGGAAATGGATGTTGAGTGATTCCCTCGAGTGTCTTATATTTTATATTATGTTTCAATACCATAGTCTGGATTGAAAATGAGTGCTCCCTCATAGTGTATATAGTTACTATTGTGAGACCACATGGGGAATTACCATTGAGTGCTTCCTCATAGTGTATGTAGTTTATTGTTAAAGTCTATAGGGGGAATTGATGGTGATTTTTTCCATATAGAGTGTTTTTTTCATGTGACCAAATGGGTTAGACCATGTGAGCTACCCAGGAGGTTGTTATATCATTGTATAAGATGAAATTGAGAGGTTAGGCTATGGGAACATTCCCAGATGGTTAAATGAAATTGAATGGTTGAACATGATGGGATATGATGTGAGAACATCCACTATGGTTAATTGTTTTCATTTTGATGAATAATTGATGAATGAAAATTAATTTAATTGAAATATTATATTTAAAACACAACAAGAAAACTGTTTTTAGAAAATATTTTTAAAATGAGTACTTGATCTTAATATACCAATATATATACATGTTATGAATTATAGTTTTTATTAGTATACACATAATATTTACACTATAATTTTTTAAACATAAAACCTTATTAAAATTTACCTCAATGAAAAATATGAAATGTATTTAACCATTTATTGGATGTGGAACATGAAAACATATAACCCTACTGTGATTTTCATTCCAAGGAATGGTTATGGTTAGTGGTGAATTTTGGATCCTATATAATCTATAATTGAAGATTAATTGAGATTAGAGAGTATATTTTAACTCTAAAAACTTATCCCATGTGTTTTTGATTCATGAATTATGGTCGAGCTCTAACTATTCACACATTACTTGACCATGAGTTTTTTTTGAATAAATTATTCAATTGATTCCATAAATTCAATTAATTTCAAATATAAATTCATAAAATTTATTATGCAAATTAATATAGCTCATTTATTCCAAATAAATATGTGAAAAAGGATATTGGTATATCGATTAATAATATTATTTACTCTTATATGGGTGATATAGTCATTCTAGAATGGTTTTGAATTCGAAAAGGACATGTAATGGTTAAAACCCAATAAAATTTCTAATCCACATTTTCTGCCATATGTTATTACATTAAGTGATGATAATATAATTGAAACTGAAGAAATTATATGAAATATAATAATTATAAGAGAAACTAATATGTTTATTACACAAACACAAACATTACATCATGGGAAGAAGAGGAAGTCTTCGATGATGAGATCATTGATTCAAGTGATATCCCTACGATAAGAAAGTGGCCATGAACCTCCTATGTGATTATATAACTCTTCTATAACTCAAAAAGTCAAAAACCCAACTCATTGATAGAACTCCAAAATGTGATTCCCAGGGAGAACATTAATTGGAAAAATGGGATGTCGTTTCAAGAACAAAGAACTCAAGATACTATTTTACATTTTGTATAGTGTTATTTAATGGAATTATATTGAATCAGAAAAAATAAAAAAGGTTTTTTCTATAATCTTCACTACCACCATGTCAAATATGGTGGCCGTTTAACATTTGTGATGGGATATAATGTAAAATTACATATCATATCGTTTGACACCATGGAGATTATTTTCTCTACAGTGATTAGTTTGGGTGGACCAAAAAATAGACAAAATGGGATAGGGTTTATTGAGATGATTTATAGGACACTATTTTTTAGATCATGTAAACAAAAGTAATCCCATTCGGATGCAATTATTTCATAATACATATAAAAAATGGGATATATGTGCTTGTTATTTCTTGATGTTTGGCCTGTTTTTTGTCTGCATCATTTCTAACCATCCAAATCCCCTCCTCCTATAATGAAATCACCAAAAATAGTATAATAACTATTTTTATTAGTGATAAAAATTGAACAATGAAATCTAATTGGTAGTTTAATTTATTTATTATATATTATATTTTCATTAAAAACATGTCTAATGTAGTGATGTAATGGTGAAATGATGTCTTTAATCATGATGTGATCACACCCCCACACAATAACATTTTCTCTACTTTTAAAAAACCTCATATAAATTATTCTATTAAATTGAGAAAATATATTATTGTTCATATTCTATAGTCCAATGTGTATTCATATACAATTAAATAAACCAATTAAGTGACACTATAATTGTATTTAAAATTCATTATCTCAAAAATTTTATGAAAATAAAATACATTGAGATTAATGACACTAAAGAATGAAAAACACGTTATGGGTATACCATGATATTAAATAAACATGTTTTTGTGTGTACCCTCCATTTAATTCTAAAAACTCCACCATTTATTCATTATATTCAGGTGACATAAAACAATTCTTCTTACTTGGATTAATTAATCGAACATTTTCTATATTCCACTATAACGAATTTTCATGACCCACACAGTTAATAATTCCTTATAGTCAATCCATAGGATCACATCTTAGATATAACCATGTGTTTTAAATTTCACTACTACCCATTATATTATGATATTGTAATATTTTTATGATATTTTATTTTTTTAGAGGGCGTAAAACTGTCTGATATTAGGAATACATGCTTAGTTCAATTCAGTATGGTAGTGAAAATAATATGAAATTAAATGAATTTATTAATCAACCATTTATATAAAATTATTTTTCGAATTATGTGGGTTATAAATTAAATATAGTTTGAATAATTTCACAAGTCATGATTTCATGATTTGTTTTTGAAAAAATAAATGACAAAATTTACCATGAACAAATATCATCAATAATGATGTTAAAATATCATAGGATTTATAATGAGTCAACTAATAATATCAACGAAAAATTCCTTTTTTTTAAAATAAACCATTATTGTTGTAATAATTATCATTCTTATAGTTACAAATTTTATTTTTTAAAAACATTCATTTTCATATATATTCCATATCTATATGAAGTTGTAATGGGATATGTTATTTTATATTTTTTAATTTGTTATTTGAAAATTTTATCAATAAAATTACATCATACATAAAAAAATAGAAAATTAAAATTCTAAATATCTACATCATAACATTTTCCCCTCCCCAAAAATTAAAATATTTCATCATCATTAATTTGAACTGATGAGATGATATGTGACAATAAATGCATAATTTTAAATAGGAAAAATAATATAAAATTGAAAGCCTTAGGAACATCATTGTATTATCACGTGATGATGGGGTCATTCCATGAGATGAAATCATCTTCATGGGTGGTAATTAAATGAATTTAATAATTCAAATTTTTTCAATTGATTATAAATATCCTTCAGGTTTTCTCTTCTATGACCTCCACTACAACATTAGGAAATACATTTGATACAATATAGGGAGCTGATGAATGCTTTGATAAAGAGATAATTGACATAAGTTCACTACCAAAGATTAAAGGGATATATATAAACTCAATGGTAATGAGAAGAATAATATAAATCATAATGATGGAATCAGTTCACTAATTAGTCGAACTCCAAAATGAGGATCCCCTACTTCCCTTTAGGAGAAAAAATTGAAAGTGGTCATGTGAACCCAGAATTCAAGATACCATTTCTATCTCAGTTTTGTGTTGTTAAATAAAATTATCTAGGCATGTAAAAAAATACATAATATGTTTTTATGAATCTTCCCACCAAAATATAAAATATTTTATCCATTATACATCTTTAATGGATGATATTATCAAAATACCATCCTAAGTCATTTATTATGAGCATATTTGGTTCTTTAAATAGATCAGTTTGGTTAGGAAAGCATATGGATGAATTGGTATTAGGTTTATTGAGATGGGACAATGAGTATTATATAAACTCATTAAATTTCATACCATTATAATTGATATATTTATCAAGAAATACAAAACTATGGACATAAGTCCTTAACATCAATGCAGTTGGGGCCATTTTTTCATGCATTATTCTTGGCCCTCCAAAAGACCTCCTCCTACAATGAAATCACCAAAAAATGTATAATTGAACATTTTAAGAGTGATAAATAATAATTATGTCAATAAAATGGGGAAATAAATTTTGTTATTATATTTTTAATTTTCAATGAAAAAATATTTAATGAATGTGATGTAAGCGTGAAATATTTCATTGAATTGTGGTTTGATCACAAACAAACTAAAAAGGAAGATGAATAAAAAACAATGATCCCAACGTGATTGATTATGAAACCATATTAAATCCACTATATTAAAGAATAAGTACAAATTTTCTTCATAATAAAATTGTGAACGCTACATGAATCCTTTAAATAGTGATTACAATCATGTTTCCCACATGCCTGGATCATTTTGAACAACTAAAATACATATATGTGTAAAATGGATCCTTTATTGTAATCATTATCACTTTTTTTAATTTGATGGTACTAATATGTGATTTAATTCTTTTTTCTGTTATTAAAACATCATGAATTTTCAATATCGGTCTCTTAAATCCAAATGGTATATTTCCTCAAAAAAAAAGTAAATAACTTCTACCACACAAAATACATCATCATCCTGCCAATGGAAACTTTCAAACAGCCAACATACTATATTCTATATATCCAATGCATGGTTTTAGGTGTACCACATCTATGGTACTATCCAATCAACGGATTACATATTTTAGTCCCTCTATGATATGAAGAACCACTACATATCCAATCAATTATGGGTGAAACCATGTAATAATATTAAATAAATAATAATTTTATGCCACATTAAGAGATTTTAACTCATGTTTGAAGACATGTATCTCTATTAAAATAATGAGGTAGATCAGAAGGATTTCATAGACCATATAAATTCATCCTAGGATTGTCCCCAATGGGATTCTAATAGTAACCGACATCGCTAATGTCATGTGGTGCTAAACCCTCAGCATGATGAGGATGACACTCCATGGGCCCTTGATCCGGTTCTTTAGATGTAGGAATAGAATACATCCTAATTGGATATAAAATTTATCAATTAATAATAAAAATACATCTTCATTCAACCCAATAAAAAAACCAACATAATAAATCATTAATCCATGATTTTATACATATCATTATCCATGATTTTCATGTATGATGTCCCAACATTGCAGCATCCACTTATGATTTCTCATATTCAATGATAGAAAAACTGGGGAAGAGTCAAACTCCCACCCTGGTATGTATAACATATTTCTATATTCATGAAATTAATGGATGAAATCGTTAGTGAAAATCCCTGATGCTACCATGTTATGGTAATAATTTCTAGTTATAGACAAAAAACACTATCAATGATTCCAAAAAAAATAATGGAAGGAAAAACAACTATCCCAACCATAGTTATAGAAACAATTGAGGAAATAATAATATCATTAGTGGTGTCTAGGAATTGATCATGAAACCTCTCGACAAAAATTGGAGTGACACATTAGAATAATGTGATTTTCCCTCAAAATATGATATATATTCTTATTATATCCTATAAGGATTGAGAGAAATATCCTATGATAAAAGGAAAAACAGATCAGGAATATACCCCCATATAAATTAGATATAATCAGTATATTTTGATTGCTTCTTGATTTTAGACATATATTGTTATCAATACCATAGAGGAATGTTATATTATTTCAATATAAACATGGTAATCTCTCAAAGTAGATCAGGAATATGAAAATGATTATCCCTACCATGTAATTCCAGCCACCAAAGGGCGAACATCTAATAAGAAACTCCACCAAATGAAATTTAAAATTTTAATAGTATGCCCCAAAACATACATAGGTCATGGATTGAGTTTTTGAGGCCATAAACCATCCATTTATAGTGGCACAACATACTAATATTAATTACAAAATACTATAAACACCAGTCACAGTTTTGGTAGTCCTCCTCACAACATTTCTACTAATAACATTACAGGTCCTCCCCAGAATGATCAAGATGAAGGAAGTTTTACTAGTCATAAAATGATTGATGAGGAGAAATAACCTCTTGATGAGCACTGAAACAACCCTACTAATTGAAATTTGATAAAAAAGGTCAATACCATGCAATCATTAATAATGATGGTCATCCGCCTGGTATAAAATATAGGAATTATCCCTATGGTCAGATGTTAATCTATGATGGTAGTCCCCCATGTGATGGTATTAAATTTGACTGTCCTACACATGGAAATAATTTAATTCAAAAAGATGTCCTCCCCATATTGAGTCAATTGTGAGAAACACATCAGTATCTAAAATGATAGGAATATATTTCTAGTCATTCATGATGCCTTATAATTGGAAAGCAATATAATATCATAACATGAAGACGATGTGAGGATACATTCATTCTCCAACAAATCTTTTATTCAATTGCATTTTATTGTGGAAAATGAGATCCCTACAAGTTGTACTATTTATAAAAATGCATCTGGTAAATGTATGAATTGGATATATCAAGTGGAGTAATTTGAATGGAATATAATTATGATAAGTTACTTTTTAGGAGACAACTAGATAATGATAGCATATTATTCATGTTTTCTTATATCCAGTTATTAGTTTAACATTTGAGAGGCACTATAAGAATAATGAATTCTTGAAATTCTTATTATCTTATGGAAAAATATTCATCACCTTAAATATATTTTCTTTCCCTATGATTGGTATTCATAAAAAATTATGGTAGTAAAATAAATCCATCATCAATTTCATTTGGGAAACATTCTAGATCTACGACAATCGAGAGTTGGAAAAATATAAAATATTCAAGTTTCATTTGATTAATCATTTAATAAAATATTTCAGTTGATTATCTACACCCCACGTTCTATAAATATTTGGGGATGGTTTGATCATCGAGGGATGTGTTTAATCATGTTCTTGAATAAGATTAATCTTGCAAGTATGGCATCATGTACTTTCATTACTACATGCCAACTCTTAAATGTTATCCATTCCAATGAATGATGGAACATACAACAAGAATTTTCCTGGAAAAATTATCCAAAACATAATGCATGAAAGTGATAGATTTTAATGGACTATAGAATCAAGAATCCAAAAACATTGATAATTATTCTCACATAAGGGATGACAGTATTCAGACACCACTAATTTCTTCAATTGAAAATACCTCATGTGTGGAACATACATTTCACCCATATCACAGTCAAATTATGATGTGTATGAACAATAGATAAATTTCTTCAACATTAATTGTAGTGATAGAGAAGTATCCCCATCCCACAATGCGATATCCTTTTTATCATATCACATCTATTCATAGCCACCAAATCCAGATCAGGAAATGAAAAAATTGGGATGAGTACTACCTTATCATACAGGGATATGAAATTTTTACCTCAACATCCTCCCTAATGGAATTCACCCTTTTTCTGCTTAATAATAGATCCAAAATTTTAACTCTCTCATATTATGTCATCTCATGGCCCAAAATCCTCATAGGGATTTCATATTGTTTTTCTAGATATTACATTTAGATTAATCATTAGAAAGAGACCCTAAATGAATCTATGATTAAATGAATAATTTATTGTAATGGTCATAATAATGATATATATAAATGGTAAAACTAATCAAGATTATAACAGTTCCTTCCTTACATATCCCCAGGCCAGTCAGGCCATCTCTTACACATCTAATAAGACACCTTAATTGTTCTATGCATCAGTAAATTTAATTTTCATGAATTAAACAAACACTATACAAGATGATTACAATGAATAATAATGGAAGTAAGTTGTTTTAAATCGTAACATGGTCTACACTGAAATAATTGATTAATCTGTGAGAACCAGAAATAAATAAAGAGGGGTTGGGGTTCCTATGACTATACAGTTACCTCCACTAGACATGATTTATCAAAGTAAAAAGGGATAATTCATTACTATATACGTAGATATTATTTATAGAGTTGAGTCAACTATATTATTGGAGATATTAACTCAATATTAGATTGAAATGTAGGGGTTATGGAATATAAATAGATAATTAATCGGTTTTAATATTCATGATCGATGTGTTCTTCATGTGGAACCTTGTCTAACCCTCCATGCTGGTTCACCTCAATAAGAAGTGATCATCATTTTAAAAATATAAGATCCCAAAAAGATTATTGAACTATGATAAAAAAACATGGTTTATTTGGACTCGATAGTGGTGGGATATTATGTGTTTACTACATTTGGGAAGTAAGTATAATTCTAATATGAGAATATTTCATGGTGATTCATACTGTGGGTCAACTCCAAGAACATGATATTTCAGATAATCTAGAAGTACACATTGATGACCCTTGTCTTTGTCATGTTTAGCCAACTATACCATCAAGGCGCATCAAATCTATTTAGTTATTATAATATCGACTAAAACCCATTGAATGATGTAATGTTCTACTATATCTAAATACATATCCTTACCTTTTATTGGTAGACCCAAATATTCCCCTTATAATCATTCGAAATAGTATGTTTCTATAGTTCAATGGCATTGTGGTTTCATTTTATAAAATTATGAATTTCATGTCTTATTGTGATATCATGATCTTAATAATTGAATAGAATGAAGTTTTTTATCTCATGTGGTTAATAAAAATAATATAAGTACAATACTTTGTCTGGTTTAATATTTTCCTCACCCTATCTATCAATTTATGTGACATTCTATATTAGTAGTTTCTCTATAAATTTAGCTCAACAATATAAATGAAATCAATCAGGAATCTCAGAAATGTATCAATTAAATAATTGATGTTATCTGATTTCATTGCATGGTATAATGTTTTTAATTACTCATTTAAATTATTTCTTTACCCGCCGAACTAATGTTCCCTCTATGTAGGGAACTTTCATAACTTGTTATTGACACCACTGAATCCTAGTAAATATATAGGCAGTTTATGGAACAAAGTCTCAATTTATCTGTTATTATAATATTCCATATAGTGATCCATGACAAACTATGATGAGT
The DNA here is from genome assembly GCA_963277665.1 of Viscum album. Classification (NCBI taxonomy): domain Eukaryota; kingdom Viridiplantae; phylum Streptophyta; class Magnoliopsida; order Santalales; family Viscaceae; genus Viscum; species Viscum album. The sequence goes on along the minus strand of OY728161.1, from coordinate 602,007,654 downwards.
GCACCATATTAGGTGGAACCTGTGCCTAAGCGATAACTACAACACTACACTAAAAAGGATGAGTAAAAGGGACATAAGTGAAATAATCATTCGGAATGGAAGAATAATTTTTACACATTATAAGGTGTGATATTCTCCTATTACTAATAATTTTTCAGAATAATTTTCTAACCTTATAAAGGCCCATGTGGTCTAATCAGTTCAATCTAAACAACCATATTAACATTTTTACCTTTCCCAATACACTAGTGAACAACATTTAGTCATGATTAATATTTAAATAAATCCTAAAAAATTTGTTTATTATATGTATGCAATGTTGCACAATCAACCTGCTCAAGGGGAATGCGTTGCTACTGTTGATTAGAAGTAATAATGTGAATGGAAAGTTATTACTAGAAATTTTCATATAATAACAATGATTGGATAAATAGGAAGATGAAAAATTAAAAAAATTATTCCCTTAGGGAATATTTGTATCAACTATATGTGTTCCCAATTTCTCGTAATATAGAATGAACAAGCTCGTCAGTGTCATGGTCCTCTATGAATATGTCTTCCATGAAATAACATAATGAATGAATCAAAATTGATGTATATGAAGATAAACTTGTATGGATGAAAAATAAAGTACTGGATCTATCAAATTTCATTCCAATGGTCTTTATAGTATCAGAACCTTCCCAAAAAATATTTCCATGAGAGTTGTCCCACCACAGATAATCATCATCAAACAATGAATTAATATATGATTCCATTTATGCATTTACCACAATTGACCCATTATATTATATTGATTATTACCAAGAAATCAAGTTCCCAAAACCTAATTAAGGAACTTCTGGAAGATGTCATATTAGTCGGGGGTACATGGGAATATTTTTTCATGACTAAAATAAATATTTCTTTAATGAACATGATAGAATGATCTATGTGGTAGAAATACATGGGAGATAACATATTTTATTACACTAGAATAAGGACTTTTGAACCACATATACTAGGAGTCATCCTGAACTTATATATTGTAATATCAACCATAGTAGGTTTAATCATCCAGTCTGTCTTTTTTCAGCTGGTATACTGAGTCAACCTGACCCACTAATGAATGAAGAACCATTGAATTGTGTCCCAAGAGAAAACCTATAATCATAAAATACATTATTACATAAATCACATATTAGAGGTAATCCTCATGCTATAAATCATTGACAATTTGATGAAAATTATTGAATTTTAATGAAAATGACCCTTGCATGGGCCATAAATTCAACCCAAGATTCTCTAGTTTTATCGATTTAATTCAAGGAATAACTCATAAATGTCTTTCAAAGCCCTTAGTAGTTCTATGTTGAGGTCACAATTGATGAAATATTACATTCATTTATTGATCCTATCGAATTACACATTATAAAATCACTTACATAACAATATTATAATGTTGTTATAAAGTACCACATCATACATATATTTCTATTTGGCAGTGTAATTGATATGAGAAATAGATGATCATTTTTTGGTAATGGGTTAGGAATCTACCCAATTACATTTTGAACACTTCATCTATTAGGTTACATTAAAACCACTTTTTTACCTATACTTTATTTCATTATTTTTATAAAATAAATAATCCAAATACTCATGGAAGAATAAATCTCATTTTTTATATTGGGGATCTTATATATGAGTCATAATTTAATGGCGTTTAGGAAGATTCGACCATCAATGTATTTCTAGGTTTTCTTTCGATTCATTAAAAATATAAAATTCATATATAATACAAATAATGTATCAAATATTTAATATATTTTTAAATTATAAAAATTATAGTGATTAATCCATATTCGACTCTCGAATAAAAATATTATGACATATGATTCTAATATTGTGAAGGGGGACAAACCATCATTGATTGTGTAACATGGGTTACTACCCAAAATGATATATAAATGACCCTGAACAACCCTTTAAAAAATTTTCAGCAATATGTGATTCCCATCTATTATTTTAATAAAATTAGTAATACATTAGTACTTATTAATCATCCATCGTGATATCATCCATGGAAAATATTCTCAGTAGTGATTAAAATTACACTATTCTATCCCCTAACCCTTAATAGATCTCTAGCTCATTAGTTGAATCAAAAATAATTATTATATTACTAGTGCAATTGTAGGTACTCACACATTATCCCTCACCTTAAATATAGATCTTCAATGTAACATTATGTGTCATGTTGGAATATAATAAGCTACCTCATCTTCTGGATTTCAAAATGTTTAGTCTTATATCATTTATAAAAACCCCCATTCATCGCATACTACCCCTTTGGATGAGGAAGATGAGGTTGAATAAGAAGAGGAAGAAGTTGATGAATGGTAAGATGAAGATTTTTACCTCAAATATTTCCCTCTAACATTTGAGGAAGGTGTATCTAAATCTATTTGTGAACATAGTGAGATACATTTAGGTGGAAAAAATATATATTTTCCACATTTATTAGAAAACCCATATCTTCTGAACAATAATAGGTATATATCACCATTTCAAACTAGTACCATTATTTTTCAAACAGAATGTATATAGAAATTCCCAATCATATTCCCATGGGGCCCACCCACCATACAGTCATTCAAAAAAATCAGTATGTTTAAAAAAATCCATTAGGAGGATGCATCCAAAGAACAAGGCCAAATATGAAGATAATGTTGATATACTCATCAAGTATAACATAAATCAATAATACCAATACCTCATGTAGAGAAAAATTGTATTCCTATACATGAAAAATAATAGAATATCAAATTTTTCATCAACATTAGAGTCATCATAAATTTTTTTTCGATGTTTATTTCATAGTTCTAATCATAGATCATTTTATCAATGTATTAGAAAAATATCATGATCATTTTTTAATGAATGGATATTGAGGATACATCCAAGTTTGTATGTCCCTAATGATAATGTATCCACAAATTTTATATTTTCCAAAGGGGTATACTATAATAAGGTAATTTATTTTAGTTTGAAGAATTTTGGTGATACATAGCATTTTTCCACTCATTTAATCATCACGCCCATCATCAGAGAGCCTTTTGAGTGCTATGTCGATGATTTGGTTGTGATATCTAGTAATCATTACGATCACATCATAGATCCTTATATCATTTTTAATAATATATGGTATGATATCTAGAAAATGATACCCTTAAACATGATTTTGGTGATAGATATGAAGGATATTGGTATCTTTTTACCCTAAAATGACATTTAAGTCTATCCTATGATGATAATGTCTATCCATGAATTTTCACCTATTAAAAACATAAAATAAATTTGGGGAATACATGTGAGTGTTTCCTATATTCTATGGTTTATATAAAATATTATGGGTATCTAATTTCCATTCACTATTATAAGGAAAATGTAGCTAAATTTTAAGTGGGATGAAGACTACCAAGAAGAATTTGACAATCTTATGAAATGATTTTTTATTCTAACATTTATGAGGTATTATATTAACAAGATTACACTCATATTGTATGTGATTAATGTTGTAAAATTATCAGTTTATTTACTCACATAAAAAAATGACGATTTAAATAAAAGAAAGCATCTATAATCTCCGATGAATCATGATCGATAATGATATTCATTCTTTAGATATTGATATGATATTTATGGTTCTGATTATATTTGTTTAGAAACTAAGTAACTACCTAAAATTCCATGAGGACAGAATGGTATCTCATAATGATCCCCTCAAATAAATCATACTATTTTCAACAGTCTTTTGGTACCATGGAAAGTCATAATGAAGAAAATTTATATTTAGTTCATTATATATATATTTATAAATGGAACGGTGTTATGGAATTTCCCTATAGAACACCCCTCAATATAAACAATGCCATCATAGAATAATTTTCCTAATGAAGATATTTTTTTCATTATAATTAGCCGCTAGACATGGGATATTATTTAAATGTTAAATAAAAAAATTCCAATAAATAAGATAATGGTGGACCAAAATATACATAATGATTGGTTTGGAGTCATTCGTATCTCCATAGAAATGAACGTTTTATTGTACACATTATTTTTGGAATGATATACAATCGATGATGTAGAAAATAATTCCCTCATAATACGGATAGAACAAGGACATAAAATTTTAGTGGACCAAATAATGTTTAATGGCGATTCATAGTAGGTGATTAAGTACATCAATGGTTGTTATTCCATCTAAAAAGAATAAATTTCTACCTAATATACTATATACGAGGGATAATGGAATTATTCACATAAAAGACAACAATAACCCATGAACATTGCTAACAAAAAACATAGAAAGATGAATTATCCAATTAAGCTACAATAATGGATGATTCATATCATTATGAAACATTCAACATCATTTTACAGCACTGAATATTATCAAAATTGATTCATGCAAATATGGAATAGAAAAATGAGTTCAATTCCATCCTTATTCCTAATGGTCCTATAAATGGTTTTATGATCACCATTATAGTATACATCCAATATATATTTATTTCTTCATTCAATTACATAAAATATAAAATATGAATATTAGAAGTAAACATTACCCATAATGAAGCTCGAATAACTAAAATGTAAAATTTAAATAGGGAATCGACATGGTACTTCTCAGGTTCAAGGATATATAACAGATTGCTAATATTATACAGGATGTATATATATGTGCATAAGGAACCCACCAGTTAGGGATTAATATTTCCCATCAAATATAGAGTATTGGATAATTTTTTACTTTCAATTTTGTATGACTATAATTAATTTACAATAATGATCCATTACTACCAAGTATATGACATAATCATCTACCAAACTCTAAATATTATTAAATATCCATATATTCCTTGACAATTTTTATGGGGATGGATTTTGAGAGGACATATCCAATATCTACATCCTTTTAGTTCATGTAGAATCTTACTGCTATCAACATATAACTCAAGTGGGTGAGGTTGTGAACCTAAAACAATTTCAGAGTAGGAATATTGTTTAATTTATAAATTCCAACATCATCACAATATTTTGTGTTCATGACACAATATAGATTGATAATATAACCCATTTCTAATAATTCTAGTTTTATAGGCTATATCATGATTATAATATATAATCTATACATTCCTCTCACTCTCATGCTACATCAAACAGATTGATAGATTTATTGAATAAGATCATATCAAATATACATTATAAAATTTTAGAAGAGGAAATCATTGAATTGCTAGAAAATATTCTTCATGCTCTATATGATTATCAGACGATAGCCCTCTCAACAGAAAATCCACCATGTATTCAATCGTATTCAAGATAGAAGCACAAATTCCCACTAAGGTCCAATTTCAATCATATTACATTTTAACATTCCATAAAATATTCATAGTTGAGAAATATTAAATGTGACTGTATGAAATTAAAAATACATAATATAAAATATTGCATACCTTGTATCATTTATAAATATTTTAAAATATGAATGTATGGTATTTTAAAAATTAAAATTTTCATTACTCATTATTCGATGGGGAATTGGAATTAGTCTTCAAAACCACAATAATACTAGGGATGAAAACTCTAATAAGATATCCAAAATTGCATGGACTGTATTTTATATAGATTATATAATACAAGTGATCACATTACTTGATTAAAAATGATGTAGAGCACAATAAAACCCCTTACAATACTATTTTCCTTAAGGCATGATTCATGTAATCAGGAAATTTTGACATTGTTGAATGATCATAAATGGAATGAGAAATGTTGATAATCATATGGCCTTAAACTATATGAAAGAATCATCAACAAATGATATTAAACTTTACTATTACCATTTGTGATGAGAATGTGATGCCCCATGAATGAAGTACATGGGATGATACCATAATGTGAGGGAATAATTCATGTATAAGTCCCAAACAGACCAATAAATCTATCTAGTAACATATTAGTTGTTGATATAAAACACCCACTATCAGGTATTTATACCTATTTAATGAAATAAAAATATATATGATATGAATGTCATGTATATTAGATATATTTTAATACCCTATAATCCCCATCTTATGCCCACTCATTAAATACTCAATACTAATAGTGTTTATTTTATTACAAAAATATATCCATATGAAACCTTATTCACATTTGGTTTATAATAGAAATGATTAGAACCCCTTCCTTTGAATGGATTAAGCTATGCGGCATTAAATTATAGAAATCATACATCTGGGTCACATGAAAATAAATTATAGGATGATTTATATTCCACATGATAATAAATCAAGAGTTATGTATAATAAATCATCCATGATTGATGTTATCATAGAATATGTGGGAAAATTCTAGTTTCCACTTATTTTCCACATCATGAATGAGTCACATGATCATATATAATCTGTATTATTTCTCCATCTTGAATTATTCTGTTCAGGTAAAACAACCGATTAAATCACCATGGTATTTAAATAAATGTATATTCTCAAGAGACTCCCTATACGAGAATCATACCTAGTATTCATTGTGAGTTTCTCAATCCACTACATTGTGAATAATATCACACCAACATATTTGGTAAATGTTATATGAAATTAATATGAATCAAATCATCAAATTTACAAAATGACATTAAACTACATGAAATAGGTTCAAACATGATAATCAAATTGAAACCATATTAGTTATTGGCTTCTATCATTCTAAATATTTGATATCACTCCCTTGGAAACACATGATCCTTCATCCATTTGAGAGAGTTAGAAACACATAATGACTAATAATTAAGAACTATGCATCCCTTGATTATCGGTTTGGATAGATATATAGTGATCCCTATATCATATATCCTGGGTATATCCATAAAAAATGATAAGTGTATCCCTACTCTCATATGTATGATATAGATTTGTATGAGATAGTTCATCCTGGGGTTTCCATTCATTCTTAATCAAATATTAAAAAATTCCCCATTCTATATACATAACCCATATCAGTGTAGGTGAATCAATCCATGAACTACATAAAAATTGAATGTAATATAAAAACCACATAGCGATTCATGGAACTTCTTTTTCGGTCCCATCCACAAGTTCAAAACTCGTATATGATTGTTTTATCTACTGTTGAACCCTACATAGAGTCATTCACGATTTATTCAGCCTTACTAGATGATGAAGTCATTGCCTTTCCATTGGATCGAGAAATATCAAATTCACATAAGGGAGAACATGGTCCTAGATGCAATACCATTTATGGAACCATAAATATCATTGATATTATTTGTTAAAATTCATGGTATGTATCCTTATCATATGATGTAAAACTAATCTTTCTTCGTACCCTCACACGTGTGGACCACCATTTTCAGTGTTGGTATCCCATAATGCATCTATCACAGATCAAAATACGGATATGTTCTAAATTTAAAAAGATACAATGTGAAGAAAAAAATCTATATCATTGTACATCCATAAAGAGATTATTATTCCCTCTTTCGATATAAATAAATTTATCAGTGTAATGATCCTCTGTCACAAATCTATGCACTGTTTGATTCTCATATTAATGAAAAACATAGTACACACATATTATTTAACCCAAATATCACACATGAAGAAATAAAAACATATTATATATATATTCATGATCAATTTATAATTTTTCCACTAATTGACATGTAATACCGGCCCAAATTCGTCTATCGTATTCTCGCATATTCGTTTTGTTATAAACATCTAATGCAGAAAGAAAAATAGATGTATCATCATCACCAATAGAAAACTCCATTACCTTTTTACACCCTAACAACACTATAATTGATTCCGCTTTCCAAATATTCATTGTGGTAATTCATTATGTAGTTATCAAATAACATTTGATCATATCTGAAAATCCCAAGGTAATGTTTTATGACATACCTAATTCTCACATGTTCGATCTACCCAAGAATATCATAGTAATTTTCCCAAAACTACATGTTATGTTGGATGGTCTCTACTCCATGAGATTACAAGTCACACATTGCTCATCAAAATAGATACCTTACAATGATTGTTTCATAAAACAAAAAAAGTCCTTTGATCTCGTATTTTTTCTTACACTAAATATTTTCAAAACTATCCTAGAGATATTGGGTGATTGTCCCGGTTTAGATGATCAAACCAATCCACAAAAAATGTTAGGGAATCATTCTTCCATCGATTATTACCCTAAATTATATAGAGTGTATTCCTATATTTAAACATTCATTACATTTGACTAAAATATTAATAAAAATCCTTAATTATTAAACTACATATGAATTTATTATCATTTCAATGAGATTCATAATAACTCATAGATCATCAAATATATATTAATCCATAAAGTGTTTGAAATTTAATTTATGTTCCCTTGTTTATGATCTCATTATTGAAAAAAAATTTCACCCTTACATGTAATTAATTTTTTTAAGATGTTCTAATTAATGGATAAAACCGATATAAATGACTCCATCATTTTTTGAACACATTATATTCATGAACCACACCTAATGATCAAGAGAAAAATGATTCTCCGGAAAAAACATATTTTCCATTTATGATAAGATAAACTTATTCACGATGTCACTTTTTCATTGAATATTCATAATATACAAAACATTTGGCATTTTATTATACTCTTATAATGGGTTATGTCATGCAATATAATTTTCATCCTCAATAGAAAAATATACAATCTATGTATTATCTATGGACATCATATTGGAGGAAACTTATCAAACATGGTTTCTGGTCACCCTTTAAATTATTTTCCCATATCACACCATCAGATGTAAAAAAACCCAATATTATGATTTAAAATCATTTATCCTCATTTTTGATTGATGTGAAAATATTTTTGTCCAATAATATCTACTTGGGTAATCATTACCATGAATCATGGTCTATGCTATTTGACCTAAAACATTAGTAACATTAGTCCAACTTATAAAATAAAAAATCCCCAATGAAAGGAGTTGTAATACGTAGCAAGAAGAAAACACACCAAAGGGAACCATGTAAATTTTTTTGGTCACATATCATTAGAAATTAACCCCTCTTGATTTATGAAAAAAAATTTAATTTAAATTTAATGGGATTAAAGAACATTAGATTGAAAACACACAATGAATGTACTAAAAAGGTCTATTTTATTCCCACTATGTCATCTTGTTGTCAGATATAAGATAAAGTAATGTAGATGATAAAATGAACCTAAAATTTATTAATACAATCAATGTAAATAAATAAATAGAAAAATTACTATTTTTAGGCCCCATGGACTAGTCAAAAAAATATTACAGCATTTTATTTTTCCTATCATTGTTATATGAATAGACTAACAAAACAACATTTACAAAAATGAGTCAATTTTTTAAGCAAATACATATTCTAATTCATGGTGATGTTGTATGAGCTACCATCTATCATAATCAATATCTTGATATAGTTGTAGTGTATGATGTTATTTATCATCACATTGGTTCTTATACTCATCCAAGTCATACACAATATTTAGTTCCACTGAGGATAATGTAGCTCAAATATCCATGGTTTTCACATGCATTCTTACTTTAATGAGGATCTATTGTAATGAACTTTGTTTCTATCATGGGTTAATGATTTCAATTCATATAATATAGAATAACAGAGACGTAAAATACATTACAACTGAACATGAGTAAAATTATTTGGATCCAATAATGATTTGAAGGTAGATATTCTAAAGGGGTATTCGAGAATAGCCACTAGATATTATTACAAATGAACTAGAATCATTCATAGTATTTATTTTTATCCTCCTAGATTGCAATAGAGATGGGATCGAGAAGGGAGGAATAATTCAGAATGTGAAAACTCACTGAAGTAGCTGTTGTATTCTATATTGGAGTGATGTCACCCCCATATTTCAGCATTTTTGTATTTGGGATAGAAGCATACCATTAATGTTTTACTATAGAAATGTCTGTCAGTAAATGGAAAATGAATTCTTTTAATAGTATTTTAATTATATAAAAGATAACTGGTGACATGATAATCCATGTGTCTTATAATTATCACTCATTGAGAGGTTAGTCGCTCAAATTAGGTCTGGTATAGTAATCCTTATCATGTTATCCTTAATTGCGATCTCTAGATAAGGATAAGTTAATATAATTTTATAAAATTATAGGATAGAAGTTATATGAGAAGACCCCCTTCAAGACCTTGTTCTAAAACTCCCTCAACAATATGAGAAAGAGGGACTGTCACCCAAATGTCAATAATACGGTTCTGAATGTTTTTTATAGATAATGATATAGAAGAAACGATCCATGATTAATGCATTGGATGTAATGAAAATTGAATTTATGTTAGAAAAATCTGAAAACTATGGAGTAAAACACTCCCAATTGAATAACGTAAAGTGTTCTATAAAAGTGGTGATATCAAGGTGTTTTGAAAACATCTTCCAATACAATAATTCAGAAAATAATTTATTAAGGCTCATGAACTTCCCACTAGCCGGATCATTTGGGGAATTTGTTTTGGGGACCAAATATATCCCATTAATTCCTCCTATTATTATTTTTATTTTAAAAATTTCTATAGACCCCATAAATCTAAAATTACCATCACCATCCTCATTGGATGTCCTGAGATCCCGATCATATCCTTCTGATATAGTGAAAATTCTATCAATGGACGTTGTGTGTCCTCTTGCCAATGAGGTTGATTAGAAACATTATTAAGATAAAATTTACATGATTTCATGATAATAATCTATGTTACATAATTGAAATTATTTGGATTCCCATTTCCCTCCACATCTATAGGAAAAATTTGTTCCTTTATGTCGATACATTTTCTATGAGCGGGACAACCCCAACAAAAGAGGTGGCACCGCATATGTACTTTCCTATTAAGTTCATGAAGACTAGGGATGGATATATTGATAGGGTGAAGTGAGGTATATTATGTGTTTAATATGAAAAGTTCATACTAAAATATAACATTGATAGATATAAAAAAATAAAATTGAGGAAACACACCTTGATAAACGATTTACTTGGATAATGTCTTATCTCTTTGTTGGTTCACCACTTTCAATAGAATATATCTATTAAATTATTTATAAAATATAATTTCTAGAGGTGGTAATATATAATGATCTCATTCCATAACATTTTCCATTTATTTCTATCTTATATATAATTTCCTTGACTTAATGAGTGGATCTTCAATCCCCGATAGAAGATCCCGTGATACTATATCTTTTTTATTCAAGTTATACTTCCTATTCTACCTACCATTAAGAAATGATGTTATTTATCTCACAAAAAAACAACACATTGTTCAAAAAAATATATAATAGAATAATATGGAGGATAAAGGAGGAATAAATTATTAGAATTTATGAATTTATCAAATTCATTGGTGGGTTGATTCTTTAAACCATTATAAGCTACCCAATCCAGCATTCTTGTAATGTGTTTCATGGAATGGATATGGTCGTCTGTGTCATATATGTTTATCTTTTTATCAAATATATATTTTGCCACCATTACATGATCAGTTTCATAATTGATTTCATATGACTCTCAATTATCACTGATCCTGTGAATGTGAATGACAACATGATGGAATAACAATAATTCATTTAGGGTAGGAAGGTATATTTATTGAAAACTAACCACTCTCAGTCCATACATAATAGGAAAAACCACAATATAGTTATGAGTAATACTTAATGTCCCTCTACATTGTAGAATTTTAGGTACACTCATTTTTTGTGAGAGGATAGGAAAATATAGACAATCTCCTCCCTATAATAGAGAACAAATCATATTGGCTCAACCTTTATAGGTGAAAGGCAGTAAAATGTGATTGTTATATTATTATAACCCAACATTACCAACATGGTTCCACCCAAATGAGGTCAAAAGATTACTATATGAGAAACCTAAATATACACGAGCATCCACTTTTTTGGGAAATGATTGAGTTCTAATGAAATCAGAACAATTCCAATTTTTTGGGATGTACACATTCATTATTGTGGGTACACTTACCAAAAACATTCCAAAGGCATCTAATGTCACCAAAAACTCACAAAATACATGACATATCAACTTAATGATTAAATAAAGAGTATTTTTAATATCAATATATTTTGGGATATTAAAATCTCCTAACCTTATAATGGATATTACTTGATATATACACTCTATCGTCTCTAAGATTCTGAATTAAAAACGTTGTGTCATAGAGCCCACATATCAGCGTCCCTCTCCCATTATTCATCATGAACATGGAAATGTTTCCAAAACACTCAGTCCAAAATCATTGTCATTACCCACATAAATCTCTCATAATGATCCACAAAACAAACTATATTCTCCTTAAAGGAAACATCAAACTAAGTCTAACCATCATAAACATAAATCACATGTGAAGGGTATGTGTGATATTATAGAATATTTTACACATGTAAATCATCATTCCAATAACAATACATATTTTTATTATTCCTTTATTAATCCACTAACCTTATCCTATAAATAATCTCAAATGATTAGAAAATCAACTTCACCATCTTTCCCTATATCTGAATCATATGATGAACCAATCATGGAGACACCTGAAAAATTACATGATAACTAAATATAAACTCTATTAATCCATGCAATCCATTATTATACAACATATATGTAAATTTTGATATATCAAGGAATCATTAAATAATTTTAACATACTCTAGTGTCCTGTATTGGAGATTGTTTCAAAATAATATGACTCATGTATCTCCATGTAGAACAATGGTGGTCTGTATGGACTAATATAATTTTCCTAAAATTGTTCCATCGAAATATATTCACAATAAATATTATTATGGGAGAAAATAACATGTTATATTTTATTTTCCTATGACTAAAAAATATATATAATACATTCTCTAATCATGTACCCCAACACATGAAAACTACCTTCTGTTTAGATGTCACTCTATGGGTAGAAATCTATACAAAAAAGTACATGATTACCAAGTTCCATTTATAATAAATAATATAGTGAGAATTGATACCCGAGTCATTGTTTGAAAATATTCTATTATTTACAAAGTTAAATCATTGTATCTCAAGAAGATATATTCAACCTGACTTGTCATCAATATAAGTATATTGAATCAAAATGAAATGTGATTCCTTTGATAATTTTCCAGATTCACCCATGTCACATCATTCATATGAGGGATACTAACAATATGAACCACATATACTTTGGTAAATTTGTCCCAAATCATTTATGAAATAGGAAATTACTATAGTAAACAACTATGTTGTTGATTTTTATCACTCACTTTCTGGAAGGCGTAACATCATTTCACAAAACCATCCCTCTCTTATTTTATAAAGGGAAACACATACTCTCCCTAATGATCGTAGTGTATCTTAGTCAAAATAAGGGGAACATAGACTTGGTTTTATGAAACTCCATCATCTTATATTACTTCATGAAAGTAGTTACAAAACAAAACCACAAACATAAATAATCATATTTCCATCGATATAACAATTTTATGTTATCTCCCCACATTCAAAGATATTCCCCAAATACGATCAATCTTTATCCCCATATGGCCCCTTCTAAATCCAAATCAGAAGTGGGGACTTGACTGATAAAGATACATATATCATCTTCTTCAAGATCTCATGAACCCCAATATGCATCAAATCAATAAAATTCATTGCATTTACTTAGAACTCTAGACTCATGAAATACACGAGTTTGTGTTTTCCTACTCAAATCGTCAGAAGAAATGTTTTCCATACCAATGATATATACCATTTAAATATCAAATAGAATCATATAATCCACCTATATCATTTTCCAATTATATGCATATCATTGTGAAATGATATATATTATTCTATTGTGATTTCTATACACAAAAAATCACACCCCAAAAGGTAATTTAACCAAAAGATTAAAGAAAATATAACTAACGACAACTCCATATCATGTGTATGTTATTTTGATTAACATGGAATCAACATTCCTGACACATTCACCAAAAAAATAATCTTCATGAATCAAAAATGATCTATGTTGTTACAAAGTGAATTAAAAAATATGTTATACTCCTCACCCAGCCCATGTAGATTCGAAGTTGTTGTTGTAGGGAATTTCTTCATCATAACAGGAAAAAACCTTCACATGTTATATACCACTAATCCTTGATACCCTTATTTATCATACCATATATAGGTGCTGCTAAACTAAAAAAAATAATCAGTGAATCTTTATTTACATCAGCTTAATGCATGAAATCTACAAATATGAAAATATTCATGGATTCCCCCAAGAAACAACTAACTAAAATTTATTATTGTATACTAATATGCTATCAATATAGATGATATTATTAAGAAATGTATCTTGTTGATCTTGAATTGAAATTTAGATAGCTTAAAATATAGATTATTGTCTCTATGTGTACAGAGGATGATTCCATGATATTGGGCATGAATATCTTGACTGTTTGAGTACAAGGTTATGTCATCCAAAAAAAACCAAAAAATAATTTCTGTGTAGGGGAAATATATAGTTTATCATGTCCATAAACATTGTCAGAGAATTCATTAACCCAAAAGACATAAATAATTCTTATATATGTTGTACATTAAACTAAATATAGTTCAGAATATATTTGAAGTCCCCAATCCAACATGATGATACCCTAAAATCAAATCTATCCTGATGAAAACAAAATCATATATAAATTGGTCAATTATATAATTCATATGATGAAAAAGTTATTGTTCCTTACCTGTTATCTAGTTCAACATCCAACAATCAACAAATAATTTAAACGTCTCATTATCCTTCTTGGTAAAAAAACTGGAGAACCTAAATGTGGTGTACGTGGATGGAAATGTATATAATCCATCATCTCACCAAGATATGCCTTAGGCTATTTAAGATATATTTTTGAAATTTGACATGTTGGAAAATAGACTTGTTCAACTACTCGCATGTGCACAATCGTAAAATCTATATATATATCAGATGGATTCCATAATTAATCTCCTGAATGAAATCATATTACGGATCCACTTAGGTTTGAAAAATTAAATGATCTGAATCGCATCACTCGAAAATATAATTTTAACTATGGTAGTGAGCTCCCCGAATTGTTGACGAACATGCGTTGCACGATGTACATGGATATCAAATTATTAATAATGAACATGTCTACCATCCATAGAATAAATAAAATGTAATCTTTTATGGTCACTATAAATATTTGATTATAACCATACTAGCCAATCCATACCAAAAATCAAGTTGAAACCTGACATCTCAAACAGGTATAGATCCCAAAGAAAACCATAATCCCAAACTAAATCGAACAAAACGTTCATAGATAAATTTCTTTTGACTATACACTTATCGAGGTGTCGATAGTTCTAGCTAGATGTACGAACTCCATCATAAGACTCAAAACAATAAAATTTTAATAGATATAAATAATTTTAGGATTCTATTTCAATATAGTCAACAGAATCTGTATACATTTTAAGAATTGAACTTATTGTACTTGATATGATAGCCTCACTATGAAACGCCCCAAACCGAGATACCCAGATTTACTGCCTTATTATGTATCATTGGCATGATCACAAAAGATCAAGTATCGAAAGAACGATTAGTTTAGTAGCCTTGGAAACAATAGATATATTCATAAGTCTTACATTACATCATAATGTAAAAAATACAACAACATCTTGTCTCCATACATGACACTCATATCCCTTCTGACTATCCCAGCAGGTCAGTATTAACATATTTCTTCAAGACCTGAGAAAAATAAATCAAAGAAATGGGTGAGCTCAGTTGTTCAGTAAAGATAACAATATAGCGGGAAATTTAATTAATAACCATAAACATTTAAGGCAATTTATAACTAAAACAAAAGTCATTTAAACTTGATCTTCGGCATAATATAGAAAAGATAAAATGAAATAATGCCAATGATTTATTCACATGAATATTCTACTAATCGAATAATCACATTCAATATCAATAAAAAATTTCATAATAATGTAATGCATAATTACAAACGTTAATTTATGTGTCAAGGCCTCGTGCCAAGACCTAGAGGCTAACTGTAACCACACCCCAACCTAGAGAGCCTCTGTAACTAGACTCCAACCCGGAGATCCTATATAAACGGACTCCAACCCGAAGAGCCTCTGTAACCGGACTCTAACCCGGAGAGCCTCTGTAACTAACGCAGAGGGTCTACTCTAACTGGAACCCAACTCCGAGGGCTTAATTTTACTGGTCCCCATCCCTGAACAAACTAGTCAAACACAGTCATCTTAAGAAGTAGTTAAAATATGACATAAACATCCATATTAAAACTAGCACCCAAAATGTCAATACTTTAACCATAAACCATTAATGGAATAAAAATAACTCATCCTAAGTCAAAAATTCCAAAAAACCCTTAAATACTATATTTATGTTTTGTATCATAATAAATCAACTTCAAATAAGATAAAAATTCATCAAAGGATGTTGACATAGATGAAATCAAAACTATTTGAGAGAAATATCTCATTTTTTTAAAATCATTTAAAAGTCACATAATTATTAAATAAAAAATTTATTTTGGAAATACTCTTATAATATATTAAGGGAAACTTAGAAGATTTTATAATGGCAGAAAATAGCCACACCCTCCGTATAAGTTTTAATAAACATTCTTACCTTAAATTTGTCGAAAAGGACAAAAAGTACCTTGTTGGGAAAACAATGGAAATATTCTGTTCAAAATCGTATAAGGACAAATAAGGGTATAAATGACATTAAATAATTGTATATTAAATAGAAAAAATGTTTTGAAAGACATTTTATAGAAACATGGATGTGTATGATAAAGATGTCCCGGTAGATAATTACGTATAAACAACCTCGGATAAAAAAAAGATTGTGAAATTAACCCTTACCTTTTACTTTTCAACATTAGATGGTTGGTTAACCTCCTTTATAATGGTGAAATAATTTTTACTAATTTATAAAATAATCAAATACCTTAATATGATATCATATATGATCTTTTAACATTTCATTTTTAATAATATCTTAGTATAATTCTTATTTCTGTTGTTAGCTGATTCATTTTCTATTATATGATTTGTTATGTAAGTAATTTTTGTTATGTATAGGTTATATATTATTCATATATAGAATAATATCAGGTCCTTAAAAATTATTTTTAATCATCAAATGATAATTATTCTTTAATGGATACGATGAGGAATGAATCTCATTGCGTTCGTGGAGACGGTATTCCGTACGTATGCATGAGCAACAATATCATTATTTTGATATTACAATAATATATAATTGGATATTATATCATATATAAATACTAATAATAATGTTTTATTTATTATTTACTTCAATTACACATCATTATCATACCCATCCAAATAATAATGTTTTGAATAACAATTACACCACGACGTGGAGACTATAAGCCTTACGTACGCACGTATGGTGACATGTCATTCAAAAGATGGATATAATAGTGAATATGTCTATAACATATTTATAATAACATCATAGTATATAGAAGATACTGGAGTTATTATTTTATAATGGAAATAACAAATAAAGATGAAGTGGAAGAAGAAAAAAACTTGAAAGAGGGTGGGGAAATCATTACCTCTTTTTCGGGCACTTTCTTTTGATTTTATCAAAAGGGCTTTTTAAGTTGGATTTATGATAAAACTAAGGCCTCTATGTTGAATTGAGGTATTTTTAGAGGATATTTTTTCAGGTTTTGGCTAAACTAAAAGGCTTTGAAGGTGTGAAATTGAGATAAGGGTGAGTGAATTTTGATAAGAGGGGTGAGGGGAACCTTCAAAAAAGCTATAAATATTAATTTATAATAAATTCATATTCAGTTTATAATGGATCAAAAATAATTTATTCCTATTATAATGTTGGCATGGGTATATAACCACCCAAAAAATATGTTTTGGACATTTTTGGGTCACTATATTAACCTTCTCATTTTGTTTTAACTCTTAATTAATTAGTTTCACATTACCATGTCTCTTTGTATTTTTATATTATATGGTTAATAAACATACTATATACTTCCAAGAGAACACCAAGTGGTACATTAATGATGCACATATCATTATATAAGTCTCTTGGCCGATACATAGATGTTTAGGACCATTAAACCAATTAATAATATTATATTTGTTTTAAAAACTCTATTATGTAAATTTTGACACCATTTAATAATAGATTTTTGTTAAAGTCATAAAAACATTATTAATTATAACTAAATTAATTTAATCTATCCAAACATGTCATATTAATCTATAAAATTATTGGATGACATAAAAACATTCAAATTATATTTATTTTAACATTTATAATACCATTTATTTTATTCTTCGATTTTAATGAAAATACTGCAACATTATTGTGTCATAAATAAATTTAGTAATTAAACGTCTAAAAATTGTTAATAAAATATTATTATTTAGGAAATAATCTTATCTTTAAAATAAAAATTTATAGTCGAACTGATAACATATAAACCCTATGTAAATATTGTTTTACTAGAAGATATATGCTTATGTCATTTTTTATTCATTTTAACTTAATTAATATAAAGTGTCATTTTCACTAACAAGTGGCTCCATGGGGTCACAAAATAGACCCAAGGATACCAACGGTAAGAAATGTATCATAAAATGGGGTTTGTAATCTATTTAGGGTTATTTTATATAATTATAATATTATTTTGTAACCCTTATTTACCTGATTTACCCTCTAACAATGATAAATAAAATATTAACCGAAGTAATTAATCATAATGTCTAAAAGTAAATGTTACCTATTTAAAAAATTTGGACATGCTGATTCCAAATATGGAATCCATTTTCCTAAATTCAAAACATATAAGTGGAAGAAATTATTTTAAAATTAATTCCCACTGTCTAAACAAAAAGTGTGTTTTTATGAAATTATAACTATTAAAAGACTTACACTTGTTTATGTCCAGTTTAAATGTGAAATTATGTCCAATGATCAAAATTGTATTAAATGGTAAAAATATATTATAATTATACTTTACAATCACTCAATTCTATAATTAATCGCTAAAAATTATTTTGAGTAATTTTTTTTAATTATAGTTTAGTATTATTCACTATTCATAAAAAATTTGAAGTTCTCTGAAAAATACCAAAAATTCATCCCAGGATAATTTCAATATTCCAAATCAAAAAATAAAGTCCAATTTGAATTATAAAATTTATAAAATTTAAAAAAGTGTGTATTACTATTCATAACGACTAGTTTGATTGGTCGTGGTATGTTAGAATCTCAAAGTTTCATACAAGGCAAACTGTTGAATTATTCAAAGAGAAGTGTACTGTGGAATCTTGGTGTGTTAAATTCAATCCACCTTCAATAAATTGTGTCCTGGAAATTTGAAATTTTTCTTCGAAAATAAATGTTTTAAAATAGAAAATTTCTTTGTGGAATACCCAAATTGGAAATAGGGATAATAACATTTAGTTTTAATAAGTGGTAAAGGGAAATGAGATTGTCACCCCCAAATTAGAGTTTATAATAAGATAACATTATAGGAAATTGTAGAAACATAATTAAAGGAAAATTTAAATATTTATATAGGGTGATTGACGTCATCAATCACAAAAAAACATTAAAATTGTGGGCCTCAAAGTCATCAATATGTTATGATTTAATATATCATCAATTCAACAAAACATATTGTATTAGGATAACACATTTTTTGTTTTAATATATCTTCCCTAATGTTTAAGAATTAATTTCTTCATAGAATATGAGAAATATATATATATATATATACATGGAAAGTAGAGTTTCATCCTTCAACAAATATCTTACACAAACTCATCTTTCACTCAAAATGATTATAGAACTCAAAAATATTATATTTATCCTAATAGTATATGGTTACAAATATTAACAAAAACCATAAAAATGAAGAGAAGTATTTTTTAATAACCAGGGACATCATTTAGGCTAGTGGTAGGTCATAAAGGCATGTCGCACTATGGTTGTGGGTTCGATTCCTGCTGCTTTGTCCGACGCAATGGGTTATCGCCTGACATGAAAGTTGTTATTTCCCTAAAACAATAGTATCATCATATTCCAGAAATAATAATAATAATTTTTTTAACCTTAAATAATACTATATAATGTTCAATTTAATCCATTCCCAAAATTATAGTTATCCAAAGTACATCTTTCCGAAATCTTTGTAAAATATATCTAAATTCCAAAATAAATTTCAACATCAGATTCCACCAAAAAAGTAAATTTTTTCATATTGTCACCTACTTAAAATATGATCACATTAGTCATATTAAAACTGTAATTAAAAAAAAAAGTACTACAGAACAATCCTTATATATCACGTTATTATTATAAACAAAATATAATCCTTATGTCCAAAAACAGAAATACATTAATTATTCCACTTCAATTTTAGTAACAGTTTAAGCATGGCCTTGATAACTTGGCATTTTCTGAGGTATTTTTCCCTGACACATAGGACATTAATTTTCATAATGGACCGTTTCTCTACAATTTTAGAATTAAACATTGACATCCTCTTTATTTCCCTTGCAATCACGAGCATAGTGACATTTTTCTACACATTTATAACAAACTCTCATTCCTTTAGGCAAGTACCAGGGCGATTCTGCCAACAATTATCGAATAATGGAAAATCCTTCTTTCCCTTTTTTCCATTATCTATCTCTTCCTCCACTATTATCTTCTTCTCTTGATTTAATTTATTGTCATAATATTTATATAATTCCTTTTCTGTCTTGATAGCACATGAGACAATATCTTCATACGATTAGAATGATTTTGAGACGAATGCTCGATGAAGAAATGGATTTAAACCATCAAATAAATGATCAATCTATGTTCTTGGGTTACGTATAAAATCTAAAGTATTCCTTGATAACCTTATAATGTTATCCTCATACTTTGCGGCATTTTCATCCTCTTTTTTCATAAAACATAGAAATTGTATTTCTATATACACTCGATGGTCATGAGGAAAGTATTTTTCTAAGAAAATATCTTTAAACACCATCCATTCCATACATGATACTTCTTCATCTTCCTTTGTTTTTTGAATAAATGAACACCATTGATCAGTGTCCACAGTGTGGCGGTAAACTACCATGACAAATTTTTCCCTTTCACTAATCACCAAAGCCTGAAAAATTTTCTCTAGAAAATTTATCCATTGCTCAGCTACTAGTGGATTTGTACCCCCATTGAATGTTGGTGGTTGATGCCTCAAGAAGTATTCCAAAATTGATCCTCTACACTACAGATCAGGGTTCTCCATATGGGTATGGTTATTATTCATAACCTCAGTGACCTGTCCCAGTATAGTGATAAGCTGGTCAGCACCAGTTGTATCACAACTTCCACTATAATTAGTTGGAGTAGGAGGGAGATCCCTACATGGAGTGTGTTCATTGATACAGATTCCATTACTTCCACTAGGCCCCATTTCTAAACAATGTCCTAAACTAGATTAGTTTATGATTTGAAATACATAATTCCATACTTGTAAAACACTTAACATAACATGAACAGTTTATGTATATAACCCATAATAATTAAAATGTTTTCATTGAGGAAGTATAAACTCATAAACCCTTCATAATTGTTTGTAAATAAAATGATAATTATCATAAGCATATCCCCCGAGAGTGTCGTAATCAAGAGTGCAGAAAGGCCTGTTGTCGTGCACCAGTTCCCGTTCGAGTCTAGATCAAAGCGGTGTTTTTGGGGTTTATGCCTTGATACATTTGTGACAGATCCTCCTCTAAATGCTCGTATCCAGACATAGATGTATTTCTCAGAAAACTCAAAGAATCTCTACAACAACGAAATTCTAGGAATTTCTTCAATACTAATCCTAAAAGACTATCTTAGGGTTATGTTCTCAAATCAGAGATTACCTCAATCTAGCATCCAAGGTTTATTACTAAACTCTCTCTGATACCAAATGTAACGCACCGACCCCAGTTACCCAGAGTTGGTGCATTATTACATATCATTATCATGATCACAAAAGATCAAGACTCAAAATACCGATTAGTATAGTAGCCTTGGAAACACTAGATATATTCATAAGTCTTACGTTACATCATAAAGTGAAAACTACACCAACATCTTGTCTCCCTAAACCACACTCATATCCCCTCTAAATATCCCTTCATGTTAGTAATAAAATACTCTTTCACATCATGGGAAAAATAAAACATATAAAGAGGTGAGCTCAGATGCTCAGTAAGGATAACAATATAGCAGAATCTTTCATAAATAACCAAAAACAATGAAGGCAATGTATAATTAAATCAAAATCCTTTTAAAATTGTTCTTCAACATAAAATGGTAATGATAAAATGAAATAATTCCATTTACATATTCACATGGATATTCTACTAGTTTAATAATCACATGCAATATCAATAACCACATTCAGAATTATGGAATGCATAATGACAAACATTAATTTTTGTGTCAAGTCCTCGTGCCAAGACCTAGGGGCTAACTGTAACCGCACCCCAACCCGGAGATCCTATGTAACAGACTCAAACCCAGAGAGCCTCTGTAACCGGACTCCAACCCAGAGACCCTCTATAACCGATCTCCAACCTGGAGAGCCTCTGTAACCAGACTCCCACACGGAGGGTCTGCTGTAACCAAACCCCAACCTGGAGGGCTTACGTTTACCGGTCCCCAACCCAGAACATACTAGTCCAACACATTCATCTTAAGAAGAGGTTGAAATATTACATAAACATTAATATTAAAACTATCATACAAAAGGTCAATACATTAATGATAAACCTTGAATGGAATAAAAATAATTAATCCATAGTCAAACATACCACAAAACCTTAACTACTATATGGAAGTTTCGTATCATAATAAATAAATTTCAACTAAGCTAAAAATCCATCAAAGGTTGTTGACATAGATGAAATCAAAACTATTTGAGAGAAATATATCCTTTTTGAAATCATTTAAAATTCATATAATTATTAAATAAAACAATTATTTGAAAAATACTCTTATTATGTTTTAAGGGAAGATTTGATGATTTTATAAATGCGGAAAATAGCCACACCCACTGTATAAGTTAAAAAAAATTCTAAACTTAAATTTTTCGAAAAGGACAAAAATTACCTTGTTTGGAAAACAACGAAAAGATTGTATTAAAAAAAGTATAAGGTGAAATATGGGTATAAATGACTTTAACCCATTTTCTATTAAATAGTAAAAATGTTTTGAAAGTTATTTTAAAGAAACATGGATATGGATGATAAAGAGGTCCCAATAGTTAATTACGTATAAAAAACCTCGGATAATAAAGAGATTGTGAAATTAACCATTACCTTGTACTTTTACTTAGCCGATGGTAGGTTAACCACCTGTATAATGGTGAAATAAGTGTTATTAAATTACACAAGATTGAAATACATTAATATGATATCATATATGATCTTTTATCAAAGCTTTGTTAATAATATCTTAGTATTATTGTTGTTTTAGGTGTTAACTGATTCGTTTTACTTTATATGCTTTGTTATGTAAGATGTGTTTGTTATGGATAAGATGTATATAATTCATATACAGAATGATATCATGTCATTAAACATTATTTTTATTCATCAAATGAAAATTATTCTTGAATGGATACGATGGGAAATGAATCTCATCATGTTCATGGAGACAGTATTCTGTATATACGCACAAGTGACAATATCATTATTTTGATATTAAAATCGTATATAATGTGATGGTATATAATATATATAGAATCATTATAATGTTAAATTTATTATATAATTCAATTACACATCATTATCATACCAATCTAAAATAATAATTTTTTTAATAACAATTATACCACGACGTGGAGATGGTAAGCCGTACTTATGCACGTATGGTGACATGTCATTCAAAGGATGAATATAAGAGTGAATTTGGATGTAACATATTTATAATAACATGAATTTTTATAGAAGATACTATTGTAATTATTTTATAATTGAAATAAAAAGGAAAGAAGAAGTGGAAGAAGAAAAAAACATGAAAGATGGTGGTGAAATCGTTACCTCTTCTTTGGGTTCTTCATTTTTATTTGATAAAAAGGGCTCCTTAGGTTAGATTTATGATCTCACTAAGGGCTATAGGTTGAATATATGGATGTTTAGACGATATTTGGTAAGGGTTTAGCCAATCCAAATGACTTTGATGGTGTGAAATTGAGAGAAGGTGGAGTGACTTTTTATAAGAGGGGTGGGTGGCACCTTAAGAAAAGCTAGAAATATTAATTTATAATAAATTCATATTCAGTTTCTAATGGATCAAAACTAATTTATTTCTAGGATATGGTGGGGATGTTTCGAAAACCACCCAACCAATAGGTTTTAGATAGGTTAGGCTAACAATATTAACCTTATCCTTTAGATTTAACTATTAGTTAATTAGTTTAACATTTACAATGTCTCTTTGTATTTTTATATTATATGGTTAATAAACTTACTATATACTTCTAAAAAAACCCCAAATGGTTCATTAATGATAATCCTATCATTATATATTTCTCTTGGCCAAACCTCCTATTTTTAGGACTATTATGTCAATTAATAATATAATATTTGTTTTAAATACTCTTTTATGTCAATTTTGACACTATTTAATAATAGATCTTTGTTAATTTTGTAACAACATTATTAATTATAACTACAGTCATTTAATCAATCCTAATAAGCCATTTTTACCTATAAAATTAGTGTATGGAATTAAGACATTCAAATTATATTTATTTTAACATTTATAATACAATTAAATTGAATCTTTCATTAATAAGCAATATACTGCATCATTATTTCTCATAAATAAATGTAATTATTCAATGTCTAAAAATAATAAATAAATTACGATTATGTAGGAAATCTTTTTATATTTATAATTATTATTTATAGTCTATGTTATAACTTATATAACGCTATGTAAAAATTATTTTACTAAAAGCTATATTCTTATGTCTTTCTTGTATTTATTTTATCTTCATTAATATAAAGTGTCAGTTTCACTTACAAGTGGCTCCATGGGGTCCCAAAATCGACCCAAAGATACCCATGGTCGGATATTTATCAGAAAATAGGGCTGGGAAACGTGGTAGGGTAATTTTATATAATTATAATATTATTTTGATACCATTATTTACCTGATTTACCCTTTAACCACGGTAAATTAAATATTTTCTGAAGTAATTATTCATAATGTCTAAAAATTCAAGATACCTATTTACAAAAATTTTACGTCATGATTCCAAATATGGAATCCATTTTTCTAAAAGAAAAACACAAAAGTCTCAGAAATTAAATTTAAATTAATTTCCACTATCAAAACAAAAAACGTGTATTTATGAAATAATAAGTATCAAAAGATTGACACTTCTTTTTGTCCAGTTTAAATGTGAAATTATGTGCAATGATGAAAATTTTATTAAATGGAAAAAATATATTCTAAATATAATTTATAACCACTCATTATTATAATATATCAATATAAATTATTTTGAGTAAAAAAGTTGTTTTTAATTAATGTTTATTATTTTTCAATATTCCTCAAAAATTTCAAGTTCTTAGAAAAATATCCCAAATTCATCCCAAGATAATTTCGATATTCCGAATACAAAAATAATGTCCAATTTGAATAATAATATTTATAAAATTTCAAAAAGTTGGTATTATTATTCATAATAGATAGTTTGATTTGTCGTAGTGTGTTAAATTCTCAAAATTTCGTAAAATGCAAGCTATTGCATTATTCAAAGTGAAACTGTCACGACCCGTCCTCGGGGCCCGTGCCGTGACTACCCCAAGCCCGCCTTCCATAGGCCAGGGGCTGGCGACTAGCACCAAAGGCGTAAAAAAAATCCCGATAACTGGGAAGGCATTGCCTTTAAAAAGAAAACAAGCACCACAGAGTACAAGCGGAAGTAAAACACTAAGTACAAAAGAAGAGCTGAAAAGAAAAAGGGGCCGGAAATACAAGCCCAACTGTAAAGTACAACTCGAAAGGGAAAACAGCGACTGAAAGGTAAAGCTGCTACGCTGAGATGTCCACTGGAAATCCCACCTGAAGGGTGGGTACAGATAGCTCCTCTGCTCCTCGGGTCCCGCCATCCGCTCCGAGTATGTCCCGCCCAGTGTCCACCTCCGGGTACCACCTCGTCGTATAGTCCTCCTCCAGGTACCGTCCAGTCCTCGAACACTCGGCCTCTGCCAGTACAGTCCGTCGTCTGCAACCAACACAACGAGGTGCGGGCATAGCCCGTGCAGGGGTGAGTATAACGATACTCAGTAGGGACCCCGAGACCCTCAAGGTCTCACTAAAACCAACAAGGATAAACACAAGAAGATCTCAACAGATAAACTTTACTTAGGTATATGCCCATACATATACCTAAGTTATCAAGTAACCCATCTCAATCATGAGGAAACACAAGGATTGTGAAATCGACTGATAACCACTACCCGGGTATATGCCCATACATATACCAAAGTTAGTAAGTGACCCATCTCAATCATGAAGTAAACACAAGGTCAAAAGTCTCAGCTCAAACCAGGATTTTCATTATCGAAACCGTAACTGCTGAAGAGCTCCGTCTCTGGAGTGTGCAGTGGTCCTGTCACGACTCCGAGGTACTGCTCACTAACCTAAGACTGCTGAAGTACTCCTCCTGTCGAGTACTGCGGGCCAGCCACCCAAACACAGTAGTGCTTCCCGCCGAGGTATGACACCCAAACTCCGAAGTGCACACCCCCTAGTAGCCTGCTGAGGTACTCCCCGGACGAGCACCGCGGGTCTGCACTGTCACTCAGGTAGTGCTCCGTCCGCCATGGGTCTGCACCTCAGAAAGTAGTGCTCCGTCCACTGGGCTAGTCGACTCACTCCAAGTCGAGTCGGTCAAGCAGTCGTCAGGTCTCAGCCAGCTACACGGTCTCCGTACTCTGCACGCTCGTCTCCGGGAGGGTCCGCTCCACGAGCTACTGGTCGATACTCCAAGTATCTCAAAGTCCCACGAAGAAGTGTCTCAAAGGTCCGTCTCGTCACAGGGGTCTCAACGCAACAGACGGCACGTCGATCGGACGCCCGGTCTGTGAGTTATTAGCCTTCTCGTCCGAGGGGCCCGGTTGGTTTCGAGTGCGAACCAATCCCGGCCGTATCTCAACTGTACCCCGAACTCCCATAGGGTAAACTCAAAGGGACCGTTACTCAACGTAACCACCAACGCCGCTGACGGCTCGTCAAGAGGACGTCCTGTCTGAAAGATATCAGCTTTCCCGTTCCAGGGGCCCGGTTGGATTTCGGGAACAATCCAACCCGGCCATACTCCGACTGTATCCAAAACTCGGGCGGAGTATGTCAAAAGTTCCGTCTCATCAAGAGGAAGTCAACGAAACAGACGGCGCGTCAATCGGACGCCCGGTCTGTGAGTTATTGGCATTTTCTTCTCCGGGGCCCGGTTGGATTTCAAGGAAAAACCAACCCGACCGTACTCCACCTGCGTCCAAACCTCGAGCGGAGTATGCCAAAAGATCCGATTCACTAAGAGGAACACAACGCGACTGACGGCGCGTCAATCGGACGTTCGTGGCTCAAGAAATGAGCGTTTCCGCTCCGAAGGCCCAGTTGGTTTCGTGAACGAACCAACCCGGCCGAACTCAAAGTAACCCGAAACCTTGAGTGCGATATACCGAAACGACCGTCTCGATCCAAGGATCGCGTTGCCGCAGACGGTTCTTCATTCGGAGGTCTGAGGCTCAAGTTATGAGCCAAAAACCGAAACTGGTCCGAAACGGGGGGGTCCGGGTCCGGGCCGACCCGGCCCGACCCCCCCCCCCCCCCCCCGGGGCGGTGCGGCGGCGGCGCGGTGGCCGGCGGCGGGCCGCGCTGGCGGCGGCGGCGGGCCGCGCTGGCGGCGGCAGCGGGCCGCGCTGGCGGCGGGGGGCGCCGCACGGGCTGGCAGCACGCGGGGCTCAGCCCCGCGGTTCCTTCACAAAAAAACGGCGCGACCTTTGTGCCGCGCCAGTTCCTTTAAAACCGCCCCCCCCCCCTCACGTGGGGGGGCCTGCTGTCGCCGAACCAAGGGGGCAGGATGCCCCCTTCCCTCAAGAACCACCCCCTCTCTTAAAGAGGGGGTTTTAATAACACAGCCGGGGAATTTATTTCCCCGGTTTTAAAGATTTCCGGCCGGCCAGCTGGCCGGCCGGTTTTCTCCAACGGGACCGGAAAAATCCGGTCCCCTCTTCGGCTTCCGACGCCGGCGGCCCGGCCGCCGGTCTTATCTTCCGCCGCGGCCCGGAACCGGCCGCGGTCTCTTCGTCCCGCCGCGGCCCGGAACCGGCCGCGGTCTTCTCGTCCCGCCGCGGCCCGGAACCGGCCGTGGCGTTCGTCATCCGGCGCGGTGCGTCGGCACCGCACCCCTTCGCCGTGCTTCGATTCTTTTCAACATGGCGCGACGGCGTCGCGTTCTTGATGATTTTCCCTCGGCGTGGCGCGACGGCGCCACGTAAAATAAACGCACGGTAAAACCGCGTGGTGCGACGGCACCACGCCACTTTGCTTCCATCGCAAGAATTAAACATGAACGATGGAGGGGGTTCGGCCTTGTTCATGCGGTCCGGCCCCCTCACGTTAAATAAAAACACAACTAAAGAATATCCAGTTGCCTCACGTTTAGACATGTTAAAACCACGATCAAGAATAAAATGAGGAATCCAAAAGAAAATCAACAACCCCTACCTCGGTTTTTAAGATTCGAAGAATCGTCTACGATCCGCGGAAGACGGCGTCGCGGAAGTCGGGCGTCGCGGTCGTCGTTCGTCAAATCCGTTGACGAAGAGACGCGTCCGAAGAGGCACGTCGTTGGCGAATCCTTGTACGCCGACGAAGGTTGTCCGAGGAAGGTGCGGTGTTCTCTCTCGTTGACACCGAAGACGAAGACGAGCGGAGCGGCGTTCTTCGTCGGAAAAAGAGCGTTCCACGTCAAGTCTTGAGGAAAGTCAAATTAAAAGAAAATAATGAACTCAAGAATCTCTACCTCGATAGTCGCACTCGATTCCTTTGACGTCGGAGGAAGAGTCGTTGTTGAAGGCGTTCGTCGCGGAAAACCGTCGCGGAAGGGATGACGCGGAAGAAGAACGTCGCGTCGTGGATACGGCGTCGCGGATGGATCGTGTTCTTCGGCGGAGAAGTTCTTCGTTGAAGAACGACGTTCTTCGCGTTCTTCGTTGAGGTTGAAGAAGAAGAAGAGGAGCTCTCCACCTCTCAAGAAGACAAACGATCAACCCAAAATAAAATAAGATAACATCTTATTTTATTATTACAAAACATAAAAGAATTTCAAAAGTTTGAAATTCAAAATGGCTAACCCCAAAATTAACTCACTTATTTAATATACAAGAGTTGTATAATTAAAAAGAAGTTAAGTTATCAAGCCATTAAGAGGGAGAGTGGGGAGTTGAAAAGGTGGGGGTTCGTGTGGGCCCCACCACACTTAATCCTCCCAAGGGAGGTTAAGTGGGTGTGGGTCCCACTTCCAACCTCCTTTGAGAGGTTTTAAGAAGTTAAAATAAAATTTGTTCTACACAAATTTTATTTAACTCAACCTAAACCCTCAAAAATTAACTTTCAACCCGCAACAAACGCAACTCCCGAAAAGGTCTCTTTAAGCGAATAACGGCGCTGCGAGTTCATCGGTGCCCTCGGATTTCAATTCCGAGCACCGGATCAAAAGTTAGGAATTCCCGCTCGTTCGTTCACTGAACGTACCCGAGCCAAACTTCGGAAATTAATTCCGGGCACTCCGGGCCTCGGAATCAGGTGCCGTCTGAAACCGCGCTCTTGTAAAATTCTAAAGAAAATTAAGAAAAAAATTTCCCTTGAATTTTACAGGTCTTTACATTACTCCCACCTCAGGGCTTTACGTCCCCGTAAAGCTTCAACTCACACTTAAGGGAAACAAAGTAGTACTGAGCACGCAACTGAGCTTTACGCTCCCATATGCTCACCTGAAGATCTTGTGCTACCCGAGAAGCACCCCAGAGGAAGCAACCGTTCACGTAGAACCTACTCTTGTCGATCCTCAATCTCTACTAGAATCTCTGTGCTTATCGCCCTGTCATCGACGTCCAACTCCCCGGGGTCGATGACGTGTGAAGAAACATACACGTATCTCCATAGCTGAGACACGTGGTGGACACTATGCACCCGGTGCGACTGAGGTGGTAGGGTTAAGCGGTAAACCTCCTCGCCTACCCTGCTGAAGATCAAAAGGGTCCATCGAACTTCGGAGATAACATGCCGCCTCGGCCACATCTCCGAAACCTCATCGGGTTGAGATCGTATAAGAACGTGTTCGTCACCCTCGAACTCAAGAGGTTTCCCTTTTTAGGTTAGAACTGAACTCAAAGTCCTGCTGCCACAGGGGTAGGGTTGACCAACTCAAGAGTGATCGGTCACACCCTCTTATGTCTGAGTTTAACATGAGCTGCCCAGGGTTTCCTTTTCGCCGACCAAGGAAAACCCATTCCGACGTTTGCCTAAAACAGTCAACCGGGGTATGATTTGTGAATCAAAACCATACCCAGATCAACGTCGTAAGGCCTCTACGCTGCCACCAAGAGATTCCAACCGAAACTCTCGCCTCGAGGTCAAATCACACCGTCGGCGTAAGCGTGATTATCGAGTCTCCTCCCAAAGGTATCTCCAGACGTGAGGGTCAAGTCTACGGCTTACCCGGAACCTCTAGGTCTGGGACATGATTCGTGGAAGGGTAGAATGATTGGTTCCTATGTCTATAGATATGGCAGCTCGTAGTAGACATAATTCGTACCCCGAATCATTCTTAGAGCTCCTGGGTCACACTCCTTGACCGCAATGCAGCTATTCTCCTCCCCAGCCCTCCTGCTCCCTGAGCCTGGCGGGGACTACTAAGTCGGGTGGTCGTAACATGTCGAAATGTACACCACCACATGCTGCTCTCCAAGCTCTGCTTCCACGTCTGCTACCCTGCAGATTCATCTGTCCTTAGCACTTCCTCCTCCTGAAACATTTTACACGCCCGAGTCTCTGCTACCGGTACCGCCGGTAGTGTCTGCTGACCAACAGGTAGTGACATAGCTGGCGCTCTACCCGTAGGTACTAATCCAGGTATCGGTTCGCGTACCGAAGCCTCGTTACTATAAGGACCAACCTCATGGTCACTCTCTGGAAACACCTGGAGCTAAGATCATCATCCGCTCTACTAGTATCCAAGCTAGGCGTAGAACTCTAGCATTCGTCTCCATCCAGTCCACTGCTGCCTGGGAAATCTGTCTCGCCTCGTATCCTCAGAGGCCTCTTCTGCTGGAACTCGTGCATCGCGCTCTGCTAGCGTGCACCGTCAGCTAGTGGCATCTGCTGCCTAACGGGTGGTGGTGCTGCTGGTACACCACCCGAAGGTGCCAACACTGAAAAAGGGCCCTGCACTGGAGTCTCGCTGCTCGGTGGGCCATCATGAAAGAAACAACGTAACACGATCAAACGATTATACCTGGTGAGCTGACCTGGTTTGAGCTGTTTTAAGGGGAAAAACCTTTGAAAACACACACGCAATCAGTGTTTTCGTGCACAAAGTCGGAAATCAGTTGTCAGGGTCCTGGTGTATGGATACGTCGGCCGCCCGCACCAACACTGGACTCCCTGAACTGAAAACCACACTCGGTACCCTTAACACTATTGCTTCACAGAAAGAAAGATCAGAGTTATAAGTTCTGCGGTAGAACCGAACTCCTCTGATACCAATTTGTCACGACCCGTCCTCGGGGCCCGTGCCGTGACTACCCCAAGCCCGCCTTCCATAGGCCAGGGGCTGGCGAATAGCACCAAAGGCGTAAAAAAAATCCCGATAACTGGGAAGGAATTGCCTTTAAAAAGAAAACAAGCACCACAGAGTACAAGCGGAAGTAAAACACTAAGTACAAAAGAAGAGCTGAAAAGAAAAAGGGGCCGGAAATACAAGCCCAACTGTAAAGTACAACTCGAAAGGGAAAACAGCGACTGAAAGGTAAAGCTGCTACGCTGAGATGTCCACTGGAAATCCCACCTGAAGGGTGGGTACAGATAGCTCCTCTGCTCCTCGGGTCCCGCCATCCGCTCCGAGTATGTCCCGCCCAGTGTCCACCTCCGGGTACCGCCTCGTCGTATAGTCCTCCTCCAGGTACCGTCCAGTCCTCGAACACTCGGCCTCTGCCAGTACAGTCCGTCGTCTGCAACCAACACAACGAGGTGCGGGCATAGCCCGTGCAGGGGTGAGTATAACGATACTCAGTAGGGACCCCGAGACCCTCAAGGTCTCACTAAAACCAACAAGGATAAACACAAGAAGATCTCAACAGATAAACTTTACTTAGGTATATGCCCATACATATACCTATGTTATCAAGTAACCCATCTCAATCATGAGGAAACACAAGGATTGTGAAATCGACGGATAACCACTACCCGGGTATATGCCCATACATATACCAAAGTTAGCAAGTGACCCATCTCAATCATGAAGTAAACACAAGGTCAAAAGTCTCAGCTCAAACCAGGATTTTCATTATCGAAACCGTAAC
The DNA here is from genome assembly GCA_963277665.1 of Viscum album. Classification (NCBI taxonomy): domain Eukaryota; kingdom Viridiplantae; phylum Streptophyta; class Magnoliopsida; order Santalales; family Viscaceae; genus Viscum; species Viscum album. Next base: position 601,974,791 of record OY728161.1, on the reverse strand, counting down.
TGCTGAAGAGCTCCGTCTCTGGAGTGTGCAGTGGTCCTGTCACGACTCCGAGGTACTGCTCACTAACCTAAGACTGCTGAAGTACTCCTCCTGTCGAGTACTGCGGGCCAGCCACCCAAACACAGTAGTGCTTCCCGCCGAGGTATGACACCCAAACTCCGAAGTGCACACCCCCTAGTAGCCTGCTGAGGTACTCTCCGGACGAGCACCGTGGGTCTGCACTGTCACTCAGGTAGTGCTCCGTCCGCCATGGGTCTGCACCTCAGAAAGTAGTGCTCCGTCCACTGGGCTAGTCGACTCACTCCAAGTCGAGTCGGTCAAGCAGTCGTCAGGTCTCAGCCAGCTACACGGTCTCCATACTCTGCACGCTCGTCTCCGGGAGGGTCCGCTCCACGAGCTACTGGTCGATACTCCAAGTATCTCAAAGTCCCACGAAGAAGTGTCTCAAAGGTCCGTCTCGTCACAGGGGTCTCAACGCAACAGACGGCGCGTCGATCGGACGCCCGGTCTGTGAGTTATTAGCCTTCTCGTCCCAGGGGCCCGGTTGGTTTCGAGTGCGAACCAATCCCGGCCGTATCTCAACTGTACCCCGAACTCCCATAGCGTAAACTCAAAGGGACCGTTACTCAACGTAACCACCAACGCCGCTGACGGCTCGTCAAGCGGACGTCCTGTCTGAAAGATATCAGCTTTCCCGTTCCAGGGGCCCGGTTGGATTTCGGGAACAATCCAACCCGGCCATACTCCGACTGTATCCAAAACTCGGGCGGAGTATGTCAAAAGTTCCGTCTCATCAAGAGGAAGTCAACGAAACAGACGGCGCGTCAATCGGACGCCCGGTCTGTGAGTTATTGGCATTTTCGTCTCCGGGGCCCGGTTGGATTTCAAGGAAAAACCAACCCGACCGTACTCCACCTGCGTCCAAACCTCGGGCGGAGTATGCCAAAAGATCCGATTCACTAAGAGGAACACAACGCGACTGACGGCGCGTCAATCGGACGTTCGTGGCTCAAGAAATGAGCGTTTCCGCTCCGAAGGCCCGGTTGGTTTCGTGAACGAACCAACCCGGCCGAACTCAAAGTAACCCGAAACCTTGAGTGCGATATACCGAAACGACCGTCTCGATCCAAGGATCGCGTTGCCGCAGACGGTTTGTCATTCGGAGGTCTGAGGCCCAAGTTATGAGCCAAAAACCGAAACTGGTCCGAAACGGGGGGGTCCGGGTCCGGGCCGACCCGGCCCGACCCCCCCCCCCCCCCCCCGGGGCGGTGCGGCGGCGGCGCGCGGCGGCGGCGGGCGGCGGCGGCGGCGGGCCGCGCTGGCGGCGGGGTGCGCCGCACGGGCTGGCAGCACGCGGGGCTCAGCCCCGCGGTTCCTTCACAAAAAAACGGCGCGGCCTTTGTGCCGCGCCAGTTCCTTTAAAACCGCCCCCCCCCCCCCTCACGTGGGGGGGCCTGCTGGCGCCGAACCAAGGGGGCAGGATGCCCCCTTCCCTCAAGAACCACCCCCTCTCTTAAAGAGGGGGTTTTAATAACACAGCCGGGGAATTTATTTCCCCGGTTTTAAAGACTTCCGGCCGGCCAGCTGGCCGGCCGGTTTTCTCCAACGGGACCGGAAAAATCCGGTCCCCTCTTCGGCTTCCGACGCCGGCGGCCCGGCCGCCGGTCTTATCTTCCGCCGCGGCCCGGAACCGGCCGCGGTCTCTTCGTCCCGCCGCGGCCCGGAACCGGCCGCGGTCTTCTCGTCCCGCCGCGGCCCGGAACCGGCCGCGGCGTTCGTCATCCGGCGCGGTGCGTCGGCACCGCGCCCCTTCGCCGTGCTTCGATTCTTTTCAACGTGGCGCGACGGCGTCACGTTCTTGAAGATTTTCCCTCGGCGTGGCGCGACGGCGCCACGTAAAATAAACGCACGGTAAAACCGCGTGGTGCGACGGCACCACGCCACTTTGCTTCCATCGCAAGAATTAAACATGAACGATGGAGGGGGTTCGGCCGTGTTCATGCGGTCCGGCCCCCTCACGTTAAATAAAAACACAACTAAAGAATATCCAGTTGCCTCACGTTTAGACATGTTAAAACCACGATCAAGAATAAAATGAGGAATCCAAAAGAAAATCAACAACCCCTACCTCGGTTTTTAAGATTCGAAGAATCGTCTACGATCCGCGGAAGACGGCGTCGCGGAAGTCGGGCGTCGCGGTCGTCGTTCGTCAAATCCGTTGACGAAGAGACGCGTCCGAAGAGGCACGTCGTTGGCGAATCCTTGTACGCCGACGAAGGTTGTCCGAGGAAGGTGCGGTGTTCTCTCTCGTTGACACCGAAGACGAAGACGAGCGGAGCGGCGTTCTTCGTCGGAAAAAGAGCGTTCCTCGTCAAGTCTTGAGGAAATTCAAATTAAAAGAAAATAATGAACTCAAGAATCTCTACCTCGATAGTCGCACTCGATTCCTTTGACATCGGAGGAAGAGTCGTTGTTTAAGGCGTTCGTCGCGGAAAACCGTCGCGGAAGGGATGACGCGGAAGAAGAACGTCGCGTCGTGGATACGGCGTCGCGGATGGATCGTGTTCTTCGGCGGAGAAGTTCTTCGTTGAAGAACGACGTTCTTCGCGTTCTTCGTTGAGGTTGAAGAAGAAGAAGAGGAGCTCTCCACCTCTCAAGAAGACAAACGATCAACCCAAAATAAAATAAGATAACATCTTATTTTATTATTACAAAACATAAAAGAATTTCAAAAGTTTGAAATTCAAAATGGCTAACCCCAAAATTAACTCACTTATTTAATATACAAGAGTTGTATAATTAAAAAGAAGTTAAGTTATCAAGCCATTAAGAGGGAGAGTGGGGAGTTGAAAAGGTGGGGGTTCGTGTGGGCCCCACCACACTTAATCCTCCCAAGGGAGGTTAAGTGGGTGTGGGTCCCACTTCCAACCTCCTTTGAGAGGTTTTAAGAAGTTAAAATAAAATTTGTTCTACACAAATTTTATTTAACTCAACCTAAACCCTCAAAAATTAACTTTCAACCCGCAACAAACGCAACTCCCGAAAAGGTCTCTTTAAGCGAATAACGGCGTTGCGAGTTCATCGGTGCCCTCAGATTTCAATTCCGAGCACCGGATCAAAAGTTAGGAATTCCCGCTCGTTCGTTCACTGAACGTACCCGAGCCAAACTTCGGAAATTAATTCCGGGCACTCCGGGCCTCGGAATCAGGTGCCGTCTGAAACCGCGCTCTTGTAAAATTCTAAAGAAAATTAAGAAAAAAATTTCCCTTGAATTTTACGGGTCTTTACAGAAACCTATTGTGGAATCCTGGGTTGTTACAAACTATCAACATATTATAGTTAAACTCAATGAAACTATCAAATATTTTGACCATGTGTCATAGTATGAGTATCTTGTGTTTCATTACTCTGATGATATGGGAACTCTTTCCCTAATGTACAATGATAAGTGTATCAATCACCATAACCTATATAACTCAAAGTGAAAGACTGGTATTCGGTGATGGACCACCTTCTAGAATTAGGATCCTTTATAGATCATCCTTCAGTACTAATACTTTTTGGGTTATTTCAGAACAATTATTGATTCCCAATATTTTCACATACTTGTAACTCTATAAGTTGTAAGGGAAACTAGTTATGAATGTGGTTAAACCTACCACACTAGAGGAAATATATTCATTTACTATGAAATGTAAATGATATTTCACCCTAGACACTCTATTTTCCAATCACCTAATTGAAATCATCAAAGAGATGTCTCTGAAACCCAAAATATGTAAATCATGAATATCTAATAGAATCTACTTAAAACTAATTTGAATTATCCTTCATGATTTTCTATGAAATAAGTGACAAATTCATCAAATCAGAAAACATCATCATATAAAATATATTAATTTGGGACATAATATAAAATGTAATATCATCATGAAAATGTTTCACTATAGTTAATTTATCACTTCCAATGTTGTAACACAGAGTTATATGATATTGAAGTGTATATAAAATGCCATAACGGAAAACTCCATTGGGAAATCATTATAAACTATGATTCTCTATCATTCATGGGCATCTTTTGGGAAATTGTTTCCCAAAAAATCACCTATACACACTTTTATACTATATTTTCTAGATGATCATCCCAAATTCGAATGTCCAAAATATTATTTTCTTTTCCACGTAACATAAATGTAGAAAAATAGAGTCCTTCATATAATGGATTATCTAAATGTTCCTGGAACATCTAAATATATTGAATCATGGAATCGTCTACCTCAGGTCCACCCTAACTATAGAATGTCATGAGATTTTGAAACTGAAAATCCCTTTTCATTGAGTAAATGATTCCACAACCATCCATATGTCACTTTACATATGTTATATAAGGTCAAAAAGGTTCTCAAAAAGTTTCCCACCTAGCCCTTTTCACCAAATGATAGGGGCCTCAGGTTCCACTATTGGATGCACATTTCTAGCCATGTCATCCCGTCTTCCTATCATCAAACATAGCATGGAGGAATATATCTATTATTAAAAACACTGGTCTTAGGATACATAACAAATTATTAATATATTTAAAAAATAGGACTTCATGTATGTTTAAAAAACTCATTCCCCCGTTATCTACTACAAAGTCATAACTAAAGCATTATCACCACCATCAACCATCCATCATCTTGGTCATAAATAACATAGGTAAAATATTTTCATATTTCATGTCTTCTTATGGATACAAATTTTATCCTTTTCAAACATCCAAAATTAGTTTCATTTTAACAATTAAGTCATTATTATATATAGTTTCATTAAAAATTACAAAAAACAATGAAAATAATGTATATCCTAATTACTCACCTAAAACAAATTATTTTATGATTGACTAAAATTAAGCATGGAACAAGGGATACTGAGATACTAGAATTAATCATTTATTATCATTCTTCATTTAATATTGAACCAAAAGAAAAGTATCAAGAAAATTAATAACATCACACAAAAAATTAATCATCCAAGGAGAAATAAAATTCATATGATTCAACAAATATCTAGAAAATCATTGCCAGTTTGGAAACATGGGGTTTCTACCACAAATGGGATAGATAATACCCTCCAAAAGCGCGTGACCAAGGATTAACACTTCCTATTATTTGGTATAACTTTGAAAAATAATAAACAACACAAAATTAAATAAATAATACTCGATTGATACTACATTGTAAGTCCTCGAATCAAGAGACACTATCTCTCCAGCCCCATGATGGTTTGGTACATGATTAGAGGATCAACTTCCAATATTCTATAGGATTCCAACTTCTAGTGAGTGTCTAATTTACAATATGGGGGGACTATTCCATATTTATCAAAACATACCATCATTGGAAATAAATTATAAACAACAAAATTAATATAATTGTAACCAATATAATACAACTATCAATAAGACAAACATAACATGATAAATAAAAAAATAAATAATTTAAAAAACAAAAGGATTGAATATGTCATTCTACATATAGATGTCAAGGGTGTAATGAAAACCAAAAATAATGACACACTAACATCTCCCATGAATTTCCCAACTTCATATCTTGTTACATAATCCATGTTGCATCCTAATCCAAAATAAGAGATCCAACATTGGAAACTTTCCCTTATCATATCCAAAAAACAAAATGTTTATTTGTTTACCAATCAGAAAGCCTAAGTAGGGTTTGAATAAAAATTAGTAGGCCACCCCTAATGGTGTCTAAAATAGTTTATAGACTATAATATTTAAGGTATTTTTGTAACGATTTATTAATAAAAAAGAAAAAATATTAACATTTATTACCCTTTATTTATCCACATAATTCCCATGATTCCTAATGTCACTCAAATGTATCAAAACTCCATCATCCCAAGCCAGGATCTGAACCACATTCTAGATAAATGTAACAAATCACTATCAAACTATGGATTTCAATATTCACATAAATAAATAGGAATTAAATGCCCCGTATAACACCCCATGGGTATTCGGATCATCGGTCCAGATCTAAAAAATAAATATTCAATCACATATCACAATTTGACATACAATTTTCTCGAATTTCACCACTATAACCCCATGGGTATTGGGAGCATCGTCCCTTTCCTCACAACCTATTCTTAACATTGCATATTTAGACACATTTATCAATTTTAAAAACCATATATAATTTATCAATCATTCTAAACATGTTTCTTCATCTCATTAAAGGAATCAAAATAGTGGTTATTTACTATTATTAAAAAACATGATATGCGTAATTTCTCATTCAACATAAATTAATCATTTATTTATTATTATATTAACCATTCAAGGATAAAATAATACCCTTTTTATTCAATTATCAAAAATATGATAATTATCTGGGTCAGTTATATAAATTACATATTTTCCACTTTTAAATTCCATTCATAACTGTTTCATGATAATTTGGCACACCCCATAGGTTTTTATTAGGATATCTCATAATAACAAAAAAAATCAAATGGGATATGTGATAGTTTCATATTTATAAGAGATATCAAATAGTTTAATCAATTTAGAAATAAATTTCCCTATATGGAAATTTACATTAAAGAATATCTAATAAATTATATTCATTTCTATGGGATTTACATATTACGCAACATAACTCATGACCGTTGATGAATTCTAAATAATAAAAAATCCACTACTGATGTGGAATGGTCCAGTTCACATTAGTGAAAAAATATTGATCAAAACCTTGGATCATGATCCAATGAAACTTCATTCATCAAAACATAGATCTAGAACATAGATAACACATGAAACATCATTCCTCTATAAGAGGATAAAATGATGTGTGAAAGAGGAATTTAAATTAGGGAGATACCACTGACCAAAAAGGACTTAATTATACAAATGAGTATTTGGTTCATTGGAAAAGTGTTTTTCTAACATTAGAATCCATACCATATCCCCAAATGAATATATAAATCATATTTTGTCACTCTTGGAGGATTACTAATAAAATGAGGGTTGATCAGAATTTTTTTTATCATAAATTAGAATGTTTGATTTCCAAATTGATGGTTTCTGAGGAGGTTCGTCACATTATTCCATAACATACACCATATAAACGATCACCTATGGTATGGGGGGACTCTTAATCATAATTGTCATAGTGTTTCAAAAATTGAATCCCATCAATTGAATGTCCCTCTATCTAGGTTTCACGGTTTTCTAAGGGTGGGTTCATGGATTGGGAAAATAGTGTAGCAACTGTGCACTAACCAATCACTCTGAAATAACATCCCATATCATCTAAATCGCTTCCAAGAAAATATCTATCAATATAATGACTAAAAAATGTAAAAATATTACCTGAAACCAAGTTGAATTCATCCCAAGGAGGGACATTATCTTATAGCATGACACTCATTTCCTATTTCATAAAGGAGTTATGAATAATCATATATTGTCCATGGTTACTATGTAACAACATTATAAGGCACTCATAAATATTGTATTTAATGTCTCAATGACATCCACAATCACATGAACGATATCTATGTAATATAATCCATTTATCATGATATCTCTAATCAAGGAGGTCTCATGTCACATTCACCAACCTATATGATCCATGTCTCATTATCTTATTCCATGTAATTAAACAATCCCACAAAAACCATATACAATGATTTATGTAGGTATTTATCTCCCCATAAATTGGAATGATAAATCAAATTATATTTAGGGAATAAAGGGATAAACCCTTTATCACATTATAAATTATCAATATATCACTTGTGATTCAGTAAATGTATCCTATATTTTCAGGATTATATGTCATCAATGATTTTACAATAAATCAATGTACATGAGTCATTATATTAATTTATGATAATATTAAATCCTAAAGAATAATACATTTTTCCTTAGATATGAATATCCAATGAGACATGGAAATTTTTATTTTAATTTTATGTATCTATAATAATAACCTCTTACCTTTGAGATTTCTAAGGGAGAAAACCAATGGAAGGTGTCACGATGTCTCATGAGCCTCATAGCCTAGATAGCCGGTATCATCTATGACCTATCAGAAAAAAATCATTCGACCATCGATAATTTTTTATGAATAATGTAATTGAACTTTTATGTTCTCATCATAGAGGGGAACTACTAAAATATTTTAGCACGTCGTATATTATATGGACATTATTACAAGAAATTGTCAGGGAGAAGGATAATAATTATTTCATTACAAACCAATTTAATATGAATAACATGTAATCAAGTACAGTAAATGTTGTTTCTCGGGATCCAACACCATCATAAGGAACATTTTTTCATTATTAATATTCAACTATTTTTCATAAATCAAATGAAATAATGAATTTAAATCATACGATAATCAATCCCTAGTTTTCAATGGTTAAAATTCCCAATAATCCACATGGAATTGTGATTCTAGAATAAATGAAAGATATACCAGTCAACGGACATGACAGATGAATAAATTACTTCCATTATAGGGTGATGTTCATTTTAAAAAACACTTTTGCGTGTTTTCATAGTCATAGATATGAGAGGAGTCTCAATGGAGGAATGAGGCGAGTGAAGATCAAATTTCACCTATAGAGATGTATTGTTTCATGGAACCCTTTTTTTCACCATGGATCCCAATCAGGAGAAGAATATATGTATAGGATTATCATATATGGTATAAAAAATAGAAGGGAAGATGTTTTACATTTTTTGAGTCACAATACAATGGATCTATGTAACAAAATAACCTTCTCATTTGGAAATTAAATTACATGGTGTGGTGGTATAACTGGTTCTGTTTTCCACTTAATTTTTTTGGATCAATGAAAAACACCACAATATGTTTCTTAGTTGAGTCATTTTGCATGTGTATTGTAGAGTGGTAAATTTTATTTGAATAAATTTGTTTCATGAGTAAGAAACATTGCATCGTTGTATGGGGTACTGCACAATGAATTTCTACTTTTCAGTTTCCCTATAAAAAACTAAACCTTATCCAAACATTAATTTCCCCTATTTTAATATCTAAATTCAAATGGTACTAAAAGGAATTTTTGGAATGGAATTCAATCATGTTTTATAGGATTTAACATTCTCCCTCTACAGATCGATCTATGGCGATTTTAGATGAGTTTCACTTTTCTACTTATGGTTTCTTCTTCATTTGAGTTTTTATATCATTCTTTATGATTATATGTTGTGGAAGATTAAATCCATCATTCATAAAGAGTTATTTTTATTTTAATTTTAATATTGTGGTTGGACATATATAAGGACCAATATTTACATTAATAAGTTCTAGTTAGATATTTGTTATTCCAGTTCCATTCACATTTGATGAATTGTAAAATCTACGAGGTAGGGGTGTTATGGATTATCAATTTCATATGTTAAATCAGAATTTTATATTAACTTATTCCACTGGGTAGTGGTGTAATTAACCTTAATTAAAACTAAAACATAATTACTGGAATAATTTCTTATGGGTTGTAGTGGTAACTTGTGTTCTTTCTATATTAACAACATGCAGCATATTCTGATGGAGAGTGTGTTGTCTACTACTTAATCAATAGTATACCATGTTGATTATGTTTGAAATCAGATAAAGAAAATAAATATGGAAATTCTTACTTAATTAATAATAATGAGGAATATATAATTATTACCATTCTTCATATAATTTTTTTAAACTATTAGTTATGGATAATGTATGTTCAAATAATTCATAAATATTTATAGAAGATGAATTACATTTACTGAGGTTGTAACCAATTATAACTGACTCAGTAAAATGAATACAATAAATAATTAGTTATTTGTTAAAGATAAATATTTGGTGTCGAGCGATCCATTTAGCTTATAATTGATGGTATCAAACCTGAAGTGGAAGCTAAAAAATGTGAAATTTTAAAAAACATTATTACCAATCGACATTAATTTACATTATAAGTTAAACTCTTCTAATTATAACCACATGATATCACTTGGGTAATTTTAAATAAATAATAATAACCATAAAATACAATGCTAGATCAGACAATGTGATTGATATCTGCTCATCGTTGTAAAATGCATCTTGATGAATATGATGCATGTTTACACATGATAATCTAGACATTAAGGACGATAATTTAGGACCACCCATCATTGAATTCTAGTTTCTAGTGTAGAGATTCAATGACATCCTTGACGCACTGATGATCATTGCATCACCTTTCTTGAAATGCGTAAGAGTGGGATCAATACAAACACATAAATCTAGAGAATCCCACTCTAGAATGTCAAAGAGAGAAGTAGAGAGATATTCTAATAATGAATATCTCTTTTAAATAACATATTTTCTTATATTTATTACCTGTTTAGAAATTCTGTGGAAATACCTATGCATCCTCTAAATAATTATCTCACTACAAAAATGATTTTATTACTATTAAACTAAATGATAAAAATAATTAATAATTTTTATTATTACATTCTTTAAGTAGAAGAAATATATAATGTTATAATAAATGATCTGGTAACTCTACTCATTGTTACTAAAAAGAGTAAATGAACAGTGAATATTTTAAATGATTTTTCTTTCAAATAATATTTTCAATATATTTGATTGAAATACTAAATAAATTAAATAAATTAATGCACTTCCAATAATTACTAACTTCAATTATATAAATTTAATTATTTATTATTAATCCTAATTAATTGGTAAAATACAAGACCCCAATTGTGGGGTCCACCATGACTAATATATATATTCCACTGAATATTGTAGATTCTTAAATAGACTATTTTGTGTTAGCCTCTAGGACCTTATATCGATATTAGTGAATAATATTTACTAGCTGATAGTGGGATCTAACAACCCATCATGGATCCAAAAATACACGGATAGTTATACAAATGACTACAATGTTTTAATATCACATTGTGTAATATAATCTCTTTGTCCTTAAAGATCACAAAAGAAAGATGCACAGTCATTTAATCGAAATTTTATCAATTAATTTTTTGATGATCTGACTGGATAGATTTACCTTGGAATACTAAGTTAATGGTTTTATCAAGTCACTACCATCCTGATAAAAATTTCCCGAGATGTATTAAATCATTAACCTAGAAGTGATAAATATTTTTGGGACCATTCAACTAATACAATTCCACCAATGACACACCAATCAAGAGATACCTCGACACGATATTATTGTCTTTTTTCCCTTGAATCAATGTACACAATCAAATGACATGCACTTTTAATGATCTTAAGTAAAGAGACCATTATCCATGTCTGTAGATAGTAACATCCAATGACACCCAAAACATAAATTGTTTCAATTATAAGGTTTGTTCTCTTGATATTTCTAATATAGATCATTATGTTTGAACTTCATAAGATGATATCCCAATTCATATGATCCCCACCACCTGAGATTCAGTTATCTACTATTTCCAGTCAATAAGATTTATCTTGATCATATGAAATATGTTTAAGAATAATTACATAGTTTCTTAGTGTCCTAATTATTGTAAGGGGCCTTATATATGTATTGGATAATATAATTAAACAATTTAAATTACAATTAAATAGTTGACACATAAATATCTATAATATCACCATATGTATCCATTATATACATCTAACTATAAACATGATATGGTAATCAATATTACATCATAGTTGGGTATATGTAACCCACTATTAAAACACTCCAACTTTCACTATATGATACTTATACAATTATTCTTTATCCATCACATTATCAAAATCATGTTTCTTTAGTGTCACATCTACAATTGATGGGTATGATATGTCTCCACAGTTTAGATATTCTATTGTACGTGACCTCATCCCCTTGAGAAAAAATATATCAAGAGATGGTATCATTATGGATATAAAATTTTTCAACTATCACAACATGAAATATCATATTTCATGTATATAATAATTTACATTATGATAACAATTTACCTATTTGGTGTGACCCCAATAAGTAGAGGAAATCATTTAATTTAAATGAATCTTCACTACCTTAAAATAAATAACAAACTCTTTAGTTATAGATATAGATTCCACTAGTTTATATGAGATTGTATTTCTTATCACCTTAGACTAATTGTGATGTTATATCACATTGGTATAAGGAATTTCAGTTTTTTTCCACCATAACTAGTAAAAAATTCATCTCCATCGACCAGTTACATGTTAGTTGTACATGTTGATGTAAAATCAGATCATTTTGATTACTTCACATGCAGTTATCCTAGATATAACTAATATTTTCCTGTGATAATTTATATACATGAATTATTGATTTTTCTAAATATCATGGAATAGGTTATTATTCCATCACATTAGTGTATAGATTTCAACACATCACGTTAATCTCTCCCATGTAAAAGACATGGAAACTAGAAGAGATATATGTCGTATGACATTTGTATGAATTCTAATCAGAATTCAACCTACATGTTTTATTCAATATTATCTCACTATATGTATGATTTAATAGGTCAATGAAACAATTAGACCAGTCATAGTACATATTGTTTTGTAGATAATTTTATTATTATTTATGTCAATGAATTGATAATAACATTCATTCGAATCTTTTATAGATTCAAGACGATTATCTATTTTCTATATTTTTTTAAACATGATATACATGGAAAATATGTGGTGTTCCATTTAACCAAGGGAAGAAACATGGAAAACCTCAATGAAAAATTAATATTATATGATCTATTTCATATATAAATCATAAAATTGATTAAAATTACTTTAATCCTATATTATTATTCTATAATGTGACCATCACTTTTTGGTGGCATCGTATAAACAAATTCTGCAATTGGAAGTCATGAAATGGAATTCAAAATAATGTTCATATAAATTATCTATGAAATGTACAATTATAATTTATTTAGGAATACCAACTTGGTATAAACAATCAATCCTTTTTGAATACATCCTTGTATTATTTATGTATCATCTCACTTGAATACCAAGAAATTTTTTTAGAATTATAAGACCTATTAGACATTGATTCATGGAATACATTACTGAATGTTAATTGTTATTATCAATATAATATAATGTCCCAATAATTATTTAATGTATTATTTATTAATCATGATTAAAAATGGACCAATATCTTTGATGAATACAAAATCATCACTATGGTTTTAACCCTCCTACATAAATTGAGTCTCTTGAACATTATGGTCCAACATGAACATGCAAAATTAGTTCCTATTCCAAACATTTGAGCATCATTGGAAATGACTAAACCAAATTCAATCATTATCCAATTGTATCTACTAGAGATGTTCATCCATTTATAAAAATGTAGTTTATGACATAACAAACATTATTATATTATAGGGATTAATACAATATCTTAATAAATCATTATGATATTCACTAAAATGCATAATTTGTACCATCGGGATGCTTGTTTGTTTGTTTTTTAAAAACACATTGCATCAAAAAAAATGTATTTCCATCAAACTACAAGTTATATGATATATATTTTTTATTATAATGGGAATATGGTTACGAGATATCTCTGTTATTTGAAAAGAACATCATGAAATATAATGGAACTTTATGAATGTTACAACCTTGATACATCTTACTTAAAAACAATTATTTATATAATTTTCATTTAAAATTTTTTACATGATACAATTTTTTTTCAATGTGAATATGTAAGAGTAAATCAACAATACATCTTATTAAAAATAATTCAATGATGTAGATAAGGTAATGTGTTTTTAGGAAATATTATATGCTACATTATATTCATCGATGAGTGAATGATCATGATATTATTTTTTATACTGTCCCGAATGTCTCATATATTCTATCTGTGAATATATCATACTTCTCATTCAAAATACCTAATAATGTAATGGAATTTTATGAAGTATATATACCTCAAGATTTCACTTCGAATAGTTCACTCTCTCTAGCTGATCTAATTCTAAAATCATAGTGCAATTGCAGTTTCATTAATGATTTATTTTCCCTCTCTAATGGCATCTATAAGACCAAATGTGTTCATCATTATTGATCCTCTAAATCATGATATGTATTTTTTTATGTTTACTTTTTGTCTATCATTACAAAGAAATATCCTTCCTCAAGAGGGTATAAATGTATATTATTTTATATTACTTAATTATTCCATGTGATTAAAGTATAACTGATCTATTGATTGATAACAAGATACCACAATAATCAACCTTGAACATGTAATTATGTATCCTTGATTCCAATGAAATATTAGTTAATTTTTTTGGTTATACACAATTATAGTTTTACATGAATCAATAAAATTCAAATTCATAAGTCGTGTACTTCTCCCCACAGACATAAGAAGCACCCTTTCTCATCCGCTTGTCGAATAAACCTATATTCTAGTAATGTTTCTATACATGGTAATTATATGTAAATACCCATATGTTATTGGAATAATATATTAAATACTGAATATGATGGATTGAAATATTTATTTTATGTTATATATATACCATATTAAGAAGAGATTAATTACATTGATAATTATGTTTATTGCATTTTAACATCATTTTTTTCATATCAGGATATATGATCAAAATATCCTCTTATTAATATCATTTATTTAAGGACATTGTAAATGTGAATTTGGATTTAGTTTCCATCGGCCTTTTCTCCTTGTCATTATGATTTCTCACCATAATAATTAAAGATGAATCATTCATTTATTTTTTTTAACATTTAGATCCATACTGTTTTATGTAATGAAAAAATTGTTTAATACTATCTATTTTCAAACTTAAAATAAAACTGCATTAAATGGGTGAATAGGATATGAGAATGGGATCCACTAGAAGGTCGTGATCTATCATTAAATTTACCCATGCTGATTAAATCATTAAATTATTCATATATAGCCTCACATTCTCACCGGAAATATCTCGGTGATGAGAAATCATGTTATATATTCGGAACACATTATTCACATGTAATATTTTTTCACAACCTCAGTACATACAGTAAATTGATTGGTATTTTTTATAGATGAATTTTAAATATCAACTATCGTGGTTATGTGTGCCAGTGATTATAATACACCTGGAAAATCATTAAAGTGAGGATGTTTATTTTTCATTATATATCACAATATTTCAGGTTGTATAACATTCCATTTGATTAAAATTGAAAACACTACCAGATTGATACTTTTCATTATTATTTCCTATGTTTACATTTTTATTCATTAATTTATTCATTAAATGTATCCCAATATATCATTGAATTCTAGGAACCATTAATACTATAACTGGGAAGCATTATCACATCTGTATTGTTGTGGATAGAATCCCATAACCCTCCCATAGTCTACATGATCTGGCTAAAAAACTACAAGGATGGATCAAGATAGGCGTTTCCATGGCCAACCACATTAACTTGTGGTTCCTTGATCTATCGAGTAATGTCCAAGCTTTAAAAATCATACTGTGATTTATTAAATTCCTTCCTATAAAATTATTGAAACATTTCATTGGATAATACATAATAAAAATTAAATAAATCCAACCCATTATTCTCATACGAACACCCCAATAGTAAGAGGAACCATCATAATTTTCATGAAAAGTACAACGAAACATGGGTTTTTATCAACTTTGATGGATGGATGGAAGTTATCATGTAATATTTATTTGATGGATTTATATTTATATATGATGAAATAAATCATTTTAATGTTCATAATAACATTCTATGTGATCACAACCACAACTGACTATGCAATAAATAGAAAAAACCATCACATTGCTTGTTCATTTTGACTTACATCCTTGTTTATTAATCAACATGTCCATTCATAAACAAGACATAATTAAAATAATAATCCATGAAAAAGATAAAATTACAACATGATCATTAGCTGATACTAATGGTTGAACCATTGAGTGAATAATTGATCAACACTAAGGGTAATAATTTGAGGTGGGTTTAATGTGACATGTATTTCAACACCTTCCCATCCAATGCATCAACGACTTTTCTAGGGTGACACTATAACATAACATGAATTTTTTCTATAACATATCATCATAATAAAACAATACCATAATCAAAAGGGTGGAATTGTTAGGATTATAAAATACAACATAGACAAATGGGAACACATTCCCCAATATATCTAATGATTCATAGATGACATAATGAAAACAAATTATTAAAATACTTTTTAAAAAATGGAATTGCAATAATTTAATAAATAAATTAGATAAAACAATGTGAATGGATTTGTACATCTATAAATAATTACCAAAATAATTTTCATAAAACTCAAATATTAAAATAAATGTTGAACTAAAAATTTAACTTATATAAAAATTAATTTTATTGAGGGAATTTTATTTAAATACAAATTTATTGTTATATTTAATTAAATAATTCCCATCATTCAATATCATTCATTGAATATAATTTTCAAAAATATAATTAAATTAATTTATTAATTTAATTTATCACCGAAAGTAAATTAATTACACCAATTAAATTAAAATTATTTTTAAAAAACTAAAATTAATATTTAATTTTATTATTTTACAACTAAAAAATTATTAATTTAATTAATTAATTATTATATTAATAAATAATTAGGCCATGAAAACCCCATGGAAGGCATTTATGGGTCGGCCCAAACTGGTGGAGGCCCAATCATTGCTGTGTAGACCCTGTATAGGGATTCATTGGATATAATGGTCTTACCAAACCTATATTGGGATGAAATGGACAAAAACCACTAGTTGGTGTTAACATAGTTTAATAGGGTAAATTTCATAAGTGACTATCTGGAAAGGGCAGTGGGCCATTTATATATTGGTGGAAGATGGGATCGAGATGGCTAGATCTAGGTGGGTCACCCTATGTCGAGCAGATCAGTGGTGAGGAACTAAGAAGTAAAATTCATTAGGGGTATGCCTATGGGGTGCCATCAATATATGGTTCACGGTTCTCGACCGTTAGATGATATGTAATCACATATGTGGAGGTGGGCTATGCACTATTGGGAAAAAAATGTGAGAGAGATGGAGGTATCTCTGAGGAGATAATGAAATGGTTGTGAAGGGGTGTTGGGATTGATCTAGAGGCAGTGGTTCGGACTCAGGGAGTTGATGAGAAATAGGCTAGCCGAGAGAACTAGGCCACACTAGGAGGTCACATTACATGGGTAGAGTAGTTCAATATGGTAGGTGTAGATAAGGAGAGAATCTGGTGGCTTATAGCTTGAGCATAATGCAGTGGGATGATAGTACATCCAGACGAGTGGGTGGTAAGATATGGAGGGCTTGTGGAAGGAACAATCAATAATGATTCCTAGTGATAGTGTTGTCATGGTTCAGTCTCCACGACCACAAATTATGGGGATAATAACATCCTTGGGGGAGAACTATATAAGCTTGTTGTAATAGGCATTAACATATAAGGAGAATATTTGGTGATCCAACTCTAGCCTTGTAAGAATCCGGTGATGGATCCTAGGATAATGATTTGGAAAAGACAGGGGTGACCCCTTTTGGAAAAGTATTTTTTTTCTATTTTTCACATTGAAACAATATTTTGTATTATTTTTCCACATGTGTTGATATCTGATTTTCACATTTTTAATGAAACTAACAGCCCCTTTAGCCCTTTTGTAATCTTATTAACAAATATTATAATAATAAAATTATTATTATATTAAATTAATTATTAATGGCCTGTAAACACTTCTCACCTATTGAAAATAGAACCGTCAACAAAATTCTAAAAGGTATCTAGATGAAATTTCATTATAATTGAAAAAACATGTTTCAACCCACTTTAAATTTAATCCATTTTTAAAATAATAGATGATCCAATATGGGAAATCCATTTTGTAAAATTAAAAATCCATCTATAGCATTGGGACTGTAATGATTCCCACTATTTAAGTTAATGAATATTTATTTTTTTCATGTATCAAAATATTCCCCCATCAATATGATAATAATTTATGGGTATAGGTATTCCAAAGAAACCAAAAATATGGGATTGTTAAAAAATTTCATCGAAAATATACATGAATTGATATTCATGGGTGAAACTATACCTAATATAATCTGGGGATCACATGTTAGGAATTATAGGCACAATATAACGACCATATAATACCTGGTTTGAATGGATGTTGTTCTTGACATCTATTCATTTTACGATATCACTACTTTAGGTATCCGGAACTGAATTCTTCTATATCATCCAACATGCATCATGAAATCCAGGGAGGCCTAATAAACAATTTTGAGGTTCTAGTACAGAGATATGAAGACATCATAGATGATATGATTATCACTACATAGCCTTTATTGTGATACAAAATAGAGAGATCAATCCAAACTCCAATATCTAGAGATTATCAATCTATAATGTGGAAGAGAGAATAAGAGAAATGGGTTGTGAATAGTTTTTGGAAATCACATATCTTCCTCTATTTATGTCATGTTTTGAGATTACTTTGAAGTTCTTTCCTCACCACTAATAAATAAAAAATTTTATATACATCATTTATACTACTAAAGTAAGTCATAAATATAATGTTTTATTATTAACTTCTTATATTATAATAAAAATTTTACATGACAATAAGCATTCCATTAAATTGACTATTTATCTCGCAAATACTATATTAACCTAGATTATTTTAAAATAAAGTTCATTAAAATAATATTTTAAATGAATTTTAAATAATATAGTAAATAAATTTAATAAATAAATTCAATGCCAATTATTAACAACTACAATTATTTGAATTTATTTTTTCCTTAATGGTCATATGTATATGAAAAAATATTAGAACAGTGTTTTTCGGAACACCATTTATAAAATACCATTTCAAATGAATAGGGTGCATTCTTGAAAATGATATTGTGTGTGACCATATAAGCAATTATCAAGACAACGATGAATACTATTCAATGACAATGAGTGTGATATATCAACCCACTATTCCCATAAAAGTTATAAGAATCACTATAGTAACTCCTACCAACCCTTGAAGACATACTATTTAATATAATCTCATTATTTGTAAATTTCTCATAATGTAGGAAGCACCCCCCATGTCATCATCATTTTCTTGCATTATTATTTATGGATCTAACAAGACAGGTTTTTCATGGAAAAAAATTGAAAAGGATTTATTAATGTAAAACCATTCTAGTAATAATGGCCCATGATATATTTTCTCCTTATCCCAAAAGTGACACAACCATTCTTGATCATTCAAAAAATATCATAACACCAATCAAGAACCCAAAAAATATTCCTTATCATGAATTTTTTGCTGCATCATGGTACATGATCAAATGGAATACACTAGTAATGATCTCTCTCTAGGATACCATTAAAATGTTTATATATATTAACAAAAAATAACACTATGAACACATGGTTTTCATATTGTTGGGTTTTTCCTCATGATTACACTACTACATATAATCATGTGATAGTGTCACGAGAAGAAGTCTCAATGAAATTCATTCCCCAACACTTGACATCCAATAATATAATATGTCCAGTTAGTAATAATTATCTGGAACAAAACAAATATTATAATTATTTATTTCATCGTATCATGAGGTTTTAATTACATACTAGAATCTTATATAACCATTTAATATGACAATTAATCTATGGATATTACGATTAAATAGTCTATTCAAAAATATATACAGTATAATGGTATGTATAAATCATGTATATCTTATTGTTTACATGAAATGTTAATCACAATTTCTACAAATATAGGTCTATGGAACGCAGTATTAAATGAAATATAGAAATATTCATTGGATATTGGGACTATATTCCCAATTTTCTATTTACTGTTTACCAATTTTTTGGTGTTCTTCATATAGACTAAGATTCTAGTTTTGATATGTGATGTGATCATAGGATGGTTTTTGGTTTTGAGAGAAGTGGACAGGGATAACTGGGGTTGTGGTAGTAGTTGGAACTCATTATATTTTAATGGAATGATTTTAAAAGTGGTTTTGGGGAAAAATGGTATTGATGGGAATGGATAAATATTTTATTTGCCAATGTTTTTTCTGTAGATAAATGTGAGTTTTCATTATAATTAATTTTCTTCAAAGGCTAGAGGTATGAATTTTTTTAACAATTACATTCCACAATAATTATAATGACTTTTTCTTTTAGGATTATGAATATTTTATGGTGTCTTAGAATGAATCTAATAGGAAATAGAAAAATGGAATGGAAATGAATGTTATATTATTTATCAAATGAGATTGGAAGCTTCATATAATGATGATTGATTATAATTTTTTATAAAACATATGATTGATTGTTTTATTTTTTCTAGGGAATGGTTTTAGTTGATCATTTATATAATTACAATTATATAATAAAGAGATTATATAAAAATCTAGGAAAATGTTTTTATTTTGATATTATATCGAGTCTTTTGTAATGTCAACTCATTTTACACGATATGATAACTATAGTTTATTTAAAAAGATAGGTAATTTTACAATATTGTGTTCATGAGATATATATATTCATATGTTCTATTATTTCATATACTACCACACCCACGTTGGAAGGTAAATCAATACCCTATGAACTTTGGGAGTTTTTCCCCATCATCTAGGTTGATAAGGAATATACAGATGAGTAACCGCTATTTCATCACACTCTTTTCATATGGTATTATATGATATTATTCATGATTTTCACCTATAATATATATTTGGGTAGATAGTTATAATGTATTTTCACTATTTCACACACATGTATATCAAGATACAATATCCTAAGGATTATTATTTGTATATTGTGTATGGGTTTTGTTGACTTGGGGTGTAATACATGATATTTGAGATATGGTGGCTCTGAAAAAATATATTTAGTTACCATATAGAGATGATATTATTGATGTTGATATAAAATGGTATATAGGGGTATACGATATGTTATAGTTTCCATGGTGTTTTATGGTAGGGAAATTCAATAGGGGGAGATGGTCCAGGATGTGTGGTATTTGGGAAGAGTGAAAAAACAATAGAGAAGTGGTATCATAGTAATTTCATTTGATATCACGTGGGATATGATATTATCTATTATATACTACACATGTTGAGATATACTTGGTGATGCAAGGATCACATTATACAATTTCAGGTGATTAGATAGTTTTACTTTTTCATTCATTGAGATTTACTATAATGTCATTATACTTTGAATGAGGGGCTTTGAGGATGATACTATTAAGTATAACTATTATGATCACAATACATATATAAAAACTATTTTCTGTCTATTGTGAGATAATTAGAGACAAGCTTGTACATTAATAATTCATGGATTTGGGAAAAATATGTTTCCTCTTCGAGGTCACTAACAAATAATTTCATCTCATATTTGTAGGTTATTTTATATAGGTTTAGTCTATATGAAATTGTATGAAAGTATCATGATTGTTTATTTTATTATGAGCATGATTTTTTGGGTTTAACTTATTTCTCAATACTCATCTTCTTCATAGGGGTAATGCCTCCTATTTTTGTCAATGATATACCCTCGGTGATATTTTCCAACCCCTAGAATATATTTTCCTAACCATTATAGTCATTATATCTCTTTAGTCATTTACATCATTGGAGGGGCACCGTTGAGTGGATGGGTAATTAATGAATTGTATCATCGGTTCATGTTGAGTAATATGTCAGCAATTGGTGGTATGAAATAGTGTTGATTTCATGGGTCTGTAGAGAAATAATGTCATCTAATACTATTAAATAATTGAAACAAGGGATATCATCTAAGACATAGGTATTTAGGTCCCCAAATGATCTATCTCAAGTACATTCATGTTTAATGATCCTACTATGTGAAGTGATATTGGTTTCAAGGTAGATACATCGGAAATGAACATTAACCATTTTTTTCATGCATGTTTTTTATATTGATGGATCTTGGTATTTGGATGTGTTGTTATCAATTAATCATGAATATTTGATATACTGTGACATGGAATATCAAAAAAACTTCTTATATATTCATGGATCTAGTTCGAATTCCTCTTCATGTTTGGGATGAAGATGTTCATCTAGATCTGACTAAATATCACCACATTGATTGGGATTGTAGTGATAAATCATAGGTGAGGACACACTAAGAGTTTCAATCCCAAATATTATAGGTGCATTAAGGATACATTTTATATTTATTGAACGTGTACAAGTTATAAGATATGTAGGAATCATTTAGTATGATCAATGATTAAAATAAGAAATGGGTTTAATTATTGGTGACGATTATATGTGGGAGATCTTGACATTGAATATTTTTATTTTTCTGGAATATTTAGGATTTTTTATATTATGATAGATATTTTTAGAATATTTTATAGTTGAGTTTCTTTCTTATACCACTGTTGAGGTAAACCATCTGGGACATCATACCCTTAAATGTTGATGCTCTGTCATGAGGGGTTTTTTAGGGTCTATTTTTCTTACCATATGCAGTATTATTTAAACATATTACCATATTAGGTTGCTATGGTGGGAATTTTTGAAGAAGCACTACGTATAGAAATCTAGTTCCATGTCACTAATTTTATGCTGTTATCATTTCTCAAGTTACTGGAAAGAACATATCTTTTTGATATAAAAATTTTCATAACTATATCATCAAATGAGTGGAGTCCTCAATATTTTCCATTTAAAAGACCTATGGCCTGAGAATCCTTTTATTGTGGAATGAACTATTTTTGAATACCTATTGGTATGTCCAATCAATATTTATAATATTTCTCTATATGTGGAATCTCCCAAGTCACTACTAAGGGATCATAAATTTGTTTTCCATATAGAGGGAATGGCCACACACAAAGTCAGTTCCCGAACATACTATGTATGAAACCTGAAACTAGTGTTTTTACTATGGTTCCACCATTGGAACATTATCAGTTGAGGTAATACTAACATTTCTATCCAGATGATGATTAAAAAAGGGAACATAATGTTGAATGGGGATTTCCCCATAATTCTCCACATCCTTACAGAATACAGTGAGAAAATGGAGTTGGTAATTATTATGTTTATAGAGGTTGTGTACAAGGATGTGGTCATGTTCAATATCTAGAGTTTCCAATACCATATAATCTAGACTTTATTGGAGGAACACTTTTTTTATAACTTTGTTTAATTATCATTTTGATTCAAGAGATACTCACTTGATTATTTCACCTAACCTATTCCCAGATTTGTTACATCAGGTGGAGAGGATTCCAGTTCCAATGGCGTTGACTATGGAAGTATGAGGTTGACCTATTCTGTATGATGTACATAAGGAAAATTAATTAATTATGGATTGGAACCACTCAGGGGGATAAATCCAATTTTTTTATAAATCCATAATACATTAACCATGACATGGATTTTAAATATTTTTTTTAAGAGTATCATGGATTTTTTTAGGAAAAATTATTTTATTCTATGATAATGATAGATATTATCCCATGATTGTTTGTGATAATGGCCCTCAAATGAGTCAGACGCATGTTTCATCCATGTCTCAAAATATGGTTGAGTTGATAATTTTATTTATGGAGGATCAACCAATAATGTTTCATATGGTTATCAAATAATATTCTACTATATTTCATGAAGATGTTATGGTATTATCCCCTTGATAATATATCATGGTTAGGATAAATCTATAGTTTGACACATATCTGGTATCAATTTATTCATATAGTATGGGGACTTTTGGGTTGTTGGAGCTTCAAATATATATAGTTGATATCATAGTGAAATTTTTTATTCTATCATGCATTTGACCTTACGGTTCATTGATTCGATGCATGAAAAAGGTAGATTGTAGTGCATTTATTTGTATCAAGTTTTTCACATGAATCCGGTGAAATTGAATAATTTTTACCAACATCAATAGATTTATTATTTAATTTATTGAATTAGTGGAGAATGTTGGTTATTGACGATCAATCTACAATTCATATATTAATAGATTTTTGTTAAGGAAGACTATATTATGAATACTTATTTCTGCTTTTGATTTGGAAGTTGTTAGTTTGTTTTAGTTACGTTCATAATAAAAAATAATATTGTTGTATTCATGGTAATTATGAATTTAGTATTCCATGAGTGATTGGTTTTGTTCATGGTTATTTTAATTGAATAAAAAGTTGTTTAATAAATTTCTATTGAGGGGAACACATTGTATATATGATCCATTTTCTTATTACTTCATCATCAACAACTATTTGGTAAGTTATTATGTTGTGAGTTCTGGGACCATAAAATTCAATTGATTGGGAATTTCATGTCCGAAAATGGAGGATCCATCATTTATTGATTATCGAATCATTCACTTCATGGAATACCCATTGAATACTGAATATGTGTTTTTTACCTCTGTCTTATAGGCTACTAATGGATGTTCATAACAAACTTATCTTATATTTTGACTCCTATGATATGATTGACTAGGAAGAATCATGTGTTCTCTTGGAATGACCATTCTCAGATTCATTTCATGTTTCAGATGTAAATTTTGGTCAAACCCCTTGTTCATTATTTTCTAGAAGAAATATTTTTTTTATGTTTACTATGATTCTTCAAATATTTTCTTGTATAGAACGATGATGTAGTAGTGGGATATTTTTTTACTATTGGTATCATTAATTAAAAAACCATGAATTTTACTATAACACCAATGATCTTGAGTTGGAATTGGTTGTTTTTCAATGACTTTATTGAGATACAACCTAATCTATAATTGTTTTATAGACATCAAAGATCATAATACCCAGAGGTATATATTTTCCCAGTGTGAAAAAAATTGAGAGATCTATGGTGGATTGATTTATTATAGTATTGTGACATATATATGTCCTATACACTATTATAGTGTAATGTAGTTGCTGATTTCATAAAAAGTCATGTAGTGGTGTTGTGTATGAATATGGGCATTCTTGTAGTGTGATGAGAGAAATAATAATGATGCATCTTGATAATGGAGATATTTTTTATATTGGGTGAGTTTTTCAATTGATGTTGTAGTATCATTTAGTGAAATAGTTATAGGATTATCAGGTATGGGTTTTTGAGGAAGATTCTCTTCATGGTCATGTTTTTATTAGTGATTCCCTAGATGGATGTTATGAGTATCATAAACTTGGGGTGTTATTTCAGTTGAGAATTATTTTTCATTTAGTTATAGGTGAGGTAGTTATCTTTTAGATTGAAGTATCATATTTGGAGGTAATAGAATGAATGAAAATTATTTAACATACGATTATATTTTTTATTTGGTGGGATGGGATGAAGGGTTTAGTTGTTAAGTTCGTGTGCAGATACAATGTATATTATTAAAGGATGGTTCAACACCATCTTCATTTTGGTTTTATTTATCCAATAAATGTAGCTCAAAATATCTGAGGGATATTTTTATGGACTCCATAAATATCTTACACAGATTCCATGGAGGCTATGACGTAAATTGGTGATAGTGGAATCTTTGATAAAAACAATTATCAATTATTAGTGATCAAATAGTCATGATTAGTGGTGGTATTATCAAGGAATTTTATAGAAATGGTGATGAGTCATCATGGAGTCCTAATATTGATCATTTTTTATCGTGTTCATCTTTTCACATCTAGGTCATGGATACATCTTTAGTATGAATTTTTTTCTTAATTGTTCTAGAACATGTCTTGTCATCCTCAATTATATGGTCATATTGGAAAACCATCTGGAACAACTAATATATGATATATACATATGTCATGTATTTCACAAGATTTTGATTTATTCAATTTTGTTTTCCATATTTAACGTACAATGATAGTTTTAACTCTACTATTGGTATGACACATTTTAAAGGATTGCATTTTCAACCATTATATTGTATGTTATGATGAAATTATTTTAGAAAATAAAAAATTATTGTGTTGACTCCTGTGAAAATATAGTTATAGATCATCCAACTATTTAATGAGAAGATGAAGGATTTTCATTATCATCATAGTACTTATGAAAACCATAATTGGATACCTCTAGAGATTGATGCTAGAGATCATGTTTCTTAAAAGCGATTCAACATCACTGAAAACAATTGATTTGTAGTAGGTGTCAATTATATTATGGGGTTTGTTGTCTTTCAATGTATTGGTACATATTTGAGTTATCATGTATCATATAGAACATCAACTACATATAATCTAGAATCCTGAACCCTTTATTAGGTGGTAGTTCTACTCTTATCTTCATAACAATTTTGATGTCGTTAAATTGGGTGAGATTTACACTGATGATAATGAGACCATTAATGTGTGGACAGTGGAGGTCTAGAACCCCTAATTGATGGTATTTCATGATAATTCTATTAAATTACAACGTATACTTTAGTAAAAAAAATTATGGTGGGAGAACATGGGAGTATGAGTTTTATATACATTATCGATATCATTTGTTTCATTATTCTTTGTTATTTTATTCTGATGATGTTTTTTTAGTTAGCTTTATATAAATTTTTAGATATTCATCTCTTCCTTGATGAATTGTTTAAATTTTTTATTAAATTTTTTATTTATCACCCCAAGGATATTAATGGGTAGATTATTCCTTGTTTATCATGGTATGATTATTTTTCTCCTATAATGGATAGATTCATGAGACGTATCTCATGGGGTGATTATTTCAGAGAAATTTTTTCCTTCCATTCCCTTCAGTCTGGAATTAAATTCTAAGGGGTGATAATTGTTTGATTGGTTTTTGATGTAATTTATTTAGTCCTAAGAAAACATTAATTTTTTATAGGTGTTGAGTGAACCTAGATGTGTCTCAATGGAGGAAGGATGAGATATCTAAAAAAATTCAGATGCATGAAAAGATATGGTTCTGAAGCATATTTTGCACCATATATCTGAGTTGACAAATGGGGCTATTGTGTGGATAATTAGATGCAATTTATAATCTTGATAGGGGTGTATTCAATGCTTCTTACTTTTCAATGTTCATTGTGAAATTTAAGTGAGGTCTAGTGTAGCCTTATCATTTTGAAATGGAATCATATTTCATTGTGGTTTACCTTCTACCAAGGTCCTATTTATAATTTATATGATCTATGTTTTCTATGAAACCATATTTATTAGACACATCATTAACCAGTTCTGATGTGGTGTGGTAACATTCATTAAATCAATGTTTTGTCTAATGTAAGCATATCTGTACCATGGTGTGGGGTACTGTAAAGTGGAATTTAAAATTTCTTTTTTAATATACATTCAAAAACAACATTAAAACTTTGACATCACCCAACATAATTTCTCTAAACCTTGGAAAATATAATAAACTTTTTAATGGACATTGAAGACCCTTTTAACATATTCAACTCCTTCCCTCTGATGATCCATCCATGGATATCCAAGGTGATATTTCCTATCTATATAAATTATTAATTCGTTTTATGTTATGTTTTATATCATTATATCATTCATTGAATTAGAAGTTGATTTTGTTCACTCTCAAGGATATTTCTTATGTTTGGTGGAATGATATTAGTGTGATGTCCCTCGATTCCATTGTTTCCTTGTATGAGAGATTATCAATTATTTGTTCTTGTTTTATTTTCTCATTCAACAAACCTAGAAACCCTTGAGGTATAGTATTATTTCATATCCTTATATTTATGTATAATCATAAATTATTCATTATTTATCACAATTAGTAATGGTGTAATTAAAAATAATGAATATGAAAATGTAATAATAGAATGCATTGGTTCCTCATTGTAGTAATCACATGTGATTATTTTATGTTAACTGTTTGCCTCTTTATTTTATAAATAATAGTATATCTATTATTTATCAAATGTTTTAAAATTACATTTATATTTGTAAATTTCAATAATAATCATAAAGAGTATAATTATTTAGATAAATATTAATTATTCATTTTTAATTGATAATTTTATTTTTATAATTAGTTGAAAATAAAAAATCAACGTGAAATTTTTTATGAAATTCATAGATTTTTATAAGTAATTATGTATTATTATTATTCTTTGACATTATAAAAAAGGATTTTGTTAACTCAAGATGATGAAAATATTATTTTTTGTTAAAGACAAATGTTTGGGTCCCAGCCCTTTTGTTGGAAAATAAAGGCTACATGCCTTGGTTCATAGTCCTACATTCATTGTTAACAATATTTTTGTATCTTGTTTCATTGTGTGATTTATTTGGATGGAGATACGTACAATACCATTCGATGTCATCCAAGAATAGGTGGCGATTGGTAAATTAATGTGTGGGGATTCTCAATTTTGTTTCAGCAGTCATCACATGTGATGGTAGAATAGATGGGTATGTGTTGTGGTGTTCGGGATAGCACCAAGATTGATTGAATGGGATAAATATAGGATGAACTATTGTTTGTTGTTCCAAAAGCATGGACCATTGATTGATAATGAGTATACATTAATGTTCAAATTTCTAGGATACTTATATCTGAATTCCACTCCCTATTACATAAGTCATATATTTATTCTTTGTTTATTTATATTTTATTGTATATTATCACTAGTAATATAGAACAGATAATATTAGAACTACAATTAAATATTTATGTTTTATCCAATTGGGTTGGAGTCTAAATGGACTGGTGAATGATGATATTTTTTACACAACCAAGGAATTTTACGGATTGATCATGGAGGGAATTGTTTCTATTGATATATAATAAATTAATAATTTTTTAACAAAATGAAATTAATGACAGTCTCTTAAATAATTACTATGATTAAAGGATATCTAGTCCTTGTATGTTGATGTTCAGTGTTAGAGGGTCAATTTATATAGTTGGGGTTATTTCTTGGTTTTTTCCTTCTGTGTGTTTTTGAGAAATATATATTCCCATGTTATGTGATATCATAGACCAATAAACCCATATATGTTTGGAGATTGATAGTCAGTGGACTCTAGGAGGGTGTTCTCACCATCAACTAAGTTCATGAGAAATAGATGAATGACTACACCAACATTCTTATTTATCTTATAGTTATTGTATTATTTGAAGTTATTCAATATGTTTAACACTCCCATGTATTCTTGTAGAGGAATATAATTTCTTATTGTTATGGCAACCACATAAATCTTTGAGTATAGTATCCTAATGGTCATTATAGGTAGGTTGTGTGTGGGATGTGGGGAGTTTATATATAATATATGACATACATGATGTGGTGGGTCCTGAAAAAAATAATTGGTTACATTATGAATATGGTATTGTTAATGATGAGTTGATGTGATGCATGAGGATCATTATAGGATAGAGTTTCCCAAATGATTTTAGGGACTACCTTTTATTATATAGATTTCATTGTATGTGCAACATAGGGGGATAAAAATGAACAATTGGGATACTGGTTGTGGGGTATCTTTACTTTATATTATCTGTGATTTTATATTATTTTTGAATAAAATACATGGTGAGATAGACTTCGTGAGATAGGGAACAAAGAATAACTATTTAATTGAAGATCTTATTTCATTCATTCATTCATTCATTTTGATTTTGTATCCTTTATATATTTTTCAAATGAGAGGCTCCATAGAAGATCCTATTCTATATACTCTTTATTCTGACTATAATATATATATATATATATATATTTGTGTATATAAGATACAATTATAAATCAAGATATAAATTACTAGCTCATAGAGTTATTGAAAAACTCTTTGGGATTTGAGGTCACAAATAAGAATTTTATTTTGTAACTTGTAGTTTCGATAGTAGTTATTCAGATTGTATGACATTATGGGTGTTAGTTTATTTATTGTATTATATTATTTATCACTTGATATTTTCTTCATAGATGGAAATACAAACCATTTTTTCACATCTATATTTTCATTTTTTAGTATTATTTTGTTTACATAAATGCTTCATTTTGTCTTCTATATTTCAAATTAATTTGAGATGAATAATAGAATGTTTAGTCGTGGATTCAAATGCCCCACATTTGGGGCACAATTATTAAAAACATTCACCTATCATAGGAAATCATGTATCCAATGTTACATTTTGGATATTGATTATAAGGACCCAGCCTTAAAAAATTACTTAATCTTGAATTAAATGAATAATTTACATTGAGGGTCATTCCAAGTTTAGAGTTTTAGAGAAATAGGACATAACTATTAAATCTCAAGAGATAACAAAGTAGAAACTTATTATTATTTTCCATCATAAAACAATAACAATTCAAAAGAAACATGTCTACTTCCATGTTTTAGATAGGTTTTCTTTCCTTGATGCCATCCTTGATCCTATTCATCTTTAAGTCATGTGGAAAACATTTCAAAAACGTGGGATGAGCACAAAAATCTCAGTAAAGGATACACAAAGAAGGAAAACTATTAGTTTTTCAATAAACTAAGTAAACTATGAATACATTATCGAAGTAATACTTTTAACCTTTATTAAGTAGTAAATACTCTTCACTGAATAAAAGATCACTACTTATCATTTGTAACCAAAATATTACCATAAATCCATATAAAGAACACATATCATATAAAGGTAACTTGGGACATAAACATACTTAAATGGAATAAACATACGGTCGACTTCCACACATATCAATACATAGAATAGCCATATGGCCGAATTACATACCCAATGCATTGGTGGTTATAATGTAACCACACATCCTGGTATTTATGACACCACCCGTCATATGGTTTATCATGTAACCACCCGTCAAATTTACAAGTAACATTACAAAATCATAAAAATAAAACAATTATAAAGGAAAGATAACATTTCCACATTTCAATCAGAAGAGATCACATCATGATATTATCATAAAAACATCTAATAAAATCATTAAAACTCTATGAGAGAAAAATCCTGGTATGCTTTGAAAATATTAAATGAAGACATTCAAAAGAGATTTTAGAATCAAAGTGTCCCATAACACTTCAAAACATCTGAAATGGTTTTAAAACATTCAAGACATTATAAATAAATCCTTAAAAACATTCTTAAAACATGGACATGGATGATAAATGTTAAAAATAATAAATCTTTAAAACCATTTATAACATTGTTTTCTTAAAAGTGTCCTTCTACATTTTGAACATTTAAATTATGACCCACAAGAAAGTAGTCCATTTTCAAAACATTTAAATGAAATTAGTAAAGAAATAATATGGATAAGGAATTTCAAAGGGTCGGTATATACACTTTATAATATAATAAAAGTGCATATCATTATGAAATGTCTCAATGAGATGAAATTGAGATGTATTCCCAATCAAGGATCAAGCCATTATATAAAGGATAATGAAATGAAATAATTATGAGTGACAAATATAAATACACCAAATTTATGTGGATACATAGTGTAAAACAATCAGATGTCATCCACAAATATTCATATAATGACATAATCATGAAGTAGAGGTTTAACCCAAAGAATTGAAATTGGTTTAAGAAGTTCCCATACAAACATTCGACAGCCTAACGACGTCACATTAAAATTAAATAAATGAGTTGATGAGAGAGAAAATGGTATCTCATCACTTGGACATACAATTTACATGAATAATGATATACAAGAACACATCCCAACATAATAATATGTAAATTAATATGCATAACAAAAGAAGTCTTTTAAAAAGAGGTGGGTGAAATGATCCATTACAGATTTGGGAAACGTTTGAAACGTACACCCCATGAATGAAAAGTCATACAACGATGAGGTAAATAACCATAAGTTAAATTATATTACACAAAGAATACAATAATGGGAAGTAAATACACCACACAAAAAGAAATAGTGGAAAATGTTGCATTAATCTCACAAGAATAGAATGTGAGATAAAACAGCCCTTACGAAAACTCACCAGCCTAACGGTGCCACATAAAACATCCAAAAAAGGATTTATGAGATCAAATTGGGTCTCTAATAATATGAACATAAAATTTAAATAATGAGTAATATAAAATAACATTCCCAAACATAATAAATATGAGCATAAAAGAAATGACAGAAAAGAGAGTACTTAAAAAGAAGAGAGAGGTATGATCTCTTTCCTCATGTCTGACATGTCTTGTTCGTTTCATTGTATTCCTAAATAATACACTTTGGTCAATTAATAATTGTTTAGGGCCTCCTTTAAAGATTATTATTCAGTTCATATCACATATTATAATGTTATAATAATTGGTTAATAATGTGAGTTCATATCAGATGTTTTTTTCGATGTTCTTTACATGTGTCAAAATTGAACTCGTTGGAAAAGGATTTTCCATGTAGTAATATGTACATAATCTCCAGAATAGTATTAATGATTTAAATATCATATATATCCAGTATATATTCAGTTTATATTATTATATAACATTTGGAGAAAAAAAGATTAAATGCACCGTTCATGAGATGGTAGGTCGTACGTATGCATGAACACTACTTTCATTTCATTGCCATATTATTGGAATTAAAACTAAATGAGGGATATATATATTATAATTCCATAATTATATCTATAATTTAGATTTAATATATGACATATATATACAATATATATATATGTACTTATAATATTACATAACATTTGGAGATATGAAATGAAATGTACCGTTCAAGGAGACGGTAAGCTGTACGTACGCATGAACACTACATTCATTTATATTTCATACATTAATGGAATTAAAAAAATAATGATACATATGTATATTATAATTTTAGTATAATATAATATATAATATCACTAAATCTATCCATTATACATCCCACATATGGTATTAAAGATTGAAATCCCTTTGAGGGGGCGGTAGTCCGCGCTTCCAAAAATTTAATTATCACATTTACCCATTATGGAAACCATAAATGTTGAAATAAATGAAAAATAAAGAAGCATAATGAATACATAAACATAATTTATATATCATATATAAATAAAGTGATAACTTAATGGCCACCATGAGAGGTGTAAAAAGAAGATTGAACAAGCATCGTTTCGTGATACAATAATTCGCCACCCACAGAAAGAGTTTGTCCTTTAACCATTAGATGGAGGTGTGTATGAGTGTAGCTCTAATACTCCTCATAAAAGAATAATATTATATTTATGATACTTTATTTATTAAAAAATAAAGTAATAAAAAGTTTTTAGGGGGTTGGAGATGAAAAATAAAACAAAATAACATAAGATAATTCATTACCTTCAAATCAGATTACTCTTTTTGATTTGAGCTCAAAGGCTTCCTTGGAAAGACTTCTGCCCAAATTGAGGCTTTTAGGAGTAAGAGAGGGATGTGGAGAAACTATATGAGCAGGGTTTGGACAATACAAGGACTAGATAGGTGTGGGTAAGGAGGTAGAGTTGGGGGCCTTATATAAGAGGGAGGAGGGGCACACTTGGAATGTCATGAAATGTCACTTTATTTTAAAATGCATTTCGGATTTTAAAGGTCCCACAAAAATATATTTGGAGAATAAGGTGATAAGGTTTCGAAATCCTCCCATAAAATAGGTTTTTAACAAGTTTATGCCTTAGATTTTATATTATCTTTTCATTTTATTTAAATCGTTCATTAATGAGGTAATCGCTGCATCATCATGGTGTCATAAATAAATTACTTTATTTAATGTCTAAAAATTATAGAAAAATGTACCATGATTTAGGAAATATTTTTAGCTTTCCAATTAATATTTATAGTAAAAAATATATCATGTATATCCCAATATAAAAATTGTTTTAGTAAAATAATACATGTTTGTGACATTTTTATTTTAACATTAAATAAAAAGTTATTAAAAGAATTTTCTTACCCATGTGGCTCCATGGGGTCCCCAAGTTGACCCATGGATTTTATTGGTCAGCCATGACTCATCCAATAAGGGCAGGACATGTGTAAATGACATTTCTTATTATTATAACATTATCTATACCTTAAATTACACTAATTACCTTTAATCGTGATTAATAAAACTTAAAAGTTACTATTAACAAAAAATTATTTTCATTCCATTGAACCAAATTTTATATCTTAATGAAAACCATGTATGTCGGATATTTGAAATTCAAATCACAAAGGTGGTAAAATTTCATTTAAACAAAAAATCAGTTTTTTAACTACCGCTTAGTGGTTTCATTATTCATCAAAAATTAATGTTTTTCAGAAAAATACCAAAAATTAGCCCTAATATATATTTGATATTCCAAATTCCAAAATTATTTATATTTTACAATATTTAAAAAATATAAGTTGCATTAATCAATTTAATATTTAATTCCCGTTGGCAAGACAAATAGCATGTTTTTAAGAAACAAAATATAAAAAAATATTGACACTAGTTTAAGTTCAATTTCAAAGTGAAATTAATTCCAATGACCACCATTGGATTAAATGGTAAAAATATATTATAACTACACTTTAAAACCAATTAAAAATATAATATATCCATATAAATAAATCATATTAAAAGGAGGTCTTTAATTAAAATACAACATTTTAACTAAAATGATCTTTATCAGAAAAATTACAAAAATTTACACAAAGTAAATTTTGATGTACAGATTCTAAAGAAGGATTTTATTTTCTACAATATAACATATAAAATTTTCAAAAAGTGGATTTAAAAATGGTTCTCCATCCAAAGGCTGTTAATCGACATTTTAAAGAATACTAGAATATTTACGCTTAAAATTGGATTTATTCTCATTTTAAGCCAGTAATATTTATTGCATAAATGTAAAAATATTTGACAAAACATATATAATCATTTTTTAGTTAGTTCTGTTCATTCCTGCAATTAAAACAGCTTGGTGTTAACTCTCATTTTAAATAATAGTATTTTATTATTAGAGTGTAACATAAGATTTCAAAGAAACTGGTTGTCGCGTATTGGGTACGCCATCGAGCATAGCATTCCGTTTAAAGTAATATTAATATTCTATTCACAAATATTAATAAATATGAAAAAGTAATATTCTTTATTTACCTGGGTTGTTACATCCTTCCCCCCTTTTCGTAATTGCATCCTCTCAATTTTAAAATTAGGATTGGAAACTTCATTGAAAGTCCCACATCGGAAAAAGAGTCAGTAAAACTATCACTTAAAAAGAAATAAAGAGAAGTACAAAGTTCACCCGAGATAACAGATACTTTGATTCCATGAAAACATGGATATGGAGGAGAAAACAAACCATCAATTTTTTATGGAGAGTGATAGAAAACAAAATTAGGAGATGTTTAACCACCCAAAAGTCACAAACTTGTGATGGGTTAAACGGTATTTGATTCCCCCGTAGTAAAAGTTAACAGACAAAGTTTTTGTTTTATGTTTATTTTTATTGACGAATTTATTTATGGGATTAACTAAAACATATGGAAACATACTTTCTTGTCACGCAGACTTTCATCTTTTACTATATTTTAACACAAACTCATATTTCCCCAAACAGATGAGTATTTAGAAATAGTTTTTCGCATTAAGAGTGCTAAAATCAACTTCGAGGGAATCACATAATCCACAAAAGATGAACTATATATTTCCCAAGTAATTAGACCTTAATAAAAACCAAAATTCTTAGTAAAAGATTAGATAATACCCAAAATGTATATTCTATTACAAAAAGAAAAACTACTCTTAATCTCCAAAATTTGTCCCACAAAAACAAAAGTTCATCAAAGACCATTCAATAAATATCTATCTATAAAATTCTTCAATGTAATCAAAACTAAGATTGAAACCCAAATCCCTGAAGAATTTGATCCCATAGTCTTCCATGTTTAATCTTAGTATTTCTCTCCAAATAACATTAGTTACTCTTAAAGTCTCATAATGAAAAGTAATTAACCCAATCCCATATTCTCTATGATAGGTCAATATTTTCCTAGATATACCAAAATCAACATATTCATGATTCATAATATTATATAACTAAAAAGAATTTTTCATACTAACCAGGGACTTATCTTAGTCCAGTGGTAGGCGATAAATACCAGTCGCACTTTGGTTGTGGGTTCGATTCTGATAGCTTTGTCCAATGCGAAGGGTTGTCACACAGTTTGTGTGTTGTCCTTTTTCCAAAAATATATAATTTATAAACCATTCCCCAAAAAGAGATAAAATCGTCAAAAATAACCATAACATAAATTAACCTCAAATTTACCTCATTCCATTCATCTTCTATCATATTGTAACCCATAATTACCTCAAAAGTAAGGATCATATAAACCCTAATTGATACCATTATTATTATTACCTGAACTTCCACATCAAGTTAGTTCTCCCATACATGATGCATCAGAGAACTCACCAAGTTTCAATTGGATAATAATGACTCCTTGATAGTTGGTTTATAATAACGACAAGATTTCTCATTGAGTACCCCATTTCATCCAGTCTCTTAATCAGATATCCACCACAGTTTCCTTCAAACCTGTTGTCACTTTTGTGCCTGCTAGATCCATCCATTTACTAATCCAAAAAGGCCATTGTGAATATATCATTGGAATCATCATATAATACTAAGATATAATTATTTATGTTATCTTAAACCCATTCACTTTATCTAAATCAATGACACTTTCTGAAATCCTAACTATTATAGTAAGGTCACTTGTGCTTAGAGAATACAAAAACCTCTAAAGTTATATAAACCGACCCTTGATACCAACTATAAGGGCCTGGCCTTATAACATTACATAATCATGAATTAAATGAATAATTCACATAGAGGATCTTTTCAGGTTTATAGTTCTAGAGAAGTAGGACATTACTATTACATCTCACGAGATAAAAAAAGTAGACACTTTTTCTTAGTTTCCATCATAAAACAAAAACTATTAAAAAGAAACATGTATAGTTCCATGTTTTAGATTTCTTGACTTTCCTTGATCCCATCCTTGACCCTATTCAACTTTATGTCCTGTGGAAAACATTTCAAAAACTTGGGATGCGCACAAAAAGCTCAGTAAAGGAAAAACAATGATGGAAAACTGTTAGTTTTTCAAAACAACAAGTAAACCATGAATACTTTATCAAATTAATACTTTTCACCTTTATTAAGTAGCAAATACCCTTCACTGAATAAAATATCACTACTTAACCTTTGTAACCAAAAGATTACCATAAACCCATATAAAGAACACATAACATATAAATGTAAATTGGGACATAGACATACTTAAATGGAATAACCATACGGTCAACTTCCACACATATCACTACATAGAATAGACATACGACTGACTTCCATTCCCATTGCATTGGAGGTTATAATGTAACCACCTGTCCTAGTATTCACGGCACCACCCGTCATATGGTTTATCACGTAACCACCCTTCAAATGTCCAAATACCATTACAAAATCATAATACATAAAACAATTATAAAGGAAAGAAAACATTTACACATTTGTATCACAAGAGATCACATCACGATATTATCATAAAAACATATAATAAAATCATTAAAACTCTATGAGTGAATTATCCCTTTATACATTGAAAAATATTAAAAAAGACATTTACAAGAGATTTTAGAATCAAAGTGTCCCATACCACATACAAACTTTTGAAAGGGTTTTAAAACATTCATGTCCCTATAAATAAATCCTTAAAACCATTTTTAAATCATCGGCATGGATGATAAATGTTTAAAAGAATAAATCCTTAAAACCATTTAAAACAATGTTTTCATAAAAGAGTCCTTTTCCATTTTGAACATTTAAATTATAAGCCACCAGAAAGCAGTCCATTTTCAATACATTTAAATGAATTTATTATGTAGATAATATGGATATGGAATGTCAAAGGGGCTGTATATACACTTTATTAAATAATAAAATTTCATATCATTAAGAAATGTATCAATGAGATGAAATTGAGATGTATTCCCAATCATGGATCATGCCATTAGAGCAAGGATAAATAAATGAAATAATTATGTGTGACAAAGATAAATACACCAAATATATGTGGATACTCAGTGTAAAACAATAATATTTCATCCACACATATTCATAGCATGACATAATCAAGAAGTAGAGGTTTAACCCAAAGAATTGATATTGGGTTAAGAAGTTCCCTTAAAAAAATTCGACAGCCTAACTCCGTCACATTAAAATTAAGAAAATGTGTTGATGAGAGAGAAAATGGTATCTCATCACTTGGAAATAAAATTTACATCAATAAGGATATATAAGAACAAATACCAACATAATAACATGTAAATTAAAAGGCATTACAAAATAAGTTTTTTAAAATGAGGTGGGTGAATGGTTCCCTTAACGATTTGGGTATCTTTCGAAACGTACACCCCATGAAAGAAGGGTCATAAAATGATGATGTAAATACCGATAAATTAAATTATATTACACAATTAGTACAATCATTGGCAGTACATACACCGCACAAAAGTAAATAGTGGAAAATGTTTCATGAATCTCACAAGAACAAAAAGTGAGATAACAAATCCCTTACAAAAAATAACTAGCCTAACGGTGCCATATAAAACATCCAAAAATGAATTTATGAGATCAAATAGAGTCTCTCATAATATGAACAAAAAATTTATAGAATTAGGAATATAAAATAACATTCCCAAACCTAAAAAATACGAGCTTAAAAGAAATGACATAAAAGAGGGTTCTTAAAAAGAAGAGAGAGGTAGGATCCCTTACATCATGTCCGACTTGTCTTGTTCGTTGCATTATATTCCTAAATAATAAACATTGGGCAATTTATAATTTATTAAGCAACTACTTTAAATATTATTATTAATTTCATATCACATATTATAATGTAATAATAATTGGTTAATAATGTGAGTTCATATCAGACGTTTTTGTTGATGTTCAGTACATGAGTCAAAATTGAACTTGTTGGAAAAGAATTAGCCAAGTAGTCATAGGTACATCATCTCTACAACAGTATTAATGATTTAAATATCATATATATCCAGTATATATTCATTTTATAGTATTCCATAACATTTGGAGATAAAAAATGAAAGGCACAGTTCATGGAGACGGAAGGCCGTACATACGCCAGAAAGCTACTTTCATTTATTTGTCATATTAATGGAATTAAAACTAAATGAGAGGTATATATATTATAATTACAAAATTATATCCATAATTAAGATGTAATATATGACATATATATCCATTATATATATGTACACATAATAGTACATAACATTTGGAGATAAGAAATGAAATGTACCGTTCATGGAGACGGTAAGCCGTACGTACGCATGAACACTACTTTCATTTCTATTTCATACATTAATTGAATGAAAAAAATAATGATAAATAGGTTTATTATAATTTCATTATAATATAATATATAACATTATTAAATATATCCTTTATATATCCCACATATGGTATTAACGATTCAAATAACTATGAGGGGGCGGTAGTCCGCACTTCTTAAAATTAAATTATCGCTTTTACCCATTATGGAAACCATAAAGTTATGGAATAAATGAAAAATAAAAAATAATAATTAATAAATAAAAATAATTTATATATCATATATAAATACATTGACATATTAATGGCCACCATGAGAGGTGTTAAAAGAAGATTGAACAGTCATTGTTTGGTGAGGCAGTAATTCACCACCCACAAAAACAGTATGTTTATTAACCATTAGAAGGATGTGTGTATGAGAGTAGCTAGAATAATCCTCATAAAAGAATACTATTATATTTAAGATACTAGTTTTGTTAAAAAATAAAGGAATAAAAAGAGTTTAGGGGGTTGGAGAAGAAAAATAAAACAAAAGAACATAAGAGAAGACATTACCTTCAAACCGGATAACTCTTTTTGATTTGAGCTCAAAGGCTTCCATGTAAAGACATCTCCAAAAAGTGAGGCTTCTAAAAGTAATATAGGGATGTGGAGAGACTATATGAGCATATTTTAGATGAGACATGTTCTTTAGAGGTGTGGTTAAAGAAGTAGAGTTGGGGGCCTTCTATAAGAGGGAGGAGGGGCACTCTTGGAAAGTCATGAAATGACACTTTATTTTAAAATGATTTTTGGATTATAAAGGTCCCACAAAGAAATATTTTGAGGATAAGGTGATAAGGGTAATAAATCCACCAATAAAATATGTGTTTGACAAGTTTATGTCTTATATTTTATATTATCTTTTAATTTTATTTAAATAATATATTAATGAGGTAATCGATGCATCATCGTGGTGTTATAAATAAATTAATTTATATAAGGACTAAAAATTATAAAAAAATATTATGATGTAGGTAATATTTTTATATTTTAAATGAATAATTATATTCAAAAAATATGACATGTATAACCCCATATAAAAATTGTTTTATTAAAACAATACATGTTAGTGACATTTTTATTTTAACATTAAATAAAAAGTTATTAATGTCATTTTCATACCCAAGTGGTTCCATAGGGTCTCCAAGTTGACCCAAGGATTTTATTTTTCGTCCATGACTCCTCCAATAAGGTTAGTACATGTGTCAATGTCATTTCATATTTTTATAACATTATCTTTACATTAAATTACACTAATTACCTTTAATCGTGATTATTAAAACATAAAAGTTACTATTTACAAAAAATTATTGTCATCCCATTGAACCAAATATTAAATCGTAATGAAAACATTTATGTCATATTTTTTAAATTCAAATCATAGAGGTGGTAAAAAGTCATTTAAATGAAAAATCAGTTTTTTAACTACCGCTTAGTGGTTTCAGTATTCATCAAAAATTGAAGTTTTTCAGAAAAATACCAAAAACTCACCCGAATCTATATTTGATATTCCAAATTCAAAAATGATGTATATTTTAAAAAATTCAAAACAAATAAATTTAATTAATCAATTTAATATTTAATTCTCATTGGAAAAATAAAATAGCGTGTTTTATGAAATAAAATATATCAAAAGATTGACACTAGTTTAAGTCCAATTTCAAAGTGAAATTAATTCCAATGACCACCATTATATTAAATGGTAAAAATATATTCCAACTACACTTTAATACCAATTAAAAAGATAATCTATCTATATAAATAAATCATATTAAAAGGAGGGTTTTAATTAAAATACAACATTTTCACTAAAAATCATCTTTATCAAAAAATAACAAAAATTTACCAAAAGTAAATTTATATGTCCAAATTATAAAGAAGGATTTTATTTGGTACAATATAACATATAAAATTTTCAAAAAGTAGATTTAAAAAGGGTTCTACATCAAAAGGCGGTTAATCGACCTTTTAAAGAATATTAGAATATATATGCTTAAAATTGGATTCATTCATATTCTAAGCCTCTAACATTTATTGGATAAAAGTTAAAATATTTTAGAAACATATATAATCATTTTTTAGTTAGTTCTATTCATTCCCGCTATTAAAATGGCTAGGCATTAAAACACATTTAAAATAATTTTATTTTATTATTAGACTAGAACGTAAGATTTCAAAGAAACTGGTTGTTACGTATTGGGTACACCATCAAGCATAGTGTTCCTTTTAAAATAATATTAATATTTTATTCACAAATATTAGTAAATATGAAAAAGTAGAATTCTTTATTTACCTAGGATGTTAGGGTGGATAACTGCATGGATTGACCATAGTGTGTAAAATGTGCATGATAATGATGTGGAATGTTTTTCATGGATATTTAGGGGAACATTATTTTTCTATGATATGTTAATTTGGTAAAACAACACAACTTTTCTAAGAGGTTATTAATTTTAAAATAACCATTTTTTCCCCTTAGTAATTCACCCAAAATCACCATGTTTCTTCCTAATTTGGTATTATATCCCTAAGTGCCTCTTCATACTCTATTGGAACCCTTTTATCAATAATTTATTGTGTATTTTGGGGTTTTATCAATTTTTCTTCTATTACATGTCATTACATTACCGATTTCCCTTCATTTCTAGGGTCTCTCACTAATACATTGGAGTTTTTTTTCAAGTGGGTTGGGTGACCTATTTATGATAGTATCTTGTTCTTTTGGGTAAAATATTGTTGTTTGTGGACTAATAATTCATTTATAGGGTACTCTTGAGGTAATTTTGTGGTTTCACACCAAATTTAATATTATTCTACACATGATATATGTAGTTCCTTTCATAAATATTCATTAGGGACATTGAAATGCAGTCTTTTCCTCTTGGTAATGTTCTTTAAATTTTTTTGGTTTGAACTCTGTTTTCAACAGGATTCAAGTTGGGTTTTTGATGAATTTTTTTTTTCAAAAGGATTGGGATATAATTCATGTGTGTCTCGTATTTTCATGTATGTTTTCTACCTTAATTGTATTTGATAAAATTTTTATATGGTTCAAAACATATATTGAAATTATTTTGATGTGGGTTTGGATGTTAAAGTTGTTTTGGTGGTAGAATTATGTGATTACTAAAGTGTATATATATTGATTTCCATGTTCATGGGAATGTAGTGATCTATCTGATATGTGAAATGAATATAGGACATAAGGGGAATACTATGAGTCTTGGATGGTTGACCCTGACTAGTATGATAGATGGATCGATGGGGATGAGGCTAGTTTCTTTATAACTTGATTGATAATAAAGCACTAACTAATCTATGATGATTCGAGGCCACTATAATTTATGATAAATTTCGCTCTTGTGGATCATTCCCAAGGATGATGACCATTATGAATTATATAGCACATTTCCTTGAGACATGATGTACCTAGTGTCTGACATTATCTAGGGCCTATAGGGATCCCTAAGGAATTAATGTTCTTTTTTGATGTTACTCATAACATCAGCATATAGTTCCCATTGTTGGTAACTAAAAAAATCATAAAATGTATTTTCATTTATTTTTTTTTTGTAAAAAATTATATATCCGTTTTATATAACATGAATGATTATTTTTCTTATAATTTTTTGAAAATGAATCTCTTTTTTAGTAGAATACTAATGGAATTTGGATCACACTATACATACAATATTTAATGTTTATAGACTTGGTTATTATTGACCTAGTTAGTGGAATAATGTATTGTGATGGTGGTTTTGTTTGGGAGTGGTCTTACCATCGTGGTTGTGTTGGTCTCTTTAGGATTATGCTCCTATTATTTGATAGTGGGTGTTGGGATAGTTTCGTTGTTCCCTTTTCATTATAGTCTTATTGGGTTTGTGGCATGTTGTAAACATGAATATGATTTTTTATGTTCCTTGATTCATAACTATTTTTTCTATGATGTTTTATTTTTTTTATGGTTCTTTATGATTAGGTAAATTGCGGAAATAATTACTAATTATATTGTGATACCCATGAACTAGTTTCCTTCCCCTGTGGATTAGGAACACCTTTGGGTCCATTCTATTGATTGGCTCATGTGTTGGGTTGGATGAGATAGTATCTTAGTTCATGAAAAAATAGTATTGGAGAAAGTCATAATATTTTTGGGTAATTTATTTTTGGCTGACATTGTATAGGCTAAAGCATGGAATTTCATGTCTTATAATTTTGGCATTGAGTGTCGTGCATGGCCAGTATAGCAAACAATAGATCTCGAGTCTCTATGGGATGCTGGGATTTATTTGACTTATCCTATGG
Organism: Viscum album; assembly: GCA_963277665.1. Lineage (NCBI taxonomy): Eukaryota > Viridiplantae > Streptophyta > Magnoliopsida > Santalales > Viscaceae > Viscum > Viscum album. The sequence goes on along the minus strand of OY728161.1, from coordinate 601,931,051 downwards.
GTGACACATATATTCTATGGACTCTATTTGGACACTAGGCATTGTTACAATGGTTTATTTTTATGGCATGACAGTGTAATTTCATGTTAATGTTTTGATTTGTTCATGTGATTGAGATTTGTTGTATAGAGACACTGCCTTTCTTATATTACTATTACATCCTTATAAAGAAAAAAACACAATAGTATTAAACAACAAGTATCCAATTTTTTAGTGTAATGGGAACACAATGACCAAACATAAAATTTAAAACATCATACATAAACATTTATTTAATTTCATCTTCTCTATCATCTTATTGGCACGTGAAAACTTCTTAGTACCTATATTCTCTTGAGGATATACATAAAAAATGTGTGAGATAAAATAATAGTAATAATTCATATAATAAAAATATAAATTGGGGTGATAAAAATCGTGACTAAGTCATATGATCATGATAATAAGATGAATTATTAATAAAAGACATGAAATGTGGAAATGCATAACAAATTAAACAACAAGTATTAGTGGTTAACTACCACACATACTTTTTAACAAATGTAGAATATTTTTCAAACATAATTTCATTTTAACTCATGAGATTCAAAACATTACCCAATTCATTAGTAATCCGTATAATTCTATATAGACCGTTTAAATTCAGTCATTCATATTTTCCTATATAATTCTGGGCACACCCATCACATCAATATATTAACATTATCATGCATAACAAATTTAGAAAATATATAAAATGTGAATGTGACAAAACCCATTGAATGAAATGGGTTTCACACAATAAAGAATGTTATCAAAAAAATTATTACCCCAAATAAGGAGTTATTATAATTCATTCAATATAACCATTAACCATGAGTGAAGAGTCAAACAATATTCAAAAAATAAAAAGGGTTTGTTTATTTGATGAAAGAGTTCATTAGGAAAACATTGTGTTTTTCACAAAATCGCGAAGGGAACTTTTGTAACCCAGAAATGGTTGATAATGATGCATAATTTATTTTTAATGATAACCCATTCAAAACATGGAGTGAAAGATGGAGAAAACAAAAAAAATAAGGTTGGGTTCAAGAATTTACCCTTAGCTTCTATCTGAATGCATTTTTGAATTTAAAGTCTCATATAACCACATTGTATCCGGTAATTAAAAATTAAAGAACCTTATTTACTTGAAAATGGATTGTTATGGTTCCATTATTTCATTTTACTTTCATTTGGATGAGTTATATGGTTCAAATCCATTGTTCGGGAATGTTTATTTTTATGGTATTGTTGAATGGTTCACTTGTATTAATAAATTGATGTTTGTATAGAACATGGATAATCATAAAGAACTAATATTACATGTTATAAATGATTTTTAATTAGTTTATGTGATATTATCTTAAATTATTTTATATTCCATGTAGATTCATCAATAGTTAAAATTTAATGATGATCATTTTGGTTAATTCGGTCGATTTTTCAACCACAATGAACATGTTTTGTTTATTAATATTGTAATATTTATATAAGACTGTTCAAGAAAATGAAATATGATATAATAAAGATAATAAGATCTAGTTAAACCATAAAATTTGTTTCATGAACATATCTTCAAGAATTAATGCATATTTAATATCACATCATCCACTATGACGGTAATTCGACACATATCAGACATGGATTATACTTCTTGAAGAGGTGGGGGAGGAGAAGAATAATGGAGATGAAATTCCATGAAAATGATAAAATCACAGATATAAAAGACTTCTGGATATTACATTATCCTTTTATAATAGTAGGGGAATATACTATAATCAATAAATTGGAATGTAAAACAGAAGAAAAATAAAGTGGACTTCTTACCTCTTAATTTATTCTCCATGAGATCCTCCTCAAGGAATTTGATTATGGCCTTTTAGGGAGACCATAAGGTATTGGACATGGGGATGATTGTTGGATGGTGTATCAAGCAGAACATAGGTAATTCCAAAGTCTTGATATGTGAGGGAGGAAGAGGATAATGAGGGTTGTATTTATAGTGGAATAGAGGAGGTATTTTACATTATTTAAATCATTATTATAATTTTTTTGACTGTGAATGTGAATAATCTTAATAAATGTTACCCAAATTGTAATAATTGTTTGTGATTTATAACCAAGTGATATTTTATCTCTTATTATGTCATAAATAATATATTTAATTTATAATTTTAATATACAATATGTTACTCTATTTTACTATTCGAAAAAAATTCAATAATTTCATAAATATCACAATAATTCACACTATACATTATTTCATGTGTTGAATTAAAAAATTACCACCATTTTTTTAAAATCATTTCTGAATTATTATTAATTTAATTTTAAAAAAAAAATACTTAATAAAAAAATTAACAATTTTAATTCGATAACTACTTTTATATCACATTGACAAATTAACAAAGATGTCAACATTATAAAACCCTAAGAAAATTAAATAATAATAATAATTACTATTTATTAGGGTCATGTATCAATTCATATTTCTATTCGTGAGGGTATGTTAATATTAACTAAAAAAAGTCAGATCCATCATACTCCAAGTAACATACTGAACTCAAATATAGATGACTTCTTTGTGAAATTCAAAACAAAGAAGTGGTAGAATTATGATTAACGATCACACAATATTTAGTTTTATGATTCATTATTTTGATAAATAATGTGACTATACCATAAGGAATATTTATAATAATTTATTTCAATTGATAAATCATTGGTTCGTTAAATTTTTCCCCCTTATGAAATTTCACCCTATATATCTCATTTTACACAAAAAGGTGACTATAATTATCCTTCATCGCCTCCTTTAGTTCCCAGTATTCTTATTCAAAGATATGTTTCCTACATAAAAATTTTAATATATGTCTTTACTTGTTGATTATAAACATATCTCTCTGATCTATAATCATTAATGGTTTCTACTCATAAGAGAGATCATCTTCCAGTTTCACCAACTCAGAGTTCATTACATATGAGGGGTCTAGTACATACATCATCAAGAGTGACATGTGAAACACTTCATGAACGTGAGACTTATTCAGTGGAAGTGAAATATGATTAACCATAGCTCATATGTGGGCAACTATATTTAAGGGGCCAATGTACCTTCATCATAACTTCCCTTTCTATCATAACTGCATGCCTTTTTTCATAATGATATTTGAACAGCGATTTTATCCCCAATGTCGAACTCCATGAACCATTAACGGTTGTTAACCTAGATAATTTTACAGATCTTATCACCTCTGATGTGTCTCTGGATGACTTGAACATTCTTTGTCATCTCTTGCACAAAATTAGGTCCAATGAGATTTTCTATCTCCAACTTCATCCCAACAGGTTGGAATTCTACATAACTTTCCATATAAAGATTCATATGGATCCATATGAATACTCAGGTGGATTCTATTTTTGTATGAGAAATAAACCAATATTTGATGATGATCCCATTCAAATTCGAATTCTAAAGATAAGGCTCGTAGCATGTAATCAAGTGTGGGAATAGGACTTTCATATTGGTCATCGGTTTTGTGGTGATATGCCCTGCTGAAATTTAATTTTGTACTCAAATAATGTTAAAGACTTGTCTAGATTTTAGAGGTGAACATCAAATCATGGACATAGATAATCGAGATTGGATCACCATGAAGTCTCACCACATCTTTCACATATATCCTTGCATGTTGTTCAAGTGAATGATCTTCCCGAATAGTGATAAAATGGGCAGTCATGGTTAGTCTCTCAAACACAACCCATATCGTATTATTTATCTTATACATATTTGAGAGACCCATGAAAATTTCTGTAGAAAATTTTTCCCATTTCCATATATTTATAGAAAATGAATGAATCAACCCTATGTACATTTTTCACTTTTATTTTACTTGCTGAAATACCAAGAACCTTGAGATATATTCTGCAATATCGTTCTGCATGTTACACCACCAGAAGTGATCACAGAGATCCCAATACATAATTGTGATACCAGGATGGATAGATAATGTTGATCTATGTTCATTAGAGAATAGATCATTCTTTATCCAGTGTGATGAAGGAAGAAAATGTTGTGTTCTAAACTGAATCACACATTAGTCGATGATATGGAAGTCTAGAAACATTCCTTCCTTTACTGCATTGAGATTTTTTTGTGACTTCAGATCATCCCTTTGTGCCTCCTTAATCATATCTTGGTTAATGGTTGAACAATAATATGTGGAAGGTAGGATGTATCCACTACCCTTATGATTTCCAAATCCATCCATTGCACAAACATGATGATTGTTCTTTCTCAATCTGTAACATGGATAGAGTAGTAGGTTCTTTTTTTCATAGATATTCATCTACCATGTTCAGTATTCTTGTTTGATAGTGAATAAAGGAATCGTAGTTCTTTATTATATCAAACCATCTCCTTTGACACATGTTGAGATCATTTTGTGTGATTATATACTTTATTATCTTGTGGTATGTTTATATGACACACCTATCACCATAAAGGTAGTGCCGCTATATTTTCAAGAAATAAATCACGGCTACCAGCTCTATATGATGCGTCGGGTTGTTCTTCTCATGGATCTATATCTATCGTGAGGTGAAGGATATGGAATTACCATTTTTCACGAGTACACCACTCAAGCCATTCATTGATGAATCATGGTAGATAAAAAATCATTCACCACTCTTTGATATTGTGAGTATTGGTGGAGTGATCACCCTTCATTTTATCTCCATTAATCTTCTATCAAATAATTCCATTCAAACATACATTACCCCTTTACATGTTAACTTAGTTAACAAGGATGAAAATCTTGATTAATATCCCACAAAACATCTATAGTACCCATATAATCCAAGATAACTATGGATTTCTATGACACTATAGTGCATGGGCCATTTCTCAATCACCTTTTTTTGAAGGATAAATATACAATCCCTCACTGGGGATCACATGACCCAAGAATGTGATTTCCTCATTTAAAACTCACAATTTTTGATCATTGTGTAAAACATATCCATTCCCAATGTCACCAACAGAAGTCTTAGATGTTCTTCATGATCCTAATTTATCATGGTGTAGATGATAATATCATTGATAAAAACCTCAAAAAATACTATCAAGGTAATGTATAATGAATATACTCATGAAATACAAGAAGATTTCATGGGATTTTTTATGTCCGAAGGAAATCACCCGAAATTCATAGTTCACATACTTTGTACATAAGTATGTCTTCTAAAGATCATCCTTATTCACCTTTAGCTAATGATATCCTGAACTAAGATCCTCATTTGAGATGTTTTGAACTCGTCTTATCTGATCGAACAAGTCATCAATCATTGAAATTTAATATTTTTTATTTATGGTGATCTTGTTGATTTCCCTATAATCGATACAACGATACATTGTTCCATCCTTATTCATTATAATGAATACTAGCACACGACAAGGCTATTCACAGTGGTGTATGAACCCTTTGTTTATATTTTCATGTGGATACTTCTTTAAATCCTCTATTTCTATAGGATCCATCCTATAGGTACACTTCAAGATAAGAGTAGCTCTGTGTATGAGTTCTATTGATAACTCTACCTCCCAATCCAGGGAATGTCTGAGTAACTCTTTATGAAATACATCATTGTATTCCCTTAAGGTTTTAACTTCTGCAAGGTTGACACTTTCCATTGGCTAAACTATTTGGGAATGTTTTGATTCTTTATAGGGAATCAATACACTCACCGTTGAAAGAATTTTCATTGGAGAATCATATTATTCCATTCATTCTTATAGGTTCATGTGATGGTTCAGAATATAAAAATATAATTCCATTCCACCATAGTTTTTGTGATGTATATATAATGACATCCAATCAATTCAAATTATAGCATTTAATTCCACCATAGGATGTATTATGAGATTCAGTGGAAGAATATTCCCACATAAGCCAACATGAAGAGATTCAAACACTTTGGTTACAATGATTTCACCATGTGGAGTTTTTAGAGATATATCTACTTCATGGTTTGGAATAATTGATTCTATAGTTCTAGAATAATTTCATGATAGAATTTAATGAATAGAACCAGAATCAAATTTTTCGTTCTCTATTCCCGACTGAATAATAAGTGTAACTTTTACAACATCATTATATTGCTCATCATCCACATTAGTGATCGTAAAATCCATCTAATGATCCTTTGGATCTTGTGGCTGTTGATGCTGATTACCCTTGAGGGATCGAGGTTTAGTGTACTATATTTCATAGTTCCCATATTACCTATAGTTGTAGCATTGAACCATGGGTGGTTCTCTCTATTATTCCACTAAATTCTCCTTCTTTTTCCTGTATTTTCGACACTCTTGAGCATGGTTTTCTTATTTCCCACACATGAAAAACATCTTGGTTCTTTTTAGGCAGTTCCCAAGGTAAAATATATAACATTTTTCACTTGTGGGTCATTTAGTTTTATTCCCAAATTTATCATTAGATCCTCCATCTTGAACATCATCATTCATTTCATATCCACATATCCATGGGACCATTCTACAAAACACCATCTCCAATTTGAGAGCACTGAAAAAAACATCTTCATAAATCCCAATGTCTCAAATTGCCATATCCTTTTGAATGTGTGGTTTTAATCCTCTAAAGAATCTATCATTTTCAATCATTTTTATAACAAAACTAGAAGTGTAGCATTCATGCCTTTTGAAATTTGGTTCATAGGTTGTGACAAATCAACCTATTGTTTATTCATCTCTATGAATTATATCATCATTGTCATACGATGTTGTCATGGGAAATACCAAATAGGAAACATGATCTTAATGTATTCCCATTCTAGGTCATTAATTTCATCTCGTGTCTTGGTGTTCTTAATCAAATCCCACCATTCATCGACCTTTCCATCTAGACGATAAACGACTACTGTCACCTTATACTTCTTAGAACAATGAGTGGCATAAAATATATTCTCCATAGAGTTGACCCACAATTCTAAAACTGGTGGATCAGAAGATACACCAAACATAAATGGCCATCACCGCATAAACCATTGGATAACACATTTCTACCTTTTTCTTGAAGGAAGATATTCCCCGTTATTTGTTTTATTTTTCATAACATAAGATAGTTGGGTAAGAATCTCCATGAACTTTTGAACTAAACCTCCCGAATCATTGGAGATTTCGTTTGAGAAATAATTTTGTTGTCCCTCGCATGAGTTTTTGGCCTAGTAACTCTTAGTTCCCATCATAATCAAAAATAGATATGTTTATGAAAAATCATAAGTCTGCAAGTCATGAATAACAACTATATTCATTTGTAAATATTACACTAAAATCATGACTTATGGGAACCCTATGTAACACATATTTTGATCAAGTTTGTACATAGTATCAAACTAGATGTTTTATCATGGGTTATCTAATATTAATTCCCAAAGTGATTAAACCTTTCCTCCGATACCCAATATAGAAACACTACTCTTATTAAATTAACATTAAATTGTTATAAAGATACACAACATAATTTTATTACAAAATGAGGATCCAAAGGATCAGAATCTTGGGAAACTAAGAAAAAAAACTATACAACATCATACATAAAAATTTATTTAATTATTTATCCTTTGGATACTTATTGGAACATGACCTCTCCATAGTATATGTACTCACCTGATGATATACATCAGAAAAAGGTTTATCTAAAAACCTAGTAAGAGGATAGATATGAACAATATAACATGTGTTGAGCATAATCATATCATAGGTATAAGATCATGACCATTAGAGGATGCATTAATAAAAGACATGAATGAAGGAAATGCATAAAAAATGAAACATCATGTCTTAGTGGTAAAATACCACACATAATTGTGAACACAGCTAGAATATTGTTCACACATCATTCCACTTTATCTTATGAGATTCATCAATTTACCCGATGAAATAGAGTGATGATGTTCACATATCTTTGATGGGCTCCGAAGCAAGTTTGTTGATAAATCCCTAATGGAGATGGAAGATGCACCAACCCCTCCCTCCCCAGAGGGGGGAGGGGGAATTGTTATGAGATTTTACCCTTTCACCAACCCCACTATCATTCCACCATTCCATACGATTCCATTGCTCACTAACGTTCTTGACCTTCATATGGGCTCTGCCCAGCTTGTGAATTCCATGATGGAATTCAGTGGATCATTGGATCTCTTTAGGACGACGATGGTTTCTCGTTTTATGGGTCGTCATCCTTCGGTGGATTTCTTCGAGATATTCATGTTTGAATCATGGGGAATCAAGATCGCGCGATGGTCGGGTTTCTTGATCTAAAACATATGTTGGTTTTTTCCTCAGAACCCTCAATGGATATGGATTTTACTTCCTTCGCCAGTCATTTGAATTCATCATGAATTGGGACAAAGTGACGATGACGGTGTGGGTAAGATTCCCAGGTTTTCCGCTTCATTTTTTGATTTCATCGATAATAAGAATGTTAGGGAACATGGTTGGTAGATTTATGTGTTTGGATAGAAGGATTGATGCTGTTTTTCACCCTATCAACCCTCACATTTGTGTAGAGTTCTATTTTGAGAAGGTTCCTACATAGTTGTATTGGATTTCGGTTGATGAAGAATTCATATCGAAACAGAGGGTGGTATTCAGGTCTTGGCCAGTGCATTTCTCTGGTTTTCATCATCTAGGACATTCGGTCCATGGATGTCATTGCATTCCAAGGGCTCAGAAATTGTTGAACCCCCAACCAAGAGATACTCAGGTCCAGGTCACCACTGTTGTGATCTAGCAATCAGAGAGATCAGGCATGGACAAGCCTGTCGAGGCGTGCTGGGTTGTCCTAGGAGAATGGGAACTACTCATGGTTCATTTCGGCTCAGGTGAGGAATTGAGGATTGAACAAGAAGGCAGAACTCAAGAGGGCCAGCATGTGCAGGGGCCTTATCTGGTGGTTCCAGGAGCAGTGAAGGATGTGGAGGCCAGTGTCCCCTTGGCACGAGTAGTGGATGTTCTAGCTCAGTTAAAGAACGATTTTGGGATCATCTCCTTTCAAGTGAATGGAGTGGAGGAAGTGCAGGTGGAAGGAATGGATAATGAGTTTACATTTCATGTGGATGTGTTAGAGAATTCGGTCTCAGGAAGAATTGTCTATAGTGGTGTGGTTGTAACGCCCCAACCCCATTTACCCAGAGTCAGGCATTATTACATAAATTTGGCATGATCACAAGGAAATCATGTCTCAAAAGAGAAATTTTTTTAGTATTATTGGATATAAGATTCATAAATAAGATCATATTTACAACTTTAAAAGAAATACAACCAGAATTTATTCCATTAGGAACATCCAGGCCTCCTAGATTTAGCCTGCAAGTCACTCATAACTAACTTCTTCATATCCTGGGAAAATGAAACATAAGAAAGGGGTGATATCAAATGCTCAGTAAGGGTATTCAATACAAAGGAGGATAACATAAATATTAATCATGGTGAATAATTGAAACCACATTATTTTACCAATAATAAACATGAAAAATTTTATGTAAGGAATATGAGATGAGTAAATAATTCCAAAATAAAACATAATCATGGGTATTCCACTAGTCGAACAACCACATGAACCATCAATATTATTTTCATAATGAGGGAATGTATAATTCCATACATTTAGTAACATTTTGTCAAGGCCTCGGCCAAGACATCTAAAAATGATTAAGGCCTAGTCCAAAACCATATATCAAATTGGGAAAGGCCTCAGCCAATTACACGTCTAGTTGTCTCATGATACCTACCAATGCATCGAGGAGCTATAGCGGGCTCCACACATCAATTAATAAGTCTAATACCTTCCACATATGTAAAGGTTTAAATATAAAATAACATTCATATTAAAACATTTATCCAAAATTTAAATATATTATCTATAATCCATGAATGATATAAAAATAACACATCAACAGTAAAATATATCACAAAACCATGAATTCAATAAGGAAGATTTTTATAATAATAAATCAATTTAAAACATGCTAAAAATCCATCAAAAGATGTTGGCATAGATGAAAATGATCAGAAAATAAAACATATGAAAGTCACTCAAAACTATCTTCTTCATATCCTGAGAAAATGAAACATACGAAAGGGGTGAGCTCAAATTCTCAGTAAGGGTAAGCAATACAACAGAAGATAACATAAATATTAATCATTGTGAATAATCGAAACCACATGATTTTACCAATAATAAACATGGACAATTTTATGTAATGAATATGAGATGAGTAAATAATGCCATAATAAAACATAATCATAGTAATTCTACTAGTCGAACGGCCTTATGAACCATAAATATTATTTTCAGGATGAGAGAATTTTTAATGACGGACATTCTGAAACATTTTTTCAAGGCCTTCACCAAGATGTCTAAAAATGATAAAGGCCTTGGCTAAAACCATATATCAAATTGGGAAACACCTTGGCCAATTTCATGTCTTTTTGTCTCATGATACCTAATGATGCATCGTGGAACTATAGCGGGCTCCACCCATAATTTACTAAGTCCAATAAATTCCTCATATGAAAAGATTGTAATATATCATAAACATTCATATTAAAACTAGTATACAAAATTTAAATACATTATCCATAAACCATTATTGGTATAAAAATAACACATCCATAGTGAAACATATCACAAAACCTTAAATATAATATCGAATATTTGTATCATAATTAATCAATTTCAAACATGTTTAAAATCCATCAAAGGATGTTGACATAAATGAAAATGATCAGTAAAATTATTTGATAGAATTACCCCTTTTTCATGAAATCATTTGAAAGTATCACATTTTAAAAAGGAATTAATTTAAAATCTACTTTTGATTAAATGTGTCACATACCACTTTGAAACTTTTGAAATGAATTATCATTTAAAAACAATATTGTCCATATAAATAAATTTATAAAATCATTTTAAAAACAGGGACATTAATTAAAAGCGTTTTCAAATATAAATATTTAAAAAATTTAAAATGGAGATCTAGTTAAATATACCCTTCCATAAAACGAAAAAATATTCATTTTGTAAAATTTTTTATAAAATATGGGTATCGATGATGAGTATGTCCCAGAAAATACATACACATGGACAATCTCAGATAATAATGAGATTGAAGAAATAACCCTTACCTTGTACTTTTCCTTCATCAATGGTAGTTTATAATCCTGTATAATGTTGAAATAATTGTTATTAAAATATTAAAGAATAATATATATTAATATGATCTCATATATAAACTTTTAACATTTCTTTGTTAATAATATCTTGGTGTTATCGTCGTTTCAGGTGTTAACAGATTTGTTTTCCATTATATTCATTGTTACGTAAGTAATGTTTGTTATGGATAGGATATATATTATTAATGTTATTAATGATATTAAGTCTTTCATTTTTTATAATCATCTAATGAAAATTATCCTTTAATGGATACGATAGTGAATGAATCTCATTGTGTTCGTGGAGACTGTAATCCGTACGTACGCACGAGCGATAATATCATTCTTTTGATATTAAAATAATATATAATTGGATGGTATATCATATATACATAATCATTATAATATTATATTTATTATTTACTTCAATTACAAATCATTGTTATACCCATCCATATAATAAGGTAATGAATAAAAATTACACCATGACGCAGAGACGGTAAGTTGTACATACGCACGTATGGTGAAATGTCATTCAAAGGATCGATAGAATAATGAATTCAGTTTAACCATTTATATAATCACATATAAATATATAGAAGATACTAGAGTTATTATTTTATTATGGAAAAAACAAATAATGAGGAAGTATAAGAAGAATGGAACTTGAAAGAGGTGATCAAATTTTTACCTCTTCTTAGGGTTCTTCCTTTATATTTGATCAAAAGTGCTCCTTATGTTGGCTTTATGACTAACGGAAGGCCTATAGGATTAAGGCATGATACTTGATAGGGTATTTGGTCTGGGGTTGGCCTAACCAAAAGGTTTTGATGGTGTGAATTTGAGGTAAGGGGGAGTTCCCATTTATAAGAGGGGTGAGGGGCACCTAGGAAAATTTTGAAATATTATTTTATTATAAAATAATTTTCTGTTTATAAAGGATAAAAAATGAATTATTTAATGGATAAGGTGTTTATGGGTTGAAAAACACTCAACCAATAGGTTTTAGACATGTTTGGGTAACTATATTAACCTTTTTTTTATATTTAACTCTTAGTTAATTAGTTTGACATTTACCATTTTTTTATTTGGATATTATATGTTTAATAAACATACAATAAGTTTAAAATATAACATCAATTGGTTAATTAATGAATAAAATTTCATTATATAATTCATTTGACCAGGCCTTTTATTTTTAGGAATATTCTATAAATTAATAATATAATATTTTTTTGAAAACTCATTTTTGTAAATTTTGACACAATTTTGTATTTTGTTTTTTGTAAATTCAAATCTGCATTATTAATACGAAACAAATTCATCTAACTAACCATAACATGTAATAATATACTAGAAAATTAGTTTAATTCATATAAAGTATGAAATTAAACTTATATGGCAAATTATAATATCTATTATTTTAATATTTCAATAATTAAGTAATTACTGCATCATTATTTTGTTAGAAATAAATTATATAATTTAATTTCTAAAAAATAAAAATAATATACCACTATGTAGGAAATATTTTTAGCATTAAAATTAATATTTATAGTATAATATATGACTTATATATCCCAATGTAAAAATTGATTTACTAAAAGATAGTTGTTTACGTCATTTTTGCATTTACTTTACGTTAATTAAAATAAAATGTCCTTATCAAATTTATGTTGCTCAATGGAATCCCAAAATCGACCATAGGATGACCATGGTCTGCCCTGGCTCACAAAATATGGTAAGGAAAAGTGTTAAATTAATTTTGTATTATTATAATATTCTTTTTACCTTAAATTACCCTTTTTACCTTTAACCGCTGTAAATATAAGGCAAAATTTACTATTCACCAAAAATAATTATCATATTATTGGACCAGATTTTAATTACTAATGTTTTCTGTGTCTCTCATATTTATTAAATTAAACTCATAGAAGTGGTTAAATTATGTTTTATGCATATTTGCAAATTTTCCTAGAAGGTGTGTAAAGGACGGTAAAAGATCAATAAATTTTTTTATATATCTAAACAAATTATAAAATGACTCCAATGAATTATGTTGATATTATATAGGTATTATGTATCTATTTTGACCTAAAATAAATTTAAATAAAATAAAAAATTATTTAAATAAATAGCCAGCCTTAACCAATAACTAAATGTTTTTCACTATTCATCAATAAAATCAATGTTTTCATAAAAATACAAAAAATTAACTAGAATCTAATTTTGATATTATGATTTCATAAATGAGTTCTATTTTATCAAATTCAAAACATTGATGTAGAATTTATTAATTTAAATATAATTCCTGTTGTCAAAACTTAAAAGCGTATTTTAAATAAATAATAAATACCAAAATATTGACACGTGTTTATGTCCAATTTCAATATGAAATAAAATCCAATGACCAACATTGTATTAAATGGTAAACATATAATCTAATTATTATTAAAAAACCTTGAAATATATAATTTAACAATATAAATTATTTCGATTAAAAAAGTTATTTTTAATTAAAATGTACAATTTTTCACTACTCGCCAGAATTTGAATGTTATCAAAAAAACACCAAATATTTATCAAAGATAAATTTTTATTTCCCGATTAAAAATAATATGATTATTCTTTCAAATTGAATATACAAAATTTTCAAATATTTGATTTAAAACATGTTCTCCATTAAAAGGCGGTAAAATTGCATTTTTTAAAAAATAATTCTTTTTCATAAAAAATTGAATTTGCTCTTATATTATGTCAAAGAAATACATAATATGAATTCTGAAATTTTATAGAGTATATTAAATTCAAAATTCAGTTAACACTTTTCATAACAACTTTTTGAACGTTTAGCAGGGTATATTATGGTATGCTCAAACTCAGTGTTGTGTGTTGTGAAAATTATTGAATTACTTTGAGGGGATAACATACTATTAAATCATGGTATGTTAATTATCCCCTCCTTCAATAAATTGCATCCTCGCAATATAATATTGTTCTTCAAAAATAAATGGATAAATATGGAAAGTGAATTTGTGGAATACCCACATCAGAAATTGGGTTAGTAAAATTTAGTCTTAATAAGAGGGAAGGAGAAATGAAAGACTCACCACCAAATTATAATCTCTATTAGGAGAACATTGATGGAAATTAGACACAGAATTGGAGAAATAACGTAAATATTTAAAGGATGTGATTGAGGTCATCAATCACAAAAATGTGTAAAATTGAAGGCCTCAAAACCATCAATATATGATGATTTAACATAACATCAGTTCAAAAAACATGATGTATTAGGATGAAACATTTTTTATTTTAAGATACCTTCCATAATGTTTAAGGATTAATTTCTTCATAGAATAATGAAAAGTATACGTGATAAGTAGAGTTACATCCTTAAAATAATTCCTACCACAAACTAATATTTCACTTTAAAAGATAATAGAATTTAAAGATATTCTATTTATCCTAATATTAATGGGTTTCCAAGAAAAATTAATTTATAATTCATCTAAAAGACAATTTTTTTAAATAAAAATACATTATACAATCTAGGAAATCACGTAGATCAGTGGTAGGTGGTACACCCTTGTCCCCCTTTAGTTATGGGTTCAAATTCCCAGCCTTGCTGGATGTGACAGGTTGACGCCCGACCTCTGGGTTGTCCTTTTTATAGCAGTCAAAAAAAACCTCAATCTAGAATTATCCAAAATACTTTTATCCAAACTCACAGTCCAAAATTTATAAGGAAGGTAAATACAATGAGTATCCTTTTTTCCACATAATAACATGTGAACACCTTCATCGTGTATTCTTTTAAAACACTACAAAATCTTGAATTACCATAAAAACTTATTGATTACAATCATGATTCCTTATTCCTTATAGAATACTGTATATACTCCTTCTATCCAAAAATTTTGTAAACTCCAACAATGACGGAATATACAAATCGTTAATTAGTTTCATGGTAGTCAAGAATATCCAATAAAATTTATGCAAATCAATGATCTATAACTCCAAAATTAATACCTCAGTATCCAGACCATATTAAAGTTTTGTCTTTCCTTCAACCATGTATTTTACCAAAAAATCATCTTACCATTGAGTCACTTTTCTAGGTTCCACACAATCTCACGTCCATAATGAAATAGTACTGATGTACAATCATTATTTATTTCCATAATTCTTATAACATGTACATCATCAATACAACACAGAAATGACATAATTCATTAATAACAACATATGAACATTAATCATTCCTCTTCATCTGTGGTAGTATCATAACTTGATTATTATCGAATAGCATCATTTGGAGCATAATCTGATGATTTGGGAATTGATTCGTGTAGTGTCCCAACTCCTTTTAGAGGAAGCATTGAATATTTGAATACTTTTTCTTACCCTTGTAGTCACATGCTTGCTTTCCTATTTCTCCACACTAATAACAGAATACCATTCCCTTCAAGCATGTACCAGGCTGTTCCTTCCATAGTTATCACTTATGGGAAAATATATCTTTTCCCTCTTCCCTATATCCATATTCTCTCTCCCATAATTTTACTATCTTGATTCCCTTCAAAGCCGTAGAACTCAGAGAATTATTTACATATCTTATTAAAACATGATACACTTTTTTCATATGTTTAGAATACATGGGAGACTATTTCACTTTTGAATGTTGTCTAAATACTATGAATGATATGATTTTCGTACACTTTGGATCAAACATATTGCTGGAGTTCACATTCCTTCTACTGGGAACCATTTCTATATAATGGACTACACAATGTCAGTTTATAAATTGAAATGAATGATTCCAAAACTGTAAAATTTCTATCGTAAATTAAACAGTTTATAGATATAATCCATAATCATAAAAATTTCATTTTGGGGATGTATATAGTCATAAACCCTTTATAATGGTTTATAAAAAAAGAGAATTTTCCTAAGCATATCCCCAGGTAGTGTCGTACCCAAGAGTGCAGCAAGGCCTATTGTCGTGCACCAGTTCACGTTCGAGTCTAGCTCAAAGAGGTGTTTTCAGGTTTTACCCCTACGTACATTTCTGCAAGATCCACCTCTACCTGATCCTAACTAGACATGGATGTATTTCTTAGAAAACATGAAAAATCCCTATACTACCAAATTTCTATGGTGTTCTTCTATACAAATCCTCAAATAATATCTTAGGGCTATGTGCTATAATCAGAGTTTACCTAAATTTAATTTCCATGTTTTGTACTAAAATTCCATTGATACCAAATATAAGCCCCGACCCCAGTTACCCAGAGTCGGTGCATTATTACATAACATTGGCCTGATCACAAGGAAATCATGACTCGAAAGACTGATCAGTTTAGTGTTATTGAAAACAATATTCATACATAAGTTCAATAATACAACTTGAAAAGAAATACATCATGA
This sequence comes from Viscum album, assembly GCA_963277665.1. Taxonomy (NCBI): domain Eukaryota; kingdom Viridiplantae; phylum Streptophyta; class Magnoliopsida; order Santalales; family Viscaceae; genus Viscum; species Viscum album. The sequence continues at coordinate 601,914,367 of OY728161.1, read as the reverse complement.
ATTTATTCCATTATGAACATCCAAACCTCATAAATTATGTCTGCAAGTCAGTCATAACTAACATCTTCATATCTAGGGAAAATTAAACATGTGGAAGGGGTGATCTCAAACACTCAGTATGGGTTAGAAATACAGTTAAAGATAACATATATATTAAGAATGGTGAATAATTGAAACAACATGATTTGACTAATAATAAACATGAATACTATTATGGTAGGAATATGATCTGATTAAATAATACCTTAATAAAAGATAATCATGGGTATTGTACTAGTTGAACGACCACATGAACCATCAATATTATTTTCATAATGAGGGAATGTATAATGCCGGACAATCTGAAACATTTTGTCATGGCCTCAACCATGACATCTAAAAATTATTAAGGCCATGGCCAAAACCATATATCAAATTGGGAAAAGCCTCATACAATTACAAATATAGTTGTATCATGAGACCTATAGAAGCAACAAGGAGCTATAGAGGGATCCACCAGTCACATACTAATTCCAATACCTTCTTCATATGAAAAGGTTGAAATATAACATAAACATTTGTATTAAAAATAGTATAGGAAATGTCAATACTTTATCTATAAACCATGAATTGTATAAAAATAACACCTACACTGTCAAACATATCACAAAACCGTTAATACAATATGGAATATTTGTATCATAATAAATCAATTCCAAATATATTTAAAATCCATTAAAGTAGGTTGACATAGATAAAAATGAACAGTAAAATACTTTGACAAAAATACCCCTTTTTCATGAAATCGTTTGAAAGTATCAAAATTTAAAAAGGAATTCATTTAAATTTTATTATTGTATCAATGATTCCCATACCACTTTGAAACATTCGAAAACAAATATCATTTCCAAATATTCATGTCCATATATATAAATTATGAAATAATTTTAAAAAGATGGACATTAATTAAAAGGGTTTAGAATGATAAATATTTTAAATTTTTTTAATGATTATCTAGTTAAATATACCCTCCCATTAAAACTTAAAATATTCCTTTTGAAAACATTTTTGTGAAATATGGGAATCGATGATAAGTATGTCCAAGAAAATACATACACATGTACAATCTCATATAGTAATGAGATTGATGAAATAACCCTTAACTTGTACCTTTACTTGGTCTATGGTAGGTTTACCTATTGTATAATGGTGAAATTATTGTTATTAAATTATAAAGGCATTATATATATTAATATGATATCATATATGATCTTTTAACATTGCTTTGTTAATAATATCTTAGTATTATCGTCGTTTTGGGTGTTAATGATTCGTTTTCCTTTATATGCTATGTTATTTAAGTATTGTTTGATATGGATATAATATATATTATTAATATTAAGAATGAAATTATGTCTTTAAAATTATTTTTAATCATCTAAATAACATTAGTCTTGAATGAATACAATTTGGAATGAATCTCATCGTGTTTGTGGAGACGGTAAATAGTACGTACACACGACCGAAAATATCATTATTTTGATATTAAAATAATATATAATTGGATGTTATATATTATATACATAATAATTATCATGTTATATTTATTATTTACATCAGTTACACGTCATTATTATACCCATTAAAATAATAATGTATTGAATAACAATTGCACCACGACATGGAGACGGTAAGTCATACGTACGCATGTATGGTGACATGACATTCAAAGGATGGATAGAATAATTAATATGGTTGTACCATATTTATAATAACATCAAAATATATAGATTATACTGGGGTTATTATTTTATAATGGAAAAAACAAATAAAGAGGAAGTAGACGATGAATGAAACTTGAAAGAAGTGATGAAATATTTACCTTTTATTTGGGTCCTTCCTTTTTAATTGATCTAAAGGGCTCCATAGTTTCGCTTTCTGACTAAAGGAAGGCCTCTAGGATGAAAGGATGACACCTGATAGAGTATTTGGGCAGAGGATGGCCTAACCAAAGGCTTTGAAGGTGTGATTATGAGGGAATGTGGTGTGCCATTTTATAAGAGGGGTCAGTGGTACCTTAAAAAATCTAGAAATATTATTTTATCATAAAATCATATTCGTTTACTAAACGCTCCAAAATGAATTATTTAAATGATAAGGTGGGTATGCATGGAAAAAAACTAAACCAATAGGTTTTAGATAGGTTTGTGTCACTATATTAACCTTATCTTTTATATATAACTCTTAGTTAATTAGTTTGTCATTTACCATATCTCATTGTATTTTTATATTATATGGTTAATAAACATACAATAAACTACCAAGAGAAAACCAAGTGGTTTATTAATTATACAAATATCATTATATAAGTCATTTTTCCGAACCATATATTTTTAGGAATATCATATAAATTAATAATATAATATTTGTTTTAAAAAACTCTTTTATGTCAATTTTGACACTATTTAGTATTTTATTATTTCCTAAATTCATAAAAAATTATTAAATCGGAAAAAATTAATCTAACCAACTCTAAAATGTAATATTAACCTAGAAAATTAGTTTAATTCATAAAAACTCTCATATTTAATTTATTTGGTTATTTATAATATCAATTATTTTAATATTTCAATAATTAGGTAATTACTACATCATCATTGTGTCATAAATAAATTAAATTATTTAATGTCTAAAAAATATAAATAAAAAACAAATATGTATGAAATATTTTTATATTTCCAATGAATATTTATAGTCGGAATGATTACTTATATTACCCCATATAAAAATTGATTTACAAAAAGGTATATGTGTGTGACATTTTTGGCATTAAATTAAGTTAATTAAAATAAAATGTCATTATAAATAATTAGTGTATCTATGGGGTCCCAAACTCAATCCAAGGATTCCCATGGTTGGGCATGACTCATACAATAAGGTTAGGACAAGTTTTAAGTTAATTTTGTATTATTATAATATTCTTTTTACCTTGATTTACATTATTTAGCTTTAACCGTGTTAAATAATAGTCAAAAGTTATTATTCAACAGAAAATATTTTCATATTATTGAATGAAACATTACTTACTGAGGTTTACGGTGTCTCTTTGATTTTTTAAATTCAACTCACAGAAGTGGTACAATTATGTTTAATGAAAATTTGCAAAATCTTCTAGGAGGTTGGTAAAAACTGTAAGTGTTCAATAAAATTTTTTATATATCTAAACTTATTATAAAATTACTCCAATTAAATATATTAATATTATATAGGTATTATGAATCTATTTTTACCTAATATAAATTTAAATTATATAAAAAATTATTAAAATAAAAGTTGGTTTTGACCAAAAATTTGTGTTTTTCATTATTCATCAAAAATTGAATGTTTTCAGAAAAATACCAAACATTCAACCTTAGATAATATTGATAATATTATTTACTAAATGAGGTATATATTTTCAAATTCAAACATAAGAGTTTCATTTATTTATTTAAAGTTAATTTTTATTGTGAAAATCAAAAAGCGTATTTTTATGAAATAATAAATACCAAAAGATTGACATGTGTTTATGTCCAATTTCAATATGAAATTACATCCAATGACCAACATTGTATTAAATGGTAAAAATATAATATAATTATAATTCCAAACCATTCAAATATATAATTTAACATCATAATTTATTTTGATTAAAAAATTTGTTTTTAATTAAAATTTAATATTTTTCACTATTTTCCAAAATATGAATGTTTTCAGAAAAACATGAAAAATTTATCGATGCTAAATTGTTATGTTCCTATTCTAATGAAGAATTTTATTTTTTCAAATTGAATATATAAAATTTTCAAATATTGTATTTAAAAGGTTTTCTCCATTAAAAGGTTGTAATTTTTTATTTTTTTAAAAATACATCTTTTATCAAAAAAATTTATTTGTTCTTATATTATCTCAAAGAAACACATAATATGTATTTTAAAATTTTATAGGGTATATGAAATTCAAAATTCAGTTAACACTATTTATAACCGCTTTTTGAATGCCTAGCTTGGTAAGTTGTGATGTGCTCGAACTCGGTGTTGTGTGTTGTGTATGTTATTGAATTACATTGAAGGGATAATATACTATGAAATATTGGGGTGTTAGATTGGAGAAGGCAGTTAATGAGGTCCATGGCTCTGGGGGTCTGCAAGGATTGGCTTTTGAGAACTCTAACCACCATTTTAAATTCATGGGTCGTAGATACGAGCAGTCCATAAGTGTGATTCTGTGCAGTGTGGTCCTTGAGGTTGAATTTGGAAAGGAGTAGGTACCTTATAATAATTTATTGTAGGTAATGCCCGTTTTGCATTCACCTACAAGCACTATTCGTGGTCAAGGCAGGAAAGATGTGGTTAGCGTATTGGGACCTCTTGACCCAAACATGCTCTTTCTGAATTTCTTCTTTCAGATGAATGGGAGCGAGGGGATGAAGAAGAATGACGTGGTGGTTAATGCTGGCTAGTTGGATTATTCGGGTAGGATGAGGTATCTCAAAGAAGTCCCATGGGTTGAAGTGAAAACCCAATTTGATGGCCTGACAACTCATGAACAATCTTTTTCATAAGAGGATAAGTATTCAGGTGATGAAAGTTTTAGCCATCTCTCAGTAGACTTCCTGCAATCATTCCAAGGGGAAGGTCCCCACAACCCAATAGAGAAGAAGGGGAAACAATTAAAGCGTGACTTGGGTAAATGCATAGTGTTCAATGGGAAAAAAGTCCAATGGGTGAAAATGTTAGTCCCACATTCCGAAACCAATTGAAACTAGGTCATCAATGAAATGGGGATGTAAGAGAATCAATGGTCTTCCCGGAGATGAAAGTTGGTATCCATGTAGATAACCAAGAATAATATATGAAGAGGTTGTGGAGTGTCTGAGGCTCATCTTCCACTCCAAGGAAGAGATGCTTGAAAAATTCCTTCAGCCAAACGCCTCAAATTAAGAGATTATAAGGATTTATGAAGGACACTTGCAGACTGAGTACACAATGGAGCAAGAAGCTTTGATACACAAGAAAGACCAAATCATAGCCCGAGGAATAAACCAAGGAAGAATCACTATGGAGGAATTCATCCATATAATGGAAAAAATGATTTCTCACCTTGAAGAATGTATCAGGGAGGATCCAGACACACAGGTTAGTAATCTGCACAAGGAATTATACATATCATCTGACTCAAATAACCCGAGTCTTGTGATTAACAATTCCATGATATTTTTTAGCACGTAGTTTTCCTTGTGTGTGATCTTTGGTATCCCATATTTCCATTAAGTGAATTAAAAAAAATTAATTTTGGATGGAGTTATATAAAATTTTGGGAGTACCCATAACAATAAAAGAATCATCTTGTGCTATATAATTCCAGGTGCACTCGTCACATCATAATATTAACATTATCATGCATGACACATTTAAAAAATATATAAAACAAAAAAATAACACAACTTATTGAAATAAATTATGTTTACCTAATAAATCATACTATAATAAATATTTGTTCCCCAAAATAAAGAGGGAATATTATTCTTGATATGGAACCATTAACCATGAGGGAAGAGTGGAATAATTTCATCAAGTAAAAAGGGTTTGTTTATTTGACGGATGAGTTTTTTTGTAAAACATTTGTGTTTTCATAAAATCATTTAGAGAACATGTGTATCCCATAAAAGGGTATATAATTATTAATAAATGGTTTTTATGGATAACAAATTATAAAATTGTATTTAAACCGGGAGAACCCGAATAATGAAGGTTTGGTTCGAGACATTCCCATTACTAAGAATCTGAATGATTTATTCACATTAATGCCTTATATAACAAAAATAGATTGATTAATTTATTATTACAGAACCGTGTGTACTTGAAAATGGATTTATATGGTTTTATTATTTATTTTTATTGGACATTGGATGAGTTATAGGGTTAAAATACATTTTTTGGGAATTTTGTTTTTATGGTCTTCTGGAAACGTTCACTGGTATTCATAAATAGAAGTTTCTATAGAACATGTAAAAAATGAACAGATTTTAAATTTTAATAATTAAATTCAAGGATATTATATGATAATTTGTTGAATTATATTATATACCATGTGGATGAAACATTAGTTAAAATTTAATGATAATCTTTTTGGTTAATTCTGGAAATTTTGCCACCTCAACGAACTTGTTTTGTTTAATCACTTAGTAATATGTAAAAAAGATAGCCTAAGAACATTAAATATGATATAATACAGACAATATATTCTTGCTAAACATGAAATTGTTTAATTACAATATCTGAATGAATTAATTCCAATTGAAATCACATCGTCCACGATGTCGATAATTCAACACATCTCAGACAATGTTTTTACACCATGATTAATTGGAGAGGAGAGGAAGAATGGCGATGAAATTCTAGGAAAATGAGAAAATAAAAACTATTAAAAGAATTATAGAGATTTCATTCTTATTTTATAATAGTAGGGGATGATACTATAATAATTTAAATGGAAATTAAAACACATGAAAAATAAATAGGATTTCCTTCCTCTGGATCTATTCTCATTGAGATACTCATCAAAGAGATTGATTTTTTAATTTTGGTGAGACTAGTAGGTATTGGAGGTGGAGAAGATCCTTTTGAGGTGTATTGGGATGAAAATAGGTAAGGATGAAGTCTTGATAGGTGTCGGAGGAAGAGGATAATGAGAGTGGTATTTATAATGGAGGAGTGGAGGTATTTTACATTATTTAAATCATTATTAGAATATTTTTTCTCAAGACTCCGAATACTCATAATTAATGTGACCTAAATTAGTAATGATGGCTTGTTAGTCTAAACCAGGTTGAATTTCATCACTTTTGATGTCATAAATAGTGATTTTACCTGATAATTGTAATATAAGATATTTTACCGTATTTTACTATTCATAAAAAATTCAGGAATTTTAGAAAAAACAAAAAAAATCAACGAAACACTTTTTTAATGTATAGAATTCAAAAATGACATGAAATTTTTTGATGTAATTTTCTAAATATTATTAATTTTATTTTTATATACATTCATACATAATTCCGAAATTAACAGTTTTAATTCTATAATTGGTTTTATATAACACTAAAAAAATAACCAAGATGTAATTATATTAAATCATTAAAAAAATAAAAAAATAATACAATTTACTATTAATTAGGTTCATCCTTATATTCATAGTACTATTCATAAGGGTATGTTACTAGTCACTGAAAAACAATTTTGTTCCACCAAACTCCAAAAAACATACTGAACACAAATTTAGATGACCGCTTTTTGAAATTCAAAACATAGAAGTGGAAAAATAATGTTTACTGACAACACAATATTTAGTATCATGATATGTTATTGTTAATTCAAAATTTATTATACTATAAATAATAATTATTATAAAGGACTTCCATTGATAAAAAATTGGTTGGTTACATGTTATTATTGTTGAGAATTTTCATATTGGTAGTATTGATGGGTTTTCCTTGTGGTTGTTTCATATTGTAATATAATTCCTCCCTGATGAATTACTGTGAAACTGTAGGAAGAGTCTATAGAGATTTATCCCTTGATAAATTGTCAAAAAAATAGTATGACCCATGGTTTTTTTATCTGTAATTTTTAATAGGGGGAAGGACCTAGTCCTCGTCCAGTTAGAGAAGATGAACGCAGACATGGAAAAGAGTATGCACATGATTTTATCAATAACAATAACCCATCCATCTATGGACATGTGGAGCTCGATAAAGAGAGGATTTTTGGGAGAATATAGATAGGATATTCAAATTCAGTTGATCTCATTATGATGTTCAATTAAAATTATCTTCATTCGTATTGGAAAGTCCCAGTCAGTGGTGGTGGGACTCAGTGGTTCAAAATGGAAAAAATTAGCAAATGAGTTTGGATGATTTCAAGATCGCTTTGAATGAATAATATTTTCATTATATTTTTTTGATTATTCTAGGTCATTGTAGTTCATGGTCATTACCCAAGGGGACAATACAATGATGCATTATTCCATTCACATCATGATGCTAGTCTTATAAGCTTATGACAATGTTTCCACTAACAATATTAATGCTCAGAGGATCGACAAGGGCCTATGAACAACCATTTATTCTCATTAATTTTAGTTTATGTTGATTCTGTATGTAGGCTTGGTTTACCATTCATTCATAATAGAGATTGATCACAAGGGATAATATGGTTATTTATAGTTTGTGATAGAAATGTGAAGAGGAAGTTCATCGAAAATCAAATGAAGTTGGATGAAAATTAAAAGATGATGGGTGGTAGATCATTATATCCTTCTTCAATATAATTATAAATAGTTTCAAATGATGGATCAATTTTGTTGAATAACTATCAGAAGTTGGGGCATGTTATGTCAATATCTCCAGTCCCCCCAATCATTAAATCATTATAGAAACATGGGACATTTTTTGTGTTTCAATAGAGAAAAAATTACTTATCAGTCTACTCTGGGATCTGTGGAATCTATTTGGATGTCATCCCATTTATAACCATCATCGTCAACATTTTTGATGTTTTTTTGACATAGAGGAATGGTTGGATCATATTGTAGGAAAAGACTATTTAGGACGGAACATAGGCATGTGTTCATTTTAAGGCTATGACTGAGAAGATACATATTCATGCTTTTGACTATACACCCCTGTGATTAGTTGTGCGGCCTGTGATAGATCATGGTACAATTTTTATTGCAATATCCTTAGCTAATATTTTAATTTACATTAGTTCTTTTTTTCATTTATTTCATCCCACATTGTTAATGATTTAAAATTACCTACTGAGCTTATTCCATATGTGATGGAGTTGGTAAATCATGTTGAAAACAATCAAAAGATTGGTTTCAGATGCCCTTATTCTACACAAACTATTTAATCGGTCAAACTAGAGTTTAATTTATTCAATTTAGAATTTGATATCTTTGATTTAATCCTTATTATGTATTGACAGGTGGGATTTTAGGAACACATCGATTGTTATAATTACAGTTTCTATTTTTCTGAAACTAGATTAGATTACCCATGTTTATAATGGTGAATGGATCCTCAGTCATTACATACAAGAAATCCACTTCTATAATAAGGAAAACCCTTTTTTCATTTATTTCTGGTCGCATTGGATGAATTGGGATGTTATACTAAGAGTGGATTACCTTCTGTATTGGATGAGTTCCTAGGGAGTTTTCCAAATAATTTTTAGGCTTTATTATATAGAGGGATTTTGAGTTCATTATAGACATGACATCAAGAAAAATAGTTGATATATCTTCCATCATATCGAGGGGAACCTACCAAATTGAGCGAATTAATGATAAACTGGAATGATTTGGAATTCAAATGATTTCTTTTCCTAAGAATCTCATCTTGTTATGCCACAATTCTATTTTTGAAAAAGTCCAATGGTTCCCTTTGGTTATACATTGACTACTAGATTCTAAATAAAGTAAAAATCATGAATAAATATCAATTTCCCATATTTATTATCATTTAGATCAGTATTTTTGGGGTAGCTAGGTTTTTAAAAATTAATTTGTGTTATGGTAATCATAGAGTCAGAGTTAGAGAGGTGGATGTCTGAAAACAACCTTATGAAGTATGTATTCCCATATCAAGTTTTTATCCATGCCATTTAGGTTCACAAATGGTCAGGAAGTCTTGATATCTCTTATGAATAGGTTTTTCAATATGTATATCAACTTTTTTTTCAATGTATTTGTTGATGAAATTTGATTATACTCCAGGAATGAGGAGGAGTAGGAGTGGAATTTGAGAATTTTTTAGGAACTCATCATGATCATTGTCTCAATAAAATGTTATATAAATGGGCCTTCTGGATTAGAGAAGTGAAACTACATGGCCATATTTTCCCAAAAAAGGTTTTGATGTAACCCTATAACATTTGTGTCATTATTCCATGGGAACATCATATATTTTTTCCAAATCATAAGCCTTATATGCATGGAAGGGTATTAATTGTGTTATTTCGAGACTTCTCTTGACATTCTTCATCAATGATAGATCTCTCCCAGAAATGGGTGATGTTTCAATGGAACCTAGAGTGTTTGTCCTCCTTCAAAGAGACCATGATATGATAATAATCATCCCCTATTATATCTTGAGAGAATATCGAAAGGGATTCATGTTTAATCATGTTGCCTACGATATGGGCCTTGTGTGTGTTCTTATAGATGATAATCATGTGGTGTTAAATGGACCTATCCATCTTGGACCACATAATATGAACTAAACATCTCATTAAATGGTATTATTAGTTGTGATGCATTATATTGTTATGTGAAACATATATCTTTTTGGAGAGAAACTTTTAGTTTATTTCAATCAGAATAGTATGGACAACATTTTCTACCAGAGGGATCTGAATAAGTAGTGTCACTTCTATGAGTACATTTGGGGTTATAATTTTTATATAGTCATACACATGGAAAATTTAATGTGGTTGTATAATCATTGAGAAGAAAATTTTCTTCACAATAATTTAAATCATATAGTAATGAATGGAAATTGTTGGGTCTTTTTGATTAGGTGCACATGGAGATCAAGGATTACAATATAAGTGATTTCATGGATAGTGTTTAGCTATATTATTCTTAGATAGAGTTTAATCATTAGGTGAATCCTGGTGATGATTTCTTCCAATAGTGTATAAAACTTCATATTGGTGGTAGATTCTTTTTGATTTTCCATTATCTCCTGATAGTTTTTTTCACTTCAAGGGTCACTTCATGTTTCTGTTATGTATGAGTATGATGCTAATGTAAGATTTAAACTAGTCATAGTCGGTTTTTCATCATGGTGATACCAAGATGTACTATGATGTGCATCACTAGTTTTGGTTTCCATGTATGAGGTCATATATAGATGAAATCATATCACAGTGTTATATATTTATGTATGAAATTTAAATGAATCAAATGACATTCTGATTACTTCAGCCGCTACCCATTCCTTCCTAGAAGTGGGATGATATTTCCATGGATATTTCCCTTTGCATACCTCTTACACCCAGGATGAGAAATTCTATTTTGGTATTAATTGATCATATAACCACCTAAACACATGTCATTATGATCAATGATTCCGAGAAAGTGTATGAGTTATTAATATTGTATGATTAGGGTTTCATGAGTCATTATGAGGTGATTTTAATAATTTTTTCAAAAAAGGACACCCATATGAACTCATGGTTTATAGAATGACATCATAATGTGATGCAGTCATAGTTCAAATTATGTAAATCATTATATCCTCAGATGGATGGGCAAATGGATTGGAAGAATAATATTCCTAAAGACATCCTTTGATCCTGTATTTTGTAATTTTTATGGTGTGAAGGATATGAATTTGGGAGTTGTTTAGTTTCCATATAATAATGATTACCAATCCACTATTTTAATTGATCATTTTGATGCATTCTAAGGTTAGACATGTTGACCAATTTATATTGGGATGTGGTGGGAGATACCTCATAGTTGGGACCTAGCCTTCTCTATGATACATTTGATAAATCCATGATGATCATGAAACCGTTTTTGGTAGCATAGATTCATCACCAGACTTATGTCGACCAGATACAATGAGAATTGATGTTTTTTCATGGATGATAAGGTGTTTCTAAATGTTACACATCAAATTGGTCATCGCCTCATCGGTATTCAAGGAAATCTAAGGATGAGGTATGTTAGAAATTTCGAAAATACCAATAGTATTTATATGTTCGCAAATTGGTTGTTTTTTCCTTTGTAAATCGCATTAATTCATGATGTGTTCCTTGTTTCTCAGTAGAAAATGCATAGCCCATATTTGTCTCATGTACTGAATTGGGAAGAGTTAGTGTCAGATCCCATGTAATCTGTGCTGATCATCCAGTATAGATTATATATTATCAATAGATTGTTCATAATGTGGAATCTATTTTATTGTTCCGAGTTCATTAGAATCATTAGAACGATGAAAATGAAACATGGGAGTATAAGACTGGGATTGAACAGGACTGTACATTTGAATTCACTAACCAAGATTCAAGTTGACTTTTTAGGGTTGGATTTTTTTCAAAATGGAGAAAATTATCACATGCATATTTTCAGGTTGAGGAATAATATTTTTTTTTCATTTTAGATATTTTGTTCATTATTGTGTTTCTCATGAGTTTTTTATGAGAATGTAGAATTTTTTCACAGAAAGAGGTAATGCAAATTTAGTCAATCTATGAGCCATCTTAATGAAAATTGTACTTCCAATGTGACATTTTGGATAGTGGTTAACCTCATGGGTATCACCAATTTTGTAAAACGTGTGGAATAACCATGTGGAATGTTATCCATACACTTTAAGTGGAACACCTTTTCTAAATAATTTCAAAAACTATGTAGGAAAACAATGAAACTTGTTCATTTCATTAAAAATTTTAAAACTATCCTTGTGTCCTCTCATTATTTAACCATAAATCCACCATTTCCATTCATATTATGGATTTAGAAACATAAGATCCACTCCCTCCTCCCTTTACCCTAATGGACCTCAATTTTTGTGGTGGATTTGGTGTGGTTTATCCATGATTCTTCCTGTATGTTTCATTTCTTCAATGATTTCCACTGTATTCTAGGGTTTCCCATCCTCCTTATTTAAGGTATTGACATTATGTGGTTTAGTTGTCTTATTTGGGGTTGGATATTTATCTTTACGGTTCAATATTCATGATTATTATTATATAATACCATTATAAGTTTCACATGAGTGTCAGATGTGGGTTCACTACAATTTCCACTTGATTATAAACTTGATGTAGGTGGTTCCATGGTTAAAAATTATTTTTTGACATTTATATGATTAATTTTCTTCTTGTTTCTGTTCTATGCATTGTTTACGAAGCGAGAAATGTGTTTTAAAATGGGTTAATCGTGGTTTTGTATAGAAATATTGTATTCTAAATGGATTGGTCTATGAATTGGGTGTTTCTCATGTGTACTTGTTTGTTTATTTTCTTTAATAGTTTTTGAAGAAATGTATAATTTCAGTGGGAAAAAATTTTAAATTATTTTTGGTTCATAGTGTTTATTAATATATTTTTTTAATGGTATGTTCATGTGAATGTAGTTAAATATGTGATATGTGAAATGAAAATTGACCAGAAATGGAATCTTTGCTGGATCGGAGGGAGGAATAAGACTTGTAAGGTAGATTGTTCGGTAGGTTCAAGGTACATATATATATAAAAGGATTGAAAATACAACACTAACTAATCTATAATTATTGGATACTACTATAGTATTCGATTGAATCATCTCTAATGGCTTGTTCATGATGATGATGATTATAGCGATTATTATACCATGTTTCACGGAGCTAAAATATATCTACTATAATACTTTAGAACGTTACTATATGAATCTCATGTGACATAGAGATATTTTGTGATATTTCTCTTATTGTATGTATACAATGCACTTTCATGGTAAAATCAAAAGAAAAACATGTTTTTACTTTAAATAATTTACCAAAAAAATGAATCTAAATTTTTTATAAAAAATTCATATTGTTTTTAATATAATGTTTATACATGGAATATCATTTATTGGGTGAAATCCTACTGATATTTTTCTTAGACCCTACATAATAATTTTTTTTCATGCATACATGGTTATGTTTAACTTATGTAAAGTCATTGTGTATCGTGATCATGACTTTTTGCGTATGATATACCCTCAATGATATCTACTAACCCATATATTATTGGTGCCTATAATTGAATATCTATATCTCCATTCCATCATTAATAAAGAATTAGTGGTACCATTATGGGGAGGGGTAATTATATGCACTATTGAAGATAAACTACTGCATTAAACATCCATAAACACATAGATATTTTAAATAAGATTAATTCTATAGAATTTTTGAATATTTAAAATAATTAAAATTACTAAGACATAAGTAAGTTAAAATTATTATAAATTACAAATATTTTTAATGATAATTTCAATGTGAATAAATTTTGGAAACATTTTAACAAATAGAAAAAGACCATATTTAATATGAAGGTCAATAAATTTATTGAATTACATTTTGGAAACTACAATTAATGATATTATATTGTGAATATTTGTAAAAAAATATAAGAATAGAGTTTTGTATGGTATTTTAAGAACTCATAAGAACTATTTTATTGAATTGTGAAGAACTGAGTGCCTAATACATCATTGAATAAAATGGATAAGAATGTGTTCTAAGATGAGAACCATTCAAGGAGTAAGATAATCTGTTTCCTAAATATTCAATTTCCATAAGAGAAAAAGGTTTTGTGGACATTTCTAAAGATGGCCAAGATATAGGAAAATGTTTAGATAAATAACTATTAAATATATACTTTAATAAAAATAAACAAGTTTTTTTGTTTATCCCATATATTTTTGGATGAATATCATTATCATGTGGTTTTGAGATCAGTAAATAATGAAGGCGGTATTTATTTTTTGATCATACATTGTTTTGGAATTTTTAATCTAAAAGGAATTTAAAAGATAATAAAATATTGGGGTCTATGTTCATATGACTTAGACATTCCTTCGATGCAACCATTTGGGAATATAGTGGAATAATCTGTTATTGGGGGGACAGATCAATCAAATTATTGAGTACGATTTTATGGATTAATCATTAAAATAAATTTACATTGATTTTTCTATATTCTACATCATACATGGTAAGGTATAGATAATATATTTATTGTAATGATATGATAAAAATTAAATTATGATGAATTCAAAATATATAATTCATAATATAAAAAAAACTAATTCACCCCCCTCTTGGTGGTCGGTATGGGATGCAGCATCACAGGTGGAATCAAAGATAATATAATTTCCTTATTAATATATAAGAAGTTAAAATTTATATAAATTAATAAATTTTTTAATATAATGTTTTTCTACCAAAAAAAATATTTACTATAACTAGATGAATAAGATGTTACACAACCTCTAATCATTAGATATAAAATTATTGGGTGCTTCCAAAATTACTTTTCCAACCACTAATGAGGGAACCATAATAATGTTGTTTATAATAATAATGTGGAAGTTGATGAAAATGAAAAAAATTATATCTTAATGTCTCATTCGGAATGAATTTACACAATTTTATTTAGACTCCAAAATTCTATGTTTGTTTCACAAAAATTAATGATAAGTTATTAATGAAATATGAAATTAAATAATTTCAAAATATATGTTTTAATAAATATATTTGATGATATTGTGATAGTATAAGATGGGATAACTCAATACTGTTTAATAAGAGTTATTTTGAATGTGAGTAATATATAGGGGTTTTGTTGTAATCTGGATGATTCAACCACTATAAAAAAGCATATGTGGAATTTTCTAGTTATATTGGTTCCCAATATATCATATTAAGAATATAAGGAGGATTTAACCTTTTTGGAGATCCATGAAAATTTCATATATTATGAAATAATAATTTCTTCATTATTCAAAGGAAAAATATGAGATAAAATATTAGGACATGAAAATGGAAAAATCAGAGAAAATGTTGTTGTATAAAAAAGTGATTCAGATGTAAGGAATATAATACAGGATTAAAAAAATTTATTCTTTTTATTCAAAGAAATGTATTAATGTTACATTGAAATAAATGGGAAAGAAATTAACATGGTACTGAAATTGTAATGAAATTAATCATTTAAAAAATAATTAAAAATAAAAGAAAATGAATAAAGAGTCTGAATGAGTTGAGAGGGGTATAAAATTTTTAAATAATAAAAAGTCTTATTATAAAATGATTTATTAAAAATGTATTAAAATAATAAAAATTTGTATGAAGGATGAACATTTTAAATAGATATAACAAGTAATTCTATCCTATAAGGAACATTTTAACATGTTAATAATGATGACCCATAATTATTACCCCGTAAATAATGTTTTACTAATACTCCAAATATGGAAAAAATCAGCCATAAATATAATTTTTTCCTTATAATGATTACATATTTTTCGAAATTTCTTATTAAATGAACAATATAAATGATTTTATGATCAAAAACTATTATTACATGATTGAAACATCATGATCTCTACATGCTGATCATTATTCACATAGAGAATTAAAGATAACCCAATTTATAGTTATGTTGGATGCTATGTGGAGTTCCACATTTAAATACGATCTTATGTATCATAGTTCCATGAACACTTGGATAATTCACAGAATGAAAATGTAGTGATATTTTTTAAGTTTTTAAAAACTGGTGATTCATGAGTATTTACGAAATTTAAAATAGGTGAATTGATTTAGAATTTGAATGTGAAATAGAATTTCATAAAAAATGTAAAATATCATCAAAATTTGTAAAGGATATCCTTCCATCTATGGATCAAAGAGTGTCAAAAATTCAATTTTGAAACTGTTATTCAAGATATTTTTTTATAAATATATATTTTAATAAAATTATAATTGCATGGTCTCAAAATTTTAGAGAACTGAAAAATACTATGAGAGAAAATTCTAAATAACTAAGAGAATTATATATATCTATTTTAAAAATAAAATAATGTGTTTAATGTTAGGATAAATTCAAGGAGAAATTGAATTTTTGGGTTGGTGTATTCAGATTACATAGAATAACTAGGACATGTGTGGATATAGAATGCTTTAGAAGATGGTTGATTTGGTTTTTTTGAGGAACTTGGATTACAATATTTGAAGAGCTATATATGAGAATTCATGTTAATGAAGTCTGTAAATTGAGGAATATAATTATGACATGGTAAAAGCATCACCTAGATTAGAAGATAATATTTCATTATTAGATCACAAATTTATTTGGAGAGTTTTTTCGTATTGTGTGAATCATCAATTTCAAACAAAATTGGGATTTATGATTATAGGGCCATGATAGTCTTGGGTTTAAACCACATGGGAATATTTTTTATGAGTCCATGATTGAGGGGACTAACCAATAGTGACAAGGAGTGGGATTTTATAGACAAAAAATTTAAATCCCATGTGATTTGATTTCTATATATTATATTTCATATGAATTGTAGTTGAGAAAATATATTTATTATATTTAGACATTAAAATATTCATGATTTTGAGTTCAGGCGTATTAATTCATAAAGTAAAACCATTGGTTCCCCCCCCCTCAGTGGTCAATTTTAACTACAGAATAACACTCACTATAAAATTTTCATACACATTTCAGTATGAACCCACCTTATAAAACAAATCCAAATGATTTCATATCCCTTACTCATGGTATTTTTTTCATCTAGAGAGAATATATCAAACTTTACCATTGGAAAAAATTTATAAATATGTTTAAATAATTATAAGTTGAGGTAGATCATATAGTGAGATAATACTGGAGGTTTTATACCGACATAGACATACTCACAATCAAGGTTTTGGAATATTAGAACAAAACAGAGTGAATATTATTAAACATAGATATTCCCAATGAGTAATGGAAAATTTGAAATACATTATATTTGTGTGAGAATTATATAGTGGAAATTTATCTTGATTCCAAGAGGGATACTGAATTGATATTGATGCACCCCATCCAAGAACCTCCAGGTAATACCAAAACAACCCAATTTTGATTCCAAATTCAACAATAAAACCCCATATATGAATTATCTAATGATTATATCGATCCTCATACATAAAACCATACCCATCCATTCACTAAATCATAGAGACAAAAATATACCAATGAGGATATAATATCATGATATATGATGGGGGTATTTTGTTATAATATTTATTTTTCATTTTTTATGAAATATTGGATAGTATTTTATTTTATGAATGAGGGGATTCTATATAATTTTAATGTTGTATTTTTTAATATTCGTTATTTTTTACATTATTATTTTAACGATCTTTGAAATGGTTACTTTTTATTATGTTTAGTGTAATGTAGTTTGAGTTGAAACCTGGACCAATAACTAATACATGATCAATGATTCCTTATGAGTTGGTTTTAAAGGGATGTTGTGGAAACCAAGACATAGAAAAAGAGATAAAATCCTAGGTCCTCATAGATAGAGATAAAACTCATGTGTACTATTCAACTTGTTATTAAGACCTTGGAATCATTGAGAGTGTGTTTAAATATTAATTGATTTTTAAAATCATATGTACATTTAAATTTTACTTTCATTTCATCACATGGTCAATTATAACTATATAATTAACTTTAAATCTAAATTAAATTCAAACCACCATTTTTTATTGTCTCAACAACCAAATCATTTACACACTGCCTAATATAAAAACACGAAATGTACATTAACGTCATACAAAAACCAATGCACCAAACATTCTCATTTTTTCTATTTTTTATACATAATGAAATTTTCAGATCAAACGATATCATATCTATATGGTGATAACTTGGTTACCAAGTGATTATTGGTCTCATCGCACATAAATATAATCATTGGATCCATTTATTGGGTTATGTGATAGTATATTAAAAAATCTTCCTTTACATTACAAGTCAAAATTTTAAAACATAAAAAAAATTCATTATAGAATTCAATATATATATATATATTTATAATATGTTTTGATCCATAAATTATAGTTGATTGAATTTTTTATTTCATAGATATATTAAGTGAGTAAAAAGATAATTTCATTCAAACAATTGCCAATGATTATTTATTTTTATGGTCACATACAATAGAGGTTGGTAAAAGTCATGGAAAAATAAATTATAAATTTTTTATCATTCTATCTTGATATATATGGGATGATAAAATATCTATAAAATTTCAAATAATAATTTAAATTTTATTCCACCGAGGAAGGAGGATTTATAAATCCACTATGTTGGATGAAATTAGTTATGGAAAAATCTATCATAAAGATAAATAAAATAATAATCAAATATTGTATTATATTAACAAGAAATTAATTATAGTAATCATTGTATATGAGAAATAAATATTTGGTTAATAATATTCATCTTCCAACTTCATTTTAGGAAAATAATGTTTTCAAAATGATTTTAGATCTCCTAGATTAAATTCAATCAAAATTTTATAAATTAAACATATGTTTTATTAGTTTTCCCAAATAACAGAAAACCACATAAAAATAGTAAAATTTATTCTCAATTATTTATAAAATAATTAAACATATTTTAAAAACCACATATTTATTTATCCAAATCATTAAAGTCAATGATGTATTTTTTTAGATAATAAATTCAGGAAGATGTTAATAAAGGATTCCAATCAATTATGAATACTATCCATTGGAATATTTAATGGAAATAACATCAAATAATATCATGAATAATATGGTTTCCATACCTTAAGAATATTATGATGGGTTTTATAGGACTATGGTTCTACTAGAATATCATACTTGGAGACAAATAGCATGAATGGAGGAAATTATAAGAAAAAAATTACAATTCCATAAATAAATAAATGAGATTATACTTTTATTTAAGAATATATATATCACAATGAAAATGGGATATTAAGAATGGATTAGGAGGGTAAGGATGTAAATGATCTCAAGAAATGTAGATATACTATCAAACTAACTTTAATATACATGGAGATGATCTAGATGAACAAATTTATATTAAAATAGAATTTCTAGATAAAAAATTTATTTGTATAAATAATTAGAAATGTATATCCAAAGACGAAGAATATAATTATGGTATAAGATTAATTATAGAAATAACAAAACTATGCTTTTAGAAAAAAGTTCATTTACGTGAAAAACCAAAACTGGAGAAAAATAGCACAATAACTCAAAATATGGCAATATAAGGTAGATGAAGAAGGTGAAAATGTATATAATGAGGGTAAAGGAAACATTATATAATTACTCCTATATAATTATTAATTTTAAATGAAAATGGAAAATAGAAAAAAACCAAATTTTAATGAATAATTATTTTTAAAAACCTCATGACATCCCACATACGAAGTTACGTTTTCCCTGGGCTTAAAAATAAAGTAGTCTGGCTAAAGAGTTCTTAACAAATGTGACTATTAGGATGTAAACGAGCAATATTAATTTAATTTCAATATTTTGTTAGTTTTTTATTTGTTTTTTATATAATATGCACCACAAAAAATATTTATCTAATTTTTGACAGAAGAATAATTTAAAAGAATTTCAAAAGTTAATTTTGATGGAAAAAACCCAAACAGAAAGTAAAAAACCTAAAAATTAAACAATAGTGTTCTATAATTTAGTATTTTCATTTCAATAATATCAGAAAATATTTTTTATATTCTATATATAATTTAAATAATTGTGAATTCATTGTTTTCATTATCAGATGTTTGTGTGGTGGGAAGAGATGTGTGTAGTGTGTTTTGGTTGAGAGTGAGAATAAATGTGAAATATATCCACCAAGTTAAAGTAGATAATTTAACATTTAAATAATTAAATATTTTAATTAGATTAAATGATCATTGATTTTTAATAGATTAGTATTTATGTTAATAAAAATCATTGTATATTGTATTATATTAATAAACTAAATATTGAGTTGTTTTTTTAAACAAATTTAATACTTTAATGGTTCACCATAAACAAAATTTTTATAAATAATTTTAATTGGAGTAGTATGGTAAGATGAGATCAAAATTATATTCTCTTGAAAAATAAAAAAACATTGGTTTGTATGAATAAAAATAAAATAAAAAATCCATCAACAAGAGTAAGACTACATATGAGCTACTTTCACTCCCATGATTATATGACTTGAATATTTAAATTACACTTAAATTTTTCCTATTTATTTTAATTTCATAGATATATATTATCAACAATTATTTATTTAGTAATGTAATTTAATATCATATTTATATAAATTAATAATATTAAAAATGATCCATGTTAATGATATGGATGAAGAAAAAAGTCAATGCCAAACTCACATAAACAAAAATAAAATTAACTCATCTAATTAATGAATAGTGATGAATTATTTATCTTTTGAAATATTTAATATAGAAATGGATATTGATTGGGAGGAATTATGAAATATTTTTCATTTAAACAATGGGATTCAAATAAATCCTTGGATACTTAAATTCAATGAATTGAGATTTGGACATAATAGGTAATGATTTTATTGTGAGAACCTTTATTATGATGGACAACATATGTATAATTAATTCACTAGTGTTTGGTAATGTGGTGTTCATAATATTTTTTATATTTCTATAATAATAGAATTTAATTTTACTATGTATTTAGTATATTATTATATATATTATTAAAACTCTAGTCAATTATTTATTGTAGAATTTTGAATTCATTTTATTTATTTTTAGATTATAAAATAACACAAATTTAAGAATTTTATAAAATTAAATTTTGATTGACTTTTTTTGAGGAATTGATGTCGAATAATTTTTTAAGGAAGGATAAAAAGAATCAAATTGATGTCCAATGATATTGTGGACGTAATGTCATATGATTATCAAAATAAATTTTAATCATAAATAAATTGAGGTAAATTAGTGTAAAAAATGTGTTATACCAATATAATGAATGCCAAGGATCATAGAGACCCAATAAAGGTAAATTTAATAGGAGTTGGAATGAAAAGGGAGATACTGCCCAATGTTACATACACCACACAATAATCCCACTATTATATATTTTATCACAAACTTAAGATTTTTAGAAATCCATTAACCCATTCTTGGGTATGATTTTGGACTTATCTACTATAACATATTTATAATCAGTGGTTCCGATGAATTATTTTCCAAAGAATCATCACCCATAAATGTATATGTCCTTTATAAAATCCCACTCATCCAAATAGGCTCCAGATTATTTTTCATCAAGGGTTTCTCTATATATAAATCACAATATATGTCAACATAAAACGCCATACATTATTAAAATAAAATAATGAACAACTCCAACAAATTTTAGAATGTTCAATTATCCAACCATATCCCCAATAAATTATTAGCGAAAACATGATATGTTTACTAGAGGATATCAATTATGAATTGGTTTCTCCTATTATCATTGATTTAGACGACAATTAGGATGATGAATCCTTGTTTCTACAATCCCTGCATTCCAAAAAAACTACAATACATTCCCAATCGAGTCTCATTACCCAACACACATTGAAAACATTTCAATGTTTCGTTAACATACATTGTAACCTTAAATATACAAAATAGTTCCTCAACAACAATCAAAAAAATATTTACCTACGAAGTGACTGAACTTCTCCAATCTAAAAGATATAAAAAATATAATTTTACTTGTTTCCTTTAGAATAATATAATTACTGTTTATTTTATCAATTTTAAACATTGGAAACAATAAATCAACAAGAATATTTTTTACTAAAATGTTTTCCAAATTATGTTAAGTGGTTTGTAAAACTATTTGTGGAGTTAGATCATGATATGTGAAAATAATGGAATATTTATTTGGACATTGACATACTTAAACTCTAAGTTAGAGTAGTTTGTATCCTTCTATAATAATACTGATGTTGAATGAGAATTGTTTCTCATGGAGGAGATCAACAAATATTAGAACATGATTAATCCATAAAATGGAATAATGATGTATATGGTTTAGTGAATTAATATATAATCATTTACGGAGCATAAATTAATATTCATACATATTTGACTTTCCATTAAAACCAACCTTCATCCTTTCACTATCATGTATCCAATATAACTATTAATTATGATATTCTCTCTAGATTCTAGATACCCTCATACACTATACTACATATATTAATTCCTAGATTTATAGAAGAATTCAATATTACAAAGAGAATAGTTTATTGGGATATATAATAAGATATATATACATACTCACATTGTGATTCATTTCGTTAAATATTCATGGAGAGCTAGTAGATGTAGGGAATGAGGGGGCTGTGATTTATTTTTGCACCACATGATCATTTTATTCCAGAATTTGTGATTATTCATTCATTTCCACATAATAATATAATCTATCAGACAAATGGTTATTTTATTGAGTGATGGTAATTTAATGGGTTTTTAAACCCAATATAAATCTCTAAATCCTTGATCATTTCATTTTATGGGATACGAGTTGAAGGGAATTAGAGGAAATACAACCATTGACAACGAACTGACATCTTTACTCATGAGGGATATGTCATTGTTCATGGGGATTCATAACATTATGAAAAATTATTTGGTAACCATTATTGTAGAGATAAGGAATATATTTCCTTGTAAATATCATTTCTATTAGAAATTATTTTAATATACTCCTCAAGGAAATTTTTAACAAGTAATATATATATATACTTCTCAACTTGATTAAAAGCTATTTATTTGTTTATGGATTCTTCCCCTTCATATTCATTCACACATGTTAATTAATATATAAAAACAAAAAAACAGTAAATTTTAACATGTACACACTCACAAAATACCACTCAACATTGATTATATTATTTTACATAAGTGATTATATGGAACAATCAAAATCCTATACCTATGAATATGACCAAATTACTCATTATTTATTAGTATAAAAATAAATCATTATGTTTGCAAATAATTATTAATAGAAATTAATTTTCTATAAATACATGAGTTTATTTGAGGGAATTTAAATATTGAGTTCTTATATAATTAAATCCATGGAATCCCATGATGGAAATAATGTATCACCAAAGAGAATTAATCTCTTAGAACAAAAAGAGTCTAGAATTATATAATTAATTTTCTGTGTGTTTTTATATATATGTGGTAAAATTGAGGAACAACACTACTGGATATATCCCAATGAAAATTTGGGGTGGAAATTTTGGAAAAATCACTTTTAATAAATTGGAGTTTTTATATATACAAGTTGGAATTTCAAGGGAAGTCCATGATGAGGTAGTTAACATTCCTTATTATCTACTAAATAAATTCACATTAATTATTTCTGATTTTTACACATCATAGGTTGTATGGTCTATAAAACATTGTTTATAGTCTGTTTTGATAATTTTTTGTAGTCCATATTATGTACATGATTATTATAGAAAACTAAAATTTTAGGATTTGATGTGTAATTTTTAGGGTATACTACATGAATTTATGGGTAAGAAATATGGTGTATCAAGTTGAAAATAATTCATCATTTTATTATAAACTAATACTTTAATGTCAACAAGTTTATAATTTCTAACTATAAGTATGAAAATATTGATAAGGCAGGAAATATGAATTAATGTGATATCAAGAATGTGTATTTTGATGAGGGTTGTTAGGGATATGTTGTACCCATAAAGGGTGAATTTTTGTAGGTGGCATATTTATCTCTTTTTGAAACCATTTTCATATTTACATCCTTCACTATTAGGTGACTATTTTTTTCTCTCACTATCTCCATCATATTTACTTTATTCATTAAAGAAACAACATTAAACACATGCACACAATAGACATAAATATTTACACGTTTTCCTATTCAAAATGAAATGATAGTTCTTGGTATGACCCATTTTTGACAAATATATTAAAATCAACTATTATAAACTAGTTGATACAGTTAGTGTGGGTTTCTCCTTGTACTTGAGAATGTAGAATCCAAAACACTACCAACACCCTATGTTTTTTTATATTGACATCCTAATAGTTTCATATTTGTAGAGAAAACAACCGAATAATCTTCATCACAACTACTTGAAGGTTTTCCATACACTACTTCAATTTTACATCTTATAATCATTCACACAGTAACATTCTAGGGATTATTCAATTATTTTACATTAAAATAATAATAAACAAAACATCATTCATTATTCCTCAAAGTAAAATTATTAGACTTCCACCTTTATTTATTAGATGTAAGACGTCTATATTCCTCTTATTTCTATTAAAATTATTTGTGTACACAGATCAATATTCCATCCCTCATCCTTCTACATCATATGAATTATCTATTCATAAATTCTTTTTTCATATTCCTAATACATATTATTTCATTAGTTCATTAAATTAGATTCATTGATATTTATCTGGGTTTAATACGCAACATATATTTTCAAGTTGAGTGATACGTTGATCCACTATTAATTATATCACACCAATAGTGATTTCCCCCCCTCACATGGTAGTGTCAAACTTCCTATTTTCATGTAACTAAATGTACCTCCATTGAAAATATAATACTAAACTATATATTATCATTATCTTCATTATTCACTATGCCTCATATTAATATAAAAATATTTTCATAATAACCATTAATATTTTTTTATTTAATTTTCAAATTAAAACAGTAAATGTATGTTTATCAACATTAATTATTCATTATATTTTAATTCACTATATTAGAAAATTCTAATATTCATGTTACCCTTGTTGAAATTAAATATGACATCATATATCAAGTTATAGTTCCCTTGAATAATTTATGAATCCACATTATCAAAATTGCTCATAACTACATAAAACACCACAATAGGGTCTTCACGACAATGTTGTGCAGATTAATTATATTTTTCATAAAAAGCAAATTTTTTCTTGGGAAAAGTAATTATGATTCCAGATGAATTGTTTTTCACCTTTCTCTATTGATCATAGATAATCAGTCTAGCTGTTTTGTCACCATTTTTTGTAATTTCTTATTAGTAGACTCAATAAATATCATGGAGACCACCACAATAAATTTTTCCATGTCCATTTATAGTTGGAACATAGAATGAAAAACATGATGATCATGGTGACCATTTAGGTCTTCACCATTTCTCACAAGCATACAACTAATTCCCCATGACATGTGGCATGGGTTCATCAATAAATTTTTTCACCTATTTTGTATTTTTTTTCTAATAAAAAATTAAAATCATTTCTAAAATTGGTATATACTATCCAAGATATACCCTTTCACCTCTATCCATATTCAATATTATATGAGAGATGAACACTTTATGATATCATGGAATACTAATTTTATAATGATAATGTTTATGAACCTGAAGATCGTTTCACATGGCCTCATTTTATTTATTTTCCCCCAATCATCAATAGTTGTACCAAGTGTGGAAAACATCATTATAGAAAATTTCATCGTATTCATGGAACTAAAAAAAATTAAATCACTTTTTCCTTCAATATATCAATTTATTCCTATTTTATAACATCAACCATAAAAAAAACCAATCTTCTGATAGTTTTTCATCAAACCGTCAAATATAGGAATGTACATTTAAAGGAACCACTTATCTACTTAAAAAAGTTGTTTAATTCAACAAAAAAACCAAAATTATATTCACCAATCTTCTTCTTAAAAAAATTAACATCAATGAATTTTAAATATTCAATAATAATCTCATGGAAAATAAATAAAATACATAGAAATTTTCCTTATTAATCCTCTTGTATTTATTTTCAACACCCAGTATATTTACTAATTTTAATTTATTTTACTCAAATCTCGTATACTTTATGTTCATTTCACCATCTTATTCTCGTCTGTAGTTTTATTATAATTTTCCCCCTTTATTGATACACCCTATGATTTTTTTCTAGTTATTTTAATCTCATCAATATTTAAATAATTTCTAGTAATTGTGAATATATTTTTTGTTATAAATAATACATATGATTGTATTGTGAAAAAAAAACATAGGATATCACTAAACGAACAAATTTATTATCTTGTGGTACATTAAAAACTATTTTTTGATTGTATTACACAAAATACCAAGTCATCTCAATTGCGTGATTTACTAGAAAGGCTGGATTTTACTGATATACAAGATACTATTAGAATTATTATTAATAAATTTTTTTAGAAACCACCTAGTCATTGGAATGGATGATACAAATATGATTATCTAAATTTTGAAAATATAATTTACAAATTTATATAACAAGAATCAATTTTTTGTCAAATCGTAATAAATTAATGTAAGAACTGTTTGAAAATAATGAAATTATATTCACATGAAAAAAAATAAAATATAACTTTTTTTTGGGTTATCATGGAATGTAATGGGTTATCCTGATAGGATACTATTATCAAATTCTCTTGGAAACTACCAATGGTCTGCCATCTATAGGTGTGTACAACACTGATTTTCATAGGTCTTCAGTTATCGTATTTCTCAAGTTGAATTACTCTTGCGGTCTCTCATTGTTTGGGAGGATGGGAGTTCGGTAAAATCTCTACCTTTTGTGGGGTATTATTTCATACTCTAGGTCACTCTTATAGATTTAATATATGTTATTGGATCACATTATAATCCTAATAAGGGGCCGATTACCCAAAAAAAAATTTAATTGGTTAATTTTCTTATGAGATGGGGGTATGAAGTCTCATTAATAGATCCATTTGTATATATATGAAGTTTTTCATCTATTTCCCAAAATATAGATTATAATATTTATATGATGCAACCATAAAACCAAGTTCTTTATAATGTACTACCTATTGAAAATGAGGTTAATATTAAGATGAGTGGATTGAACCATTTTGATGTATCCATTGTATTCTAGATATTATAGGAATAAAAATCCACCCAGTTCATTGATTCTATTTAGACTAGACCCATGGTATATTCCCTTACAAGATGGTTATTTATTCGTGATAACTAATTACGTGTTCATTCACATCTCCATATGCCCACGTGAGCTATACTCATTGTTAGAATCAAGGGGATGGGATGTCTAGCATCATGGTGTATATGTCTGGGATTTATTTAATAGGAAAATCCATATGATATTATTGGTAAGAAAGGTACATGAGAAGGAATCATATGTATCCCAGTTATAGAATGAATATGATTCATCATAGTTTCATTTCTCTCTCAAACTGTTAATGGACGGGTAAGAGTATTCGGCTCCTGGGGAATATCAGGATCTGGTGGTTGAAATCCAATTGGTGTAAGGCTTACATCAAAGTATTTTTTATATTTGAGCTCGATCCAAGGGAAGAAATTTTCAATATAATAGTTATGATGGGAATAACTATTCTATTTGTTTATTTACCCATTAACCTATTGATAAGATAAAGTGGATTACCATATTTTGAGGCATAATAGAAATCTGTGTGGTTTAAGATATTCTACAGGTTATTCCAAGAGTGTGGACCTATTATGACATGGATTAATATTGGAGATGACATGAATAGTTCAATTTCATAACCCCACATGCACTATACTCATTGTGTGAAAAAGTTAGAGTGACTGATCCATGTCATTGAATTGGATATTAGGGTTTCGATGATTAGATTTCTCTATATAACTAATATGGAACTCAAGCCTCATGTATAAAATGCCTAGGTATCCTTAATGTTGTAAGAAATAGAGTCTTCATTTTCCCCATTATGTTGTGGTCTATTGAATTAGGCTACCCTATACAACTATGTAGGTTAATAGTACAAATTTTATGATTAATGAAATCCCCTAAGACCATGTGAGCCATTATACTTTTTGATAAACAAAGGGTAGAAATTAATAAATTTAATTTCATTTAAAATGGGACTCATATGATGGTACCTGCATGAATTATCAGTATAGAGATCGTACATTAGGAAGAGGTCGCCTATATATTCTAAACATGCAATGAATAAAAATCATCATAGTTACCTTAATTTTTGTGATTAAATTTTGATGTTTTCATATTGGATGGGGAGTACACACTAAGGAAATATGATGATATCAATCCATGGGATTCCATATTGATATTGGATCCTTTTCTCGAGGGTGTCACAAGTCCCAATTGCCATGTACTGGGAACCATTGCATGACATGGATTGACTCTTATATATGATATCGTAAGAGTCGTTGTGGAAAATTCTGATGGGTGTTTCGTAACTTGAATAACATATCTGGGGGACCAAATGAGACTTTTCAAACCTGTTAGGAGTTCATCATGATTCTCATTTTACATGACCTGATGGTACCATGAAATATTCGTTGTCATTACTAGATGATTCTGTGAGACTCAGATGACATGAGCAGGCATAGTGATATGTGTTAGGTGATGTGCCTGAAAGAGAAAAAATGTCTTGGATCATACACCCAGAAGTTTTCATGATATCAAATTGGATACTAGGAGGGAACTAGGTAACCTATTCTAACATGTCTATATGAAATCGAATGTCCATGAGGACAATTGGAAGAGGTGTCCCTAGATATGAGAGATGGGACTTTGTGTTGTCGCATGTCATGGGATTACACAAGTAAAGTAGATAGGGGATAGTGATCATATATTACTCTTGAGATTTCTTCTCTGAGTCCATTTTTTAACCTTCCAATGAAAATTTATTACATGTAAAAGGAAATATATTTTTGATTAGACCAAAGACCTTCTCAAGATCTTTGTGAATGTCTTGAGCCATCCGCGTGATTCTTATTAAGTAGTCTTGGAGTCTCACGAGTCAAGGATGATTTTTTTGTTGGTCTCGCGAGGCCATTCCATGGGATCCCTGGTCACGTTTCATGTATTGTTGAGAGCTTCTATACCTTCCAAATCCCCCATTTTTATCTCCTTTTTCTTAAATTGAAATAGTTTGGAGTAATGAATGATTCCATGATTGTTAATGAAGGAATTTCATATAATTATTACTGACGAATAATGGGATCAATAAGTTCCTAATAGTGATGTAGGGGTTTTTTATTTGAAAAATCAGTACATTTTTTCTAGAGATAATAATTACAAGTCAAAGGGATTATATGAGATTATGTGTCAATGTTTCTGATGACTCACAGTGCAATACGGGTCCTCAGGGGAAAGGAAAATGTCATTTAGCAATCCCAAATACATCCCTCCCCCTCCCTTTATAAAAAATTTGTTTTATCATTAAAATTTTAGGGATACTGTGATCTTTCAAGATTAATATCTATGATTTTTTCACAAATTTTCACTGATGTCCTATGTGAACAATCATTGTTATGTTAGGGTGTGCAAGAATGTAGCGAAAAGGTCTATCTATATATACTTTTAATGTCATGGAGTTGTCTAGACACCCATGATGTCTTCTATTACTCAATGAAGATAATCCAAAGGGGTTCCTTATGGTTTGATGGGTGATAAAATAAGTTATCTGAGTATCTTTCATGGTGTGTCTCTTGTCCTCTAGTGACCACAAACAGCTATCACCTCCTCTTTACTTCTTTAATTTTATTCCACAATGGTTTGTGGCCATTCATGTTGGATTAGATATCACCAAGTGATATTATTCTCTCCAATGATGATTTTCACATGATCATTGAATCCATTGGGGATCTCCATTATTGAAATGTCATTCTCTTTACTCTAGAAGGAATTTATAGGGGTTTGTAGGAAATTTGTATGGATTAACCTAGCAGTCTGAGTGTGTTCATTAATTTTCCATCATGCAGCCACTGGTTATTTGGAGATCCGTCACATGGGAATATGGATTCGATAAATTTGGAATTTCGGGACCTTCCATGGGTTATGATACATGTTTGGAAACAATGTGTTACATTTATGTGGTCACATGATCACGAGTCACATAGAGGCTCGTGAAATCCATTGCTTCTGCGGAATGATGATAACCATATTCAGGTATTTCATCCATTAGGATTTTTCGTATTCTTATTTGGAAGGTGTTAACAAATTCACCCCTTAGGGAGATGTCTACGGTAAAATGAATATGTCTTAATGAAATCTAATTCCCTATAGATTCATTGCTGGTGGTGCTAACCGGTTCAAGCTATATTGATAACACATATATGAATAGGGACTAATGGGTAGAATAATTTCCTTTTTGGGAGAACACACTATTTAATGAAAAGTATGATAGGATTGGGGTGTATATCATGGTGTTCAAGGATATAAATTGGGCCTTTCATGTTTTTCATACTAAATTGCTGTAATGGTTTGGGTTACTGTATTTTTTCTTAAACCTAATGTCTCTATTTTTAAGATGATTTACCTCGAACTTGTTATGGATTTAGTTTAGGTGGTTTTATCTCAGACCTCATATTGATTTATATTATAGTATTTTATCTTGGAGATGATATATATTTAATTTAGGGACTATTTCATTAGACCTTATATTTCATTACTGTAGTATCTATTTTTTCATACATGATAATTATTTTGTTTAAGATATTTTATCATGGACCTAATATTTCATTAGTTTATGGTCCTTTACCTCAGAACTGATATTGCTATAATTTTTGGACATTTAGATCTTATATGTTATATCTATAGTTTAGATTCTTTTATCTTGGACCTAATATTAATTTATTATTGGGTAATTTTTCATAGAAAGGGTATTCCATTAGTTTAGGTTAATTTAGAAAAGACATGTTATTTCCTTAGATTAGGGTATTCTAGATTGGACCAATGTATTTATTTTGTTGATAATCATTTAGGTTGGACATCATATTGATTTATTATTTTGTATTTCAGCATTAAACTGATATTGTATTAGTTTCGGTTCTTTTATCACAGATATAATATTTCTTTTGTTTGGTGACTTTTATCTTGGACAATCTATATGATCATTTCATTTGGTTCATACATGCTAAGCATGACCTATAAAACTTTGAAGAGCTAGGTTCTGTCGTGGTGTTATTGTGGCCTGCAATGATCATAATTCTCTTTTTATAGAGTGACTATTTTAGTTGATTTCCATAGTCACATCTGTAGAAGCTATGGGAAGTTATGCATTGTCAAAAAGGGGCCTTGAATCCATGTACCATATCCTAGGGATGTTGAATATATATAGGGGTAATATTGGGGAGCATAAAGTACATAGGGTACTAGGTCCACCAGGATTGTTTGGGTTTGTAAGATGAAAATCATAACGTGAAAGCATTATTCCATGAATATGACATGGTGCAGACATGTTGGATATGTCCCATGACATTTTGAGATGCCATGTTCTGCCTTTGTGTTTTTATGGCTCACTTGGATTCAAATCCATTCTAGGAAAGAGAACAATCCTTTTGATGGAGGGTTAATGTCATTATGTAATGGTATAATAGAAAATGAAACATACAATACACACTGATCCAAGTGATATAGACGAATTTTTAAGACTCAAATGTTCAAATGATGATGTTGGGTATCCGAATAATGCTATCTAAGAAGGGTTCTGACAACATGGGGATGCTTTCTCTAAAATCATAAATCTCATGTCTTGTGCCTTGTGGTATAAAATTATGAGTTGGGGGAAATCAAAGGATATAGAGGTAAATTTGACATCCCGAAATTATGATGGGATATAAAATACAATGACATAGCATCAAAGATATCAATTCCACACGTACAGTTTTGTGTGGGGATTTTAAATAACAAGCAGGACTTACCGAGTTTGGGGAATGACATGGGTCAGTAATAAGGAGTCGTATAGACACATTGAGGTATTCAATGCTGCTGTGATAATTTCAGGGCTCAGAAGGACTGTAATATCCATTAGTAGAGTATCACATTTGGTTGAATTTCATACGAACTGCATGATCCACGGCATGCATTTATTTTCAATCAGTGGTACCTTGAATCTACGTATCATTTACATTGGATATGGAAGATTAGTGAAATTAAAGTCACTGTAAATCATGAATTGTGATTAGAGGAAGGTGTAAAATCCAAGGAGGGCTCAAGTACACTAATTGATGAACCACCATATTGAGAGTATATTATTGTTTTGAGGTTATTTGGAAAATAAATTCTATAAATTATTCTTGGACTGTAGAGTCCGTTGAGCATATCATGGATTTTATTTGGGATATGAAGAATACCCTAAAAGATTTATCTCTTTTATATTTTCACATTATTTTTGACTAATATCTCAAGATGATGAGTTTAGTGGGTGGAGACTTGAATATGTCTCAGGACACCCTTTACATATTTCTGACATGAAATGTATTGTTTCTAATTAAATTTAGTTTAAATTCTTTCATATTGGACCATTATTTTGTAGAGTTTAAGGTTGTATAGTTTTGACCAACTACCATGTAATTTAGGGTCATGAATCACATAGAACGGACATGGATGATTATATAAATGAGCCTATTACGAAATCCATGTTAAAGAGTAATCCATAATCCTTCCTATAATGAGGTGGATACATTGTAAATCACAGATCATGTTTATTAGTACACGAGTAATGAAATGGAAGGTCATACATGGATTTGTTCAGACACACTCTAGTGTTTATTTCTTACGTGATGATGTATAGTCTCCCAATTATAGGAATGACCATTCTATATGTAGCACATTTGGATGTTGACTATAGACATATATTTATGAGGCATTAGAATACATTCATAGTCATGAAAAGATCCATTGTATGCGGATTTCATTTCCCATTGACTTGGAATGATATGGAATCTGGAGGAAGTCAAAAAATGAAGGGTGATATATGTTTCTGAGGTGCTCTAAATGGGTGGTGGAAGTACCCCATAATTTTTTTCCAAGGTACGTCTCTTGGTCCGATAATACAGAATGAAAAATGAGAGATGGTATATACAGTTTTTTATAATGTAGTATTAATGTTTTTATGTGTATATTATTGTCATGTGGTAAGGAAGTGATCCCATGTAGTTTAAAATTTTATGGTTATTATGTGGGTGAAATGACATTAATAAGATCAAATATATCGGTTGGGCCAAAGGATTAAGGTTAGAGAATCCCTATGGAAAATCTATCCACACATTATTTTTTGAAATCAATCGTAGTTTAATGTCAGATGGTATTGATATACTTTAACCAATGTAAAATTAAAAAATGTTATTGCTTGGCACAAAATTGGACATTCAGTAATCACTATGTATCTCATGGATGAGGAGAATCCTGCAACAATTAGTTATAGATGACCCATGGATTTTAACTTCATCCAGGATAGACATCCTTCCATTAATTTTAACTACATGTGCTAAAGATGAAAATGAATCAATGTGAATATGTTAAAAAAATTCTTTTTCCGAAATATGAATTCATGAGAATCATTACACCTCTCATGAGAGTGATAATTAATCCCCATGTAGTTCTTGATGTGGAAATATGTTATTTAGGATTGGGCCATTCATAAGGGTGATCATCATTTTTATTGACAATTACTATTGGGCCTATGATTTGAGATCTAGGTGTCACTACATTTCCTAATATGTCCATAAAACTAGTATATATATAATTATGTTCCTACGATGTTTAATTCCATGAAAGGATAATGACGTTGGAAAACTGTGAATTGGTGGGATCATTGGGGATATGTCTATGAATGAAAGCATCTGATACAATACTCTAATAATGAAAATGACAATCAAACTACATGTAGTTCACGGAGAACCATTCAGTTTAATGTCATATAGTGAGAAAATATGTCGTTTTGTTTTACATCATGTGATCATAACTCTTTATGGGACTGCATTCAACACCATGATGGAATATTCATATACATATACTTCTTGATTTTAATAATGAGTCCCTGTCCGGATTCTTGATCTCACATGATCTTTGTTGGGTGTGACTATCAAGTAACAACACAATCTTCCCTACAATGTTGTGCCATATGGGCATAAAAAAGTTAATTTTGTATCATTTAGATGCTACACCATGACAAAGAATTGAACCCCCCTATATATCTCCAAAACATGAGAATAAATACATTACAGTCACCAGGAGAACTATGTAGTTTTGCATCATATGACAAGGGCATCAACCATGCAGTTTAATGTCTTGCATCATTAGTGAACATTGTATAGTTTGAAATTACATGGAAAGTATGAAAAACATGGCTCACATTAATGTGGATGTCATTATGGTGAAAATAATACGATGTATATACTATGAAATCCTATATTGGTCGGTGGTGTTAGAAGCTCCCCATACATAGTGGAAATCTAAGAATCTCTATTATTTTATGACCTATGTATTATACAAGGTCCTTCAAACATGGGATCAAATTTCATGGGATTCTTTATCGGTATCATTGGGGTTATGAGAGAAAGGAACATCTCCCATAGCAGGAATGAGAAATGGTGATCCTTTTTATAGAATTGTTATGCAACCATATTATGATGATTCTCCATATTTTGTAGTGTTGACAACATTTTCTCATATAGACATTCAATCTCATACATAACAATTTTATGAACATGAATCATCTAAGAACAATATGAAAATGGAAAACCATAGTGAATGTACTTTTACATTTATGGGTAACCCAAATCCAGTCATATAAACCACTAAATATGAAATTTCATGTGTATTAGTATGTGTTGTTTTAGGGTAGGCATATAAATCATGGATGTGTTTATCTAGATATTACTTCTTATCCTTGTTTACCATTTTTTGGTGTATTCATGATAGAATCTTATTGAATGCCTCTATCTATTCAGTGTCAACTACATGAAATCATGACTAGTGATTGTACTTGATTTTCTATTCTTTGAATTGTTTCTTCATATCTGTGAAACATATGTTTATTTTGTTTTCTACCAATATCATGTAAGAGTCTCCAAACATGGTTATGATATTGTACATGGAGAAGATAAATGCATTCTACATCCCAAATTTTGTGTCGGGTATTGCATCATCCCATTTTGAATAGAATTAAATAGCAGTATTGATGTACTCGAATAACATGGTTTTGGAAGAGGGATATTTCCCCACAAAATATAACTCATAAAAGAAAAATATCTTGTCATATCTTGAAATATGAAACAATTCGGGGTGCCGATGGATGTTGTTTTTATAAATCTTGCATGCAAGAGAATTATTTGTGAATCCCACGTAGCCTTGTAGAATAGAGGACAATAGCTAAATATGCCAGTGTTTCAGAATAATAATACATTGATAAGGGAAAATAATCCAATATGGGATCATTGTGGAATTTTTCCATCAACCCATTATCATAGCCAGTGAGGGGTTCCATATCAACCCTATTGAGGGAATATTCCACATTGTCATTTATATCACTAACACTAAACCCCCTTTAATGTCAAGGTAGGATACCTACTACTGCAGAGACATTAAAAATCTAGTAATGAGAGATTGGTATTCTGTCATGTTATTTTAGAAGCCTACGGAAAATGATAAATTGTAGGGAATGATTTCCTTGTCTTGAGAGATGAATACAATACAGAGACCAACAATGTTTTGATTCTTGGATTCCATTCCTATGTTGACAGGACATCAATAGACTCTATAAAATATATCTCCCATGTTTAGGGGGAGTAGTAGGAATGGAAGACATATTCATCAAGAATCTCAATGTCCTCTAGTGCATTCACTACAGAAGAACACATTGTGAGGAAATCGGTCAGGGTTTTCTTTCTCACTGACTTATGTGATACAAACTGTATGTTGTATTTATATATAATGACCAGCCAATTGTCCATGTGCCTAGCCAATATCAGATTCCCAATTATGTACATGATCATGTCAATATGAGGGTAGATACACAAAGAATGATGTACATGGACATTGCATTACTTTTGTGGAATACATAATACATGAAAAATACATATGCTCAAAGACCGTATTAGTTTAGTGTCATTGGAAACTCGTAATGTAATCTTCTAATCATGGTGAATGATCTTCAACATCTCCCATAAAGATATTACCATTTTGTGTTTCTTACCTAAAACCTTTATTTATATCTTGGGGAAAATAATACATAAAAAGGGTGATCTCAAATTCTCCGTAAGGGTAAAAACAGAGAACATAAAACAATCCATAAACATTTGAATGCAAAAACATGAATTTAAAATATAAATATCAAAATGACGAGAAAAGACATAAATCTTGGAAGTAAGTAAGGAATATATCATAACGTATCATCAATAATGATAAAATATAATAGGAATAAAGCAAGTAATTGTGGCAACCATTAAACACATGTTCTGATTTCCATAGTAGATAAGGCATTACTGCCATGACCATCTTAGTGGACAACGTCCCTTTCTGAATCGAGTTCACTCCTCATTTTAGTCCACTAACACTGAACCAAATTAACATACCGATCCAGCCATATCAATATCATGAGATATAAATCTTTACGCAATGAATTGGAGGGAGATATTGGTCCCACCCAACTCATAATGAAATAACTCTTTCATGTGCCACAAAATCATAAATCATACATCATAGCATAACCCAACAATAGAATGAGATTCTTAAACATCATTACATCATAACATAATCCATATAAAAATGGATATCATTTCATCATAAGAAGAATAAAACTATGTAAATAATGGATACATTATACTTGAAACATAAACATATTACATAATGACATTTTTTTAGATGAAAAAATAGTTTTGATAAAACAAATGTAATGAATTCTTGAAAACAAATATCCTTTCTTCTTCAAAATTAGTTTATATTCACAAAATGACTTGAAATCATAGAATAAAAGGGTTTTGTTGAAAATAATCATGCAACATTTTAGAGGAATCTTCATGAAAATGAGGCTTTATGAAATCGTAAAAATATGTTCACGCCGTATAAGTTAAAAATAACATTCTCCTCGTACTTTTGCCGAAAAATTCAAAACGTTCCTCGTGTGGTAAACAAAAGTAAGATTTCATTCCTAAAATGTTGTAAAAATAAAAAATGGATAAAAATTTCATTTAACATACATGTAATTTTTTTATAAAACAGGGACATGGATGATAACAAAAACCCCAGTAAATACTTACGAATAAACAATATCGGATAAGAGTGAGATTGAAATAGTTACCCCTTACCTTATGTCTGATATG
Organism: Viscum album; assembly: GCA_963277665.1. Taxonomy (NCBI): domain Eukaryota; kingdom Viridiplantae; phylum Streptophyta; class Magnoliopsida; order Santalales; family Viscaceae; genus Viscum; species Viscum album. Next base: position 601,876,571 of record OY728161.1, on the reverse strand, counting down.
CTTCATATGTATCTGATACTCCTGTATAATGATTTAAATAATTTTATTGACTTATTAAATAATAATATTCATTGTTATGATAGAATATATGGTTTACTTATGACATTATATTACCCATTCATTTGTAAATTTGATGTAAAAGGAGCGATTTGGGTAAAATTGTTTCATTTATTGTATGCGTTTCGACTTGTTGTTCATGATATTATCACTTATAACCTGATTTACTTAAATCAAGAATTTAAAACTTTATTTATATATAATATATATTACGCATATACATATATATATGATAGATCAGTAAGTGGAATGAAATACGCAGTTCATGGAGACAGTTCTCCATACGTACGCATGAATGATGTTTTCGTTTCTTAATTCAATTGAATGGAATTAAGTAGATGAAATAAATAAATATATATATATATATACATAAATCAAGCATCATTATTATTTCATATATTTCATGATTAATTATTATATATACTTTATAATCATTCATGAATAGTTAACATGGAGAATGAATCTCATCACGTCGTGGAGACAATATTCCGTACGTATGCACGAGCGATGATATCATTACTATGATCATGAAATTGTATAGAAATGTATGTATAATATTTCATAATCAATATCAATCTACAATAATCATATATATAAATTTATTTACACCATTATACCCATCCATGTAAGGTGGTCGTTGAAAACAGATTACACAACGACGTGGATACGGTATTCTGTAAGTACGCACGCGCGTTGATTTCATTTTCCATAGGATGGATAGAAAGTGAAATAGGGTTGTTTATAATTTATTATAACATATAAGTATATAAGAAATACTTATTTTATTACTTTATAATGAGACAACTAATGAAGAAGAAGTAGAAGAAGAACGAATCTTTAGAGAATCAGAAGAAGAGATTACCTCTTCTTCGACGCACATCCTTTAAGCTTCTTCTTAAGGTAGTAGAGTTGGTCTTTTGAGAAGACCAGAACCTAAATGATGTAAAAAGAGAGGTTGATAAGAGTAATTTTTACAGTTTTGAGGAGCTTCAAGGATTAACTGGGTGTGAAGAGAAGAGGAAAGGGGTGCCCTTTTTATAAGGGAGGAGATGGGCACCTTTGGAAAAACATAAAATAATATTTTATAATAATGTCATATTCGGTTTATAATAGTTCCAAATTGATTTATTTCGAAGATAAAGTGGGGATGGGTCGACCTAATCTCAACCAATAGGTTTTAGACAAGTTTAGGTTACTATTTCAACATTATCTTTTATAGTTAACACTAAGTTTAATAATTTATCTTTTACTGTGTATTCTTCTTTTCTTACACTATATTGTTTATAAAATTACTATAAAAAGCCAAAACTTCCTCAAGTGGTTATTTATTAATATATATAACCTTATATAAGTCATTTGGAAGATCCTTAGATTTTTAGGAACATAATAACATATAATAATATAATATTTGTTTTAAATCTATTTTTTGTCAATTCTGACACTATTTGGTAATTGATTATTTGTGAAAATCGTAACAACATTATTAGTTAGAAAAATGATTATTAAATCAATACTAACATGTAATATTAACCGATAAAATTAGTGTAATTCTTAAAAAATCTCAAATTACTAGTATTTGGGTATTTATAATATCAATTTTTTTAATATTTCATTTTTAGGTAATTAATACATCACCATTGTGTGATAAATAACATAAATTATATAATGTATGAAAATTATAAATAAAATACTATTAGGTAGGAAATATTTTTTTCTTTATAATTAATATTTATATTCTATTTTATATTATGTATATCCCATATTAAAAATGTTTTAGTTATTTAACATTGATATTAACTATATTAACTCTTTTTTATATAAAATAAAAATAAATTTCCTAATCAAATCCAAGTGGACCTAAATGATAATATTATATTCCTAATGTTGTTTCTAGTCTAATTATACTTATCTAATAGAATTATAACTTGTGTTAGGGTAATAATTTTATCATTTTTACCCTTAATTACCCTATTTACTTTAAACTGTGGTAAATAAAAGTAAAAAGTTACTATTCACCAAAAAAATTATCTTATTGAACCACATTCTACTCCTTGATATTGACCGTGTCTCTCGAATTTTAAAAATTCCAATCATAGAAGCGGTAAAATATTTTTTATATAAATTTTCAAATTCTTCTAGGAGGTGTGTAAAAGTTGGTGAAAAGTTCAATAAAATTTTTAAATATCTTAAATTTTTATAAAATGATCCAATGAATTACATTGAACTTATATAGGTATTATGTAACAATTTGTGATCTAAAATAAATTTAAATAAAATAAATAATTATTTAAATAAAAAGTCAGTTTTTAAATAGTAACCTAGTGTTTTCACTATTCTAAAAAAAAATTGATAGTATTCAGAAAAATACAATAAAATCACCCTAGGTTAATTTCTATATTCCAAATCTAAAAATGAAGTCCATATTGAAATATAAAATTTATAAAATTTCAGAAAGTGGGTATTTCTATTCATAACGGCTAGTTCATAATAATATTATAATAATATCTCGTTTTGTGAAACATGGTATTGCGTACTACACACGCTATCGAAGAAAGTCTTGATTGCGTGTAATGCAAGCCAAGTCAGGGAAACATGTAGTGAATGCTCTGTTTAGTGTTGCGTATAATATAAATAAATTTTTTTTAATTATTACATTAAAAAAATTATATACTTAATGTTCTGTAGAATCATTTCCACAAAACGATCTTGAAATTGTGTATAAAATGAGTCAAGAATAGTGTTGCGTATACTGCAAGCTAATAGGGTGTTGCGTATAGTACAAGATAATCTTAGTGTAGTGTATAATAGAAGACATCAATGAAATTAAAATGAATAATTCTCATAAAATATCGGGTGTTTACATTCTACCCCCATAAAATGATTTTCGCCCTCAAAATTCGTCGGGGTTATAAATGGGTTATCACCTGAAATTTTCATTCATTGAAACCAACATCGTAAAAAGAAATACTAAAACATCATTTTAAAAAGGGATGTTAGAATCATAATAGTCACCCAAAGTAACTCAACACTGTGATTCCACATAGGACAACATAGGCAAAAATATGGATATGGAAGAGAAATATAACCATCATCTTCTGATAAAGAGTGGTAGGGGACATAACTATGAAAAATCCAACAATCACAAATCCATAAATTTTTTATGATCTAAGGTACCATCTAATTCATCAGATATAAGAGCACTAGGACAATATTTTTGGTTTTCAAGATCATTTCCCTAATGTGGATTATTATTTACATGAGGTGAAATACTTACTTGATTTTAGTGTAATATCATCATTGGTCATTCCATGAAAAATTTCCACTTCATCTCTATTTAATGAAATGATGTTGAATTTATCATTCATGAAGTGTTAACAGATCATGAGATAATATGATAAGCCATCCAATCTGTTTATATCAATAAAAGGATAGTATAAGTTATTTAAAATTCATTAGTCCATCTATGGTGAGAGAAATCATATATGATTCCAACAATGGACTTATACTTCTTCTATCATACTTCTTAATAAAATTAAACTAGTTTCTAATAACCAAGGACTTTCTGTAGGCCAGTGGTATGCGATAAAGGCATGTCGCACTTTAGTTGTGGGTTCGATTCCCGCAACCTTGTCCGACATGATGGGTTGTCGCCCATCCTATGGGTTGTCCTTTTTCTAAAACAATACTATCATAACATTTCATAAATAAAGAGTTATATCTTTAACCAATACTATATGATGTACATTCCAACCATTAGGGTTATCAAGAATACTCATGTTCGATTACTAGAAATTTCATCTACCGAGCATGTAAATTCCTTCATTTTCCCCCCATATATCATAAGATATATCTTGTTGGTCACATTCCAATCATGTGAATATATTAATCATGAATTCTCTTGAAAAGTAAATACCCATTGAACATTGGAAAAAACAAGAATGTTGTAAAATATTTACTCCTTCCACATACCAAAAATCCCAAAAATTCTATATACTCAGACCATGATATCACTTAGTCCTTATATCAATCATGAGCTCATGAATACTATTAAAAAAATTATTTTTTCCATATCCATTCATTATGTGCATATCATATTCTTTCCGAAAATATCTAAATAATATTTCATGGTTACTAGTACCATTCAACATATACAATCAAATACATTAGGAAAAAAATAGTTTACCAATCCTTATATGATTCTTTATTCCATAGTATCATACATTATTTTGGATAAACATACAATCATTCCTCTATCTTCTTAAACCACTGACTGAAATTCATCATTTCTTTCATCTCATATATCATTTCTAGTCACTTCATCATCATCCACATAAATACTACCCATATGGCCATGCTGATTCACTTCATGAGATTTTCCCTTAGGGAATTGGTATTCATAATGCCCATACATTTTACATTTAAAAAATTTAACCATTTTTGATGTCTTAGCAATACCATTATCTTTGTCCATGTTGTTAACTGAACCATTTATTTTACAATTACTGGATTTGTGTCCCTCTTTTCCAAACCCAAAGCATCTTCTGGTTTCTTTGAAACATTCTCCCTAATACCTCTTACCACTTGATTTACATGAGGGGAATTGAACTTCCATTCCTCTATGATCATTATGAAACTCCATCTTTACCTTATTACCTGAGTCAGGATACTTAAAAATGTTGATATTATTGATCATATTATGAGATTTTTGATTAGGCATAATAATGATGTTTGGAATTCCTGATCTAATTTCATTTGGTTTCTCAATAATAATATCATTCCATTGTCCATCATATCATTCGTTATTGTTAATCTTCCTGTTTCCAGCCATTTTCTAAAACAAATAAAGAAGAGTGTGAGAGACCAAAATCAAAATCAAGGGGGATTACATTCAATATCTATCATCTTAGATTAAATTACATTATTGTTACCATTATTCTAGGACTATAACCTATACGTATACGTAACCATAGGGACATCCCTAGACATACCTTAGAAATATCTCTAGGTATTTCACTAATGTTTTCATATCAAAGTTTCTAAAGGATAACAAAACCTTCTCTCTGATACAAACTATATAGACCCAAATCATGACATACATGGACATTACATTACTTTTGTGGGATACTTAATACATGACAAAAATAGACGCCCAAAGATCATATTAGTTTAGTATCTTTGGAAACTCGGAACATAATCTTCTAATCATGGTGAAAGATCTTCAACATCTCCCATAAAGATCTTCCCCATTTAGTTTCTTACCAAAAACCTTTCGTTATATATTGGGGAAAATAAAACATAAATCATGGAAGTAAGTAAGGAATATATCATTATATATCATCAATAATGATAAAATATCATGGGAATATATCATGTAATTTTGGAAATCATTAAGCACATTTTCTGATTTTCATAGTAGACAAGGCATTACTACCATGACCATCTTAGTGTACAAAGTTCCTTTATGAATCATGTTCATTCATCGTTTCAGTCCTATAACAATGAACCTGATTAACTTACCATTCCATCCATGTCTATCTCATGAGATAAAAATCATTACCCAATGAATTGATGGGAGATATAGGTCCCACCCATCTCATAATGAAATCATTCTTTCATGTGCCACAAAATTATAAATCATACATCATAGCATAACCCATGTAATAGAATGGGATTCATAAACATCATGCCATCATAACATAATCCATATAAAAAAATTGATATAATTTCATCATGAGAAGAATAAAACCATGTAAATAATGGAGACGTTATACATGAAACATAAACCTATTATATAATGTCATTTTTGTAGATGGAAAAATACTTTTGATAAAACACTTGAAATGAATTCTTGAAGAAAATATCCTTTCTTCTTCAAAATAATTTTCTCTTCACAAAATTCCCTGTAATATTAAAAGAAAGGGGTTTTGTTGAAAATAATCATGAAATATTGTAGAGTAAGCTTCATGATAATGAGGCGTTATGAAACCGTAAAAATATGTTCACTCCGTATAAGTTAAAAACAACATTCTACTCGTACTTTTGTCGGAAACGAAAAAAAGTTCCTCGTGTGGTAATGAAAAGTAAAATTTATTTTATAACATGTGTTAAAATTCAAAAATGGGTAAAAAGGCCATTAAACATACATGAAATCATTTTTATAAAATAGGGACATGGATGATAACAAAAAACCTTGTAAATAATTACGAATAAACAATCTCAGATAAGAGCGAGATTGGAATAGTTATCCCTTATCTTATGTCCGATATGCTTCGTATGTATCTGATCCTATTGTATAATGATTTAAATAATGTAATTGAATTATTACAGAATCATATTCATTTTTATGATAGCATATATGGTTTACTTATGACTTTATATTACCCGTTATTTGTACACGTGATGTAAAAGCAGTGATTTGGGTAAAATCGTTTCATTTATTGTACATGTTTCGACTTGTTGTTCGTGATATAATTACTTATATCTTGATTTAGTTAATTTCAGAATTTAAAAAATGATTTATATATAATATATATTCATCATATACATATATATATGATAGATCGATAAATGGAATGAAATACACTGTTCATGGAGACGGTTTGTCGTACGTACGCATGAGCGCTCTTTTTGATTCTTATTTAATTGAATGGAATTAAGATGATGGAATACATACATACATATATATATAAATAACTCCAGTATCATTAATATGTAATATAATTCATGATTACTTATTATATAAAATTTATAATCATTCATGGATGGTTAACATGGAGAATGAATCTCATCACGTCGTGGAGACGGTAGTCCGTACGTATGCACGAGCAATGATATCCTTCCCATGATTTTGGAATTGTATTAAAGTGTATTTATAATATTTATGAATCAATATCACATTAAAATAATCATATATAGTTATTTATTTACACAATTATACCCATCCATGTAAGGTGGTGGTCGAAAACAGATTACACCACTGCGTGGAGATGGTATTACGTACGTACGCACACGCAGTGATTTCATTTTCCGTAGGATGAATAGAAATAGAAATTGGGTTGTTTCATTTTTATAATAACATATCATCATATTATTAATATTTATGTAAGTAATTTATAATGATACAACTAAAGAAGATTAAGTAGAAGATGAATGAAACTTGAGAGAATCAGAAGAAGAGATTACCTCTTCTTCGACGCACCTCCTTTCAGATTCCTCTTAGGGAAGTAGGGTTGGACTTTTGAGAAGACCATAACCTATATTATGTAACTAGATAGGTTCATAAGAGTAATTTTCTGGGGTTTTCTGAGCTTCAAGGGTCAAAAAGGAGTGAAGAGAAGAGGGAATGGGTGCCCTTTTATAAGGGAGGAGAGGGGCACCTTAGGAAAAACATAAAAAATTATTTTCTATTAAAGTCATATTCAATTTTAACATTTAAAAATTGATTTATTTCAATGATAAGGTGGGGATGGATCTAAATACTCTCAAACATTAGGTTTTAGACAAGTTTAGGTTACGATGTTAACCTTATCATTTAAGTTTAACTCTAAGTTAAATATTTTTACTTTTACTGTGCATTTTTTTAAACTATATGGTTGATAAACATATTATAACAAGCCAAACTAACCCCAAGTGGTTCATTATTAATATATATAACCTTATCTATGTCATTTGGATGAACCTTATATTTTTAGGAATATTATAACAATTAATAATATAATATTTTTTTAAAAAACTATTTTATGTCAATTTTAACACTATTTGGTAATGGATTTTTGTGAAAATCATAAAATCATGATTAGTTCGAAAAAAATAAATTAAATCAATAATAACTTGTAATAGTAACCAATAAAATTAGTGGAATTCATAAAAAGTCTCATATTACATTTATTTTGGTATTTATAATATCAATTATTTTAATATTTCATTATTTAGGTAATTACTACATCACCATTGTGTCATAAATAAAATATATTATTTAATATCTAAAAATTATTAATAACATTCCATTAGGTATAAAATATTTTTTTATTTCTATTTAATATTTATAGTCGAATTTATCATATGTATAACCCTATATTAAAAAAAATTTAGTTAATAAACTTTGATTTTAACTATTTTAACTCTTTTTTAAATAAAATAATAATAAATGTCCTAATCTAATCCATGTGGACCTAAATGTTAAATTTATATTCCTAATGTTGTTTTTGGTTGAATTATACTTATCCAATGGAATTGGAACATGTGTTAGGGTAATAATAATATCATTTGAACACTTAATTACCCTATTTACTTTTAACCGTGGTAAATAAAAGTAAAAATATACTATTCACGAAAAATTATTTTTATCTTATTTAACCACATTTTACTCCTTGATATTAACAATGTCTCTCAGATTTTCGAAATTCAACTCACAGAAGTGGAAAAATTATTTTTTATGTAAATTATTAAATTCTCCTAGGAGGTGGTTAAAAGACGGTGAAAAGTTCAATAAAATTTTTATACATCTAAAATTATTATAAAATTAATCCAATTAATTACATTGATCATATATATGTATTATGTATCAATTTTTGACCTAAAATTAATTTAAATAAAATAAATAATTATTTAAATAAAAAGTCGGTTTTTAAATAGTAACCCAGAGTTTTCACTATTCATTAATAATTGAGAGTTTCCAAAAAAAATACCAAAAATTCACCCTATAATAATTTCAATTTTCCGAATCTAAAAATGAAGTCCATTTTGAAAGATAAAATTTATATAGTTCAAAGAAGTGGATATTACTATTCATAATAGCTAGTTTATAATAATATTATAATAATATCTCGTTTAGTGAAACATGGTATTGTGTACTACACACGCTATCGAAGAAGGTCTTGATTTTGTGTAATGCAAGACAAGTTAGTGAATCATGTAGTGAAAGCTCTGTTTAGTGTGGCGTATAACATAACAAATTTTTTTCTTCATTTATACATTAAATGAAATCTATACTTAATGTTATGTAGAATAAATTCCACAAAACAAACTAGAAATTGAGTATAACATGAGCCAAGAATAGTGTTTTGTATGCTGCAAGCTAATATAGGGTTGCGTATAGTAAAAGATAATGTTGGGGTAGTGTATAATTGAATACATCAAATAAATTAAAAAGAATAATTCTAAAAAAATATTGGGTTGTGACAATGACAGTCCATATAACCTTTATGATGATTCATGTAATTCATTATCTTTTTAACTGAAAAGATTAGTATGAGGTAGTTATTTTTGTCCTCTGAGTATCAAGTCTATGCATGTAGAAATGTATGGATGAGTTAATAGTGATTATTATATCATAACTCAACATTCATTTTTATGACGAGGGATCCTAATGACTATTTTATCATGGATATATATAATATGTGTGGCCTCCATTCCGATGGAGGCATTAGAACTTGTGGATGAATTAGGTATTGTTTGAGACATTTGAGGAATTTTTTCCAATAATCATCCCATTGGTAGGGGATAACCTTATTAATCATCATAGTAATGGGGATGGATTTTACTTCCAAATTAGAAATATAGAATTGAATTTATAAAAGTTTCCCATTAATCTCCCACAATTATTTGATATTACAGGGGGTGGCAATGCTAAAATTGCAGAAGACATTTCTAGGTCGAATTCAACATCACAAATAGAGTACTAAAAATCCAAGGATCATTACAGATGTTACCCTGATAGTACATTTTATCATATTCAACTACTAACTATAATGGAGAATCATGTGAAAATTTATCTAATGGTCTATGAATTGATCAAATTATCAGAGAGGTTTATCTACGAGGATTTATACAAAACATTCGGCCATATATGTATAATGTGTCTAAATGATATTGTGCATGTCGTGTTGATATGTGGTTCCAGATTTGATCAATCCAAATTTTGTGACCTAATACAAAAGTATATTGGATTCTTCATTATCAAGCCCATCATGATCTGATTGTACCCCAGTTACCCAACCATGAAGGAAAGGGCTTGAAATCCAACTATGGCATCAATAAAGAATTCATATTTCATTAATTGGATGTAATACGATGGGAATTGTATATTAAGGTCCTTGAATTCAATACAGACTCATATCTGTCTATTCTTTTTTACATATGTTTTTGTCTAGATATCAAGGGATTTCAGCTCTCGTATAATGGTTGTGTTAGGCCGAAATGTGTCTTATATAACCTGACTAGGGTTTCAATAATGGTATATATTTTTTTAGGAATGTTTTCATTCCCCACAGGATCATGACCTATTTATTATAAGGGTCACATTGTTTTTTTATTCACATAAATTTTAATATTATCCTTTATATCATTGATCGATGATGATGCATGAAATGTGATGCAGGGAATCGAGGACACTGAAACACATATTTTAATTTGTTCACCCACACTGGGATATGAACATGGAGTATACAATGACAATGTGACAATGTATGAAATCAATTAATGATAACATCCAATGTAGAAGGTTAAATCTAGATCACTTATATGATATGCATCCCAACCATTAAAAGGGTTACTGTAAGCCCATAACTTTCCCAAGGCTCACGAACTATGTCTCATTATCTATCTCACTACAGATGGAATGGAACTCCATCATCCACTTCCATAGATAACTTCTCGCGGATGAGATTCACACCATATTTATGGACATGTAGGTTCCCTTATTATTTTTAATGAATTCATCCTCAATGTTATGTATATTATTTATTGAAGATCTAATAGCTTCCAATAGACAAATAACATATTACATCAAATTTTTCTATGAATGAACTTTTCAAATCCTTCCATGATGCTTAACTACCTTCACAAAGTTCCCAGTTTGTCAAAGGTACATATAAAATCTCCTCCACAATAATCCAGCTTGAAACTCCTATGTGAATGTCCATTCACAAAGCTCAAACAGCCTATGTGAACCACCATCATTCAAAAATCTCTAACTTCCCCTGAAAATATCTAAATATTTTGATGCTCAAAACATTCGGTTGGGATTCATAGCCTTCAAAAATTAAATTTTTTTCTGATGCTGGAATCGTTGGGTAGGATGATATATATTTCATAATCATTCTCCCATGAACAAAATTATTAAATGACATTCACAAATTGCCTTGATGAATCCAGTTCCTTAATATTTTTGGATATGTCATGATAAACTTTCTAACGGGGTATAGGCATATTTATAGACATTTCAACATAATATAGAACTATCCAACCTCATTATAAACATTTCATGATACTCCCACTTTCCTAACATAATGCTCCCTTTTTCTACATTATCCATGAAAAATTAATGTTATCAATACATTTCTTATTCATGGGTCATTCCATAACTCCATTAGAAGTTATACTATAATCCACTCATGACCATCATCACTATCACCATTTGTGATGTGCATCCCTTTCTTGTAGATCACCATCATCATTAATTGATCCTTTATGAAACACACATCTCAAATCCCATATTCTTGGACCCGATGCATTTTCCATATTTTTTATAACACCATCAACGAAATATACATTTTGTGATGGTATCCAAACTCAAAATTTTGGATCCCAACAAAGTTTAAATAGAAGGAAACAATTTCACATTGTGTATGAAATTATCCTTGCCACTACCACATATCTCATTCTTTCATTTTGGAAAATTATCAATATATCGTGTGAAAAATATCTAGGGACATCACAACATTCTATAAAATCCTTCTTTGTCAACTAACTCAATCACCAAAAAAATGATGCAATATACTATTGAAGGGTTTTTCCAAATTGTTTTCATAGATCAAAATGATGAAATCCTACACTATATTAGTGTAATGAAAGGGTTATGACCTACTGGATATATTTTTGATACCTCGTTTTTTTTCTGGTAGCCCATGATATTGTCTATCCACATCTTGATCCAGTACAAGTATTTCTCAATAGTTCCATGAAGACCCATATTGATGCTGGTTTAGAAATTATATGTAGATATCTTTATCATCGAGGGTAATGGTCTATTTAATCAGAGTAGTTTTTGGATCTTCCAATGTTCCCAGACTTATCTTTCAGAGTTCACTGACAATAGTGGAGATGCCTTCTTTGAATATTGAAGGGGCATTCCTTAGGTCATCCACAGATGCGGCCATCTCAGAGGATATATAGTAATTCTTATATGGAGATATATATCTTGGGACTCTAAATTATTATTAGAATAATAGAAACCATGAGTAGATATATTATCATCCACTTTTAATTGTGTTGTTTTGGAGAGATTCTTGTCATGTTGGGTTTAGACCTATTGGACTAGATCCCAAACATTGACCATATTTTGTGGTAGTATGTAGTCCTCATCAAGAATATTGCAGGGATTCATAGGGGAATTGCAATATCCATTGGTATTCGAAACATGGATATTGTGATATGTTATTTTTTGTTCTCATCCCTTATTAAAAAAAATTACATCACTTCATGTGTCCCTATAGTTCGAAATAGTAGAAAAATAACAATGTATTATACCAAACTAGACATTAATGGGATACTTAAATACGGATGGAATTTTTAAGGTATTTCTATTTGGCTAAGAAGCTTGGAACATACGAGAAAATCAATATATGAGTTATATTACTAGTTTCGCACAATGTTATCTTATGATTTATGATCCCTAAACTATGATGTTTACTCGATTATTCTCATGTGTATTTTCATTCATTTATCATACCCCTGGATGGTTCCCCTTGTCAGATATGGATCCTATTCAACATATCCTAAACATAGTTGGGTTTGAAATATGATATGATTGATCCAAGAACCATTATCAATAAAATCCATCTAGGAGTTATCATTACTGAGTATGTCCAATATGTGTAGGGGCATCGTGGTCCCTTGATGGGACTCTTTGAATTCATTTTCAGTGAATGATATAGTGAAAATAAATTTTCATGTCATCGTTTCCTTATTATATACCTCGGCTACAATGACCTTAGAAAAAAATGCAAATGGGGAGTATAAGGATTCAAAATTTTCTAATATGAGTTATTTTGAAAGATGTAGTGCATGAAGGATTAAGTGATTTTATGGGACTGATGCTAGATGTTATAGATCATAATTACTTTTTACAAAATTTCAGCACCTCCCAATATGAGGCCGCTCAGGGGATTTCATTTGAGAATCTTATGAATTCTAGGAAGATTGACTTATTTCATGAGAGAATGTTGTGGTAGAATCCTATTCCAGTCGAATGTGTCTTCTTTGACTACCCCTATGTCATGGATTATTGGAATGAGCTCCTACATAGGGACCATTAATGGCAATCGGGCGTGTGATGGTTTTTGGAGGGTTCTGAGATGCCTCCCATCCCCAATTTGGATTTTAGGATTTCTTTATGACATATATCAACTGGTTTTGAATATTATAGTGAGTTGGGGATGGAATAATGAGTTTTTTACTATTTGTGACATCCCTTATACCCATTACATTGATTAATACTACCACTTGGTCCCTAGTTATGTGTGGTAGACTCATGATCTATGGAAAAAATCTCACCATATAAGTCTTTGGAAAAGTTCAATTCATTTAAAATACCATATATAAGTTCATCATCTGATGAGGAAATAATTTTGTGGGGCATTTATCCTATTGTAGATATTTAATAGAAAAAATTAGTGAGATTTAATGCATTATTTGGACGAGAAGTTATTCTTCTTATTCTGTTTTCCCAAATCTTGTGGACATTACCAACATTTGAAGGTACATATATATCCTCTATCATGGGTGGTGGAGTTATTTGTGGATTTCACAACTATACTCTTAGAGTATCAATAGCATCATCAATTTTTGTGGAAACCATCCATTTGAAAAACAATCATGCACGTGTTTTTGAGACCTTCCAATAACCCAGGTCTTCATGTTGGAACATGGATATGATTTCCACTATTCTAGGGACTTATCATGGACCAAATTTCATGAATCAATAATGCCTTGAAGGACGTATTTAATGATGCAATAGATTGGGACATAATGTACCATCCTTAAATGGAAAGGGTAATAATTGGGACAGTCTATGAGGTTGACCTCATATAGATTCCTCGGTTGTGGAAGGGTTAGAATGTTTTCCCCATGGCTACCAATATGTAACTAAGGAAGTTTTTATTACAGAAGGAGAAGACATTTTTCATCTGGTTTCCAATCTTGGATGACAATTATTTCTATTTTCTTCTGGAAAAAGGTGATTTTATGGTTTTCGCCACTCGATGGGTGGACTTGGGTTGTTTAGGGTCTACCTAAAAATTTGGATAAGTGTCACTACTGGCTTGAGAGTGATTTCTACATCTTCATTTATAGATTTATTTTATCCCTATATTGTTTGTATGAGTTCATCCTTGTATAGATTCTGCTGAATGGCCTCCTCCAAAGATTTTTTTGTTTCAACAAATTTGTGGAATCCATCTATACATGTCATTGGAATCAAGGGTTTTTAAAACTCCTACTTAATATTTTCAGCACACTATTCTAGTAGTTTCTCATTCATTGGAGGTATATTCAATGATGTTTTGATACCCTTCCATATTTGTAATAGATCATTTAGTTTTCATGTTTTTTCAATTTTTTGTTTGATGATAGTTATATTATATAGTGTAGAATAAAAATGACAAAGGAATTGATGAAATAGTTCTTCCCATTGGGACACATATATAACATGTATAATACTATACCAAATGAAGGATGAAAATTCATTATCTATCAAAAAACACATCATCTTGTTTCCCGCCTATAAATCCTGAGGGACCATCATTGGCCCACATCTAGACACAAAGTGTGTGAGATTTTTTTCATTGTTTCCAATAATGTCAATGCTAGAGAGGGTAGTATTTTAAAAATTGGGAGAAGGGTGGGTATCATAAACCAATTTTAGATATGTATTCCTTTGATGCTTCACAGGTTCACATCATCCATCCATGGATGCAAACCCTTTTTCTAAGCATTCAATGGATGTTTGAAACTATGGGGTCACTAGTGCCTATGCCACATTATATACATAAGAAGTTAATGGTGGATGAAATTTTATTCCAAAATTTATCTACTTCTGATTTTTAATTCATACTAGGATTGAATTTTTATCATGGTGGGAATGTGATAGTTGCAATAAAATGAATGTCACGATCTTTTTTGGCATTCTCATGTATTTGAGATATATTCCTATACCATATTCCAATATAATATGTATTATAATCCCTTTATAGTTGATCATATATGATAGGGATATCATTCATATCTTCTTGGAGATGATACACTATGGGAATATTTCACAATAGTAGATACTCATTATGTTGCTGAAGAACATGTATTTCACTATCACATTGTGAAAATTATTCTTATGGGGCAGTAGCATCACAACTACTGGGAGGGGATCAAGATGTGGATTCACACATCCCCGTGGTTTTATTTCATCGGTGTTGTGTCAAATCAATATTTAGAACAACAGTGTTTTTGAGTCTTCTCTTGTTTCAGGTGTGTGCTGTCTCATTTGTTGCATTCAGGTCACTATCCACTCGAGGTATGTTTTTCATGTCATGACCCTCTATGTTTTCATAAAGATCAATATCTTCAATATTGATAGTGAATGAATTCACAAAGGAAAATTGGGAAGTGGTGGTTGTTCCATTTCTTTCGTCTTTATAGGATGATTATGTGTTATCCTTTTTTGGGTTGTTATTAAAAAACATATCCATGTTGGGACATTTATTCTTGTGAAACTATTAGGTTATGACTATCCTCCCCATACATTCAAATCATTTAGTTCTATGAACAATTACAGTAGGGTAGTTTCTAGTTGGGGTTGAAAATGGAGCCCCATCAAAAAGGGGACTGTATTGGGGTTAGAGAAAGATGTGGTATTCTCACAATTGATTTATCCCAAAAAACCCAGAGAATATTGATTCCCTCTACAGTGGTGATTTTGATAAAAATTGACTGATTCATATTTTTTGGCGGTCATTCTTGGTAACAATGGTAATTATTGGTCATATTTTTTAGGCTCATATGGCTGATGTGTGGGATTTGATGATTACTATGACATACATGAAGATATTAATGATGAAATCCCAGTTGGGTGGGGGTGATCTAAAATTAAAACTAGTGTATCTAGTTCCCTCTTAGTGGATTATGATCATGGATATGGTGATAGATATTTTAATTACCATATCTTAGAAGGATGGTGTTCTCCTTTTGATATCAATGATGTGTCCTAAATCCTCTCAGGTATTGATAATGTGAGGTATTATCCATGTACATGGGACCATGTTTTATCATAGTTCGAGAAAATTATTGTTCCTACTATGATTTCATGGTATTGTGCATATTTTCTCACATGGGACCTTCCGGTAAGGGTAGAAAATTGTGAGATTTATTCCCATCAAGATGTTTTCTAGGTGTTTACAACATCGATTTCATTGTTCAGAATATATAATTATTTTTAATGCGGCCCATTTTGAAGTTATGTTGACTATCCACCATCTCGGTCTATAATTTCATATAAAAATTGGAGTAGAAGAATTCTATGTAGTTACTAATTTTCCTAATCATTTTATGGTCCCTTTATATCTATAGATTATATCACGTGGTAATATTCTTAATCCGAAAGGCTCTACTCTTCCATGGAATTTGAAATTTTTAACACTAAATAATGTCCCTATCCTAGAATACATATCTATGGATTGGATACATTGATAATGTTATAAAGAAACACATTTCAATGGAGGAATCATGATGATTATTCTTGTTGCACTTCATTGGTTTTTCATCCCGGTCCAAGGAGATAACAGTAATGACTGGATGAAAATAGAGTATACTGGTTCTATGAATGTTACAATCATATCCTGGATAATAATGTTGATGATACATAATTTTTTGATGAGTGCCCCACATGTTATGACATATATTATTTTTGCACTCCTTTTTCTATCTCATATGATATCTCATAGTTACTAGTAGTGATGGTCTATAACATGGTTTGTAGGTTTTTCCGGCCTAACAGTCTTCATTTTTCAATATTAGACATCTCTTCATAATAATTTTATTCCTCTATGCAGAAAGACTATAAAAGATGGTTTTGATGGTTGTCCGTTGAAGGGAGTTGGGTGCTGTAGGAAGTGATGTGAAACTATATAGTGTTGTCTCGTATTATTAGAGCACCACCCTGTATGAATCGTTTATATTTTAAAACACCTCTCTGTATGGAGGTTTCTGGGAAAGGGTATGATTTCCTTCCTCATGGGATATATCTTCTTGGGGAGATCTAACACAATATATGTTATGAGTATTTTCTTAGAGATCAATATCCACACTACCAGTAGGAGGAAAATGATATAAATTAATTTACTACGGTTTTAATTTTATATAAGAGTCACATATCCCTTGTGGTCAAGAAAATTTTTCTCTAGAAAACTATAGTACAGTTGAATTGGGTAGGTTTGGAATATGAGCCATGATCAGAGCTATTTGATGAATATACCGACCTGATGTTTTCAATTTCAAATTTGTATGTTCATGGTATATAATGGTTTCCAGAACTTGTATATAACCATCCAATGACACAGGGGTATGATAATTATAATGAGAAGCTTCAAAATATAATGATGGTATGTCTCACAATTCATAGTAATGTAGGTATATATCGAGTTGTGTACCACTCTCACATGGTTATCCCTAGTTAGGATTGGAATATGTTCTCGATCCAAATCCATTGGAATATGTTGATTATCTTTCATTGGAGGAATATGAGTTTTCCCTATGATGTGTGCCACTCTCACATGGTAGGCACCAGTTGGAATGTGGATAAAACCATGATTTAGAGGCGAATTCCCCATCATAACATGCTGATGTAAGAATAGAATGTAATAATGAGTATAATCATTCCTTTGTATTTTCTTTGAATAATTCTTGTGCAGACATTCATCGATGGAAGTAGGAGTTTATGCATATCGTCCATGATATTCCAAAATATGTCGAATAGTTCCATTGACAGGAATATAAGCCTATCCTAAGGCATGTTCCATTCTCACTTGGTTTGCCTTTGCCATAATATGGATAATTTCAAGATCGTGGTACATTAGAATATGATTTTGGACTTCGTTGATAGTCATGTAACCATATCCCAAAGCATTTTATTCTCTAAATAGATAATAAAATGTTTGAATGGGTATATTATCCTGATTTGATGCATCACCCCTCATCAAAATATGCTGATAATCCTCTCGGGCGGGATAAAGAGTCTGTGCTTCCTCCAGTACAAACACTTTTTCCTGATGGTCATAGTATTTCACTGTACTAGTTGTAGGGAAATGAGAATGAGATTGTAACTTCTTCTTCGACAGAGCATAAATATGCCAACAGAGTTCACCAACTTTTGAAAAAATTAACTATCATTTTGGAAAAGTGTGTGCAGGGATATGAACATTCACATTTTCAATCTCCATGATGAACTAGCAGATGTATTGTATTTATGGGAGGATATGAACCGACTCATATAATCCTTTTGAATATATTGTTATTCCTTGGGATTTGTTCATGGTAGTATAAATATGTGCATCCCCTATTCAATTTGTGGTAATATTCCTGCAAACATGTTTAGAGGGAGAATGGATATAAGCATTTTGGTTGGTCCCTAGCAGAGTATGTTTCCAGTCATAATCATTAAGAGTGGGGATACACTCTCTATTCTAGATATCAAAAGCATATATTCTTGGACGATTCTTTCATGGAACCGGTTCATGGGTGTTTAAGGAGGTTTTGTGTTGAATGGTGCCCTTTGAATGATACTAAGGGTTGCTGATAGGATGGTGTTGGTGATGGCTGTTACGAGAATCCCTACTGGGAATGTCTTGAAACTTAATGGAGCTATATATGGAGTCATGGTCCACCATCATTGTATATAGAAGTGTCTGTTATCATGAAATGGGGATAATCTCATGAAGATGTTAGTCATGCCAATGAAAACAAAATGTTGGGCCATAGACTTTCCTAGATGATGTGTATTTGTTGGTCGTTGTGACTAGAGATATTCAAGAATAGCCTCCATGGATGGGATGGTCGCATATCAATGGTACCCTCAAACCATCGTATTCACAACCTTTCATTAGAATGATCGTGTAGGTGAAATGGTTTATTGATACATAGAAGAATCAATTTTGGATGATATTCCTGATTTAATTCAGGATGATGACGACATTGTCTTCAATCGGGATGTTGAAGAAATATTTGATGTTTATTCTGGATTCACCAATTCTACTCAATTTAACATATTACAATTGGGATTAATTTATGATAAATCTGGTTATATAGGACCATTGGTTATATTATTTTAGTCTTATTACATTAATTGTATAGGGTTTTCCAAATAATGAATCCTTACACATTATATCCTGATAGTTTCATCATTACAATGGATCACACTAATTTTTTCATTTATCTTAAATATAGTAGGAAAATAAAATATATTAAAGGGTATTAACTATTTTTTTTCATTGAAGATATTCATAACGAGTTATCCATTTTTATTATGTATGTTTTCCATGGATTGAAATAGTTTTCATTCTGAGGATACACTTGTCACATTTTCCAAAAAACATCCAATGGTTTCCCAATCTATAACTAAGTTCATACCTTCATTCTAATTTATAATGATCGACTGAGTTTTCTGTCTCGTAATATCTTGGGAACATTCATTGGTTGAGGGGATATAAGGTCGGGAAGATCACAGAAATATGTATTCTTATTTTTTATTACAAAATTTTATTAATTTTATCCGATGATGTTTAAATAAAATAATTACCCATTTTTTCCATTTTTACATGATGTTTTGAAATGATATCTTCTTGTTGTTTTCCGATAAGTTCACTTTTCAAAACATTTTATGGTGGAAATGGAATGCTTCATATGTATATAAATATTCACTATTCAGACCATCATTTAAATAAATATTACATTCTATGTTTAATATTTTAATTGTAAATTTTATTTTTCTTCCTAATATTCTATACATACATTTATTTTAATTTTTTTTTCAATGATAAATGGTTTCAGAAATGTATTCTGATTCAATAAGTGTTTTAAATGATTTTTATAGATTCCTTTATAAAATTTAAAATATATTTTTAGTGAAAAATGTTTTAAATGATATCTTAAAATTATAATCTTTTTTATAAATTTTCAACATTCATTTATTATTTTAGAAGAGATAAGTACTTCGAAAAACATTTAACTTGTTTTATATGTTTTCTTATTTATTTTTAATAAAAATAATTTAGAAAAAGATTTTATTTAAAAATAATATTTCAAAGAATAATTTATATATTATTTAAGAAAATTGTCAAATGAAATTTGGAATTTATTTGTAATAAATTGATTTTTTATGGGTATTATAAATATTTTTTTCAATAAAAGGTTATTTTACTTATGAAATGTTACATGAGGTCATTCAAAATACTTTTCCATCAGATATGGAATACATTTTTATGTTTTATAATTTAATAGGGATATGATCCATGAATAACAATCATGTTCATTCATGAATGGATTATTTTTTATTGAGTAGTGTTTAAAAAAACAGTTTCTATAAAATGGGTTAAATTATTTTTAGACATTCTTCTTTTAATGGGTAATTCTTTGATGAAATGATTATGAGATCTATATATTTTCTGTAGGTAATGATACGATGAAATATTTATGATAATCATTTCATTTTTAGGGATATGATATGATGATTCTTTGTAATCTTGTAGAACATGTATGTATGATTTTATTATATGACAGGTGTGACCAATATCCCCTTTCTATACATTAGGTAACGATGGATGACTCATGTGTATAAATATTATCCATAAAGCTCATTTAATGTTCAAATGGTTATGCACGAACTAGATTCTGTGTTCATAATTGTATTCATGAACATAATTACATGTTCAAAAAATTATGCAAGGAAATATTTTCATGTCCATTAGATTATTCATGAACCAGATATTATGTTCAAAATGTTATGAGTGAGTATTCTTACAAGTTCACATCATTATGTGTAAGAATAAATACATGACCACAATATTATTCTTAGACCTGGTTGCATGTCCATTAACTCATTCAAAAACCTAATTACGTGATCACAAGTTTATGTGGCAACATGGTTTCATGTTGATAATGTTTTTCACGGACCAGGTATCATGTGTATATTATTATGAGAGGGCCTGATTTCATGACCTTATATTAATGAATGAACCTATTTCTACTTATACATGTTCAGAATGTTATTAGCTAATGTGTACACCAAAATTATATGTCTTATTACTATGTTATTATTTTATACATTATTTTCTCGATTAACAAATTTTTCATATCTTATGAACTACGAATATTTATTTTACGACTGATGATTAGTATATTTTATATGTAGGGAATAATCTACTATTGATACGTTGATGTTCTCAAACCACTATGCTCATGAGTGTGCTTATATATCACATTATTTACCTTTACTGAACATCTTATCTCAGATCTTTTGTTATGTTTTCATTCCACATGAAATGAATAATGGATTTATAATATGATTAATAATGGTGAAGATATTTATAGAGACATTGTAAATATTTCCCAAAATTCCATGAATGTGATATAATTTTCCAATGACGCTAAACTATTATGGTCCCCAGGGAAGTCTTATTGTATTTTGAATAATTTTCATCTAATATTATGTTATATTAATATATGTTAAGAATGGTTCACTGTATTTTTTAACAAAGGAATTGTGTATTCAAACATAGGAAAATAAAACCATAAATCCTTTGTGATATCCATTTGAATATTTCCTAGGATATGTCTAGGGATGTCTATAAGGATAAATTAAAATTTAAAAAAATTCCAATAATTTTGTAAAATGATATAGGGAATTGATTCCTTGAAATAAATCATTTTATGTATAATTAAAGTTTATGTTCCTCTCAACCATATAAACATTGGGGTAAAAACCGCAATAAATCTATATTGTGAAAGACTTGATCTAGAACTAGTTCATGACAATGAGCCTTACTACACATCTGGTTGTGCACTACTAGGGGATATTTTCTGTGCATTCAAAAACAATTAATTAAATATCCTAATGTATTTCAACATAATTTAACTACAAAGATCCTAAGATAAACCTAAGGGGTCCTTGATTAAAAAAATATGAGTAATGATTTAGACAAACCATAATTAATTTATATGCTAAATAGAGAACTACTGCCTCACGAATTGATGTTGTTCATTTTTTCATTACCACATCTCAGGGTAGTGAATTACGATGGAAAAAATTAATCAATATGAATTAAATTATATTTATGAAATATTTATTATATTTTAATTTATATATGAATACATTCCTTCATAATTTTGATTTTTTATAAATTTTAGAACTTTTTTGTGGAGATTTGTGGACTACCACCTCTTTAATGACATGTGATTCTTTCACACATTACGTGGAATGTATTAAGAATTATTTTAGATTATGTATATGATATATTTGAAATAATAATTCAACTATAATTAATATAAATATATATATATATATGTTTGTGTGTGTGTCATTTAATTTAATGTTTTCAATATGACTAGAAAATAGAAATAATGTTCATGTGTACGTAATGCCTTTCATTTCTAGGAACGATTTATTCCATTTCATATATGTATTTTTTATATATTATTATAAATATTTATATATATAATATATATTACATATAATCCGTGTTTTATATTCTTTACAATAACTATACTATGATCTATGAAATATGATCCAGAATAATAAGTCAAAAGATGTATGATAAATAAAGGATTTATTTCCAAAAATTTGGTATTAACAAAGAATTGTTATGAAATGGGGAATATACAGTCCTAATTGAATAATATATGGATGGATATTTATTTATATGGTTTTTCTATATATTTATAATAAAATTATATTTATCATACACTAGTTTTAAATTTTTATGAATAATATGAATACATACTGTATGAGAATTTCATCTCTCCTTTTATTTCGGTGAGATACAGAACCACTTCACCACATGATTATTCATTGTGGTGAATATACATCTACATGAAATGTTATAAAATTAATTAATTATATTCTATGATATTAAATTCTATAATTTGTTTTATTATTTCATGGGTATCACAAGTCAAAATTTATTGAATTAATAAGGGTTTTCTGGTCTCTCTTTTATTTGTGTAAGTCTAATTCCATATTCATCACACATTTATTTTTGTTATATTATATAATTAACATGAATGTGTTATATTATTATTATATATAAATTTATGGATATTTAAATATTCATTTAATGATATATTATTTACTTGGGTTTATAATTAAAATGTTACCAATGTTGTATAATAGTTTTCTCTCAATTTTAATTTTTTTAGGACAGATGTATTTTCATGCACCTATATTCTCATACAATCTGGATGTACTTAAAATTATATTTCTATATCATGAATATAATTATTTTAATGATATTTTCAGCTCCAATTAATTTTATTGTATTACATGGGGAGTATGATTGAGTGTTACCAAGTGGTATGTGTTTATTTGAAACAATCTCATTGTTTATCTGGAATGTATGAATCTATTTATGAAATAATATAATAGATATCTTAATAAATCTAATTAATTTTATTATCCTCTATATTATCGTTTTTATTTCAAATTAATTGAACCACTTCACCACACGTTGTAATTTATGATAATTAATAAAGCATTTTTTATAATAATACGACTTTATTGTGAAATTTCGTCAGAAATATAAGTTCATAAAATACCATGTATACTAATTTTTAAATAAAAAATTTCATACTATTATCCTATTATGTTTAAATGAGTTTTTCACCAAGGTTTTTAAATTTTACATGATGTTTCTAAATGATAACATCTTGTTTTTTTTCTGATCATGTCACTTTTCAAAACTTATTATGATGGAAAATGAATATTTGACATGTATGGAAATACCTTACATGGTGACCATAATGTCAATGAATATTAAATTGTATTTTTTAATTTTTTTTTAAATTTTTTATTCGAATATTATCCACATTCATTTATTTTGAGGTTGTTTTCAATTATATATGTTATCAAAAATGTTTTCTGATTCAAGAAGTGTTTTAAATTTATTTTAGAGATTCCATTAAATATTTCCAATGATATATTTATTTATTTTTTTTAATTATGTCATACATTTAAAAAGTTGTTTAGTGATTTTCTTCCTAATTTTATAATTTTAGAAGATAAAATTATTTAAAAAGTATTTCTAGCTTCATTTATAAGTGTAAATGATTATTTTCAATGAAAATGGTTATCATGAATATTTTTATGTTAAAAAAATATCAAAATGAATAATGTATATTTTCATTAAGGAATTTTTAAAATTAAATATTAATATTTCATTATAAGAAATTTATTTTTGGAATGGTTTTATAAAAATTATTTTCAATTAGCGGTTGTTTTCATAATGAAATGTTACATGTGATCTTTGAAATTACAAATCAATATGATTTTAAATAATGTTTTATGGTTTATAATTAAGTCTTTATAAGATCCAATAACAATATTAATTTTCATTATTGAATGGATTAAGTTTTGATGAAATAGTTTTTATGCCACCAATTTATATTAAATGGGATATATTATTTTGAAAGATTCATTATTTTCACGGGTTAATATTTGATGAAATGATTATGAGACCTATCTATATTCCATTGGTATTGATATGATGAAATATTAATGATACTAATTTTAGTTAAGTGGATATGATAGGATGTTTTTTTTGTAATATTTTGGAGACATTTGTGTGTGATTTTATTATGTGACATTTGGGACCTATAACCCCCTCCAATGCATTGGGTAACTATTACTGACTCATGAGTATAAATTTCATCCCTGAACCTGATTAATGATTAAAAAACATATGTGTGAAACTAATTATATGAATAAAATTATAGCTATGAACTTCATTATATGTTCAAAATATTATTCATGGACCTAGTTTCATGTCCATTAGTTTATGAATGAACCATATTACGTGTTAAAAATGTTATGACCGAATCCAATTACCGGTTCACAACATTATGTTTGAAACTCTATACATGTTCACAATGTTATTCATGTAAATTGTTTTAGGTACATGTAATCTTAAAAAACAAGATTACATGTTTACAATGTTATGTGTTATCCTGGTTTCATGTTGACAACATTATGCACACACCATGTTTCATGTACATATTTTTATGAGAGTTCCTGATATCTTGTCCTTATATTAATGAGTAAACTTTTTTTACTTATACATGTTAACAATGTTAAAAGGTAATGTGTACAACACAACTCTATGTATTATTATTATATTTTTATTTTATATATTATTCACTTGATTCTCTAATAATTCATGTTTTATGAACAACCAATATTTATTCCATGAATCATGATTGTTGAATTTGATATGTAGGGTATTATTTTCTAGTCATTTGATGATGTTCTCATTCTATTTTCTCATGATTGTGATTATATATCGCCTTATTTTATTTTACTGGACAACATATCTTATCCATTTCTTATGTTTTCTTTACCCATGATATGAAGAATGGATATTCATTAATATTAGAAAAAGGAAGATATTTATAGAGACGTTGAAGGTATTTCCACAAATTATAAGAATGTGTTCCATTTTTCCAATGACGCCAAAATATTATGGTCCTCGGGCATGTCATTTTCTATTGTGAAGATTGTTCATATAAAATGATTTCAAAATCATATATATTAATAAATGGTCTATATAGTTGGTATCAATGTAAAGGATTAGTAAAACCATGAAAAATAGGATGAAAAATCCATTGTGATATCCTTAAGAATATTTCCATGTATATTTTTTGGGATGTCTATAAAGATAAGCTATGTTATAGAAGATTTACCTTGAATCTTGGTAAAAGATATAATTAATGGATTTCTATAAATACATCATTATGTTTATACTAATATTCTATGTTCCTCTCAAACATATGGACATTGGGGTAACAACCCCAAAATATCCATATTGAACAAGATTCGATATAGAACTGGTGCATGACAACGAGCCATACATCACATAAGGATTTATGCTGATGGGGGATATTCTATGAGAATTCACAAAATATTTATGAACTCTCATAAATTATTTCAATAAAATATGACAATGAGGAAACATAAATAAACCAAACGTGTCCTATATTACAAAACATGGTGTCATGATTTAGACAACATGTATGTATCTTATTAATGAAAATGTAGTTTTCTACTATGATAAGTGTATTTGAAACAATTCATTTGGGATTTTTTTAATAGTAGGAAAAATAAAAAACAAGGATAATATTGAATGTTTATAATGTGGAATTTATGGTAATTATAATAATTAATTTTGTACATGGATATCCAATGTAGAGAATTAGGAAGGTAGTAAGAGTATTGGTTATATTGTTGAAGATAAAGATACTAAAAACGACATGTAAATGTTATGGTATATTCAAATAGTGTTGTTTACATTAAAGATGTGTAACATGATTATACAATGGTT
The DNA here is from genome assembly GCA_963277665.1 of Viscum album. Taxonomy (NCBI): domain Eukaryota; kingdom Viridiplantae; phylum Streptophyta; class Magnoliopsida; order Santalales; family Viscaceae; genus Viscum; species Viscum album. The sequence goes on along the minus strand of OY728161.1, from coordinate 601,849,887 downwards.
GAGGAACCTTATGTCGTGATTAATATTTAATATTCTAGGAGAAGGTGTATTATGGAATGATATGATAATTCGTGAGTAATGATTCGAGTAAAATGATACATGATTGATGTGTATATGTTTTCAAATTAAAATAATATATTATAAGAATTATGAATTATATAAGTGTTTTGTGTATAAATTTTCCATTGAGGATTGAAAAGGATATTTTTAATGGTGTCCTAGATTTAGAATTATGATTTAATGTAATGGTAATATTTTAAATTAATAGATGTTAACCCTTAATGTGTTCACGATTTCATGTAAACCTGTGTTTAGTTTTTATCAAAGGATTATTGATTTTAACAATATAAATCTGGTAGTATTTATGACCTCAGTACCGAAAATGGATTTTCTACTAAGGAGGTCTATTATCACAAGGATGAAGTCATGAAATTATTGGATTTATATAATATTATCTTTAATCGTTGATATAATGATGAATAAATGTTTTCTAAAGGGATTTATTTTAATTCATGTTATTACCTTGTTTAAGGATAATATGCGGTGATGGTATTCTCATGGTTTGGAATGTTCCATTGGAAAGATAAATTCAGAAATATAAGAGATTAATGTTAAGATGATTTAGTGACCTTACATTTACATATTATGATTTTCATGGATTGGAAGGGTTATAATGTTGAAAATTTATAAAATACATTAAATTAATCCTCACATGAGGTATTAGAGAATAATGAATTATTTCTCCATATAAGGATTTTATTATTGGTTACAACTTGATAGACTATCTTATGTGATATAAACAAATAAATGATGGGATGACTTATCATTTTACATTATGATCTATTAAATTTCAGGATTAAAATTCACCTTAATTTCATGGAATAAGATATGAAGTGGAAATTGATCAATGTAAAACACTGGGTGAGATTGTGATGAAACCATGTAAGTATATCTTCGATTAAAAATCATAAACTTTAGTAAAAGGGTTTTGATGTAAGATAATTTCATCTTATAATAATTTGTATGATATCAATTGTAACACCCTAGGTAAATAAATAATATTACTTTTTAATATTTATTAATATTTTTGAATAGAATATTAATATTACATTAGTGAGGATTTATGTTCGATGGCGTACCCAATACACAACAACGAGTTTCTTTGAAATCTTACTATCCACACTAATAACATAATAATATTATTGTAAATGGTAGTAAACTCCTAGTAAATGTAATGGAGGGAATGAACAGAACTAACTAAAAAGCGATTATATTTTCTTGTCAAATATTTTTAAATTTATTCAATAAATGATAGATGGTTAAAATGTGAATGAATCCAATTTTAATCGTAAATATTCTAGTATTATTTAAAAGGTCGATTAACCGCCTTTTGATAGAGAACCCATTTTAAATATACTTTTTCACAATTTTATATGTTATATTTGACAAAATAACATTCTTTTTAGAATTATTACTTCAAAATTTACATTGTATAAATTTTTGGTATTTTTCTGATAAATATCATTTTTAATGAATAGTGTAAAATGTTGTATATTAATTCAAAACCTCCTTTTAATCTAATTTATTTATATGATTAGATTATCTTTTTAATTGGTTTTAATTTTTAATTATATTATATTTTTACCATTTAATTTAATGGTGGTTTTGGAATTAATTTGACTTTGAAATACGACTTAAACTAGAGTCAATCTTTTGATATATTTTGTTTCGTAAAAACACGCTATTTGTTTTGACAACTAGAATTAATTATTAAATTTATTAAAGAAACTTTTATTTTCTGAATTTTTTAATATAGACATAGTTTTTTAATTCGTAATATAAAATATATCCTAGGTTTAATTTTTGGTATTTTTCTGAAAAACTTCAATTTTTGATGAGTAGTGAAACCACTAAGTGGAAGTTAGAAAACAGATTTTCGGTTTAATTGAAATTTTACCACCTTTATGATTTAAATTTCAAAAATCTTACATACATGGGTGTCATTAGGATGTAAAATTTGGTTCAATAGAATGAATATAATTTTTGGTGAATAATAACTTTTATGTTTTATTAATCGCGATTAAAGGTAATAAGTGTAATTTAAGGTAATGATAATGTTATAATAATATTAATTGACCTTGAAACATTTTCTAACCATATTAGATGTGTCGTGTCCGGCCAAGAAAATCCATGGGTAAACATGGGGACCCTATGGATCCACATGGGTATGAAAATGACATTAATAACTTTTTAATTAATGTTAAAATAAAAATGTCACAAACATGTATTGTTTTACTAAAACAATTATTACATGGGGTTATAGAAGTCATATTTTTTTCTATACATATTCATTAGAAAGATATAAAAATTTATTACATCTTGATATTTTTTTAATAATTTTTTGACATTAAATAAATAAATTTATTTATGACACTATGATGATGCAGCGATTACCTCATTAATTAACGATTTAAATAAAATGAAAAGATAAAGTAAAATATATAAATTACACTTGTAATAAACATATTGGATGGGTGTATTTCAATCACTTATCACCATATCATAGAATTATATCCTTTTTGGACCTTTAAAATCCAAAAATAATTTTATAATAATGTAACATTTTATAACATTCGAAGAGTGCCCCTCCACCCTCTTATAAAAGGCCGCCTCCTCTACCTCCTTACCCACACATATAAAGCCCTTGGATCATCCGAACACTACTCATATTGTCTATACACATCTCTATATTACTCGTAGAAGCCACACATTGGGCATGAGTATTTCTAAGGAAGCCTTTGAGCTCAAATCAAAAAGAGTTACCCGATTTAAAGGTAAAGTCTTCTCTAATGTTTTTTTGTTTTATTTTGCTTCCCCATCCCCTAAACACTTTTTATTACATTATTTTGTTTCAGCACCAGTATATTTAATATACTGGGATGTTTTTATGATATGTATTTGAGCTACACTTACACACACCTTAGTCTAATTGTTAATGAACATACTATTTCCGTGGATGGTGAATTACTGCCTCACAAAACGATGATTGTTATAACTTATCCTACCACCTCTCATGGTGGCCATTATGATGGCACTATATTTATTTATGATATATATTATATTTATATCCTCTCTATGAGTCTGAATTTTACATTTAAAACATACATTTGTGCTTTGCATGTTGGGAAAATGCGATAATTTCATTTGAGGAAATGTGGAATACTACCCCCTCAAGTGATGTGACATGTTCATGCAATACATGGAATGTATAAAGAATGAAATTAATGATCTTATGTGACATATATAACATATATATTATACTGTAATTATAATATATATATATATATATATATATATATCTCATTTAGTTTTAATTCCATAAATATGATAAGGAGATGAAAGTAGCGTTCATGTGTACGTACGGCCTACCGTCTCAATGAACGGTGCATTTTCATTTTTTATCTCAAAAAGTTATGGAATAGTGTAAAAGTAATATATACTAGATATATATGATATTTATGTCATTAACACTAGTCTGGAGAATATGTACCAACAACTACATGGAAAATTCTTTTCCAACCAGTTCAATATTAACTCATTTACCGATCAACGGCAAAAACGTCTAATATGAACTCACATTATTAACCAATTATTATAACATTATAATATGTGATATGAAATGAATATTAATATTTAAAGGAAGTAATTAATAAGTTATAAATGGACCAATGTTTACTATTTAGGAATATAAAGAAATGAACAAGACATGTCCGACTTGATTTAAGGGATCCTACCTCTCTATTTATTTTTAAGTACTCTCTTTTATGTAAATCCTTTTATTCTCATATTTATTATGTTATGGGATGTTATTTTATATCCATCTTACTGTAATTTTTATTTTCATATGATTATAGACCCTATTTGATCTCATCAAACCATTTTTTGGAAGTTTTAAGTGGTGTCGTTAGGCTGCTGAATTTTCGTAAGGGATTTCTTATTTCACATATAATATGTGAGATTTCTATTGTTCTCCACTAATTTATTCCATGTTTTTTATTTTATACTTCAATTTAATATATATTATAATTATTTTATTTATATTCATGGTATTATGTGATTAATTTGGTGTTTATTATCCTTTGGTCATACGGCTTGATTGATCACAACGAGGTATGGGGTTTTTATCTCACTTTTAGTTCCCCTGAGATTCATGCTACATTTGCCACTATTTCATTTTGTGTGGTGTATGTACTGTCCATGATTTTATTCTTTGTGTAATATATATAAATTTATGGGTATTTACATTTTCATTGTATAACCCTTCTTTCATGGGGTGTACGTTTCGAAAGATACCCAAATCGGTAAGGGAACCTTTCACCCTCCACTTTTTAAAAAAATTATTTTTGTTAGGACTTTTAATTTAAATATTATTAGGTTTGGATATGTTATTATATATCCCTATTACTGGAAATTATATTTTTGAGTGATAAGATATTATTTTTATCTCTCATCCTCTCATTTTCTGAATTTTAAAATGACGCCATTAGGCCATCGAATTTCTGTAAGGGAACTTCTTAACCCAATTTCAATAGTTTGGGTTAATCCTCTACTTCTTTATTAGGTCATACTATGAATATGTTTTTATGAAATCTGATTGTTTTACACATAATATCCTATTATATTGGGTGTATTTATATTTTTCATACATAATTATGTAAATGATTTATCCTTAATCTAAGGATATCGACTTTGTAAGGGACTTTGTCTCAATCTCCTTTAATTGAGGAATATTTTTTTCTAGCACAAGACTTAATTTTATACTCCATATAGACACCTTTGACTTTTCATTTAATTCAAAGGGAATATTTTTATATGAAGCATTTTACTGAATGACCAAATGAAATGATTCTTTTAATGTACGCAGTGACAACGACCTTTTCCGCCGCCGTGAGTACTATTTGACCTTTGGCTTCCTTAACAGGCTATAATGTTTTTAAAAGAAATTAAATAACATATACTCTTTTATTTATTTTGGTATTGAAAATGGATTTAATAATGGATTATTTATGTCAATATATTTAATTGACATATTGTGATCAAAATGTGTAAATGTTTTCTTTCCATTATATTTATTTTATGTATTATGATTTTGTAATGGTACTTGAAAATTTCACGGGTGGTTATGAGATAAAAAATATGATGGGTGGTGTCGTGAATACTAGGATGGGTGGTTACGTTATAACCTATAATAAATTGGGTATGTAAGTTAGCCGAATGGCTATTCCATGTAGTGATATGTGTGGAAGTCCACCGTATGGTTATTCCATTTAAGTATGTTTATGTCCCAAGTTACCTTTATATGTTATGTGTTATTTATATGGGTTTTATGGTAATACTTTGGTTACAAAATGGTAAGTAATGATCTTTTATTCAGTGAAGAGTATTTACTACTTGTTAATGGTGAAAAGTGTTACTTTGATAAAGTATTCATGGTTTACTTGATGTTTTAAAAAACTAGCAGTTTTCCTTCTTTGTGTATCACTTACTCATCATTTTATGCTCATACCAATTTTTTGAAATGTTTTCCACCGGACATAAAGATGAATAGGGTTAGAGATGGGATCAAGGAAAGTCATGCTATCTAAAACATGGAACTAGACATGTTTCATTATAAGAGTTATTATTTTATGAGAACATAGTAGAAGTGTATAATTTGTAATCTTTTGGGATGTAATAGTTATGTACTAATTTTCTAAAACTCTAAACCAGAAAATATCCTCTTTGTGAATTATTCATTTAATTAAATATTAAGTATTGTTTTAAGGCTGGGGACTTATAGGTGGTATCAAAGGTCAGTTTAGATAACTTAAGAGGTTAGGGTATTCTTTAAGCATAAGTGACATTACCATAATGTGTACAATTTTATAATGAGTCATTGTTTTTAGATAAATTGAATGAGTAAGTATATCTTATTGTTTATCTTCCTAATTAGTACATGATGATTATGTTGATATACTCACACTGACATTTTTGGTATTATTAAATGGATGGATCTAGCAGGATCCAAAGTGACAATGGGTTTGAAGGAAATTGTGGTGGTTCTCTAATTAAGTGACTGGATGAAATGGGGGATTCAATGAGGAATCTTTTGGTTATTCTAAACCAACTATCAAAGAGTGATGATTAGCTAGTTGAACCCTGTTGTGTTCTCTGATTCATCATGTACGAGATAACCAACTCGATGTGGATGTTCAGGTAATAATTATAAAGGTAACCATTGTGGTTTATATGATCCATACTTTTGAGGTAATTATGGGATACTATATGATGGAAAATGAAAGGAATGGTGTAAAATTGAGTTTAAATTATTTTATGATTATTTTTTATGATTTTATCTCTTTTTGGGTAATGTTTTAAGAATTTTATAGTTTTGAAAAAAGGACAAAACGCAGACCGTGTGACAACCCATCGCGTCAGACAAAGCTATGGGAATTGAACCCACAACGAAAGTGAAACTGGTATTTATCGCCAATCACTGAACTACGTGATGTCCATTTTTAGTATAACTAATTATATTTTTAGTTAGATTATATTATGAATATGGAATAAGTGTATTTTGGGTTATTTATGAAATTATTGTCCTATCATGGAGGATATATGATTAGTTTAATTACTTTTCAATATGATACTTAAAGAGAAACTGATGTTATTTGGAGATAAATGTTAATATTTACCTTGGAAGAATATGTGATTATATCCTTCAATGAATTGGGTTTCAATCTTAGTTTGGTATACATTGAATAATTTTTTGGAAAAAATGTTTATTGAATGGTCTTTGATTATCTTTGGGTTTTTGTTGGACAAATTGTGGAGATTATGAGTAGTGTTTGTTTTTATAAATGATGATCCTTTTGGGTATTATCTGATCTCGTACTAACAATTATGGTTTTGGTTATGGTCTAAGGACTTGGGAAATATATAGTTCTCTATTGTGGATTAGGTGATTCTCAAGAAGTTGATTATAGTACTCTTAATATGAACAAGTATTCCTAAATGATTGTCTTTTGTGGAAAAGATGTTTTTTTGTAAGAAATCTAGTAATGTTGAAAGCTAACTACACAAGTAAGTATGTTTCCTTATGTTTTATTTAAGCTCATAAATAAATTTTTCAATGAATATTATCTTAAAACAAAAATGTTAAATGTTAACTTTTCCTATTGGGGAATCAAATACTGTTTAACCCATCACAAGATTGTGATTTTTTGGTGGTTAACATTTTTCTAATCATGTTTTCTATCCCTACCCATCAGAACATGGACCTTTTTTTTCTTCCATATCCATGTTTTTTACATGGAATCATTGTATGGGTTTACTCGGGTGACCTTTTTACTTCTATTTATTTCTTTTAAAGTGATAGTTTTGCTGAATCATTTTCCAATGTGGGGATTTCAATGATGTTTCCAAGCCCAATTTTAAAATTGCGAGGACACAATTCCGAAAAGGGCGGAAGGATGTAACACCCCAGGTTAATAAATAATATTACATTTTCATATTTATTAATATTTTTGAATAGAATATTAACATTACTTTAAAGGGGATGCTATGTTCGATGGTGTACCCAATACGCAACGACGAGTTTCATTGAAATCTTACGATGCACACTAAATACATAATAATATCATTTTAAATGGTTGTACACTCCTAGTAGTTGTAATGGCAGGAATGAACAGAACTAACTATAAAGTGATTATATATGCTTGTCAAATATTTTTACATTTATTCAATAAATGTAATATGGTTAAAATGTGAATGAATCCGATTTTAAGGGTGAAAATTATAATATTCATTAAAAGGTCGATTACCCGCCTTTTGATGGACAACCCCATTTAAATCCACTTTCTGAAAATTATAAATGTTATATTTGAAAAAATATAATTCTTTTTAGAATCGATCATCAAAATTTACTTTTTATATATTTTTGGTATTTTTTCGATAAAGTTTGTTTTTTAATGAATAGTGTAAAATGATGTATTTTAATTCAAAACATCCTTTGAATCAAATTTATTTATATTATTAGATTATCATTTGAATTGGTTTTAATGTGCAATTAGATTATATTTTTACCATTTAATCCAATGGAGTTCATTGGAATTAATTTGACTTTGAAATTGGACTTAAACTAGTGTCAATCTTTTTATATATTTTGTTTCTTAAAAACATTCTTTTAGTTTTGAAAACGGGAATTAATTATCAAATATAGTAATGAAAATTATATGTTTTTAATTTTTTAAAAATGATATCATTTTTGAATTCGGAATATCAAATATAGCTTAGGGTGATTTTTTGGTATTTTTCGGAAAAACATCAATTTTTGATGAATAATGAAACCACTAAGTGGTAGTTAAAAAACTGATTTCTGGTTTAAATGAAATTTTACCACCTTTGTGATTTGAATTTCAAAAATCCAACATACATGGTTGTCATTGTTATGTAATATGTGGTTCAATGGGATGAAAATAATTTTTGGTGATTAGTAACTTTTGTGTTTTATTAATCGCGGTTAAAGGTAATTAGTGTAATTTATGGTAAAGAAAGTGTTATAATAATATGAAATGACCTTGACACATGTCCTAACCTAATTGGATGTGTCATGTATGACCAATAAAATCCATGGGTCAACATAGGGACCCCATGGATCCACTTGGGTATGAAAATGACACTAATAACTTTTTATTTAAAATTAAAATAAAAATGTCACAAACATATATTGCTTTACTAAGACAATTTTTATATGGGGTTATACAAGTAATATTTTTGACTATATATGTTCATTAGAATTATAAAAATATTTCCTACATCATTATGTTTTTTTTTATTTTTTGAAATTAAATATATAAATTTATTTATGAACCCATGATGATGTAGCGATTACCTCATTAATTAACGATTTAAATAAAAAGAAAAGATAAGGTAAATTCCAAGACGTAAACTTTTCCAACACATATTGTATGCGTGGATTTCGAACCTTTATCACCTTATTCTCGAAATATATCCTTTTGGAACCTTTGAAATCCAAAAAATAATTTTATAATAATGTAACATTTTATAACATTCCAAGAGTGCCCCTCCTCCCTCTTATAAAAGGCCCCCACCTCTACCTCCTTACCAACACCTCTCAAGCCCTTGGCTCGTCCAACCTCTACTCATATTGTCTCTCCACATCCCTCTATTTCTCCTAGAATCCTCACTTTGTGCATAATTATTTCCAAGGAAGCCTTTGATCATAAATAAAAATGATTTACCCAATTTAAAGGTAAAGTCTTGTCTAATGTTCTTTTTTTGCTTCCCCAACTCCCTAAACTCTTTTTATTCCTTTATTTTGTAACAACACCAGTATATTCAATATTATATGATATTTTTATGATATGTATTCGAGCTACACTTACACACACCTCTGTGTAATTGTTAAAGAACATACTATTTCTGTGGATGGTGAATTACTGCCTCACGAAATGATGATTATTCTATCTTCTCCGACCACCTATCATGGTGGACTTTATGATGGAAGTATATTTATTTATGATATATTATATTAAATTCCTTTATATGATTTTGTATTTAACATTTATAACATACCTTTATGCTTTTCATGTTGTGAAAATGCGATAATTTTATTTGAGGAAGTGTGGACTACCGCCCCCTCAAGTAATGTGACTCGTTCATACAATACATGCAATGTATAAAGAATTAAATTTATGAACTTATGTGACCTATATATCATATATATTATAATTATATTATTATTATATATATAATTAATTTTTAATTCCATTAATATGACAATGAAATGAAAGTAGCGTTCATTCGTTTGTACAGCCTACTGTCTCCAAGAACGATACATTGAAATTTTTATCTCCAAATGTTATGGAATTGTATAAATTGAATATATACTGGATATATATTATTTTTAAATCATTAACACTATTCTGGATATGATGTGACTATAACTACATGAAAAATTCTTTTCCAACTAGTTCAATTTTGACTCATGTACCGAATATCGACAAAAACGTCTGATATGAACTCACATTATTGACCAATTTTTATGACATTGTAATATTTGATATGAACTGGATAATAATATTTATATTTGTTCATAAAGAAATTATAAATTTACCAAATTTTAATATTCAGGAATATAATGAAACGAACCAGATAAGTCGGACATTACGTAAGGGATCATACCTCTCTCTTTCTTTTTAAGTACTCTCTTTTATGTCATTCCTTTTAAGAACATCATTATTACATTATATGATGTTATTTTATATTCCTCTTATTTAAATTTTTATGTTAATATGATTATATACACTATTTGATCTCATCAAACCATTTTTTGGATTTTTTATGTGGCGCCATTAGGCTGGCGAATTTTCATAAGGGATTTCTTATCTCACTTTTAATTCTATAAGATTTCCATTGTTCACCACTTATTTTTTTCATGTGGTGTAATGTGAACTTCTCTTTCATATATAATATAATGATTATATTTATATTAATGGTATTATGTGATTCATTTGGTGTTTATTATATTTTGATCATACGACTCGATTGATCACAACGAGGTAAGGGGTTTTTATCTCACTTTTTGTTCCAGTGTGATTCATGGTACATTTGCCACTATTTCCATTTGTGTGGTGTATGTACTGACCATGATTGTATTCTTTGTGTAATATAGTTTAATTTATGGGTATTTACATCTTCATTATATGACCCTTCTTTCATGGGGTGTACATTTCTAAAGTTACCCAAATCAGTAAGGGAACCTTTCACCAACCTCTTTTTAAAAGTATTCTTTATGTTAAGTCTTTTAATTTACATCTTATTTTATTGGGATATGTTCTTATATATACATATTGCAGTAAATTATATGTCAATGTGATGAGATACCCTTTTTATCTCTCATCATCTCATTTTTTGAATTTTAAAATGACATTGTTAGGCTGTCGAATTTCTGTAAGGGAACTTCCTAACCCAATTTTAATTCTTTGGGTTAAACCTGTACTTCTTGATTAGGTCATAATATGAATATGTGTGGTTGAACTATGATTTTTTTAAACTTAATATCCTCTTATATTGGGTGTATTTTTTTCACACATAATTATGTAATTTATTTATCCTTAATCTAAGGATACTAAATTTGTAAGGGACTTTGTGTCAATACCCTTTCATTGTGGCATATTATTGTTCTAATACAAGTATTTATTTTATATTCTATATAAACACCTATAACTTTTCATTTCCTTAAAAGGTAATACTATTCTACGAAGTTATTTACTGAATGAAAAAAAAGGATTAATCTTTTAACATACGTAGGGACAACGACCTTTTCCGCTGCTGTGAGTACTATTTTCCCTTTGGCTTCCTTAACAAGCCGTAATGTTTTTAAAAAAAATTAAATACCATATACTAATTTATGTATTTTGGTATTGAAAATGGTTTTAAAAATGGATTTGTTATGTCAATATATATAAGTGATATATTTTGATTGAAATGTGTAAATGTTTTCTTTCCATTATATTTTTTTATGTATTATGATTTTGTAATGGTACTTGGACATTTGATAGGTGGTTATGTGATAAACCATATGACGAGTGGTGCCGTGAATACCAAGACGGTTAGTAACGTTATAACCTCCAATGCATTGTGTGTGGAAGTCAGCTGAATGGCTATTCCATGTAGTGATATGTATGGAAGTCGACCGTATGGTTATTCCATTTAAGTATATTTATGTCCCAAGTTACCTATATATGTTATGTGTTCTTTATATGGGTTTTATGGTAATATTTTGGATACAAAAGGGTATGAAATTATCTTTTATTCAGTGAAGAGTATTTACTACTTCTTAAAGGTGAAAAGTTATACTTTGATAAAGTATTCATGGATTACTATATGTTTTGAGAAACTAACAGTTTTCTTCTTTGTGTATCCCTTACTGAGCTTTTTATTCTCATCCCAGGTTTTTGAAATGTTTTACATAGGACTTAAAGATTAATAGGGTCAAGGACGGGATCATGGAAATACATCCTATCTAAAACATGGAACTAGACATGTTTCATTTTAAATGTTTTTATTTTATTTGAACTTAGTAAAAGTTTCTACTTTGTAATCTTTTGAGATGTAATAGTTATGTCCTAATTCTCTAAAACTCAAATCCTGAAAATATCCTCTATGTATATTATTCATTTAATTAAATATTAAGTAATGTTTTTAGGCCAGGGCCATATATCGATGACAACATTCACAATTCTTCAGATTATGGTTTTTTTTAAATTATTTGGATTACCCGGTTTCAGGTGATCAGTGATCATTATTAGTATCTATGATTACATATTCTTTTCTTCCATGTCCATGTTATTTATTTAAACCAATGTTCTCTAATTTTGATACCTAGTCATGAGTAACAATGTGGAAAAACTATTTTCCCAAGTATAATATTTTAAAGAATGTTTCAGTGTTCATTTTTATGATCTAGGATTACATTAAATGAAATTTAAGGTATTTTTACATTAATAAACTAGATTAATTTTGATGTAAAATTCATTTTTAATTGGGTATAATGTAAAACCATTTGATTTGGTGAATTTGTTTATTTTAATTTAATCTTTTCAATATTTATTACATTTCACACAACACTAAATGTAACTTTTTTATATGAATTCACTATGTGTATATTTCACATAACCAATTTAATATTTAACTATACACAATACATAAATTATGTGTTGACATTAAAAACGTTTTTTGGGGTGTATTACACAGAATAATTATGTCCTTTGATACCTCGTGTAACAAACAAGGATGACTTATATCAAATAATAATATATTATTAACATTAATAATAAAATATTTTTATACCTACCACATAATAGTTGGAATGGAAGTTGTGAATATGATTAATTAAATTTATAAAATATAAGTTACAAATTTATATAAAATGAATCCTCACGTTATCAATTAGACAGAAATGAATGTATGAATTATTTGAAAATAATAAATAACTTTTATAAGAACTATAGTTTTTTCTGTAAGAACACAATTTAATCAAAATAAATTAATATAAACCAATGATTAATGTTTTAAATAATTTTTTATAATTTTATATTAAATTAATATTATTTATACACATCTAATATATTTTATAGTTATAATATAATAATAAAACCAATTTTATTTATATAAATTTGTTTTTTTCTAAAAGGTGAATTTATCTCATTTTTATTAAAAAACAAATTACAATATGATATTTCTCAAATTTATTATTTTTATCTAAAAAATAATATTTTTTTAAATACAAATATCAAAATTGAATTTGGATTAATTATTAGTAATTTTTTGAGAAAATAAATAATTTTGATGAACAGTGCAAAATAACAATTTTTTATTAAAAAATCTTGATGATCTATAATATTTACATAGTTAAATTATATTTCAATTTTTATATAATTATTAATTAGATCCATTTTTCATCAATTAAAGAAATATAGGTCATTGGAACCAATTTCACACTATGATTGGGTAAAAAAATATTTCATTCTTTTTGACTTTTATTGCTTCAAAAATAATCTTTTTCATCACATCTGCATAATTAATTTTAAATTAATTTCATCAAAATATATTTTTATAAATTTTTAAAAGTTTAAATTTTTTTTGAATAATAATATTTCAAAATGTCTATTATGGTCAAGATTGTTTTTGACAAAACATTTTAGTGAAAGATATCAAAATTTCTAACATCTATTTAGAAAGAAATTAGAATAATAAAGGGCTAAACTTTAAGCATTAAATCAGAATTAACCGAGAAACTATAACATGATCCATTTTATGTTCATATTTCAACTATAAATTCCATTATGTTTGATTTTTACAATTATCGGAGGCACTTAAAATGGAAAAAATATTGGTGAAATTTCCTATTTAAAAATATACAAGAATTTCAATCCTCATGCACAATAAAATGGAACTTACCCCTCTGATTTATTATCAAGTACAAATAATTTTTTTTCTACCATTATCATAAGAATAAATCTCCCAAAATTTATCACATAATACTATAACCCTCCCTTTGGTATGAAATCCATCCAAGGAAGACCTTTTGTGAACACTAAAATGAGATACCCAATGAAATGGTAAGGACCTTCACCAAGATTTTTTGTTTTATATTAATTACCCACCACAAGAATTTTATTATGTGTAGCATAAATAATAACCATAGTATCATAATAATACATATAAATTGTTATTATAAGGTTTCTACCCACCCCAACACACACTTCCATTAAATGTGTAATGAACATATCTTCTTTGTATGATGAACTACCGCCTCACGAAATGATGTTGTTCATTTATTCATTTTCCACCATTCATGGATAGGAATTTGGATTTAAAATATGATTTTATAATATATATATATATATATATAAGATATTTGTGATGTATTTATTTATTTTTAGTTATTATATATGTAACGACATAATGTTTTTAACAATGGATATTCATTTCCTATAAATATGACATACACAATTGTGATCAGTAAGATGTTTTGATTATATTGAACAAACATAATTTTTTTGATTAATAATGAAATATTCCTATGAATAATAAATATTCCCAATGAATAGTAATCTCATCCATGAATTCTTAAATAATAATTACGAGTCGTATAAGTTATAAGATGACCGTGGTAAATGTATTGGTATTATTTATGTCACAATTAATGAATTAAAATCAATTAATTAATAAAAATGAAAATTTATTTTCTTAAAAGGTATTCCTAAATATAATATTTAATGTTATCTGGTTTTAAGATAATTTTACCAGACATTATGTAATTTTTTATGTCGTTATAAATTCATTTAAAGTTTTAAAATCCTACTTTTTTGCATGAAATTATGATTTTAATTAAAAATAAAAATATTCATATTTAAGAAACTATTTTTAAAATATTTTGTACATTTTTTATTCTAAAAGTCAATAAATGTTAAGGGTGATTTTTTTTGGATTTTTTTGAAATACATGAATATTGGGTGAATAGTAAAATACATAAAATTATAGTATAAATACATTATAATATAAATCATCTATTCCTGACATCATAAGTTTTGTATGCACCCAATATCAAACACACATGCACTGATTACCATTTATGTTCCTGGAATCATCATTTTTGTGGGTCTTGAGAGATATTAAGAAACTATGGAATTTAATATTTTGAAAACCCTCCTCTCCCCCACTAAAAATACCACCCCTCCTTACCTCGTCGATTCACACCCCTCAAGATTTGGGCATTGCCTAAATTAAGCTAAAATATCTCCCAATGCTCCTACCACATGACCAATAGCCCATAGAATTTTCTAAATACCAAATCTTATACCCTTAAGAGGCTCTTAAGGGTGATTGATTCAAGATGTTAATTATTTTTTTCAATTCTATTACATTTTTATGATGTTCATTTTATTTATTTTCTATCTAAATTAAAACTCATTCAATTTTTATGAAAAATATAGTAATGTAAGATTACATAAATTTATATATAAAAATTGATTATTATATTATCATATTTGATTTCCCCTTATTGAATGCGAAATAAACAAAAACACTATCCGAGATGTGTTAATTTATCACATTCATGGACAATAGGTTATAAATTTATTTTAGAATATTAAATTAATCTCATGAAACCATATTCATGGTTGATCCGAACAAATAAATATTTATTTTATATTATTTGATGTTCTAGATTCCTTTTTCTCACATGATGTATGATAATGTAACAAAATTGGTTAATAATGAGAAAAATCACCAAATTAATCCAAGTATTTATCATTAATGTTTTATATAATGATTTATCTTCACTCAATGTTACCAAATTGAAATTATAATTAAATTTTAAAACATATCTCCAATTTTTGAAATCCATCCTAATTTTACATAATTCTATTTTCATGAATAATTTTATATCGAACATAAAGATCATGAAAATAAATATAACCAAACAATGAAATAGAACCTCATAAACAATAAAAATGGTTATAAATGATAATTAAATGGTTATAATTTATCAATTACATGTATAAGAGGATCTAGAATTATTAATTAATTAATATAATTTGATTATTCAGGTCATTAATATCATGTTGAGAACATCATCCCTCTTATGGTATGAGATCCTCTCTATTTCACATTTATTCAAGATTATCCCCAATGTTATGCCTTTTTATGTGTAATTCTTAATAATGGTGTATGATTTTTAACCTCCCACATTTTTCCCTATTGATGTATAAAATATTATAGACCCATTCCTATCACATTAATACCTCACGTGTACACTTCATACCATACTGATATTCCCTAAGGGATTCTACCCAAACCTCATATATTTTCTTGGGGATCAATATCATTATTTTTATACAAATTATGTTGTCTTTTTGTAATGACCTGTGTTATGAACTAGGATAAAAAGTGGGGGAAATTGAACACATTCAATTTTTGAGTGTGTCGAATCTAAGACCGAGCATCAGAACTGAAGATGGCTAGTTTTGCAGCGACAAAACATGGCACATGGTTGGCACACAGTTTCCCAAACTGTGCAGCCCAAACCATGTGGCTTCAAATAGGGAGGTAGAGGAGTCCCCATGGCCTGCACACGGTTTCCCCAAATGTGAGACTAGCTATGCAGGGTGCATGGGGTGTCCAGTATAGGCCATAGAGTTTGCACACGGTTTGGAAAACCATGCAGGTCAAATCATGTGCAGCCCTACTTTTAGGTTTTTAGATGGTTAAAATTAAATTAAAATTAAGAAGAAATTAAAAAGAAAACACAAAAATTGATAAACTCTCCCTCCTCTTTTCTCTCGGCCAGAACCCACACGAACCCCTCACCCTTGGAGTCTCCGGTCTCACGTGAGTCCTCCCCCAGCCACACCTCCTTCCACCTATGTTTTCGGTGTTTTCTCCTTCGAATCTCCACAGAAATCCTAGTCCCTCCTTCCTCCTCCCTTCGTGGCCGGTTTTTGGGCTCCTCCTTGCCCTAATTTCATTCATCCAAGAACACCTTGGTTAAGGGTTCGGTCGATTTCGGTTTCCTTCTTACTCTTCTTGTTCCAGGGTTGTGCGGAAGGTCCCCCGAGAGATTTTTGGTGTGCGTAGGACATCCGTCGCTGAAGGCGAGGCAGATTGCGGTGATTTCGATCCTTCGATTTGATTCTGAGGTAAGGGTTTTACCAGTTTTTTGTTTTCGTAGCTTCCAATTAGTTTCGTAGGTTGTTTTAGAGGTTTGTGGTATGTTTTCATTAGAGAGTTGGTGAGTTTGGGTTGGTTTCCCTTTGCCGGAGTTTAGGCGGCTCATCTGTGTTGGAAAAGGTCATATGTGAAATGAAAAATTCCTCATGGGGGAGCAGCATCGACTCTTAGTTAGAAAGTGTCATGATCCGGAGTGAACAGATGGATCCACCTTTAGGTAGGCTCCCTCTCCTTGAATTTAATTTAAAGTTAAATTTTAGTGAGTCATTTCAACACTTCTTTAGTATGTTAATTATTCCAGTTTAGTTTAAATTAAATGCTTTTGTGCAAAGAGTGTGAATTTCAGGGACAAGATTAAAATGGTTTCTTGGACATTATGATAATGATTTAATAATAAAACCCCTTGATCAGAGATGTGATGTCTTCAAGATAAATGTATGAAGTATATTATTATTCTTTCTTACTAAATGCTTATAATTCTTCTGTGATGATTTATGATGTCATGTTTCCTCTCCATTGTACCAAATGGTTAAAGCATGACAATTGTGTTCTATTGATGAAATGGTTAATCTTTAATGAAATGGAATAGTGTGGTAAGACCATGCTTTAAGATAATGGAATATTCACGGCTTATGTTAATGGGATGGATCTAGTGAATGGGATTTACCTAGTAGGGGTAAACCATAACACCTATTTATGCTTTGTAGATCCCTATATGTCTTTGAAATGATATAAAAGGAATGGAGGATGAATTGGGGGTTATCCAATACCGTACATGAGTTGGTTGCCTCATGTACCTTATATAAATGTGAAGAATGTGTTAATTTCATTATTTGGATACTTAAGAAGATTTTTCTTAAGTATAAATGTGATGAATATGATAAATGATGTGATAATGATTCTTGAGATGATTTTATTTATGTTTTATTGTATGATTGTGATTATAACCTTTTACGTGGTTTTGGGCTATGTGTTTGATTGTGATTTTGATATGATTCTTTTAATGATTATGGGGTAATGCCCTAAAAAGTTTATTATATACATGTTTGTGTTGTAAGGGTGCACATTCTTATGCCACAGAAATGAATTATAATAAAGGTGAGTGCATGCTGAGGCCACCTAGTGATAGATACATGTTTGGATTGTAGGAAGTTATACCCCATGGAAGTGTGACAGTACATGTCTGAAAGGGAGGCATTCATACCCCTTTCTAGTTGAATTCTACTGATGGTTTACATGTATGGAAGGGAGGAATTCTTACCCATTTCTAGTTGACTTCTAGTGATGATTTACAAGTTTGGATGGGAGGCAGTTATACCCCATTCCAGTATTTTGAATGTGACGGATGGGAGGAAGTTATTCCCTATAAAAAGTGAAGGAATGTGATGGAATAGAGGCATTCTTACCCCTTGATAGTAACATTTAAGAACAAGAAACATTCATAGATCGTTGCCATTGTATTCTATGGACAAGATGCATTTTTTCCTCATGCCTATTAACATCAGATGATGGGTGGGAGGCATGCTTAGCCCACACCATCTTTTATAAATATTTACATGTGTAACTATAGTGGCATGATAAGACTGATATCCCGGCAACAAGATAAAGCTGGTATAGTCCTCATGTTTTCTTGGGAAACTGGGACAGGTGATGTTACTCTATGTTATCATGCTTATTGAACCATGATATAATTGTTTACTTTTAATTAAATACACAATGTCTGGATTGGGTTAGACACCGGTGGTGCCGACCTACTAAGATTATTATCTCACACCCTTCTCGTGCCACCATTGCACTAGGGTACCTGAGTAGACCTTCTTGCTTGAAAAACCTAGGTCGTATGTTGTGATATTTGTACATGATGAGTTAGGAGCAGAGGACCAAGAAGGAGCTTGGGATGATAAGGAGAACGTCATCGGACATTGCTGTCTTTTCATTTAGAATTTTCTATAAAGCATGTTGTATTGTTTCTTATTTTCATAAATGTATCATACTTTTTGCATACATGAATTATAACTGGAATTTTCCACCTTTTGTAAAATGGATATTATTCTGTCTTTCCTTGTTTTCTTTCTTTTGTTTTTATTTTTCGCTACTGAATGATATCTACTCTGACAATACCGATGTGATACTCTGATATGAGGGTATAGTTTTCCGAATATCACCTTCTGAGACCCTCGCTGCTAGTCGGCATCCTCTGGCGTACAGGGAGACGCGCTTGATGCCATGTGACCCACCAGTCCAGCAACTTGTTCGATGGTACACTGGGCTGGGACGATACAATTTGGTATCAAAAGAGTTTGTTTTTTTGGGTTTGTTTTACTATTTTGTGACAGTATATAGGGATTGGAAGGATATGGAATTTGGTAAAAAGATGTTCTCATAAGTATCTAACCTGTGTACATGGAAAATCCAAATTTCTTCGAATGAAATTGTTATTTAAATGATTTTGATTATTACGGTTTATTCGATTTCACCGTTGGGTGATGCACATTATTTATCCCGATAATGTTGATTCAATTGTGGGTTCTATTTTAGTAGAAACCCAATGAGATGAGGGTATACCATCTCTTGCATCATATAGGCACATTGTAATAAATTTCATACCATGCATTATGACATGCCATCTAGGATGTATAATTTGATGCTTGCTGTTGTGATCGGTGATGTGGTGGTTATTCCATGCTTTTGTGATATAACACGTTTCTGTGTTACTACTTCTGATAACATGCTATGTTCAGTCAATAAAGAATTTGTTTCCCTAACCAAATTAAATTATTGCAATTACGATGGGAGCCCATTTTCATTTGTAAGGTGTATGGGCGCCTTGAAACATTGATGCTTATTTAGAATCTAAAATAGGTTAATCACACTTTCATGCCACCTGAGGAGTACAAGATGGGCTATGTTATACACTTAGAGGTGGGGTGAGTTAGTGTTGGGAAAAAATGTATCTCCCATTACAATACCTTCTATTTTTACCTATTACATTGTGCCTAATGTTTCTATTATTTTATCACCCAATAATTATCTTTATTATTTATTACAACACTACTGATCAAACAGACACAATTGACATAAATATTTAAAAATTCCACCTCTCGATATGAAAGGCTAGTTCGTCACATGATATTCCTTTCTGCAAGATAATAAATAACAATAGTATCATCTAATGGAAATAGTTTTGAATTGTTTATCCTTATACCCATGTTTTGAGATAACCACATTCTATAGAATCCATCTTGTTTTCTATGAAATCATCCATAAAATTGCACATTTTTAGATACAATAATTAAAGACTCATGTTAATATGTTATATATGTTTTATGATGCACTACTTCCCTTATTATTATTATATTATTTCTCAATCATAACATTATACAAGGAAATAATCACTTCCTTTATATAAAAAAATGACACAACATACATCTTTCGTTATTCAAAATTACATGTTCTTACTACTATTTTTTTTCTTAGAATCAAGAAATCAACATTATAATTATTTTTAAACAATTATACCGTGTATTGAGATCAATATACATTCCCTTAACCTCTTTACTCTTTCTATGCAACATATTTTCACAAAAAAATATTTTCTTATTCCCTTAACATGTACATTATTTAGTGGATGAATTAATTATAACTATATCTTCTCCATATTTAAACACAGAAAACATATTCACGATTTGAACCATGCATAATCACCTTGAATATTGGTACACACAAGTAATGGATCATATCTCATATATGGTAGTAGTTTCCTTATTCTTTTCATAACAATACTAAATATCTCCTTCAAAATTTTATTTTTGACATGTACATAATCATCATTTTATGTCATCACTCATGATCATATGTATATAAACTATGTTTCCCAACATAAATCATTATATTTAAATATAACTTTAAAATTCAAATGATCAATATTATTTCAACCACTTTTAACACTTAATGTACTTTAATATGAGCCATTGGATCATTTTTATATTATAAATACCATTTTTTATTCAATAATGAACGCATATATTGTGTTAGAGAGCCCTTGAATCCCACATGAATCCACATCATGAAAACCGCTAGTTAAAACAAAAATATCTGTGATATGTATATAACAATTTAATGTTGTAGGATATGTTTCCACATTTCATTCATAGTTCCTTTCATAAAGGGAATATTCCCTCCAGTTCTATCCAAATTTTTTGCCCATTATTTGTTTGATCAATGATTTGGTAACCATTTTAGTTTGATTCACACCAAAATACTCAATGAACATGATGGGGACAAATGTGGATTCATTGTCTTTGTCTGTTTCACAAATGAACCTTGTAAGAACACATGACCACCATATATATGTTAGTCCTGTTTTTTTTCAAACAATAACTCCACCAAATGCACCATCACCTTTGAAAGGTACTCACAAATCCATTTTTATCACTATTTTGGTCATTTTTCACTAAATCACCCTCAAAAAAACTTTTTAAATCAGTGTGAACATTCATAGTTTGAACATTCCATATCAATCCTTCTTAAACCATCAATTACTATTTACACATCATTATATTCCATTATATTAATGATTGAATCATGAAGCTTAAATACATCATGATTATTTTGTATGATATCATTTAATTTATCTTCATTCAGTCATCCATGGATGAAACATATGTGAAAAACTTCATCATATTGATATATAGATCATCTCCATGGAACACTAAAACTTTAAATCCCTTTTATTTAAATATATCATGTATTTCAACTACTTAATCTCATCCATAAGAAATAAGAATATTTTAAAGGATTGTTAACCTATATTCAAAGATATTTTACATGTACTTTGGAACATGTTGTCGTGTTTAAATTTTTTTGACACTTAGTCAAAAAAAAAATCATAGTCTCCAAGAATATTCATGAATATTTGGACATATATTAATTTTCCATGATCATTGAAAATCACAATGGAATGAAATAAAAAACCAAAAAGTGGGACTAATTTAGTTTAAGTTTGAATCCCCAATCAAGATTTCATAAATATATGTGGAGTATCATAGTGATTAAAATGAGTATAATGATACATAGAATGATTACGAATTTATTAAAATATATATATGAATAATTAAAAAACCTTTTAGGTATATATATTCTAAATTTATTTTTTATAGAAGACACATACATTATATATTTCTTGTAGTATTAAATATTGAATTTTACATCCCTCAATCATTTTTGGAGACACATTAGATCATTAAATCATTAAATTTTTTAATGGATGTTGTATAATAAAGATATTTATTATAAATGAATTATTAATGTAAAATTTTACCACTACCTATGGGTTTATAGTTTTTGTATATCAGTGATTCCATATGAAACTCCTGGTAATATATAGAGTTGTTCTATTATTATTCAAGTGATGATTGTTGGAAAACCATTTTTTCACAAAATGAGGGTACATATTTTCATGATGTGTAATATCCTTTTATGAAAAGTAAAACAATTATATTTATACTATAAATTGTGGGTGTGTTTGACATCGAGTTAGAGTAGCTTAATGATGAAATTAATTTTCATCATAGAAATTTAGTGGAGATGGGTTTTATCCCCCATACTATGGGTTTTTTATTTATCACAAGAAGGATATTTTATGTAGGATTAAAAAGTAATTATATATAAAAAATACTTTCTAGAGAAATTGTACATGTGGTTTGAATCATATATGATGTCTTCAGAATCTGGCATAACTATTTTGATTATTAGGTTCTTGTAAGATATTTCCATATGATTCATTTTTCATTCTATTATTATATGTTGATGAAATGATAGTTTATGTATATAGTATGACTAAGAATTATAAACATAAATTGTAGCTAAATATTGTGATTGAAATGAAGGATTTATCTAGTATGATAATGGATAAAAAATAACATTTTAATTGTCGATTATATAAATTGGAATATTAAAAACCATTATAATGTCAAATATAATATAAGAAACATTTATAAACTTTCAATGTTTTCCCATATATTCTATAATTACAAATATATAAAATTGGTCATTACCATCAATTGTATTAAAACCTTTCTTAAAAACTATTAAAAATATTATCAAAGACTCAGTATCCTGCTTCTTTCCCTAATTTATCTAAAACCTCTCTCGTGGTGTTTTTTTCCCTAACATTGAATTCTCAAATATATGAAATCTCCCCTAGAAATCAATGGTCCAAAAAATTATTTTCCTTCTCCATATTTGAGTCCTCTGTAATAAATCCTATTAAGATATAAATAGTGAGTTATTGTATTTTGTGCTCAATTTAACCCAAATTATCATTTATTGGTGATAATATTTTATTATATTAGGAATTTCACCAATCTTTTAAAAGACTATAGAATTTAAAATGGGATGGAAAACAACTGAGTTCACATCTCCCATGCCATGTTCCATTTGACTATCATGTTCAATGTCCCTTTGAGTTCCCCACACCTTATTATCTTTAAGAACCCAAGGGCCATTTCTCTTAGAGTGCTCCATTCCACGTTCCCTTCAAAATACATGCTCCCTATTTTCTTGGAGTACACCTTGTCTTATTTATCTAACACATGGAATGTATTATTTCATGAAAATGGGTTCCCTTACCTATAGTAGTATTTCTTAACCTCCCATTATTTGAACATGAAATACTAGAAACTGTTACGCATAAAAAGAATGTTCCCAACACTTCAATGATTCCCAATTAGTTAATTTTCAAATGTAAACTATGTGGAAAATGAAAGTGAGGTGTATTTATATCATTTAATTATAATGATTTTTGTAAGATACAACTTCCACTAGGATATCATCATGAATAGTGAGTGGGATACTTCTTGAATGGACCTAAAAAAGATAAAAACCCCATCCACCCAGTTCTCCTATAAAGGATATATAACTAGATTTCATGTAATTTATTCATGGATCACTAATATTTAAAGGTACCATTCCATGTTTCGAGGGGACTCATATCTGAGTCCCCCTTTACATATATCTCCATTCTAGTGTGACATCCATTGTCTATGAAAATTGACATATGGAACCCATGTTATTATATTTGGATGTGTTCTTAGTTTGTCGTATTGGGTTCTGATTTTATGAATCTATCTTATTAGGATCATCCTCACCCAACATATAAAAGAGGGAACCCATTCACCCTATATCAAACATTAGTTCACTACTATTTCCTTGTTCTCACTTAGCATGAAAGCCACCAAGGTTCTCCCTTCACTATAGCTCACTAATATATGGAAGATAACTAAGAAATGATCTTATTGACTATCATTTTCCCAAATAATCCAAAAATTGATTCCCATTAAACAAGGAATCCTTCAAAATATCCAGAGATATTTAACTTGTAAGGAACAAAAACTTTCTACCATTTGGATAATTTATTTCTTTGATAATGAGAATTTGGAATTCTATATAAGATATATTCTACCCTCCCTCCATGATAGATAACATACATAAAATATAATAGATTATGTATTCCCTTAATAAAATGGTCTCTATCAATCTCTCATTAGGTATCGATGAAAACATCAAAGGATAAACCCTATATATTAATCTAACTTCGATGATTCATGTCTACAATATATTTATCAAGCATCAAACCCATATTTGATTACCCTCCCTCTTCCCATAAATGAGATATGACATGATACATTAATATTACTAGTTGTATTCCTTTACAATATCCTTAGGGATGGTATTATCATTATGTCAAATCAGGGATACCTCAATAGAAATAGGCCACCTATTATGTTTAGGCCTGAAACATGTCCTCAATAATTACCTCATACCTATGGTTAATTAATGTGAAATAATTAACATTGTAATTTGAATTTCTATTAGGTTGTATAAATTTATCATTAATCCATTTTGTTATATAATCGGTAAGCCTCATGACAACTACATTTAGGGAATTTTCACCTACTACTCAATTCTTGATGACTCTAAACTACATGGAATAGAACCATTACATAAAAACATACACTATAATAATATATTTTTGTTGTTTCATGAAATTAAATGGAGAATAATTTTCCATGATTCATAGCTGTAAAAGGAGATTCATTTATTATTCCTACCTGACCTTAAAAAGTTATCCTTGTAATAAGAACATGAAATTTATGAATTGTCCCTTTATGTTAAATTAAATGTAACGGGTTTTGATTCCATTCAAAATTATTCATATATAGACCTTTATAGAGGAATAATCCAAATTTATCTACATCTATCACCTCCCTATATGGAGGTAAATCCTAATGAGACAAACAATGTGGATTTAAAACAAAGTGTAACTAATCTCTAAGGTTTGTAGATATAGAACCTATCATATATATAGATGGAGATTATTTCACATATGATGGTGTTCATTTAAATACATGGTGTTGATCGATTTATTTAACAACAATGTTAACATGTAATTTATTATGATGGATTCATTGAATATATCCAAAAATTATAAAATAATATAGAACTAGGAAATAATACCCATAATGGGATGGAATTATATACTATGATCTAAACCTCGATGCTTAATTCAATTAATTTTAAGCTTTCACAGCTAATGCATTCCTTTTTTAAAATAGGTACATTTCAAATTCAAATCATTGGTTTGAAATGGGTGGGGGGTCAAACTACTAAACTAGTCATGAAATAATTTACTCATAAAAGATATTGAATTATCATGCATTATTAATTTTTATGTTGCATCAATGAGTTTATTTTTTCCCTTTTATAATCATCCATAAATCAAAATAGAATCACCACTCAAATAATCATTGAATATAAAATTTCCCAGCTAGGTTTTCAATAATTATTGATTTTCTCAGATTCATGTGTACCACAAAAATTTGACTTTTCTATTATATTTCATAGAGGAAACGATCATTGTGAACATGCGACCACAAAAAACACTAACACCAAACAAAAAAATTAAATGAAATTTTTCCAATATTCTCATTATGGATAATAACATGATAATTACATCCAAAACCAATAGGCAACTCATGAAATACTTCATCAACTAAAGCATCAATGGTTATCATATAAATAATATCCCTACAAATGATAAGTCTTCCATTTCAACACATTACATCACATTTCGAATCTATCACAACAGAGAAGAAACAACCAACTATGTTATCTAATATATGTATAGTATTATACCCATTATGTCCATGTTGTCACCCATGAGTTGCCTAAGTGTGATATCATCAACCATTGTAGCTGCAATTTTTTATAAACCTTGATTTCATTGGAGGTGATGATAGAATCTATTAAAACTATTTGTAATACAGTAGTCCATAATATAGATACAAGGGGGAGGTCCTATAACAGGACATTGACTATCTTGGATCAATATTAGGCAAGTAATACTAATTCCATTGAAATTACTAGTATCCAATGAGATATCATGAATGATTCTTGAGGAATATTCAAAATCACCATCGACATTAATCCTTTGATAATGTTGAAGGTATATTATGGTTAATAGTTTTAAAATCACCACCCAATGTGTGATGAATGTAACCATATCAAGGTTACACCTGATGTGATAAATCAAAAAGTAATTCTATAGGTCCACCGTAAGGAACAAATTACGATGGCCCTCCTCATCATAGTGGAAGCTCCAATCATATATGTACATTGCATGAAAATATAAAATGACGCACCAACCATATAATACCTCTCTATTGCTGGAAATAAATGGGATACATTAGAGGTCCTCTGTGAAACCCAATTTGTGATGGTCCATTTTATTCCAATCTAAATCCATCCTTGGAGGTTCAACCCATGGAATAATATCATCCAGCAATCATGATGTCGATCAGCGTGATGATATTTTTGTAGGTCCTCCGCAAAATGAAGAGCTCCAAATATAGGGATTTTTGTACAATGTTACCCTTCTAGTAGATAGTAACAATATAGTTCCTCCCTTAGGTGTTTATGATGAAATTCAATAAAAATTAGGTCATCCTCTAATCGAATCATTATTAACCAAAATATATAGAGGTTCTTCTCATTATGGTCAAATAAAATTAAATTGACATTATGATCCACCCAATAATTGAATCCAATAATCTAATGACCATGGAGGTTGTAACATACGACATCAGGACAAGGTATGATCCAATTTGTGTTTTTATTAATAATTTGATTTTATTGAAATTTTTTCCAAAATTCTATATATTTAAATTATATAAGATCTCTAAAATAATTATGAATTTATGGATTATAATTTGTGTTGAACTATAGTCCATCCGTGTGTATTACGTCTTAGTAGAGGTACTGGATTTGTCAAAATAGTTTGAGGATTGTTTTTTGGAAGATGATTGGGATTGGGGATGGTAAAGTTTATATCAGTAATAATTATTATAGGTCTGACCTAACAAGTCACCCAACCCAATGAACATTTAAGCCGTAAGGGTTTTCCTGATCCCCATGGGGTGACAACTAGTGAATGGGAATAAAGGAATCAATCAAGTTCACGAATTCACCATAAAATTAGAGGCCCCGACACACAAAATCATATACCAAAAAACCTGTCATGGACTATCAATACATTGGACTTCACACAAACCAAAATGGAAGAAGCAAAAAAATGAAAGATATATACAAAAACATAAAACTGTGTATATAGAGTGTGAGAAAATAGACTCAGTAGGGAGTGACCATGGAGACTATAAAATTCCTCTTCTCACTCCCTATCTTGTGACAGTCCTGAAGGCCAACCTCTTATCCTCATCATTTGATGCTGCCTCCTCACATAGTCAACCTCTAAGACAACCTATGTCTCAAATACACAATAAATCAGGTTTTAATTAATAATTTAATGAAAAATATAACCTAGATGGTTAAAAAGAACAGTGTGTTTGGGAATTTGGTCATGAGTATAAAAAAAATGATCACGTATTATAGAAAAATTATTGAAAACAATAATAAAATTATTATAACATTCCATATATTTCTAAAATGAATGGGATAACTTGGGTACCTATATAAGAAAGTGGTGATATATAAAACCGAATAAGGGAATGAAAAAATCATATCATGATGAAATAAATACATGTTATATAATAAGAATTTCAATGATACAGAAATGTGATAATAATAATAAACATGGGAAATGAAAAATGATGTAACATAATAGAATAATGGTTACATGAAAATGTGTCAAAAATATTATACATGGTATCATAATCAAAGAAATCATGAAAACATAACATGGTCGAAAAAAATCAATTGATAGATTAGTTTTTGTCACCAATACCTTTCATGAATTCTCATGATAAAAAAATTACCCAATGCATTGGAGCACTATAAAATTCAAGATGAACATGTCACATTCAAATCTTGTACATGAATAATTGTGCAACGTATATCATGCAATATATATATATTACATTATCTAGTTTTAATCCCATTATAAAGGAGTCTGGGTTCAATATTTGGAGGTCACTATTAAAATATTAACATTTATATCTAATTAAATTCCTTTTCTGAGAAATGGGAATGGTTATTCAATAAACAATATTTTAGTATGGAATTTCACTGGGAAAAGTAAAAATCATAAGGGGGATAAATATTGGTTTATGGTGGTGTATTAGTTAGAGTTTTAAGAGACTATCATCAAATATGAATCAAAATGTCTATAATAGAGTATTAGAATACAATATCCCATCAATAGGAATTGGAATCAATAAAGGAATTGCATAAATAATTTTTCTAGTTAATGGAGAGAATGGGAGGATCCCTTACTAATTTTTTGCATTGAAATGGCTGTGTAATGTCAATATGAGATGGATTAAATGATCTTTCAATAATTGACCATAATTTATATAATAAAGGTAACTGAAAGATTTTTTTTCAAACATAACCAATTTATATTCAAAATTCTAATTACCAAGATTGTGTTTGGCATGTAATGAAGCGAGAATTTCATTGTTCATTGAAATATTAGCTCCAAATGAAAATAAAGGGATTCTTAAGAACTTGGGGTACACATTTAAATAAACTATAAATGGTATGGGATCATAGTTATGTGATCAATGGTTTTTTAGAGAATGGTAATGAGTTATTGGGTGGGATTCTAAAGGAAAATACAAGGGAGTTCTATATTATTTCACAAACATATGTTATGGAATCTATAGAAGAAATTAATACAAACCAAAATAAATACCATGGTTTTTTCCAATGATTTGTATTATAAAAGAGTAGATTTAAATATATTATAATTAGGTTGGCCAAAATCCCTAAAATTTTACTTTTGGTGATGTAGAAGTGTGTCATGATTATAAATAATTTAGTTTAAAACATTAATATATAATGCATATTTTAGAGGATTAATAATGAATATTGTAAATTAATTAGAGGATGTAAAAAAACATTATTTTAAAGGGGAAATACATATTTTTATGTGGATTCCCTATATGGTATACATTACAAAACTTTTGGGTCATATTGATGTTATAATATCTATCGTATATTTATTCTTTATTTTATTTTCACCTGAAAAATCGATCATCTCATAAAATTATGAAAAAATTAATGTTAGATTATTTTGATGTTATTAATCGAAAAAATAATATTTATTATACTAAATTAATTATATCAATATAAAAAATTACACTTTTAATTAAAAATCAATATTTATTGTATAATTATTTGTATAGCAACTATTTTCTGAACATTATCAAAATTACATATTTTCATCATGAAATAATATTATCATTTATCTTTAATTCATATATTTTAATAAATATACTTAATTAAAATGTCATTTATTTCAAAAACTGATTAACTAAAAAAATTCTCAATTATAACTGTTTTATACCCCAAATATAATTTTTGTTTTCACCTATGAAAAAATATATTTTTTCTCAAAATCATCATGTAATAATTTATAGAGTAAAAATATAAAATAACATAATAATTAAATTTAATTTAAAAAATAAATATACATAATAATTTTGATAATTTGTTTATATTCCTTTTTTAATTTTTTATTTACCCTTGGTAATATAATTTTTCTTTTATTATTGCAGTAAATATTTTCTAGAGGTACAATTCACAATATCAATAAAATAAGGTTTATATTATTATTTAAAAATAATTATCCAGATTAATTTTTTTAGAAATTTATATAAAAATGAATTAATTGAGGGGGAATAATTTTATTTAAAATGAATCATACATGCTGGATATAAATCAGTATAAAAATGTGTTATTCATGGAAATTGAGGTTTTACATTAACTATATAATTAGTAATCATCATTATAATAATTTGAATTAAAAATAATAAAAAAATATTATAAAAATTTAATTTAAATATTTCTGAACTAGGAATTAATTATAATTAATTAAATTCGAGAAGCATTATTCATTTTAAAAAAATTATTTTCAATATTAAAAAATAATTATTCTAAAATCTGATTTAAAGATAATTTAAATGTTATTTATTGGGTTACATATAAATAAGAAAAATATTTTACTTTGAAATAAAATTACAAGAATATTAGAAATTTTTAAATATTTAATTTATCAAAACAAATTATAGTTTAGATAGATCCACTTTTAACTATTCATTAAAAAGTCAATATTATATGAATAATTCATAAATTAATAACTATGTTAATTTTTATATGATGATATCAAAATAGATTTCATTTTATAAGATAAATTTTAAAAATTTACTTGTAAATAATTATAATATAAATACATATATTGAAATAATGTTCCATTTTGATGTAAATTTATTTTAAAGAACAAAAAGGAATTACCGATAATTTACTGATTATTTTCTAACAATTTTTCCATAAATTAATGTTGACTATTATATATATATATATATAATAATAAAGTATTTAATCATAATTATACCACTAAGTATAACATCGAGGTTTTAACTATTCTATTTAAATATTAATGATTTATTTTGGTTTGATATTTCATATTACATATTATATTGAATATAAATTTCACTACTGTAAAAATTGGTTGTTACAATATTCAACTTTTAAATAAATTTGATACACTCGATTTAAAATTATTCTCAATAATTAGTGTTCTCACTATTGTAAATATCATTATTCAAATCCTACATCATAAAAACTACTAATAAATCTTCTATTGTAAAAGAGTTAAAGAGATGTACAATGTTCATCCCTTAACTAGGATTCTATATAGGAGAAAATTAGTGGGATTTGATAATATATATATATGGAAACAAAATTAACATCCAATAAATAAAAATTTTTTGTAGCAAACGTCTTCAAGGGAATGTTAGTGACCAAAACTCCAAAATTATATAATGTATAAAGGACCATTATGTTATTGATAATTAATGTAATATGGAAATATTTCTATTTAAATATTCTTTTAATATTATTAATGAATTCATTTATCATCTAGAATATCTATATAATGAAATAAAAATTATTGAAAATTATATTTCAATCTGTTAATAAATTTTTAATAAAATAACATCTTCTCCCATGAGAAGATATTTCAAGAATATTTTTATTCTCGAATGACTAGAATAAACTCCTAACAAATCACATAATAAACCAATTAATACCATGTTATTCATACTATATTTAAAAATACCATATTTGATAGAACAATGTATTGTAATACTTATCATTAATATTAGTTTTTAAATTAGTGACACAAACTCAACAGAAATCCTAGTGGTAGAACATATATCATTTCATAAATAAATAAGTCTATATCTCAAATAACACCAATAATCACGTAATTAAACAATGACTTGTTCTCAAAGGATTCCCATAACCCTTCATATTACCCCTCAAAAACAAAATAGTAATCATCTCAAATAATCTTTTATATTAATAATATTAGGGTCATAATCCTCCACTTAACAACAAATCACCCAAAATATATTAAATCTACTAAATACAATTGATTTCCTCATTTAATGTTTGTCCAAAAATACAATTAACTAGGTTCAACTAACATCAAATAATTTTAAAAATATGTTTCAATTCATTTTAAAATTAAGATTATAATTAAAAATATCATTCCAAGAATCATTAGGTGTATCCAAACATCAATTAAATATTAAGGGTCATCAATCAATAAATAATTTGAATTAAAAATATATCCTGATCAGTAAATAACATTTATAGGATATCATTACCCATCTTCATATTATTGAATTCATTACTGGAATATTACTATGGAACAATCCTTAGATGGTTAATGACTTTCATATCATTAATTGCATTGATATGATACTTATATGGAATAATTATTAGATAATAATACATAATCAATTTTATCATTGCATTTACACAATTTTCATATAATATGTCCTTTATTCTAGGGGTTTAAATTTGTAATTAGGAAATAACACTGATAATTTCCATATTATTAAATATATTTCTTTTAATAAAAAGGGATCTCATAGGATTTCATCTATTCCCTTTCATAATACACTTTTTTAGAAATGTGCAACATTTTTCTATATTCTTGAACACTTTAAAACCCATTTTGTTTTTTTAGGGAATTTCTCATAGTTCTGTCCACATTTTTTCCAAGATTGAAATTGGATCTTATTTCTACAATAACCGCTATCAGATGAAATTTCAAGAGTCATCGTCCTCATATTATTTTTATCCTTTGGATACAAAACTATGATTCATTTGGTAATTGTGATTTTTCATAGCTGGTTTGGATAAAAAAATTTATTTATTACATTATCATCCTTCATTATAGGCATCTCACTTGGGTACTCATCATATTTCCCATCACGTTGGATGTTTACTCGGTCTCTCTTATTTGAATCCATTATCTAGAAAAATGGGAATGTTAGGGTAGATTAATTTTAAACAATTAAACACATAAATTTGGGAATATGAACTTCAACGGGATAATTTATAAATTATATATATTCCATAAAATATAAATTTTTATGATGGGATATGTGTTATCTATTTCCTATTATAGACCCTTTAGTTAATTTTGTGCCATTATTAGACGTTTGTAATGATAAGTTGAATTTATGAAATAACATCACCCATGACTATCAATGTAGGAGTAAAAAAGTCCCATTGTCGTGCACTAGTTTTGAATATTGTCTTGATCAATACAATGTATTTAGAGGTTATTTCAATAGTGATCATCTATACAATAACCACATCCACCTTTTGTATCTAGACAAGGATTTATTTTCTAAGACACCACATAATAATTCTGTTTCCAAAAAACTATAATTTATTCCTATACATTGTATTATCTCTATAGCATTCCCTAGTTTTTTAAAATCATAATTTAAAAAAGGACATTCACCTAATACAAATAATGACAAACGTTTTCATTATTCCATATTAAATCACGATTTAATTAAAAATGGATAACATTACAAGAATCAGATGAAATTGAATCCTATTTTATTTGGTAATTAGGTATAATGGATAACAACTGAAATTGGCTAAAAACAACACCATTGAAAAAATCCTTTACATT
Organism: Viscum album; assembly: GCA_963277665.1. Lineage (NCBI taxonomy): Eukaryota > Viridiplantae > Streptophyta > Magnoliopsida > Santalales > Viscaceae > Viscum > Viscum album. The sequence goes on along the minus strand of OY728161.1, from coordinate 601,816,073 downwards.
TTTCTTTTATTCTTTAGGTTTTAAATTTTCACAATAATTAATGAGGACATATTTATGATAGTTGTAAGATATAAATCCAATTAAGGGAATTAAAAAGAATAAATCATTAATTTTTTACATTTTACATAATTGGAATTTTAATAGGGCATAAAATTGTTGGGAATCATAATCCTGAAAAATGAGGAATGATATAAAATGATTTTATAAAGGAAAAATGGAAATATTTCAAAACAAATAAATGATAAATAATAAACCATGTGGGAGGATAAATTCCATGATATCCTAACATGGAAATAATTGTCTCATGATGGATTAGGTTCCCTGCACAATCCCTTTGATGATGTCTCATGGGACCAAAACATTACCGAAGCATTAGTGATATATATAATTTTGGCCACCCCCATCACTTCCACAACATGTACCTAATCATAGTCTTATTTATTCCCTCATAATAATATTTATATAAACATGGTTTCCCAACATCCTTACTTATAATTAAATTATAATATAAAATTAAATTGCTCAATAATATTTCAACCACATTCATCACTTCAAGTACATTAATACGAGCCATTGGATAATTTTTATATTATAAATACCGTTTTTCTTCAAAAATGACTCCATATATTGAGTTAGAAAGCCCTTGAATTTCATATGATGCCACATAATTAAAACCACATGTAACAACAAAAAAACATGTGATATGTTTCAAAAAATTTTGTGTTGTAGGATATTTTTCCACTTATCCATCATAGTTCCTTTCAAAAAAGGAATATTCCCTCTGTTTTTATCCATTTTTTTACCATTATTTATTAAATCTAATGATTGGTAACCATATTTGTTTGTTTCTCACCAAAATACTCAATTAACATGATGGGACCAAACATGGATTCTTTGGCCTTGTCTGTTTTACACATGCTCCTTGGAAGAACACATGACCACCATTCCTATGTTAGTCATGTTTTTTTCACAAATTCACTCCACCAAATGAACCATCTCATTTGAAAGGTCCTCCTCAACCCATTTTTCTCACAATTTTGGTCATTTTTTCATGAAAGATTCATCAAAAAAACTTTTTTAAATCAGTGTGACCATTCCTGGCATGATAATTCCATATCAAACATTCTAAAACCATCAGTGATCATTCACACATCATGATATTCAATTATATTGATGATACAATCATGATTTTTAAATACATAATGATTATTTTGAATGATATCATTTAATTTAGCTTCATTCAATCATCCATGGATGAATCTTATGAGAACACATCATCATTGTGATATAATGATCATCTACATCGAACTCTAAAACATTAAATAACTTTTATAAAATATATCTTGTATTTATAAGTACATTATCTCATACTTAAAAAAACATTATTTTAAAGGATAATCAACCTATCTTCCATGATATTTTACATGTTCTTGGGAACTTTTTGTTGTGTTTAATGTTTTTTGACACTTACACTAATAATCATAAAAATAATAATCTCCATGATTATTCATAAATATTTTGACCTATAATGATTTTCCAGGATCATTTCAAATCTATTTGTAAATAAATAAAATAAACAAAAACTGGGACTAATATAGTTTAAGGTTAAAACCCCATTCAATATTTCATAAATAAATGAGGAGTATCATAGTGAGGATATTGAGTATCATGATACATATAATGCTAACAAATTTATTAAAATAGAGAGATGATTAATTATAAAACCATATAGGTATATATATAATAAATTTATTTTTTGTAGAAGAAATATGCATTTTATATATCTAGTAGTAGTAAATGTTGTATTTTTGAAGCCTCAATCATTTTTGGAGACACATTAGATCATAAAATCATTACATTTTTTATTGATATTGTAGAATAAATATATTTAATGTAAATGAATTATTAATGTAATTTTTTACCACTACCTAGGTGTTTAAGGTTTTTGTATACTAGTGGTCCCATATAAAAGCGTTGGTAATATGTAGAGTAGGTACATTTTTGTTCATGTGATTCATGTTGGAAAAACAGTTTTTCACAAAATGAAGGGACAAAATATCATGATGTGTAATCTCCAATTATGGAATGTACAAAAATTTTATCTGTATTGTAAATTGTCGGTGTGTTTGACATCGAGTTAAATTATCTAGATGAAAAAATTAATTATCTACATATAAATTTAGTGGAGATGATTTTTATCTCTCATCCGAGGGGTTTTTGATTTATCACAAGAAGGATATTATATGCTGGATAAAAAAAATAATTATATATAAAAAAATGCTCTCAATGGAAATTGTACATGTGGTTTGAATTATTTATGATTCCTTTAGAATCTAGAATAACTATTTCATTGACTGGGTTTCTTGTAATATATTTCCATATGATTCATTTTAATTTATATAATTATGTGTTGATGACATGCTTGCTTCATTATACTGTAGGAATAAAAATTAGAAACATAAATCATAGCTGAATAGTGTAATTGAAATGAAGTATTTTACTAGTAAGATAATGGATAAAAAATAACATTTTCACTGTCGATTACCAATATATAAAATTCCTCATTTCCATAAATTTTATTAAAACCATTATAAAAAACTATAAATATTATTATCATGGTCTCATTATCCTACATCTTTCCCTGATTTATCTAACACCTCTCTCATGATTTTTTACCCCTACCATTGATTTGACACATATGTGAAATATCAACTAGCCTTCAATTATCCGAAAACTTATTTTCCTTCACTATATCTGAGTCCTCTGTAATACATCCTCTTATGATATAAAAAGTGAATTATTTTATTTTTTTCTCAATTGAACCCATGTTATGGTTTATTGGAGATCAAATTTAATTAAATTAAGTAGTTTAACAACCATTTAAAAAAATAGATAATTTTTAATGGGATGGAAAACAATTGATTTCACATATCCCATGTCATGTTCCATAAGACCATCGAGTTCCATGACCCTTTGAGTTTCCCACACCTTATTTTCTTTAAGCACCCCAAGGCCATTTCTCATAGGTTTGTCCATTCCATGTTTTCATTAAAATATATGCACCCTATTTTCATGGAGTACCCAATGTATTATTTCTTTAACACAAGGAATGTCTTATTTCATTGAAATGGGTTCCCTTTCCTATATTAGTATTTCTTAACCTCCCATTATATGAAGATGAAATACTATAAACTATTAAATAGAAAAATAATGTTCACATCTCTTCAACGATTCCCATTTAGTTAATATTCAAATGTAAAATATGTGGAAAATTAAAGTGAGGTGTATTTATATATTTTAATTATCATGATGTTTGTAAAATACAACTTCTACTAGGTTATCATCATTAATATGTAGTAGGACACTTCTTGAGAGGCCCTCCTATGAAATTAGGAATCCCATCCACCCAGTTCTCCCATAACAACGATATAACTAGTTTTCATGTAATTTATTCATTAATAACTCATATCTAAAGGTCCTAGTCCAATTTTCTAGGGGACACCCAACTGAGTCCCCATTTACCTAGATCGCCATTCTATTTTTTCATCCATTTTCCAAGAAAATTGACATATGGAACCCATGTATTTACATTTGGATTCATTCTTAGTGTATCATATTGGGTTCCCATTTTTAGAATATATCCTATTAGGATCATACTCACCCAACATATCAAAAAGGGAAGCATTTAACCGTATATCATACTATAGTTCACTACATGTTCCTTGTACTCACATAGAAAGAAATCCACCTAGGTTATCACATAATTATAGCTCACTAATATATTAATGATAACTAAGAAATGACATTATTGACAATCCTAATAAAAAATAATCCCAAAATTGATTACCATTCAGTAAGTCCCCCTTCACATGATCTAGAGATATTTGAATATTAACGAACACAAATAGAATACCATTTCAATAATTTATTACTTTGATAATGATAATTTATAATTCTATAAAATATATATCATGCTATCCCTCCATGATAGATAATAGACCTAAAATAAAATAGATTATGTATTCCCTTGATTGCAAGGTGTCTATCAATCTATCATTAGGTATCGGTGAAAAATTCAAAGGATAAACACTATATATTAATATGACATCAATGTTTCATGTCGAAAAAACATTTATCAAGAATCAAACTAATATATGAGTACCCTCCCTAGTCCCATCAATGATAGATGACATGAAACATGTATATAACTAGGTCTATTCCTTGATAATATCCTCATTGATGTTATTATCCTCATGTCAAAACATGGATCCCTTGGTAGAAATAGGCCTCCTATTATGTATAGGCCCCAAACATGTCCTCATTAATTACCTCATACCTATTGTTAATTAATGATAAATCATTAAAATTGGAATTTGAATTTATATTAGTTGGTAAAAAATTTATCATTACTCTATTTTTTTATATAATTGGTAAGCCTCATACAAACTATTTATAGGCCATTTTCACCTATTACTCAATTCGGGATGACTCTAAACTACTTATAATAGATCCATTAAATAAAATTGTAAACTTTAATATTCTATTTTCCTTGTTGCATGAAATTAAATGGATAATCATTTTCCATGGTTCATAACTGTAACAGGAGAATCATTTTCTTTGTTTACGTGACCTTAAAAAAACAATTATCTTTGTCACAAGAATATTAAATGTATGACATTTCCCATTATGTTACATTAAATTTCATCTGTTTTGATTCTATTGAAAATTATTCATATCTAGAACATCATAAGGGAATAATTTAAATTTATCCACATCTATCACCTCTCTATATGGAGATAAATTCTAATGAGACCAACTATGTGGATTTATAACAATGTGTAACTAATCTATAAGTTTGGGAGATAGAGAACCTATCATATATATAGATGGAGAACATTCCATGTATGATGATGTTCATGTAAATCCATGTCATTGATCGATTTATTTAATAACAATGTTAACATGTAATTTATTAAGATGGATTCGTTAAATATATCCAAAAAATATTAAATATCTTTGAATTAGGAAACAATGCCATTAATGGTATGGAATAATATACTATTATATCAACCTCGATGCTTAATTCAATGAATTTTTAGCTTTCACAATTAATGCATTACTTTTGAAAATATGTGTTTTTCATATTAAAATCATTGGTATGAAATGAGTGGGGGAAAACTAGAGAAATGGTAATTAAATAATTTTGTCATAGAAGATATTTAATTATCATGCATTTATAATTTTTAAGTTGCATCAATGTGTTTATTTTATTACCATTTATAATCTTCCATGAATACAAATAAAATCCCCACTCAAATAAACATGGAGTATAATATTTCATATCTAGTTTTTGAATAATTATATATTTTCTCAGATTCATGTGTACCACAAAAAGATGACTTATCTATTATATGACATGGAGGCAATGATCATTGTGAATCTGTGACCCCAAAACACACTAACACTATCCCAAAAATTTAAATGAAACTTTCCAATATTCGCATTAAGGATAATAACATGATAGTTACATCCAAAACCAATTGGTAACTCATGAAATACATCATAAACTAAGGCATCACTTGTTTTCATATCAACAATATCCCAATAAATGATACGTGGCCCCTTTCACCGCATTAAGTCACATTTGGAGTCTATCACCACAGATAAAAAACACCAATCTTCGTTATATTATAAATGTATAGTATTATACACATTATATCCATGTTTTCACCCATGAGCTGCATAAATGTGATATCATATTCCATTGTAGCTACATTTTTTTGATCAACCTTTATTTCATTGGAGGTTATGATATAATATATTAACATGATTTTCAATACTGTAGTCCATTATAGAGAACCAAGGAGGTGGTCCTATAATAGGTCATCAACTATCATAGATCAATATTATGCCCGTAATACCAAATCCATTGATATTACCAGTATCCAATGAGATATCATGAATGATTATTGAGGAAAATTCTAAATCTCCATCGAAAAGAATCCTCAGATTATGTTGAAGGTAGATTATTGTTAATAGTTTTAAAATAACCACCCAAGGTGGGATGAATGTAACCATTTAAAGGTTGTACATGAAGTGATAAATCATAAAATCGTTCAATATGTCCTCCCAAGGGAACTCATTAAGATTGACCTCCTCATTATAGTTGAAACTCCAATCATAGATATACAATACAAGAAAATAAAAAATAACTCACCAACCATATAATACCTCTCTATAGCTGGACATAAATTGGATAAATTGGAGGTCCTCTATAAAACTAAATTTGTTATGGCTCTTTTTATAGCTGTCTCAATCCATCCTGGGAGGTGCAACCCATGGTATAATATCATCCAACAATCATGATGTTGATCATCATGATTATAGTTTTGGAGGTCATCCCCATAATGAAGAGCTCCAAAAATATCGATTTCCATACAATGTTACCCTTTTTGTGGATAGTAACATTATAGGTCCTTCAAAAGGTGTTCAAGATAAAATTAAATATAAATTAGGTCCTCCCCCCACTGAATAATTATTAATCAAAATATTTAGACATTATCCATATGATGGTAAAATAAAATAAAATTGACATGATGATCCACCCAATAAATGAAACCTATAATTTAATGACAATGGAGGTTGTAACATACTACATCAGGACAAGGTAACATACTAAATATAAAATCAATTTTATAACTATTCTATTTAAATATTCATGATTTATTTTGTTTTGTGATTTCATATCGAAGATTATATCGAAAAAAAATTTAACTATTATAAAAATTGTGTTTTACATTAATAGACTCTTTAATAAATTTGATACAATTGATATGAAATTATTCTCGATATGTAGTTTTCTGACTCATGAAAATATCAATTTTCAAATCCTATATTAGAAAAAGGCTTAATAAATCCTCCACTGTAAAAGAACAAATGATAAGTAAAATGTTCATCCCTTAACTATGATTTTGAGTAGGATAAAATTAGTTGGATGTGAAAATATATATATGTGGAAAAAAATTAACAACAAAGATCTAATAGATTTTTGTAGAGAACTTCTTCAAGGGGACGTCAATGAACAAAAATCATAAATTATATGATGGATAAAAGAAGATTATGTTAATGGTAGTAATTATAATATTGAAATATTTCTATTTAAATAGTTTTTTATTAGTTTTAATGTATTAATTTATCATCTATACTATCTATATAATGAAATAATAATTATTGAAAATTATAATTAAATCCATTAATAAATTTGAAATACAATAACATATTCCCCCATGAGATTATATTTCATAATGATTTTTATTCTTGAATCACTAGAATAAACATCTAATAGTTCACATAATCCAGCGAAGAATAACAAGCTTTTCATCCTATATTTAAAAATTCCTAATTGGATAGAAAAATATATTATAATACTGAAAATTTATAATACTTTATACATTAGTATCACAAAATAAACAAAAATTCCACTGGTATAACATAGATTATTCCTTAAATAAATTACCCTACATATCAAATAACACCAATAATCACGTCATTAAATAATGTTTTTTTTCTCAAAGGATTCCCATTCCCTTCATATTACCCCTCAAAAACATAGTAATCATCTAAAATAATCATTTATATTAATAATAATATGTTTATAATCCTCCAATCATTAAAAAATAACTAAAAATATATTTAATCTAATAAAAACAATATATTTATTCATCTATTGCTTGTCCAGAAATATCTTTAACGAGGTTCAACACCCATCAAATAATGTTTAAAATATGACTCAATTAATTTAAAAAATAAGATTATAATTAGAAATATCACTTATCAAATCATTAGTTTTATCCCAAAATCAATTAAATATTAAGAATCATCAATCCATAAATCATGTGAATTAAAAATATATCCTTATTAGTACATAACTTTTATAGGTTATAGTTACCCTTATCCATATTGTTCAAATCATTACTGAAAACTTACTATGGAATAATACATAGATGTTCTATGAATTTCATATACATAATGGAATTGACATAATACATATATGGCATAATTATTATATAATAATATATAAACACATTTATCATTACACTTAGAAATTTTCATATAATATGTCCTTCTATAATCTAGGATTGTACAATTGGATTTGGGAATTAATTTAGATAATTTACACATACTACATTCATATGTCTTTTAATAAAATGGGATGTCACAAGATTTAATCTATTCCCATCCATAATACAATTTTTTTAGTAATTTGAAACAATTTTTATTATTCTTGCACACTTTAAAACCCATTATTTTCTTTTAGTGAATTTCAGTTTGTTCTTTCCAATTTTTTTCCAAACTAGAAATTGGATATTATTTCCACAATAACCACTATCAGATGAAATCTAAAGTGGCATGATCCTAATCTTATTTGAATACCATGGATACAAAACTGTGATTCATTTGGTAATTGTTATATATTATAGCTGTTTTGGAATAAAAATTAGATTTATTACATTATCATCCTTCATTATAGACATCACATTTGGGTAGTCATCATATTTCCCATCACGTTTGTTGTTTACTCGGTCCCTCTTATTATAATCCTGTATCTAGTAAAATGGGAAAGTTATGGAAGATTAATTTTAAACAATTAAAAACAATAATGTAGGATTATGAACTCTAACAGGATAATTTATAAATTATATATATTCCATAAATTATAAATTTCAAGGATATGATATGTGTTATATATTTCATATCATAGACTCTTTAGGTAATTTTTTCCATTATTAGAGGTTTTTAATGTTATTTTAAATTTACCAAACAATATCATCCATGAATATCAATTTTTAGTAATTAAAGTCCCATTGTCGTGAACTAGTTCTGAATACTTTCTAGATCAATACAATGTATTTCGGGGTTATTACAACTTTGTTCATCTATCCCAAATCCACATCAACCTATTGAATCCAAAAAAGTTGTTTTTTAATGACTCCACATAATAATTCTATTACCAAAAAATTTAATGTTTTCTTATACATTGAATTATCGCTATATCATTCCCTAGTTTCTTAAAATCATAATTCAAAAAAACAAACAAGACATTCCTCTACTTCAAAAAAAATTCATTATTCCATATTAAATAATTATTTCATTAAAAAAGATAAAATATAAGGACTCAGATGAATGTGAATCATTTTTTATTTTGGAATTAGGTATAATGGATACCTACTTGAATTGGATTACAACACCATCATTGAAAACATCCTTTACATGATTCTTTTATTCTTTATGTTTTAAAATTGCATGATAATTAATGAGGACATACTTATTATATTTAATATATATAAATCCAATTATGGGAATTAAAAATAATATATTAATGGGGCATAAAAATGTTGGGAATCATAATCTTGAAAAATAATGAATGATAAAAATGATTTTATAAAGTCAACAGGGATATATGTCAAAACAATTAAAAGATAAATATTAAATCATGTGGAAGGATAACTACCATGATATCCTAACATGGTTAGAAATGTCTCATGATGAATTAGGTTCACTAATCGATCCCATTGATGACATCTCATGGGACAAAAAATTACCAAATGCATTAATAAAATATATAATTTTGGCCACCACCATCACTTCCACAACATGTATATGTATAAGTGGTCCACATTGGTCATTCAATATAAATATTCAATTCATAAATTTGAATCTAAATACAACGGAATGTGGGATAAATAATTTTTCCCCCGAATCAAATATTGATATGTAGATTTTAGTTAATACCTTTCAGTCGAAATTGTAATTGGTATTCACTCTGTAAAATATGTTTATATATAATTGCATGTAAAATTCAGCACCATAACGGTGGCATATAATGGATAATGGAACGAACTAATGAGAGATAAAATGGTCTCTCATCAACTATAAATTCCTCAATTTTTTTTCCCATATGGTTTCCTTGTCTTATCAGCATAGGTAGACATGTGTGTATGTGAGTATTCGTTCATAGGAAGAGATGGGTGAGGGGGGATATTTAGTTCATCCCACATAATAGAAGTTTGACAGGATGATATAAAGGGGTTCAATTAATTGACAATAATTGTAGGATGGTTAAGAGGGTACTATTTCATTAGATATTCCTATACATTTTATGGAAAAAATGGTGGAATTGTTTCTTATGATTAATTTAAAATAATAAGTAGCATACCTGATGATGGAAATATAGATTCTGGTGGATACTAACAGTGAGTAGCTTTCATAAATTGATAAGAACAGATGGGGGAGACAAAATAAAATTTTATATCTATGTTATGACGCCATGGGACTAGGAAACAAAATTATATTTTCAGTCCACCAATGATATTATAAATATTCATACTACTCTGATTCCTAATTAAAATATTATTTTACTCCAAATTCTATTTCTGTTTTAATGTTTCTACAACTAAATTTCTGTTGAAATTGTTATTTGAACAATTATAAGGAATAAAATATAAATAAAATCATTATTATATTTAAATTAAAATAAAAATAATCATACAATTAGTGTAACATTATTTAGATTCCTTTTAAAATTATTTATTTTCCCTTGATTACCTATATACATTTCCCAAATCTAATAAATATTTACAAATGTTAAATTTTATATTAAAAATAATTTATGAATAACATATTAACTAAAATTATTTATGTTAATTAAAAATATGTAATCCATTTTATCTAAATAAATTTTTATTGATTGAGTATTTAACTTAAAATAAATCTTGTAACCATGAATTAATGTAATTTTATGAAAAATGAATTAATCATGGAAATCAAGACATTAAATTGACTATATTTCTATTAATAGTTACTATATTAATTTCATTTTATAATGATAGATAAACAATATAATATTTTTTATAAATCATTATTTATTAGGGGTTATTTTTAATTAATTAAATTCGATAAACATGTTGCAATTTAAAACATTTTTAAATTTTTTTTTAATGAAGAATATTAATCTTTTTCTAAAAGCAGATATAACGCTGATTTAAATTTTATTAGTTGGATTAAATATAACGTTGAAAATAATTAAATTACATTTTAATTAAATTAAATTAATATTTTGAAATTAAAATTATATTATATATTAATATAAATGACTTTTTAAAAAGACGATATTATTAATTATTCACAGAAAAATTAATAATTTATGAATGTTTGAAAAATTTCACCCTCAGTAATTATAGATATTATTATATAAAAAAAGAAATTTATTTGATCATAAATAAATTCTAAATCTTTTTGAAAATATTTTTTATGTATATACATATTATTATTTACCAAAATAGAAATCCATTTTTATAGAAATGATTTGGTGGAAACATATACATTACCTACAAATGTGTGATTATTTAATAAAATTTTGACCATAAATTTCTGATGTGTATAGAAAAAAGATATTTGTCATAAATTAGTTAATCATAATCATAGCCTTAAATATAACATATAGGTTATAACAGTCTTCTTTATATAGTCATGCTTTGATTGGATATGGTGTTTCATATCACATATGTTATAAAGATTTATTTTCTATTTTAAAAACATAGTCAATTTAAACCACCCACAATGATGGATCCCCATCCCACACTCTGCTCCCTCAAATCACCCATCCCTCATCGTAGCCTCCTACCTTCTACCTCCAATGTATCATCCCGAGCTTCCATGGTATGCTTCTCATTGAATATTATAATAGCGTGTGTTATACACAACTTCGAGTTTTAACACACCTCAACCAATCAAACTAGTCGTTAAGAATATTAATACCCACTTTTTGTAACTTTATAAATTTTATCTTCCAAAATTAATTTCATGTTTGGATTCAGAGTATCGAAATTATCGTAGAGTTATTTCTTGGTATTTTTCTAAAAACATGGAATTTTGATGAATAGTGAAAAAACACTAAGTTATAGTTTAAAACCAAATTTTTATTTAAATAATTATTTATATTATTTAGATTTATATTACTTCAAAATAGATACATAATACCTATACATGTTCAATTTAATTCATTGGAGTAATTTTATAATAATTTTAGATATATAAAAATTTTGTTGAACTTTTTTACCGTCTTTTACCCACCACCTAAGAGCATTTTCAAATTAACATAAAACATAATTTTACCACTTATGTGAGTTTAATTTAAAAATTCCGAGAGACACGGTTGATATCATTATGTAAAATGTTCTTTAATAAGATAAAAATATTTTATGGTGAATACTAACATTTTACTTTTATTTACCACGGTTAAAACTAATTAGGGTAATTATGGGTAAAAATTATATTATTATTTCCCTAACACATGTCCTAATTCTATTGGATAAGTGTAATTCGACCATAAATAACATTTGGAATAAAATTTGATCCTTTAGTTCCACATGGATTAGATTACGTTATTTATTATTATTTAATTCCTGGAAGAGTTAAAAATTTAAAATTCAATGTTTAATAAGTAAAACATTTTTAATATAGGGATACACATAAGATAAATTAGACTATAAATATTAATTTTAATGGTAAAAATATTTCCTACATAATGGAATTTTATTTATATATTTTAGACATTATATAATGTAATTAATTTTTGACACAATGATGAATCATTAATTACCTAATTAATGAGATATTAAAATAATTAATATTATAAATATCCAAATAGATGTAATTTCAGACTTTTTATGAATTACACAAATTTTATAGTGTAATATTACATGTTAGGGTTTGTTATATTAATTTATTTCGATATATTAATGCTGTTATGGATTTAAAAAAAATAAAATACCTTATAGTGTCAAAATTGACATAAAAGAGTTTTTTAAAACAAATATTATATTATTTATTGATATTATATTCCAAAAAATATAAGGTTTATTTAATAGACTTATATAATTATAGGCGTATCATTAATGATCCACTTGGGGTTCCCTTGGAAGTATACAATATGTTTATTAACCACATAAAATTAAAATACAAAAGACATAGTAAATGTCAAACTATTTAACTAAGTGTTAAATATAAAAGATCATGTTAATATAGTGACCCAAACTTGTTTAAAACCTGTTTGTTGAGTGGTTTTAGACCCATCCATACATTATCCTATAAATAATTCGTTTGTATCAATTAGAAACCGAAAATATTTTTATTATATTATAATATTTCTAGCTTTTCATAAGGTGCCCCTCACACCTCTTATAAAAGGGCACTCCCCCTTCTCTCTAATTCTCACCTTCAAAGCCATTTGGATCGACCAAAACCTGTCAAAATACCATATTAATTGTCCTCCCTTAATCCTAGAGGCCTTACATTAGACAGAAAGACATACTAATGACTCCTTTTGTTAAAATCAAAATGAAGAACCCAAGGAAGAGGTAAATATTTCATCACCTCTTTCAAATTCCTTTCTTCATCCACATCCTATTTCATTGTTGATTCCATTATAAAAAATTAACTCCAGTATATTCTATTTAATGGGATGTTATTATAAATATGGTAAAAAAAATTCATTATTATATCCATCCTTTTAATGACCTGTCAACATACGTGCGTATGTATGGCTTACAGTCTCCACGTCGTGGTGTAATTTTTATTCAATACATTATTATCTGGATGGGTATAATAATGAAGTGAAATTAATTTAAATAATAAATATAAATGATAATGATTCAGTATATATGATATAAAATACTATTATATATTATTTTAAGATCAAAAAATGATATTGTCACTCGTGTGTACGTACAGATAACTGCCTCCAGGTACACGATGAGATTCATTCCCCATCATATCCATTCCATACTAATTTTCATTAGATGATAAAAAATGATGATTAAATACATGATATAATTCTGAATATGAATATTACACATCCCATATAGAAAAAATATGACTCACATTATAATAAATATAAAGGAAAATGAACCTGTTAACACCTGAATCAACTAAAATACTAAGATATTATTAACAAAACAATTTTAAAAGAGCATATATGATATCATATTAATGTATATGATTATTGTATAATTTAATAACAATTATTTCACCATTATAAAAGAGGTTAACCTACCCTCTACCCATGAAATGTAAAGGTAATGGTGAATTTAACAATCTATTTATTATGCGAGGTTTTTTAAGTAAGTATCTACTGGGACCTATTTATCATCCACATCCATGTTTCTTAAAAATATACTCAAATACATTTTTACTATGTACTAGGCTATGGATTAAAGTCATTTATACCCTTTTTTTACTTTTTAATAAATTTTTTGAAGGGAATATTTTTGACGTTTTCCAAACTAGGTACCTTATGAACTTTTCAACAAAATTTAGGTAAGAATGTTTTTTAACTAATATGCTCTCCAAAAAAGGTTGTGATTTCATCTAAGCAAAAATCCCATGATGGATTTTAAGCTTATTTGAAATTTATTTATTATGATACAAAACATCCATATTGTATTTAAGGTTTTGTGATAAATTTTACTCTGGATGTGTTATTTTTATAACATTATTGTTTTATGGATAATGTATTGACGTTTTGTATGCTGGTTTTAATACTAATGTTTATGTTATGTTTATACCTATTCAATTGAGGAATGCATTGGATTTCGTAAGAGACTTGTGGGGCCCGCTATAGCTCTTCGATGCATCGATAGGTTTAATGAGACAAACTAGTGTCTTGGCGCAAGCCAATGACAAAATCTTATTTATAGTCATGACACAAGGCTATGTCTATGTGGTTATGAAAGACTGGATTTATGCATTCCATCATTATGATTGTATCTTTTGATATTTCATGTGATTATTTGACTAGTAGATTATTTATATGAATAGGTAAATGGATTTTTTTATCTTTTCCATATTATGATGAAGTTAAAGTTTAAAAGGATTTTGTTTTAGTTTTATAAATTCCCCTAAATTTTTATTATTATTTATGACTATTTTTGCTTTATTGTTATCCTAACTGAGCATCTGATATCACCCCTATCTATGTTTTAATTTTCCCATGATGTGAATAAGTATATTATGATTGACTTGAAGGGATATTCTGTGGGATCAAAATGTTGTCAATGGAAACGATTATGTTGTACTTTTCCATTTTACGATGTAATGCAATCCTTATGAATATATCTAGTATTTCTAGTGCTACTAAACTAATCGGTTTTTCGATACATGATATTTTGTGATCATGCCAATTTTATGAAATAATTCATTGATTCTGGGTAACTGGGGTCGGGTCGTTACATCCCCTTTTATATAATAAGTGAATACCTAGGCCAATCCCCATATCATGCACACACCCCCATCATGGGTATCCAATTATATAGTGATTAATTCTAGTTTCCCATGATTTTTGGTTGAATAACTATGGTAAGGACACCTCCACTTATTCATTATCTTCTTATCAATTTCATCTTCCACAAAAGAAATTATTTTATTTTGTCAAACCCTAGTACTAATGGTTATCCCAATTTTTTAGGTGCCCAATTTTTTGGTTGTGTGGGTTCATTTGATCACATTTTTTGGGTCTTACATTCATGTTTAAAAATTACAAAACTCCATGGTTTTATACAGGATTGAATATCATGTTTCATAGGTTTCTATTTCATTGACTTCACATTATAATATATACTTAAAATTTATTTTTGTTTTGAAATTGGTTTGATTTCAATATATGCATATATATATCAACAATGAGTTGAAATTGAAACAAAATAAGTTTTTAATCCATGAAATGGTATTTGAATCAATGTGAAGGGTTTATAAATATTTCAGGGTTGAATTTAACTAATGGATTTTATTTTTTAAAAAGTGAGGAAGAGAATCAGTTTGAGGTTTAAATTAGTGTTCTAGATTTTCAATTCTTTTTAAAACATGTTCATGGTTTTTTGAAATTGTATACTAAATTTTTAAGTGGTTGTGTGATTTTAAATAATCTATTACCCCATGGGAATTATATTTTTAACTCATCATGGATAAGAATATTTTCAATGGCTCTTTGAAAAAATAGTATATTGACATCCCATTTATGTTTTAAATTAAAAATTTAAAATTACATCGAATTCCAATAATTATTTAAAAATATTATCAATTTATAATTTTATAAAAAATTATTTATTATAAATTATATAAATCCCCCTTGAGACCCTTCTGATTATTTTGTGCCAATGATGGATATAGATCCCCAGGATAGATAATTAGATGGATGTATTTTTCATGATATATATATTTTTTATTGAGTTTCTGGTTTAGTGAGTGTAAGAGGTGATACAATTGTGGTTTTAAAACAAAAATTCCATGAGTTAAAGAATTTTTTATTGTTATCACATTCAATTTATTGGTCATAAAAACTGAAGTAGTGATGTGGTAGTTTACACTAATCCTGGCCTAAGGACACAAACAATACTTATATCCCCTCATGTTTTTCATTGAGGTAGATTGGGCATTTCATTCTAATATGGTTAGTTTCAATCTAGTCTTATAGATGATATTTAAATGAAATCTACATCGACAGGTTGGTACATTGAGAAATGTATAAGATGGTATTACTATATAAACTAAGTTATAATACATGGTTCTAGGATCCTTATTATAGTCATTTAAGGGGTTTCCATTGTGTATTGATCACATCCCAAATAATAATTATAATAATTGGAACATATATTTCAGTTTTTGTCCCTTCTGATATGTCATGACACTATTGTCCAAACATGTTTTCTTTCTTCCTTCTCTGAATTGTTTCATTTCATATGTTATGAAAATTTATTGTTAATGGGTTTTAAATGAGATAGAAAATAATGACTAAATTTATTTTCATTTAGAATATTATTTTAAAATATCTGGGAAATGTGAAATCATTATGTGGTTTATATAGGGAATTTATAAATGTTGTTTTTATAAAAAAAATTACGGTGGGACAACAATTTATTTTCATATGTGGATTATGATGAAATGATGTGGTCCAATAAATTTTTTCCATTTAATAAAAAACATGGAAAACATATTTCTTCCACGCTACTGATGTTTTATTAAATATTTTTAAAACAATTTAAAAAAATTATTTATATATTTTAATTCAATATAGAATACATAAGATGTAATATGGAATCTACTTCTTAGTTATAGTGGGATCTGGTAGCCTACATATTTCATATGTATTCATGGATATTTTTCCATTACTATTTATGGTTCATGGTTCTTTTCCCATGGTATACACACGAGAGAATTTTTTTTCTAAGGATAGATATTAATTTATGGTATTTGTCATATGGGTCTCGTTCTATGATTTAGTAGAATCTCTAATTACTTCTATGGAATTATAGGTGTCTGCTCTGTTACATGATTTACATTGGAAACATAGGAATTTATTTTTTACTACATATAGAGTTTATCTATAATTGATTGTGATAAACCAAAATACATTAGTGGGGAGTATTTTCATTATATACAAGGGATATCAAAGGGTGAGGGATGTTATTAGTTCTAACTACTATATATTTATTTCCATGTTTTTATATTAGGTAGTTTTTATATTTATTTTTCCTCTCATATGGACCAATGATGTAATAATTGGTCATTATATTATTCTATCTATTTTATGATGATTACACTACATATTATATATTTGGTCGAACTATTCCCAAAGTGGGTTCCTATATTTTACATGAATTACTTTCCTATAATTAGGGATTGTTAAATTCCTTCGATCCATTTGGTAGGCTATATTGGACATCCATCAAATGTATGAAAAGATTGGGTTCATAAAAAATTGTATTAGAGCCTTTGGTTTAGTCATTTCAATAAAAGGATGGGACATTGTATCTACCTTATATAATTGTGGTGTGTGTCTATGATCTAATTAGTTTATTAATTGGAAATCAATAGGTCAGTGCATGGAGTGTCTATGAAGATCATTCATGTATTGAGCCATTAGTTTTCAATGGATGTGTGTTTGAATTTAGAGCAAAAGATTTTGTGGTATTTCGTTCAGATTCCTATAGCATTTTCATTTTTATACTCAATGAAATAGTAAGTTTCCTTGGGGGTATATAGGATGTTTTTGGATTCTCATGATGAAGGATGTTAAGACATGAATTTTTATGGTAGGTCCTAAAAAATTCAAATCAACCAAATAGATGACGTTGGACATATTCTAGGAACCATTTCATGATTCTTGTATGGATTTCAACCATGTGGCCAATCCGAGAATTATTTCACTTCTTATTTTTTGGAAAAAATCATTCCACATGAATCATGTATTTTTTTGTATTAGGTAAATGTGTTATGCATCATTATTGGTTTTGTGACATGTTGTCATTTTTTTGGATATTTGTGTTCATTTGTTATATTGTTTGTGAATAATATATGAAATTATTTTGGTGTAATAAAAATTTTATTTATCAGTGAAAGTTATTTTTAGTTTTAAATTAAGGCCTTATGAATTATTTATAATTTAATATTTCTTTCATAAAATATTTTGAAATATTACGTTTTTTTGGAATTTATTAGAAATCTAATGGATAATTTATTTATTCTATCTAATTGAACATAGAATTAATGGAATATTTTCAAATGTTTATGTAATGAAATGTTTTTCATATATATATTTTTCAGTATGTGATAATGTTTTTAATGGGTATGATATTTGGAAATTATTTCATAAGGGAAAATAATTTTTTCAAAAACAAAAAATTCATATTTTGGTTTTAATTTGTTTTTGAAATCTATTTTGAATTTTTTTTCTAATTAAAAAATTTTATTTAAGAATTAGAGTTGATTTTTTGAAATGGATATTATATTTTATTGAATGAAATAAGGACAAATTTACTATGGTTTTATGGCTTTAAAAAGTTTATTTACCATAAAATAATCCTTACTTGTTTTGAAAATTCATGTGTTTTTTATCCCTTATGTGTCTTGGGATATTTTTTGTGATTTTAGGGACACAATCATGTCATGTCCTTGTCTCTTACTTATTTATGTGTGTACCACGTCTTATATTGGTCTATTGTGATGGTATAGTGTCCTTCATAGGGGGTTTCCGTTTGTTTTACACTGCATAAACCCCATAGAATATGTTTATTCATTATTAGATTTTATATTACTGGATTTATCTGATGAAATTTTCAATAGTGGATCATTTTTATATTTTCCCATCCATTGTGATAGACATTTGGGTTCTGGTTGTTGTTTTGATAAGTGATGATTAATATTATTTTGGAATTGCTTATGAGCTATAGATTTATCCGTTAACATTTTTGGGCGTAATGATATTTGAGGTTTAATGGATGACTTATCACCATTAGATAAATATTTAGGGTTCTTGGTTGTGTAAAATTTATAGGATAATTAATATTGAGATTTATATTCTTTGGATTTAGAATAGTCATGGTTCGAAGAGTCCATGGACTTTTATTTCATTGGTTCCCATTTTTTTCCCATCGTGAGAGGTCCTCTATATTGTAAATTTGTACATGACTCAATTATTAATTATTTTTATTATTTAAAATGTATTTTATAGGACATTGATTATCTTGTGCTGGTCTCTTTAGACATGATAAGATGTTGGGTGTATTCTCAGGTACTTTTGGTGTATATTATTTACAGATGGGTTGTGGATACCAATTGGATATGTTATCTATTGGAGTTATCCATTATAGTAATTAAGGGACTAGGATTTGATTACCCTTTTATAATGGTTGTAACACATAGGTTTTCACACAATCAATTATTAAAAAGGGGCATATTTTTTGGGGATCCTTGGTTTTTATAAATCTATGGATTATGTGTTCCAATTTATAGCCATTCTGGATGTTTGATGTTTTTTCCTTCTTTCGATAGTTCTTGTCCGATAGTTTTTGGATGGGTTTGGAAAGTGGTGATTAGTAAATTCCCATTTGAGAGTTCATGAAAATGTTTTTTCACTAATGTTATATTATTTAGTTGGGTCATATTAATAAATTTACTATTATTATAGATTAATTATAAATTGTGGGAAAACAAATTATTAGTCTATGTTTATTGTGTTTGATTGAGGATAACCTCATTTTCTTGAATAATATTATTGAGTCGATAGTTTTCCCATTATTTTTCCATTATTTTATAAACTTTTAATGTATAATTTCTAGGGTAAAAATTACTATGATGGGGTGTTCATGAAAACCCCTGTGTGATTTTGTTTTTTATTAAATATTATATCCTAATTTTGAGGCTCCTTGTATGTTTCTAGGTATTTTCATCATGAAACATATTAAATTTAAATGTTCTCATTCTATTAATGTGTTGTGAATGGTTAATAATAAATCATATCTATCCTAATATTTCCAATGTGGGTCCTCAGTATGTCTAGACAATGCTGCACAACTTGTCTATGGAAAGTGAAACTATGCAACATGTGTTAATATCATAGTTTTCTTTTAGCAATGTTCATTATCAATATTATAGTATGGATATTTTAACCATGTTGTTTTTGGTAGAAATATATGGTGATTTATTTACATTTGAGGTTCATTACACACAGTTTGTTCACTGTTGTATAATCCCCTTATTCTAACTGTGAAGTTTACATATTTTTTGATAAAATAGTTTTTTCTTCTTATTTTTTATTACATTAAATAATGGACAAAAAAAATTCCCTTTTATCTATTCCTATCACATTAAACCACAACATCCACACTCCTCTCCACCTCATGTGTGTCCTCTACCCCCTCTAGTCAACCTCACTAACCATTGATCCCCACTCCTTCTCTACTCAATTCGATTGTCCCTCCATCATAATCGCCTCCTCCTTTAAGCCTCCCATTTCTTAATCATTCGACACCCTTGATCCAAAACCCATGATTCATATACCCCCTCTTGGTGATCCACTTATATAATGAATCTTATTTTTGTTTCCTATGATTTAGGGTTGTCTCCTCATAGTAATGAATCATCACCTATTAATTATTTTTTCTTTATTTCATCTTCCCCCACCATCAATTTTTGAATTTGGCCTAACCCCAGATCATTTGGAAAACTAAATGTTTTATGATGACATTTATTTAGTGTTGTTAGGGTTCATTCCACATTTTTTGGTTGTCATTAATAAATGGTGACATCTATTAGATCTCCATATATTGTTTTCATCAATATTTTCATATTTATACGGTATAGATTTATTTATATATCGTTCATTACAAGATAATAACTGATTTTGTTTTTTTGAAAATGAATTCTTACCCTAGTTGTAATTTATATATATTATGAACACATTAGAGGGAATTTGTATAAAATGATTTTGTTAAACCATGTCATGTGATTTGAATCCATGAAAAGTGTTTGTGTAAATTACATTTTGTATTTTAATGAATTCCATTTATTTTTTACAAAGGGGTGGTGAGTACTGAACCGATGATTAAAGTAGTTTTTTAATGGCTTCAAAATAAATTATTTGGTTTTATGAAATATTATAAAACTTTTTAAAATGGATATTTTATTTTTAATGGTGCATTATCCCATGTGAAATTATTTTGAAACTCATCTTGGATTTGAATATTTTCAATGTTTTTATTTATAATGGAAGACTAATTTCCCATTTCAACTTCAAAATTGAATGATAAAAATAAATTTAATTCCATGTATGTTTTAAAGAGACGTAATCATTGTTATTTATTAGAAAATTTGATTTCATAAATTATCATAAACCCTCTTGAATACGTTGTGATTATTGTATGATAATGATGTATTGTGATCCAATAAAGGGATCTTCATATTGATTCATTTTTTATTCTATTTTTATTTGTTAATCACAGTGACAATTTTATCAAATTAGGAGGTCATTAATGTGTTGTTTTAAAATAATTAATCCATTTGTGATGTAATGATTAAATATGATCATCTCCATTTTTATTAGACATGGAAACCTGGTTATCCTACTGAAAGTCTATAAATATGATTCACTAGGGATCCCCAAAAAATCTAGTGGTCCCTATTGTTAGTGATATGTGTATATGGGGTGTTCCATTCTTATGAGGTTGTGTGAATGATTTTTTAAGGGATGGTATTAGGATGCAACATGCTATGGTAAGTTATTCCATTAAGAATAGTATTGGATGGTCTCACTATAAGACCAGTGGTAGACCCCATGATGCTTGGATGCTTCTTTATGTCATTTAGTATATTTCATGTGTTTATGGATTGTATCACAGGTTATTCATTAATTTATATGAATATAGGTTCTTATCATTTGTTATACATTATTCTATCACGTGACATAGTTTCCCCTTCTTGTTTGGATTCATCCTTCTTTTTGTGGTTAGTTTTTCAATGTTATGAAAAATGATTGTTAAATGTTTTTTAAAGGAGGATAAACGAAAGGATATCATTAAATTGTTTTCAATATGTATATATTAAACAATTGGAAATGTGGAATGCGTTTGAGATTTGAATGAAAATTTCTAGAAGGGGTTTTTTATGAAATGGTTTTATGGTGTGGCATTAAAACTCTATTTTGGATCAGAGGTTTAGTATGAAAAAAAGTTGATCTGGAAGTGATAGTTTTCATTTAAATATTTTTTTTGAAAAGTTATTTCACACATTTGATTTATAGTTCTATCATTGTAAATTACTATTGAAAATTTTTATTTGTATATAATATTTCAATATATCATGTTTATTATGTAATATTAATGTTAATACTTCTTTTATGTGGGTTTGGGTTGCTTAATAATTACTTATTTTCTCACACCTATTTTTCCATCTCACTTTAAGTTTCCTGTTTCGTCTACCTCAAAATTATCACAAAAGTGTTGACTTATTAGAGGATAGTTTAAAATTTACATCATTCCACCTATGATAATGATTCCATGATTTAGAATGACCTATTTTTACATTTATTAAATCCATGACATCATTCCCAATACATAATTCTATTGTATATATGGTATGATGATTCAGGAGTCTGTTGGATATACAATATGTATTGGTTTATTACAAAACTATTGATTAAAACAATATTTCAAAACTACCATTGTAATAAATTAGGAAAACTCAACTTACCATAAATGAATAAAACACAACAAAAATGGGTAACATGATTTAAAGAGGAACCATGATAATAAAATGATATTGTTGATCCATATGATATATAAGAACAGTTATATCTAATAAATATGAAAAAAATATTCCCCAAATATATCCTCAAATAAATAACTCATCAGGGATACACCATTTTTACTAATGCAATGTGAAATTTCACTAGCAATTGGAAGCCTATGTCAACACTAAAAATCATATATATGTCTTCATATCCCCATAGGAACATCTAATCCAAATAAACCATTGGAGGAGAAATAAATAAATATATTTATATATAATATTAAAAAATAACTCACCCTCCATGGGCCACAATACATAGCTAGAGAACAATCTAGACTATAGTGTTCACTAATCCAGGTTATTCCATAATTTTCGTAGGATTCCCAAGACAAATAATTTATGAAGAATAAATTTTTTTTGAGAATCATATAAATATAAAATAAGAATTGGATTTAACCCCAACTCCAATTTTATCACAAAAAACCCAATTCTATATCATACATTAATTATAAAATATAAAAAACACATAAATG
This sequence comes from Viscum album, assembly GCA_963277665.1. Taxonomy (NCBI): domain Eukaryota; kingdom Viridiplantae; phylum Streptophyta; class Magnoliopsida; order Santalales; family Viscaceae; genus Viscum; species Viscum album. Next base: position 601,792,422 of record OY728161.1, on the reverse strand, counting down.
GTGAAACAAACAAAAAATAAAGCAAATAGGTGTTGACACATCATGGATTTTATTTATAAGGTTAAAAATAAGATATTAATGAATAACTGACATGGAATTACATGTTGTTCTCATTCGACATGAAATAAATTTACAATAGTACTTTAGGAATAAATTATCAATGGAAACCCATAAAATAATTTAAAAAATCATTATCATTTTCCTAATATAACATCATTTCAAATGATTTTGGAAGATATAAGTAAAATGCACACATTATTTCAAAAACCTTCAATAAAAATAATAACACATTTTTTAAAAAAAACAAGGATAATCACCTACAAATTCCATGAAATCCATTTATAAATTTCTCATTTGAATATTACCATGACGAATAAATGTAATGCAGAAGGAATACTAAGAGAATAGAGGAAAATAAATAAGATATTACCACATAAATCCCATTTAAATCTAATAGAGAAATTTCCAAATTTGAAGAGAAGTAGAGTAATATCACTATAGGTATCCTGAGAGGGTAATTTATAGGAGTGTTGGAGGATAATAGTTTAAAATAACATAAAATTGATGGGGGATAAGGACTTTTACCATTTAAACGAAATCAAGGAAGTGTGAATGGTTAAGTCAAATGATTTGCATAATCGTACACCAACTATTTGATTGGAACTACTCAAGAAAAATAACCCACATCGTTTTTTAACGAGGTTATCCAATCAATTATCATACTATAAAATATACATTTATATATGCAATCCATTCTTTTTAATACATTATTCTTCATTACATTGTACAGACATATGATAATTTGATATTTATTTTCCTCATAATAAGGTAAATAATAAATGAAAACATAAATCATTATTTTAATCCTATTTAATGGTTACATACATTGTTCATTCTATACCTCATGAATACATTTCATAACCTATAAAAATACATCCAAAGAAATGAGGAGTATAAGGCATGGTAAGGGAAAATAAGGGAAATAGTTTACATGTGACAATAAGATACATCAAAATAGAAATTGTAGAATATAAAAAAGGATTTATAATGATTTATATAATATTATTATGATCATAAATAATAACATGAAAATGATTCTATAACGTTTAATTTTTAAATTCATAAGTATGTCACAATGGTTTTTCACCGAGATGTGAAAATATTACAATGCAATTTCACCAAGGTATCGTATTACATTTCAACTCTAGTGATTATATTCCTTACCCAATATATTAGAGAGATATTATAAATAAACCTTAATATGTCTTAATTATAATTTTCGCCACATAGAGAAAAAAATTTCATAAATATTCGGTGTGGAATAAAATAAACATGTTTCATGTAAAAATTATGGCATTTTAAAAAGTGCCTATGGAGATAATTTTATGTTATTTATAACCCATGATAAGGGAGTGTGGGATTTATTTATATGATAAATAGAATAAAATTAAACTTTTTTAAATATTTTTTAACACAAATAAAAAATAATTTTGTGTTGGTATTCAATGAATGAAAATAAAATGAAATTCATTGACGATATGAAAGAAATTTTGAGAACTAAAATCAGCTTGACAACGAGAATAAAATATGGTTTTTGAAAAAATTAAAAATAAAGGGTACATGGTTCACCAATTTATAAAAGACCCCAACTACTGTATAGTGATAAAATAAAATGGAAATAAGAATGTAATTTGGATATTTGAAATATATACCACATAAAAAGTAAAATCCAATTGAAAGGTGAAGTGGTTGTTTCCATTACCATGAAGAGTAACACCTAAAACTAAATGATTTTTATCTTGAGAGAATAATTAAAAAATAGAAGATCTCCATGGGAGGAAAAATATTCTAATCTTTGTAAAAGATTAATTCAGAGTAAAAGGAATTGATTAAAATTGTGGGTTTTTATATAAAAATTAGGCATTTTTTTATTAATTTCTAAATAAAGGATTTGGAAATATTGTTAGAGGTAAATTAAAACCCATGGGGTTTTACATGATATTTTCACATGTTATTTGACACTGGGGTCACATTTTATGTCATTTCATCATGCAAGGGAAAACCATTGTTTTATATAAATTATGTTAAAAATGAATGTTATTATTTTCATAAAATAAAATCTATAAAGATAATGTTTAAATTTTATAATTGGTAATGTAAATTATAGATTTAAAAATTTATTATAATATATTAAAATACATAATATTTATATTATGATATTTTTGCAGTCATAAACATTGATTAGTTGGTTATTATATAATTATAAAATATTTTTGTTTTCATTAATGATATTGAAAAACTAAAACTGTATTTTTATTATTCACATAAAAATAATGTATTTTACAAAATTCCCATAAATTCACCTTATACAAATTTAAACGTGATCATTTCAATAATTATACTTATTTAATCATAATAATTATCTAAATATTATAAATTTATCCTTTCAAAATAAAAATGATTATTTATAAGAAAATAATATTAGATAGAATGTACGTAGATATATTTAGCACACTTGACAAAGTAATATTATATTAACATTTATTGTTAAATTATAATGTTTTAAAAATATTATTCCATTAAAATTAAAATAATTCGTAATACCATTTCATTTTTTTTATTTATAACTTTTCTAAAAAAATATTTCATTCACAAAAAACAATTTATATAATTCTTTATAATTTTATATATTGAAAGACTATTCTTAAAATGAAATTCATAAAAATAAATTTATATTTATAAAACTAATTATACATTAAGTAACATGGTCATCAAAAAATACAATCTTTAAACACCCACATAACACCTATGGGTGTGGTGTGCGATGGTGATAGACTCCAAGGGTATCATTACTAACATCATGAAAGATGTAATTTCCACTTACATGAACTTTTACAATAAAATATGTTGTTCAAGAGTCATTTTTTGAATCATCAACTTGGATTATTAAAGAATAAATCCTACTCTTGATACATCCCTCACATGTTATATACAATTTTCTTCGTAAAATATGAATCTACTAGAAGAGGGAATAATTATTCATTTCAATATTAATTATCCATTATCATTTCTACTTATACTGAATAAATATAATATTAATATTATTATCATGATTAATGTTTGCATTAGTCATATTGACCATTTTCCATAATTGATAAAAGGTAATAATTCACCAATGATCATATAATGGTCAAAACACAATGTTCACATTTCAACTTATACTCACATCATTATTAACAAGATATATTTTTTTGTTTATAATATAACATTGAACACATTTTTAGGAAACATTTAACATTCAAAAAGAGTGTTCCATTACATTACAACAAATGTAAAATCACTCACATAATTATAAAATAGTTTCCTATAACCTTGATTAGTATGTGAGACACCCAAAAACCTCCAAATTTTCAAATTATAAGTCAAAAAATTCTCTAAAATTAAATTAACCCTGATCTAAATAATACATATTTTATAGAAGTATAACAATCTCTCCAGTATGAACTTTTTATATTATAAATTCCTTGGAAAATTATATAAGGTGATGGAAAAAATAAAACATCCTCACCCATAACACACGATTTGGATTGGTTAATGAAGATCCAAGGTGTGTTTAATGGGAAAAGAACACCAAAAAACTCACACTAATACTCCAAAATTGAAATACACAACTTAAATAACCTCAACAACTCTAAATAGTAATAAAAAAACCCTAAAAAATCTTGCAAGATAATGGAAAAAATACCCCTCATAGGTCTCATTACAATTTACAACTCTTCAAAAATGGTGTTATGAAGGGGGTTCATTGAAAAATGAGATCACTAAGGTATGAAGAAAGTCCACTTCAAAACTCTTAATAAATTGTACTAAACCGCAAACCCAAATAACTAAAATATTATAAAATATAAATTTAGATTCATTAAGAAAAACACATCTCCAAAAAACCAATTAAATCCCTTAAAAGGAAGATCTATAGGAAGTGCTCAAAAATACTCATCAAATATCAACAAGGGAACCAGACTCACGTTATGAAACACCGATAAGTAAACTATGATCCCATCCATAAAACACCACAATATAGTGATTCCAAAAAACATATGAAAACCATTACAAGTTATATCTCATAAGGAATTATCCATCCTAGTAATGTAAATAATTACCCATGGGAATCCCATGTTCATCCCATCTAGTTTTTAACATTAAAGAGGTAACCCCAAAAACAAAATCAACCAAAATTAACAAAATACCATCATGAATTGTTTTAGAAAAAACAACAAGGATTTCAAAAAAAAAATCATGAAAAAAACATATATAAAACAACTATTCAAGAATTAGCTGAATGGTTAACCAATTTACTGTAAAAAATTAAATAACATAGACTTAAAACATCCCTAAATAGAATAACTCCATATAAATCCAACATAAATTACACATACAAATACTATAGTGTTGATCCAAACGGAATCAATGTAGATATTATCTATATATAGAGTATTTTTAGAATCCTCTATTTTATATAGAGTTTGGGTAGAGTCTATGACTGTAGCTACATTCTCTAAGAGGTAAATAGGGATTCCCCATGTTGATCATTCATAAAGATTATCCTTTTACATTCTTCCTTATCCTTTCTAGTAGGAGTACATCATATGACAGAAGGAATGAATAGTAAAATTCATTCCATCCAAATTAAACAAGAGAGACAAATTAAAAACAAAGGGTTAAATCAAACGCATCAATATATTAAAAATCATGGTAATCATACATAAGAAAAAACATTCCATTAATATCCTAAGTATTTATTAATGAATTTTATGACAATTTTTTTATTTGTACAGTTGAATAAAAACCAATTCTTTAAAAAAAATTCAATGTTGGTAAATAAATAAATTAATTTTTGAAAACCAAATGTTAACAATTTACAATTCATTATAATTTAAAATAATTCTTATAATAAAATTAATTATTTAATGGATTTTACATACATTATATTTTCCTTCCAATATGATTTCAATCTTCCATAGTAAAATCAACCACTTTATAGAGATACTAATATGAATCAAGTTAATTATTTTAAAGACAACATGTATAAAAAAATATTTTTAATAATATTCATAACAAATATAATTTTTTATTCTCAAAATAATATTTAATACACAAAATATAAATAAATGTTAAATCCATTCATAAAAATAAAAGAAAATTTAATTTGTCAAAAATCATAAATCCCGTTTACAATGTTAAATAAATTTATAATGATCATAAAAATTTAACTTTAAATAAAATATTTCAAAAGAAATAATAAATTATTTTCCCCAAAACCCATCATTTTTATTAAAATTTAATATTTCAATAAATATATATTTCACATTAAATGATTATGTAAATTTTCTAACACAAAAAAAATCAATTCAATGAAAAATATATACTTATTCATAATACATACAAACTATATTGGGACCCTTTCAATATATTTGTTTTCATGGTTCAAATGCACAATTTTTTAGGCCATTCACCAACTATGTGATGTTCCATTAGAACCTAAATAAAAGATTCTACATAGGCTCTACATAGATTAATAGACCATGTAGGATGATAGTGATTCCCCAGTTCTTCATTAATTTTCATCCCAAAATAAGAGGTACCCCTTAAATCACTCACAAAAACAATGAAGATCCATAACTAAACCTCCCAAATTAAAACATATTATGAATAATATAAAATTAAATAAAATTCAATATTCTCTTCCTGATTACGCCTTTAATGTGAAGGAACATGGAATGAATTATCATGTGATACTCTCCCCACATCAACTTATCAACTTACAAAATCAATATATATATGATAAATATATTAAAAATTAATATGATTGATTATAAAAACATATTTCCTTGAGATAACATGTATTTGATAATATTTTTAATGAATCTATCCTGGAAGACGTATCATTTTTCCTGAGATGAATTGTCTCCTACCTTGAAGGGTGCCCCAAGCCCCACATGCTGAAAACTAGTGTCTGGCCGTCAATGAAATATCATTTGTAATTATTTTATGCAAATATTAGAGTAATCAAAATATTATAAAATTTATAAAAAATTATTTTTGGACATTCCATTTATTGTACATATACACAAATGAAAAAATAAGAACAAAAAGATTTAACAATAAAATAATGTAAAACTTTTATAACTTGTACAAATAAATATTAAACATACATATTTCATCCATAAATTATAAATGATATAAACAATAAATTAAATTAAATTAATGATAGATAATAATTATCTTTCACCAGTAAACTATCATGGTTAAAAAATAAAACAATGTATAGAATGAGCCAAGTCATTGGGTACCTCCTTGAAACCCATGGTTTGTAATCAAAAACCCACTCACCTGATTATCCACTGATAAATATTTCCAAAAAAAATGAGAAATGATAACATGTATTAATCATGATGTCTTTACTAATACACAATGTAGTGTGTTTATAAGGTGTTATTTAACATCCTTAGTGTGATATCTCTGGGGAATATATTTAATTTTTATTATAATTCCATTAATTATTCCTTGTGTGAAATAAAATATAATGTTTGGGTTTCTATTTAATTGATAAAGATAATAGAAAAAGAACATATCCAAAATATTAAATAAAAAAATCCATTCCTTATAAAAAATATTATACCAATTTGAAACCCAAAGCTTTAACCTGCAACATTGAGAGAAACATGGAAGGCCACATTTTATTTCATTTTGAAATTTTCCCAAAATCGTTTCTACAAAATAAAATTAACCATTTAAAAAAATTAAATAGTTCAATCCCACATAGAAAATCATTTGTTGAAACAAAATCAATTATAAATTACGAAAACCCAATACCAAAAGGGAATAATTATTTAAATTATTAATAAGAAAATAAAATGATATAGATAGTGACATATGTTGTACTAGAACAAGGTGATGTAGTAAATATAGAACTACGATCAACTCTCTGGAACTAAAATCAGGAGAAAATAAAATGTGATAGAACCTAATATATAGTGAACCTAAACTAGTTTCTATAACCCTATAGTGAAACTATGGTTGTTTTCAAGGACCTAGTAGTCCCATTATACTACTTGGGGATTGTAATTCATCGTAAGAGTAATAGAGATACCGTGGAATATAAAATATCCAAGATACATCCATTGTTTATGAAGAAAAAACACATAGCTTATGTAAAATCTAAGGTATAGTTTTCATTCATCTAGGTTATTCCATAATCTTCATAGGATTACCCATGAAAAATATCATGTAGGTGAGAAAAAATCAAGTAAATCACATAAATGAATCATAAGAAAAGGATCAATGTTAACCGATAACACAATCACAAATAATTATTTCTTTCCTCATAATACAATAATTATATAATAATAAATTACCACAACATGTAAAATAGTCATCAAGAAAAATATTGATAGTCACATAAATCTACTCCTTACTTATAAGGTTATTAAAATTCCTACAACGAAAACAAAACATATAATCCAATCCAATATAATCAATTTACAATGTTCCTTTCAAAATATACATGTTCAGGCCACCAGTAAAATAATTTAAAACAACAAAACCAATTTTCATTGATATATAATCTTTTTAAAGATTTTGGAAGAACAAATAAAAAATCTCCCCTTTCATTTAAAAATCATCTTTACAAACATAGCCACTTCCTTGGAAAAATCAATAATAATGATAAAGTATTAAAAATACCTCAAAAAAAATTTAAAAAATTAATAATTTGTATTTTATAAGGGTTATTGGAATAAAAAATATTACATTAAAAGGAGAATTTTAAATTCATCACTAAAACAGTTATGAAAAGACAATAATTTCATTGAATACAGTTATACTCTAATCATATGAAAAATAAATAATAATAACATCACATAAAATGAGTTAAAACACTAATAATTAAATTAATTTAAAACTAAATTAATATCATTGAAATACCTTACACAAAACAATCAAAATAATTATTTAAAAGTGTCACCATCACTAGTAGATACTCAAATAAAAAAAAGGAAAAAACCATATTAATATCTAAAAGGACAAAACTACGGTGTAGAAAAATACTAAACCCCTAATTATATATATACAAAGAATTAAGATAATTATGAGAAGGGAATCATATGGGAAAATTAATATGGAAGTAATTAAAAAATAAAGAGGGATAATGTGAAGATATTTCCCTAAAAACCATTTAAAATACATAGGGGATATGTGAATATTGAAGAGGTTATAGGGAGACTAGACCGGGTATTTTGGGAGGATTGATAGTGTGATTTTCAGAGGAGTTCAAGCGAAAGGAATCTCCAAATAATATTGGAAATTTTTTTTTAGAATTTATAGAAAAATTAGAAATCTCACAAAATTTTGAAAATATTGTACCAACTATGTGATTATCCCAACTCAAGACCCAATACCTACATGGTTTAGTTATATTGTACACCAAAACATGAACCAACCAAAACAATGTCACATAAATATCAGTTACACCCACACATGTGTGTTAGATGATTTCCTATAATCATGTGCAAGTTGCACGACAAATTAAAAAAATCATAATTTCGAAACAGAAGTAGAAATATTCTAAAAACCCAAATTAAACTATAATTAAATAATATATATATTTCTATACTGAAATTAAATTTCATACAAATTTTTAGCCACTATATCATTAAGTGGTGGGTTTAGGTGGTAATTTTTTTTAGAAATGGATAATAGATTAATTTTGAAATATTTACTATTTAAAAAAAATTGAGTCGAAGCCATTACATACTACAATAGAGAAAATAGATATATTATATATGAAAATTTAAATATAATATTAGGGAAAAAATATTATGAATGTTATAAATATATTATATATGGAATATGTTTTTTTATGTTGAAAATTTTCCATGGAAAATATCTTACATATATGATAATATATCACATATGACAGAAAATATTACATATTGTGTTCTTTAATAATGAAATGATTTACAGCTGGATAATTATATTAAATATTACATAAATATATTACATTTAAAATTTTTACAAATGGAAATATGTTACGTACGATAAAAATGATATTTTGTATTGGTTTCTCCTATGGTAAAAACAGTACATGTTAATGAGTATACTAGTTATTTGGCATTATACTATGCGTAAAACTATATATTTTGATAAATATATTATTAAAAGGGATTTAACTAAGGTAAAAAACCATCCAAAATAAAAAATATATCATATATTTCTTTTTTCCTATGGGAATCACCATATGTATAGACTAAAATGTAATTGAGGGTTTTTCCATGGGGAAAAACCATACACACGAGGTAAAATATTAAATATAGAATTATTTCTGTGGTAAAAACCTTATTAACAGAGAGAGTCAGAATTATGAATTTTATTGTAATGAAGAAACCATACATGTGGGTCTCTAGGGGAAATGTGTAATGATTGAGGGGGGTGATTCAATTTTTTGCGAAGCATTGATTTATATGAGATTTTAAAAGCTTTTCTTATATTATTCAGGATATTTAAAAAATAATTTATTATAAGATAAGTATGTTATTCAGATATAATACTATAAAAATTCAATGAATATTAATCTATAATTCATCAGTAAATAATTATGTTTGACCTATTATCTTATCCATTGCATGAAATTGATTTTTATTATGATTTATAGTTAAATGAAAATATATCACTATGTATTTATTCTTTATTAGTTTGAATCACTATTTATTTTTCTCATGTCATTCAGCTTTACGTGTAATCTATTTTATAATATTTAATAGAATAACTTATTTCATTAATCATGGATCAAATTAGTGGTCTATATCCAATAATTAGCATCATTCAAGAATATGGTATGTTTTTACTATGTTATCGCTATTTTCTTATCTTTCTTCCTCCTTTTCCCATTTGTGTCAAGGAACCGCCTTTAAAAAATATATTTATTCCTTTTTTGTATGATTTCTGTCATGTATTCAAAATTATTTATTTATATTGAAAATAATTAAATGGGTTTTGATTATATTTAATGTGGAAATAACATTATTTGGGACAGGATTGGTCCATGAGAGAATATAATGACTAAAAATTTGGAATCAATGAATGTTGTTCCATTAACTAATTAAATGAGTTTATTTTAGATATAACACTATGTGTTCCAACAATTAAATAGTAACAAAGATTCAAGAATACATATTATCTAGGATTATCCCAAGGATAATTTCGCAAGACAAGGAATGTGGGAATAGTATCATGGTCTTATTTCTTTAACGACTTATATTTGGTAGGCCAGTTATCCCATAATTGATTAAATTTTGTATATGATGTTGGAGAATAATCCCCCCAGTGAATTATATATGGTCTTATGAGTGATATACCTATCCCCTGATTACATCAATGTGTCATACCATGTGGTATACTTATCACCCTGATGGAAACTATGTGGCATATCCACTATTCCATTTATTCCCATGATGATTTATATGGTTAAATACATTGTGGGAACCTTATTCCATGACGCTTATATACATACGACATTATGGGAGGGAAATCATTCGACCGTTATGTTTTCTATGATTCATGTTTATAGTCACCCATTAGTAGATGATACATGTATATGAAATCACATGTGTCACACTAGGACTTGAGGATCAATAGTGAATGATTATTATTAAAAAAACATAGAAATTAAATTTATCTAGATTGGTTGTTTTTTTGGTACACCATTAGTGGTTGACTGCTGAGTTATACTCACACCATTATAATCCAATATGGGTACACAAGAATACTTCATTATTGTAGGTCATAATAATAGAAGATTCCTTATGATAGATGGTTTATATGGGATTTGATATGAATAATGAGATATGGGACTTCTTTTGGTGTCGTACAATTTGTTATCTTCTACTTTATGTTGGAAAATCATGTATATGATCCTCATATGGGGGTCTAGATTATTCCTACAATATTTTATGACATGTACAACATTATTGTTTATGGATATTGAGTTGGTTATATAAATTTATCGGTTTTTTATTTTGATTTTTTCATGTTCTACGCATTTAGAAAATTATTATAGTTACTACATCTACTACTGTTAACCGTTAAACGATCCATGTGGTATTGCCTCCCCGGATTATAATGATTCACATTTTAGGAGTCATAATACTCTAGCATATTAGGTGGAATACACTTGTTTTTTAGAAAACATGTACAATTATTTTAGAGTATGATATGCCAAAGCATTACGAAGTTGTTTCATAGATTTGATTCTTTCTATTTTCACTTTCTATTGGAGAAAAAATGATACGATATTAGATTCTATTCTTTTATAGGTATGGATCTTATGTCTATGAGTAGTTATCCCATATATGAGGGAAGTCCATGTTACTAGGGACGATATTGTTATTCATATACAATTCCATTATAGTTGAATTACATTATATAGTGTGATTCACCTATATTTTATATTTTTATATATAGGATATTCCTATCTTGTTCTAGAGTGACATGAATGTCTATTTTCCTGAATTATATTTTTCTGAAAAAAATTGCAATAATATTTTTTTATTCAGGTCATTTTTTACTGTGTCCATAACACAGTGGTCAATAATTTAATGTGTAAATAATAATTTAAATGCTGTTTTACTATATAAATATATTATGTTATCATATCTAGAAAAATAATTATATTGATTATAATTACATAAAATAATAAATTATTTTTATACAAAGATTAACGCTTAAATTAAATTTCAATGGAGAATTATAAAGTGTCTTTCTCTATGACTTTTAGTTCTATATTATTTAACAAAACCACTAATGTTATATACTAATTAAGTGTTATATGGATATTCAATTATTTTAATCCCATAATTATTTAATAGTGATTGTAGTAATTGGTTGATGGGGATATATAAATCATCTAGGTTATGATATCCTTGTGATATCGGGTGTGTATGATAATAATATATTTTTCATAGTATTTAATTACATTAATATATGATGTTAAGAATTATTAATGAAATGTGTAAATGGATTTTGTTAAGAAATGAATGATATCCGACCATAATGAAAGAAATTAGAGTATGATATGTACATGGATAATCATTCTCCATTGACAGTTAAAATAGAGCCACCCTTTTAACCGGGATCTAGAATGTATGATCATGAAAATGATATATTTCTATGGGTGTTTTATGATCAAAACATGGATCAAGATCATGAATATGGATGCAGGTTGAATATTGTTGAATAATCATTCATTTATGGTTCAATGTTTAGTTTTTAAGAGATACTCCCAATGGATTCAACATCTACATGGACCAATGAGCATGATTTACAAATTAAATATGTCATTGGGATTTCATAACAATGTTGCTTAGGAAAACACATTGTTTGACCTGATAGTAAGTTTGGATCATCACACATTTTAACGGGGTTATTTCATACTATATTAATCTATTATAAATTTATGACATGTTTATGAATCCTTCCCATATCGTAGTATGGTATTAGAAACCCCAGTTCCCACAATCAAATATAAAACATGTATATATGAGAATAAATAAATTTATCATAGACTCTATATGATTCTTCGATTAATTTATGATTCTTTGGTTTATATCTATATTTTTGTCACTATATGGTTCATTGGCCTCTAGTCCAGTGGTCGGGGCGGTCAGCCATGTCTGGATTAGTTTTTTAATAAGTCATACTCAAAAACCATAAGTATTCCATAAGTAATAAAATATGCACCATTATAAAAAAAATCATGATCCATTATTATAATGATTTCTATAAGAAATCCTTATATAAACAAAAAATAGTTCTGTCATGGGATTCATCAAAATTGTCAAATAACACTTAAAACATAATTTATGTAATACATTTCCCCTTCGTTTAATTCACACATCTAACATCTCCCATATAAAATTTCATACAACTCATTTATGGTCACAAATTATATTCATCGTTATAATTTAATTCATTAAAAATTAAGTGAATTTAGTTTGATGGTAAAACTAGGTAACATTTAAAGATACATTGATATCTGATGGGATTTTACAATAAGCCGCATGAGAGGATTTTGAATGATAACTGATTTAATTTCCTATAATTTAAGTGTTATTTTATTTCAAAATATATGGGATTATTATGAGACCAGGGTCAAAGACATCACTTGATTATGAGGCACGTGCTTCTCGTAATAAATGTATGTACAATTTTTATTTTTATAACAAATTGTGTGTGAGTGGAGTTTTAGTAACTTCTGAACAGCTATCGAGATTGGAAACAGGTGGGCACCATTGCTATTTGAACAACATGTTTAACATATGTGGGGCCCTATATCAGCCAATAAAGGATGTTTTCAAAATAAAATTTATCTACATTTTTAGAGAAAAATAAAATATACTTATAATTTTTCTTCAAAGTTACATAGAGACTCAACATCATTATGATGTAAAGAATCAATGACAATAAAATGTAGAGTCGTGTAAATGATGAAACATGTTTAAAAAATTTGAACACATGTTCATTTTTAAGATTAATTAGAGGTAGGGACCAGTGTTAGAATTCATTAAGATGAAAAAAATTTCCATGAAGGCATGATGTTTCCTTATGGAAAGTAAAATGAAGCCCTATCACAATACATGATGAACGAATAATACCAACGAACGAAAAATCAAGGATGTTCATGGATAGATTTTTACCATAGAAAAATTATGAACTATGATAGATCCAACTTCTAGTTAGGATGTGAGTTAAATTCTGATATCCCTTTCCCTTATTATTAATATGGTATGATGAAGGTAGTCCAATCCAACAACAGATTGGACCACCGATCAGTCACTGCTACATGATGGGTTTTGGCAATTTTTGAGGTTATGGGAGATTGATATTTAATTTTATAATTGATTATAAACTACTTTTATATTTGAAACAAAACATGATTGACATAAACATCGATCTAATACCATTACTCCATGTTGGATCATGGTCTTATCTAAATTGTTCTTCGTCAGCAGACCCTCGTGGTTGGATCCTGTTTTACCAGGACGTTGTAAATGTGATTGGATTATTGGATCAATGAAATGATTATATTTAGCCCATGGAAGTGATGGTGATGACCATAGGTGTTAAAATAAATTCCAATCTCAAGGAACATACCACCATAGTGATGGTGAAGGCACACAGAGTTTCCAGTGTTGGTGAATAGTGACATCAGTGGTGGTATGTGACAGTGCTGGTGGTTATGTGTTTTGTTGTAGGAGGTGGTGCACAGTGGAGTGTCCACTTAATGGGGGGAACCTACGACACATTGAACATGGTAAGAAAAAAGGTCCACCGACTCGACCTACAATAATGGGTATTGGAAAGACATGGCAGGGGGCCACATCACATGACCAAGGGCTTTGGTCATACTGGAATGTTAGAGGATTCCATGGAAACCATTAAAAAGCATGTCACGCGGTGGCCGACCGCATTGAATGCACTGGTTGACCACATTTAAAAAAAATTTCACCAAAATATTATTTGGCAGTTGGCCATGTTGAACACGGCTATCGGCCACACTGACAAGGAGGGACACAATACCTTCCATGCCCTTATGGAAAAAACCTTCCAGCTCATGTGGGTCAGGCTGCATCCGACAAGCCAAGTCGACCCGGAAGGTTGGCCAAATCTGATAGGTTGGGTCCACCTGAATTGGTCGTTTCAGGCATGTCACATGTCGGGTTGAGATGGTCCAACCAGTTTGTGTAACGCCTCGATCCTAGTTACCCAGATTCGGTGCATTATTACATTACATTGGCATGATCACAAGAAAGATAAAATCTCGAATGACCGATTGGTTTAGTAGCCTTGGAAACACTAGATATATTCATAAAGTTTTACATTACATAATGAAGTGAAAAACTACTAAAACAACATATTTTCTCCATTATCCACACTATTATCCCCTCATAATATCCCTGCAGGTCATTCATAATTTACTTCTTCACATCCTGGGAAAAATAAAACATAGAAAAGGGGTGAGCTTAAATGCCCAGTAAGGATAAAAATATATTGGAAACTTTCAAAAATACGCATGAACATTTAAGGAAATGTATAACTAAAACAAAAGTCTTTTAAACTTGAACTTATACATAGTATGGAAAAAGTAAAATGAAATAATTCCATTTATTTATTCACATGGATATTCTATTATCGAATAATCACATGCAATATTAGTAACCACTTTCATAATGATGGAATGTATAATGCCAGACTATTATAACCACATAGCCGAGGCCTCATGCCAAGACTACAAATATGATTTTTCCAAGGCCTTGTGCCAAGACAATAGTTTGTCTCATGAGACCTACCGATGCATTGAGGAGCTATATCGGGCTCCACCCGTCACATATTAAGTCCAATGCATTCTCATATGAAAAGGTTTAAACATAACATAAACATTCGTACTAAAACTAGCATACGAAATGTCAATACTTTCACCATAAACCATGAATGGTATAAAAATAGCACATCCATAGTCAAACATATCACAAAACCTTCAATACAATATAGATGTTTAGTATCATAATAAATCAACTTCAAATAAGCGTAAACTGCATCAAAGGATGTTGACATAGATGAAATCAAAACTCTTTTTAGAGAAATATATCTATCTATTTTGAAATCATATAAGAGTCATATATTTATAAAATAAAACATTTTCTTTGAAAATATTCTTATAAGCTTGTAAGGGAAGCTTCTACGATTTTATAATGGAAGAAAATATCCACACCCACCGTATAAGTTAAAAAAACATTCTTACCTTAATTTTGTCGAAAAGGTTAAAAAGCACCTTGTTTGGAAAACAATGGAAAGATTACTTTATAATCCTCTTATAAAAAGTAAAACAAGTGTATAAATGACTTTAACCCATATTCTTGTAAATAGTAAAAATGTTTTGAAATACATTTTTAAGAAACATGGATGTGGATGATAAAGAGATCCCAGTAGATTATTACGTATAAACAACCACGGATAATGAAGAGATTGTGAAATAACCCTTACCATGTAATTTTACTTAGTTGGGGTAGGTTAACCTCCTGTATATTGGTGAAATAATTGTTATTAAATTATACAAGAATCATATATAATAATATGATATCATATATTATCTTTTAACATTGATTTGTTAATAATATCTTTGAATTATCGTTGTTTCGGGTGGTAACTTACTCATTTTATTTTATATGTTTTGTTACATAAGTCGTGTTTGTTATGGATAGGTTCTATATTATTCATATATAGAATGATATCATGTCCTTAAACATCATTTTTAAATCATAAAATGATAATTATACTTTAATGGATACGATGGAGAGTGAATCTAATCGCGTTCGTGGAGACGGTAGTCCGTACGTACGCACGAGCGACAATATCATTCTTTTGATATTAAAATAATATATAAATGGATGTTATATCATATATACATAATAATTATCATGTTATATTTATTATTTACATGATTTACACAGCATTTTTATACCCATCCAAATAATAATATATTGAATAACAATTACACCACGACGAGGAGACTGTAAGCCGTACGTACGCACGTATGGTGACATGTTATTCAAAGGGTGGATATAATACTGAATATGTTTGTACCATATTTATAATAACATCATAGTATGTATACGATACTTGAGTTATTATTTTATAATGGTAATAACAAAGAAAGAAGAAGTGGAAGAAGAAAGGAACTTGAAAAGGGGTGGTGAAAACATTACCTCTTCTTCGGGTTCTTCCTTTTGATTTGATCAAAAGGGCTCCTTAGGTTGGCTTTATGATCAATCTAAGGCCTCTAGGTTGTAGTGAGGGAAGTTGAGAGAGTATGTGGGCAGATTTTGGCCGAACCAAAAGGCTTTTAAGGTGTGAAGAAAAGAGAAGGAGGAGTGCCCTTTTATAAGAGGGGTGATGGGTACCTTTGGAAAAGCTAGAAATATTAATTTATAATAAATTCATATTCGGTTTCTAATGGCTCCAAAGTTGATTATTAAAATTTTAAGGTGGGTATAGGTATAAAACCACTCAACCAATAGAATTTAGACAGGTTTGGGTACTTATATTAACCTTATCTTTAAGTATTAACTCTAAGTTTATTAGTTTCACTTTTACAATGTCTCTTTGTATTTTTATATTATATGGTTAATAAACTTACTATATATATCCAAGCGACCCCAAAGTGATCCATTAATGATACACCTATCATGATATAAGTCTCTTAGACGAACCTTATATTTTTAGGAATTTAATATCAATTAATAATATAATGTTTGTTTTAAAAACTCTTTTTTGTCAATTTTGACACTATTTAATAATTGATTTTTGTAAAACTAATAACAGAATGATTACTTCGAAACAAGTTAATTGAATCAATCCTAACATGTCATATTAACCTATAAAATTAGTTTAATTCCTAAAAAGTCTCAAATTATATTTATTTGTGTATTTATAATATCAATTAGTTTAATTTTTTACTATTATTTTAATTACTGCATCATTATTGTGTCATAAGTAAATTAAATTATATAAAGTCTAAAAATTATAAATAAAATATCTTTATGTAGAAAATCTTTTTATCATTATAATTAATATTTACAATAGAATTTATCTTATGTATATCCCTATATTAAAAATGTTTTAGTAAATAAACTTTGATTTTAACTCTTTTAACTCTTCATTGAATTAAATAATAATAAATGTCCTAATCTAATCCAAGTGGACCTAAATGATAATATTTTATTCCTAAGGATGTTTTGGTCGAGATACACTTGTCCAATAGAATTAGGAAATGTGTTAGGGTAATATTAATATCATTTTACCCTTAATTACCCTATTTACTTTTAACCGTGGTAATAAAAGTAAAAAGTTATTATTCACCAAAAATTATTTTCATCTCATTGAACCACATTTTACTTCTTGATATTAACCGTGTCTCTCAGATTTTTGAAATTCCATTCACAGAAGTGATAAAATTAAGTTTTATGAAAAATTCAGTTTTTTTAACTACCACTTAGTACTTTCACTATTAATCAAAAATTGATGTTTTTCAGAACAATGCCAAAATTTCACCCTAAGCTATAATTGATATTCCTAATTCAAAATGATTTCTATTTTACAAAATTCCAAACATATAACTTGAATTAATTAATTTTATAATTAATTCACGTTGTCACAACAAATAGCGTGTTTTTAAGAAACAATATATATCAAAATATTGATAATTGTTTATGTCCAATTTCAAAGTAGAATCAAATCTAATGAACACCATTGGATAAAATGGTAAAAATATATTCTAATTATACTTTAAAACCACTCAATAATATAATTTATCACTATAAATTATTTTTATGAAAAAATATGTTTTTAAGTATTTTTCACTATTCATAAAAATTGGAAGTTCTCAGAAAAATACCAATAATTCAACTTAGGATAATTTCGATATTCAGAATCCAAAAATAAAGTCTATTTTGAAATATAAAATATATATAATTTCAAAAAGTAGGTATTACTATTCATAACGGCTAGTTTGATTGGTTGTGCTGTGTTAGAACTCGATGTTGCATACAACACACGCTATCACATTATTCAAAGAGAGGCGTACCGTAGAAGCATGGGGTGTTACATTCTCCCCTCCATCAAATAATTTCATCCTCGAAATTTATAGAATAGTCATCACTTGAAAAGACTCAGGTGGTTCTTCATCATAAGTTCCTCAGGTTCCCACGTTGCCTCTTCCATCTTATGGTTTCTCCACAAATCTTTTTCCAGACACGTCGTCCAGTTTCTCAGTACTTGTTCTCTCGTATCAAGAATCCTGACGGGCTCTTCAAAATAAGACAGATCGGGTTCCAGTTCTAATTCCTCATAGGTGAGTACATGTGTTGGTTCAGGCATGTATTTCCTCAACAGAGATACGTGGAACACATCGTGAACATTGGAGAGACTTGGCGGCATTGCCAATCGGTAAGCTATAGTCCCAATTCGTTCTAGAATTTTGAAGGGTCCGATGTACCTGGGACTCAATTTACCTTTCTTACCATAATGTATGACTCCCTTCCATGGAGATACCTTCAGGAAAACATGATCACCGACTTGAAATTCCAAATCCTTCCTTCGATTATCGGCATAGCTCTTCTGCCTACTTTGAGCTGCTTTGATGTGATTTTAGATTACATTCACCATTTCCACCGTTTCCTCCACCAGTTCTGGGCCTACAAGTTTTCTTTCACCAACGTCATCCCAACAGGTTGGTGTATGACATCTCTTTCTATATAATGATTTATATGGTGCCATCGGAATACTCGAATGAAAGCTATTTTTATAGGAAAATTCTATCGGAGGTAAATATTGATCCCACATACCTTGAAAGTCATGTGAGCAAGATCTCAACATGTCTTCTAAGGTTTGAATAGTCCATTTTGATTGTCCGTCCATTTGAGGGTGGTAAGCAGTGCTCAAATGAACTTCAGTATCCAGGGATTTCTGAAGACTTTTCTAGAATCTTGAAGTAAAATGGGGATCACGATCTGAAACAATCGATAGGGGTACTCCATGAAGTCTCACAACTTTATTAATATATAGTTTTGCTAGACGTTCCAGGTGTAGATCTTCTCTTATAGCAAGAAAATGTACTGACTTGGTAATACGATCAACAATAACCCATATTGCATCGATCCTTCTAGGATTCTTTGGTAGCCCCATGACAAAGTCCATCGTAATATTGTCCTATTTCCACTCCAGTATGGGAAGAGGTTGCATGACTCCTCCAGGTTGTTGCCTTCCAGCTTTCACTTGTTGAAAAACCATACATCTTGACACAAAATCAGAAATCTCCCTCTTCATGTTGTCCCACCAAAAATGTTCCTTCAAATCTCTATACATTTTGGTGCTCCCAGGGTGTATAGAGAAATTGGAACTATGAGCATCATACAACAATTCCCTTTTTAGATCAGGTATATCGGGAACACAAAGTCTCTTCCCAAATTTCAAATTTCCATCTTCATATACAAAGTCTCTCAGTCTCCCATCATTCACCGCTTTAATCTTCTTTTTAAATTCTTCATCATCGGTCTGAGAACTCTTAATCCTTTCTAGTAATGATGGTTTGGAAACCATTTGAAAAAGCATTGATGTTTCACCTTCCCTGGTTATTACCATGTACATCTTCACTAGATCCATCAAAATTGGATCCCTTTCAATTCTCATCACGTTCAAAAATCCATGGTCTTTTCTGCTCAAAGAATCTACCACCTTGTTTTCTTTCCCCGGGTGGTAGTGTATCGTACAATCATAATCCATGAGTAATTCGAGCCATCTCCTTTGCCTCATGTTGAGTTCTTTTTGTGATAAAATATAATTTAAACTCTTGTGATCGGTATAAATCTCACATTTTTCACTATAGAGGTAGTTCCTTGATATCTTCAAAGCAAAGATCACAGCTGCTAACACGAGATCATGAGTAGGATAGTTTTGTTCATGAATTTTCAACTGTCGTGATGCATAGTCAATAACTCTATCATTTTGTATAAGGACACAACCATGTCCTTTCTTCGATGCATCACTATAAATAACAAACCCATCATTCCTCGATGGTAGAGTCAATATAAGAGAATTTAATAATCTTCTCTTCAGTTCTTCGAAATATTCTTCACACTCTCTTGTCCAAACAAATTTAACCCCATTACGTGTGAGCTTCGTTAATGGGTTAGCCAATCAAGCAAAATTCTGGACGAAACGTCGATAATAACCTGCTAAACCAATAAAACTATGTACCTCAGTTATACTCGTAGGTGCTGGCCATTCTTGGATCGCCTTGGTATTAGAAGGATCAACAGAGATTCCATCTTTAAAGACAATATGGCCAAGAAAAGAAATCTCATGAAGCTAGAATTCACAATTTCTAAACTACCCATATAATTCATGTTTTCACAGAGTCTTCAGGATAATATGCAAGTGATTTTCATGGTCTTCGTAGATTTTGGAGTATACCAAGATATCATCAATAAATACCACCACAAATTCATCAAGATACTCCTTGAAAACTCTATTCATCAGATCCATAAATACAGATGGTGCATTCGTCAATCCAAAAGGCATTACAGTAAACTCGCAATGCCCGTACCTGGTTCGAAATGCTGTCTTCGGAAGGTCTTCCTTCTTCACACACAACTGATGGTATCTAGATCGAAGGTCAATCTTTGAAAATTATTGAGCTCCATGCAGTTGGTCAAATAAATCATCAATGCGTGGTAGGGGATACTTGTTCTTTATTGTTATATCATTGATCTCCCTGTATTCGATACATAACCTCATATATCTGTCTTTCTTTTTAACAAAAAGAACAGGGGTTCCCCATGGAGAAACACTAGGGAAAATAAATCCATTATTACTCAATTCCTCTAGTTGTTTCTTTAGTTCAACTAATTCTACAGTGGCCATTCTATAAGGGGTATTTGATATAGTCCTTGATTCAGGAATTAAATCAATGGATAACTCAACTTCTCGTTCTGGAGGATGTCCATGTAAATCGTCCGGAAATACATCTACAAATTCTTTCAAAATAGGTACATCCTCTATTTGAACATTCCATTCCGCACCCACAATCATTTCATTCACTTCCTCCCCAATAATTGAATTTAGTTGAGCTACTGGGGGTAGATATAAATAAGAATTAGGTGGTGACGATTCTGCTCTAAAGTTAAGGTTTTCCTTATCATTATCATCAAGAATCGTAACCTCTTTCTTATTACAATAAATATTCGCATCATAGTCTGAAAGCCAGTCTATACCGAGGATTATATCAAACTCAATCATATGTATGACGATGAGATCAGCAGATAAAGAACATTTATGTGCTCTAATGGGGACTGATTCACAAAACTTTGTTGCAATGATACTTCCCTTAAGAGTTTTAACTGACAACTCCCTTGTTAAATCAAATTGGAAATATCTAATTTTCTTAGCAAATTGGGAAGATATGAAACAATGCGATGATCCAGAATCAAATAATGCATTTGCTAAACATGAGGAAACCATTAAATTACCTGCCACCACGCCTTTCGGAGCTTCTACCTCAGCAGTAGTGATAGCATAAGCCTGGCCATGATCCCTTGGCCTTTTCTGAGGTAAGTTCTCCTGAAGCTTAAGACATTCATTTGAATAATGCCCCATCTCCCTATAATTGTAGCACTAAACATTGGTAGCTTCCTTCTTCCCTTTACAATCACGATCTTGGTGGCCTTTTTCACCACATTTGTAACAGACGCCCATTCCCTTCGAGCAAGTACCAGGGTGTTTCTCCCCAAATTTACCATAGGATGGATATTCAACCTTTCTTTTATTCCCCTTATTTCCATTCCCAGATTGATCAGCAGGCCTCTTCTTCTCTTGCTTTGCTTTAAAGTCATAAGACATAGAGAATTTTATTTCGGTCTTGATAGCAAATGAGACAATGTCTTCCTATGACGAGAAGGATTGTAAGACTAATGATCGACGGAGAAATGGTTTTTACCCATCAAAGAAACGATCGATCTTACTTCTTGGGTTATGTATATAATCACCAGCTTACCTTTCTAACCTTGTAAAGTTAGCCTCATACATTATGACATTCTCATCCTCCTTCTGTCTCAGACTTAGAAATTACCTTTCCATATCTGCTCGATGGTCGTGAGGAAAGTATTTTTCTAAAAACAGATCATTGAACTCCCTCCATTCCATATTTGATACTTCATCATCTTCCTTCGTATTTTGAATCAATGACCACCATTGATCAGCATCTCCAGTGAGGTGGTAAACTGCCTTGATAACATTTTCCCTTTCACTACTCCCCAATGGCTGAAATATTTTCTCTAGGGAAAATATCCATTGCTCAGCTACTAAGGGATTTGTACTCCAATTGAACATTGGTGGTTGTTGCCTCATGAATCGATCTAACATTTATCCTCCATGCTGCGGATCAGGGTGCTCCATACGGGTAAGGTTATTATTCATCACCTGAGTGAGTTGTCCCAGTATGGTGATTAGCTAATCGGCACCAGTTGCATCACCAGCTCCACTATAATTATCTTGAGTAGGAGGGAAATCCCTACATGGAGTGCGTGCATTCATATGATTTCCATTTCTTCCACTAGGCGCCATTTCTAAACAATGGCATAAACTAGATCTGTTTATGAATCAAAATACATAATCCCATACTTACAAAACACTTAACATAAATTGAACTATTTATGGATATAATCCATAATCATAAATTTTTTTCTTTGAGTAATTATTTACTCATAAACCCTTCATAAT
This sequence comes from Viscum album, assembly GCA_963277665.1. NCBI lineage: Eukaryota > Viridiplantae > Streptophyta > Magnoliopsida > Santalales > Viscaceae > Viscum > Viscum album. The sequence goes on along the minus strand of OY728161.1, from coordinate 601,769,037 downwards.
GATATTTAAAGAAAATGAGAGTAATCCTAAGCATATCCCCCGGGAGTGTCGTAACCAAGAGTGCAGCAAGGCCCATTTTCGTGCACCAGTTCCCGTTCGAGTCTAGCTCAAAGCGTTGTTTTAGGGTTTTACCCCTAGGTACATCTGTTCCAGAGCTTCCTCTACCTGCTCGTATCCAGACAGGGATGTATTGCTCGGAAAACTCACAAAATATCTACAATATAATAATTCTAGGAAGTTCTTCTATACTTATCCTCAAAGTTTATCTTAGGTCTACGTGCTCTAATCAGAGTTTATCTAAATCTAGCTTCCAAGGTTTGTACTAAACTTTCTCTGATACCAACTGTAACTCCCCAACCCTAGTTACCCAGTGTTAGTGCATTATTACATTACATTGGCATGATCACAAGAAAGATCAAATCTCGAAAGACCAATCGGTTTAGTAGCCTTGGAAACACTAGATATATTCATAAAATTTTCCATTACATCATGAAGTGAAAAAATACTACAACAACATATTGTCTTCATAATCAACACTATTATCCCCTCATAATATCCCTGCAGGTCATTCATTATTTACTTCTTCACTTCCTGGGAAAAATAAAACATATAAAAGTGGTGAGCTCAAATGCCCAGTAAGGATAACAATATATTGGAAACTTTCAAAAATAGGCATAAACATTTCAGGCAATGTATAACTAAAACAAAAGCCTTTTAAACTTGAACTTAAACATAGTATGGAAAAATTAAAATGAAATAATTCCATTTACTTATTCACATGGATATTCTACTAATCGAATAATCACATGAAAAATCAATAACCACTTTCATAATGATGGAATGCATAATGCCAGACTATCATAACCACATAGCCAAGGGCTCGTGTCAAGACTAAAAATAAGAATTTTCCAAGGCCTTGTGCCAAGACACTAGTTTGTCTCATGAGACCTACCGATGCATCAAGGAGCTATAGCGGGCTCCACCCATCACATATTAAGTCCAATGCATTCCCATATGAAAAGGTTTAAACATAACATAAATATTCGTATTAAACCTAGCATACGAAATGTCAATACTTTCACCATAAACCATGAATGGTATAAAAATAAAACATCCACAGTCAAACATATCACAAAACCTTCAATACAATATAGAATTTTTGTATCATAATAAATCAACTTCAAATAAGCATAAAATCCATTAATGGATGTTGACATAGATGAAATCAAAACTCTTTTTAGAGAAATATCTCTTTCTATTTTGAAATCATTTAAGAGTCATATATTTATAAAATAAAACATTTTCTTTGAAAATATTCTTATAATATTGTAAGGGATGCTTCGACGATTTTATAACGGCGGAAAATAGCCGCACCCGCTATATAAGTTAAAAAAACATTCTTACCTTAATTTTGTCGAAAAGGTTAAAAAACACCTTGTTTGGAAAACGACGGAAAGATTCCTTTATAAACCACTTATAAAAATTAAAACAAGGGTATAAATGAATTTAAACCATATTTCATAAATAGTAAAAATGTTTTGAAATACATTTTTAAGAAACATGGTTGTGGATGATAATGAGATCCCAGTAGATTATTACGTATAAACAACCTCGGATAATGAAGAGATTGTGAAATAACCCTTAACTTGTACTTTTCCTTGTTTGGGGTAGGTTAACCTCATGTATAATGGTGAAATAGTTGTTATTAAATTATACAAGAATCATATATATTAATATGATATCATATATGATCTTTTAACATTGGTTTGTTAATAATATCTTTGAATTATCGTTGTTTCGGGTGTTAACTTACTCATTTTATTTTATATGTTTTGTTACATAAGCCATGTTTTTTTATGGATAGGTTGTATCTTATTCATATCCAGAATGATATCAAGTCCTTAAAAATCATTTTTAAATCATCAAATGATAATTATACTTTAATCGATATGATGGAAAATGAATCTCATCGCTTTCGTGGAGACGGTAGTCCGTACGTACGCACGAGCGACAATATCATTATTTTGATATTAAAATAATATATAAAAGGATGGTATATCATATATACAGAATCATTAACATGTTATATTTATTATTTACATGAGTTACACATCATTATTATACCCTTCCAAATAATAATATATTGAATAACAATTACACCACAACGCGGAGACGGTAAGCCGTACGTACGCACGTATGGTGACATGTTATTCAAAGGGTGGATAGAATACTGAATATGGTTGTTAAATATTTATAATAACATCATAGTATGTATAAGATACTGGAGTTATTATTTTATAATGGTAATAAAAATGAATGAAGAAGTGGAAGAAAAAAGAAACTTGAAAAGGGGTGGTGAAAACATTACCTCTTCTTCGGGTGCTTCCTTTTGATTTGATCAAAAGGGCTCCTTAGGTTGGCTTTCTGATTAAACTAAGGCCTCTAGGATGTATTTAGGGAATTTGGGAGAGTATTTGGGCATATTTTGGCCGAACCAAAAGGCTTTGAAGGTGTGAAGAAATGAGAAGGAGGAGTGCCCTTTTATAAGAGCGGTGAGGGGTAACTTTGGAAAATCTAGAAATATTAATTTATAATAAATTCATATTCGGTTTCTAATGGCTCCAAAGTTGATTATTAAAAGGATAAGGCGGGTATAGGTCGAAAACCACTCAACCAATTGAATTTAGACAGGTTTGTGTACTTATATTAACCTTATTTTTAAGTATTAACTCTAAGATAATTAGTTTCACTTTTACAATGTCTATTTGTATTTTTATATTATATGGTTACTAAACTTTCTATATACATCCAAGAGAACCAGAAGTAGTCCAGTAATGATACACCTATCATTATATAAGTCTCTTGGCCAAGCCTTAGATTTTTAGGAATTTAATATCAATTAATAATATAATATTTGTTTTAAAAACTCTTTTATGTCAATTTTGACACTATTCAATAATTGATTTTTGTAAAAATCATAACAGGATGATTACATAGAAAAAGTTAATTTAATCAAGACTAAAATGTCATATTAACCTAGAAAATTAGTTTAATTCCTAAAAAGTCTCAAATTATATTTATTTGTGTATTTATAATATCAATTATTTTAATTTTTCAGTATTATGGTAATTAATGCATCATCATTGTGTCATAAGTAAATTAAATTATTTAAAGTCTAAAAATTATAAATAAAATATCCTTATGTAGGAAATATTTTTATATTTCTAATTAATATTTACAATCGAATTTATATTATGCATAACCCCATATTAAAAATGTTTTAGTAAATAAACTTTTATTTTAACTCTTTTAACTCTTCTTTGTATTAAATAATAATAAATGTCCTAATCTAATCTAAGTGGACGTAAATGATAATATTTTATTAGTAAGGCTATTTTGGTCGAGATACACTTGTCAAATAGAATTAGGACATGTGTTAGGGTAATATTAATATCATTTTTACCCTTAATTACCCTATTTACTTTTAACCGTGGTAAATAAAAGAAAAAAGTTACTATTCAACAAAAATTATTTTCATCTCATTGAACCACATTTTACTTCTTGATATTAACTATGTATCTTGGATTTTCGAAATTCCATTAACAGAAGCGGTAAAATTATGTTTTATGAAAAATTCAGTTTTTTTAACTACCACTTAGTAGTTTCATTATTCAGCAAAAAATGAAGTTTTTCATAACAATGCCAAAATTTAACCCTAAGATATAATTGATATTCCGAATTCAAAAATCATGTCTATTTTACAAAATTCCAAACATATAAGTTGAATTAATTAATATTATAATTAATTACCACTGTCACAACAAATAGCGTGTTTTTAAGAGACAATATATATCAAAAGATTGATAATTGTTTCTGTCCAATTTCAAAGTAAAATCAACTCTAATGAACACCATTGGATAAAATGGTAAAAATATATTCTAACTATACTTTAAAACCACTCAATAATATAATTTATCACTATAAATTGTTTTGATTAAAAAAGTTGTTTTTAAGTATTTTTCACTATTCATAAAAATTGGAAGTTCTCAGAAAAATACCAAAAATTCAACTTAGGATAATTTCGATATTCCAAATCCAAAAATGACTTCCATTTTTAAATATAAAATATATATAATTTCAAAAAGTAGGTATTACTATTCATAACGGCTAGTTTTATTGGTTGTGGTGTGTTAGAACTTGATGTTGCGTACAACACACGCTATCGCATTATTCAAAGTGAAGCATACCGTAGAAGCTTGGGGTGTTATAGTTTGGCCTGGTATGATACCCAAAAAAACCCTTTTTATTAAAATGCTCATAACATCAATACTGTAATCTGTTTGACGAGTCATTTACAACGTATGAACCCTCCCAACAAGGATGTCCTTTTGGGATACTCTAACCTATCTTTTTTGGAGGTTGGAATATGACCTATTGGCATAAGGTATAGATCCTCCTAGAGTGACCACACTAATGACATAATCCAATGATAGGTTTTGGAAATGACGAATAGTTTGTATCCGATGAAGTCACGTAGTTGGTCTCCAAATAAGATACAAAGTTGGACACTTGTGAATACATGGATTTGGTCTCTTATGAGGGCCCCATGTTTCTCTCCTTTGAATATGTTGTGTTTTTCTCCTATTATGATGTGGAGTTTGTCTCCTACAATGATGTGATCTTTTTCTTCTATGAGGGTGTTGAGTTTGTCTCCTGTGAGGGAATGTGGTTTGTAGCCTATGAAGGTGAAAAGTAGGTCTCATGTAGTGACCATATATTTCGATGGATTTAAATATTCATGTAATTTCTTAGTATATGTATCTTTTTGTGATATGACTCTTTTAAATATTTTTAATGTACCTCATAGATTATATTCCTCATTTACCTCTTTGGTATAATCTGTTTTGCCTTTCTTTGTGGTTTACCATTGTGGTTTGGGGTCCTAGAAATGTATTGTGGTCATCATCCTAGCACAAGGGTCACCATAATATGTTGGGCATTCTTCATATGATCAAAAACATTGATTGAGTCCTTTGGGGTTGGATAATGATGGTTATTTACGGTGCCCCGAGGGATGTGGTACACTTCTACGATGTTCAGAAATATTATTGTACCTACCATTCTGGTTGGGTATTCTGTAGTTGAGACCCATGAGCTATTACATTTCTATTTCAATTGGTCATATATTCTTGTTCATTTAATTTATATTTTTTATTTTGATCATAGTTTTTTTAGTTGTATGAATACTTGTTTAGACAACATTTTCTATTTAATCACTTTTTCTTAGGGTGCGTGCTTGTGTACCAGTATATAGGGAAATGCCTCCCCATTGTGGGATATTCATATTCGGTGCTAGTCTCAAGCCATTTTCTCTGGGTGGTGGTATTAGGATAGTAACTACATGTTCCATGTGGGATGGTTCATGACACTTTGTTATCAATGGGCAATTGGTTTTTCTTTTTTTTTGGGGAAACAATGTTAAGTGGTTCGAGTTGATATTTCAAGCTGGGGAATCCCATGTTAGTGTGGAATTCAATGTATCCATACACCATGACATTTAATTATTCCTTCAGAATTAGTACATGAAAACTCTAGGTTTAGTGGAAATCAATGGTTAAAGATCATATAATAATTTAGTGTGTTATTGTATCCTACTTTATTAAGATTCATCTCAGCATGTATAATCTATTGAATGTGGTACATATAGTTCTATAGAAGGATTCTTCCGCATAGGTAGCTAGTCTGGATTTTATTTTTCAATAATGGTTATGGTTTTTCAAGTGATGAGGCATCAGTACCGGGAACATTTCCTAAGATAGAACCTCTTGATGCTGTACCAGTGATAACACCACCATTAGAGAATAAGTTCTTACCAACATTACATGTTGAGGCTGCATGCATGATCCATGTGTTTCATGAGTTACAAAGATAATGAACTCATAGGTTCATAGGTGAAATAGATCCTTAGGTAGCTTAGGACTGGATGGAAGTTATATTTTATTTTTTTGTTTAGTGGGAAATCCACTTGAATAGATGGAGGTCCTAGTCTCGAGTGTTCATCGTGGATCAGTAGCGAGATGGTGGAGCATGAAAATCCTGGCACATGAGAAGGAGATCATCTCCATGATAGATGATCATAATTTTATCAAGGAGGATTTAATTCTACTAATGTTATGCTCTGTGCATATACAAGACCTCCAGTATCTAAAGTAGGGAAGGCAGATGTTGGAAGAGTACTCATAAGGATTCACAGATCATTCTCACTACCCTAAAGATGTTTTGTGGGACTCATTCTTCAGGTCATGTACATTCCGTAAGGGACTACTCCAGGAGAATAGGTTTTCAATTATATCCCTTAGCATTCCAACACATGTTAGACAGTTTGGAAGATTTTTAATGGTAGACAGTAATTTTTTGGATACAACACTGGTTGTGGGAGCTACCATCAGGTGTCGGGTGGATGATTCATTGGGAGTGAGTATTATACGACTCTTTTAAAAGCACAATAATACCAGACCATCCAAGGTATGACACCGAGAAACAATAACACTGGTGAGGGGATACCAATTAAGAGTAGTTATCATGGGAGAAGGGATGTGCTACCCATGTGGAAATCGGGTACATATGATGATAGATTGTCATACCATTTATACAAATGACCAGTAGGTGGTCAAGGGACCATTGAGGTAGAGAAAGAGTCCTAGATAGGTTGTTTTACTAGGAAGCAGATAAGGAAGTTTAATTAGTAGAATGGAAGGGTGGATGAATGTTAATGGAACCACCACCACAACCCACATGTGTTCCACCCCGATCTCAGTAAGATGTTTGACAGAGGAAAGGCCAACTCCATGTGATGAAGGCCTACGATCCCTAGCCTCCCGGTATGATTAGGAGAATGATATGTGTCTTTTACACCATAGATTTTGATTTTATATCCATGAATTCTGGTCACTCTTTTCTCACCCTAACCCTTGTTTGATATATAGAAATTCTAGTAGAATAATTGAATCGATCACAATGATTAAAAACTCTTATGTGAGGATATTAGAAAATCACACTATTGTTAAGACAATGTTCACTTAATCTTGGGAGTGATAGCTGTGGTTGTGACCTCTTGGTGGAAGTGTTGAGGCTTTACAATGTCATTCTGGCTATGTAATGCTTATCCAGAGTGTGTGATTAAATTGGTTTTTTTAGTTGTATAGTATGGTGCATCAGCAATGATGGTAGTATATTATCTTTTTGTAGGGTGAACCTAATCATTAATCATTTGGATATCATGGAAGTCTGTGTAGTGGCTGATACATGTCCATAGTTTACTATAGTGGTGGAAGTGTATGAGGACATTACTCTAGAAGATGTTCCTGGAATACCTCCTCATAGTGAGGTATACTACATCATTTTCATATACCACGGTACAACACAGATATCTACAACATAATATCGAACTTCTCTCATAGAGAATCATGAAATCAGGTTACAGTTGGAGGACTTATAGATTAAGAGCTTCATGTTGCCCAATGTCTCACCTTAGATAGCCCTAGTTTTTGTTTTCAAGGAGAAAGACTATATATTGAGTTATTTTTGGACTTTTGGTTCCTGAATCAAGTGATCATGAAGAATAATTTTTTACTTTCACCTATTGGTCACCACTTCAATCAAATGGAGGCAGTGAGATGGATCTCGGATACGGACCTCAAATCGGGTTATCACCATCTTCAGGTTAGAGATGAGGTCATTTATAATATGTATTTCAGATGTCACTATGACTAATAAGAGTAGTTAGATATGTTTTGTTTAAAGAATAATTCCACATAAGTGTACATAGGACTCATTATGATGATCATACAAATAGATCTATACTATTTTTTAGTTTTTTTTATTGATAAAATTTTGGTGTACTCGACATCTGAGGATGAGAAATGATACATATAAGGATGGTTTTTTACATACATCAAGAGAACTATCATTACTAGAATATCTATAAATGTTAGTTCTAGATACAATAGGTCAACTTTCTATGACAAGACATTTCAATGGATCAAGTTATTGTTGATACAATGAGTATAGATGTTGTGTTTTCTTTGGATCCACTGAAAAATTTTACTGAGGTGTCGAGTTTCCATGGGTTGGTTTCATAATATTAGAGGTTCATTCCTGACTTTTTCAATGTAGCTTAATCCATGATAGAATTAAAATGAACTGGGAAACCATTCTTTTGGATAGAGATTCTCCTGGTGGTCATATAATACCCGGGGAAGAGTTGGATGAGTTCTCTATTCCTGTGATTTCTATAGGAGGGTGTCGAATACATGGTTTTCCACAATGCATCAAGGATAGGTATCAGTTGTGTGATAATGTAGTGTAATAAGTAATTGCCTATGGTTCATGTAAGTTGAGACCACTTGAGAATAACCACACGACCCATGATATAGAGTTTTTAGTCCTAGTCATTTCATTGAATATGTGGTGACATTAACTTATGGGAACGCGGTTTATCATATACTAAGACTACAAAAGTATAAGCTATATCATGTATCATAAGGATATGCACATGATACAATAGTGTAAAATAGATTTCCCCTAGGAATCTACATAGAGATAGTGTATAATTCTGGTAAGGGGATCATGGTGGTAGATGCGCTCACCCATAATCTCAATTCACAACTATTGAACGAGGACCCAGAGCGGTTCTCAATTTTGAAGAACTTTATGGATGGGGATATGACATCTTATCCCTAGTCGATTATATTTACAGTCTACTCTTAGAGTGATTCCTGGATGGATATATCAAATACACCTACTATGAAACTACACATGCTCATATGTCCATAGATAATTCCCAAGATAGATATTCGAATAGTGGGGATCATGTCATCCTTTTCAGTGGACGCACCGCTTTATAGGTGATGTTTTGGGAAGGTGTGTTTAGGAATTTCAATACATCCCCTTTGGGGGTAAATCATGGTTTTCAAAAGATGTACACATACCTCCAACATTATTTTTGGTTACTGGGGATGATAAATCTAGTGGAAGAGTTTGTCTCTAGAAGCCACACTCGTCAGCATGTGAAGGACGAGAAATAGGTTCTATAATGTTTAACTCAACCCCGTTAAGGTGAAAGGGTACATGTGGGATGGAGTGTAGGTGGACATCATGAAGGGTTTAACAGGAATTTCTAGTTGACGTGATATTATCTAGGTGATCATTGACTGACTCTCTAAGACATCCCACTTAATATATATAATGAAAAAAAATATCGGTTGAGAGAATGTGATTCAATTATGTACATTTGATAGTTTGATAACCTAGAGTCCAATAAACGTTAAGAATATATCATTACATGCAATTTAAATATAAATTTGGGAAGGGATTCCAGGAAGCGTTTGAGACTCATCTACGGTTGAGAACTACTTTACACCCAATGTCAGACAACTAGACAAAGTGGACTGTAACTCTATGTGGTTGTCTTAGTAGGATGCATATGTGTTTACACAGTATTTTCCATTTCAACACCTTTTCATGGGGAAATGTTCATGTACCCCTTAATATTGTTAAATGCCTCCCCACTGTGGTATGTTCATACTCAGATCTAGTCACCATCATCTAGCCTATGGGAGGTATGAATGGGGTGGTCATAAAATAGGCAACTAGGGATGATTCATGTTAAATAATCCTCATATTTAAATGCTGAGTTATATTTTTTTTAATGGTTGGGGATGAAGCCTCAATTTATTATTTGAATGCAATGTCCTATTTAGACTGGGTAGAGGGAGACCCATTATATAGCCCGAAGGCCCAAGGCCAAGTGTCCTGAATACAAGGCATGAAAGCCCATTTTTTTTGGCCCAAAGGACCCCTCGGTGAACAATACAGCTACAGTACTTGCACTGCTACAGTACAAGCTACAATAGCACCAACACTACAGTATCTGCTACATTCCCTCTACTGCTACAGTGCTGCCACTGCTACAGTGCCACTGCTGCAATAGTACCTGCTACAGTTTTGCTATAGTACTTGGGAAATTCTCCCCTACCTGGATTTGATCCTGGGTCTTTTGGATGCCATGAGTCCATGTGTTTCTAAAAAAATCAATATTATTAGAGGGTATGGATTTACTAACTAGATAAGGTAAAAATCATAAGATTGAAAAGTGAATTAGGTGGAATGAATTTTTTGTATAAATATATCTTACCATAGTGACCCTATGTATGCCATGATACTTACAGTCAAGATATATATTGTTCGAAGAAAGGGACTCAAATTTGGGTCATTTTAATGTAAATTATTTATACAATCATTAATTAAGTAATATATTTATAAATATTCCTCTATAAATAATGATAATATATAGGAGAGGGAATATTTTATCTTTTTTATGGAATCATGGGTAGGGACCCATGTTTCTATAGTCACATTGTACAGATCTGACTCCAATGACACAATTTTAGGCCACATATGGTTTTCCACTATAATATATATAATTTTATATAGGTTAGGACTAGTCTTATGTATTTCATATTCATAATAAGTCTAGGTACCATTTGATGGGTAGATAGGAATAGATATGTGTTCTCTGTTTTTTCTAGATTAATGGACCCCATGAAGAATGATCGATTTTTTTCTACTTCTAGATAATGGTCCCTATAGGATTTATATCTTCTATTTTCACAAAACAATTTTTCTAATTGTTAGTGGGGAATGGACTTAGTATCTTTTCATGTATCCATTTTTCCTTTTTTTAAACATGGCATGGTTTATTCCATTTCCAATGAATTTTAATGATTGAAATTTTCCTATAATCTCAAAAAGTGGTTCTTGGTGATAGGATAGTTAAGTTTTTATTAGGGTTCTTCTTCATGGGTCTTTAACCATATGAATGCTTTGTCTCTATTAATTTATTATTTAAGGTATTGAAAAAAAATGGGATTTGATGTTTGAGATCATATTAATTGGAACATTTATTGTTGAAGACTACGATTATACAACATGGACTATATATTATTGTAGTTTAATGGCATACAACTTGGACCTTATGTTACTATAGTTTATTTTAATATAGCATGGACTCTTTGTTGATATAAAAACACCATGTCTATAATGAAATTGTTAGGGGGAAAATGAAATCATTTCTCAATGATATTTAATATTGGATTATGATTTGGGAAATACTTGTGAGGGGTGATCTCAAATTGCTCTGATGAGATGTTCTCCTCTAAAATTCTATCAGGGATCCCAATGATCAGATGTCATTTTTATGGGGAAAATATACATAGGGATAATGGGTAAATGTCATAAATGTAAATAAAACGTATTTATAGTAAAATAATATTTTCTCATGATGCTGGAAACGATCCTTAGCAAGGGACACGAAATATTTAATGGGGATTATGATTCATAACACATAATTTGTGTCATAGAGAATAAATATTCAAGATGCGTTATAGAAAACTAAATCCTTTCATTAGGGATGATTATTAAATATTTTCTCTACAACCATGTATCCTTGATTTAGGAATAACATCAATATATGGTGAAATTGTTTTGAACTTATGGAATCCACATGAACAGTTGCATTATGGGTTTTTAAAATCAAGTAAAAAATAAATTGAACTATTAAAGGTAATATATTGAAAACATATTAGGTATGCTCTCAAATCACTATGAGGTGTTCATATCCTCTATAATGTTTTTAGGAATCCCAGGGATATGAGTTCCTCTTCCAAAGGAAAGAACACCTCTATTTGATGGGTCAAGGGCCCTTAAAAATAAATAACTCATCCATTATCATTATGAGGTGTGCCATAATCCATTCCTAGGGTTATATAAGACACAATTAGATTCAAAAACCAAATCAATGAACTAGGGTGTGAAGAATAATAAATCTAATGAGGTTTGTGTAATCCTACAAATTAATTTTAAACTTTTATATAAAAAATGGAATTTAGTTTATGGTCATTAATATTAGATTATGAATGCGGTACCTCATCCCTACCTTTAAGATGCATATGAATCATTGTGATGCAACATCACGGATGTGAAATAGACTATAATAGTTGGATTTTGTGATATTTAAATAATTACCAACGAATATCTAAGACACAAATAAATGGAGACTGAGGGGATAATGTCGACTGTTAGCAATGGTGAAAACTAATATGACATAGTGTCAGAAACATTGCTCATGGATTAATGGGGGACCCTAACTCTAGGACTAAAACAACATATTAGACAAAAGATATTTGGTATTTATGTTATTCAACACTGAATCCTATCATGATCCATTTACATTAGTTAGTTAAAATTTGATATATTCTATCACTGAGAAGAAATATAACGTGTGATCAATGTCCATGGAGTTCAAAGATAATTTTTTCTAAAGGAATCATTTATTATTAATCCACATATAAAATTAAATATGTTCCTTAATGGAGAAAGAAATATTCAATAAGGGTTCAATCACCCTAAAAGTAACAAAAAATCACATTTAATGTATTTCAAGGATGAAGGGATATGATAAAACAATAATATAAATTATTCATGGATTGATAGAGTCCCAAAATAATGGATCAAAATTTTCTAGTCTCATGTGATAAACAGTACATGATATGGGTCTCATTTATTTCTACTAAAAATAATTCCTACGATATTGAGTATTAAATATTGGAAACTAGAGACTCAAATTTTTCATAGAATTTCATTTTATCATTTTCATCATGACATATTTTTTTGTATATATCATAACTTGTTAATGGTATTATGATTTAGACTATCCAATCCTATTTTTTATGTTTTTACAACTATGACCAATGTTCATAGTGTTTATACTAATGATTCATAAAACATTGAAAGGTGATGTGTTACAGAATATACCATGTAGTCTTCCATGGGATGACTGTAATACAAAATCATTTTGAATAGTGGATGAATGTTTTCAAAATCATGGATCGAGGTTATTATATCATGGGTAATGAAATGGGGAAACCAAGAATGATATGACCTTAAATATCTCTAATGTGAAAAACATCAATATAATACTACCAGATCACATGAGTATAATAAGACCACATTACAATGTAAATAACCTATAGTTGATGGGTTAGGGTCCATTATATAGACCCAACTCTTGAATATTCAAACATTGGGGTCCACAATTTTTTCTAGGGGTCATGTATGGTTTTTTGAAACTACAGATGCAAATTAAAAAAATAACGATTTATGTATTATGGTTTTCATAAATATAATATTATAATCATGATCCTTATTTTACCATGGTTACACTGTTGTTCTACATTGATAAAGAATGATTATGGATAATGGTCTGTGATTTTTATCATCATGGAATATAAATGTGACTATCATATAGATTATCATCTTGTGATTTTGTGTTGAGTGTGACATAGTTTTGGTTTATGAAACGAGGACACAATGATACAATTTTTTACATCATATAACATGTAATAAGTTCATATATTTAACATTATTTGTCAATGGATTTATAAATCGACATGAAAATAATGAAAAGTGTATTTAGAAACACATTTAATTGGTCGGAGAATTCAAATAAAAGATATATTTTCATAATCATGTAAGAGAATTTGAAAATTAAAATATATAAGAACCCATTATATAGATATAATACATATTTACGAATTCATTATGAAGGTCTAAATTATATATAAGTAATGTCAGTCTCCATATCACAACCCTCCATTTATTTCACACTTAAACATGATTTATTATATAAACTCATCCCTTGATACAGCTTGGATGATCAAGAGGATTATTCGATTTTGGGATTAGGAAAATTACATAAACCCTAAAACATGACACCCAACATCGTTATTGAAAACATCCTTTATATGACCAATACATTCCCTAATACATAACATTGCGTGGGATAACCTAGGGACATGCATAAGAAAAGGGTAAGATATAAAGCCTGGTAGGGGACTAAACATTGAATAACATGAGGAATACAATTGATTCTAGACATCAAACATGTCAATGTATCACAAGATAATCATGAACGTAAAGGATTAATAAATCATGATAATCAAAACATGGAGATGTGACAAAAACACTTAACATTGAAGTAGTAGGAGCCATGGCTCATTGAACATAGAACATGATTAAATCCTCATTGAACATGAATCAATAGTAAATCCTCAATTCATTTGTATTAGCATGAGTCCATACCCATTTCACATGATGCATCATGATACTATATTTTACCCAATTCATAAGAGCATTATTAGGGATCAACCTTCTTAAACATTTAATTTCAAGAATAAGTGTGCCACATGGATCATATAACACAGAATCAATCAACATCATATGTTATTCCATGATTAAGTAATGTGGAAATAATAAATTAAATTAACATTCTATTAGTATATTTACAAAAATGTGAATACCCTTGATAGGGAAAAGGGTATAGTATTCACTACATAATGCTATTGGCTTGGAAAATGCAGTGCAATTTCGGAAACATAATGGTGTGACATAAGAATTCATTAAAATGGTTTATGAGAGGGAAATGGGATTCTCATAATATATAAAAAAAATGGAATGTATTGGGTCATATAGATACATTTCCCAAAAAAATGTGATGAAATTTGGATTCACAATACAATTTAATTGATTGAATGAATATGAGGGGAGAGAAATTCCTTATGGAATTTCGGCATTGTAATGAGTTTACATCGATGGAGTTAGTGAAAGATAAATGGTTATAACATCATTCAAACATAAATAGGGCAGTTTTTATGAGGTTCTAAATCTTAACCTGACATTTATAATTGAAATTAAATGGTCAAAACATCTTAAGGAAAATTGGATAAAAATGATAATGGAATAAAACCCTTAGATGGAAGTGTGATACAAGAGGTTGGGAGGGGCTAGAGAGAGGCTTCATAAGAGCTTGGGGTGCTTTGGGAGGATTATATAGAGATTATAGTACATGTTTAACTAACTCCAAGGGATTTGAGTAAAGAGGAAGTGGAATCCTGGGTGGCTTAATATAGGAAACAAGAAGGAATTCATTATTATTATGGTTTGGGACACATCACTTGAAACTAATCAAAACCACAAACCAGCCCAGGGTTTATTTCCATGGTTTTTTCAAAAGGCGAGTGGAAGAAAATATTTTATATGTCCATTGGCCGATGATCTTAAAATTATTTTTTTTGTTTAGCTGGATGTGAGACACACTTTCATGAAAAAATATTTAAAAAGGAAAAATGTTTTATATGTCCTGAAGGGTACACTAATGCTTTTTAAAATAAATAAAACAAACCCAAAATCACGTTATGTTAATGGTGAAATTTTTTTTTTTCAAAAATAATGTTTATACTATTTTATTTCCTCTCTATTGGTTCATTATGATTCATAAAACACATTATATATTTAACGTGTATTTAATTTTTACCCCAAAATTCAACTATCTCAGAAAATTAAGAAACCTTCACTCTTATATATTTTTGACATCCTGATTCCAGAAATAATAATCATTTTATTTAAATATTTTTTTAATATGTTAATTTCAAATTAATAATGAAACAGACATATATCGAAAATTCATGGATTTTCACAAAAATGTCTTCCAAACCTTAATAAAAATTACAATTGCAATAAAAAACAATAAAATAATTTATTTATTATAAAAACTAATTTAATAGTAATAATATTATTTTATTAAAATATTATTTCATTCAAAAATCCATTAATTCGTCAAAATATATTTCTTCGTTGAAAATTAACTAAAAATACAATTTTCACATTAAAAAAATTACAATTTAAAAATAATAAAATGAAAGTATATTTTTTGTTATGTACAAATATAATGTACATAATCTTAGTAATATGGTCTTATAACATATTATCTTATAACACCCACATAAGACTGAATAGTAAGGTGTGCGATGGGGACAAACTCTTGTAGTGGCTCGAATAATTTCTCTTGGGTGGTAATCTCTATCAACCTTAAATTTTCTCGTAGTCGGATCCTATCAAGCTTAACATGTTCAAGATCAGTTTGGTAACGGTCAATTGTGAAGCCCAATAATGTCACCTCATTTCTAAGCTCCGATAAATGGGCTTCATATTTTGAAAGTCTACTGGATGTGGCAATCAGTTCCTTTGTCTGAGTAAATTGGATTTGTTAAAAGCCTATATTTATACTAATCATGTGATCACGATTGAATAGCTATATTATCAATGTCTAAAATTCGTAATTGTATTTTAATATCCAAAATCATAAAACCAAATATGTTCACATTTTATATATCCATTTTACATAATAAGAAATTTAATTAGATAAAGGGAAATTTTCATTAATGAATGTTTATGTCATTACAATATTCCACCTATAAGAAATTTCCCCCTTGAAATTTCGTTTTCCCACACTAAAAAACAAGAGGCTAACTCTTCTTCATCAATTCCTCTGATTCCCACATCCCTTCTTCAAACTAGTGGTTTTTTCACAACACCTTGATGTGGGGAATTGTCTTATTTCGTAGGAATTTTTCCCTACAATTTATGATATTCTCTATTTTATCTTCTAAAGAAATATCATCCTCTAATTGTACTACCTCTGAAGAAATTATATGTGATGGGTCTAGTATTTACATCACTAATAGGGATACATGAATGATATCATGTACTATGGAAATGGTAGGTGGAAGTGTTAGTCGATAGGCCACAACCCCGACCCGATCATGAATCTCGAATGGCCCGATGTCCCTAAGACTTAATTTCCCCTTCTCTTACTTTATCATGATCTTCTTCAATGGATAAATTCCTAGAAATACCATGTATCCATTATTAAACTCAAGGTCTCGGGGATTGTTATATACCTAACTCTTCTATCACCACTAGGCTGCCTTGATATGCGGTTGAATGATATTCACCATCTCCACCATTTCTTTGACTGTTTCTGGTCCTAGTAGCTTTCGCTCACCGACATAATCCCAAAATTCCATTTTTCTTATCCTCATCACATATTGGGCTTCATATGGTGTCATTCATATGTTTGAGTGGAAACTATTATTGTATGACAACTCAACAAGATGAATATGTTTATCCCATCCTCATTTGAAGTCCACTGAGCAATATATCAAACATTTCCTCAAGTGTTTGGATAGTTTGATCAGATTTTCAATCGGTTTGAGGATTATAATTCATACTATATATCATCTCAGTATCTAGAGAATGTTGTAGACTCTCCAAAAACACAGAGGTGAATATTGGATATCGATCGGATACAATAGATACTTGTAATCCATGAAAGCCTTACCACCTCTCTGATGTATATCTGTGGAAGTTGATCCAATTAAAATTCCTCTTAATTAACATTGAAGTGTGGAGACTTTGTAAGAAAATCCACAACATCCCATATTTCATTATTCCCTTGGGATATCTTCAGAAGTCCGGTGACAAAGTCCATGGTGATGTTCTCCCAATTTCATGTTATTATGGGAAATGGTTGCATCATCCCCTTAGACTTCTACTTCTATGACATCACATGATGACACACCAGACACATTGATGTATTCTATGTGATAACCTTCATCATATTATCTCATCAATAATTCTCTCATATATATCGAGAAATCATTGTGTTTTATGGATGAAAAGTGAAATTTGAACTATTTTCATCATAAAAAATTTCCGTATTCAGCTCTGAACTTGATGGAACGCATATTATTTTCCCAAATATCACAATTCCTTTTTTATTAATATTGAACTCTAAGGATTAACATTTTCTGATAGCTTCCACTTTATCTTGAATACCCAAATCATCCTTTTAATCATCCTTTAAATGATATGGTTGCAAAATAATTTGTTAAAGGATTGATGTTGTTCCCTACTTTATGATTCCCATGTCCATATTCATAAAATACAAGAAGATTGGATTATTCTCAATTATCATCAATGATTAAATCGCTGGTTTAATTTCTACATAGATGATCTTCGCACCTTGTTCGCATTCCCATGGTGGTAATGGATTAATCAGTCATAGTCTTTGATTATCTCTAACTATATTCATTGGCGCATGTTAAACTCTTTCTGTGTAATTATATAATTGAAGAATTTGTGGTCCGTAAATATTTCACACTTCTCCCCAAAGAGATTATGTCTCCAATTTTTTAAATATAAGATCACTATAGGAAACTCTAGATCATGTACTGGATAATTCAGGTCAAGAACATTCAATTGCCTTTAAGCATAGGCAATGACTTTGTCGTTTTGAAGCAACACATAGCTGAGGCTCTTCTTTGAAGCATCACTTAATACCACAAATGTTCTACACATGTGGGTAATGTGAGAATGGGTGCTGTGATAATCCTTATTTTCAACACCTTTATGATTTCATCGCATTCATCACTCCAAGAAAACATTACTCCCTTCTGGGTTATCTTGATAAGAGGATTGGACAATTTTGGTATATTTATCACATATCATCAATAATATCTAGTTAACCCCAAGTATTTACCGATATCTATTACCGATGCTGGACATGAACGCCCTCTATTGCATCTATCTTAGAGGTATCCATAGATATCCCATTGATTGTGATGATATGGCCCCAAAATGATACCTCATTCAACCAGAACTCACACTTTTTGTAATTTTCATAGTTACTCTCCATTCGCAAGGACTCTAGTATAGTTATTAGATGCTCCTCATAATCCTCCATTTTTTTGGAGTATATTAGAATATTATTTATAAATACTACCAATAATTTGTTGAGGTAATATCTAAATACTATGCATAACATCCATGAATATTTATGGATCCTTTGTGAGCCCAGAAGGCATTACTATGAATTCATTGTGGCCATACCTTGTACAAAATGTGGTTTTGGTGATATCATCCTTATTTACCCTTACTTGATAATATTTGGACCACAAATATATCTTGAATAATTATAGTGCTCCACACAGCTGATCGAACAAGTCATCGATTCGTGTGAGAGGATACTTGATCTTTATCATGATTTTGTTAAGCTCGTGATAATCGATGAAAAGGCACGTTGACCCATCCTTCCTCTTGACGAAGTGCACTTGTGCACCCCATGATGAAGCACTTCAGTATATAGAACCTTCATCCAGATTATCCTATAGTTGTTTTTACAACCCCTCAAACTCCATAACAACTATTCAATATGGATTCTTGGATATTTTCAATGCCCCTAAAAAAAGAACAATTGAGAATTCAACATATAATCTAGGATAAAGACCAGGAAATTCCTCAAGAAACACTTCAGCAAATTCCCTCATAATTGTAATGTCTTCAAGGACAGATTCCTCCTTAGACTCAATCATCTGAACTAGATATGCGTGATAATAGGGAAGTAATATCCATGCTGGGGATTATGTAGCTAAAGAAGAATCATCCTCCTCCTTGCAATTGTAATGAATCTACGGTCGATTCTCCATATGGAGAGTGATTTACCTCTCATAAAAATTTATATTGGATTTATATAGTGAATACCATTCCATGATTAGAAGAGCATAAAATTCCTCCACAGGTATTATGATGAGGTTTGTCGGGAAGTTAAATCCACTTATTAAGATAGAGGAGGAGTTATGTTTTTGGGATGCAATGATTGCCTCATATTATGTACATACTCAATGCTATCTTTACTTATAAGATTTGTGGTGGTGTTGGGATATTTATACTAATCATTCAGGATATAAAATAATATGTAGAACTTGAATCAAAATGTACATTCTCTATTCTGGAAAGAATATCTTGTGCACCTTTCACCACATTTTTTCGGGGTTCACTTCAGAAGTAGTGACTGTAACAGCCCGAGATTTTATGAGAAATATTATTTTTAATTACTTCGATGTCTTGTGTTGTATGCTACAATAATATTAGATTGTACTATATGCCACACCGTATTAGCTTGCAGAATATAAAACACTATTCATGTCTAGTGTTACACACTATTTCAAGTTCGTTTTGTGGAAATTATTCTATGCAACATTAAGTATAGATTTTGTTTAATGTATAAATTAAATAAGTTTTTATTAAGTTTTACGCAACACCAAACGAATATTTTACTACACGTAGACCTTACTTGGCTTACATTACCCGCAATCAATCCTTCTTCGATAGCATGTTTAGTACGCAATACCAAGTTTCACTAAACGAGATATTATTATAATATTATTATGAACTAGCCATTATGAATAGTAATACCCACTTTTTGAAATTTTATCATTCAAATTGAACATCATTTTTTGATTTGAATATCAAATTTATCTTAGGGTGAAATTTTTTTATTTTTCTGAAAACTTTCAATTTTTTATGAATAGTGAAAACATTGTGTTACAATTTAAAAACCGACTTTTTATTTAAATAATTATTTATTTTCTTTAACTTTATTTTAGGTAAAAATTGATACATAATACCAATATAAGTTCAATTTAATTCATTGGAGTTATTTTATAATAATTTTAGATATATAAAAATTTTATTGAACTTTTCACCGTCTTTTACCCACCTCCTAGAGAATTTGAAAATTTACATAGAACATAATTTTACCACTTCTGTGAATGGAATTTAAAAAATCCAAGAGAAACGGTTGACGATAGTAAGTAAAATGTGGTTTAATGAGATAAAAATAATTTTTGGTTAATAGTAACTTTTTATTTTTATTTACCATGGTAAAAAGTAAATAGGGTAATGACGGGTAAAAATGATATTATTATTATCCTAAAACATTTCCTAAATCAATTGGATAAGTTTAATTCTACCAGAAACAACCTTAGGAATAAAAAATGACCATTTAGGTCCCCTTGGATAAGATTTGGACACTTATTATTATTTTATTTAGAAAAGTGTTAAAATTGTTAAAATCAATGTTTAATAACTAAAACATTTTTAATATAGGGTAATAAATAAGATAAATTTGACTATAAATATTAATTAAAAATATAATAATATTTCATACATAATGGTATTTTATTTATTATTTTTCGACTTTAAATAATTTAATTTATATATGACACAATGATGATGTAGTAATTACCTTTTTAAAGAAATATTAACATAATTGATATTATAAATACCCAAATAAATGTAATTTGAGACTTTTTATAAATTCCACTAATTTCATAGGTTAATATGACGTGTTAGTATTGATTAAATTAACTTTTTTCTAACTAATCTGGTTGTTAAGGTTTTCAAAAAAATCAATTACCAAATACTGTCAAAATTGATATAAAATAGTTTTTAAAACAAATATTATATTATTAATTGTTATTTTATTTCTAAAAATCTAAAAAACGGCCAAATTACTTAGATAAAGATATATATATTAATAATTAACCACTTGGGGTTCGTTTGGCTTGTTATATGTAAGTATATTAACCATATAGTGTAAGAAAACAATAAGACACAGTAAAAGATAAATTATTTAACTTAGAGTTAAATCTAAATGATAAGGTTAAAATAGTAACCTGAACATGTCCAAATTCTATTTTATGCGAGGATTTCGACCCATACCCACCTTAAATTCTAAATAAATCAATTTTGAGCTATTAAAAACTGAATATGAGTTTATAATAAAATAATATTTTGAGTTTTTTCAAAGGTGCCCCTCTTATCCCTTATAAAAGGGAACCTCCTTCCAATCATCTTTACACAACATTGAGCATTAATGCTCGGCCAACACCTGCCAATTTCTCTTCTCCACTTCCCTAGAAACATCCTAGAGGTCCTGGTAATCTTCAATGACCAACCCTAGTACCCTAAGTAGAGGTTAAGAAGAGGCACGTCAAAGAAGAGGTAATATCCATTACCGATCCATTCAAATTTCTTTCTTCTTCAACATCTTATTCATTAGTTGTTTCATTATTAAGTAATTACATAATTATCACACATATAATTATAAGTTATTATGAATATGAAACAACACTATTTCACCTTATATCCGTCCTACAGAAAATGAAATCATCGCACGTGCGTATGTACGGAATACCGTCTCCACGATGTGGTGTAATTTGTTTCCCACCACCACCTAACTTGGATGGGTATAATTGTGTAAATAAATAACTATATGTGATTCATGTAAAGTGATAATGATTCTGAAATAGTATACATACACTTCAATACAATTCCATGATCATGGAAATGATATCATCGCTCGTGCGTACGTACGTACTACTGTCTCCACGGCGTGATGAGATTCATTTTCCACGTTAACATTTCAAGAGTGATTATAAAGTATAAATAATAAGTAGTCATGAAATATATGACATTATAATTCTACTGGATTTATTTATATATATATGTATGCCATCTACTTAATTCTATTCAATTAAATAATGAAACGAAAACACCGTTCATGCGTACGTACGGCCTACCGTCTCCATGAACGGTGTATGTATTTCCATTTATCGATCTATTATATATAAGTTTCTTCTGAAAATATATTATATATAACTCATGTTTTATATTCTGGAATTATTTAATCATTATCTATGTAATCATATGAATAGTTACATGTCAAAACATGGACAACAAATGAAATGATTTTACCCAAAATGCTATTTAACATGGAATTTACAAAATAACGGGTAATATAAAGTCATATGTGAACCATATATGATATCATAACAATGAATATGATTCAATAATAAGTCAATGAAATTATTTAAATCATTATACAGGAGGTTCGGATACGTACGAAGCATATCAGACCTAAGGTAAGGGGTAAATTTTCAATCTCATGTTTTATCTGAGATTTCTTATACGTAAGTATTTACTGTGGATACGTTTATCCTCGATGACCATGTTTTCTAAAAAAGGTTTTCATAAAATGTTTACTATTATTCTATGAATGTTTAAATTCATTTTTACCCTTTATTGACTTTTTACCACATTGTATGAATGGAATCATTCCTTTAGTTACCATATAAGGTACTTTTTGACTTTTCCAAAAAAATTATGAAGAGAATGTTATTTCTAACTTATACGGCATGAACAGATTTTTACTGTTTCATATCTCCTAATTTTCAAGATGCATCCTCTACAATTTTTCATGGTTATTTTCAATAAAATCATTTTCTTTTAAAATTGTGTGGAATTTTGTGAAAAGAAAATTTTTTTAAGGATAAAGGATATTTTCCTAAAGAATTTATTTCAACTATTTTATCAAAACCATTTTCCATCTAAGATTACATTATTTCATATGTGTATGTTTCAAGTATAATGTCTCTATGATTTACATGGTTTCAATTTTCTTATGATGAAATATACATTTGTTTTATATGGATTATGTGATGATGGGACGATGTTTATGAATCCCATTTTATTCATTGGGTTATGATGAATGTTTTAAGATTATTTGTGGAACAAGTAAGAATGATTTCATTATGATATGGGTGAGACCTATATCACCCACCAATGCATTGGTTAATGATTTATATCTCATTAGATAGACATGGATGGAATGTTAAGTTATTCTGGTTCAATAACACTGGACTGGAACGAGGAGTGAACTCGTTTCAGAAAGGGACTTCTTCCACTAAGATGGTCTTGGTAGAAATGTCATGGCTACTATGGAAATCATATCATCTGTTTAATGGTTTCCACAATCACATGTTTTATTCCCATGCTATTTTATCAGGACTAATGCTTCTTTATGATCTATGCCTTACGTATTTCCATTTTTTATGTCATTTCGCATGATCTTAATGTTTAAACATTGTGTTCATGATTTTATGATAAAATATATATGGTTTGTTTTATTTTATCCATTCTTACCCTTACTGAGCATTTGAGATCAACCATTTTATGTTTTCTATCTACAGGATATACAGAATGGGTTTTAGGTAATAAAACAAATAGGTGAAGATCTTCATGGGAGATGTTGAAGATCTTTCACCATGATTAGAAGATGATGCTCTGATTTTCCAAAGACACTAAAGTATTACGGTCATGGAGTGTTGGTTTTTTTTATGTATTAAGTATTCCATAAAAGTAATTTAATTTCCATGTATGTCATTCTTTGGGTCTCAACAGTGATGGAAAAAATATCTCCCTTGCTACCTTAGAGGTTGTTGGTTGCCTCTGAAAACCCTTGTCTTGGGGAACTGATTTGGAAACTGCCCCAGTTCATTATAGTTGAAGCAATTAACAATGCATTGAGTGTCAAACAGAGCATTCCTCTCTTTTTTCCCTGCCATAGGGTTTTCGTGTCAATGGTTAATGGCTATGTGTCCATCCCTTCCACACATAAGGCATTTCCTCATCCCTTCAGGAAATTTCCGGGGTGCTTCTTTCAACACCTTTGGCAAGTGGGGTGCTATATTTTCATAGAACCATTTTATTTATCGATCGGAATTCCGGAGTGGAATTACACCTTATTCTTCTTATCCCCATGATACTCATTTGGTTCCCCAATCTCCATTTGTACTTTGAGGGAACATTAGAAAATTTATTCATAGTTTTCGAAGTCACAGATCTCCAGGGATTTCTGTAGTGTAACGCCCCGACCCTAGTTACCCAGAGTTGGTGCATTATTACATAACATTGGCATGATCACAAGAAAGATCAAATCTCGAAAGACCGATTGATTTAGTAGCCTTGGAAACACTAGATATATTCATAAGTTTTACATTACATCATAAAATGAAAAACTACTACAACAACATAATGCCTCCACAGTCCACACTATTATCCCCTCATAATATCCCTGCAGGTCATTCATAATTTACTTCTTCACTTCCTGGGAAACATAAAACATAGAAAAGGGGTGAGCTCAAATGCCCAGTAAGGATAACAATATAGCGGAAACTTTCATAAATAAGAATAAACATTTAAGACAATGTATAACTAAAACAAAAGCCTTTTCAAACTTTAACTCTCAACATTTTATGGCATAAATAAAATGAAATAATTCCATTTACTCATTCACATGGATATTCTAATAATCGAATAATCACATGAAAAATCACTAACCACTTTCATATTGTTGGAATGCATAATCAGACTATCATAACCACATAGCCAAGGCCTCGTGCCAAGACTACAAATAAGATTGTGTCAAGGCCTTTTTCCAAGACACAAGTTTGTCTCATGAGACCTACCGATGCATCGAGGAGCTATAGCGGGCTCCACCCGTCACATATTAAGTCCAATGCATTCCCATATGAAAAGGTTTAAACATAACATAAACATTCGTATTAAAACTAGCATACGAAATGTCAATAATTTCACCATAAACAATGAATGGTATAAAAATAGCACATCCAAAGTCAAACATATCACAAAACCTTCAATACAATATAGAAGTTTTGTATCATAATAAATCAACTTCAAATAAGCGTAAAATCAATCAAAGGATGTCGACATAGATGAAATCAAAACACTTTTTTGAGAAATATCTCTTTCTATTTTTGAAATCATTTAAGAGCCATATAAAATAAAACATTTTCTTGAAAATATTCTTATAAGGTTGTAAGTAAATCTTTGAAGATTTTATAACGGCGGAAAATAACTACACCCGCCGTATAAGTTAAAAAAACATTCTTACCTTAATTCTGTCGAAAAGGTTAAAAAGGACCTTGTTTTGAAAACGACGGAAAGATTCCTCTTATAAAAAGTCAAAAAAAGGGTATAAATGACATTAACCCATATTCTTGTAAATAATAAAAATGTTTTTAAATACATTTTGAAGAAACATGGATGTGGATGATAAAGAGATCCCAGTAGATTATTACATATAAACAACCTCAGATAATGAAGAGATTGTAAAATAACCCTTACCTTGTACTTTTCCTTGGTTGGGGTAGGTTAACCTCCTGTATAATGGTGAAATAATTGTTATTAAATTATACAATAATCATATACATTCATATGATATCATATATGATCTTTTAACATTGCTTTGTTAACAATATCCTAGATTTATTGTTGTTTCGGGTGTTAACTTACTCGTTTTCTTTTATATGTTTTGTTACGTAAGTCGTGTTTTTCAGGGATAGGTTGTATCTTATTAATATACAGAATGATATCATGTCCTTAAACATTATATTTAAATCATCAAATGATAATTATACTTGAATGGATACGACGGAGAATGAATCTCATCGCGTTCGTGGAGACGGTAGTCCGTACGTACGCACGAGAGGCAATATCATTATTTTGATATTAAAATAATATATAATTGGATATTATATCATATATACAGAATCATTATCATGTTATATTTATTATTTACATGAATTACATATCATTATTATACCCACCTAAATAATAATATATTGAATAACAATTACACCACGACGTGGAGACGGTAAGCCGTACGTACGCACGTATGGTGACATGTCATTCAAATGATGGGTAGAATACTGAATATGGTTGTTCAATATTTATAATAACATCACAGTATATAGAAGATACTGGATTTATAATTTTAGAGTTGAGATAATAAACAAAGAGGGAGTGGAAGAAGAAAGAAACATGAAAGAGGGTGATGAAAATGTTACCTCTTCTTCGGGTTCTTCCTTTTGATTTGATCAAAAGGACTTTTTAGGATGGCTTTCTGACTAAAGTAAATCTTCTAGGATGAAGGGAGAGAAGTTGGGAGAGTATTTGGGCAGAGGTTGTCCGAACCAAAAGGCTTGAAAGTGTGAATAAGGTGGTAGAGGTGGGGGCCGTTTATAAGAGGAGAGGAGGGGCTCTTTTGAAAATATTGAAATGTTACATTATTATACAATTATTTTCGGATTCTAAAGGTCCTACACTTATATAATTCGTGGACAAGGTGATAAGGGTTCTAAATCTTCTCATACAATAGGCTTTGGACAAGTGTATGCCTTGTATTTTTCATTATCTTCTCATTTTATTTAAATCGTTAAATAATGAGGTCATCACTGCGTCATAATGATGTCATAAATAATTTAATTTATATAATGTTTAAAAATTATAAAAAAATACTATGATGTAGGAAATCGTTTTAGCTTTCTAATGAATATTTATAGTCAAAATTTGGACTTGTGTATCCCCACATAAAAACTGTTTTAGTAAAACAACTCATGTTTGTGTCAATTTAATTTTAACATTAAATAAATATATATTAATGTCATTTTCCAACTAATGTGGCTCCATGGGGTCCCCAAGTTGACCCATGGGTTGTCTTGGTCGGCCAGGACTCGTCCAATAGGAGTAGGACAAGTGTCATGCTCATCTCATATTATTAAAACATTATTTGTACCTTAAACTACACTAATAACCTCTAATCACGATTAAGAACTTAAAAGTTACTATTCACCAAAAAATTATTTTAATCTCATTGAACCACATTTTACTTCTTAATGAAAACCATGTATGTCGGATTTTTGAAAATCAAATCATAGAAGTGGTAATATTTCATTTAAACGAAAAATTAGTTATTTAACTACCACTTAGTGGTTTCACTATTCATCAAAAATTGATGTTTTTCAGAACAATGCAAAAAATTTAACCCTAAGCTATAATTGATATTCCGAATTCAAAAATGATGTATATTTTAAAAAATTCCAAACATATATGTTTCATTAATTATTTTTATAATTAATTCACACTGTTACAAAAAAATACCGTGTTTCTAAGAAATAATTTATATCAAAAGATTGGCAATTGTTTATGTCCGATTTCAATGTTAAATTAATTCTAATGACCACCATTGGATATAATGGTAAAAATATATTATAATTATAATTTAAAACCACTAAATAGTATAATTTATCACTATAAATTATTTTTATTTAAAAAGTTGTTTTTAAGTATTTTTCACTATTCATAAAAAATTAGAAGTTCTCCGAAAAATACCAAAAATTCAACATAGGATAATTTCGATATTCCGAATCCAAAAATGAAGTCCATTTTGATAAATAAAATTTATAAAATTTCAAAAAGTAGGTATTACTATTCACAACGGCTAGTTTAATTAGTTGTGGTGTGTGTTAGAGCTTGAGGTTGCGTACAACACACGCTATTGCATTATTCGAAGGGAAACGTACAGTGGAAGCATGGGGTGTTACGTTCTCCCCTCCTTCAAATAATTGCGTCCTTGCAATTTCTAGGGTATTACTGCATAAAAAGACCTGGGTGGTTCTTCATCATAAGTTCCTCAGGTTCCCACGTTGCCTCTTCCATTTTATGATTTCTCCACAAAACTTTTACCAGACGAGTCGTCCGGTTTCTAGCACCTGCTCCCTTACATCAAGAATCCTAACGGGCTCTTCACAATAGGAAAGATCGGGTTCCAGTTCTAATTCCTCATAGGTGAGTACATGCGTTGGGTCAGGCATGTATTTCCTCAACAGAGATACGTGGAACACATCGTGAACATTGGAGAGACTTGGCGGCATTGCCAATCGGTAAGCTACAGCTCCAATTCGTTCTAGAATTTCGAATGGTCCGATGTACCTGGGACTCAATTTACCTTTCTTACCAAAACGTATGACTCCCTTCCATGGAGATACCTTCAGGAAAACATGATCACCGACTTGAAATTCCAAATCCTTCCTTCGATTATCAACATAGCTCTTCTGCCTACATTGAGTTGCGTTGATGTGATTTTGGATTACTTTCACCTTTTCCACCGTTTCCTCCACCATTTCTGGGCCTACAAGTTTTCTTTCACCAACTTCATCCCAACAGGTTGGTGTACGACATCTCTTTCCGTATAACGATTCATATAGTGCCATCTGAATACTCGAATGGAAGCTATTGTTATAGGAAAATTCTACCAGTGGTAAATATTGATCCCACATACCCTGAAAGTCAAGTGAGAAATATCTCAACATGTCTTCTAAGGTCTGAATAGTCCGTTCTGATTGTCCGTCTGTCTGACGGTGGTAAGCAGTGCTAAAATGAAGTTCATTATCCAAGGATTTCTGAAGACTTTTCCAAAATCTTGAAGTAAAACGGGGATCACGATCAGAAACGATCGATAGGGGTACTCCATGAAGTCTCACAACTTCATTAATATATAGTCTTGCTAGACGTTCTAGGGGTAGATCTTCTCTTATAGCAAGAAAATGTGCTGATTTGGTAAGACGATCAACAATAACCCATATTGCAACGTTCTTTTTAGGAGTCTTTGGTAGCCCCATGACAAAGTCCATAGTAATATTGTCCCATTTCCACTCCGGTATGGGAAGAGGTTGCATGACTCCTCCAGGATGTTGCCTTCCAGCTTTCAATTGTTGACAGACCATACATCTTGACACAAAATCAGCAATCTCCCTCTTCATGTTGTCCCACCAAAAATGTTCCTTCAAATCTCTATACATTTTGGTGCTCCCAGGGTGTATAGAGAAATATGAACTATGGGCATCATCCAACAATTCCCTTTGTAGATCAGGTATATCGGGAACACAAAGTCTCTTCCCGAATTTCAAAATTCCATCCTTATACACAATGTCCCTCAATCTTCCATCATTCACATCTTTAATCTTCTTATGAAATTCTTCATCATTGGTCTGAGAACTCTTAATCCTTTCTAGTAATGATGGTTTGGCAACCATTTGAAAAATCATTTATGTTTCACCTTCCCTAGTTATTCCCATGTCCATCTTCACTAGATCCATGAAAATTGGATCCCTTTCAATTCTCATCACATTCAAAACTCCATGGTCTTTTCTACTCAAAGCATCTGCCACCGTGTTTTCCTTCTCTAGGTGGTAATGTATCATGCAATCATAATCCTTGAGTAGTTCAAGCCATCGCCTTTTCCTCATGTTCAGTTCTTTTTGTGAGAAAATATACTTCAAACTCTTGTGATCAGTATAAATCTCACATTTTTCACCATAGAGGTAATGTCTCCATATCATTAAAGAAAAGATCACAACTGCTAACTCAAGATCATGAGTAGGATAGTTTTGCTCATGAATTTTTAGCTGTCGTGATGCATAGAAAATAACCTTATCATTCTGCATAAGGACACAACCAAGTCCTTTCTTCGATGCATCACTATAAATAACAAACCCATCATTCCCCAATGGTAGAGTCAATACAGGGGAATTGACTAATCTTATCTTCAGTTCTTCAAAACATTATTCACACTCTTTTGTCCAGACAAATTTAATCCCTTTACGTGTGAGCTTTGTCAATGGGTTAGCCAATCTGGCAAAATTCTGGACGAAACGTCGATAATAACCTGCTAAACCAATAAAACTACGTACCTCAGTTATACTCGTAGGTGTTGGGAATTCTTGGATTGCCTTGGTCTTAGAAGGATCAACAGAGATTCCATTTTTAGAGACAATATGGCCAAGAAAAGAAATCTCATGAAGCCAGAATTCAGACTTGCTAAACTTCCCATATAATTCATACCTCCTCAGAGTCTTCAAGATAATGCGCAAGTGATTTTCATGATCTTCCTAGGTTTTGGAGTATACCAAGATATCATCAATAAATACCACCACAAATTCATCGAGATACTCCTTGAAAACTCTATTCATCATATCCATGAATACAGAGGGTTCATTAGTCAATCCATACAGCATTACAATAAACTCGTAATGCCCGAACCTGGTTCGAAATGCTGTCTTCGGAATGTCTTCCTTCTTCACACACAACTGATGGTATCTAGATCTAAGGTCAATCTTTGAAAAGTATTGAGCTCCATGCAGTTGGTCAAATAAATCATCAATGAGAGGTAGGGGATACTTGTTCTTTATCGTTATAGCATTTATCTCCATGTAGTCGATACATAACCTCATAGATCCATCTTTCTTTTTAACAAAAAGAACAGGGGCTCCCCATGGAGAAACACTAGGGCGAATAAATCCTTTATTACTCAACTCCTCTAGTTGTTTCATTAGTTCAACTAATTCTATAGTGGCCGTTCTATAAGGGGTCTTCGATATAGGCCTTGATCCAGGAATTAAATCAATGGAAAACTCAACTTCTCGTTCTGGAGGATGTCCAGGTAAATCTTCCGGAAATACATCTACAAATTCTTTCACAACAGGTACATCCTCTATTTGAACATTCCTTTCCTCACCGACAGTTATTTCATTCTTTTCCTCCCCAATAATTGAATTTAGTTGAGCTATTGAGGGTGGATCTAAATAAAAATTAGGTGGTGACGATTCTGCTCTAAAGATAAGGTGTTCCTTATCATTATCATCAGGAATCGTAACCTCTTTCTTATTACAATAAATCTTCGCATCATAGTCCGAAAGCCTGTCCATACCGAGGATTATATCAAACTCAATCATAGGTATGACGATGAGATCAGCAGATAAAGAACATTTTTGTGCTCTAATGGGGACTGATTCACAAAACTTTGTTGCAATGATACTTCCCTTAGGAGTTTTAACTGACAACTCCCTTATTAAATCAAATTGGAAATATCTAATTTTCTTAGAAAACTGGGAAGATAAGAAACAATGCGATGATCCAGAATCAAATAATGGATTTGCTAAACTTGAGGAAACCATTAAATTACCTGCCACCACGTCTTTCGTAGCTTCTACCTCAGCAGTAGTGATAGCATAAGCCTGGCCTTGATCCCTTGGCCTTTTCTGAGGTAAGTTCTCCTGACGCTTAGGACATTCATTTTCATAATGCCCCATCTCCCTGCAATTGTAGCACTGAACATTGGTAGCTTTTTTCTTCCCCTTGCAATCACAAGCATGGTGGCCTTTTTCACCACACTTGTAACAGACTCCCATTCCCTTCAAGCAAGTACCATGATGTTTCTTCCCACATTTACCACAAGATGGATATTCAACCTTTCCCTTCTTCCCTTTATTTCCATTCCCAGATTGATCAGTATGTCTCTTCTTCTCTTGCTTTTCTTTAAAGTCATAAGACTTAGAGAATTACTTTTCTGTCTTGATAGCACATGAGACAATGTCTTCGTACGATGAAAAGGATTGTGAGACTAATGCTCGACGAAGAAATGGTTTTAACCCATAAAAGAAACGATCAATATTACTTCCTGGGTTACGTATATAATCTCCAGCTTACCTTGCTAACCTTTTAACGTTAGCCTCATACTTTGTGACATTCTCATCCTCCTTTTGTCTCAGACTCAGAAATTTCCTTTCCATATCTGCTTGATGGTCGCGAGGAAAGTATTTTTCTAAAAACAGATCTTTGAACTCCCTCCATTCCATATTTGATACTTCATCATCTTCCTTCATGTTTTGAATCAATGACCACCATTGATCAGCATCTCCAGTGAGGCGGTAAACTGCCATGATAACTTTTTCCCTTTCACTACTCCCCAAAGCCTGAAATATTTTCTCTAGGGAATTTATCCATTGCTCGGCTACTAAGGGATTTGTACTCCCATTGAACGTTGGTGGTTATTGCCTCATGAATCGATCTAACATTGATCCTCCACGTTGTGGATCAGGGTTCTCCATACGGGTAAGGTTATTATTCATAACCTGACTAAGTTGTCCCAGTATGGTGATTAGCTGATCGGCACCAGTTGCATCACCAGCCCCACTATAATTATCTTGAGCAGGAGGGAAATCCCTACATGGAGTGCGTGCATTGATATGGTTTCCATTTCTTCCACTAGGCGCCATTTTTAAACAATGGCATAAACTAGATCAGTTTATGAATCAAAATACATAATCCCATACTTATAAAACACTTAACAAAAATTGAACTATTTATGGATATAATCCATAATCATAAAAATGTTTTCTTTGAGGAAGTATATACTCATAAACCCTTCATAATGATTTGTAAAGAAAATGAGAGTTATCCTAAGCATATCCCCTGAGAGTGTCGTAACCAAGGGTGCAACAAGGACCGTTGTCATGCACCAGTTCCCGTTCGAGTCTAGCTCAAAGCGTTGTTTTCGGGTTTTACCCCTAGGAACATCTGTGCCAGAGCCGCCTCTACCTACTCGTATCCAGACAGGGATGTATTGCTCAGAAAACTCACAAAATCTATACAATACCAAAATTCTAGGAAGTTCTTCTATACTAATCCTCAAAGTTCATCTTAGGTCTACGTGCTCTAATCAGAGTTTATCTAAATCTAGCTTCCAAGGTTTGTACTAAACTTCCTCTGATACCAACTATAACGCCCCGACCCTAGTTACCCAGAGTCGGTGCATTATTACATAACATTGGCATGATCACAAGAAAGATCAAATCTTGAATGACTGATTGGTTTAGTAGCCTTGGAAACACTAGATATATTCATAAGTTTTACATTACATCATAAAATGAAAAACTACTACAACAACATAATGTCTCCATAGTCCACACTATTATCCCCTCATAATATCCCTTCAGGTCATTCATAATTTACTTTTTCACTTCCTGGGAAAAATAAAACATAGAAAAGGGGTGAGCTCAAATGCCCAGTAAGGATAACAATATAGCGGAAACTTTCATAAATAAGAATAAACATTTAAGGCAATGTATAACTAAAACAAAAGCCTTTCAAACTTTGACTTTCAACATTATATGGCATAAATAAAATGAAGTAATTCCATTTACTCATTCACATGGATATTCTACTAATCTAATAATCACATGCAAAATCACTAACCACTTTCATAATGTTGGAATGCATAATGACGAACTATCATAACCACATAGCCAAGGCCTCGTGCGAAGACTACAAATAAGATTTTGTCAAGGCCTTGTTCCAAGACACTAGTTTGTCTCATGAGACCTACCAATTCATCAAGGAGCTATAGAGGGCTCCACCCGTCACATATTAAGTCCAATGCATTCCCATATGAAAAGGTTTAAACATAACATAAACATTCGTATTAAAACTAGCATACGAAATGTCATAATTTCACCATAAACTATGAATGGTATAAAAATAGCATATCCACAGTCAAACATATCACAAAACCTTCAATACAATATAGAAGTTTTGTATCATAATAAATCAACTTCAAATAAGCGTAAAATCTATCAAAGGATGTTGACATAGATGAAATCAAAACACTTTTTAGAGAAATATCTCTTTATATTTTTGAAATAATTTAAGAGCCATATAAAATAAAAAATTTTCTTGAAAATATTCTTATAAGCTTGTAAGGAAAGCTTTGAATATTTCATAACGGCGGAAAATAACCGCACCCGCCGTATAAGTTAAAAAAACATTCTTACCTTAATTCTGTCGAAAAGGTTAAAAAGGACCTTGTTTTGAAAACAACGGAATGATTCCTCTTATAAAAAGTCAAAAAAGGGTATAAATGACTTTAACCCATATTCTTGTAAATTTTAAAATTTTTTTGAAATACACTTGGAAGTAACATGGACGTGGATGATAAAGAGATCCCAGTAGATTATTACGTATAAACAACCTCGGATAATGAAGAGATTGTGAAATAACCCTTACCTTGTACATTTCCTTGGTTGGGGTAGGATAACCTCCTCTATAATGGTGAAATAATTGTTATTAAATTATACAAGAATCATATACATTCATATGATATCACATATGATCTTTTAACATTGCTTTGTTAACAATATCTTAGATTTATCGTTGTTTCGGGTGTTAACTTAATCATTTTCTTTTATATGTTTTGTTACGTAAGTTGTGTTTTTCATGGATAGGTTGTATCTTATTTATATCCAGAATGATATCATGTCCTTAAACATTATTTTTAAATGATCAAATGATAATTATACTTGAATGGATACGACGAAGAATGAATCTCATCGCGTTCGTGGAGACGGTAGTCCGTACGTACGCACGAGCGACAATATCATTATTTTGATATTAAAATAATATATAATTGGATATTATATCATATATACATAATCATTCTCATGTTATATTTATTATTTACATGAATTACATATCATTACTATACCCACCTAAATAATAATATATTGAATAATAATTACACCACGACGTGGAGACGGTAAGCCGTACGTACGCACGTATGGTGACATGTCATTCAAATGATGGGTAGAATAATGAATATGGTTGTTCCATATTTATAATAAAATCACATTATATAGAAGATACTGGAGTTATAATTTTAGAATTGAAATAATAAACAAATAGGGAGCGGAAGAAGAATGAAACATGAAAGAGGGTGATGAAAATGTTACCTCTTCTTCGGGTTCGTCCTTTTGATTTGATCAAAAGGACTCTTTAGGATGGCTTTCTTACTAAAGTAAAGCTTCTAGGATGAAGGGAGAGAAGTTTGGAGATTATTTGGGCAGAGTTTGGACGAACCAAAAGGCTTGAAAGTGTGAATAAGGTGGTAGAGGTGGGGGCCTTTTATAAGAGGAGGGGAGGGGCTCTTTTGGAAATATTGAAATGTTACATTATTATACAATGATTTTAGGATTCTAAAGGTCCTACAATTATATAATTCGTGGCTAAGGTGATAAGAGTTCGAAATATCCTCATCCAATAGGCTTTGGACAAGTGTAGGCCTTGGATTTTTCATTATCTTCTCATTTTATTTAAATCGTCAAATAATGAGGTCATCGCTGCATCATAATGGTGTCATAAATAATTTAATTTATTTAATGTCTAAAAATTATAAAGAAAATACTATGATGTAGGAAATATTTATAGATTTCTAATGAATATTTATATTTAAAATTTGGACTTGTGTATCCCCACTTCAAAACTGTTTTAGTAAAACAACTCATGTTTGTGTCAATTTAATTTTAACCTTAAATAAATATATATTAATGTCATTTTCCAACTAAAGTGGCTCCATGGGGTCCCCAAGTTGAACCATGGGTTGTATCAGTATTCCATGACTCATCCAATAGGAGTAGGACAAGTTTAATGCTCATCTCATATTATTAAAACATTATTTGTACCTTAAACTACACTAATTACCTCTAATCACGATTAAGAACATAAAAGTTACTATTCACCAAAAAATTATTTTAATCTCATTGAATCACATTTTACTTATTAATGACAACCATGCATGTCGGAATTTGGAAATAAAATCACAGAAGTGGTAATATTTAATTTAAATGAAAATTCAGTTATTTAACTACCACTTAGTGGTTTCACTATTCATCAAAAATTGAAGTTTTTCAGAACAATGCCAAAATTTCACCCTAAGCTATATTTGATATTCCGAATTCAAAAATGATTTCTATTTTACAAAATTCCAAACATATAAGTTGAATTAATTAATTTTATAATTAATTCCCGCTGTTACAAAAAAATAGCGTGTTTCTAAAAAACAATTTATATCAAAAGATTGGAAATAGTTTATGTCCGATTTCAATGTTAAATTAATTCTAATGACCACCATTGTATATAATGATAAAAATATATTCTAATTATACTTTAAAACCAATAAATAGTATAATTTATCACTATAAATTATTTTGATTTAAAAAGTTGTTTTTAAGTATTTTTCACTATTCATAAAAAATTAGAAGTTCTCATAAAAATACAAAAAATTCAACATAGGCTAATTTCAATATTCCGAATCCAAAAATGAAGTCCATTTTGATAAATAAAATTTATAAAATTTGAAAAAGTAGGTATGACTATTCACAAGGGCTAGTTTAATTAGTTGTGGTGTGTGTTAGAGCTTGAGGTTGCGTACAACACACGCTATTGCATTATTCGAAGGGAAACGTACCATGGAAGCTTGGGGTGTTATATGTAGGCTAGGTTTCATCCCACCAAAGACGCGGTCAATCATGCATTAGGGGGTAATGAAAAATCATGAAGAATATCATGCAAGCCTTGTAATGTTTGCCTTGTACGCTACAACATATTTGTTGTATTTTTTTATGAGGGCAAGGGTATACCTTTCCATTTAAGCTAGATGGTGCGTAGAAAATATTTATCAAAAAATATCTTCTGGAAATCATTACATTCCAACACCAGGATCACCTCCTCAGGCTTTATATTTTTTATCTTTTTCCACCATTTATCGGCTTCACCTTACATATGATAAACAGCCAGAAAAACCATTTCTTTTTGGGAACGTTGATGGATGGAGAATATCTTTTCAATGGAGTTTATCCATTGTTTGGCGATTGAGGGATCATATGTGGTTAACAAAATAATGGGTCCCATGTATATATTTGAATCATGTTTATTAGAATGGAAAGAAGAGGCATAATTATTTTTGACAATGTGTTTGGGCCCAATATTATTAGATTCAAACATTACTACTTGTCCAATATTGATATAGATAAATCCACATGTAGTTATCAGAAATAAGGTTCTCTCATTTATATCTTACTCACATACATTATATGGATCATTTATAAAAAATTATATGTACATAAATGGAAGATCTTGTGTTAAAGTTTCATAGTAAAATAATGATCATATTCATTGGGTGGTGCATGATTTAATCATAATAAATATTGGTTGGGTTAATGGACAATTGTCACATAATTATTATTTATCCTTTTAATATGGGAATAATCCCTTTACTAATCACACATGGATAATGATTAATCAAATATATGTAGTTTGTATGTAAGTAATATTTGATATAATTCTTTTGAGGAATTGATTGATGGTGTTCTAATTACATCCAAATAGATAAATATCTAATGTATAGGTACAATGATTCCACAAGGAACGTGAAACTCTGAGCATGATTGAGTTAAGAAGGGTGTACTTTCACCTTGTTTCTTTAAGGATACATGGTTTGGATGATAACCATGAAATTTAATGAAATATAGAGATAAGGTTATTACCACCTAGTTTAGTTTATTTCATTAAGGACTAATGATAGGGTTAACATGGTTCTAATCATGATGTAAAATATATGAAAAATGTCTTCATATTGAGTAAAAAACATCATAATTTATAGAATGTTCAAACATAAAGATAAAGTGGGGGAGTCATAAATTATGGAGTCAAAAAGAGTGTATCATATTAAATAATATATTCAAAATTTGTTGGGTGGTCTAGAGTTGGGGATAAAGATGAAACTAAATATCCTATAATGATGGGAATCATTCTATAAACTTTTTATAGTGATATCCAAAATACATAATTCTCATATAAATGTATAGGGAATTTTCATTATTATCAGGGTTAGCGGTGACATTGTAGACAAATACGGGCCCCCATATATAGATCATGCTACTACATATTAAGGGGAAATTTCCCTATCTTTTAATATATTTGGATGAATCACTCAACCCAATTATATATTTATGTATCTGGGTAATGTTACACAGGTTATAAAATTGATATACCTCTCATGTAGGTAATATATCCCATATAATGGACCACTATAAGATGTATTAGTTGTCCATATGTCATGCATTTTTTTATCACGCAACATTGATTATTAAAGGATGGGCATTATTGTCTGATATCTTTGATCGAAGGGATTTTATGAAAGGAATTAACAACTCAAACCAGTTGGGTCTTCATGGGGGATGCATACACCAAAATGGAAGGGAACAATAGTACAATGTTATAATCTTGACCAGATAATGGTTACAATTTATATAGCTGAAACATCAACTGTATTTGAACTCAACTGAATAGTTCGATGAGAGGATATGTTAATAATAGCCCAATAATTTATATTTCTATTAGAAGTGGTTAATAGTGAGAGTATGTTTGTAACATCTTAGGTAAATAAATAATATTACTTTTACATATTTATTAACATTTGTGAATAAAATATTTATATTACTTTAAAAGGAACTCTATGCTTGATGGCATACCCAATACGCCAGAATGAGTTTCTTTGAAATATTACATTGCACTCTAATAATAAAATAATATTATTTTAAATGGTATTTAATGCCTAGCCGTTGTAATGGATGGAATTAATAGAATTAACTACAAAATTATTATATATATTTTCCAAATGTTTTTACTTTTTAAAACAAATGTTAGAGGATTAAAACGCGAATGGATCCAATTTTAAGCCTAAATATTCTAATATTCTTTAAAAGGTCGATTAACCTCCTTTTGATGGCGATCCATTTTTAAATCAACTTTTTGACAATTTCATATGTTATATTGGACCAAATAAAATCCTTCTTTAGAATCAGGAAATCAAAATTTACTTTGTGTATGTTTTGGTTATTTTTTTGATAAAGTTCATTTTTAAGGAATAACTGAAAAATGTTGTATTTTAATTCAAACCCCCTTTTAAATCTAATTTATTTATATGATTAGATCATCTTTAGAATTTTTTTTAAAGTGATATTAGAATATATTTTTACCATTTATTCCAATTCTGGTCATTTGAATTAATTTCATATTGAAATTGGACTTAAACTAGTGTCAATCTTTTAATAGATATTCTTTCCTTAAAACATGTTATTTGTTTTGACAGAGGGAGATAATTATTATATAAATTAATGCAAAGAATTTGTTTTTAATTTTGTAAAATAGAAATCATTATTGAATTCAGAATATCAAATCTACCTTAGGGTAAAGTTTTTGGTATTTTTCTGAAAAACGTCATTTTTTTATTAATAGTGAAACCACTATATTGTAGTTAAAAATTGATTTTTCGTTTAAATGAAATTTTACCACCTCTGTGATTTAAATTTCAAAAATCTGACATACATAGTTTTCATTAGGATTTTAAATGTGGTTTAATGGAATTAAAACAATATTGTGGTGAATAGTACCTTTTATGTTTTATTATTCGCGATTAAAGGTAATTAGTGAAATTTTAGGAAAATATAAAGACATAATAATCTGAAATTACCGTTAAACTTGTCCAACCCTTTTTGGAAGATTCATGTAAGACCATGATAATCCATGGGTCAAATTGGGTACCCCATCGTGCCACTTGGGTAAGAAAATGATATTAATAACTTTTTATTTAAAGTTAAAATAAAAATGTCCCAAACATGTATTGTTTTACTAAAACAATTTTTTCATGGGGTTATACAAGTTTTATTTTTGACTAGAAATATTCATTGTAAAGAAAAAAAGATTTTCTACATCATAGTATTTTTCTGATAATTTTTAGACATTATATAATTTAATTTATGTATGACAGCATGTTGATGCAGCGATTACCTCATTAAATAACGATTTAAATAAAAAGAATAGATTATGTAAAATATAAGACATAAACTTTTCAAAAACATATTTTATGGGTTAATTTCAAACCCTTATAATATTATCCTCGAAATCTATCTTATTGGGACTTTTAGTATCCCGAAATAATTTTAAAATAAACTGGCATTTCATGACTTTCCAAGAGTGCCCCTCCTCCCTCTTATAAAATACCCCCACATCTACCTCTTTACCCACACCTCTGAAACCATTGGGTCGGCCAAAAAATGATAATTTTATCTCACTAAATCCATATCTTCATCCTATAAGCCTTACCTTAGGAATAATTATCTTCAAGAAATCCTTTTGGTGCAAACCAATGGGAGATACCCGATTTAAAGGTAAAGTCTTCCCTAGTGTTCTTTTGTTTTATTTTGATTCTCCAACCCCCTAAACTATTTTTATTACATTATATTGTAATTAAAATATTATCTTACATATACTAGGATGTTTTTATGAGAATTATTCCAACTACAC
This sequence comes from Viscum album, assembly GCA_963277665.1. NCBI lineage: Eukaryota > Viridiplantae > Streptophyta > Magnoliopsida > Santalales > Viscaceae > Viscum > Viscum album. The sequence continues at coordinate 601,728,561 of OY728161.1, read as the reverse complement.
TAACACACAGCTCCGTCTAATGGTTAAAGAACACACTGTTTCCGTGGATGGCGAATTACTACTTCACGAAACGATGATTGTTCTATCTTCTCCTACCACCTCTTATGGTGGCCATTATGATGGAACTATATTTATTTATGATATATATTATATTTATTTCCCCTCTATTCTTATGTATTTTATATTTAATAAATACCATTTTGCTTTTCATTTTGTGCAAATGTGATAATTTCATTTGATGAAGTGTGGACTACCGCCCCCTCAAGTAATGTGATTCGTTCATTCAACACATTGAATGTATAAATAATGAAATTTATGAGCATATGTGAACTATATAACATATATATTATACTGGAAGTATAATATATATTTATATATCTCATCCAGTTTTAATTCCATTAATGTGCCAAAGAAATGAAATTAGCCTTCATGCGTACGTACGGCCCACCGTCTCCATGAACAGTGCATTTAATTTATTTTTTATCTCTAAATGATATTTAATAGTATAAAATGAATATATAATGTATATATATGATATTTAAATCATTTATACTATTCTGGAGATGATGTAATTATAACTACATGGATCAATCTTTTCCAACAAGTGCAATTTTTACTCATGTATCGAACATCGACAAAAACATCTGATATGGACTCACATTATTAACCAATGATTATAACATTATTATATGGGATATGAAATTAATAATAATATTTAAAGGATATGCTTATGCAATTATATATTGACCAACATTTATTATTCAGGAATATAATGAAACGAACAAGACAGGTCAGACATGAGGTAAGGGATCCTACCTCTCTCTTTCTTTTTAATAACTCTCTTTTATGTCATTTCTTTTAAGCTCCTATTTCTTAGGTTGGGGATGTTATTTTAGATTAATGTTACTCTAAATTTCTTGTTCATATGACGAGATTCCTTATTTGATATCTTCAATAAATTTTTGGATGTTTTATGTTGCGTCGTTAAGCTGTTGAGTTTTCATAATGGAATTTTCATCTCACTTTTATTCCAGTGAGATTTATTCTACATTTTCCACTATTTACATTGATCAGTGTATGTACATCCCATTATTCAACTCATTGTGTAATATAATTTTGTTTATGAGTATTTAAATTAATGATGTATAGTCCTTTTTCCTGGGGTGTACGTTTCGAAAGATACCCAAATCAGTAAGAGAACCTTTCACCCACCTCTTTTTAAAAATACTTCTTTTGTTATGCCTTTTAATTTACATCTTATTATGTTGTGATATGTTCTTTTATATCCTTATTGATGTAAATTTTATGTCCATGTGATGAGATCCTCTTTATCTCTCTCGTTAAATCTTTTTCTAAAATTTGATGTGCCGCCGTTAGGCTGTCCAATTTTTGTAAGGGAAGTTCTTAACCGAATTTCATTTATTTGGGTTAAACCTATACTTCTTGATTATGTCGTGCTATGAATATGTGTGGATGACAACTGATTGTTTTACACTGATTATCCACATATATTTGGTGTATTTATATTTTCCACACATAATTATGTCATTTCTTTATCCTTTCTTAAATGGCATGATCCTCGATTGGGATTACATCTCAATTTCTTCTCATTGATACATTTCTTAATGATATGAACATTTAGTCTTTTATAAAGTGTATATACAACCCCTTTGGGATTTAATATCCATATAATTTTAATACTACTGTCACTTAAATGTTTTGAAAATGGTATACTTTATTGTGGCTTATAATTTAAATGCTAAAAATGGAAAAGGGCTCCTTTATTAAAACATTGTTTTAAATGGTTTTAAAGATTTATTCTTTTAAACATTTATTGTCCATGTCCATGTTTTAAAAAATGGTTTTATGGATTTATATATAGGGACATTAATGTTTTAAAACACTTTCAAATGTTTCTAAGTGGAAAGGGAAATATTGATTCTAAAATAACTTTTAAAAGTCTTCTTTTAATATTTTCAAAGTATAATGGGATTTTTCTCTCATAGAGTTTTAATTATTTTATTAGTTGTTTTTATATATGATAATATCATGATGTGATCTCTTATGATTGAAATATGGAAATGTTTTCTTTCCTTTGTAATTGTTTTATGTATTATGATTTTGTAATGGTATGCAGACATTTGACGTGTGGTTAAATGATAAACCATAAGACGGGTGGTGCCATGAATACCAGGACGGGTGGTTACATTATAACCTCAAATTCATTGGGTATGGAAGCCAGACGTATGGCTATTCCACATAGTGATATGTGTGGAAGTCGACCGTATGGTTATTCCATTTAAGTATGTTTATATCCCAAGTTACCTTTATATGTTATGTGTTCTTTATATGGGATTATGGTAATCTTTTGGTTACAAAGTATACGTGGTTCTCTTTTATTCAATGAAGAGTATTTTAGAGTTTGTAAAGGTTAAAATTTTTACTTTGATAATGTATTCATGGTTTCCTTTTTGTTTTGAAAAACTAACAGTTTACCTTCTTTGTGTATCATTTACTGGGCTTTTTATGCTCATCCAATGTTTTTGAAATGTTTTCCATGGGACTTAAAGATGAATCGGGTCAAAGATGGGATCATGGAAATACATTCTATCTAAAACATGGAACTAGAAATGTTTATTTTGAAGAGTTTTTATTTTATGGAATCTAACTAGAAGTGTCTACTTTGTAATCTTATGAGATGTAATAGTTATGTCCTAATTCTCTAAAACTCTAAACTTGAAAAGATCCTCTATGTGAATTATTCACTTAATTCATGATTATGTAATGTTATAAGGCTGGTTCCTTATAGTTGGTATCAATGGTCGGTTTAGATAAATTTAGAGTTTAGGGTATTATCTAAGAATAAGTAACATTACCATAATGGTTTGGATTTCAGAAAGAGACATAGTTTTTGATAAAGTGAATGTGGAAGTCTATCTTAGTGTTTATCTTCCTCATTAGTACATGATAATTTTGTTGATATACTCACACTGACATATTTTTTGGTTTTAGTAAATGGATGGATCTAGAAGGCACCAAAGTGAAAATGGGGTTGAAGGAAATTGCGGTGGTTCTCTGATTAAGAGACTGGATGAAATGGGGGATTCAATGAAGAATCCTAAGGTTATTCTAAACCAACAATCATGGAGTCATCATTAACCACTTCAACCATGGTGTGATCACTGATGCATCATGTACGAGAGAACCAACTCGATGTGGAAGTTCAGGTAATAATTATAATGGTAACCATTAGGGTTTATATGATCCTTACTTTTGAGTTAATTATGGGTTACTATATGATTGAAGATGAAAGGAATGAGGTAAAATTGAGGATAAATTATGTTATGGTAATTTTTGAAGATTTTATCTATTTTTGGGGAATGTTTTAAGAATTATATAGTTTTGGAAAAAGGAAGACACATAGACCATGTGACAAACCTTCGCGTCAGACAAAGCTGTGGGAATCGAACCCAAAACTAAAGTGCGACTGGTATTTATCGACTACCATTAGACTATGTGAAGTCCCTATATAGTATGACAAATTATTTTTAGTTATATAATTTTATGAATCAAGAATAAGTTGATTTGGGAAAATTTTGACCTATCATGGAGGATATATGATTAGGTTAATTACTTTTCAATATGATAATTTAAGAGAAACTGATGTTATTTGGAGAAAAATTTTAATTAATACCTTAGAAGACTATGTAATTAAATCCTTAAAATTTTTGGGTTTCAATATTATTTTGGTTTACTTTGAAGAATTTTATGGACAAAATGTTTATCGAATGGTATCCGTTGATCTTTTGGTTTTGTTGGAAAAATTTTGGAGATTAAGAATAGATTTTATGATTATAAAGGATTATCATTTTATGGATTATCTAATCATATTCTAACAATTTTGGTTTTTGTAAGGGTATAAAGAAATGTTAAATATATAGTTCTATTTTGTGGATTAGGTGATTCTCTAGAAGTTGATTATAGCGCAATTAATGTGAACAAGTCATCCTAAATACTCATCTTTTGGAGAAAATATGAGTTTGTCTAATAAATTTAGTAAGAGATGAAAGTATAAATGACAAGTAAGTAGGTTTCCTTAAGATTTAGTTAAGCTCCTAACTAAATTCCTCAAAAAAAATTAACTTAACACAAAAATGTTGTCTGTTAACATTTCCTACTAGGAAATCAAATACCATTTAACCCATCACATGTTTGTGATTTTCTTGTGGTTAACTTTCTCCTAATCATGTTTTCTATCACTCTACATCAGAACATGACCATTTTTTTTCTCTTCCATGTCCATTATTTCATACATGGAATCCTTGTATGGGTTAACTCAGGTGACCTTTGTACTTCCCTTACTTTATTTTAAACTGACAGTTTAATTGACTCCTTTTCGGATGTGGGGCATTCAAGGATGTTTCAAAGTCCAATTTTTAAAATTACGACGGCACTATTCCCAAAAGGGGGGAAGGATGTAACATCCCAGGTAAATAAAGAACATTAATTTTTAATATTTATTAATATTTGTGAATAAAATATTAATATTACTTTAAAAGGAACTATAGGCTCTATGGAATACCCAGTATGCAACAAAGAGTTTCTTTGAAATCATACATTGCACTCAAATACTATAATAATATTATTTTAAATGGTAGTTAACGCCTGGCCGTTGTAATGGAGGGAATGAACAGAACTAACTACAAAATTATTGTATATGTTTTTCAAGTATTTTTACTTTTTAAAATAAATGTTATAGGATTAAAATGCAAATGAATCCAATTTTAAGCATAAATATTCTAATATTATTTAAAAGGTCGATTAATTTCCTTTTGGTGGAGAAACTTTTTTAAATACACTTTTTGACACTTTCATATGATATATTAGACGAAATAAAATCCTTCTTTAGAATAAAAACATCAAAATTTACTTTGTGTATGTTTTTGTTATTTTTTTCGATAAAGTTCATTTTTAGTGAATAAGTGAAAAATGATGTATTTTAATTCAAACCCCTTTTAAATATAATTTATTTATATGATTAGATAATATTTTGAATTGTTTTTTTGTTCAATTAGAATATTTTTTTAACATTCAATCCAATGGTAGTCATTTGAATTAATTTCACATTGATATTGGACTTAAACTACTGTCAATATTTTAATAGATCTTGTTTCTTAAAAACACTCTATTTATTTTGACAACAGGAATAAATTATTAAATTAATTAATACAACTTATATGTTTTTAATTTTTTAAAATAGACATCATTTTTGAATTAGAAATATAAAATATATCTTGGTGTAAATATTTTGTATTTTTCTGAAAAACATCAATTTTTGATGAATAATGAAACCACTATGTGGTAGTTAAAAACTGATTTTTTGTTAAATGTAATTTTACCACCTCTGTGATTTGAAATTAAAAAATCTGACATACATGGTTGTAATTAGGATGTAAAATTTGGTTCAATGGGATTAAAATAATTTTTTTGGGGAATAGTAACTTTTATGTTTTATTATTCGCGAATAAATGTAATTAGTGTAATTTAAGGAAAATATAATGATATAATATTATGAAATTACATTTAAAGTTGTCATACCATTATTGGAAGATTCATTTCAGACCAATACAATCCATGGGTCAACATGGGATCCCCATGGATCCACATGGGTCAAAAAATGAAATTAATAACGTTTTATTTAATGTTAAAATAAAAATGTCACAAACATGTATAGTTTTACTAAAACGAGTTTTACATGGGTTTATACAAGTCATATTTTTTACTATAAATATTCATTGGAAATATAAAAAGATTCCCTAAATAATAGTATTTTTTTATAGTTTTTATACATTAAATAAATTAATTTATTTATGACACCATGATGATGCAGCGATTACCTCATTAATGAACGATTTAAATAAAATGAAAAGATAATGTAAAATCTAAGACATATACTTGTCGAAAACTTATTATATGGGTGTATTTCAAACCCTTATCACCTTATACTCGACATTTACCATTGTGGAACCTTTAAAATCCGAAAATCATTTTAAAATAAGGTGAAATTTCATGACATTCCAAGAGTGCCCATCCTCCATCTTATAAAAGGCCCCCACCTCTACCTCTTTACCCACATCTCTCAAACCATTGGTTTGGCCATAATATAATATTTTAATCTCTCTACATACCTATCTTCATCTTATAAGCCTTAAATTTTGCATAAAACTCTTTAAGAACCCATTTTCGTTCAAACCAAGGGGAGTTACCCGATTTAAAGGTAAAGTCTTCCCTAGTGTTCTTTTGGTTTATTTTGCATCTCCCACCCCCTAAACACTTTTTATTAATTTTTTTTGTAACTAAACTAGTATCTTATATATACTAGGATTTTTTTATGATATGCATTCGAGCTACACTAACACACACCTCCGTATAATGGTTAATGAACATACTGTTTCCGTTGATGGAAAATTACTGCCTCATGAAACAATGATTGTTCTATCTTCTCCTACCACATCTCATGGTGGCCATTATGATGGAACTATATTTATTTATGATATATATTATATTTATTTTCTATCTATGCTTCTTTATTTTATATTTAATACATACCATTATTCTTTTCATGTTGTGAAAATGTGATAATTTCATTTGAGGATGTGTGGACTACCGCCCCCTCAAGTGACGTGACTCGTTCATGCAATACATGGAATGTATAATGAATTAAATTGATGAAATTATGTGAAATATATAACATATATATTATACTGGAATTATAATATATATATCTCTCTCCTCTAGTTTTAATTCCATTAATGTGCTAAAGAAATGAAAGTAGCATTCATGCGTACGTACGGCCTACTGTCTCCATGAAGGGAGAATTTCATTTCATTATTATCTCCAAATGATATGGAATAGTATAAAATGAATATATATAGGATATATATGATATTTAAATCATTAATACTATTCTGGAGATGATTTTCTTATAACTACATGGAAAATTCATTCCCAACTTGTTCAATTTTTACTCATGTATTGAACATCGACAAAAACATCTGATATGGACCCACATTATTAACCAATTATTATAACATTATAATATGTGATATGTAATTAATAATAATATTTAGAGGATATGCTTATGCAATTATATATTGACCAACATTTATTATTCATTAATATAATGAAACGAACAAGACAAGTCAGACATGAGGTAAGGGACCCTACCTCTCTCTTTCTTTTTAATAACTCTCTTTTATGTCATTTATTTTATGCTCCTCTTTCGTAGGTTGGGGGATGTTATTTTATATTAATATTACTCTAAATTTCTTGTTCATATGATGAGATTCCTTATTTGATATCTTTAATCAATTTTTGGATGTTTTATATAGCGTCGTTATGTTGTCGAGTTTTCGTAAGGGAATTTTCATCTCACTTTTATTCCAGAGAGATTTATGCTACGTTTTCCACTATTTACATTGATCAGTGTATGTACATCCCATTATTCGACTCATTGTGTAATATAATTTTTTTTATGATTATTTACATCAATGATGTATAGTCCTTTTTCATGGGGTGTACGTTTTGAAAGATACCCAAATCAGTAAGAGAACCTTTCACCCACCTCTTTTTAAAAATATTTCTTTTGTTATGCCTTTTAATTTACATCTTTTTATGTTGTGATATGTTCTTTTATATCCTTATTGATGTAAATTTTATGTCAATGTGATGAGATACCCTTTATCTCTCTCGTCAAATCATTTTCTAAAATTTGATGTGACGCCGTTAGGCTGTCCAATTTTTGTAAGGGAAGTTCTTAACCGAATTTCATTTCTTTGGGTTAAACCTATACTTCTTGATTATGTCATGCTATGAATATGTGTGGATGAAAACTGATTGTTTTACACTGATTATCCACTTATATTTTGTGTATTTATATTTTCCACACATAATAATGTCATTTCTTTATCCTTTCTTAAATGGCATGATCCTCGATTGGGATTACATCTCAATTTCTTCTCATTGATACATTTCATAGTGATATGAACTTTTATTCTTTTATAAAGTTTATATACAACCCCATTGGGATTTAATATCCATATAATTTTAATAAATATGTTATTTAAATTTTTTTTAAAATGGTATACTTTCTTGTGGCTTATAATTTAAATGTTAAAAATGGAAAAGGGCTCTTTTATTACAACATTGTTTTAAATGGTTTTAAAGATTTATTCTTTTAAAAATTTATTGTCCATGTCCATGTTTTAAAAATGGTTTTAAGGATTTATTTATAGGGGAATTAATGTTTTAAAACACTTTAAAATGTTTTGAAGTGGAAACAGAAACTTTTATTCTAAAATATCTTTTAAAAGTCTTCTTTTAATATTTTCAAAGTATAATGGGATTTTTCTCTCATAGAGTTTTAATGATTTTATTAGATATTTTTATATTTGATAATATCGTGATGTGATCTCTTGTGATTGAAATATGGAAATGTTTTCTTTCCTTTGTAATTGTTTTATGTATTATTATTTTTTAAAGGTACGTGGACATCTGATGTGTGGTTATGTGATAAACCATATGGCGGGTGGTACTGTGAATACCAAGACGGGTGGTTACATTATAACCAAAAATGCATTGGGTATGGAAGCCAGCCGTATGGCTATTCCACATAGTGATATGTGTGGAAGTCGACCGTATGGTTATTCCATTTAAGTATGTTTATATCCCAAGTTACCTTTATATGTTATCTGTTCTTTATATGGGATTATGGTAATATTTTGGTTAAAAAGTATATGTGGTTCTCTTTTATTCAATGATGAGTATTTTTGAGTTTGTAAAGGTGAAAAGTATTACTTTGATAATGTATTCATGGTTTCTTTTTGTTTTGAACAACTAACAGTTTACCTTCTTTGTGTATCCTTTACTGGGCTTTTTATGCTCATCAAATGTTTTTGAAATGTTTTCCATGGGACTTAAAGATGAATAGGGTCAAAGATGGGATCATGGAAATACATTCTATCTAAAACATGGAACTAGACATGTTTATTTTGAAGAGTTTTTATTTTATGGAATCTTAGTAGAAGTGTCTACTTTGTAATCTTTTGAGATGTAATAGTTATGTCCTAATTCTCTATTACTCTAAACATGAAAAGATCCTCTATGTGAATTATTCACTTAATTCACGATTATGTAATGTTATAAGGCTGGTTCCTTATAGTTGGTACCAAAGGTCAGTTTAGATAAATTTAGAGTTTAGGGTATTATCTAAGAATAAGTAACATTACCATAATGGTTTGGATTTCATAAAGAGACATAGTTTTAGATAAAGTGAATGAGGAAGTCTATCTTAGTGTTTATCTTCCTCATTAGTACATGATAATTTTGTTGATATACTCACACTGACATATTTTTTGGTTTTAGTAAATATATGGATCTTGAAGGCACCAAAGTGACAATGGGGTTGAAGGAAATTGCGGTGGTTCTCTGATTAAGAGACTGGATGAAATGGGGGATTCAATGAAGAATCCTGAGGTTATTCTAAACCAACTATCAAGGAGTCATGATTAACCACATCAACCATGGTGTGATCACTGATGCATCATGTACGAGAGAACCAACTTGATGTGGATGTTTAGGTAATAATTATAATGGTAACCATTAGGGTTTATATGATCCTTACTTTTGAGTTAATTATGGGTTACTATATGATTGAAGTTGAAAGGAATGAGGTAAAATTGAGGTTAAATTATGTTATGGTAATTTTTGATGATTTTATCTCTTTTTGGGGAATGCTTTAATAATTATATAGTTTTGGAAAAAGGACGACACGCAGACCGTGTGACAACCCTTCGCGTCAGACAAAGCTGTGGGAATCGAACCCAAAACTAAAGTGCGACTGGTATTTATTGACTACCACTAGACTATGTGAAGTCCCTGTATAGTATGACAAATTATTTTTAGTTATATAATTTTATGAATCAAGAATAAGTTGATTTTGGAAAATGTTGACCTATCATATAGGATATATGATTCGGATAATTACTTTTGAATATGATAATTTAAGAGAAACTGATGTTATTTGGAGAAAAATGATACTTTATACCTTGTAAGACTATGTAATTAAATCCTTAAAATTTTGGGGTTTCAATATTTTTTTGGTTTACTTTGAAGAATTTTATGGACAAATTGTTTATCGAATGGTATTCGTTGATCTTTTGGTTTTGTTGGACAAATTTTGGAGATTAAGAATAGATTTTATTTTATAAAGGATTATCATTTTATGGATTATCTGATCTTATTCTAACAATTTTGGTTTTGGTAAGGGTATAAAGAAATGTTAAATATATAGTTCTCTTTTCTGGATTAGGTGATTCTCTAGAAGTTGATTATAGTGCTATTAATGTGAACATGTCATCCTAAATACTCATATTTTGGTGAAAATATGAGTTTGTGTAAGAAATCTAGTAAGAGATGAAAGAATAAATGACAAGTAAGTAGGTTTCCTTAATATTTAGTTAAGATCATAAATATATTCCTCAATAAAAATTAACTTAACACAAAAATGTTGTCTGTTAACATTTCCTACAGGGGAATCAAATACCATTTAACCCATCACAAGTTTGTGATTTTCTTGTGGCTAAATTTCACCTAATCAAGTTTTCTATCACTCTCCATCAGAATATGTCCATTTGTTTTCTCTTCCATGTCCATTATTTCCTACATAGAATCCTTGTATGGGTTAACTCAGGTTACCTTTGTACTTCCCTTACTTTCTTTTAACCTGACAGTTTAATTGACTCCTTTTCTGATGTGGGGCTTTCAAGGATGTTTCAAAGTCCAATTTTTAAATTTGCGACGATGCTATTCCCAAAATGGGGGAAGGATGTAACATTCCAGGTAAAAAAAGAACATTAATTTTTTATATTTATTAATACTTGTGAATAAAATATTAATATTACTTTAAAAAGAAACTATATGCTCTATGGCGTACCCAATACGCAACAAAGTGTTTCTTTGAAATCTTACATTGCACTCAAATAATATAATAATATTATTTTAAATGGTAGTTAACGCCTAGCCGTTGTAATGGAGGGAATGAATAGAACTAACTACAAAGTGATTGTATATGTTTTTCAAGTATTTTTACTTTTTAAAATAATTGTTATAGGATTAAAATGCGAATGAATCCAATTTTAAACATAAATATTCTAATATTATTTAAAAGGACGATTAACTGCCTTTTGGTGGAGAACCCTTTTTAAATCCACTTTTTGAAAATCTCATATGTTATATTGGACGAAATAAAATCCTTCTTTAGAATCGAGACATCGAAATTTGCTTTGTGTATGTTTTTGTTATTTTTTTCGATAAAGTTTATTTTTAGTGAATAAGTGAAAAATGATGAATTTTAATTCAAACCCCTTTTTAATATAATTTATTTATATGATTAGATAATCTTTTGAATTGGTTTTTTTTTTTCAATTAGAATATTTTTTTACCATTCAATCCAATGGTGGTCATTTTAATTAATTTCACATTGATATTAGACTTAAACTAGTGTCAATCTTTTAATAGATCTTGTTTCTTAAAAACACTCTATTTGTTTTGACAATGGGAATGAATTATTAAATTAATTAATGCGACTTATATTTTTTTAATTTTTTATAATAGACATCATTTTTGAATTCGAAATATCAAATATATCTTGGGGTAAATATTTTGTATTTTTCTGAAAAACATCAATTTTTGATGAATAATGAAACCACTATTTGGTAGTTAAAAACAGATTTATTGTTTAAATGAAATTTTACCACCTATATGATTTAAAATTCAAAAATCTGACATACATGGTTGTAATTAGGATGTAAAATTTGGTTCAATGGGATTAAAATAATTTTTTGGTGAATAGTATCTTTTATGTTTTATTATTCGCGATTAAAGGTAATTAGTGTAATTTATGGAAAATATAATGATATAATAATATGATATTACATTTAAAGTTGTCCTACCATTATTGGAAGATTCATTTCAGACCAAGACAATCCATGGGTCAACATGGGGACACCATGGAGCCACATGGGTCAAAAAATGAAATTAATAACGTTTTATTTATATTAAAATAAAAATGTCACAAACATGTATTGTTTTACTAAATCGATTTTTACATGGATTTATACAAGTCATATTTTTTACTATAAATATTCATTTGAAATATAAAATGATTTCCTAAATAATAGTATTTTTTCATAGTTTTTATACATTAAATAAATTAATTTATTTTTGACACCATCATGATGCAACGATTACCTCATTAATGAACGACTTAAATAAAATGAAAAGATAATGTAAAATCTAAGACATACACTTGTCAAAAAATTATTATATGGGTGTATTTCAAACCTTTATCACCTTATACTCGACATTTACCATTGTGGAACCTTTAAAATCCGAAAATCATTTTAAAATAAAGTGAAATTTCATGACATTCCAAGAGTGCCCCTCCTCCCTCTTATAAAAGGCCCCCACCTCTACCTCCATACCCACACCTCTAAAACCATTGGTTCGGCCATAATCTGATAATTTAATCTCTCCACATACATATAATCATCTTATAAGCCTTCCCTATTGCATAAAACTCTTCAAGAAACCACTTTCGTTCAAACCATGGGGAGTTACCCGATTTAAAGGTAAAGTCATCCCTAGTGTTCTTTTGGTTTATTTTGCATCTCCCACCCACTAAACACTTTTTATTAATTTTTTTTGTAACTAAACCAGTATCTTATATATACTAGGATGTTGTTATGATATTTATTCGATCTATACTAACACACACCTCCGTCTAATGGTTAAAGAACATACTGTTTCCGTGGATGCAAAATTATTGCCTCACGAAACGATGATTGTTCTATCTTCTCCTACCACCTCTCATGATGGCCATTATGATGGAACTATATTTATTTATGACATATGTTATATTTATTTTCTATCTATGCTTCTTTATTTTATATTTAATATTTACCATTATGCTTTTCATGTTGTGAAAATGCGATAATTTCATTTGAGGATGTGTGGACTACCGCCCCCTCAAGTGATATGACTCGTTCATGCAATACATGGAATGTATAATGAATTTAATTGATGAAATTATGTGACATATATAACATATATATTATACTGGAATTATAATATATATATATCTCTCCTCTAGTTTTAATTCCATTAATGTGCCAAAGAAATGAAAGTAGCGTTCATGCGTACGTATGGCCTACTGTGTCCATGAAGGGTGAATTTCATTTCTTTTTTATCTCCAAATGATATGGAATAGTATAAAATGAATATATATAGGATATATATGATATTTAAATCATTATTACTATTCTGGAGATGATTTTATTATAACTACATTGAAAATTCATTCCCAACAAGTTCAATTTTTACTCATGTACCGAACATCGACAAAAATGTCTGATATGAAATCACATTATTAACAAATTATTATAACATTATAATATGTGATATGAAATAAATAATATTATTTAAATTAGTTCATTAAGAAATTATAAATTTACCAATGTTTATTATTAAGTAATATAATGAAATGAACAAGACAAGTCAGACTTGTGGTAAGGGATCTTACCACTCTCTTTATTTTTAAACTATCTTTTATGTCATTTATTTTACGCACCTATTTATTATGTTGATGGCTGTTATTGTATATTCCTCTTACTATAAGTTTTATGTTAATATTATGAGATACCCTATTTGATCTCTTTAATCCATTTTTGGATGTTTTATGTGGCACTGTTAAGCTGTCGAGTTTTTGTAAGGTAATTTTCATCTCACTTTTATTCCAGTGAGATTTATGCTACATTTTATACTATTTACTTTGAGTGGTGTTTTTACACCCCATTATTCTAATAATTGTGTAATATACATTAGTTTATGAGTATTTACATCAATGTTGTATCATCCTTCTTTCATGGGGTGTACGTTTCGAAAGTTACCAAAATCGGTAAGGGAACCTTTCACCCAACTATTTTTAAAAAGACTTCTTTTGTTATTCCTTTTAATATACTTCTTATTATGTTGGGATATTTTCTTCTATATCCTAATTGATGTAAATTTTATGTCCAAGTGATGAGAAACCCTTTATCTCTCTCATAAACTATTTTTCTAAAATTTGATGTGACGATGTTAGGCTGTCAAATTTTTGTAAGGGAAGTTGTTAACCCAATTTCATTTCTTTGGGTTAAATCTCCACTTCTTGATTATGTCGTGCTATGAATATTTGTCGATAACAATTGATTGTTTTACACTCAGTATCCACTTATATTTGGTGTATTTATATTTTTCACAAATAATTAGGTCATTTCATTATCCTTTCTCTAATGGCATGATCCTTGATTGGGATTACATCCCAATTTATTCTCATTGAGACATTTATTATTGATATGCACTTTTATTCTTTTATATACTGTATATACAGCCCCTTTGACATTTCATATCCATATTATGTCTATACTAATTTCATTTAAATGTTTTGAAAATGGTCTACATTCTTGTGGCTAATAATTAAAATGTTCAAAAGAGAAAAGGATTATTTTATTAAAACATTGTTTTAAATGGTTTAAAAGACTTATTATTTTAAACATTTAGCATCTATGTACATGTTTTAATAATTGTTTTAAGGATTTATTTATAGGATCATGAATGTTTTAAAACCCTTTAAAAATTTTCAAAGTGTTATGGGACACTTTGATTCTAAAATATCATTTAAATGCCTTTTTAATATTTTCAAAGTATAAAGGGATTTTTCTCTCATAGATTTTAAATGATTTTATTAGATGTTTTTATTTATGAAAATATCATGATGTGATCTCTTTTTATTGAAATATAGAAAATTTTTCTTTCCTTTATATTTTTTTTATGTATTATGATTTACTAATGGTACTTGGACATTTGACGGGTGGTTATGTGATAAACCATATGAGGAGTGGTGCTATGAATACTAGGACGGGTGGTTACGTTATAACCTCCAATGCATTGGGTATGGAAGTCGGCAATATGGATATTCCATGTAGTGATATGTGTGGAAGTCGACCGTATGGTTATTTATTTTATGTATGTTTATGTCCCAAGTTACCTTTATATGTTATGTGTTCTTTATATGGGTTTATGGTAATCATTTGTTTACAAAGGATAAGTGTTGATCTTTTATTCAATGAAGATTATTTACTACTTTGTAGAGGTGAAAAGTAATACATTGATAAAGTAGTAATGGTTTCCTTGTTGTTTTAAAAAACTAACAGTTTTCCTTCTTTGTGTGGTGCCGTGAATACCAGGACGGGTTGTTACGTTATAACCTCCAATGCATTGGGTATGAAAGTCGGCCATATGGATATTCCATGTAGTGATATGTGTGGAAGTCAACCGTATGGTTATTACATTTAAGTATGTTTATGTCCCATGTTACCTTTATATATTATGTGTTCTTTATAGGGGTTTATGGTAATCTTTTGGTTACAAAGGATAAGTGTTGATCTTTTATTCAATGAAGATTATTTACTACTTTGTAAAGGTGAAAAGTAATACATTGATAAAGTAGTAATGGTTTCCTTGTTGTTTTGAAAAACTAACAGTTTTCCTTATTTGTGTATACTTTACTGGGCTTATTATGCTCATCCAATGTTTTTGAAATGTATTCCACATGACTTAAAGATGAATAGGGTCTAGGATGAGATCAAATAAATACATGATAACTAAAACATGGAACTAGACATGTTTCTTTTTAAGAGTTTTTATTTTATGGAAACTTAGTAGAAGTGTCTACATTGAAATCTTTTGAGATGTAATAGTTATGTCCTAATTCTATAAAACTCCCAAATCTGAAAAGGTCCTCTATGTTAATTTTTTATTTAATTCGTGATTATGTAATGTTATAAGGCCGGGTCCTTATAATGATGACCATTATTAATAGAATAACCATTATCATTTGATGTCCATTAAATAAATCATGGATTTAAGGTGGGTTTTCCTTATGAAAAAATTCCACAGGTCCCAATCTCTGAGGATCTTTTTTATTCACCAATAAATACTAGAATGTAACCTTTAGATAAACATTTCCTTTTTACCAATATTCTATACATGAGAACAAAAAAGGAGTTATTGTTATGGGATTCCATGAGATGTTCCTCAACTCATGGAATTGGCGGGTAATAACTAAAATATAAATTACATGAAGAACATTTTTTGATAATGAAATATTCAAGAAGGAATTGGGTTTCCTAAAGGGTTTCTAATTAGTAATGAACATTTTTTTGTGTAGGGGATAAAAATTTCAATTAAATTTTTCAAAATCATTAAAAGGTTAGATCATCTCAACATGAAGGCCACATGTCATTAAATTTAACAACACATGAGAAGATTAAGTTCCCTACCACTGAATAAAATCAAATATCAATCACACTATATTGAGAGACATTACCTATACTCTATTCTCATATGAGTCATTCATAGTTTGAGGGACAAAAAACTAGTAATTTAACTGGATCACATGAGAGTGCATGACATTGACCATGTGGGCCATTAAAATTTTTATTTGATCATGAATCACCCCATCAACATGAATCCCCTTGAGGGAAATTGTTGGAAATGATAAAAAATCATGGATGTTCCAAAAATAAAATATCTAGACATCACTATATATCCCATGATGTGGGAATGAAGCAACATGTTGTTCTTATATCATGTTCCATTATAAATTTTAATCACATAAAGTAATGGGGGAATTACATTTATTTATAGATATATATATGGTATATTAAATTAAATATTATTAAGTATCACTGGATTATAAATAAGATAACCTCATGTGGATGAGGTATCATTACTAGGATTTTTCAAGAATACATTACTACTTTGTGGGTTTGTTAGAGAGAACTCAATATTAGATGGTTAAAACTTATATTTGAAACCATTTATGCAGATATAACTCAAAAATATAAGGGATGTTTAGTGACATAATGTGACTATATTACATGATGTTTAGAATAATGGAGATAAGATAATGTCAGACATGAATTTAATTATCTTGTAGTGTGAAATAGTTTAGGTTCATGAAAAAAGAACCATGACATTGACGTTAAATTTGTTGCATTGAGTTCATCCAGAAATGAAATTTTATGTCCTGTTTTTCAAACTTAATGTGTGTAAAATTTACAGTAATGTCACCATGAAATGTACCATGAAGTTTAAAATCATTTTGAAAGGATGTTTGGATTAATAGATAACTTTTCAAGATAGATGATTTTTTATGGAGTGATGTAAAATTGCAATAATTCCACATGGGTCTCGTAATTCAATATCCCAATCAAGAATTGTTATTTTATTCAAGATCAAATATGTAATGTGAAATAATAATTACAATGTTTATAACATTAATTTATGAAAACTATAATAATATTCACAATCCATATTGACTACCTCTATTGGTCTCATGATATTTGAAATCATGATAAGTTAGTGTTCCAATGAACTTGAGACGAACATAGTAAAAAACAATGAACTAATGGAATTAAACATATATTGCTTATAAAAGATAGTTTTGATACTTAAACTCTTTCACAAGTTTTTTTGTAATGTTTAGTGTTCATAAAATAATGGTTCCTTGATTTGAGTGTCATTGTGATCAATATCCCCTCAAACACCAGGTTTTGAAGTTAGCCATTAATGAATAAAAAATTAAATATTATAATACTAAACCATTAATGATAGGGTATGTAATTGGTATATCCCCACAACTCTTACTCTTCTAGTTCTGCATTCATGACACATTAATCATATAATTATATTTAGAATATAAAACAATGTAGATACATGTTTTTGTTGGATGATCAAATACTTCCATATTCAATCACCAAGAGATTAATGACCACACAAAATCACTCATTCAGTTTCATATCCTAATGCCTTAGGGGCCTAGATTCAATCAATTGTCTTCATAAATTGTATGAATCTATAATTCAAGGAGAAATTTTAAAAATTATAGTTGTTGAATGGTGTCTAGTGTGGACCTGGTGGGTTGGGGGAGGGTTGTTTGGATCATATCAAAATACCAACGCCCTAGGAGTTTGTGGTGAGCAGGATGATTTATATAATTCACTTCATGCGATAATAATGAAAATAAATATTCTTCCATTCTAGTTTATTGAAACACATTACTTCATGGAGTTCCTTTATATGGGTTTCTAAAATATCATTGTGGGGAAATACCCCAAAATAATTCCAACAATTATAACACAAGTATACTTATATTCTATTTTTAGTAGAGTAAATATTTCTTCAGAAGAAATTTCCTTATCATTTTTATGGGCATGACTTGTATAATTCACCATGACACCGTTTCTTTTGGGAATTTTAGTGTGGGTGTATGATGATTTAAATCCAAATGGGGAACCAAAGAATAGAATCTATTATTGAAATTATGAATACTCTCAATAAATATTGCACTCGGAATCTTGATAGTATTGATAACTGAAACACCATAACTGGTGGAATTCACAACGATGCCATGTATTATTAAAAAGTTATTACATAATATAATATGATATATAAAAGCGAATATGTTATTAGTTATGAGAAATGATAAGTACATTTTTAATAGATATGAATTATATAAATATAAAATGAATTCATTTGTTACCTTTTAATTTTAAAAAAAATTAAGATCAAATAGATATAAATAATAAATATTATTATAATTATGAAACAAAAAGATTTGTATCCAAATAATAAAATTAATTATTTAATTTTTTTGAATTATTTTAACTAAAAATATACATAATATATGAAATAAAATATTGTGGATATTCATCAATTATTTTTGATATATATAAGTTAAGAACAACCCGTATTTTACATAGAAAACTCCTATATTTTTATAAAGAGAATTTTACTTCCTTTTAATGTCGAAAATATATTAAATATAAATTTTGACAAAATAATTGATTTAATATTTCAAAATGAAAACCATATTTCAAAAAAATAATAATAATAAGATTAATGTTTGTATTTAATATTTTTTTGAAACATTTTATTTTTTAATGAATAGTTAAAAATACTAAATATTTGTACAAAATTAAGTTTTCATCTTATTTTTTGGTAAGGCCAAATTAGAAATCTAATTTTATTAAATTATAAGTAGATAATATTTTTTGAATTAATAATATTTATGTAATTGGAAAAAATTTCACATTGAAATTTATTATACCATTGTTTCAAACATTCATGATGTTTTTATATTATAAACCAGTATTATAATATGGCATGCAGATGAATTTTATATTAAATTATACCACTTATATGATTGTGAATTCAAAAAATATAATCCATAAAATTAATGGTAATAATTGATAATTTATAAATAGACCAAATTTCGTTTTTACAATAAATATTAGTGAATGCGATTAAAATTAATTACATTGATTGAGGTAAAATTAAGATTAATAGGTAACAAAAACATCATTATATTCTCCAAATTGACCAATACACAAGTACAACAACTATTGGATAGAAAAATATAGACCCTATCCTCTCATGGATATAATTGGTGCAATTATTTAGGTCACTTTAAACATGATAAATATGGGATTAATTCCTTTGTCAATATATTTCAAGAGTGCCACTCAACTATAAAAGGCAACAACGTCATCCCATTACTCACACATAAAAAAATAAAAATTAAAGAATAAGTAAAATAATATAATATCCCAACATCACTCACCACAATCTTTATGACTTAATTTTGTAATATATCCACCCATGTAATCCCTTTGGTAAATAAAAAATTGTGTAACCCAATTTTTAAGGTAATGCTTTCCAACGGTAAATATTCCTTCATTTACTTCTCTCCCACATCAAATATTCTGCATAAATGTTAATATAATAACACCAATATCAAAAAAATAATTTTTTTATTAATTGTTATACCTATACAAAAAAATCATCTATCTAATTGGTAAAGAAAATGTTGATTATATGTATGAAAATGTACCGCATCATGAAATGATGATTGTTCATTATGACTTTACCCATATTCATGGAGGGAAATTATGATGGAAGACATATTTATATATGTTAAAAAATATATTTATTATTTATATATACATTTTATTTCCTTTAAAAACATACATTAAATACATTCCATTTAACGTTTATATGATAACATCATTTAAGGAAGTATGGATACCGTTCCTCAGTGATACGTGATTCATTCACAGTGAACATAGAAGGTATTAAAGATAAATTATTTTGAACATATATGAAATATATTAAATAAATAGGGTATTATTATTATAATATACATGTATATAAATTTCATTTACTTTTTATTTTTTTAGAATACAATAATGATGTGATAGAAATATTCATGTGTTTGATTGGACTACCATCTCCATGAATGGTGCATTTAATTTCATATAACCTATCATTATAGATTATTCAATATATATATATATATATATATATAATATAATACATTAAAATCATGGGTGATGTTGTGGGTATTATGAAACCATGATATATTTAATAATAAAAACAAATAACAAGTTTAAACTTGATCGACAAACTAGGCAAATTAACACTTGATATATATAAAACAAAGAATTGTTATTATGAAATGGGAAAAAATGTTTTATAAAAGGATAATATATGATATCATAAATATTAAATTAGTTCTTTTATAATTTATTAACATGTTTAAAGACATTATGTCGATGGTTAAAGGATGAACAGTTGATGGGAAAACAAGGTAACCAATTCCCACAACAATTTTTACATCCACGAGATAAATTTCATGATCGTCAACTACATCTTTTGTGTTGTGTGTCTACATCCCATTATTATATTATATCATTAATCTTTTTAAATTCATGGTATCTTATAATTTCAATAAATATTATTCATTCATGAGGGATATGATTTATAATTATTCAAATTGTTATGGGACACTTTTTAATGTTTAAAGATAATTTTCCACAAAAAAACATGTTTAATGTTTATTAAATGATATTTAAATTAGATGTAATTATATCATAATTTTTCAATAAAACTGAAAATTTTATCTATGTTCGTTATTCAGGATCATTTCCATGAATTAGTTCCATTTCCCACTATTTGGTAGTAAAATAGAATTTGAATATGAATTTCAAAAAACCTGATTTTATTTATCACATTAGTAAGAGAACAAGTTTTCATCTCTATACCAGGTTTTATTAAAATGGTTTCAAATATTTTTTTAAAATTACATTTTAATAAAATTTTAACCATAAATTTATATTACTAATTATTTCAACTGATACATTGTTTCACATTTTGAAAAAGTGATTTTTTTTATAACCTTTAATCCTGAAAATGAAATGTTATATATACCTCCTACAACATGTATATATTTATAAGTCATCAATTTTTGTGTGAATATTTTTAATATTTGAATGGATAATCATAAAATAAAATATTTTCAGAAGTGATTTTTGATGAATAGTTTTTTTTAAACAAAACGATATTTTCCCCAAGAATGTTTTTGAACAGTATTTTTATAATGATTCCATTAATAAATGACAATAACCATTTATTTTATTCTAATTGTTGTATTTTGTATTGATACCATCCTTAATATTTATATGTATGGTTTATGTTTTAATTTTTTGGATATTATTCATATACTATTCATTGATTTCATTTTGTCCCTATTGAATATTCATGTTCCTATGATCATTGATAATTGAATATCTACTAATTATCCATATCATCTATCATTGCTATATTCATTTCCTAAAACATATTCCATTCCCATACAATGTTAACATTTAGTGTTTTTTTTTTAATTTTTGGAAATGATTATAAAACATTATACATAAATCATTTTATATATTTGATAATGAATATTGTTTATTTGATATAAAAATACTTTGGATATGTTTTTCATGGGTCGGGGAAAAATAAAGTTATTCCCTATGGGATGGAGACCGGTAAATCGATGTATGTTGATGTAATAATAGTCATTAAGACATAAAAGTTTTGTAAATAAAATGGGATTCAACGAGATATTCTAATGACTCTATTAAAAAGTCATGATGGTAATAGGTCCACGTACTTAGGAAAAATAGAATCAAATAAAAAAAGCATTAACATAAAATTAGTTTTATCTATTATTCATCCATGTGATTTTCTATCAACATATCTATAAAAACATTTCATTTTCTTTTAATTTATAAAATTTACTGATTTTTTGTTTCTGAACATTACATTTTATTTTTCCTTATCGATTTATTTGAATAAAATGTGTGTTCTGTTTTGTACACTTCCATATTAACTATTCTCGTTGTTTAATCATTGCTTCCAAAATATTTTCACTTACTGGGAATTTTATTTCACACTTATTTTCCTTATTTCCCCAGGGACCAATGAAACATACTTTGAAATATATGTAGGAATATAATACATGTATTATATTAATCTTCAATGTACTTTATTTAGTATAGAATGATGAAAACATTATATTGTAATTAGCGTATCCATTTTTAATTCAAGACTCATTTATGTATCTGTATCACCAAAACATATAATATGATCTATAATTGATTATTTCTTCCTTGTAATCATGCCAATGAAATTAGTATTAGACAGAGACTCCCACCTATCTAGGGTCTGGTTACTACCGTTACTATCAATGTAATTTTAGAAACAAATATGGAAACATTATTTAGGAAAAAATAGGTTAGATAACATAATAATTTTATATAAAATAGGGATAATTTTTTAAGAAAATACTATAATTTTTGTAAGGAATAGATTATATAGGTATTCTGTGAAACAAATCCATGTATGGATAATTCACGTGGATGTGGTTCTAGAACAGATATAACTTGGAGAAAGATCAATGAAAAGGTGTTCCGAGCATACCATGGGGTAACCTAGTGCACCATAGTGGTCCTTACATTACCTTGAATTAATATACTTTGGGGATATTCAGAGGATAATACATATTTTATTTATAAAAAGTTATGAATGATTTTAATGGACAATGAAAATAAATAACCCATGTTACTCATAAGTTGTTTTAGATAGAAAATAAGGTGTCATGATTTAGAAATCCAATAAATGATATTATGGAAAAACCATAAACCTTGGAAGGACTAATGTTGAAATAAACAGGTGCAACATATATGTATTGTGGTTCTTTTAAAAACCATAGTTTAAAATCTATTTATTCATTAACCTAATTTTACCTATTTCTACTATATTTATTTTTGGAAAATTTATATCATTTGTTTTAGAAAAGGGTATCCATTTATCCGGCTAATATGAACATAAATTCGGCAAGGTTGTGGGTCTTAAAACCATAACTAAAAGACAATAAAATTATCATGTCAACCACTACACTAAGAAATTTCTAGATAAATTTTTCTTTCATTTAGTCGTACAATTGTAATAATAAATGTTAATTATTAACAAATAGTTTCACTTTTTTCAATTAGATATTATTATATTAAAAATATTTTTTATGAAGATAGATATAGAAAAATAGTTATACTTATCATTATTTTATAGTATTTTTGATCCTTTAAATGTTTTTAGTGCTTTAAGAATAATAATTTCATTATGGGTAATAAATTTATTCGATTATATGGTTTATTTAGATTTTGATTTGAAAATAACCAATTATTATGATTAAACATGTCATGAACCATCCTCAGGCATGTGTCGTGACTACCCCAATCCTGCCTTCCATAGACCAGGGGCTAGTGACTAGCACCAAAGGCATAAATCCCGATTACTGGGAAGGCGTTGCCATTATAATAGTAATAAAAAAACCACATAGTACAAGAGAAGAAAAAACCAAGTACAGCAGTAGAAAAAGTGCTGAAAGTACAAAGGGGATTGAAATACAATCCCAAAATATATGTACAAATACAACTGAATATAAAGTACAATTGAAAAGGCAAGCAGCTGGAAGATGACACGCAACTCATAGATCATCCACCAAGGATCCTACCTGAAGGGTAGGTACAGATATCAGAGCTCCCGGATCGTCCACCACGGATCCTACCTGATGGGTAGGTACAGGTAGCCTCCACAATGCTATCGCTCGTCAACCTACTCCGAGTATCATCTCGTTGTGAATTCCACCACCAGATACTGACTCATCATGAGGTCCACCTCTGGGTACAGTCCATTCCTCGAACACTCCGCCCTCTTTCAGCGCTGACCGTCATCAGTAACCAACACAACAAGGTGCGGGCATAGCCCGTGTAGGGGTGAGTATAATGATACTCAGTAGAGACCCCGAGACCCTCAAGGTCTCACTAAATCCAACAAGGATAACCACAAAGAAGGATCTCAACAGATAACCATTACTTAGGTATAAGCCCATACTTATACCTATGTTATCAAGTAAACCATCTCAATCATGAGGAAACACAAAGGTTATAAAATCAACAGATAACCACTACGTAGGTATATGCCCATACATATACCTTAGTTATCATGTGACCCATCTCAATCATGAGTTAAACACAAAGCTCATAGTCTCATCTCAAACTAGGATTTTCATTTATCGAAACCGTAACTGCTGAAGAGCTCAATCTATGGAGAGTACAATGATCATGTCATGTCTCTGAGTTACTGCTCAATAACCTAAGACTGCTGAGGTACTCCTCCAGTCGAGTACCACGGGTCATCCACCCAAACACAGTACTGCTTCCCATCGAGGTCTTCCACCCAAACACAGTAGTGCACCCCACTAATAGACTGTATAGATACTCCTTCTGTTGAGTACCGTAGGTCTGCACCCAAAAATAGTAGTGCTCCATCCACCATGGGTCTGAACCCAAAAATAGTAGTGCTCCATCCACTGGGCTAGTCGACTCACTCCAAGTTGAGTCGGTCAAGTAGTCATCAGGTCTCAGCCAGCTACACAGTCTCCGTACTCCGTACGCTCATCTCTGGGAGGGTCCACTCTACGAGCTACAGGTCGATACTCCAAGTATGACAAGTCCCAAAAAGAATTATGTCAAAGGACCACCTCGTCAAAAGGATCTCAACGCAACAGCAGTCGCGTCAATCGGGCGCCCGGTCTGTGAGATATTAGCATTTTCATCCCAGGGGCCCGGTTGGTTTCATGTATGAACTAACCCGACTGTATCTCAACTCTACCCTAAACTCTCATAGGGTATACTAATAGGAACTATTTCTCAACGTAATCACCAACACTACTGTTTGTTCGTCAAACAGACATCTGGTCTGAATGTTATCAGCTTTTCCGTTCTAGGGGCCCGGTTGAATTTTGGGTACAATCCAACACGGCCACTATCCAACTGAATCCAAACCTCTTCAGAAGTATTCCAAATGTTTCTTCTCATCAATAATAACCCAAAAAAATCGATGACACGTCAATCGGACGTCCGGAGCTCAAGTTATAAGCGTTTCTGCTCCGAGGGCCCGGTTTGTTTCGTGTTCGTACCAACCCGACCATACCCAATGTTCTCCAAAACCTTAAATGAATTATACCGAAATGACCGTCTCGATCCAAGGATTTCATTACAACTAATGGTGCATCAATCGGAGGTTCTTAGCCCATGTTATGGGCAAAAGACCGAAAGTGGTATTGAAATGGGGGGTCTGGGCCTGGTCTGACCCGGCCCAACCCCCCCCCCCCCCCCGGATCGGCCCGAACTGGGTCCGGGTCTGGTCTATTAGGGAGAGGCCTGGCCCGGGGCGGCCAGTCCGGCCCTGGGCGGCTCGGCGCTCGCCGAGCGGGGTTCGGCTCAGTGTCGGCCGAGCTGACGCGCAAGGGGGCGTTGCCCCTTTGACTGACACTACGACCCCCGCATGGGGGGAACTACCTGCCAGCGACGCCGTGCAGGTTGTCGCATCTCCCTCGGTCCCACGCGGCCGCGTGACCACTGCCTGCTGCTGGGGCTTCAGCCGCGGCAGACTCTCTTGGCGGTGCGCCAGGAGGCCCTTCAACGGACCACCAGACGCGCTTCGGTGGTCCATTTTGCCTACGGTCTTCGCCAGTGGTCCTCTCAGGACCGGATCTTCCCTGGGAAGTCTTAAAATTGACTTTGCGGCCCCGTTTGTCATTGAGCGT
Source organism: Viscum album (assembly GCA_963277665.1). Classification (NCBI taxonomy): domain Eukaryota; kingdom Viridiplantae; phylum Streptophyta; class Magnoliopsida; order Santalales; family Viscaceae; genus Viscum; species Viscum album. The sequence goes on along the minus strand of OY728161.1, from coordinate 601,702,409 downwards.
CAATCCGCACACAATGATCAACCAGCAGAGTCTTCGAATTTCCTCTGCGGCCCCTACTCCGGTGGCGGTTTCGTTCGGCCTCAACGGCAAAGCACGACGGCGCTGAACTTCTTCGTCGCGTTCATTCCTATTTCCGCATGGTACCGTTGCACCGCCCCGCCTATTTTCATTCCGCAAAGAACACAACATCAATGGGGGGAGGAGGATCGACCGTGTTCGGGCGGTCTGACCTCCTCCCTTTAAATGATAACAGACGTCCTGAATATTAAACGAAGAACACAATGAATTAATTACGAACAAAAAGTAATCAACCCCTGCCTTTGATTCATTGGGGCGCACGATAATCATGGGGGAAGATGATGAAGACGCTCACCTCGCGCTTCCACATCTGATTTAGTGCGTCGGTGTGTTGAGGATGAGGAGGGAGGAAGGATGGTCGTCGGAGGTGCACCACGTCAGAATGGGGGGCTTCGAAGAAGAAGGCTGATGATGGACGGGGAAGAATCGTCACTGGCTGTCTTCGCGTTCTTCACTGGAGGAAGAAGTTCTCTCAATCTCTCCACCAAAAGGTGCAAGAACGTTCCAAAATAATACAATATAATCTATTATTCTTGGTGGAGGAAATTAATTAAGTGGGCCCCACATAATTAAGTTTAAAGTTGATGGCACAATTCAAAATTCAAATAGTGGAGAGGCTATGCCCAATTAATTACTCGAGTGGATGACATAATTAATTTGGGGAGTTTCGAGGGGGGTTTAGGGGCCCGGGTGATCCACGCCTAATTAACAATGAGAGGTTCAAGGAGTTTCTTCCCATTAAATGGGGGGGGGGGGTGGGTTTGAAGAGGTTTTATTCTCCTCCATTTAGAGGGGAGTTCGTGTCCAAGAGGCTCATTGTCATTAATGGGGGAGTGTTGAGAGATTTCCTCCCCTCCCATTAAATGGGGGGTTAAGACCCGTGTAGACCCCATGCCATAACCTTACGTGGGAGGTTATGCTGCTCGGGTGGTCCCCACCCTAATAATACTTCCATGGGAGGTTAAGGTGTGGTAGTCTGACCACCAACTCCCATGTGGAGCTTTTAACCAACAGTATCCACATGGCGTGGGTTCAAAAAAGATAAAATAAGTTTTCACTTATTTTATTTTATTAATCCACGTGAAACCCAAAAACCAACTCTCAAACCTGATCTTCTACCATCGATGTGAAAGTCCTCTAAAGTGAAAAATGGCGCTACGAGTTCATCGGTGCCCTCAGATTTCGATTCCGAGCACCGGTTCAAATGTTAGAAAAACCCACTCGTTCATTCACTGAACCTACCCGAGCTAAACTTCAGAAAATTATCCAAGACACACCGGGCCACGGAATCTGGTGTCGTCAGAAACTACACACTCGAAAAATTCCAATGAAAATAATACTGAATTATCCTTGAAATTTTTGGGTCTTTACATTACTCACACCTCAGGGATTTACGTCCCCATAATGCTTTAACACAAACTAGGGATACAAAAGTGGTACTGAGCATGTATCTGAGCCTTCCGCTCCCATGTTCTCCCCTAGAGGTTCCCGCGCTTCCAAAAAAAGTGCATAAGAGGAATCGACCGTCCTTGTAGGACCTGCTCATGTTGATCCTCAACCTCTACTAGAACCCTGCAAAAGCCTCCCCATCGCTATGGTCTAGCCTCCCATGGTCGATGATATTCATCGGGTCAAACACGTATCTCCTCAGTTGAGATACGTGGAATTCGTCGTGCACCTGGGGAAACTGAAGTGGATGGTTCAAGCGGTAAACCACTTCTCCTACCCTACTGAAGACCTAGAAAGGTCCATTGAACCTCATTGATAATTTTTCTCCTCGACCACATCTCTGTAAACCTCGTCGAGGTGAGACCCATTTAAGGATGTGATCACCACCCTTGAACTCTAGAGGCCTCCACATTTTGATTGATTTGGAACTCATAACTCCTTCTTCCATGAGGGTAAGGTTGGTTGACCCAAGAGTGATGGGACAAACCCTCCTATACATGAGTTCATCCTGTGCTTCCGGGGGTTTCCTTTTCACCGACCAAGGAAAAACCTTCCCGATGTTGTAGTTAGACCACAACCTTTTTGCCTAATATAGTCATTCTGAGCATGAACTGTGGATCCAATCCATACCAAGACCAACGTCTTAAGGCCTAAACGCTATCACTAATAGATTCCAACTGAAACACTCGCCTCGTGGGTTAGACCACACTTTCGGCATATGTGTGATTACCGAGTCTCCTCCCAATGTATCTCCAGACGTGAGGGTCAAGTCTACGGCTTACTAGAAACTCTAGGTCTGGGAAAAGATTCTTGGAAGGATGGAATTATTCATATCAATGTCTGTTACTATGGCAGCTAGTAGTGGACACAGAATATCCCTTAAATCATTTTTAGAGCCATTGGGTCAAACTCCTTGACCGCATGCAGCCGCACTCTTCCCTTTCCCTTCCAGCTCCTTGAGAATGCCGGGGACTACAAAGGCGGGTGATTGTAACATGTTGAAAATAACACCACCTCATGCTACTCTCATTTACCTACTTCCACGTCTGCTGCTTCGCAGACTCATCTCTCCTTAAATATTCCTCTTCTTGAAACATTTAACAAGACCGAGTCTATAAGACTGGTGCTAGTTTCCTGTTTCTTACTGCACGGTGTAGTCTTCATCCGCTCCTGGAAGATCTGCACCTTCTTTTCCTACGATCTGTAAGAGTTGCTAAGATTTCTCCTTTTCCGAAAAGAGAAACTCGGTCTCATCACATGGATAAACCACTCCCATTTCCTAATACAGTCAATCCTAACAAGAATGATACATTCATGCCATGGATGACGTCGTAAGGCCTCGACGTTTCTACCAAGAGATCCAACCGTCACTCTCGTCTCCAAGGGTCGAGTCACACTGTTTGGCATCAGGGTGAGGTCACTGGGTCTCCTCTAGTAGAAATCTCGAAATTGAGGGTCAATTCAACGGTTTTTAACCAGGACCTCTCAGTATCAACCGAACAAAAGGACTGGAAAGAAAACATCACAAAGATAAGTGTCTTTTATTATTTGAGCTCATAGTACAATGACACGAAAACAACAACAACAACATTGAACTAGAAGTACCAAGAAAAAAAGGTATCCTTTAGTTCCGCTCTTGTCCACCTGCTTCTGGAGCTCTACTACCTTGTCCACCGCTCAGCTGTTTCCCAAGCACCTGTCACTACTTCTGTCTCGGTGGCTCCTCCAATGCATAAGGATTAACTATGCGGGGAGTCAGACAATCACGTGCTAGGTGACCCTTACTGTCACATTCATAACACTTCATGCTCCTCGCATGTCTGGCTCTATTTAGTTTGAATTGCACAACCGAACCTAAAACCCGAGGTCTCCCACCTATTGGTCTGGTCCTCATGGACCTCTGCATCGTCTGTCTACTGCCCACAGATGACTTGGATACTGCTGAAAAAACACGTGGCAAAGGCAGCAGCTCCTGAACACTCTAGGGGTGTAAAGCCACTTCTATAAACTCAACCTTGAAGAAGATCTCAAAGTCTCCCCATGTGAAGGTCATCCCATTGCAAAACTGGAACTTGTGGATCCACTATCTCTCAGATGCTGCCCGAAAGAGACTCACGACAAAGATCACCATGATGTCCGCTGGTGTACCCACTATCCTGAAAACTCCCACCACACCCTCCATCCAATCCTCAGCCGCCTGGGGGTCCGTCTCTCCCCGGAACCTGGGTGGCCTCTGGCACTGGAACACATGCAGTGCGCTCATGCGGCGTGAATCGCCTACTGCTAGGGCTGGTCGCATTAGTGGCACAATGTATGGTAGTATCATTGGTGCCTCAAATGCAAGAGGGCCATGTACAGATTCCTTTTCACATGGTAGGATATAAGTACGTACATCTCTAGGGGTTATAGCTGATCGTCCATTGAAAGGAATCATGAATGAAACATATGTGACACAGTCAATGATTTATACCTGGTGAGCTGACCTGGTTTGAGCAGTTTTAATGAAAAACCATTGGAATCACACATGCAATCAGTGTTTTCGTGCACAAAGTTAGAAATCAGTTGTCAAGGTCCTGGTGTATGGATACGTCGGCCGCCCACACCAACACTGGACTTCTTGAACTGAAAACCACACTCAGTACCCTTAACACTATTGCTTCACAGAAAGAAAATACCAGAGTTATAAGTTCTGCGATAGAACTGAATCATTTAATACCAATTTGTCAGGACCCTTCCTTGGGCCCATTCTGTTACTACCCCAAGCCCGCCTTCCATAGGCCAAGGGCTCGCGACTAGCACCAAAGGCATAAATCTCGATAACTGGGAAGACATTTCCTTTATAAAACTAAAAAAACACCACAGAGTACAAGCAGAAGAAAACACTATGTACAGTAGTAACTAAAGTGTTGAAATTACAACGGGGCCAGAAATACAATCTCAAAATATAGGTACAACTACAACTAAAAGTAAAGTACAACAGAAATGACAAGTAGCTGGAATATGAAATGCAGCTCTTGGATCGTCCACCACGGATCCTACCTAAAGGGTAGGTACAGATAGTGGAGCTCCTGGATCATCCACCACAGATCCTACCTAAAGGGTAAGTACAGATATCCTCCACAACACTCTCACCCATCAACCTCCTTCCAGTATCATCGCATTGTGATGTCCACCTCCGGATAATGAATCATCATGAGGTCCACCTCCGGGTACTGTCCAGTCCTCGTACAATCTGCCTCTATCAGCGCTGCCCGTCGTCTGCAACCAACACAATGAGGTGTGGGCATAGCCCGTGTAGGGATGAGTATAATGATACTCAATAGGGACCCTGAGACCCTAAATTTCTAACTAAATACAACAAGGATAACCACAAACAATCATCTCAATAGATAACCATTACATAGGTATAAGCCCATACTTATACCTATGTTATCAAGTAACCCATCTAAATCATAAGGAAACACCAAGGTTATGAAATCAACGGATAACCACTACCTAGGTATATGCCCATACATATACCTATGTTATCAAGTGACCCATCTCAATCATTAGGTAAACACAATGGTCATAGTCTCAGCTCAAACCAGGAATTTCATTTATCGAAACCGTAACTACTGAAGAGCTTCGTCTCTGGAGAGTACAGTGATCCTGTCAGGACTCCGAGGCACTGATCACTAACTTAAGGATGATGAGGTACTCCTCCTGTCGAGTACTGCGGGTCAGCCACCCAAACGCAGTAGTGCTTCCCGTCGGTGTCTTCCACCCAAACACAGTAGTGCACCCCCCCTAATAGCCTGCATAGGTACTCCTTCTTTTGAGTACCACGGGTCTGCACCTAATCATAGTTGTGCTCCATCTGCCATGGGTCTGCACCCAAACATAGTAGCGCTCTGTCCACTGGTCTAGTCGACTCACTTCATGTCGAGTCGATCAAGCAGTCGTCAGGTCTCAGCCAGATACATGGTCTCCGTACTTCATACGCTCGTCTCTGGGAGGGTCCGCTCCACGAGCTACAGGTAGATACTAAAAGTATCAGAAGTCCCACGAATAAGTATCTCAATGGACCGCCTCGTCATAGGGGTCTCAACGCAACAGACAGCGCGTCAATCAGGCGCCGGGTCTGTGAGTTATTATCCTTTTCGTCCAAGGGGCCTTGTTAGTTTGGTGTACGAACCAACCCAAACGTATCTCCACTGTACCCTGAAATCTAATAGGGTATACTCATAGGGATTGTTTCTCAATGTATTCACCAACGTCATTGACGGTTCGTCTAACGGACGTCCAGTCTGAAAGTTATCATCTTTTCCGTTCGAGGGGCCTGGTTGGATTTCGGGTACAATCTAACCCAGCCACTATCCAACTGCATCCAAACCTCAGGTGATGTATGCCAAAAGTTCTGTCTCATCAAGATGAATCCAAAAAGTCGATGGCATGTCAAACGGACGTCTGGAGATCATGTTATAAGCGTTTCTGCTCCTTGGGCCCGGTTGGTTTCGTGTTCGAACCAACCCGGCCATACCCAAAGTTATTCGAAACCTTGATTGTAATATACCGAAACGGCCACCTCGATCCAAGGATCTCATCGCAACTAATGGTGCATTGATCGTAGGTCTGTATCCCATGTTATGGGAAAAGGACCAAAAGTCGTCTGAAAATGGGGAGTCTGGGACCGGTCTGACCCGGTGAAACCCCCCCCCCCCCCCCCCCCGTGGGTCACCCCAAAACGGGTCCAGGTCTTCCCAATAGGGCGCGGCCCGGCCCAATCGGCGGGGACCGGCATGACCCGGTGTGGCCGGTCCGACCCGGGGTGGCTCGGTGCTGGCCGAGCGGGGTCGGTTCGGCACCGGCCGAGCGGGGTGGGGCGGCGCCGGTCGAGTGGACGCGCAAGGGTGCACTACCCCCTTGACTGAAGCCGCTGCCCCCACATGGGGGCTGCTCCCTTCCAGCGATGCATAGTTGGTTTCTGTGTCTCCCTCGGTTTTGTGCGGCCGCAACGGACGCTCCTGGTGGAGCGGCGGGCGTCGCCGCCTCATGGCGGCCGGACGGTGCCGGCATGCTTTTCAGCGGACAACTGGACGCGCTCTGGTGGTCTGTTTTGCCTGCTGTCTTCTCCAGTGGTCCTCCTGGGACCGGCTCTACCCTGAGAAGTTTTCTAATTGACTTTGTGGATCCGTTTTTTATTGCCCGTCAATCCGTGCACAATGATCAACCAGCGGAGTCATCGAATTGCCTCTGCGGCCCTGACTCCGGCTGCGGTTTTGTTTGGCCTCAACGGCGTGGCGTGACGGCGCCACGCTTTTTCATCACATTCTTTCTTGTTTCCGCATGGTGGCGTTTCACCACGCCGCCTTTGTTCATGCCTCAAATAACACAACATCAAAGGGGGGATGAGGATCGGCCGTGTTAGGGCGGTCCGACCTCCTCCCATTAAATGATAATAGGTGGCCCGAGTATTAAATGAAGAACGCAAAAAATTAATTACGAACAAAAAGTAATCAACCCATACCTTTGATTCATTGGGGCGCACGTTCGTCGCGGGGGAAGATTATGACGACGCACACCGCACGCTTCCACTTCCGTGGTCGTGTGTCAGTGAGTTGACGAAGAGGAGGGAGGATGGAGGTTCGTCGGAGAAGCACCACGTTAGAAATGGGGGCTCCGCGGAAGAAGGCCGAAGAAGTTCATGGAAGAAGCATCGCTAGCGTTCTTCACGTTCTTCGCTGGAGGAAGAAGTTCTCTAAAGCTCTCCACCAAAAGGCACAAGAACGTGCCAAAATAATAGAATATAATCTATTATTCTTGGTGGCGGAAATTAATTAAGCGGAACCCACATAATTAAGTTCACGATGGTTGGCATAATTCTAAATTCAAATAGTGGAGAGGCTCTGCCAAATTAATTGACCGAGTGGATGACATAACTAATTTGGGGAGTTACGAGGGGGATTAGGGGCCCGGGTGGTCCCCACCTAATTAACAAGGATAGGGTCAAGGAGTTTCCTCCCATTAAATGGGGGGAGGGGGTTTGAGGATGTTTTATTCTCCTCTATTAAGAGGGGATTTAGTGTCCAATAGGCTCTCCCTCATTAATGGGGGAGTGTTGAGAGATTTCCTCCCCTCCCATTAAATGGGGGGGGGGGTTAAGCCCCGTGTTGACCCCATGTCATAACCTCTCGAGCGAGGTTATACTGCTCGGGTAGTCCCCACCCTAATAATCCTCCCTTGGGAGGATACGGTGTGGCGGCCCCACCACCAACTCCCATGTGAAGATTTTAACCAACACTATCCACATGGCATGGGTTCAACAATGACAAAATAAGTTGTCACTTATTTTATTTTATTAATCCACGTGAAACCCAAAAACCAACTATTAAACCTGATCTTCTACCGTCGAGGTGAAAGTCCTCTTAAGATAAAACAGGCGTTGCGAGTTCATCGGGGCCCTCAGATTTTGATTCTGAGTACCAGTTCAAAAGTTAGAAAAACCCGCTCGTTTGTTCACTAAACATACCCGAACTAAAATTCGGAAAATGATTCCGGGCTCACCGGGCCTCGGAATCAGGTGTCGTCAGAAATTGTGCTCTCATAAAATTCCAAAGAATATAAGAAAAACATTTCCTTGAAATTTCTGGGTCTATAAAAAACATATGTTATTGAGAACTATAATGAATGGATATTTTGTTCTATTAATTATCATTAATAGAATTATTCACCATTAAAAACATTAATTATAAATAATATATAGTCGTAATACATTAATTTATATTTAACTATTGGTTTCTAAAATAACCCAGGGTATATGGCATGAGGACCTCAACATTCTATTGAACATTCACGTGTGTGTGATTGATAAAATCAATAAATACCAAAAAATATTAATGATTTTACACTAAGTATATATCAATGAATGTCACTAATGATGTAATACCCAGAGACCTATTTATATATTAATCCATGTGACCATGGTATCTCTCAATATCTCTTTTATAGATGATTTTATATTACCCTTCTCATGATGTGAGGCATCAACATCGAAAATATATAAAAAAGTATTATAACTATTGTTATTAAATTTCGAGGATTCCATTTAGTTATGTGACAGATAATGTTAAAAACCATAATTTTAAATAGAAATTGTGTATTCAATAGTGTTTGTGACATTCATCACCAAGAATGTGTGGGAATATAAAATATCAAGACTCTACTCAATATTTAATATTTTAAATAAATAATTGATATAGATTATAATACATGAAACATCAGGTTATCATTTGTTACATGCATGAGATACCATCCTTGATAATTTTTGTTACACACAAGAGATACCTTCCTCGATATATTGTGTTACAATCAAGAATGTGTTTCACCAAATAAATATGTTATATTAAAATATTATTATTTAATATAATATTATATAACCTAGAAGTTATTATTTGTTTTATTTTATAGTATTAAGTATCATATAAAATTTTATGTTTTATATAAATATAAAATGAATTCATTCCTTTCCAATTAATGAGAAATAAAAATAAGAACCAATTGTATATAAAAATTATTATTATTATTATTGTGATTCTAAATGAGTTTCCTAGTAATAAAAACAATTAATTACAACTTGGGAACACATTTAAATAAATTTATATGTTATATATTCAATAAACTGTTCTTTTATATTCATACATTATGTTTTATATACATAATATAACAACAAACAATTAATACTCACAAAAACCCATATTGTATAAAAAGGATATTTTACCGCCTTTTAATTGATAAAACAATTTATTACTGAATTTGGCAATCATAAATGATTTAATATGTAATAAATAATGTTATAAATATAAATATAAAAAGTATTTAAATTATTTTTTATATTTTTTGTATCATTTTATTTTTAATGAATAGTTAAAAATACTGAATTTTAGTTCAAACCTATATTTTCATCAAAAAAATTTATAAGGATAAATTATAATTATAATGGATTTTAAATATTAATTAGATAATTTTTTTAATTATAAAAATTTATTTAATTAGAATCAATTTCACTATAAAATTGAATTTACAAAATAATAAACATTAACACGTTTTTACATTAAAAACATTCATTGTCGTCTCACCTGCGTGGTGGAATTTTAAATTAATTTATTCATATTATAATATTGTAAAATGTAATTTTTTACCATATTTCTAAAAATAAATATTTATACCATATTACATGATTAACTTTATTTTTTACTAATATTATTAGTGACCGTGATTATAATTAGTTACATCGATTAATGTAAAAATATGATTAATAAGGGACTAAACATTAAACAGATGTCCGGAATGATCAATATACTTTTCTATGTTATATGGGATGAAAATATTCACACCCTATGATATATTATATTTTATTTTATCCATTATTGGAGCCACTTTTAAAAAAACATGGGGAAATTTAATTTGTCAAAATATTTAAGGAGTGCTACTCCACCTATTCTACAAAAGGCCACAACTTCTCCCAATTTATCACACCACTATAACCCCTTAATTTCATCCAATATATATCTAAATATCTTCCTATAATCCCTAAACATGTATTTGATTTAGAAATTTTCGATGAAATCCTTCCATGGAATCCCTTTGGTATATACCAAAAGAGTTACTGATTTTTAAGATAATGATTTACAACAATCAATTTTCATTTATTTAATTCTACACCAACTCAAATATTATTCTTATATTTTCATAAAATAACATTATTATACATAAAAAACTATGATTTTTATTTATTAGGAGATACACATACACTAATACAAACATTTACCTTATTGGTAAAGAAAATATTGTGTTGTGTACCACAAACTACAACCTTGAAAAATAATGATTGTTCATTTTAACTTTTCCATAATTAAATAGTGGAAATTATTATAGAATCTATATTTATATATGCTAGGTGTGATATTTTTTTCTAATTATACTTAGTTAATGATTTAATAACACGAAAAATTAATACATTTCATTTTCTGTTAATAAGATATCATCATTCGAAGATGTATGTTGTACTGCCACTCAAAGCGTTGTTATTTATTTACAATGAACATGGAAAATATTAAGGATAAAATTTAATTTAAATTATTAAATATATTACATAAATGTTCTAATATAATTTTTTAAACATTTATAAAAATATCATTTATATTTCATTCATTTAAAATATTATAATGAAATTATGGTAATGTTCATGCATACGTATGGACTACCATCTCCATGAAAAATGCATTTCATGTCCTATAAAAAATATTATATATTATTATAGAAAAAAATATAATTAATATATATTATAATTCAATCACGATATAAATTATATATATGATTAATCCATTATTTATTTAATTATTATAATAAATAAGATGATAAAACAACTATACAAAGTAGGAAATTGACAAGGAGAGGGTCAAGGAGTTTCCTCCCATTAAATGGGGGGGGGTTGAGGATGTTTTATTGTCCTCTATTATGAGGGGATTTAGTGTCCAAGAGGCTCTCCCTCATTAATGGGGGAGTGTTGAGAGATTTCCTCCCCTCCCATTAAATGGGGGGGGGGGGGGTTAAGCCCCGTGTTGACCCCATGTCATAACCTCTCGAGCGAGGTTATGCTGCTCGGGTGGTCCCCACCCTAATAATCCTCCCATGGGAGGTTAGGGTGTGGCGGCCCCACCACCAACTCCCATGTGAAGATTTTAACCAACACTATCCACATGGCTTGGGTTTAACAATGATAAAATACTTTGTCACTTATTTTTTTATTAATCCACGTGAAACCCAAAAACCAACTATTAAACCCGATATTCTACAGTCGAGGTGAAAGTCCTCATAAGATAAAACCGGTGTTGCAAGTTCATCAGTGCCCTCAGATTTTGATTCTGAGCACCAGTTCAAAAGTTAGAAAAACCCGCTCGTTCGTTCACTAAACATACCCGAACCAAACTTCGGAAAATGATTCCGGGCTCACCGGGCATCGGAATCTGGTGTCATCAGAAATTGTGCACTCATAAAATTCCAAAGAATATAAGAAAAAAATTTCCTTGAAATTTCTGGGTCTTTACAAAACATATTTTATTGAGAACTATAATGAATGGATATTTTGTTCTATTAATTATCTTTAATAGAATTATTCACCATTAAAAAAATTAATTCTAAATAATATGTAGTCGTAATACATTAATTTATATTTAACTGTTGGTTTCTAAAATAACCCATGGTATATGGCATGAGGACCTCAACATTCTATTGAACATTCACGTGTGTGTGATTGATAAAATCAACAAATACCAACAAATATTAATGATTTTACACTAAGTATATATCAATGAATGACACTAATGATCTAATACCCAGAGACCTATTTATATATTAATCCATGTGACCATGGTACTCACAATATCTCTTTTATAGATGATTTTATATTACCCTTCTCATGATGTGAGGCATCAACATCGAAAATATATAAAAAAGTATTATAACTATAGTTATTAAATTTCGAGTATTCCATTTAGTTATGTGATAGATAATGTTAAAAACCATAATTCTAAATAGAAATTGTGTATTCAATAGTGTTTCTGACATTCATCACCAAGAATGTGTGGGAATATAAAATATCAAGACTCTACTGAATATTTAATATTTTAAATAAATAATTGATATAGATTATAATACATGAAACATCATGTTATCATTTGTTACATGCATGAGATACCATCCTTGATAATTTTTTTTACACACAAGAGATACCTTCCTCGATATATTGTGTTACAATCAAGGATGTGTTTCACCAAATAAAAATGTTATATTAAAATATTATTATTTAATATAATATTATATAACCTAGAAGTTATAATTTGTTTTATTTTATAGTATTTAGTATCATATAAAATTTTATGTTTTATATAAATATAAAACGAATTCATTCCTTTCCAATGAATGAGAAATGAAAATAAGAACCAATTGTATATAAAAATTACTATTATTATTATTGTGATTCCAAATGAGTTTCCTAGTACTAAAAACAATTAATTACAACTTGGGAACACATTTAAATAAATTTATATGTTATATATTCAATAAAATGTTATTTTATATTCATACATTATGTTTTATATACATAATATAACAACAGACAATTAATACTCACAAAAACCCATATTGTATAAAAAGGATATTTTACCGCCTTTTAATTGATAAAACAATTTATTACTGAATTTGGAAATCATAAATGATTTAATATGTAAAACATAACGTTATAATTTAAATATAAAACTTATTTAAATTATTTTTTATATTTTTTTGTATCATTTTATTTTTAATGAATAGTAAAATATAATGAATTTTAGTTCGAAACTATATTTTCATCAAATAAATTTATAAGGATAAATTATAATTATAATGGATTTTAAATATTAATTAGATAATTTTTTTAATTATAAAAATTTATTTAATTAGAATCAATTTCACTATAAAATTGAATTTACAAAATAATAAACATTAACACGTTTTTACATTAAAAACATGCATTGTCGTCTCACCTGCATGGTGGAATTTTAAATTAATTTATTTATATTGTAATATTGGAAAATGTAATTTTTTTTACCATATTTCTTAAAATAAAAATTTATACAATATTACATGATTAACTTTATTTTTTTAACAATATTATTAGTGACTGTGATAATAATTAGTAACATCGATTAATGTAAAAATATGATTAATAAGGGACTAAACATTAAACAGATTCCCGGAATGATCAATATACTTTTCTATGTTATATGGGATGAAAATATTCACACCCTATGATATATTATATTTAATTTTATCCATTATTGGCACCACTTTTAAAAAAACCTGGGGAAATTTAATTTGTCAAAATATTTAAGGAGTGCTACTCCACCTATTCTACAAAAGTCCACAACTTCTCCCAATTTATCACACCACTATAACCCCTTAATTTCCGCCAATATATATCTAAATATCTTCCTATAATCCCTAAACATGTATTTGATGTAGAAATTTTCGATGAAATCCTTCCATGGAATCCCTTTGGTATATACCAAAAGAGTTACTGATTTTTAAGATAATGATTTACAACAAACAATTTTCATTTATTTAATTCTACACAAACTCAAATATTATTCTTATATTTTCATAAAATAACAATATTATAGATAAAAAGCTATGATTTTTATTTATTAAGAGATACACCTACACTAATAAAAACATTCACCTTATTGGTAAAGAAAATATTGTGTTCTGTACACAAACTACAACCTTGAAAAATGATGATTGTTCATTTTTACATTGCCACAATTAAATAATGGAAATTATGATAGAATATATATTTATATATGCTAGGTGTGATATTTTTTTTCTAATTATACTTAGTTAATGATTTAATAACACGAAAAATTAATAAAATTCATTTTCTGTTAATAAGATATCATCATTTGAAGATATATGTTGTACTGCCACTCAAAGCGTTGTTATTTATTTACAATGAACATGGAAAATATTAAGGATACAATTTAATATAAAATATTAATTATATTACATAAATGTTCTAATATAATTATTATAAACATTTATAAAAATATCATTTATATTTTATTCATTTAAAATATTATAATGAAATTAATGTAATGTTCATGCATACGTATGGACTACCATCTCCATGAACAATGCATTTCATGTCCTATGAAAAATATTATATATTATTATAGAAAAAAATATAATTAATATATATTATAATTCAATCACGATATAAATTATCTATATGATTAATCAATTATTTATTTAATTAGGATAACAAATAAGAAGATAAAAAAACTATACAAAGTAGGAAATTAAAACTTGAAATAGCCAATATAATGAAATGTTATTAAAAAATATATAATTTTAAAATAATAATATATTATATTATAAATATTTATATAGTACATTTATATGTGAGTACGATTTTTAAACCCCTTAAATTGGATGTTAAATAATGTTCACCTAAGAGTAAACAGAAGGCAAGGGATTCAAACCTATCGTTTTTCATTTTTGAGATAAATGACATGTTAACAACTTACATATTTTTTGTGTTGTATATACTGAACAATTTATTATATTCTATCATTAACCCTTTTATATTAATTTTCCATTATAATTTCAGTCAATGTAATTAACTAATTATTTTTGTGTTTAAAAACGATTCAATGTGGGTTGGGACATTTTTGTAATGTTTATTGATAATTTTATGCATGAATAAAAATAATGAACATCAAATAGTATTTATATTTTAGGAAATTATATTACCATTGAACAATAAAGTCATTATATATCTCTCAAATGGTAATTCATGAAAATTTCCATGTATTAGTACAATTTTTCTACACATTGTAATGTTTAATCATTTTTTATTTTTCCAATGTTTTGAAAAGATTATTCTATTTAATTTATGAACAAAGTGTTTTTTCTAACCATAAAATGTGAAAATAGAAAGTTATTTTTAAATCACATAGATTATACATATTTTCAAATATTCTTTTCTTTAATTATTATCATTCTTCATTCAAAGGATAATTTTTATAGATATATTATTGAAATAGAATTTTCAACAAAATTGTTTTTTAAAAAAAATGATATTTTCCTCACGAATGGATTTAAAATATATATTAATAATGTTTCCTTTTATCAAATACAATAAACCGTTATTTTTATCAACATGGGGTATGTTGTGTTTATTTAATCCATAATCATCGTATGTATGGTTTATGTATTATTTGACCATGTATTTAATTCACATTCACATTCTAGATTCCTTTTAGTCCCTTTTAAATATTCAATTTTCTATGATTATTTAATATTGAATATCACCAAATTTTCCATATCAGCTATCATGGAAATGTTCATTTCTGAAACTGTATACGATTTTTTGTTTGGTTTTTATTTTGAAATTTATTTTATTATTAAATGTAATATTGATTAATCTGTATACATTATTTAAAACAGATATATGATTAGGAATATTATTTATTCAATATGTGGAATTATTCAGATTAGAAAGACATTGGTTTGGGGCTATTTAAGGAAATACCTACAAGTTGGTGACTAGTTTATGAAATCCCCTTGATGCATTTATAGTCTCATGATATGAATTAGTTACTCAAATTAGATGTGATTCTACTTAGTCTGATAAAATATCCTATGAAAGGTACTGATTTTAATGGTTCCATTTAAATTGGAATCATGCCATTCAATAATTAATCATTTCATTCAAATTAGTTTTACTATTTAATTATCCATAAGATTTTTCATCAACATATCTATTGATACAATTAATTATTAGTTCATTGATTAAATATAATCTGTTTCAGTTTCACACTATTACATATTTTTTATCCTCATCTATTTATTTGAATATATTATCTGTTCAGTTATTTATCATTCCTTATTGACTATTCACATTGATTCATTATTGTTTCCTATATAATTTTCCCTTACAGATCATATGAGATCACCCTTATTATTTTTCCTTCCCTAGGAATCAAGGAATTATACAGTGAATGATATACAATAATATATTAGATTTATTATTTGTATCCCTAATGTTATTTATTATGATTACAATTATTAAAAAATACATGCTGTAATTATTTTAGTTAATTATAATGAATGATTAACTTATGCATAGGGTTTTCAAGATTACCAAACTAATTGGTCCATAGGTATTTGAGTCCTTCTAATCATTGAAATTTAATTAGTTTAAGAAACCAACTCTATGCTATTTGGGGTGGGGTATCTACAATAATGACTTTTGTGGATGTAGGATTGGTATCATCGATGCCTTACTAACAGTTTCTATGGGTAAAAGGTGTTTCCAATTTCTAGGTCCGAAATTGTTTTATAATGTTTTTAGTAATCCTCATGAAATGTGTTATAATTGTAATTTGGTGTTAATTATTCAAATAAGGATGATACCATGATGATGGGAATATTTGAGAACTAGAACACCTCATTGGTAGAGTATCCAATCATGATAGTAGGTGCTCGAGGTACTATTTGGTAGGATGTTTTCCATTGTTACGATTGGTGTTATATTGCATGTACCAAAGATATATATGTGATTCAAAATGATAAAATATCATCTAGACTCATTTTATGGGGTTATTGTTGAGATTCATTAGTCACCAAGGCTTGATGCAACAGTGTATGATGCTTCTGGATAGAGATTGATTGAAGTTGGTTCTAGGACACCATCATGATTCTTTGATATGAATAAGTTTCTAGGAATAGTAGTATTGTGGTCATAAATAATGTTTTTGTTAATTTTATTTCCCAAAGAATGTTTAATTATATTTCCCCTAGCTAAATATTTTGGAGATAAAAACATCCATTGCAAATTCATATAGAATTGGGGTAACATTTCAATGATGATGAATATAATAAATGATATTCCTATTAGGAATATAATTTATGTTTTATATTATGTGTATATTTTCCTAATCCCCCTATCTATTTAATGTATGGTATGTGTTTCTTCACTATATGTATATGCTCCTAATATTGTTGGATGTTTCAATAGGGTTCACGTTTGTCTCTAAAAAAATTGTGTGAATGAAAACCTATGTGAGTTATTTAAATATTGCATTAATGAGTTTTTTAGTTATCTATAATGGAGATATTGAGATGGTACACCCAGACCATAAAATTAACAAACTATATTTGGAACGGTTAGGTCGATGGCAGTGTACATCGATGCTTTAATGAGATGGATTCTATACTAAGTGAGTTTTATGATTGGTGTATTAAAATTTTATGTGTAAAAACAAGAGATGTTGTAGGTGATACATATTATCCAATGGTAATGGAAAATATTGGAACAATTCTAAATTATACTTTTATTAAGGATTCGTCAATATTGTGTGAAGGGAACCTGGAAAAATAACCTATTAGTGAAACATCATGCATAAGAGTGTATGGTCAATCAATAACTTTCATAGTTAGAAGATGAAAAATTAGTCCCTTCTATATGTGATATTTTTTAATTTATTAATGATTCCAGTTTAGGTTCTCTTGTTTGTTACATTTCATCTATTAAAAATAATGGCCAATGAGAGTAGCATAAACGATCATCTTTTAAATGGTTTACATAGTTGAAGGATTCAGATCATGTTCAGCATTGTTATTTTCAAAAAAAACACGTAAAATAAAATGGGTGTAATTTAATAGGAACTATATACATTTAAAAATGGTTTTCAATGTTTAAGTAATCAAATTAGTTTCACCATTATTAGTTCCTGTAAAAAACTGGGTCACAATTGATACAAAATGGTCGATGTTATCTGGACAGTCAACCATCTTTTTCATAGGAATGGTATGAAATAGATAGAATGATTGTGAATTGTTCATCTTATTTGTTTACCAATAAATTAATTATTTTATCATGAAATAAAATTCATAATTGGAATAAGACAACTGATCCTCTTTAACTCATTAAGGTATTTACACATTTAACAAATATATGTTATGTTTACTATTATTATTTTCTGAAAAAATATGTTGGAAACATGATTGTGCAAGCATGAGTATGATTTCATAGACATTCATGTATTGTTAATATCATTGATTTTCATGGATGATTCTAATGGTTTCATCACTTGCTACAAGATATGATCCATCATTCTAAAGTTATGTGGTAATTAGGGTATCATAAAAATGAATCTTAGAAACTCTCATTGGTCAAGAAGATGCGAGGTCAGGATCATAACACCCAAGTATGAAGGATTATTTACAACTATGGGAATCTACTATAGATTTCATAAATGTTCAAAGATTTTTACCATATCATAGTATGATTATGGTTACCGTTGTTCAAACAATGCAATCGAAACCTTATATTGTTGTAAAAAATTTCAAGTATCGTTTGTTTTACATTATTATATTATAAATTTATGAATCTTTAGTTTGAAGAAATATTTAGGATAATTGTTTAACATAACTCTCCAGGGAGGTGGTTTTTTAATTTTAATTTGGATACATAATCATAGGGTAACCAAACATATCTAGTCTGAATATGAAACAAATCCAATATAGTTCAAATGGAACATTTTAAATTTGTATGATAGGAATAAACCATGTTGTTCTTATTTTATGCTATGAATGTTTATGAATATATTTGAATATTGGATATGGGGGAAGGTTCAGAGAGGAATACAATGTTTCCTATGATGGTAAGAATCATATTTCACATAGTTCATATATTGAGTAAATTCATTTCATTAAATTTACAATAATAAAAGTTGGATTGATTCTTATTCACATGACATTTATTTTAGGTGTTTCCCAAGGAGTATGGACCTTCAAAGGAAAATGAAGATGTAGTCAGAAGATGAATCTAAAATGAGGCCCATATTTGATGCATTATTATCATGTTATTGCCAAGACTATAGAGAAGCCGTAAGACCGGGATTTTCATGTATAGTGTGAGGATCTAGAAAAAATAAAGATCATTCTTATCACTTATAAAATCAAGATTTAATTTTTTTTAAGATTACATATTGGGGACTTTATGAGATTTTTGTTGTTATTATGTAACAAAAATGGTATCAAAATCATGATATGGGCTTACTCATAAGAAAGAGTCCCATGAAATTGGTATTTTGTATTGAGATTACACACTGAGGTTGCCATTAGAGAAATATTGTTTTGAGTCTCATATAGAATTTGTCTCCATGAGAAAAGAATTATGGGATCACACATTGACTATAGAATTGAGAATTATATATATTGTGGCATTTGATGGTAATGTTGGGAAAATTACATGGGTTTAACATGGAATATAATCTCATAGAAATTGATTTATGTATATTGTATACGGATCATGAGACCTTAAAATGAGTCATTTGTATCATCATTGTAATTGGAATTAGAGTTATCATAGTTCATTTTTCAACAAATTAGAAAGATATTAACCATGTATTTTAACATTATATAGTTGGAATGTTAATTTCCATAAGGGATGTATTAATGTGTGTTGGATGAAAAGTTGAAATAAGGGAGATATCCATGGGAAATATCGTTACATGGGTATACATGATATAAAAAATATCTGATTGAAATAATGTATTTTTTGTAGGTCTCAATCAATGAGATGAGGTACTATTTGTCATGTCTTAAATAGGAATCAATGTCCACATAGATGATAATATTCCTGATTCATTGATCGAAGAAGAAGGATAGTTGATACATAAACTGATTATTGCCTCTATGGTTAGAAAATAAATTCATATTTGGAATGTACTACAAGGTTGGTAAAAATATAATAAATATTTTTTATCACTATTTTGAATAATAAAAAAAAACAAAGACTTAATCATATTAAGAAACACATATATTCAAGATTAATTTAAATGATCAACATCTAACATGTAATAGCACAGTATTCAACCATGTAAGATTCTTATAAG
Organism: Viscum album; assembly: GCA_963277665.1. Taxonomy (NCBI): domain Eukaryota; kingdom Viridiplantae; phylum Streptophyta; class Magnoliopsida; order Santalales; family Viscaceae; genus Viscum; species Viscum album. Next base: position 601,682,403 of record OY728161.1, on the reverse strand, counting down.
TGGATTAATTGAAGTATAGCATCTGAATTTGGACTCATGATGCATGATATATCTATAAGGATACATCTGAAATTACGATGTTTGAGGGAATGGTTGGTGATTGAAAATAAGTGGAGGTTTGAGTATGATTCCATTCCTCATCTACTGATAGATATGGAATGATTATAATCTCATTGGAGAATTTGGCCCCATGGGATAGAATAATTGGGGACTAACAGTAACTGGTTTTTCATATCAAATATTTATTATTTATGCTCAAATGGAAAAATAGAGAAGACTCATAAATGACTATTTAATTTGTTTGTGTGGGACATATGACCCTTTGATGCCAGAAAATGAGAAATCCCCCAAACCCTCTTTTAATCACAAGGGGTTACGAAATCACATATCCAAGTATGGGAAATGTTATCACGTGGCATTGAGTACGTCATGTTCTCATAAGTGAGATGAATAATTAATGCGAATTAATGTGTGTTTATAGACATGGTGTATGCCACATTTCACTAAAAAGTTAACATATTATGGTTGTGTGAACTGATGATGGTTATGAGATCAATGGAATATAGATGACCTAGAATGATCCGGAGAGAAAAACAGAATCATAGGGTCATTGTTGGAATGACTAGGTCCACAATATAGATCCACATATAGACTCATCAAATGAACATGATGAATGTCTATGGGATCCTGACTAGGGATTCATATAGTTGTGGAAAAATAGGAATTCCTACCATATGAGGTTTTATTTCCATTTTATCATCTCCAACCTTCTTGGACAACACTAAATAATTTTATTACTCATATGGAGGGGCCATAAAAATGTGAATTTATAAAATCATCATGTAATTGAATATCATAGAGGTGAATGACCAATAATATATGGTATTGGTCATGTAAATGCATGACATGAACAGATTATTTTCATGTTAGGGTCGTGTGTAGACATATAATGAAATACCAAACGACATGTGATCATGTAAAAAACAAGATTCCATATAATCATGATGTTACGTAGATATTTTCCGAGTTCAAGAAAATCAATATCTTTTATATCTCTGAGACATTCTCTATATTTTTTCACATTTGTATGAATGATGAATATGAGTGTGTAATCTATAATATTAATTTATAATGTATGAAAATATACTTATTTGTAAAGATGAATGTGTGATTTTCTTTTTAATGAAAATGTTTCAAGAACCAATCATGACTTCATGAAATAAATTGATTCTCATGTTATCTATTTATGCTGAATGAAGTCTGATACTTCTCTCTTAAAATCATAAAATATTTGTACATTCATATACTCTCATCCCTACTTATGTTTTTATAGATGAGGTGATTACCACATCTCATTTGTGTTTAATATTGAGTCTATGACTTCACAGATTCCAATAGATACCATCTTCTAATAAATATTCATGATAACAAAACTATTAGCTTTCAAAAATATATGCAACACCAATGATTCATTTTAATGGATTATTTCTGTTCTCCCATAGTGGATATGTGATCATATAATGTAACCAAAGATATCTAAAATGGTATCATCCCATTTTCATTTTCTTTTTGGGATAGAATGATGATACACAATGAGTTCATGTGATTGGGTATGTTCGTATGTGAATTACCACCTCCAACTATGTTTTTCATTAGAAATTATCTTGTTGGTTGAATTAATACTTTCATAGAATAAAGATATTACTTGAAAGGTTTTTGGATGATCAAACATATATGTGGGATTTTTCCCATAGTTACCTAGCATGAAAACTCTATTCATCATAGGATTTAGGTTTTGGAAGGTTGAATTTTATTATCCACCTTAATAGAATGGAACTTATCTATTATCATGTATGACCAACAATAAAAGGATAAATTTTTATGGTGGATGAATATTACCAGGCATTGCGTATCCCACATTGATTTTTCACTCGACTGGCCTCTCCTTAATTAGTAAAATAATCTTCTTTTAATATAACACACTATTAGATTTCATTGGAACTGAGACGTTCCAATACCGATTCCATAATTTCTAACTACTATGTGGTTCTTCTCCCCATTTTCATATTCATATGCACACAAACCTCGGTTATTATGGATTTCCAGTTGTGAGGTCACCTTGTGTGGTTGAGGTAATTCCCACATGTTCCTGGTCGAGTTGGTTGGCAAGCCAAATATATTTACCCAATTTCTAATTAGGAGCTAATCAAGATAAATAAAAATAATATACAGATTATATTTCGTAATGAATTACATATGTTACCTTATAAAATGAATCCCAATACCTTATTCTCATGATTTAATACCCTAAACCTAATAGGAATATTATTAATTATTTTTTATGGAATTATTCAAAAATTTATAATAACACTCCAAATATTTGTCCCAAAATAAATTAGTATTTAATTGGATTAAATTTTTTGAAATATCCTAAAAAAATAACATGACATCAATTTATGGGTGATAATAATTGGTTAGTAAATATATGGATAGAGATATTATAAGATTCAACTACCATGTATGATCTGATAGGAGATTTTCTAGTTGTACCACCTAAATTAATTCATAGATGATGATTTCACATAGGTATATTATTTCTTTGTGGAATTAACTCATAGTATTTTTGACCAACAAGTTACGCCCCTTAGAGTTAGGTTATGTTGGTGGGGTTTATACTACGTGGCCAAACAGTGATACTGTGAGATATTTGGTTTCATGATGACCAAATGTTTCATTTTATTGGAAGGCTGTCATTTATTTTTTGGTCAGTTTTCAACGAGAGTCAAAGGGAATACATATCCTCGGAGTTCATTTATCTGACATGGATAAAAAATGTATTCATGGATTATATAACATGCTTGAATGATGTGTACTGTTTTTTCTCGAATGATGATTAGGGAAGATATTTCCACGCCTTGGAATTTTGAGGATGGATTGAGGCACATGTTTCAATGATAGCTGATTTTTTCCTTCTATTTTTTTACATATCATGAACTATACCCTCATATCTAATTGGAAATTGAGTGAGGTATGACTCTTAATAAATATTTCTATCAGTATTGTTCTATCAGTGTTTCATTATGTATTATGAAGCATCTCCTTGATATAAAACTCTATGTTGGTAATGGGAATACCAAGTAGAGTGGTCGGAAATCATTCCTCCATATAGAGGTAGTTTAGTGGAGTGCTACCAATTCCATAGGCTTGAAAATATTTTCTCTCATTGTATTTGAGAACATTTTGAGTGCTGAATATGCAGGAGGATGGGGAATATTTAGTGAAATTGTTGGAGAACATAGATGTAAGTTGGTGGTGGGGTACATGGATAAACATAGTGTTTATGTAGTATATCATAACCCCTTAGTAGGCTGGTAGCTGTAGTTCTACTAAATATTCATGTTGGGGTGGTGGATAAAGTGTCTAGGGATTTTGGATGTAGTAACCACGAGGGAGTACCTTCTACTGGATTCATATAGGGGATCAAGGATAATGTTCTATAGAATTACATGTCAATTATACTACTCATACCATTAAATATATCAGAGAATCGATAGATTTAGATAATAATTTAATCGAATATAATTTATGATCTACATTGATGGAAATTTGAGATCCACATTCATTAATATTCACTCAGTTAGAAAATGTATTTGGATCCTCCATATATATATATTTATATAAGTCGAATCCAATGAATAGACCATTGTGGGTAATATATGAGGATATTGTTTGGTTTCATGATTGGTCCCTATGTGATTAGTTGTTATTGATTTTTATGGGGTTTCTTTTTTTCAGAGAGAAGTAGTTTTAATATGATTCAATGGATTTAGAAGTTGTTTCCATATTGAATCTATATTGATGGTTTTCATCAAAGAGTATCATTTATATATAGAAAAGTAATTGATTATTTCTACATCTAAGAGTGGAATATTCAGTTAGGATATACTGGACTAAACCTTCCAAAACTAGTTCGGATTAACACCATGATTTCTATAACAATTTGGAATTTTGGATAAATACATCAGGTAGTATTTCCTCCCATTATTGAAATGTTTCAAGATATCATATCATAGTATTTCTTTGGATTATATTTCAATCACAAGGTTGAGTTATCAATTACGATCATCCATACACAGATCACATATATATTCTATGATATAAGATGGATCAAGTAGAGAATCAGTTGATGAAGGATAAATAAGATGAAATGTATGTAATGGGATTTATAAGGATCAATACAACTTCATGGGTTGCTTTAGTCTCACTCAACAAGAAGGAAGATGAATTTTTTTTATTATGTATCAACTATTCAAACTGTATCAATGTTATAGCTGAGAACCAATATCCATATCCATATATGTATATAATTAATATTATTTAATTCGATGACATAGAGTAATCTATAATATCTAACAGAGACATGGTAATCATAAATTTTGTTTGAGGAATCTCGACATAACACATTTCTATTTGAAAATATTATATGGTTTATATGAGTACTCTATTTTTCCATTAATCATGAATAATATGAAAAGAGTTTTTATAACCATAATAAATCTATACTTATCGCTTTATTTCAAAAATTTGTGGTAATATTTTTTAATATTATTCTTATGTACCACCAGATGGGAGAGGAGAATGCTACATATTATTATATTTTATTGATCATAGGTATAGGAAGATAAATCAATTAAAATATTTGGATGTTTCACTTTTCGATCAATCCGGTTCACTTCTTATTTGAACATGTATCATAGACTAGTGTATAAAGAAACTATTAAAAGGCTATGTATATTGTTTCAAGGGAATTTTCCACAATTTCATTTTGATAAATATTTTTTTGTGTATTTTATAATTACTACATGATATTTATAAATGATTTATATCGATTTAGATAATTGTTGACATCCCTAACCAAGAAGGGGTAATTTTCATTTGCTTAGTTGCATGTGCGAGAGCCTTTAAAACTCTAAAATGGATACTAAAGATGGCATAAAATCTCAACCATACATGAGCAAGGTAAAAAATAAACTTTCTAAATTGATGCGTCATGAGTCAACTTTACAGTGGTTCTAATTCATGACATTATTATTTTTTATGGGTCTATCTAGTTGAGTTTTCATGAGCAGAAATACCAGAAACCTGACCTTGGCATTCTTTTGGTGGTGAATTCCCTGAGGAGTTGGAAGTACTAAATATTTGTTTACAGTTTCTTGGAATATATTTAACATTTTAGTGTGAGTTTTACTTTCTTATAGTGTGACCTAAACCATTGGAAAAAGTGATCGGTTCAATACCTACAGTTTTTAGATTTTGATAGATCATACCCTAAAAGAGTGTAACTCATTGATAAAAATATATATAAGAGGACTCAATCATATGTGGTAAAAGAGTCATGAAATGAGAGGTAAATAATGTACCATAATGAAGAGATGTATGTTCATATTATGGAATATCATGGATGAGTTACACGATTTTCTGTGTCTATCACTTCATCACTCATAAGTATGGGGTAGAGGAAACATCTATATTATTAGGAATAACTACTGATCTGGGATAACATATATAGTGTGGATCTACCACCATATTGGTATCTTTATGATGATGATATATTTAATGTATGCGACCATGTTTCATTCCCTATTAGAATACAATATGAGTTTTTGATGGACTCACATACCACGATAAGACTGTGGTATGTGTGTTTCACCTTGATGTTCCATTATAAATATAGAAACTATTGATGGAATATGATAAAGATAGATATTTTAAAAAAATTCACATTTTTCTATAGCTATAAATATGTGAAGTATGATCACTAATATCTTATTGGGATTCTTCAGTCATTACCAGTTCCCAAGTGGAAGTAGGTTGATGTTACAATAGAATTATTGATGGGATTATTTAGGATTAACCAATGTATTGATTTAGTGTAAATTATCGTTGATTTATTACCAATGGGTTTTCATTTATTATTGATTTTTTATAATTATAAATTTTTTATTTATTTAATCTCTATGTGTGATAAATAATATTCCTTTATTGTGCACATCTGAGTATTATATCAGATTGGGGAACATGTTTTACATCATGATTCTAGACATGGTAATAGAATTTTCTTCATACACATGTTAATCTGATCACTTATCACTATACTCAGATATATGGTCAGCCTATGTTTACCATTTAGTTACTGGAAGACATGATATTTGCCTTTTTTCTTGATTATGAATGTTCATGGGAGTTAAATTTTTACACACAATGTTTTCTTGATAATAAATACAATTCATAGATTTATGATGGTTCTTATAGAGGTATTAAACAACAAAACATGTTATATACCTATATATTAGATGAAATATGAGTAGTTAATGGTTATAAAATAATGTCTCATTAAAGATACATCATAGAAAATATAATTTATCAATAATTTCTTAATGAATACATGAATCAGAAAGTGGTCATATGTTAACCAAAATTGTTCTACTCTAGTGTATTAGGTTGGTGAGTGGGTATTATTTTATGTGACACCATGATTAGAAAATCATGTCATATAGAGGTATTTTAATTTGATAGCCATTCATATGGTTCCATTTTAGATCATGGAGAGAATCAATGTAGGGGACTACCAATTATATCTTCCTAAACATTTCAGTTCTATGCCTAATGTATTCAATGTATCATAGATTTAGTGATTTTATTTTATCACTTTTCATATGGTTAATATAGATGATGTTGTAATATATGTCGATGCAACATTTTAGGATTATTTGGTTCATATTTTGAATTTATGTGAAAGGAATCTAGATTGGAATATGGTCATTCATGAATAAGTATAATTGATGAAAATTCATATTCAATTGGATTTATGGTAGTAGAAGATTGGTATGGAGATGAAGAGGTAGGATTTATACACATAAGATGCCTTTTTATGTTTGGGAACACAAATTAGGGACATGAAACTATATGGTGGGGATTTTATAACATCCATGAACTAGACAATGTATAAAATGATTTGAGTTTTTTAAAAAACCCCATGACTATTTCAAGTTTTTTCATAATATCTAAATATTTAATTTTTGAGGTTATTAAATGTGGTTTGGAATTCATGGACAACAATTTGGTTAGAACCTTGGATTTACCATGATTATTGGGTCTCAATAGATGTGATTTAAGTGTAATAATATTTTTTAAAATTGATATTTGGTACTTGGTCATGCTATTGGCAGGTTACTGATATATTTCATAGCTATTATATTTTTTTATTTAGTATTTCAGGTGATGAAATATTTTTGAAATCTTTTAAAAATGAAATATATTAATTTCTGAATTATTATAATATTTTTTATAAAATTTAAAAATTAAAAATTTATTTAGTACATGGTAGAATATATGCATATTATATATGAATTTAAAGAAAAATTATAAGAAAAAATATTATGTAATAAATAGATATACATATATAGAAAAAATGGGTTGAATATATAATATGTTGAAATTTTTTAAAATAAAAAATCTTATGTATGAAATAATATATTAGTTATGAATGATGATATTACATAAAAAGACTTTGGATATAGAAAATGTTAGAGTTGGGGTTCTAGAAAAAACTTTTTACACTCTTTTGGATTTCATATATGTATTAATAAGTAAATATTAATGAAATATGTTATTACATAGTGTTTATTCCTCTTAATGAACGTAATGTAATAATTTATTAGTTTATCATTCTCATTAAATGGGCATAGTAGTTCCATAAAATGGTGAGAACCTTGAAATTCCATTAGGATATTCAAAATCATAATTCCATTGTCAGAAAAGAATATTTGATGGTGATTATAATTTTTTGAATATTAGGTTTGGTAACATGTTGGTTGATGAAACATAATTTTAAGTTGTTTTCTCTTAATAATCATAAAGATGGGAGATACTGATAATAGACCTACCGATGGAAAAATTTAAGTTTATGGGTCATTGGATATTCCAAATAACGAGTGTGTATAATGGTCCTTAGGTATAATTATTATTCATAATTCATTTCATTACTCAAAAAACTAAATCTATTATCTGAAACCACGAAACGAAAATCTCACAGGAAGTGTGGTTCTTTTGGTGGGTCATGAATGACATGTTATTGATGATTAAATAACGGTTGGATTTTTTGATTACATATTTATGAATATTGATATATCATCCCATTGATTGAAATACAACTATCTTATTAAATTTCATTTCCATGTTGTAATTACAAGTGTAATTTAGATGGATATATAAAGATGTATCACGAATATAGTTTTGTGACATGGGTATTCAACAAGCATGATAAGATATCCTAAAAATTGGATTGTACAACACAGTGTGAAATTTTTTGTCACTGTCGACAGTGTACCATTATCTTCTTTATCTTGTGTGCATTGTACCATTTCTATACTATAATATGTGAATTTTTTTCCATATGGTAAGTGATTATCTTGATCGTAATTAAATTATATTTGAATGTAATAATTTTAATAAATATTATTCTCAATAACTAAGAAACACTTTATTTAAGATTAAATAATCATATAAATTTTAAAAACATTTATTTATATGGTATTTATTTAATCTCGTGAATATATAATATTTATAATAATTGTTAATGAATGAATAAATATTTAATAAAACATTTATTTAAGGTTTTCCATAAATAATAATGAGTATTAGTAAATCAAATTATGTCTGCTGAAAAATATTAATTTGAAATCTGGTAAAATAATCTTTATTTTTACCCCATATTGCACATGGCATGTGGAAAATAATGATTTTATTATTATTTCATATAATAGTGTCATATAATATTTAATATATTATTTTTTGAATTTTTTTCAATTGAATAATATTTGAAGAGTAAATTTCCTTTTATAATCAGTCCATTATGTCAATTGAGTTGAATTTGATCAATATCGAGAATTATGATGGTAGATATCTCATATTAGGATTTTGGATATGGAAAAAACTATATGGATGGAGAAAAATATTACGTATTTGTAAAATATATTACATTTCCTGTATAGAAAAAGAAAAGAAATATATTATATTTGTGGCAATAGAAATGTCATAATTGTTTTTCCTAAGAGAAAATCCTTACGTATTGTGGAATTTACTACTCATTAGTTTCTCTACTAAGGTAATATCTATACATGTTTGGAAATATATTAGGTATAGGTTTTTCTAAATGGTAAATCAATAATCATCTTATAATAAATTACTAATTGGTTTTTTCTATGATAAAAACCATTTGTATAATGTAAAATAATACTCATGGGTTTTTCAAAAGGTATAAAACATATATATATGGTAAAATATTATGTATTTAATTTTTTTATAAATGAAAAAAACTTATTTTTATGGAAAATCATGTGTATGAATTTTACGATTGGGTATAAACCATACATGCGGGTCTCTATGGTAAGTATGTTTTGTTTTTATAGGACTCTATTTTTTCCAAAATTTGAGTTTGAATAAATTTTTGTAATTCTTTGTAAAATATTAATGTAATGTGAAAATTAATTATTTAAGTGGAAAAATTCTATTTTAATCTATAATACATGAAATATTTTAAAAATATCAGTCCCATAATTTTCTTTTCATCTATGATTGATATAATTTTTAAAATAAATGGATTCATGTATCATTTGTTCATGGTGATAGATAATAATAAACAATTATTTTTCATCATGTTTTTCTTAGTTTTGCAATAATTAGTGATTTTATGAAGGTTATGAGAACTTAATTTTAATTTTATAGTCTTAATAATAATCTCACATTTCATTCATCTTATCATAAATTAGTTGTTGATATCTAACGAATAGATTCCTTCAATAATCTGCTATGTATTCTCTAACATATCAAAAAAGGCATAGATATCATCCCGATGTCTCTAATGTGAATAATGAAATCACAAATGTGTTTGTTGAATTAAAATAAAATAATTGGTTCATGACTTTATTTCAAGAGAAAATCACACTATTCAGGCAATAATTATTTATAAGAAATTTTAAATCATAAAATTTGGGCTACAATGAATGTTGTGACATGAAATAATAAAATGGGATATATTGAAAGGAATCTTGAGGGGAATCCATTATGAAATTTTCGTATAGTATTTGTAATGTATATTCCTTTGTATAATCCATAATATGACGATTTATTGAAAACATAGAATGTAGAATTAAATTTACAGTGGGAAATTATCCTCCTGATGACTTATATATGGTATATTGGGTGGGATTATTATCATGAATATGAATTATATGTGTTATAATGGGTGGTTTTATTATACCTCTGATAACTTATATGTAGTGCACCAGGAGATTAACTTATCCTATTGATGACTTATATGTGATATACAATGAAGACTATTAATATGTGTAATGAATTATATGTAAGGACCCAATCCCAATTCATTAGAGTCAGTGCCTTATTTTATTACATTTTCATATAAAAAGGAATACGAAACAAGACGGACCATATAGTTTATTAGATTTTGGCAACATGATACATAAATATGTTTTACAATATATGAGGAAGAGAAATACACCACTAATATTTTCCACTAGAAACATCATGTCTCCAATATTATGCTTGCAAGCCATTCATAATTTACATGTTCACGCCGTGAGAAAATTAACCATAAGAAAGGGGTGATCACAAATGCTCATTTAGAGAAATAAATACAGTGGACGATAGAATAATCATAAGACATGGTGCATAATTGAATACACATGCCTTTAATAATAAACATGGACACATTATGGAAGGAATATGAGATGAGTAAATAATGCTATAATAAAACACTATCATGGGAATTCCAATAGTCGAATAACCACATGAACTTTTAATTAGTAGCTTCATAATGTGAGAAGTTCATATGTCGGACATTCTGAATTTTTTTATCAAGTCCTAGGCCAAGACGTTTAATAATTAAGGCCTCTACCAATTCCACATCTATTTGTCTCATGAAACCTACCAATGCACCGAGGGGATATTGTGTGCCCCACCCATCACATAATAAGTCCAATTATTTCCTAATAATAGTGGTGATAAAAAGAAAAACATATACATTCATATTGAAACTATCATATGAGATGTAACAAACTTTCCCCAATCATTAAACATAAAACACTAAACATTCTGAGTAATATAGTTAATGGTTTTAGAATATAACATCCACAATAGATTAATTCATCAACCATTAAATAAAAATTGGTATATGTCTTCATAAATTATTAAACCCAATAATAAATTGGAATCAACAAGAGTGCTGAATCAGATGGAAATATTCTTATAAATTTATTACTCAATTCATGAGATAAATTATCTATTATTTGAAAAGATGATTTCATTTGAAAATGTCATTGTATAAATTCATAAGTGAAGTAAAATATTATTTTAGCATAAAATGAGTGTTTTTAATAGGAAAATGGTTTCCAAAATCATATTATAGGGTTCCCATGAAAATTGATATGAATTTCAGAAATTCCCCACAATCGTTCTTTTATTTTGAGAATAGTTTTGAATGTTTCTATTTATACATGTAACAATACATAAAATAAGGAAGGATTCGACTTGGTGTACACATATAGAATAATCAAACAAAATTTGTGAAGTGTAAATAATAATATATAATAATATCATGGAGGTAATTAGACAATGAATGTTAGCCGAATTAAAATGGATGTTTGGGTGAAAAAACACTTACCATAACTCTGAACATGTTCCACTTTTGATCCTAAGATCATGGAATATGAAATTATACTTATTAGTAACTAATTTCAGAACCTATTATACAATTATTTATTTTTCTATAATTCTTTTTTGATCAGTTTTTCCCCTTTTGATAAGAAATTATATTGAATTTTGTCGTTTCATATCCTTCATTTCCTTTATGTAAATAATTGGTTCAGTTGTTTTGGTGTTCATCTAAATCTCCATAATCAAATTAAAATATTATTTACGATCATACATAGGTGTTATTTGGACATTTTTATAACTTGGTTTCATGACATGAGGATGAATAATTATATAGAACTATAATGATATATTTTTCAGTTAATTTGTTGGTTTTGATTGCAACAAACTCATTATTCTTTAGAAATTTATAACATTTGTACAAAGGGATTATTTAATATTACATTGGTTATATTACATATATAATTATTTTGTTAAAAAATAATAATAATAGTTTTATTATCCTGTTTGAGATTGATAATATAAATTGAAATCCTATCATCCTTGAATGTGGAAAATTGATACATCTCGTATGGTGTTCTTGCTACTAGTATAAAAGAATGTAAAAGGGAGAGTTGATGATAAATTATTCCACTATTATGAAAACATTCCATTACATGTATGGTAGTGGAGTCATCACAAAATTGGTATAAGGGGAGTAAATAGAAAAAGAAAACAAATGTACCTGAAAGGAAAGACATAGAATCGAAATGAGAAATTTACATCTAGAACCAAAAATCCTTGCGAGAATTCATAATGGAGATTTTTTGTTCGTTTTATGAGACCAAGTCATTCTAGATGTGGGAAATGAGTTTGGGAGGATATTTTGAAGAATTTGGAGATATCACAATGGTTGAGTTGTGTGAGACGAAGAGGGAGTGAGTGGGGGTTTTTATAGTGGAGGTGAGAGGGGATTTCACAATATAAAATATATTAATTTAATATTTCCCAAAAATACAATGAAATATTGAGTCTTCCAGGACAATTAATAGTAATTTTATTTTGTGATCCTGAACCAATTGAGCTTACATCATAAGAACATCATGCATGACTCTATAACTAGCTTATTTAGCATATTTTGTAAATTATTTTATTTCCTTATTAATCCAAAATTCATGTATTTCAAAAAAAATCCAAAAAATTCACCGCAACTATTTTTTGATGTGAAGAATCCAAAAATGAATTCCATTTTTGAGAAATAATTTTTTATATATGAATAATTTAATATATAATTAAAATCATAATTTATTCTAAAAAACAGTTTTAAAACATTTATTTACTTATTCTAAGGCATAGGTATATCATACTTTCACTTGAATATTATTTATATTCTATTATAGATATGGTTAAAATTAATTAGGGTATATCACTATTTTTAATGGTATGTTACTATTAATTATGATAGATTACTATTCAATAAAAATTATTATTTTCTTGTAGGACTCCAAATAAATTACTGATCGCAACTGTGTACGTCATATTGTTGAAATTAATATCATAGAAGTGACAAACATATGTATTAAGGGTCACATAGAACTTATTAGTTAATTATTTTGGTATTTTAGATGATTATGACATATTTATAAGAAAGGAATTTCCATTGATAAATATTGGGTCGTTCAATCATACCCCCATTAAAAATTTTTCCATCAGAATTTCATTTTACAAACTAGGACAAAAACAATAGGAGGTAATTTTCCTTAATTTCATCCTTTATTTAACATGTTTCCTCTATGTACATATGATTTCACCATAGTACCATGATCAAATTAATAGTCTTGTTGCATAGAAGTTTGTCTCTATGATTAATGATTTTTACTGGATTCTCCTCATACGAAAGATCATCCTCCAATTGTACCTCCACTGAAGAGAGTACATGTGAAGGTTCTGATATATACTTCCATAATAGGTATACATGAAAGACATAATTTACTTTCGACATGGTAGGTGGATGTTCCATTCAATAAGCCACAACTCCAACTCTATCAAAGATCTCGAATGGGCTTATTAACCAGTGACTTAGCTTTCATTAATTCCCAAACCTCATGACCTTCTTCTATGGAGATAGGGTTAGAAATACCAGGTCTCCAACATAGAATTAAATGTCATGTCGATGGTTATCTGCATAACTCTTCTATCGACTATGGGATCCCATGATATTTTGAGGAATTTTTTTCACCTTATCCACTAATTTTTTGACCAATGCTTTTCCTAGCAGCTTATTCAAAATGAATTCATCCCAACACACTGGTGTTCTGTACATTTTCTTATAAAGGGCTTCATATGGTTCTATTTGGATGCTCGAGTGGAAACTGTTGTAGTTGGAGAATTGAATCAGTGGAAGTTGTTGGTCCCATCATCCTTTTGGGACTATAGGCTGTACTGAAGTTTAGTTCAGTGCATAGATCATGTGGGAGACATTTCTAGAAGATCGAGGTGAATCTAGGATCATGAGCAGATACCATAGATACTTCTTCTTTGATATTAATCCATTAAAGTTGATCCAAAGATAAGTCCTCTTGAATCATGATAAAGTCAGTTGTCATTGTATGATGATACACAATGACCCATATATAATTTTTTACTATAGATGTCCTAAGAAGTCTAGTGAAAAATTGCATCGTAATGTTCTCCCACTTCCATGTTGGTATGGGTAGTGGTTGCATCATCCACTTAGACTTTTCCCTCTCAGCCTTCACATGTTAAAATACCGGGAACATTGATTTATATTCATCAATCTCCCTTTTCATATTATCCCATAAAAAGTTTTCTCTAGAATATCAATTTATATTTGTGCTACCATGGTGTACAGAGAAAATAGAGCTATGAGCATCAGCAAATACTCCCCTTTTTAGCTCAGAAATAGCATGAACCCAAAACCTCTTCCTGAATTTCAAAATTCCACCTTCATATGTGATGTCATTCAACATCCCATCATGTATAGATTTATTTTTATTCTGAAACTCTTCATTATCATATTGAGAACTTTTTTCCCTCCCGATTAAAAAAGGTTTTTCATACAGTTGAAAAAGTAGTGATGTGTTTCCTTCTTTGATAATTACTATATCCATCATCACCTATCCATGAACATAGGATCCCTTTCAACTCTAATCATTTTTATAATTTTTTGGTCTCTTCTAATAAAAATATTTTCTACCTTATTTACATATCAGGGGTGGTAGTGTATTCTATAATTACAGTCTTTGAGTAGCTCAATCCATCTACATTGTCTCATGTTGTGTTCTTTCTGTGAGAATATTTATTTCAAACTCTTATGATCGGTGTATATCTCAAAAATTTTAACATATAGTTAATGTCTCCAAATCATCATTTTAATTATTACATCTTGTAACTAAAGATCATGAGTTGGATTGTTTTGTTCCTGAATTTTTAGCTTCCTAGATTCATAGGCAATCACTCGATCATTCGGTATAAGGACACAACCATGACATTTTTTTGATTCATCATTATAGATAACAAATCCATCCTTTTCTGATGGTAGGGTTAAGATCAGATAATTCACTATCCTCATCTTCAATTATTCAAAAAAAATCTTCACATTCCTTTTCCCATAATACCCTGACCCCCTTTCGTGTGAGATTGGTCATTAGGTTGGTTAAACGGGCGATGTTCAGAACAAAACACCAATAATAACCTACTAAACTATTAAAACAATGCACCACAATTATTTTCATTGGATTAGGCCATTCTTTCACAGCCTTTTTCAATACAGGATCTACAGATATTCCATCATTACAGACAATGTGGCTTAGAAATGAAACTGATTGGTTAAAAAAATAAAACTTTCTAAACTGCCCATACTATTTATTCATTCAGAGTGACTTTAGAATATTGTGCCAGTTATTTTCATGTTCTATATAACATTTTGAGTATACTAGGATACCATCAAGAAACACCAATAAAAATTCATGAAGATAATCCTCAAAAACTCTATTCCATAGATCCATGAAGATATATGGTCCATTAGGTAGTCCAAAATGAATTAATTTAAACTCATAATGAGTGTACCTAGTTCAAAATCCTGTTTTTTAATGTATTCCTTCCCCATAAGAATCTAATGATATCCAGATCGAATATGAATTTTAAAAAAATATTGGGATCTATGATGTTGATCAAATAAATCATCAATTCATTGTAGAGTATACATATTCAATATTGTAATAGCATTGATCTCCCTGTAGTAAATGAATGACCTCATAGACCCATATTTCTTCTTAATGAAAAAACATGGGCTCCCCATGGAGAAATGCTAGAGAGAATAAATTCGTTATCAATAAATTCCTTTATTAGTTTCATTATGTACAATATCTCCAAAATTTACATTCGATAGGGGTTCATTGATATGACCCTAGAACTTGGAATAAAGTCGATGGAAAACACAATTTGATGCTCTCAAGGATGTCCAGGTTAATCCTCTAGAAATATGTCAACATATTATTTTATAATAAATATGTCTTCTATTTGTACATTCTTCTCTTAACCCATATTTATTTCATTCCCTTCCTCCCCAATAATTGAATTCAGTAGATCTACTGAGGGTGGATCTAGATGAGAATCAATAGGTGAGAATTTTTCTCTAAAAGTACACGATTCTTCACCATTCTCTAAAATTTTAACTTCCTTCTTCATGGAATTGATCTTTGGATCATAATATTATATCCAATTCATACCGAGAATTATATCATATTCAACCATTGGTATGATGAAAACTTTAGAAACTAAATCACGTTTATGTTTCATGAGGGGAACTAATCGACATGACTTTGTTGAAATGATACATCCACTAAATTTTTTATTGATAAATAAATTTATAAATCAAATTGGTCGTATATAATTTACTTGAAAAAATGGGAAGATATAAACGAATGCGATGATCCAGAATCAAATAAAAAATTGTCTATGTTTGTTGAAACAATAAAAGTACCTACCACCACGTCATTTAGAACATCATCCTATGCATTTTTTATCATATATTTTTTTCCCTGATCCCTTGGACTTTTCTATTTTCAATTTCCTTGATGCTTTGTACAATCATTATCATAGTGTCCCATATCCCAAAAATTATATAATTGAAAATTAGAGTCTTCTTTCTTCCCCTTCCAATTACTTTCATGACGGAATTTTTGAAAACATTTTTTCACAATCATTTTACCTTTAGGAAAACACCAGGGTGATTCCTTCCACAATTATCATAGGGTGGAAATCCAACCCTTCCCTTCTTCAGTGATTTCTTATTTCCATTCCATGAGTTTTCAGTAGCCCACTTCTTTTCTTACATTCCCTTATAGTTGTAATAGTTATATATTTATTTTTCAGTCATCATATCACATGAAACTATATCCTCATATAATCAATAACATTTGGAGACTAGTTCACACTGGAGAGTTTTCTTTAGGATATCAAATAATCTATCAATTTTGCTTATTGGATTTATTATGTAGTCCAAATCATGTCTTGCAAACTGTGTGAAGTTAGCTTAGTACATAACAACATTCTCATCTTCCTTCTACCTCAGATTCAATATTTTATTCTCCATATCTACTATCTGTTCATGAGAAAAGTATTTCTCTAAGAATATTTCCTTAATTACCCTCTATTTCATATCCTTTATTTCTTTCTCCTCCTTTTTGTTTTGGATTAACTACCACCACTGATCTGCATGTCATGATAGATGATAAATTTCCATGACAATATTTTCTATTTCATTACATCCTAAAGGGAGAAATATTTTCTCTAAGTACCATATCCAATGCTCAGATACAAATGGGTTTGTAGTCACATTTAATTATTGTGGTTTTTGTCGCATAATGTGATCAAACATAGCTCCTCCACATGGTGGATCCAGATGTACAATACAGGTAAGTTTTTTGTTCATATCTTGAGTATGTTGTCTAAATATAGTTATAAGTTGCTCAAAAACCATCACAAAACTAGAGAAAAAATCATTATCTTGCATTAGAGGGAAATTCCTAAAGGGGAAACGTGTGTTCATGCGGTTTCCATTAATTCCACTATGCGCCATCTCAAGATAATGGAATAATCTAGATTATGATGTGAATCATAATGTATAATCTTACATAACAAAATACATATCACAAATTGAAAACCTATGCATGTATAATCCCATAATCACAAGAATTTTTTATTTGAGGAACAATTTACTTGTAAATCCTTCATAATGGCCTGTAAAGAATATATGAATTATCCTATTCATATCCCACAAGAGTTTCGTGACCAAGAGTGTAGCAAGGACGGTTTTCTTGTACCAATGTACCCCGAGTCAAGCCCGAAACATGTTTTCGGAGGCCTCACTCCTATGTACATTTGTGCTAGAGCTTCTTCTAGCTGCTCATTTATAGACATGGATGCATTAAATGAAATATCCTCATAATCAATTCCATACAAAAATACCATGTCGTTCTTGTTTGTTTACCCTCAAATACTATCTTATAGACTCTTCCCTAATCTACGTTTTCTAAATCATTGTTGCATGTTTTATAATAAACTTCTCTGATACCAACATTAAGGACCCGAACCCAGTTCCATGGAGCTAGTGACTTATTTTATTACATTGGCATATAAACAAGGAATTTGAATCCAGAAGAACAAAGTATTTTAGTATCATTTGGAAACAAGATACATAATTATTATTAACATTCAATCATGAAAGGAAATGCAACACTAATTTATTCCACTAGAAACATCATGTCTCCAAGATTATGCATGCGGGTCATTCATCATTTACTTCTTCATGTCCTGAGAAAACGAAACATAAGAAAGGGGTGTGATCAAATGCTCAGTAAGAGTAAGAAATACTAAAAAAGATAGCATAAACACAAGACATGGTGCATAATTGGAAACACATGACATTAATAATAAAATGAACACATTATGGAATGAATATGAGATGAGTAAATAATGCAATAATAAAACATAATCACGTGCATTCTACTATTTGAATAACCAACTGGACTTTCAATTACAAGATTCATAATGAGTGAAGTGCATATTCTGGACATTCTGAAACGTTTTTTCATGGCATTGGCCAAGACGTCTAATGATTGTGGCCTCAACCAAAATACAAATATCTCATTGGAAAAGGCCTATGCTAATTCCACATATAATTGTCTCCTGAGACCCACCGATGAACTGAGGGGGTATAGTGGGACCCACCCATCATAAATAAAGTCCAATTAATTCCTCATATGAGCATGTATAAACATAAAAGAACATATACTTTCATATTGAAACTATCATATGTTATGTAACTATCTTTCCCCAATCATTAAACATAAAACACTAACCATTATGAGTAATATGGTTAATGGTTTTAGGATAGATCATTAATAATAGAGTAAGTCATTAAACATTAAATAATATAAGTTATATTACTTCATGAATTATTTGACCCAATAAAACATTGGAATCAACAAGAGTGTTGAATCATACGAAAATACACTTATAAAAACATTAAGAAGTTTATGAGATAAATACTCTTTTATTTTAAAAGAAGAGTTCTTCTGGCAAAATAATTGAATAAAACCATTTGTGAGGTAGGATAGTATTACATGATAAAAGGATTTTTTTTATAATGATAATGTTTTCCAATAATATATTATAGAGTTCCCTTTATAATAGATATGAATTTGAGAAATTTCATTAAATAGGTCTTGTATTTTGGAAACAGTTTTGAATTTTTTTAAATACATTAAACAATCCATAAAATAGGTAGGGATTATAGTTGGAGTACATATATAGAATACTGACACATATGTTTTTATGAGTACATAATAATACATACTAATTTCATTGAGGTAATTACATAATAAAAGTGACCCAGATGAAAATGGATGTTCAGGTGGAATAACCCTTACCTTAACTTTGAATGTGTTATGTTCATTAAATAAATATTCTGGAAGAAGAAATTATACTTATTAATAAATTATTTAATAACCAATTAGAAATGTATTAATTTTTCATTGTTTTTTCAGTTCATTTATTCTCTTATTGATATGTTATTAAATTGAATTTTGTCGTTTGGTAGCATTCATTTCATTTATATTCATAATCAGTTCACTTGTTCTAGAGTTCATGTAAATCTCTAGAATTTAATTAAAATATTAATTATGATCATAAATAGGTGATATTGGTCATTTATATAAAATGGATTAATGTCCTGAGGATGAATTATTATATATAACTTTAATTATAACTGTTTCGGTTAATGTAAGGGTTCTTATTACAACGAATTCATTTTATTATATAACATAAAATCATTTTTAAAAATGGATTACATATTCTTCAATAGTGTATATTACATATATGTCAATATTTTTAATCCATAACAATAATGGATTCATTAAAATATTTTATAATGATAACAGAAATCAAAATCCCATCATCATTGAATGTGGAAAATGGACACATATCTGATTATGTTGTTGCTACAAGTATAAAAGAAGGTAAAATGGAGAGATGATGATAACTTATTCCACTATGATGAAAAAAATTTAGTACATGTATGGTACTATATCCATAACAAAATTTGGATATGGATAGGTAATAGAAAATTAAAAAAATGAACATGAAAGGAAAGACAATGAATTGAAAAGTGGAATTTACCTCTTGAACCAAACTTCACTGAGAGCCTCCATAAGGGATTGGTTTGGCCCTTTTTTATGAGTCCAAGGGTTTTTGGAAGTGGGAAAGGAGGTTGATAAGATATTTGGACAAAATTTAGAGAAGGTACATCAGATGAGATGAATAAAGAGAATAGGGAGTGAAAAGGGGAATTTTATAGTGTATATGAGAGGGGAATTCTCAATATTAAATTCATTACTTTCTTATTTACCCATAAGACAATAAATAGTGACAATTCCTTGTCTATCAATAGTAATATTATCATGTGATCCCAGTCTAATTTTACTTACATTAGCAGAAAGTCATGCCTGACTCTCTAATTAGCTTATTTAGCTTATTTTGTAAATTATGGTATTTCACTATTCAAAAAAAATAATGTATTTCAGAAATATACCAAAAACTCAACCCAACCATTTTTTGATGTATAAAATCCAAAAACTAATTCAATTTTTCAAAAATAATTTTCTATATATGATTTATTTAATATTTAATTAAAATCATAATTTATCCTAAAAAAATACACTTCAAACATTTATTTACTTCTTCCAAATCACAGTATATCATACACATACATGAATATTATTTAGAAACAATCATAGGTATGGTTACTATTCATTAGGGTATATCACTATTCATAAGGCTATTGTACTTTTCAAAAGGGTATGTTACTATTCACCAAAAATTATTTAATTCTTATTGGACTCCGAATAACTTACTGATCGCTACTGTGTATGTCAAATTTTCTAAATTCACAACATAGAAGTGACAAAAATATGATTTAAGGGTGAAATAGCACATAGTAGTTAATTATTTTGTGATTACATGTGATTTTGACATATTTATAAGAAAGTAATTTCCATCGAAAAATATTGGGTCGTTACATTTTATGATGTATATCAGGTGGTTTTCTTAATCCATTGATGATTTAAATGTTTAATTAATGGATGGGATACGTACCCTTGGGGTATATATATAAATACATACTTACACACACACAAACATATATATATATATATTAATTGATGGTATTATTTGAAATTTATTATTTTCTTATTTTATGTCAAAGTTTCATGTTTAGAGACCTTCATCTATAGTTTATGTATGTATGGTTATTAATGAGTGTTATCCTAGAACCCAACGATGAATTATAATTATTTATTATCTCTTTAGTTATTTGTTTTAAAACATCATCACAAACATTATTCATACTGAATTTTTTAGGGACACCATTTGAAATGCCATGATAAGTTGTAGTCACACCTTTTTTGGAAACCATGGGTACCTATGTTGGCATCATGGATACAAGACAAGAAAATTCCAAAGTCACTATGATTTAGTGTTGATCTTGGAGTATGGATAAAGTTTTTGAGAAGAGACTCAATACCAATTTTTGGACATATATTTTTTAATTTTGCTCTAATTTTTTTCCATTTGTATTTAATCAGCAAACGAGGGATATATATTATGAATTTATTCTTTACATGACACACCCAAAATTAAATTTTATGTTGCAGGAATTGGTTATATTTTTGTATTGGGATTATGTTATGATGTTCACTTTTATTTTTAATAATCATGACTATTATTTTTCTTGACTTCCAATATTATATATTGTTATTGAATCATAGAGGAATAATATACCAACATTATTATGAGACCCACACAACATGTATATCATATCTTATTCATGGGATGGAATTCCTGATATCACATAATATACTAGTTTGAATACTATAAAATTAATTATTCTAGAATATTACAGAAGGACTCCACCTAGTAATAATATTAAAAAATATATATTTTTACCCTTGGAAATCTGTACTGGATGCCCTCCTTATGATTTTTTTTAGCTAAGTAGATGTCATCCCCAGAATGATGAATCAAATGTTAAAACCTTGGGGGTCCACCTATAAACCTCAATGTGAAATTAGTCATCATGTTAATGTATATCATTGTAATTATGTTCCTCCTCATGTCACGGTCATCCTATTATAACCATCATATAGATATACATATAGAAGTATGTAGTAATAAAAAACGGTAAATTCATCATTAATAAATGGTGTTTCATCCCATTTAATTTTAAACATTACTTGCAATCAACATCAGGGAATGTCTCCTATAGCATTACCCTAAACATAAATGAGGATATTCATAATGTTCTCAGTCCCATTAAGAAGACAATGAGGAAATAACAATTGTGAATGAAATTGGTTGTATAATCACTCAAGGAGGATGAAGAAAATTCTATCATCACATTGTGATAATTGTATATTGACATAATATCAATCTTGATTTGTCCCATTTCCACATATAATTATGATATTTTCATGACATTGAAATATTATTCATACCTCATATCCACCATAACATATGTGAAAAACTAAATTAAATCATATATATAATATTTAAATATCAGGTATACATCAATCACTTTAATTATTTGGATGAAAAGTGATTTTATTTTGACATGGCTTCCATTGCGACGTATTTGATTCCCAATGTCAAATTATAATATTATTTTCTACAAATATAGTTCCTCAATAGAATGAAGAAACATTTCTAGATGATATAATATGGCCTTTCCAAAATACACTTGATAGGGTGGGGAGAATATTGAGGTTTTCAATTTATTCCATTTGTAGGTCAAACGTTTCACCAAGAAAAGTGTATTATAATTTCATTAACATATATCAATTTTCATGAACATGTATTTCATTTGACAGTTTCTCCATACAATGGAATATCATAATCATTAAATCAAAGAAGGTGTTAATAAAATATAAATTATATATTGATCAGTTCTCAAATTATTCTTCGATAAAGATGAAACAAGCATCCAATTTTTAGAAATCATAAACTGCACACAATTCATGATATTACGCAAGCTGCAAAAGTAAACATATACGTGGTTAATGATATAAAGATAGAATATGAGAAGCACAAATATATAGGTTTGGGTTATATTTACCTCCACAATTAACCCCCCAATCATGAAACTCATAATAAAGTTAATTCGTGACTGTGACTGATAGTGGATTACCAAAACCAATATATATGTGGTAATTTTTACTAATTTCTCTCTTATGGATATCATGCATTTATAGACTAGGATAATATTCAAACTAATATCCCTTGATGTTTTCTTCATTGATATTCCATTAATCCACTCCATTATTTGGATCATGTTCAACAAAATCATTGGAGGACTACATTATCATTACTGTCCACAAAACGTTTCTAGTGGAACATCAAGAGGAATAGTCCCTCATTCACAATGGTTATAAATACAAGAAGTCGAATTTCCCATTACGTGTTAGTTAATGTTTTTGTTGTAAACCTCATTGATGATATATAGAGAGAAATTGGTGTGGAATATGATGACAAGTATATGACGTTTGAAAACATTTTTCACACTGAAGTTCATAAAGAGAGTTTATTCAATCAAAATCAATGGAAGACTCATGATTTGTGAGCTCCAACAAACATCCAATCGTTATTCAGTCGACAAGATTCTTCAATGGAGATTTTAATTTGTGTCTCTACCCAAACATTACACCCACTACCAAATTATGTTTAAAAATTTTCATGAAAGTGAATATTTCCTAGTAATATATTGAGTTTGATATGTTCCGACAACACAATAAGAAATTAATCAAAGGTCACATAGATGAATTTTAGATCTCCCTTGTTGAGGCCAATATCTATCCGTTAGTATAACCTCTTGAATAATAACAGTCTGATCAATCATCAAGGGTGTTTTTAATTAATTTTACCAACGTGGTATAAATGCATCTAGTCTACCTAACCCCATTACTCATTGCATATCAATAATTACCTCCACCATGAATGAAACCACCACCATTTTATTTTATCACACATTGATAACTCATGTTGGGTATCAATTGTATGGATAGAGATTGGGACCTTATTAGGTTATACGAATGACCTCCACAAGAACATCAAACCAGCTGAAAATGTTGAAGGATCTTCTTAAATCCATTGATTCCTTTGATACTATATTGAAATCCATAAAGTTTCAATCAGAGACATTGAAAAATTTGAGAAAATTATATCTATTGTGAGTGTACCTAACACATCCTCCACCTAATTTTGGAAATATAATGTTACTTACATTAAGTAGAATAGGATATCTTGCAAATAATCACTACATTCTACATAATGATATATCCGCACAATGAGAATATCATATAAAAAAGAGGAAGAAAACATTGGTTTATATGTAAACCAAATATGGACATATATTTTAACTAGATACATTACCAAATAAGAATATCATTAATTATCATACCAATACCAATTCAGAACTATGATGAAGAAAACCTTTGTTCTTGACCTTGGATATTGAATAATATTATTAAAATGTTAGGGTTGTTGATTTTATCAGATGGTGGAAATGTTTGACATGTTACCCCAATATAAAACATCAATAAGAAAAACTATTGGAGCTATGCATAATAAATATCTGATAAAATATTTAATCGACCAGCATTCCTACAAATTTCCAAGGTAGGATTTTATAATTTATATTCATTGGAAAAGAAAATAAAATATTCCATTTGATTCTCTAAGATTAATTGTTACATTATTCTAGTGACACGATGGAAGAAAAGTGGAATTTTAGAAATAGTATCTATGAAACTATATGCGTCAATGGTTCTAGCCCCCTCCCCCCCACTAGAGCTAAAAAAATATCATTTATTGTCTTCTCTAGAACAATTGTAGTAGTGGATGTACCCAAATGAATGGATATATGACACTATAAAATAAAAAAACATTAATAAATTAAAAATATAGAATAATATGATCTATTTCATCTAACGGGATAATGTACTAGTTTTTTCATTACCATAATAATCTAAAATCAATTCATGCTGCTAAAAACTAAAACGTGAAATGGGGATGAGTAAAATAATCACCTTAATTACTAACCTAAAAATCATAAGTAGTGGCATGATATGTTTGAAATTTTATCATCAATATATTTTTACAGAAGATGTTATAAAATCTATATGAGAATTTGGGATGACCCCTGGCTCTGGTTACATTTTACTCAATTGCATCATCTAAATAAGGATAGTGTAATTGAGTCTTAAATATAAAGGTTAAACAATCGTTATTACTAGATAGACAAAAATTCAAAAAACCATACACACACGCCCATTAGAGAACAACTAAATCATACACCCATGACCCACATTCTATTATTAATTTATAAAGTGAAATATTTAGCTATAAATCAGTATGATTCTAACCAATCGATGTTGATGGAGTATGGATCAGCAAGAGTAATCCCCATGGTTACAGAAGCTAGTCCATGATAGGTTAAATTTATTATCTTAATCATTGGATTTATTGAACCACCCCATTAAACATAATATTAAAATACGAGGGATCACATTATGGATTAATAAAATTATTCATATAGAAGACATTTTTATCATTAAATTATACTACTATGATCCAATTTCCCATACCAATAAATGATGAGTTGTCCATATAGGTTGAGGATATTGAGGAACGAATGGACCCCAATATTTTGGTATCACTCGGGCTATGTTTATTCATGAAACATAAACATTGGGATATAATGTATAATCATCTAAACCTGAACACCAATATATTCTCAATTCCATCGGATATGGATTAATTTATTTCACATAAGTAGAATGAGTAACTGATATATAGTTAGCTAATAAAAATTAAAAAATATTGGATTTTTAAACCAGATTCATGAATAGTAGAATCACTTCACGATTCTTGATTGGGAAAGGAGTCATTGACATAGTTGACCTATACCCATAAATCATAAGATGATGATTATTCGAAGGGAAGGTCACATAGACCTATATAAAAAAATATAATATTTTGAATAATATCTCTATCATACCAACATGTCTTATAGTTATAGAAACTCTTTATCTCTCTGAATTACCAAGGGTATACCTTATCGAGCCTCTTTGAAGACATGAATAGTTCAGGATTGAAATTAGTAATAGTGATATGCACTATGTATATATGGACTACATCATGCTTTATAAGGTAATATAATTAACCAATAATGACAGAGAAACATCTAAATAGGGACACAACAAACCCTTATTTGTATCTGAGTGCTTAATGATATTAATATTTGCTGACCCCCAATCAACAATATTCTTAATATCATACTCATATACGTACAAACTCGTTATTATGTGAGAAAAAATAATGATTATTTTTATACTACTATAATTTATATAAAAGGTTATAAGAATTTTAATAAATTCCAATGGGGAGTATTAAGTTTAGGACTCAGTTTTGAGACCACATTTCTTGATTTGAATTCACAGTGGTCTACAATGACATGAATTTTAACATAATGATAGGATGGACCAAAATTCGCATGAATAGTCTTTGACCCTATTCATATGACCAATTCCTAAAATAATTCTATTATGATATGAAATGTTTACTCTATATATAAAAATACCTTTTTGGTTGATATGAATCTCAATATATTGATGCATAATAACAAAAAAGGGAGGGTAAATAACCACTAATAAATACCACTATGCCAATAATATCTCATATTAGACTTGATGTTTGTCCTATAAATCAATATATTGGGATAAATACTTATTTTGTATTAACCATCAACCTTATTATGTTGAAAAAACTATATGTAGGAAGACAATGATTCATTAAAGAAAATAAAATAGACATCCCAATCACTTTTCAGTACAATGATAGAGATGAAATTGTATTTATTATGAAAATCCATTAATAAAGGAAGGGGGGAACATGATGTTTATGTGTATTTAATATTTACCATAAACATATTAATAATAATGTGGTTTCTAATGATATTTAATTATAACACCAAGGTACATTGGTATGATATACTATAATCCTCAAAGAAGAATGTGGTTTTCAGAATATTTTCTTCCATCCACATGGGATCATCTCCTTCAATAAACCATATAATTCCCTAAATTTATGTTATATCAATGGGATTAATAATTATCATAAATTGTATCTTGATTATAAGAATTCATTTCTATATTCCACTTCAGATGGTAGAGAATAATAAGAAGACATGTAGTATGATCCTCTATAATTTTTTGAAGGTATCTTCAAATTTGGTTATGTTGTGAGATGTGTAAACTGTAGTAATAAAGAGTAACCATTCCCAATACTAATCATTGTAGACATTACCACTAAGAAACATGAAATATAAACATCTTTCTTCATGAGACGTCACAATATTCACCTTGAATAACTTAGAAATTCATGCCATGGATCACTGTGAAGCTACTCATCCTATTTATCTACCAAATAGCCATTGAAGAAACAAGAAGGATGAATTAAAAATTCAAGATTCCCATACAACTAAGGTGGAACAGAAAAAAGATATTTTTAATAATGAAAAATTATTTTTGATTTTAAATAACCAAATTGTATTTCCAAAAACATCCCCGAGGAGATGAATAATGAGAAAATCATCATTGTTATTGATATCAAGGATTCAATCAATTACTATCAAAGTGAAGACTACATGGTCACAGTCAAAAATATATAGATTGATGTAATAACTATTTTATAAGACCTATCATTCATAGAAGATTAGTTTGGATAAAAAAATCTTTAGATTTTCCATGAAAATGAGGAATCCACAACAATTACGATACCACAAGTTTTATATTATACCCAACTAACGAATCACTCATTGAAAATTTTTAGTTTGACGATTATAATATAGTGTAAAAAACATTTTCAGGAAAACCATTTGAAATGCTCATTTTCAACATTAGGGAAATATTATTTCTGTACGGTATTACATTGTTGCATCAAGGTATTTATTGATAGGACCAATGTAATAATTGATATGAAACATCCATTTGAACCTCAATGAATTTTGAGGAATCCAATGGAGTATTACATACACGATGATACCTATATCTAGTATCACTTGAAAAAAATTCCATTCCAAAAATATTATATATTTAAGGACACTTACCAATGGAAGTAAGACTAATATAAATTAATAAAAAATATCAAATATTAAATCCTTCACACTATAGTATTGATTCTACCTAGAAGGTAAACCATACATTCTCTATATTAAACCTGTTAGTGATCAGTTTGTTCACTCCTCAATCTAAAGATTTAGGCCTAGATACTTGAAATTATTATCATAGAAGGAAATTTTAATGTGTTCTGATATAATATTCAATATTCATGAATAATATCCTTGTGTAGGTCTTTATAGTGAATAAGCTTATAAATTTTCTAAAACATCATTTGATCCAATCACTCTCTTGTATCACCCCATCCAAATATATACTCTATCAACTAATGTTAAATAGGATCATGGAATTATGGGTATAATTTCTATAGTTATTTTCTATTGAATTCATGTCACAAATAGAAATTAGTGGGAATTAACAAAAACATTTAAAATATAATACCCCACCTCATTGTAGTAATCCCTAAATACAAATCATCGTAAAGATGAAATATTCTTCATCTTTGTGAATTTCCTGTCATGGTAAATATATTATTATGATTCCACTTATAGAAAAATAAGATTAATTACAATAGTTTTGATGCTTAACAGGGTTAGTTTAGCGATCTTGTTGGTTTTACCTACTTTTCTAGTGAAACCTACCATTCAAAAATGGTTTAAAATCTTTATTGAGAAGGTAATGGGTTCCCCATTAAGCCCTTGTTAATTTAAAAATCCCAATTTATTGGATTGTTTAGGGTCGTTTTGTTAAGGAGGGCATGTAATTGTGCGATTGGGGATCCATAAGGACTTATATGCATCAGAGATCTTTGTATGAGTCTGTGGTCGGTTCAAATGAGGACAGTGACGAGGTGGATTTCATGATTTTATTAGCAAATCATGTCGATCAGTTAATTCTTCAGGATGACCTCTGTGATGAATATTCAAACTACCTTAATAGGTGGTCGGTACACCAACTCCAGCCACCATTGTATTTGGGGATTTATGAGGATTTGTGGGGGAATTGTGTCAATAATGAAACCACCTCATAGTATTTTTATGGAGGTCAATGAGATATTTACATATTAATATGTTCCAAGATAAGCGATCTCATTGCATTAGTGAGTGTTCCTTGAGATATCCTTTTTAGGAAAGGGTTTTCTTCAGAGGAAGATGTTATAATCATAGTTCATGTTGAAATAAAACCAATTTCCATATCATTTTTCTTCTCACATTATATTACATCATGTCTACTGAATCTATAAAAGTGGTAGAAGATTCATTTTTGACGAATTAAAGGTGAGACATTTAGATTTTTCAATGAATGGAAAATTAATTCTCTCTATAATCTTGTTTTGAATGTGGATTCTGAATGATCATGTAGATTTGATTCCAACAGTGAAAACCACATAAAAACATAATGAAAAATAATTCCCAATGTCCATTCATATATTGGTCATTAATTAGGTTCTACTTAACCCATTCTCCAATGTATAAGTTATATTCTGGTGGTGATGAAATTTCCATCGAGAACTGTGTAGCTACTTCATCATTCCATTTCATCATCATTTTATTAGTCGATCTTGTCAATTGATAGCGATTTTTTCATATCATGGAAAATAGGTGTCTTATTTTGAAAATAGAGGAGTCAATTACAAATTTTTTGAATGCTCCAGTCTCAATGATGAGGTCCATTAATTATTGATTCAGCAATAACATTTTAGATAATTGAAAATAAATTTAGGGTCTTACCACGAGAGGGAAGATCAGGATGACATCATCTATCTACTCAATTTGGAAGTATAGAATGTATTATCTACATAATGGGAAGTATATTTTTACCCCATTTAGAAAGAGGGATTCAACCTGGATGCCACCAAGTATGAGGAGTGGGAGAAGGGAACATGGAGATGATATATCAAATCCAACAATGGATTGATCCAATCAACTACGACCTTATTTCAAATAATAAATGTGTGCATAAAATATTTATGAATTTTGGAAATATGTACTAGTAAAATAACACTCAAATCATGATCCTCTTGTTGATGTGATTGACGAATCATCAACAAATGAGTGGAAGATCAATAGTAGAGAATTCCATTGAGTTTCAGAGCCTTGTGAACTAATTGGTGGCTGAAATAAAAACTCTAAATGATGAGCATCAGGTGAACCACTGACTCTGCCCACCTTATATTATATTGGATATTAATGTTGTGTCACTCATCAAATAGGTGCGTAGACTCAAAACTACCTTGAAAATGGTAAACGATTCATTATTCAATGACGAAGAATGATGGAAGGATGTTAGTTACAATGAGATTCAAGATAATTATATAGAGAAGTTAAAAGGATAAAATTATAAGGATGGTGTGTTAGATGTTGAGCCTAAATAAAGAGTATAGGAAGTCCCACACAAGATTAGAGGATGAAATAAAAATGTTATCAATGTGTCATGGAGGTAGACATGAAGATGAAATTTCAAAATATTCAACAAGACATGTGAACAGGTATAATGCAACAATGATGAAATTGAGACACTCATTTGAGAATCACCAGGGATTTTTTCAATACTCCGATGATGAAGAAGAGACATTGTTTACAACATCAATCTATGTAACAGAATGGGAGGTTGATATTCAAACATTTTTCCATTTCACTATGAACCATGAATATTTCAAGGAATATTATGATATTAACATTCATAAAATCAAGATGATAAATAGAAGTTTAAAAAATATTTTTTTCATGGATGATATCCATGTAATGATGAATGATGGAAACAAAATCACCCTGACAGATGTCCATAATGTTCCAAGCCTAGGACCCAACCTATTATTGGGAATATCATTTTAACAACATTACAATGAAAAAATATTTATCAATATAGTATAAAAGAAGGAAAAAGGAACTATACTCATCACTCGAGGAACCATATGTGATAAATCGTACAAAACCCGTGTGAGGACATATGTATATAACCTCTACACATCATTAGGAGATTTGTCATCTGGTGTGTGTAATATGAGACTATTTCCCATTGAAGAAAGATGGTTATCTAAACATAATAATAATAAGTATATATGTATTATCAAGGATGAAACATGTGATCCATGCTAAAACTATTTTCTGGGAAGCTGTATACAGAATCATTCAATATTACTTCATTAAGGAGATCAGATTTGATCGATCTGGTGGACTCTAATATATGTAGAACCATAGAGGGGGATTCCCTATAAGGATGAAAATATTATCTAATTTTATAAATGATTCAACCCAATTGGTATGGGTGATTTAATTGAATAAAATGGATGATGTACTACACAACATCAAGACATTCCACACCATTATGGAGCATGAAATGAGAAGGATGTTAATGTGACATCATTAATACAATAAAGGATGGTACACATCTGTTTTATTTTATTCATATTATCCAAATCCGGGTATCCAATTTAATAGGACGGTCTCACAAACAATAAATCATAACCTAATTAAAAAAATGACAAATAGAACCATCATGTAGATTGTCAACATAATAATTAGTTTGGGTAATCTAATTAATCAATTCAAGGGAGAACATGTTCATGTTTTATTCTTCCTCACCAACAAATCACCATCAGTCCCACCAAAAGTTGGGATCCCATGAGACCAATGGTCTATTAAACATCAATCTTACTCTCTTGTATTTGTATTTGAATTCTGTCAATTTTCACATGTGTCTAATGAGATAAGGAATAAGTTATAGAAGATAACTAATCCATTCATCATCATTATCTATGGAGAAGACGAGGTATTATACCAAATTTGAGACCAAATGGTGATGAATCTAATCAGAGTTAGTGACTTTTTATTCCCTTATAACCATATAATCTATGAAATTAAAAATCTTAAAGTTATCAAATGGACTGTGTTGTGGAATGAATTTATTATCCAATACCTATACCGGCACCACTTATCAATTAAGTGGGAGAGGTTCATGAAGAATAGTCAATATTATAATCAGAGGTAGTAGAGGAGTATATTTTATAGGTGGAGAATAAATCATATCCACTAGAAGATACTTAATAATAATAAGAAATATGTGATATTACGCCTCCCGAACCTACAAATTCATAGGATCGAATATCTTCACAAGGAAGGATTCTATCAACAAAATATTATGAGTTGTGGTACCTTTTTCTGACTAATGATGGGGGTCCTGAAGGATATCTAGAAGTAGTGTATCATCATAATAAACTCATTTATGGCATGAAAATAGGGATGATATGGAGTCATCGAAGTGGAACCTGACATTTGATTTGGAGGAACTACACATAAGTATGAAGGAACTAACAGAAAAATGGATATTCAGGGGAAAGACAGATGAAATAAAAACTGATTCCATGATAAATACTAGTCACTTTTAAATGGATTCATTCAAAATAGAGGAGTAGTATTTAATGATATCTTTTATTCCATGGTAAAGATTGAATCCATTAGAGTTAGTTAGATATCGGTGCCAAGCATATACATCAATATTGAACGAATGGACAAGAATTCAAATTTGTTTCATGATGACTTATATGAGTAGATATATATGATGAGGCAAGAAGGTTTTATGGATTCTGGACAACAAAATATCAAATAAAAATTGATGAACGCTTGTACAGAACGAAAAACACTCCTCTATAAAAGTACAATAAGATTGACTCTTTCATGTTGAGTCATGGAAATAATAGAACATAGGTGGCCATGAGTGTTTATTTCTAGATATATTAGGATGATATATTTGTTTATATTCATTAATATTTGGATGACATGTTGATCACTGGGTTGGATATTACAATGATCATTATTTTGAAGAAGGGTTCATCCAAGTCTATTGATATGAAGGACTTGGGACTAGACCAATAGTTTTGGGGGGATGAATATCATTTGTGACAGAATGTTTAGTTTGTTAGTGAAATCATAAGAGAAGTACAGTTATCATTTTCGGAACTGTTTCAATAATGGAAAATACAATCAATTGTGAATTTACAATCACTGTCATTTTATGATTTGTAATACTTCATGATAATTTTCCCCAGAATAAATTGAGTTGATGGAGATGAAACTATACTCCATTGATGTAGGAAGATGGATGCATTATTTAGTTAGTATGAGACTCAAAATTTCCCAAATAGTAAAAATTGTGAGATGACTTCACTCCAATTTGTGGAAGCAAAAATTAGATTCAGTAAAAGGTATACAATGATATCATAAAAATACATTAAGGATATGTTTATTATAAAATAGAGCCCATCATCTGTTGGTTATATATATAGATTCATATATGGCTAGATATACTTATAGTAAGATGTATACATCATGATACCTACAATATTATGTAGGCTGGTCTAAATCATAGCTATAAAGGATATATAATTGGGATTCATTATCGACAACGGTATTATAGTACATTTAAACATCAATCTATATCATGGATATGTTGAGGGTATATAATTTTCTCAAAGATCATAGATTTTCAATGAAAGTGTACAAGGTTCATTAATATTTCCAAAGATCTTTAAACATTAGAATTAACACCATGTATCATTCATGGTTGAAGCATATCTACATCCACTATCATTGGATATGTGATCTGATGGATTGATAGATTCTACGAATTCTGATGATCCAAACAAAGGAAAACCAAATAAGTATTTTGAAAAATGTTATTGTTTGGTAGTATCTTGACCATTATAGTTTTTGAAATATGTAACAGCCGGATGGGTGGAATTGATGGAGGTTATACATGCCTTGGTAGGTGGATAGTAAACCAACTCTAGTCACAATGGTTGGTGGGGATCTATGTGGATTGATGGAGGATTTGTGTTAAAAAAGACCCCTACACAATGTATATTTAAGTAGTTATATGATGGTACTAGTATTTATCATATCTGATATATGATATCTCATTTCATCCTGTGGGAGATACATGAGAGCTCTATTTGAAAAGAGAAATGTGTAGAAAGTATGTTTTTATAATCCTTGTTCATGTTATAATAAATCCCAATTTTTTTTGAATTTTCATTACCTCGTTATCTAAATTAGTGATTATAAAATCATTTCATTTTAGAAGAGTATTCATATGTCTCTTTCATAGAATCCTAAGATAAGTGCTATGGTCAGCTCACTGGAGATGACATTGTGCAATTAGGGTATTGGGGTGATGTTAGTAGTGGTGTTCTCTCATGAATCAATCCTTGTGATGATGTGTGGTGATCCCCATTATTAGAAGAAACAATTTCAAACTAGGTGAGAGCCTCTTTTAGGGAGAGTCTTTAATGATTAAGTGATGTATATCATGGACATTCAGTAGAATATAAATAACGGGACCTTTTCTTCTAGAATAATTAAGAAATTTTACCTTTTGATCTCGCATGCTTCATGTTTGTTTCTGAAATACTTTTTTATGGATTTTGTTTTTTTTTCACTATAAAATGTTATCTTTTTCATTTCTCTTTTACAATTAATAAATTGTGATTATCAAGAGGTTTTCATCCCATTCACCTAGGTCGCCACATGTTAGAAGCACATAAATATTTTTTTCCTAGTCTTTTTTTCAATTTCTAATATCCTTCTTCTTTTGTTTTTAAATTTCTCATTTCAAATAGAAATAAGTAAATTGATTTGGATTCTAGCTTTATGTTTTTTTTGGTCTATTTAACCCTTCCCCCTTCACATGTACTACAAGATCCATATCGATTTACATTGTTACCTAAATAGTTGATACTTATACATATTTTGTAGTTATATGGATTTTGTTTATTTCCAAATAAAAAATTAACTCTTAAACCACCACTATTTTATAAATTTCATTACATAAATAATTATCACGATTTTTTTGATCAAAATATGATATCCCTTCAACAAATAATTATTTAACAAAGGAATATTTCAGTTTATGGGTGTGTAAACATAGCAATGTCTATTATTAATCGACATTACATTATGGGTAATCATTTTCAATATGAGATATGAAATAAATAAATTAAATGATGAAAATGACATTAAGGTGAGGTTAATTAGGATTGTATTCCTTCTTATACATCATGACCTTATTCATTCCCTCTATATCCTCAATAAACAAAAAATTACAATGAATGTGAATATTTATTCTGCTAGTGAAGATACCCAAGTCCCCCTAGATGTTCTACTGAATGCACATAGCTTTTTATTATGGTCTTTAGGATATAAGGTTTTTAGAAAGGTTTTATTAATCTACATCCAATGGTAATTAACTAATGCTAGAGAAATTGTACATAACTACTTATATTGAGGTTAGCCTTTATAAATAAACATCACATGCTGACTTTTAAAATGAATCATGGTAGTTATATTAAAGCCCAACATGAAAAAATATAAAATGTATTTTTAGATCATTCCAAAAATAATGTAACTCTAGATTATGAGGACCCATAAATGATACATTTAGTTAATGAATTTAATATTTATAGTTAATTAGTCTAAAACATTATCTATATAAGAGTTTCACTATCCCATGAAGTTGTTATGTCGTGCCTCCTTTTTAAATAACTACAAATAAAATAGAGAATTAAAGGAGAGGCATAGAGCATAATCAGTAGGTGTAAAACTAAATCAAATATTAAAAATAAACAATTTACAGAGAATAAATACAAGAAAAACAACTCCCTAAATCAAAAAACTCATCTATGAAAAGAAAAGTCACATGTTTTCAATGTTTAAAAGCAGGGAATACTAATCCTGATTGTAAGAAACCAATGTATTTTTTAGAACCCATGTGGCCCACTGACCAGCCATGTATTTTTTACTGTGGAAATGAAATTGATAAATTCATAAATGTTTCTAGATATACTGTGAACCCTTAGTTTGTCCCTAGGTCATTATTTTCCATTCACATTTGACTTTATAGGGTGGTTTTTCATGAATGGGTGGAAAGTGTGGAAGGGGACATCTTCTTATGAAATAATAATCAGTGCATGCTTTGGTGAATATATTCTATTTATATGAATATAAATGATCATTTATTTATCACATTAAATGATGTATTTTGGGTTCCCAACATTCATTAAATCATAATATAGATGGAAATTATTTGTTAAAAAGGTATTACCTTTATATATATAATTTGATGTCTCAATATCAGTAAAATAACCATGAAAAAACACTATTGTTTCTCTTACAAATGAGATGTGTTCCTTGAATTGAAAGACTCATTTGAGAAAATTGCATAGTTTTTAAATCATCAATACTTAAAATACTATGATATTGAATATGGGATTGGGTAATCTCAGCTATAATGTCTTAGAGGAAATCGAAATTCATCGGATGTTGAGTGATATCAACCGTAATAATATTTCATTATGTTAAGATTATGTGATGGATAAATCTATGAAGTTATGTTTCAATATTCCCTTTTTAAATCATCATGACCCCTTTAAATCATCCATTAGGAACTATGGTAGGTCCATCAGGGACCACCTATCGGGATAGATCTTCTTATTTTGACAAATTTATAGATGAAATATTCAGAAAGTTTGGATGTATATTTGGTAAAATAAATATGATGATTACAAAAACATTACAACGTGGATTGAATCACTAAATCACAAACTAAAATTAAAATAAAAACCATGATAATTGATTATGGGTTTCAGTACATATCTATATATTTAATTCATTTTTGTGAGTCTAAATTACTAAAAAGTATTTGGACATTATGGGAAACCCCAAACATTATTTCCTTATAGAGTGGATGAATTAAAATATTTTATAGAGAGTCATAATTTAGATACCCAAATATCGATGTACCTAGACATTACATTACTTTTTCATAATACATTATACATAAAATAAATAGACGCCCAAAGACATTATTATTATACTGTCTTTGGGAACTCGGAACATAATCTTATAATCATGTTGGAAGATAATCAACATCTCATATAATTATCTTCACCTTTTGTTTTCTTTCCTAAAACCTTTCATTATATCATGGGGAAAAGAACAAATTGAATGTGTGAGATCAAATGATCAGTCAGGGTAATCATATAGAACATAAAACAATCTATAATCAATTGAATGTAAAAACATGAACCTAAAACAAAAAAATCATTATCAATGACATAAATCATTGCGGTATGTAAGGCATAGATCATAAAAGAACATTAACAATGAAATAATAAAATTGGAATAAAACATGTAATTGTGGATAACCATTAAAAACATCATATTATTTCTATAGTAGCCAAGGCATTGTTGCCAATACCACCGTAGTGGACAAAGTGCATTACAGAACCGGGTTAACTTGTCGTTCCAGCCCTGCATTACTGAACTGGATTTACATGAAGTTCCATCCATGTAAATCTAATGAGATATAAATCATAACCAAATTAATTTGAGGGATACATAGGTCCCACCCATCTCATAATAAAATCATTCTTATGTGTGCCACAAAATATTCATAATGCAATTATCATAACCCAATGAATAAAATGGGTTTCATAAATATCATCCCATCATAAAAAACACATATAAAACAAATTGATATAATTTAATCATAATAAAAATTGAACCATGTAAATAATAGAGAAATTTTAATTGAAACATAAACATTTTAAATAATTTCATCTTAGATAGAAAATAGTTTTTACAAAACAATTGAAAGGAATTCCTGAGGAAAATATGCTTTCTTCTTCAAAATCACTTCCTTTTCTCAAAATTCCACGAAATTTTACACAAAAAGTATTTTGGTGAAAATAATCATGAAATCATGCAGAAGAAGCCTCATGTAAATAATGAGTTATGAAACCGTTAAAAATCCATTCATCCTGTGTATGTTATAAAAACATTCTTCTTGTACTTTTTCCAGAAAAGTCATAATGTACCTCTTATGATAAAAAAAGAAAGATTATATCCATACAAATTGGTAAAAGTCCAAAAAGGGTAAAAATGACTTTACACATGCATGTAAAAATAGTAAAATTTTTATGAAAACATGGAAATGGATGATAACTATATCCCCTGTAAATACTTACGAATAAACAATCTCAGATAAGATTGAGATTGGAATAATTTTCCCTTATCATTTATAATCTGTGGAATCATACGTGTCATAAAATAAAAAAAATTACATGCATATGTAAATATGATATCAATCATAATTAAAATCATAAAACATTATTGGTAAGAATAAACACCATACGAAATAAATAGGTGGTGATTATGGCATATGTCTCACGAAAATAAAATTGAGACGAAATAATCCATTACCACAGGTCTGATTTCGTCTGTATGTGTCTCAAACTTCTGTTTAGTGGGTTTAAACATATTATTAGCTTGTAAAATGACCATAATAAAATTTATGATATCATATATGATTCACATATGTCTTTATAATATTCGTTCATTTGTCAATTCAATGTTAAATCATCATTTTGGGTAATAATCGTTTCATTTATCGTACATGTTTGGAATTATTATTCATTATATTATTAATTATATAATGATTTCTATAATTATACTATATAAAACATTATTTATATATCATATATATTCAGTACATATATACATAATGGACAAATTAATTATATGAAATACGTCGTTCATGGAGACGGTAGGTTGTACGTATGCATGAACGATGTTTTACATTCCTTATTTATTGGAATGGAAGTAAGTAGATGATATATATATATATATACATATATCCAGTAGTATTATTATGTAATATATTTCATTTTTATTCATATTTTATACATTCTAATCATTATTTAATGGTTAACATTCAGAATGAATCTCATCGCTTCATGGAGACGGTAATACGTACGTAGGTACGAGTGATGATATCTTTTCCCATAATTAGTTAATGGAATTGGAGTGGTTGATGTAATATCTTAGAATTAGTATAATATTATAATTATCATATATAGTTATTATTTTAACCATTATACCCATCCATGTAAGGAGGTTTGGGAAAAATAGATTACACTACGGTGTGGATACAATAAGCCGTACGTACACACACGTGGTGATTTCTTTTTTCGTTGGATGGATATAAGGTGAAATAGGGTTGCTTCATATTTATAATACCATATCAGTATATGAGTGATAATGATGTTATTACTCTATAATGAGACAAATAAATAAGATTATGTAGAAGATGAAATAAATTTGAAAGAATCGGTAAAGCATATTACCTCTTCTTCGATGTTCCTCTTCTAATCCTACTCTTAGAGAAATAAAGATGGTATTTGTAGAAGACCAGGACCCCTATAATGTTTATAGGGAAGTGGAGAAGAGATATTTACAGGTTTTGGCCTATCTTGAATGCTCAAAATGTTTTGAAGAGGAGAGGAAAGAGGTGCCCTTTTAATAGAGAGGAGAGGGGCACTTTTGGAAACCTATAAAATATTAATTAATAATAAACTCAATACCCACATAAAAACCACCAAAAATGACTCAAATCCTAATATGAGATGATATAGGGTTGTAATATCATCAGAAAATAAAATTTAGACATGTTGGGAATTTAGTTTAATCCATATTAACTTGATTTATCCTTATTTAATATTTTAAATATTATTTGTGGTAATAATATTCTAAATTTAAAATTGTTATAAATAATTACTTATGTGTTGTTAATTGTCCATAATTTGATATTTTAAAAAATATTCGACCATATAAATATAAATTTATAATTTTTAAATATTTTTGTGTTTTTGGAACAATTTAATAATATGTTATTTATATAAAATAACTTTAGTATCGACTTTAACAGTATTCATTTATTTGAATTTAAATAAAATCTTCATTGAGTATATATTCGAAAAAAAATATTTACTAGATTAATAACATGTCATATTTATATATAAAATTCGTGGAGAACATTAAATAGTTCATATAATATTTAATTTAATATCTGTAAACAGTTTATTTGATATTTCAATCAGTAAAATAATTTCTACATCAGTATTGTGTCATCATTAATGATAAATAATTAATTACTAAAAAACCTAAATAAATTTATATGATATAGATAATTTTATAATCTTTCTGTATTATATTAATTTTCTATGTTTTATGAATTTTATCATCAAATTAAAATTATTACACTTATAAGATATAAGAGAGTAATTTACCGTAGTAACTAATCATTACACCCAAAAATAAAAAGTAACCTATTAACATTATTTGGACATACTGATTAAAAATATGGAAACAATTTTCCCAAATTCAAAAGACAGAAGATGTAGTAATTAAATTAATATTTATCCCATTGTTGAAAAAAAATGTGTTTTGGTTTAAACCATTGCAAAAGATCGAAATGATTTTACAAATGATTTCAATGTAAAATTAATGATAATGATATACATTATATTAAATGGTAAAAATATATTCTATTTATACATTAAAACCATTAAATATTTTAAATTTACCATATAAATTATCTCGATGAAAAAAACTTTTTTATATTAAAATTTAGCGTATTTTTACTATTCATAAAAAAATTAATGTTATCTGAATAATATTAAAAAATTATCCAATGTAACCTTTTATATCATGATTCCCATAAAAAATTTCAATTTGTATAATTGAACTTATAAACCTATCAAAAACTATATTTAAAATTGGTGCGCTATCAAAATGCAGAAAAACTGCATTTTTAAAAAAAATACTTCCTTTATACAAAAAATTGAATTTGTTCTGATAAAATGTTCTATAAAATGTGTATGATGAATTATAATGTTATAAAATTCAAAATTAAGTTACAAATATTCATAAATTCTAGTTTCATAATAATATAATAATATATCATTTTTTAGTGAAACTTCATATTGCGTACAACACACGCTATTGAGGAATGTCACTCTTGCCTGTAATGCAAGCAAACTCAGGGTAGCATTTAGTGCAAGATAATCATGGTGTAGCATAAAAAACAAGACATCAACAAAATTAAAGAGAATATTTCTCATTAAATCACAGGGTGTTACATTCTACCACCCTTAAAATAGTGTTCTCCCTCGAAATTCGTCGGAGTTATACAAGGATTACTACATGAATGTTTCATTCATAGAAACCCATACCGTAAAAATAATAATAATAATTAATTATAAAATGTAAATTATGGAATGTAACAGTTACCAAGATTAACTCGTCACTAGGTTTCCACATAGGAGAACATAGGTGAAAACAAGGATATGGACGATAAATCTAACCATCATGTTCTTATGGAGAGTGGTAGAGAACATGGATATAAAATATCCAACAATCACAGAGCCATAAATTTTGTGATGATCTAAGGTACCATCTGATTCATCAGATATAAGGGTACTAGGACATCATTTTTGGTTTTTAAGATCATTTCACTAATGTTGAAGATTTTTTGAATTAAATGAAATAATTACTTGATTTTGGTAAAATATCACCGTTGATCATTCCTTGAACAATATCCACTTCATCTATTAATAAAATGAAGATCAATTTATCATTCATGGAGTGTGAGAAGATCATGCTATCAAAAGATTGGTCATTCCATCTGTCTCAAAAAAAGGGTATCAAAAGTTATTAGATATACATAAGTCCATATATGGAGAGATTAATATTTTATGGTTCTTAAAATGGACTTATACTATATATATATAATTATGCATAATAAAATAAAACTAATTTATACTAACCTGGGACTTAATTAATTCCAGTGGTAGGCGATAAAGGCAAGTCACAGATCAGTTGTGGGTTTGATTCCCACAGCTTTGTCCAACGCGATGAGTTGTCTCTTTTCCTATGGGTTGTCCTTTTTCTAATACTATACTATTATAACATATCTAAAAAATGTTCTAGACTTAAACAATAATCTCGAATGTCCAACGTAATCCATTACAATCTTTAGGATTATCCAAAATAATTCTGTCCAATCTCATATGAGAATGTAAAAATTTACTAGAAATGTCATCTACTAAGCATGTGAATACCTTAATCATGTATTCTCTTGAAACATTAATTACCATAGAATCATATAGAAAACATGGATGTTGTCAAAAGATAACTATTTCCACAAACTAAAATCCCAAAAATTCTATATACTCAAACAATGATATCACTTTGTGCTTTTATCACTCATGAGTTCATGAAAACAATCAAACTTATTATTTTCTCCTTATCCAATTATTATTCTCATATCATCTTCATTCCGAAAATGTTTCGGTCACATTTCATGGTTATTGGTAACATAGTTATTGAAAACTATAATAATCCAATAAATAGATATTCCAATATTCCACAATACTATAAATGAGATCCCACAACACTATTTTTCAATCCCATTACACAAACACTTAATAATTCCACAACTACAATTTCATATCATCATCACCAATATTGATTACATGTGACTTATCTTTGTCCTTTTCCTTAAGATCATGTTGATTTCAATCATAATTTACGCTTGTATTAGGTCATTGGTTTGCATAATGCCCTATTTCCTTGCACTTGTAGCATTGAAGAGTTAGTGGTGCATTATCTATAGTGTTTTATATATTCACATCATTAGATACCTTTTTTCCATTACTTTGGAACTCATATACTCGATGTCCTTCTTTTCAACACATAAAAAAGGTTCTAGACCCATTTAGACATTCTCCACCATGCTTCTTTCCACACATTGAGCATAATGAAACATTTGCCTTCTTTTCAAAATTGTTTTGATATTTTTACTTAAACTCCTTCTTTCATTTCTTATCAAAACAATGATATGGGTATGTAACACCAAGTTAAATTTCTATCTTGATATCACAATACACAATTTCTTCATAGCTACTGAAGTCTCTTATATCTAATTCCCTTGGAATAATTGGTTTTATGACACTGATGAATCAATCAACATTACTTTCAGGTTGGATGATAAAGCCAGATGCATACCTTGCAAGCCCTGTAAAATTCGCCTCTTATATACCAACAGATTCGTCATCCTTTGGTCAATGATCAGGGAACTACTCTTCCATCATTTCTAGAATAATATGTGGGATGTACTTATTGAAAAACAACTTCATGATCGTGTCCCATTAAATGGATTCAATTTCATCTTGGGGCCTTATATTCTTAATTAGAGTCCTCCACTGGTAAGCTTCATCTTCTTAATGGTAAAAAACCAAAATGACTTTTTCATGTTCTAAACAACGATTTATGAAAAATATATCTTCAATGGAACAGATCCATTAATCCGTAATATGTGGATTAGAAGACCCATTGAAAGATGGTGTGTGTTAGCTCATGAAGGAATCAATAGAATATTGTTCCCTTCTCTATTAATTTGAATACCCAGAATGATTCATAGCTTGTGTAAGTATAGAAATAATATTTTTCACTCCATTTGACTTAACATTGGTTTGTTCAAGGGGAAAATAATTGATATTTTCATTAAATTGATCAACACGGTTTTTTCGGGTTCCAGCCATCATCTAAAATCCAAAAAGAATACTGTGAGTTGAAAAAATCATACTACGAAAACAACATAATCAAGGGGAGTACATTCAATATCGTACATCATATGTTTAATCATTGGTTATTCATGATCCTTATCATAAATATAATATTTTAACGTATACTTAATTCTTAATCTTATGTATATCCCTAGAAATACCTTAAAAATACATATAAGGATCTCACTATTGTTTTCACATCCTAGTTTCTAAAGGTTAACTGATCCTTTTATCTGATACCAACTATAGAGACCCAAATAATTACGTACATAGAAATTACATTAATTTTTCGTAACACATAATACATAACAAAAAAAGATGCCCAAAGACCGTATTTTTTTAGTGTCTTTGGAAACTCAGAAC
This sequence comes from Viscum album, assembly GCA_963277665.1. Taxonomy (NCBI): domain Eukaryota; kingdom Viridiplantae; phylum Streptophyta; class Magnoliopsida; order Santalales; family Viscaceae; genus Viscum; species Viscum album. Next base: position 601,638,120 of record OY728161.1, on the reverse strand, counting down.
ATAATCATCTAATCACGGTGAAATTTCTCCAACATCTCCAATAAAGATCATCACATTATGTTTTCGTACCTAAAACATTTCTTTATATCCTATGGAAAAGAAAACCTAAAATGGATGAGCTCAAATTCATAGTAATGGTAAACATGGAGAACATAAAGCAATCCATAAACATTTTAATGTAACAACATGAACATAAAACACAAAAATCGTGAGCAATGACATAAATCTAGGCAGAACGTAAGGCATAGATCATAAAATATCATTCAACATGAAATAATATCATTGGAATAAAACATGTAATTGTGGAAAACCATTAAGAACATTATATGATTTCCATAGTAGCTAAGGCATCGTTTCCAAGATCATTATAGTGGACAAAGTCCATTACTGAACCAGGTTTACTTGTCGTTCCATCCCTGTATTACTGAACCATATTTACTTTCCATTATAGCCCTTTCTATATCATAAGACATAAATCATTAGCTAATTAATTATAGGGAGATATTGGTCTCACACATCTCATAATGAAATCATTCTTATGTGTGCCACAAAATAATCATAAATCATTCATCATAACTGAATGAATAAAATGGGTTTCATAAACATCATCCCATCATAATAGAATCCATATAATACAAATGGATACCATTTCATCTTAAGAAAAATCAACCCATGTAAATAATATAGGCATTATAATTGAAACATAAACATGTTAAATAATTTCATATTAGATGGAAAATAGTTTTGATACACACTTGAAATGAATTCGTGAGGAAAATATCATTTCTTCAACAAAATAATTTTCGTTTCTTAAAATTCCATGCAATTTTAATAGAAAAGGATTTTGTTGAAAATAATCAGGAAATATTTTATAGGAATCCTCATCAAAACAAGGCATTATGAAACTGTAAAAAATATGTTCATTCCGTATCAGTTAAAAAAACATTCTTCTCGTACTTCTAAAGGAAATGTCAAAAACTACATCGTATGGTAAACAAAAGAAAGATTCATGCCATACTATGTGGTATAATTAAACAAAGGTAAAAAATGACTTTAAACATGCTTGTAATAATAGTAAAAAATTTATGAAAACATTTTTCGAAATCATGGACATGGATGATAACTATAACCCTAGTAAATAATTACGAATAAACAATCTAGTTTAAGAAGGAGATTGGGATAATTATCCCATACCATTTATAATTAGTGGAATCATACATTTCATAAAATAAATAATACTACATGCATATATAAATATCATATCCTTCATAATGAAAATTATATAACATTCAAGGGAAGCATAAACACCATACAAAATAAATTGGTGGAGATTAAGTCGTATGTCTCACAGAAATAAAAGTGAGACGAAATAATCCCTTACCTTATGATCGATTCTAAATTTATGTGTCTGAAACTCAGGAATAGTGGGATTAACCATATTATTAACTTCTAACAGATCCATAATAATATTTATAATATCATATTTTATTCACCTAGGTATTTATATTATTCGTTCATTTTTCAATTTCATTTTAATGAAACATTTTCTGTAACCATCGATTCATTTATCGTACGTGTTTGGACTTGTTGTTCTTGATATTATTACTTATATCATTATTTAATTACTTCCATAATGTAAAAAATGATTTATATAACATATATATTCATTGCATATATATATAATAGATATATAAATGAAATGAAATGCACCATTCATGGAGATGGTAGGTCGTACATGCGGTTGAATGTTCTTTTCCCTTCTTTATTGACTAGAATGGAAATAAGTATATGAAATATATATATATATATATATATATATAAATTAGAATTATTAGTTCATATATATCATTATTATTAATTATATATACATTATAATCATTTTTGAATTGTTAACATGGATACTGAATCTCATCGCTTCGTGGAGACAGTAATTTGTACGTACACACGAGAGATGATATCCTTCTCATAATTATTAAATGTAATTTGAGTGGATGATATAATATCACATAATTAGTTTCATGTTATAATATTCATATATAGTTATTATTTCCACCATTATACCCAACCATATATGCTGGGGTTGGAAAAACATATTACCCCACAGTGTGGAGATGGAAAGTCATTCGTACGCACGAGTGATGTTTTCATTTCTCATAGGATGGATAGAAGATGAAATAGGGTTGGTTAATATTTATAATAACATATCATTATATGAGTGATACTTATGTTATTGTTTTTTAATGAAAAAAATAAAGAAGAGGAATTAAAAGAAAAAATAAATTTGAATGAATCGGTAAAGGATATTTCCTCATCTTTGACACCTCTCTTCTAAACATCCTCTTAGGGAATTATAGATGGTATTTAAAGAATACAAGGACCTATATTTTGTTTCTAGAAAATAGAAAAAGATAAATGGACATGTTCTGTCCGATCATGAAGACTCAACATTTTGTGAAGATGAGAGGGAGGAGCTGCTCTTTTATAAGAGAGGAGAGGAGATCTTTTGGAAACATCTAAAATATTAATTTACAATAAATTCAAGCCCCACATAAAACCTAAAAAAATGACTCAAATATGAATTTTATATGATATATGGTTGTAATCACATCATCCAACAAATTTAAGACATGTTTTGAATTTATTTTAAACCTTATCAACATGATTTATCCTCATTCAATCTGTTTAATTTTATTTGTTGTAATAATATTATAAGTGTTAAATTTTAAAAAATAATTACTTATGTGTTGTGAATTGTCCATAATTGGATATTTAATGAAATTTTAGACCATATAAATTTCAATTAAAAAATTTAAAATATTTTTGTTATTTTTAATGAATTTAATAATATGTTATTTTTATAAAATATAAATAGTATTAACTTTGACACTATTCATTTATTTGGATTTAAATTAAATCTAAAGAGATGATATATTCAAACAAAAATAATAAATAGATTCATAACATGTCATATGTATCTAGAAAATTCGTGGAGAACATTAAATAGTTCATATATTATTTATTTTAATATCATTAAAACTATTTATTTGATATTTCAATCACTAAAATAATTTCTACATCACTATTGTGTAATTATTAATGATCATTATCTAATAACAAAAAATTCTAAATAAATTCAAATGATGTTGATAATTTTATTATCTTTTTGGAGAATATTTATTTTCTCTGTTTTATGAATGTTATCATCAAATTAAAATTATTACACTTATAAGATATAAGAGAGTGACATTTTGTCACTTTAATTGGTTTTAATAATAATTACATCATTTTCATTGTCAAAATTCCATGAAATAAATCTATTCCGACCCTCAAGTGATATGAGTCGACTTTTATTTTTCAAATAGAATTTTTTTATTTGTTAGGGAAATTTTATAATATTATTTTTACCCTTAATTTTATGATTTACCTTTAACTATGGGAAATAAAATTTTCCGTAGTCACTATTCATAATGGCCAAAAATAAAATGTTGCCTATTATGATAATTTTTACCTCCTGATTCCAAATATAAAATCCATTTTTCAAAATTCAAAACACAGATGATGCAGTAAATAATTTTAAATTAATTTCATTGTTTGAAAACACATGATTTTTTTAAAAAAATTGCAAAAGATCAAAATGATTTTACCTATGAATTAAATGTAAAATTAAATATAATGACATGAATTATATTAAATTTTAAAAATATATTCTATTTATACTTTAAAACCCTTAAATATTATAATTTAACTATATAAATTATCTCTATGAAAAAAACTGTTTTTAATTAAAATTTGGTGTATTTTTACTATTCATCAAATTATAAATATTATCTGAAATATATAAAAACATTATGAAACATTAAATTTCTTGTCATGTTCCACATAAAAATGTTTATTTGGAAAATTAATCTTATAAAATTATCAAAATCTAGATTTACAATGTGTGCACCATCAAAAGGCAGAAAACTGCATTTTATGAAAAATACTTCCGTTATACAAAAAATTGATTTTGTTTCAATACCATATTATTGAAAATTTGTAATATTATTTATATAGTTATAAAATAAAAAATTTATTTAATACTATTCATAACGGATAGTTCATAATATTATAATAATATAAATTTTTTATTGAAACTCTATACTGTGTACCACACACACTATTGAGGAAGGTAACTCTTCTGTGTAATGAAAGCTACGTCGGGGTTGCATGTAGTGGAATATAATAATGGTGTAGCATTAAACACAATACATAAATGAAATTAACTATAATAGTTCTCATAAAATCTTGAGGTGTTACACAGAAGCATGCTTACATGATCATGTCTCCCAAAATCATTTTGGGAAAAGGATGTAAGCATTGTCGTTTAACAGGCTAAAATGTATCACTCACCTAAGAATACATTCAAGAAATCACAATTAATTCTCAAATGGTAATCCTCCCTCTTACGAAATCATTGGATTCATTTGTTGCACAACATATTTTCACATTAAAACTTATATGATAAAGCCAGGAGCACACAAATGCATATTTTTTGGTTATCCTGATTGTGTTAAGGGATATAAAATATTAGATTAAAAACCAGGTAACAAGAATTTAATGATATGTTTGGAATTATAGATCATTGAATAAAATTATACAAAAAACAAGGCTACCACATTATGTATTAGTGATCCAGATATTGACATGGCTAATGAAGATGAGCCCATGACTCACATTGAGGATAATGTCCAACCCACTCCACCTTCTCTTTAGCAAACTCATGAGGCTAATTATGAATCTATTTCTAGCACGAATTTTGAATCTAAACCTTCTCTCACTAGAAGTTATTATAAATTGACCTAAGGAAATGAAATGAGTGTCCCCATAACTCATGCATGGTACATCCAGTATAATATGGATTCAAATTCATTTAATGTGACCCAATATCTTTTAGATGATGATGCTAAAACATATATCAAATACATAAATGGTAAATACTGAAATAATTTTTTCTTTCCATTCATGTTGTTGTGAGAACATTAGTAATGAACCATACATGGACCATTGTCAATAAACCACCAAATTCAAACGTTATTGGGTCCATTGCGATTTATATGTAAAAATTATACAACATCGAGGGAAACAAAATTTAGTAAAATGAATTGTTTGTAACTGTGGGATTCCTTCAATGATAAGGTTCTTATTAATATAATTTTTTCCTATGTTGTTAAAAAATCATTTATTAAGTTATTATTGCTTTATCGACCTATAATGAACTATACATTGAATATTGGATGTTAAAACCTCTGTATAACATGGATATTTAATGGAAATATATATATGAATACTAAATATGGGTACAAACTAGAATTTCAAATAAAATCATGTATACATATTTAATAATTAATTTAATTGATTAAAAAAATAATCTTGGAAATTGATTAAGAAATTTTATTCCTTCTTGTTCTATAATAAATTTAATAGGATCCAATATGATCATTTTTCTATACAAAATCAATTGAAATTTTACATATTTACCTAATTCATTAAGTTGACGACAGTCCTATCATTTTTACAAGTATGAGTCTAATCATTTCTTTCAAATAACAATTAAAATGAATTGTTGAAAATAAATACATAGGTGCATCTATAGAGACTTTAGGAGTTGAAATTATTAAATATAGACTACATAATATTTTTTATTTATATCTACATAATTCAATTTTAATGATTATAAAGAGATAATGGTTTTAATTGCTCAAAATGGTTGATAAACCTCATGGCATCCGTTTAAAAATACTTTTACCCAAGTACCCACAAATGATGTGGATTTTTAATTTATGTATAAAATTCATTATAATAATATTATTTTTAGAATTATGTACTCAATGATTTCAAATAGACTTGATATTCTCTATGATATATTCACCTTATGTTGATTCATGAAAGAACATGGGAAAACACACATGCATTCTTATAAGTTGATAATTAAGTATCTCTCATATAGTTAAAAAATATCTTTTGGTTATGGTAAAAATGATGATTCTTTAGATATTCTAGTTTAATATGTTGATGTGGACCATGAAGGTAATGTTGTAACAATAAAATCATTAAATGAATATTTGTTCAAAACCAATGGGGATTTATGTTTTAAATGAATTATGTAGTCTATGGTTTTCCTTTTTACATAGGAAACATACTATATTTCCCTTATTGAGTATGTAATGAAATCCTTATGGATTAATTGATGTTATTATGAACATATTAACATTAATTTTGTAATAAATTAATATTTTCATAGTAAATTAGCACATCATTTTTCCACAAGTATACTTTTTTATGGAAAAAAATCAAATAAATATTTGAAAACATTTATTTAAGGATATTATAGAACAAGAACCTTGTTTTTCAATATGATTCACACTTATAATAACTCGGATGATATTTTAAATAAATTCATGGTATTATCTAATATCATATTTTGATTATACATTATATACTTTTTTCATATTCTATAACAATAATTTCAATAACATTACCAATTTAAATTGAAAATATTGGATATTTATGAATTATTAGTATTCGATTTATATTTCGACATTCAAATTTGACATTATATTATACATAATTTTAAATTTTAAATTAGTAGGTGTAGTATTATATTGAGAATTTTTTTTATATTTTTATTTATATTTTTTAAATATTCCTTTTATTTGAGTTTTTTTTTGTCTGTGATGTTCAACCAGCTCATTTGTTTAGGCTTCCTCATTTTAGATTCCACTGTTTTAGATTACTGGTTCCCTCATCCTTCCCATCTAGATGATGATTAATCTGCCTTGAATTTTGTTCCATTTTTTCTATTTTTCTATGAGGTTTCATGTTCCAAATCACGGTTCTTCAACATGGATTCATGGATCAAATAGGTTGGGAGTGATGTAACCACATACATGGTTCTGGAAGGGGGATTGATGAGGCCCTATGGATGGTCAATTCATGAAGATTGATACGACCCCATTTCATTTTTCTTATTTGATGAGTTTCAGATCCTCATGATCTTTATGGAAATCATTTTTTTTGTTCAATCATTACCCCTCTACGAGGCTTTGATCAGTTGTGCTTGTCAAACTTCTCCCATTCCATTGGGGTGCGGGTTGCGGTGGAGTTCTCATTACATCCTTCCCAAGAGCGAATTCAAGACAACCTGAGGATACAATGAATCATGTCTAGGAAAGGGAAGATTCATTTTAGGTAGATTCATTAGCACAAAAACAATGTATTTACTGGAGCTTCAGGAGAATCAGAGGGCCGGACCATTGCATTTGGAAATATATGTGTATTCGTCCTTTTAGTATCATAGATTACATATTGGGTTCTCCAATATTTCAATACGACATCAATTCTATAAATTTCACTATATCATTTAACCTTATATGTTTTTAATTCGAGTATTAATATAAAATTTGTGTCCAGTGTTGTTCCTTGTATTCATGTAGTTCACCATGAGATCGAATATAATTAATATTTGTCTTCCATGAAGTTTGTTTCAATTTCATGCATTATGATTATTCAGTTTTGTAATCACTCCATTATACAATAAATAAATCAATTGATCTTATTTATAGATTGGTGTTTTATTTCATTCTATTTCACTCTTCCCCCATAACTTGTTGTATCAAAGTCATCATGATTTAATTTTTCTATAAATTATTTATTCCTTCTCTTGTTTTAATGTTTTGTACATTTTTTTTATTTCAACACAACAATCTCACTCTCAAATGGACACTATTTTTTAATTACATTACACAAAGGAATTATAACAATTCTATTTTTTCATTCTATATGCCTTCAATAAAACATATTGTAACTATGGTATTGGTTGGGTGATTTGGCATATGCGTTGTGTTGTATGCATGGACTCAAAATCTACCTTGTGGGTAAACATTCCATAGTGATATATTAAATCGATAAATTTTATAATGATAATGATTTTAATTTCATGAGAATCAATAGTAGAGCCGTGTTTATACAATAAGGAATATTTGATTCCCTATGTGGGCCCAATAAACTAATTAATAATAAAAAGAGGGCCAGGAAAACCACTACTGAATATATGCATGTCCCCGATGAAATTCTAGTTAAATCACATAGCAATTTTAACTATATTTGGGACATATGTTTCTATGGGAGGTTTCTTTTGAGTAAACTGATGTTATTCATATAATTATAGTTAAATTGTATATGAATTCTTCTCATGTTTGTAGGATTTAAAAAAAAATATTGTCTGTTCATATTTAAAATGAAGTATGAATGATCTATTAAATACTATATTGATTAATTTGACAAATTAATGCTAGATATATCCTATATTTATGTACCTCTCTATGATGAGTATCAACCAATGATCATATTAATTTTTATTTTTTATAATTAATTTTCTCTAGTGAAAACCATGATTTATTGTAGAGTCTCACTAACCCATGATGTCTTTGATCATCTGTAATTCCTAAATAACATCAATACCAATAGAGAATTAAAGGTGAGGCTATGACATTATTAAATAGAGGTATAACTAAAACAATATGTAAAAAATAAAAAAACATAGGAAAAGGACATTTACAATAAAGAACCTATTCAAAAAATTACTCTTTGAATGAAAAGTAACTTCTTTTCTTTATGGAAACTATGGAATGCTAATCATAAATATAATAAAATCAAATATACATTAGAATCTAAGTGGCATGCTGACCAGTCTCTTCTACTTAAACCAGGCTATGACACTGTTGCGGTCCAAAATGTGTCCATCCATGAACACAATCAAGTATAGATCCATACATTAGGGTATTCCATTTGCATGTGTCTTTATAGAAACTAATTTCTTTAATTGGTTAAAATTGTTTAAGGAGATGACCTCCTAGGATGTAATTAGTGTTTTAAGGATGAGAAATGACGAGATATTATTATAGAACTACATGAATATACCTTCATAACTATTATCAATGTATGCTGGTTTCTTATCCTTAATTGAATCATAGGATCCATAAGAGTTATAGATCAAAAATGTTTTATATATAGATATTATGTAGGTTATATCAAGATATATAAAGGATCAAGAAAAATAATTAAAGTATATCTTACCAATGATAGGTATGTCGTGAATTTAAAGACCCATTCACATAAATTTTTTAGTTTCTACAACACTAATACAAAAAATATTATTCTATACAATAATATATTGGGGATTATTGTCTCTATGTTCATGGTGGAACTCAACAATCAAAGGATATTTATTAATATCTTACATAATTTTCTTCTATTATTTGATGTTTCATTATTTGTTATGCTATGAAGGTCAATCTTAATATGTCATTCTTTAAAACGTCTATTTCCCATGAATATATCCACTCAGACCCGTGGGGGAAAGAAAAGAAAAACATTCATGAAGTAGTTTCATAGTGTTTCACCTTTTTTGATGAATTGGCCTCAGATATTTTTATCTAAATTTTGAACAATATAATGTAATAATTATCAAACTAATAAAACATGGAATGCATATATTTAAAAAAATGAATGAAAATAAATACAAGGGGAAAATATAATGGGATGGAGTACATATCCATAGAGTATATGAAATTTTTTCTTTCTAGTATAATCAATAGGAAATGGACCATTATGGAAACCATAAAACATAATTCCCTTAGAGAGAGAATGATGATAAATATTTTAGAGATTCTGAAGTGTGCTTACATGATCAGATCTCCCTAAATAATTCTTAGACTTTCTATTAAAACATCCATTTACCTTATTAATTGGTTTCCATCATCTATAAATTAATTCAAAACACTACTGTAATTTTCTAAGTTTAATCATCCTTCATACATCAAATTGAGTGCCTTTGGAGTAACATATTATTCTCATGATAAAATAGGTAATATAGAACAAAGATAATTCAAATGAATATGTGATGTTTATCCAAATGGTGGTAAGGGATATAAATTCTTTGTAGACATTACATTTTATTAGGAATTCCTTATATGTCTGGAAGTAGTCCTCAAAGGATCCTCTTCACCGAAAACCAAGGCTTCCACATTTGGTTATTGTGATCTAGACAATGACAAGGCTGATAAAGGTGACCTGTCATCTCACTTTGAGGTAGATGATCAGCCCTTTAAACTGAATACCCATCCCACTCATGATGTAGAATCTGAATCTTTTTATAGTTTATATTAATAATTTGAACCTTATGCAACTATTATGGATTTTCATTTTACCCCAAACATCGAATGGAGAGTCCCAAAACCACTTTATTTATATTTATTGTATGAAATGTTTTAAAATGCTTTTTATGTGGTGTATATTCATTTAGATTATGATACTAAAACATAAATGTAATACATAAATAATAAAGTCATAATGCATTGGGTTTTTCAATGATTGGAGTGATGTACTCCTTATGAAATAACCACACAAGTAAATTGTAAAAAAACCTAATCATATGGTTATTAGATACAAGGGGATTTATAAGGGAAAATATCACAAAAAACTGGAAAAAATTGATTAAAAATAAATTATAGTTGATTAGGGTTTTATTTCAATAAGAGGTATATATTATATTGTATGTCTATCCCTTATATCTAAATAATAATATTTTAGGAATTTTCTCCATATATTGATCTTCACATCAGAAAAATGGATGATAAATCTACCTTCTAAAATGGATATTTAAATGATACCTCTTTTTGAAACCGAAACATGTTTACTCTATGAAATTAAAATCAAATCAATTATCCCTATTAAATTAATCATTTTATGGATTACAAAAAGATTCTAGTAAATAGTATAAGAAACTTGATTCATTCATTTTAGACAACCAATTCACTATGATCCAATATAAAAAGATCTATCTATTAATTCATCTCAAAATTTCATGATTTACCTATGACATTATGATGATGAAATTATTATAATTGGTGAAAATATGAGTATAATCATTTCAAAAAAATCTCAATTAAAAAATTGAAATGAGATACTTAGGTTCAGCTAGGTAGATATGATGTGTTAAAATCGTTAAATATGGATAAAATAAATTACCATATATATATCATCATGATTACTTGTTAATGATTATAAATATAAATATTTTTGAATCTCTCAAACCCATCATTGTACCACTTGTTCAACACTTTAAACTGTGTTTGACACAAGCATCTACTATTGATGATGATGTTCAATTTATTTCTAATATTCCTTATGCTAATATTATTGGTAAAATTAATTAATAAATGACATTCACTAGACCTAATATTTCCTATTAAATCTAAACCATGGGAAGACTCATGTCCTAACCGAGGAAGAAACACATACATTCCCTTATGTAGCCTCATTGGCATATCACTTATAGTTCAACACTTTCTTTCTATTTTGTTATGATTATATATATTTATGAAACTCTTTTTTAAAATGTTGATTTTGATATTGAAGATAATGTTGATTGTAGAAAATCATTGATTGGATATTATTTCGATAAATATTTTGGGCCTATATCATGGAAATGAAACAATAAGATCATTTTTTACCTTTAATACTCTATATATTAGTATATTCCCTTACCAACGTAGAATATGATGTTGTATGAATTAATGTCTTGTCTACTGAACATAAAATATATAATTCAGTTATAAATGAATGTTTTAATAGTCAAAAACACTTCAAAAATAGAGATATTTATGTTTTCACTATAAATCAAAACACAATGTTATTAGACAACATTCTATTAGAGTTATTATAAAATCTGGAACCATGTGTGTTAATAAGATACATACTGATAATAACTCAGTCAATAATTTGACTAAAAAGGTGGTATTATCTAGGTTTACATTTTGTATATATATGAAGAACATAGTTCCTATTGTACTATCTTGGGTATTTCAATATCAAAAATTTCAATTTAAAATTTTGGAGGTGTTTGAATTATAGAAATTCAACTTGTGTTTTCACATTGAAATTTTCTATGATATTAATATTACATTTTTGGATTTTATTTTGATGTGGAATAATATATTTATTTTTAGTTTTCATGTTTTATTTAATTTTAGGGTGTATTAATTCTATTTGGGATGATTTATTGGCATCAATGTTTGTACTGTTAATTTGTTTAACCTACATCATTTCTGTTTCCAATGTAGAAATATGATGGTTCTCTCATCCTCCACTATTATACATTGTTAAATTCGGCCAACCTTTTGATCCTAGGTATCTGCAATTTTGACAAGTTTCATGTGGATTTGGATTATTGTTTAGAGTGGCTTCATGTATCCATTTTACTTGGTGCACTATAACTACATATATGGTTTATTAGGGGGATTGACGACTCACTACAACTGGTGAACATCCAAAGATAAACATACCTCTTTTTTATTTTTCTTCTCTGATAATTTTTGGATCATCGTGCTAGTTATAGTAATCTTTTAATGTTGTAGTATTTATCACCATATGAGGTTTATATCGATTATTCCGTTAGACCATCGTGTATACCACTGATGTATGGTTCATGTTGGAGTTCTCTTCAGAATTCATTCAAGTAAATATGTGTGGGTAACATAAAGATCATAATAAACTAGTACAAACTAGTTGAGTTCCACATTCATGAAGATTCTATATCACTGTACTGACGTCTTTCTTGTTGTATCAAGTGATCTGAAATCATCTACCATTTTTTCTTGAACTGAAGCATATTCTTCCATTTGGTTTTTTATATTAGTGTTTTTGTTATAGATGATTTTTTTCCTCTCTTGTTCTATGGATTGCATAGTATCTTGTATGCTACATTATTTTTAATTCGAGAATTATCAAAAATAATGGTTCAAGAGGTGTTCTTGTCATGCATGTAGGTCCCCGAGGGATTAAAGCACACAATTAATTATCTCCCTTGATAATTATTTCAATTTGTTGCATTTTTATTTTTTGGAATTGTAATACATAAATTCTAGTGGAAATAAAGAAAAATACATTTCTTCTAGATTTATTTTCTATTACTTAACATTCCACCCTGCCTCGTTCACATGTTGAATGAGAGCCATATTGATTTACATTACATTAAATCAACAATCATTAATTAGTTTCAATATTTAAAGGTTGAATCCAATTTATATTTTTATACATTTCATATCTCTTCAAAAAAATAGTATTTAACCAAGTGATTGGCTACTTTTGGGGGTGTTCACATATCATTGTCTATAATAATTGAACATCTAATTTATTGGTAATAATGTAAATGATGAGATTTGAAATATAGAAATTCGAGGGTGAAAATTAATTACATTTGTGAATAATTAATATGATATCCATAATTATATAATATTTCATATTGATCCCCTATTTGGGACTAGGAAACCAATTATACTATAAATGATATCGGGTAGACAACTATTGAATATATTGTTGTCTCTACATGATATTCTATTTAATGAACATAACTATTTATTTCGTTTATTATGTGATAATGTTCTTAATAGTGGATTATTTTGATTATAATATCAATGATACTTGGATAAAGCTATAGAAATTGTTTATGAATACTTAACATGATGTTTTTATTTATAAAAACATCACATGTTATCATTTAAACTGAAATATGGTAGTTTTATTAAAGAACATCTTAAAAATATTAATAATTTATTGTTAGATAATTCCAAAATTATAGTAATTTTTTATGAAGAGGGACATGAATTAATCATATTAATCTCCATTTATAATAATTACACTTATTTAGTTGAAACCATGATATATGGAAGAGTCTCACTAACCCATGAATTGGTTAATTTAACCCTCCTTTTTAAATAACTACATTTAAAACCCATAATATGAGGGGGTTTCTATAGCTTATCAATTATGTGTAAGACTCATATAAAATGTATAGAGAAACAATTTCCAAAGGGAATTGGAAGTAACAAAAAACAACTTAAACCTAAAAAATGAATATAGGGTATGAAATTCCCCAAGATCCAATTATGGATGACTATAGGAAACATTGCATGATTGTTGGAAACTCAAATATGAGTACGGATCTAAGAAACCAACTGACCAGTACCATCTTATGGGGTCAAGCAATGACATTGTTGACTTAATAAGATTTTCCATCCATAAAATCAATCATGTGATTGTCCATGAATGAGGTTGTTCTATTCACATGTTTCATTATATATAGTTATTCATGAATAAATTTAAATGGTTGATGGATATTTCCTCTTAGGAAATAATAATAGGTTCATGGTTGAGGGAATATGTTTTGTTATTATAGATCTATATGATCATACCTTCTTCACTATTCATTATGTAAGGTGGGTTCCCAAAATTCATTGAAGCATAATCTCTATAGGGATGCTATATCAAAATAGGGCTAACCTTTAGAAACGAAACATGTTATCTGAAATTTTATAAAAGACCATGAACCATCATTAAATGATATCTTTCCAATGAGATTTATTTCTTGAATAGAATGTCCCATTCAACGATATTGGTTAAGTAGCACTACAAAAATACTAAAATTACTATTCTATGTGACATTAAATTAGGTAATCTTATCTCCATGTGAAATGAAGAAGTCATGTTTGCAGGGTAGTTGAAATATATCAATCCTAAAAATTATCTATTCTGTGAAGATTCTGTGATGGTTAATGATATGAAAGTCACATTAATCATGACCTCCTTTAAAGTTGCAACTCTCCTTGAATAAATCCAATCAGACCCATAGGGACATGTAAGGACCACCTCTCATGATGGATGATAAAATGTTGTCATCATTATAGATGAAATATCATGGATTATTTGGATTTACATTTTGGAAAAAAAATATTTTTTTACCAAACCCTTCAAACATGTAATGAATTAGTTTTAATCCAATCTGGAAATAAAATCAAAACAATAATAACTAATAATTTTTTAGAGTGCATATACACATAGTTCATTTATTTTTTTCATTAATATGTAATAAAAAGGCATAATACTATTAGGGAACCCTCCCCCCAACAAATAGAATATCCCTATAGAGTTTTTTAATAGAACTATATTAGAGAAATTCTAAAGCCTCCTAACATTATTGGGTCCCCCTAAATAATTCTAGGAAGAGGGTATAAGTACTATATTTTTCCATATTAATAAATTTCCCTCATTTATAAATCAATTGAAAACACCTAGAAATTGTGAAATGGTAAGCCTCCTTCTATACCTACTTGAGAGTTATTAGTTTCACAACTTATATGCACATTAAAGAAACTAGTCAAGAACCAAGAGCACTAAAATTGAAAATTTACGTATATATTAATGATTTTAATGGATATAAATTAATTTTAGACATACTATGTTACTTGAAATACATTATAAATAGTGAAGTATTATTTCACAATTTGTTTCTCTCAAAACCAAGTTTCTCTCATCGAGACGTAGTGATTCAGAGATTACATGGATGACATAGATGATCCACCATCTCACATTGAGGATGATGTTAAACCAACTCCACTTACCCCACAACATAATAAAGAGGATGATTCCAAAAATAGAACATTATAAAACTCATAATATGATGTTTCTTCCCCTAATGGTGATTTTCAATTACCATAAGATCGAGAAAAGAGAGTCCCCTAACATCCTGATCGGTTCAGCAAGTATGATATGTCTTTATATTCCTTTAATATGACTCTAGATTATTAGATGATGATAATAAATTATATATACAAAACATAAATTATAAATACTAAAATCATTAGGTCTTTTCCATTAATGAATATATTTATTCTCTATAAAATAACCGCACATGGACCATTTCCATAAAACATCCAAATATTATTGTTATTGGGACCAAGTGAACTTACAAGTTAAATGAGGATAATGATGAGTGAATAAAAATTACGTAAAAATATGGTTTTGGGGAAAATGGTTTTATTTCAAATGTAAAGTATTTATTAGTCATAAATTTATTCTCCTATAGTTATGAACTCTTATATTAGGATTTTTCATTCTTTTAATTTCAATAGTTATATGTACATCAAATTATTGGCTTCTAAAACTTATTTCATAAATTTATAATTAAATGAAAAACTCTATCGGAATCATCCCAACTGTTTCTCTAGGGATCTAATATATAATCAAGTATTATTATTTAAAAATAAATTGTATTTCTTAAAACAGTAAACTAGGAAATTGTTATTTACATTCTGTCTATAATGTCATATAAGTTATTTACTAGGTTCTAATATGATTCATATATCTATTTTAAGTATCCTCTAAATTACCAGATTTGTGGGATGATTTTGTTGTTGACCTACTAATCATTTGTAAATATATGACTTTATTCATTGTTTTAAACCCTCAATAAACACGGAAGCACAAAATTAGACACATAGGTTTAGCTATGTGGACATTAGGTGATGATATAATTAGTGATAGACAAAATAATTTCATTTATTAATCTAATCATGATTACATTGTAACAATTCTAAAGATATACATGTATCATTCTATCAAACTTGTAAATGTACCTCTTGGAAAATACTTTAAAATTTCATTAACAAAAAAACACACTTTTGAGGATTTTGATCATTTTATATCTAAAATCCCTCATTCTAATATTGTTTGTAACATTATATAGACTATGATTTTCACTAGACCAGATATTTCAAATGAAATATTCACCTTAAAAAAATCATGGCCACACATGGGAAGCCACACTGACTTTCCCTTAAGTAGATTCATCAATATCTTTCTCAAATTTCAAAATAATAATTATGTTACATTATAAATATTGATGATTCTGCTATTCTAGTTGGATTTGTAGTTGATGATTATTAAGGTAATGTTGACACTATAAACTCACCGAATGGATATGTGTTCAATTTCTATATTAAACATATCTCCTGGGAATTCACTATTCAATTTGTGGTTATCCTTTTAACCATGGAATGATTACTATATTGACTTTATCAAAGAACTACAACTTGAATTAAAGATTAAATTACATTCTTCTGAACATAAACCTTTCGATTTATTAATAATATTATATTCATTTAGTCAAACATCACATATTTTTTCTATAAATATATTTTTTCATGGTAAATAAAAACACATAGATATTAGGAATCATTTCAATAGATATATAATATAATTTGGAACAATGTATTTCAATAAGATAAATGCTAATAATATCCTTGTTGATTGTTTGGATAATGTTGTGGAATATTCTATGATTTTAGTTTCATTAGATAGAATGATATTCATTCCTATTATATAACCATATTTTCAAAAACTTCACAAAATTCAATTGAAAATTGTGTAGATTTTTGAATTATGGTTATTCAATTTTTTCTCACATTGAAATTTAAAATTATATTATTTTTACATTTTAGTGTTGTAATATTACCTAAAATATATGATTGAAATTTAGATTTCCCATTTTATTAAATTTTTGGGGCTATTACATATATTTTGGTCGATTATTCAGTTGTGTTTTTTGTCATACACATTCATTTCTTCTGTCTCATTTCATTTTCCACTATTGCAATCATATGGTTCTCTCTTCTTTCACTATGGGACACTGATCAACCTAGTCGGGCCTTCTGCTCTTGGACATATATTGTTTTTAGTGGTTTAGTTATTGTTTTTATGGTCCTTCAATATTTAATTATGGAGCAATATTGTGTAGTTTTTTTGAAAAATTTTAGGGTTGTGTCAGGGGGATTGATTCCCCCGTACAACAGGTGTATTAATGGAGATCGATAGACAACTATTTATTTTTCATCACTAATGATTTTATTCCTCAACGAGGTTCTGAAGATTCATCTGTTGTGTAGTTATTTTTCCAATTTTTTATTCAAATTAATTATTCATATCCAACTTCATGAATACCACTGGTGTTCCTTTCATGGTGTAGTTCTCATAAGAATCCTTCTAGGTGAATATGTTTGGGAAAATTCAAGATCCTAATAAACAAGTACATAACCTGTGAGTGCCACTTTTAGGGGTATTTATCAAAACAAATTCTATGTCTTTCCAGGAGAATCATTGTATCATGACAGTCAAACCATTGCTTCAACTACTTTAAATTTATTCATCATTTCAATTTCTCAGTTAACTTATTCGGTTCATTAATTTTTTGATGTTTATTTTATTCTATTGATTTTACTATATATTGAAAGATGTATAATATTTTATTTGTAAATTAATAATGAAGTTTTTTCCAGGTGGTGTTCTTGCAATAGACATAGGTCCCCATGTGACCAAACCATATAAATATCATAGATCTGTTTTCATTGTTTCAAAATCATGAATAATGATTATGTCTATTTGAAAACACTATATTCTGATTGTTATAAATCCAATCATCATGCTTTAGACATTATTTTCATTTCCAATCTAGTAAACCATACCCCTTAACATGTGTTATGAAATCCATTTATATTAAATGTTTCCATTAATTGGTGATTCATGATCTTATTTTATAGTTTTTAACATTAGGTTTATTTCAGAAAAGTAATATCACATTAATATCAAAATTGATTTATTAATTTCCTTACATAAAGAGATTATCCCATTTAAGTTTCTATGTATTTCATAACCCATCAGATAAAAAGTACAAGGGATTTTTTTGGGCATATAAATATCACATTCCAAAAGAACACTACCCCTACCATGTCGATAAACATGCCCACGATTAGATTTAAACACCAGAAATTTGAAAGTGATAATGAACATAATTGGTGGAGAATTAAAATTAGATTTATTCTTATACAATATGGCCTTTTGATGAACCATTCCATCCAAATAATCTAATTACTACACCCAATGAGATCGGGCATACCACTATAGAATATAATGATGTGCTATTTAAAACACATAGATCATTATTACTGTCATTAAGAGCTAATGTTCTAAGAGTAGTTTCCTTTGAGAATATATCCACATGTATTTGTCTAATTCTTGATAAATATTATACTAATTATTTACTTATTCGTAGTATTTATCACAAAAATATCATGTTCACTTTAAAAAAAAATCATGTTATTGATATTAAAACACATATTTGTGGATATAACAATTTAATGATAGTTATTTCCAAAACTAATGTAACTATTAATGATGAATATTTAGAAAAGACCGTATTATTTTCCATTTATAATTATTATAGTTCATTATTAGAAGAAATGATGTATGGAAGAGACATACTATGCCTTGGAAGGAAATGCCACCCCTCATTTCTAAATATCTACACTCTAATATGAGAAATAAAGGTGAGTAAGTGAGATTATTCAAAAGGGGTAAAATTCAAAAAAAGGAAAAAAAATCTTATGGACAATGAAAATAATTAAAAACACCAAAAACCAAAAAATGATCTAGAAAAAAAAATTAAATTATTTCCATTCTGGGAAATGAGGGAATGCTAAGCTCAAATTTTGGAGTCTCAATTACGGGTTTTAATGAAATCTAGAAAATGAAAAGTCTCATCATATTAAATCAAGCCAAGACACAACTGATTTTTTAAATGGTTCCATCTATACATAAAATGATCTGTGGGTCCTTAACATAGTCAAATCACTTCACATTTGTCCTTATAGAGATTCATTTCTTGAATTGGATGAATTAGTTGATGGATATATACTCTTAGAAAAAATAATAGGTGCTTGGTTGCAGGAATATGGTGTGTTCTTAAAGAACTTGTTGATCATTCCATCATAACATTTCATGATGTAAGGTGGGTTCCTAAACATCATCAAAACATAATCCCCTTATGGATACAAGATCAAAATGGTTTTACCATTAGTTCCAAAATAGGTTGTCTCGTTATATCTAATATATCATTAACCATCATTAAGGTAACTATTACACAAGAGATTTGTGTTTTGAATTGAAATACACATTCATGGAAATTGGTTATTGTCTAAAATACCAATACTAAAAATTGTATTCTATGAAATAGAAGATTTGGGTATCTCAATTCCAAGGGCATAGTGGATGAAAAGATGAAAAGGATGTTGAGTGATATCACACAAACAAATTTTCCATTCAGTGATGATTTTCTGATGGGTATGCTATGATGGTTAGTTTCAATAGTTCATCCTTTAAATGTGGTAGTTCTCTTGATTATATCCATTCTGATTAATGGGTGTTAATAGGGGACACATCTCATCGTGGACACTACTATTTTAATTGCATATATAGATGAGTTCTCAATGAATGATTTTATTTACATATTTAAATATAAATATAAGGGTTACCATAATATTACTACCTAGAAATATTCAGTTGAAAACCAAACTAGAATGAAAATAAAAACCATGAAAACATATAACAGGATTGAGTACATATACATAGATTTTATTAAATTCTATGATACTAATGTAATAAAAAATAATAGGACTATTTAGGATACCTCTGTACAGATTGACCTTATAGATATCATGATCAAAAAAATTACAGAGGGAATGAATCATTCATACATTCTAGGGTCTCCCAAACAATTTTCTAGTAACGGGTATTAAAACTATCATTTATATTTTTTAATATCGGTACGTTATCTTCAAATCAATTCAGAACACCGGTGGAATTGTTGAATGGTAATCCCATTTCCCACTACAATTTTAGAGTCTTTTAGTTGATAACTTATGATCTCAATGAAAGTTCTATGATAGAACTAGGAGCCATCAAATTCATGTTTATTGCTAATACTGAGTGTCTTAAGTGATATAAACATTGGGTTGAGAAACTAGGTTACAAAAAATGCATTATGAGTTGGAATGTACTCTCCCGTGAGTCCTATTCACCTAAAAAATTCCCACACATGGAAGTAGTGATCCAGAAATTTACAAGGATGATAATGATAAACCCCTGGATCACATTGAGGTTCATTTTTACAACACTACACCAACAATAAAACCCACTAACCATTGAAATTATTAGATTATTTCTTTTTATGATTCTGAATCTGATCCGTCTACAACTAATAAGAATTATCATATAACCAAGGATATTGGTAGGAGAGTCCCAAGACCACCTGCTTCATTTAGCGTGTATGCTTTAAATTCATCTAGATTCTATTTGACCCTTGATATTATATATGATGATCCACTAACATATTTTCCAGCATTAAAGGATAAAAAAATCTTTGGGCCTTGTAAATGAATGATGATAAGGACTCTTATAGAAAGAACCACATGTGGACCATTGTAAAATAACTACATAATATTATTTTAATTGGTCCAAGATTATTTATATGTGATGTTAATAATATTTTCAAGACTTATTATATACTCCCTTTACTGATTTTATATGAAATTTTCATAATTTGTGTGAAATATTAATGTTTTAATATTGAGTATAATTTTTGAGCATTTTTAGAAGTAGTCCAATTGATCCAGTTTAATGTTTTAATAATAACTATCACTATACTGATCCAAATTGTTTTGTTATTGTTTTTTATAATTCCCATTTAACTATAAAACATTTCATTAGAAGGTACCACGATACAATTCTACCATTTGAAGGGCCATATTGTCCTCACAAACTAGATTAAAGAATCTGTGAAAAAACTGCACTACTCATGAAGATTGATTTACTGGGATAAATACAGAAGTCCAAATTCCATTATTCTCTAGCATAGATTGGGGGAAAATGTAAGGAGTCTTGGATAAAAATTCCAAGGCCCAAATCCAAAAAAAGGTGCCCAACATATGCTTTAAAATCCAGCCCCCCATTCTGGATGAGAATTTTAATCAGTAAAGTATGGTTGACATATCTCATGATGTAAGCATCCAATCGAGCTGAGATATTACAGTCTTAAAGAGGAGATATTTATGGCTGAAGTTTTTGAATAAATCATTCGCATTTGAAGGCATCATCCTATTCAAAAACCCTATTACATTTTGGACATTAAAAAAGACTGGATTGAAATGGACAGTTTAACTTTGTTTAATAAACCAGCCATAACATTTTATCCTTAAGTCCAAATGAATATAAATTTTGAGAGTAGTCAGAAAAATTTATTTTATAAAACTTTTAAAAAGGATATTGCTTTAGATTAGGCTATCTGAATCAAAAAAATGGTGATGCAACTGGACGAACAGATTTGGAATGAAAACAATCCACTCCTTGGGCTATAAATACTCTCCCCTTCTCTCCTTGAGAGGGGTTGAAATTTCAGAAGAGAGAAGATCATATTGGCACGAAAAAATCCTTTCCAAATTCTTGGGGGGATATGACATACTCATGTTTTCATTTGAGATCCCTTTCCTCCTCTCTTTGTTTTCGCTTACTTTCATGTTCTTCGTTTTTGTAATTTTGTAAGTCCTTTCTTTTGTAATTCTGTTTTAATGAAAGTTTCTTCTTCAATATCTCTTATTCTCATCCACCTTATGTAGTTATATACTAATGTTCTTAAAATAGTTTAGATTCAGTTGAATCCTCTTCCCTTATTTTTCTTCCTCGTTCAATCAAAAATCTGTTTTTAATTATCTTCATTGTTCGTGTGTGGGTGTTCGACGTACTACTCTTTTCCAATCCCTTACTTTTTATTCTATTATTAATTTATCATCATAATTATTAAAACCAAAATATTCATCACCCAAATGGCGGAGTAAATATCTCATTGGGGTGAGTCAAAATTTAGGGATGTTAAGTGATTGAGATTATTTGCTCGATGAGTATTCGTTAAATTAACATTGTGTATGTTGAAATTTATATGTCATGGATTAATGAAATATTTTGTTTAACAAGTGGTTTTCATGGATTATCGGAACCATAAATACTCTACCATAAACAAGTACTGATTAATTATATAATCCTAGTTAATTTAAGGCTTGGATTAATGCTTTAACAATTGGGAATTCTAATCAATGTCAACTTGTGAAGTGGGTGTTAATTTAAATGAAATATAAAGCAAAGCTGAATGATACCACAAGATTACCTCCCTAGTAATGAACTCACCCCAATATTTATCAATTTGATAAATAAATTATAGTAAATCAATCATATCAGTTAATCTCTGCAAACAAACCCCCCTAATCAAAATACAATTAACTAAAAACAAACTACTATTACAAAGTCTCATCACCGATGATTCGACCCGAGTGCTATTATACACATTAGCTGAGCACCGAAACCTTGTCTGGTCGATAGGAGACAATTGGATGTTAATTTAAAATGGATTTGTTTACGGGGATGGTTCTTTATGTAGTCATTAGTTTCAAGTTATTGTAAAAAAAATTCCAAAAAAATGAAATTAAAAAAAAAACAAAAAAAAAACACAAAGATAAACTTGTCTTCCTCTTAACAATCATAAACTGAAAAAATACAAAGAAAAACCCATCATCCTTTTCCTTCCAAAATCTCTCTGAATTCCCCGTAGTCTTCCAGACAATCCCTCAGATTTGTTTAACCCTGAAATTGAGCGAACATTTCGCCAACTTAGGAGGAACATCAGAGATACTGAAATAATTCAAAAACCAGTCCTCATCCAACCAGTTGAAATTGAAATGGCCAATTCTATGGAACAAACCCTTAAAGAACTCGCTGCCCCTGATATGAATAACCAACCTCTTGGTATTAAATATCCAATCACAGAGTCTGACTTTGAACTCAAATCGTGTTTGATTCATCTTCTTCCTCATTTCCACGGGCTAGCCGGTGAGGATCCACATATCCACTTTAAAGAGTTCCAAGTAGTGTGCTCTACCATGAAGCCTCAAGGGGTTTATGAAGAACAAATAAAACTCCGAGCCTTCCCTTTCTCCCTAGATGACACTGATATGTCATGGCTCTACCACCTTCCTCCTGGTTTCATAACTACATGGAATGACATGAAACGACTCTTCTTAGAGAAATTCTTTTCTGCTTCCCGTACTGCTTCTATCCGAATGAAAATATGTCGTATACGTCAATTCCCAAGTGAATCACTCCATGAGAACTGGGAGAGGTTAAAAAAGATATTGGAAACCTGCCCACATCACCAAATCCATGACCAACTCTTGATCCAATAATTTTATGAGGGGTTATTGGCTCTGGAGAACTCTCATAGATACAGCATGTGGACGTGCTCTTGTTGATAAAACTCATGAAGCTGCAAGAGATCTCATAAGTAACATGGCTACAAACACACAACAATTCCATACTCGAGCACATGGTCAAGTCAAACAAGACCATGATAATCAATCAATTGAGCTGAACAAAATGACCGAGTGGATGCGTGAACTTACAGGTCTTGTGAGAGAACTAGTTGTGGCTACCAAATCCCCAACTTCATCTTCTCCACAATCAATGTTTCTTGGACATGTCAAAAACTGTGGAATCTGCAACTCTCTATCTCATCCAACTGACACATGTCCACAATTTCAAGAGGATCAATCCGATTCATCTGGACCAATGGAGCTAAGTGCAGCAAATGCTCAGTGGAACACCAATCCTCAACTATCAGGTCAGTTTGTTAGAAACTTCAACCGACCTCACTCTGATCCCTTCTCCTCTAAACTTTAACCAAGGATTGTAGTATGGTAACCCCATGCCTCATCCCCCTCAAATACCTCCTCAAAACCCAATCCAATTATAATATGGTCAATGTGGTGGTAACTTCCATCAACCTTATCCTTTTGATCTGAAAACCTCAAAGGAACAATCCTCCTCCTTGATTCCAATATCTTAGTGAGCCTTCCCAATTCCAAAACCAATACCATCGATTTCCCAACAACCAAAATCAAGTCAATCCCAATCCGGGTCAAGCCTCTTCTTCCAAGAAACCATGGAAAAGAGCAGTGGATGATCTTTCCTACTTCACCCATTCTAGCCTTAAAAACATTGAAACTAAAATAGGGAAACTTGCATCCCACTTGAGCTAGAAACAACAATCAAATTCATGTCAACTCCCAGATCAACCATTACCCAGCCCCAAGGGTAATGAATGTGAAATTTCACTTAGATTAGGAATGAAACATTATATGCCTCAAGATAAATCCCCAAACCCTCCATTGATTGATGATCTAGAAAATGAAAAGAAAATGAAAATTTAAAAGGAATCTGAATCCATTCCAGCACCTCTTTACATTCCACTTTGGAAACCAATTTCTTTTCCTCAAACTATTTCTATGACAAGGAAGTCCTTTGAACCAGATCCTGAAATGATTGACAAGTTTAGAGGTGTTGAAGTCAACATTCCCCTCTTAGATGCCATAAAACAAATTCCTAAGTATGCCAAGTTTCTCAAGGAGTTGTGTACCCACAAGAGGCAACTTAGGACATTTGAAAATGTATCCACCCAGCATTCCATTCCCATTAAGTGCAAAGATCTAGGTACCTTTATGGTTCCATGCCAAATTGGAAGTTAAAACATTGATGATGCACTCATAGACCTAGGATCCTCAATTAATGTCATGCCCAAATCCATATTCTCTAACCATGGCCTAGGTCCCGTGCACCCAATGGGTGTTGTCATATAGTTATCCAATCGAAGCACAGCCAGTCCTGAGGAAATAATTAAGGATGTCCTTGTCCGAGTCAATGATATTGTCTTCCATGCTGATTTCTATGTCCTTAACATGGAAGGTGAGATGAACCCTTGTCGATCTTCCCTAATTCTAGGAAAACCATTCCTCATGACTGCGAGAACCAAGATTGATGTCCATTCACACATTTTATCCACGGAATTCAATGACCAACTGGTCAAGTTCAACATTTTCCAAGCCATGGGATACCCATCTGAGGATCACTCTACATTCTCAATCCATGCTTCTAAGGACACTTCTAAGATTCAATCGAACCCCAATCCACCATGCTCTTCATGTTATAATGACAAAGGATCTAGTGAAATATGCACCTTGATTAACCATGTCATAAATGGTGTTGTTGATGTGGAACTCTCATTCATAGACTCCATCAATCTAGAAGAACTTGAAAACTCTCTTGAATCCCACATCAACTCTCATATCTACTACACCACCTTGGTCTGTATTAAGGATAATGAATCTAAAGCAACTGAAATCCCTTCATCCATTCCTGAGATGTCTAACCCATACATAAAAGATGAGAATAATCTGAAACCCCTTCTTACAGACCTGAAATATGCATTCCTCTTCCATGATCACTCATAACCTGTCATTATCTCTTCCACCCTAACTATAACCGAGGAGTCCAAACATGTTCAGGTGTTAGAGGAAAAAAAAGGCCTTAGGTTGGACCCTAGATGACATACCAAGAATAAACCCTGCACTATGCATGCATCTCATCCATCATGAGGAATCATCCAAACCAATTAGACAAACACAAAGAAGACTCAATCCACTCATCCTTGAGGTAGTTAGAAAAGAGATCACCAAGCTTCATCAAGCTGGTATTATCTACCCAATTTCTGATAGTGAATGGGATAGTCCAATTCAAGTTTTACATAAGAATGGTGGGATAACATTTGTCACAAATGAACATGGGGAGGTAGTCACAAATTGTGTGAAGAACAAATGGCATGTATGCATTGATTATCAAAAATTGAATGCTGAAACACGAAAAGATCACTACCCTCTTCAAATCCATGATCAAATGCTAGAAAGATTATTCATAAAGTCAGATTATTGCTTCCATGACGGATATAACTACTATTTTCAATTCCCAATCTCACCTAAGGACCACAAAAAGACTACATTCACATTCCCCTTTGAACATATGCATTTAGAAGAATGCCTTTTGGACTCTGCAATTCTTCTGCAACATTCCAGAGGTGTATGATGAGTATATTTTCTGAATTCATTGAACACTGCATGGATGTATTCATGGATCATTTCAGCATTTATGGTGAGTAATTTGAATCTTGTTTTAATTCACTCTCTATTGTCATCTAAAAGTGTGTCAAGTGCAACCTTGTGTTAAATTTTGAAAAATGTCACTTAATGGTTGAAAATGGGATTGTTCTAGGGAACATTGTTTCAAAAGATGGTATTGAAGTTGATCCAGCCAAAATTGAAGTGATACAATCACTAACTGAACCCACATCTATTCGAGACATCCATTCATTCCTTGTACATGCCGGTTTCTATTGGTGATTCATCCATAACATCAGTAAAATTTCTGTCCCATTCAGTTGTTTTCTCTAAAATGATGTCACTTTCCATTTCGATGAGGTTTGCATGAGAGACTTAATTGAACTCAAAACTACTCTCACATCTGCCCTGATAATCCAACCCCCAGATTGGTCCTTAACCTTTGAATTAATGTGTGATTCTTCTGATAGAGCAGTTGGGGTTGTTCATGGTCAAAGTAGAGAAAAAATCTCTCATGTCATCGGTTATGCCTAAAAAACATTAAATGGAACTCAATATCACTACACTGTGACTGAAAAGGATCTTCTAGTAGTGGTTTTTGCCTTAGATATATTCTGATCTATCACTTAGGTGCTAAAATAATCATCTTCACAGACCATTTTGCTATTAAGTTATTACTCATGAAAAGTGATTCCAAACCGAGGCTAATATGATGGATCCTAATTCTCCAAGATTTTGACCTTGAAATCAAAGATAGACCTGGAAATGAAAATCATGTGGCTGGTCCCTCGAGTATAATTTCTAATTCTTCTCATTTAGAAAGTTTTTATCCTAAATTCCCCATTGAGAACCTTTTGTCTCTCACTCCAAAGTTACCATGGTATGCCCGAATTGTAAATTATTTGGTTTCTGGTGTTTTTACTGAAAATTTTTCAAAAGAAAAAAAGATGAAGTATAAAAGTGATTCAAAATACTATTTTTGGGAAAAATAAACTTTGGAAAAATGGGGTAGACATGGTAATTAGAAGATGTGTTGAAGAAAATGAGCATTTTCCATCTTAGAATTCTATCACTCACTTCCCATAGGTGGCCACATTGGACCACAAAGGACCTCCCGAAACGTCCTAGACTCTTGATTATTATTGCCTTCACTATTCAAGGACTCACATGAGTCCTATCAATCATGTCCCACATGCCAAAAGTTTGGCACAATATCCAAAAGAAATTAAATTCCCCAAAATCCCTTATGCTTTTGTGAAATCATCGATGTTTGGGGAATCGATTTCATGGGACCATTTCCCCCTTCCAATGGATTCTCATACATCATTCGTTCGGTTGATTATGTTTCTAGGTGGTTCGTGGCCAAACCCACTAGAAAGGATGATTCACATATTGTTAGTGATTTTCTAAAGAAACACACCTTCCACAGATTTGGAAAGCCTCGTGCCTTGATCAGTGACTTATCAACACATTTTTGTAATAGAACAATGGAATCACTATTGAAAAAGAATGGGGTTGTACATAAAACTTCAACTACCTATCACCCCCAAACAAATGGAATGGCTGAACATTCTAATAGAGAAGTGAAAATTGTTCTTGAGGGAATTGTAAAACCCACCAGAAAATACTGGCCTGAAAGTCTTAGTAAAGCACTTTGGGCTTATCGAACTACCTATAAAACAATCATTGGGATGTCTCTTTATAGGATTGTTTTTGGTAAAGCATGTCATCTACTAGTTGAAATACAATATAAGTTTTTTTGGTATGTGAAATCATGTAATTTTGATTGTGAAAAATCTGGTGAAGAATGATTGTTGCAATTGGCTGAACTGGAGGAGATTCGACTTTAATCCTATGAGAATTCCAATCTGTACAAAGAGAAGTCTAAGGCACTCCCTGACAAACACATCCTGAGAAAGGTATTTCATGAAGTTGAAAAGGTAATGCTCTTAAATTATCGATTCTGACTTCACCCAGGTAAGTTTAATTCTCGTTGGGAAGGACCTTTTGTTATTACTAATGTTTACCCATTTGGTGTAGTGCAAGTCCAAGACCCCTCTTATAAAAGGACATTCATGGTTAATGGACATCAGTTAAAGCATCACTATGATAGGACACACAATCCTGTATCATTATCTACTTCCATTAGATACCCAACTTCTCCAGTCAACCTACCGCTAGATGGAGATGGAAACCCGCCAAATCCAAACCAGGGGCACCTCTTTACCATTAACTCTCTCTCTATCTCTTCATCTCTCTACCTCTTTCTTTGTCTTCTTCTGTCCTTCATTTTTTACAACTTTTCTTCCAACCCTTTTTTTTTCTCTTTATCTTTTGTGTGGATGTGTATTTTAAATAACAAAAAAAAAACAAAAAAAATGTAAAAACACAAACCAAATGAGTCATTCTTACTCACCATTGAGTTTTGAAATTTTTTCCAACCTTTTTGGGGAGTCAACAGGATTGTTTTGATCTCAATAATTTTTTATTTTCATTATTACTTTGGATAATGAATTTTATGTCAAAACCAACACATTTTGAATGCTCAATTTTTTATTTGGAAAATAATTTTCCCAAACCGTGAGGAACAACATTTTCTTTCATACCAAGGCCAACTGTGGCCATCTTTTTGAAATGTGTGTTTTCACCCCCTTTTGTGAATATTGAGTTTCTGGACCTTCGATATGAATTTCCTACCTTAGTGTGTATTAATATGATAGAGGAATTTTCTAAACCACATGAGAATGACAATAGCCAAATAGCCTCCCATTTCCCATACGTTAATCCTCCTTTTGAAAGCCCCTTTGATCCTAAGAAAGCCTTTTCTTTGATAGCCACATTACAAGCCCAATACCTTTTCCCACCCAATATCAACATGGATTTTCATTGCATTTTTTTTGAAATTTAAGAGTGGGGGAATGGATTTCATTGTTTGGGTACCCTATTATTGATTTTCAACGAGTTATCATCTGATTAAGGGAAAGCATCCAGTTCAGTGTGGGGGAGAGGTTGTCATTCAGTGTGTTTTGGGGTATTTAATGTACTTCCATTTATGTAATTTTGTAACTGTTTTTGACAAGTGTTCAAAAAAATAAAAATGATGAAAAAAATCAAAAAAAATTTCAAAAATGGGTTGTGTCTTGGGTAGGTCAAAAATTACACTTTCTCAACCTTTGATCTTGTTATAACTATTACAATTAGTGTCTTTATGAGATCAAACATGGGTTGGGATATGAGTGTGAGATCTGTTTCAAGTTCAACATTTGAAAAAACAAAGAAAAAAATGAAAAAAAGAACACTTGCATTATATTCTTATATCATTGGGAGAAGTTTTGTGGTTTTTAAATATTTCATCTTCACATACCCTTAATATTTTCTTCCTCTATTGTGTCTTTCTTCACACAATCATTCCCTTGTAAATATGTGTTTTCATTTCCTTCTATGTTTTATTTCAAAAAAAAATGTGCATTTCTTTTTCTATGTTGGTGTTTTACCCCTCTTCCTCTCTCCTGAAATTTATATTACTACCATCCCATAGCCACAAAAAACCCCTTAAAAGGCCTCTTTATTCTTTTGCACTTTGGATAGGGATTGGAAGCTGAGATCTCTTTTCAAACTCTAAGATTTTCACTTTTGGTTGGTGAATGAGTGAACCACCACAAATAAATTTTATCATCTTGAGAGGTGTGAGTTTTGAGTGTCCACATTTTCCAATTCTATATTTGAGCATGAAAAAATTAATTAGTTTTGGAACATTGTTTCTGTAACATCTTGTGGTGGATTTCAAAATGGATGAGAGAAATCGTCTAAACTTCCCATGATTGGAGAATACAAAATTTTAATATTTGTTGGTGAGTGAAAATGATTTTGTCGTGTTTTTATATTTGTTGCACATGAGGATATGCTCAAAACTAAGTGTGGAAATTTGATGTTATTAATATTTAAATTACTTATTATATACTCTCTTTACTGATTTTATATGATATGTTCATAATTTGTGTGAAATATTAATGTTTTAATATTAAGTATAATTTTTGAGCATTTTTAGAAGTAGTCCAATTGAGTCAGTTTAATGTTTTAATAATAACTATCACTATAATGATCTAAATTGTGTGGTTCTTGTTTTTTTGGATTCCCCATTAAATATAAAACATTTCATTAGAAGGTACCATGAGTCAATTCTTCCATTTGAGTGGTCATATGGTCCTCCAAAAAAAAACCCAAGAATCTGTGAAGAAACTGGACTATTCATGAAGATTTATTTACTGGGCTAAATAAAGAAGTCCAAATTCCATTATTATCCGCCATAGTTCGGGGAAAAATTTAAGGAGTATTGGATTAAAATTTCAAGATCCAACTCCAAAAACAAGGGGCCCAAAATATGCTTTAAATTCCATCCCACCATTCTGGCCGAGAATTAAAATCATTATAGTATGCATGACATATCGCATGATGTAAGAATCCAATAGAGCTGCAGTTTTTCTGTGTGAAAGAGGGGATATAGGTGGACGACTTTGTTGAATAAATAATTCGGATTTGATGGCATCTTCCTATTCAAAAACCCATTCACATTTTGGACATTAAAAAGACTGGATTGAAATGGACAATTTATATTTGTTTAATCAACCGGTCATAAATTCTGATCCTTAAGTCAAAATGACTCCAAATTTTGAGTGTAGTCGGACAAGGTTATTATCTACAACTTTTATAAATGGTATTTCTCTAGATTAGGCTGTCTTAATAGACAACATGGAGATGAAAGTGGAGGGACAGATTGAGAATGCAAACAGTCCACTCCTTGGGCTATAAATACACTCCCCTTCACTCCTTGAGAGGGGTTGGAATTTCAGAAGAGAGGATATGATATTGGAACGAACAGAACCTTGAAGAAGTCTTTGGAGGATCTTCCTTACTCGTGTTTTCACTTGAGAGACCTTTCCTCCTCTCTTTGTTTTCACTTACTTTCGTGTTATTCGTTTTTGTAATTTTGTAAGTCCTTTATTTTGTAATTCTGTTTTAATGGAGGTATCTTCGTCAATATCCCCTATTATCATCCTACTTCTGTAGTTTATTATTAATGTTCTAAGAATATTTTAAATTCAGTTGAATCCCCTTCCTTTATTTTGCTTCCTCATTCAATAAAAAATCTATTTTAAATTATCATCATTGTTCGTGTGTGTGTGTGTTCAACATACCACTCTTTTCTAATCCCTTTCTTTTTCTTCTTTTATTAATTTATCATCATAATTATTATAATTATTATATTAAACACCCAAATGTCTGATTAAATATCTCAATGGGGTGAGTCAAAATTTTGGGATGTTAAGTGATTGAGAGTATTTTCTCGATGAGTATTCGTTAATTTAACATTGTGTATGTTGGACATAATATGTCATGGATTAATGACCTGTTTTGTTTAGAATGTGGTTTACATGGATTATTGGAACCAAAAATACACTAACATAAACAACTAATGATTGATTTTAGAATCCTTGTTATGTTAAGTCTTGGATTAAGGCTTTAACACTTAGTAATTCTAATCGATGTCAACTTGTGAAGTGGGTGTTAATTTAAATGAAATATAAAGCAAAGCCCAAGGATATCACAAACTTAAATCCCTAATAATGAACTCAACCAAATATTTATCAATTTGTTAAATCAATTATAGTGAATCAGTCATTTCAATTAAGATCTGTAAACAAACCCCCCTAATCAAAATACAATCATCTAAAAAACGACTATTACAAACTATCATCGCTGATGATTCAACCCGAGTGCTGCTATACACATTAGCAGAGAAGCGGAACCTTGACCAGTCAATAGGAGATAGTCGGAAGTATGTTTCAATAAGTGAAAATAGAATAACAATGAGGGGAGATATATATTTTCAAATAAAATTTTTTGTTAATATTTTTTATCGTAGTGATGTTATTCATTATTTAGAAAATTTTCCCTATTGTTAAGAATTCTTCTATTTTGAAAATTATTTATTTTTATCTCTACAGTGATAATAAAAATGTTCAACTGGATGATAAATTTCCATCTTACATAGGGATTTAAATGAAAAACAGTACATGAATCTTCCTGATGGTTACTCTATGTAATAAAAATCAAATAACGTATACTTATTAAATAAATCATTGTATGTTTGAATACAAGAATATAAATAATGTTATAAAAAATTTTATTCTATCATTCTAGATTATATATATACTTTTAGACAATATCATGCAGGAATATATTCTAAATCAGATCAAAATTGCATGATTTTTCAATTGAATTATTTTGATGACATTTTTATCATTTGACAAAAAATACGAATTTATTCATTTCTGAAAAATTCAAATAAAAAGAAATGTATAGATGAAAAGGTTAAGGTGTATCTATGAAAATATGTGGGGATGAATGAAACAGTGATATAAAAAATTATTTTTTTATATCAATATTCATTAATTTTAGATATTATAAAAGGGTAAATGTTTTAATATCTCAAAAATGTTAATGTACCTCTTGGTCAAGAATTTATATTTCCTTTTAAACAAGAACCCAATGTGTATGATGTTGTTAAATTTATGTCTAATTTTTTTATTATAATATTTTTGGTAGCATTATGTACTCTATTATTTTTACTATACAAGATATTTTTAATTAAATATTCACCTTTTGTAGATTCATGGACACACCTAATAATCCTAACTTGAATTTACATTACTGGATTCTTTAGTATCTCTCTTGTAGTTGAAAACAAACATTGGGTTGTTGTAAAAGTATAGATGCTTCTGATATTCTGGTTAGATATGTAGATGATTCCAATATACATAATGATGAAACAATAATATAATTTATTGTATATGTATTCAATGCATATGGTTGGATTATATATTGTAAATAAAACATGCAATCTATGGTCTACCTTTATACCATGGAATCCTAGAATATTTTCATTAATATGGTAATAAACAAAGCCGTATGGGTTATAGTCATGTCTTCTGAATATAATTTTTTTATTTGAATATAAATGTATATTATGGTAATTTATATGAATATTATTTATCTAGAACGTTGGTTTATTATGTATAGTCAAAACATAGAGATACTACACAACATTTCATTAGATATGTTATAGAATCTAGAACCGTGCCTGTCAAAATGATAGACACTAATAAACACTTGGTTGATTTTTTGACTAAATACATGGTATTATCTAGGTAAAAATTTTGTTTTGATATGATGGAATTGGTTCCATTTCTCTAACCATATGTGCATTAACATCACCAATTTCAATTGAAAATATTAGTGATATGCAAATTATGGGTATTCAAATATTGTGTTTACAGTGAAATATGACCATATATTATTCATCGATTTTTATTTTGTATTGATACATTTATTATAATATTGAATTTTTGTTTCACAATTTTATTAGAATCCTATGCAGATTCCATATCTTTTGGTTGATATATGGGTTGTGATTTTTGGATCATTTATTTGTTTGGCCATCCTCATTTTATTTTCCACTATAGTGATCTGATGGTTCTCTCATCCTTCCCTCGTGGTTGGTGACTAGTATTTATATACTTTGATGCTATTTTATATTTTTTTTATTTTTCCATAATATGTTTGTTCAAAATCAATTCAAGAATCCCTTGGTATTGGTGGGATGTAACCACTAACGTGGTTTTTTATGGAATATTGATGACACTCTATGGCTGGGGGATTCTTGCAGATCAACCGAACCCTTTTTGGTTTCCATTCAACAGTGATTTCTATTTTATCTTGATGGTTCTCAAAATTATTTATAGTTGTAGTCTTCATCCCCACATGAGGGAAATTTTGGTTGTGTCATTATACTTTTGTGCATACAGCTGGTGTGCAGTTCATGGTGGTGTTCTCATCGATATCATTCCAAGTTAAGAAATATATATAACCTCATGTTCTGAGGAAACCAATCCAATCCATTTGAACAAAACGTTCATGGGTACTCTTTAGTTCCACAGTTTCATCCTTTTTGGAGCCTTATCTGAACTGGACGACCAAATCATTGTGTCTGACATTATATGTGTTTTCATCCATTAGGTTTATTTTATTAATTGTTGGTTCTTGAATCATTTGTTGCAACTTATATTTTTTTCAATGTATATTGTATGATGTTTCATTTTTATTTCAAGAATTAATGATGTTATTATGTAATGTTGTGAACATTCCTTTCACATAATTCCCCCTGACAAAGAAGTATGTAAATATATTTGTTCCTTGAAATTTGTTTCAATTTCTTCCATCATGCCTATTGTGCTTTGTAATCAAATCATTATTATGACCACAAATAAATTGACTTTTCTTCATTCCGGGGTTTTCATTTCTATCTATTTCACCCTACCTACGTTATTCTAGATTATATTGGTATCACTAATATGGCATTAGTTTGAACAAGAGTATTCTTCTCGCCACATCCACCATGAACCACTATAGATGTCCACAATGATGATTTTATATCACAACCCAATGAAGGATGTATCTTCAATAAATGATAACTCTGCATTGATTTTTCATAGAGGGTGTAGTGTCCTCATGAAGGGATGCAACGATGTATAGAATAATTCATGCCCTATGCCCCATCTACTACATGAGAAGTATTCTGACTGCCGCCTTTTTTGTTGTTGTAGGAATCTGAGGAAAAATATGAATAGTTAGTATGTTGGGTTTTTTTTTAAAAATGTATTAACCTAAGTGATATATCATCTAATCCAATAATTTCTAAGTTATATTTATTGAATGATAAATAACAAAATCCAATTATGTTTTGGGAAATAACTAGGTTGTGGCCCTCCATTGAAATATTTAAATTATTACAGATTCATGTGAATGCTTTTACCCCAATTTTTTATTAGTATGTATGAATAAATAACATTTTGTTTGGGTTTATTTTCCATAAAAAGTAAACTATTCAATATTAGTTCATTATTTTAGATGGACGTAAAAATAAATATACATAATATTTTGACCTCATTACATTTTTAATATTTTCATACCAAATACTAATTTCCTGATTGAATATAAATAGTGACATGGAACTATTTATCAATAAAGTCAATGGAGATTATTACATTGATAATGAATAATTATTTCTATATATGATTATATATGAAAACATAAATTCCCATAAGGTATTTTATAATCATATATTTGATGACGTCATACTTAGGTTCATTAATGGATGAAAGACACTTTCTACTTTGTAATAAGTCCACGCGGGATGACTGTAGTACTAATCACTCGTGAGCTAATAATTTTCCCCAAATTTGAATACATAGATACATTTAACACAAAATGATGCATGAATACATGGAATTCATGAAGAAGTTCCATTCATGTCAGATTCATGAAAATTTTTATCATCATACAATGAATTTGTTTTTTACATATATGTAGTAATGTATGGTTATCGTATAGTGGAATGATTTCATGAGTCCATTCTAGCCGAAAAAAATTACAATATTAAATATCGTTTTAATTATATAATATTTTTATATTAATGTTTTTAATATGAAACCCAAAAGGTGATCATAAAATAGTAACTGATTAATATTGTGATGTCTAATATCATTATTTTATGCATAGTGTACTATAAAATACATGATGGAAAAAAAATTATATATAAAAATAAACATATGAATCTATATTATGAGTAAAATATTTAGTCCAACCACTTATCGCAATATATTGTAGTAAAATTTGGAATGATATCTTCCATTAATGAAATTATTATAAATATCATTCAAAATATAGTTTAAAAAGGCAAAAAGTCAGGGATAAATAAATGTATACATGCCCTATGGGATTATTATTCCAAAACATGTAAATACACATAGGAAACCCAAGAGTCACTTATATATGTTAAAAATAGATTTTCCACATTAATTATTAGTTCACCTAAGTATTTATTTCATTTTTTTATCAACTATACCGAGATGAGAAGTCTAATATCTGGATTATCTAATTGGAGACACATGATCAAATATGGTAACACTCTATAAATCCTTGAATTGCATTTTAATTTGGTCACATGTGTTTTAAATAAAATTTTTACCTCAACTTATTCAATCAAGAAGAATTGGTAATACCCTTTAGGATTTTGATGATACCAGAAAAGAAGCCTTGATGCTTTAGAGTTAATGGGAATGATCTTTTTTAATTAAAAATCTCTAATCTAATAGAACATTATACCTAATTATAATGTTTGAATAACATTCAAAATACCCACGAATTAATTATATCTCATGAAATAAATAGCATATTTGTACAAGAATCTCCATTACACATGAGATTAATATTATTAAAATAGGAACTCATCATATGAACCAAAACATCATGTCATATTTGTCTTTATCAGATGATGATAAACTACACACCATATAGACCACCACAGATGACTGATAACATAACATGAGTGTTTTATGAATATGACATAATCCCTTAAAAAATATCCCTCACCATGTAATATTTCTTTATGTATGGTATCCCAATAATTAAAATTTTACTAAGACTAAAAATATTTAGCCCTAATTTACAAGAAAAATGTGTGTATTGACTGCTATTATCACAGGATACATAGTGACTTCTAGGTCACTTATCATGGAAACAAATACAAATATCATAGTATTTAATTCTATTTAATTGTTTCAAAAATCATTCATTTTGTGTCTTCAAATAATACAGTATTAAAATGGATCCTTTTAAAAAAATTTGGGTGATTATAC
The DNA here is from genome assembly GCA_963277665.1 of Viscum album. Lineage (NCBI taxonomy): Eukaryota > Viridiplantae > Streptophyta > Magnoliopsida > Santalales > Viscaceae > Viscum > Viscum album. The sequence goes on along the minus strand of OY728161.1, from coordinate 601,600,607 downwards.
CTTATTTACATAGTGTTTCCTCCCTTCTCTCACCCGGACACTGATCTATTTTATAATAAATTGTAACCTATATTTGAGTTATATCTATAAGTTATATCATTATAACTTTGTATATATTTATTCTTATTCCTATACGAAATATAATGACATCAAAATGACTAATCCTAGGTCATACCAAAAATAATACAAACATTAATTCCCCTTTATATCATAATGATGGTCATTTTTTCATTCATATTTTGGTTTCTCTAGAAGCCATATAAAATGATGGATAAAGAACCAATTTACTTCCCCAATAAAACAATCTTCTCAGCACAATGATCTCTTACATGAATAGAACATGACATGCTTGATGTATTTTTAGGACACATTGCAATGTTTGAACTACCATTATATGACTTTATAACACATTAAAATTCCATCACATTTCCCCCACTATACAAGCACCTGGTCCACCTAAATAATTCAGTTATTATATTTGTGAATCTTTTTCATATATGATAATAACCATATAATTTTCGAACACAAAGTTTTGATCAAAATGTTTTATCACCAGATATATTGTGATGTCCAGACTATCTATATAAGACCCAACCAAAATATAGAATCCACATACAATCCCATTTTTCATTGTATAACATCCCATCCATGGACATTTCTGGACTAGATCATTGAAAATTCATATTGGATACCCTATTCCCAAACAATATACAATTTGACTGAATTATTTAAATCATAAAAAACCTCTCATTGTTAATGTTAATAAGTGTAGGAAATTAAAAAACATATCCCACATTTTATATCAAAATACATTCCAATTTCCATAATACATATGATCGACTATAGACATGTTTTTATCCAAAATAGAATATCTAAAAACAATATGCACCCTAAATAGTTTGGATGTACAAGCAATCATTATAAAATGGTCCATGGTCATACTCAACTTTTTTATTCAATTTAAATATTTTTGGATTATTGGTATTAATATTATGACATACAATGTTCTCATCCACTGTTTATTGGTTTTTATGAGTCCAAAATTCATGAACACCCATTTTTGTTTCCAGACACTTCCATTATTGTTAGAACTATGACACTATATTTCATAAAAATCTCCTCAGACCTTTCTCTAATGGTATTGGAACATAATTTACATGGTGTTCCTTACCATCATTACAATATTTACATCCTAGCAATTTATTCAAAGCAATATGACCATAATTACCATCCTAATTTGGTTAATTCTATTAGAACATAAATTTCACATGTCATGGATTTATCATAAAAGTTAATAATCATCCAAATAAAAGAGTCACAAAACACTAATTTTGGAAAACATCCAATGTGAATACATTTGAAAATGTTGAGTCTTATCAATATAGGGAAATCAATTTCATAACATAAGAATGGGTAAAAGTATTGGAAAATAAAGAGACACAAATCACGTACTGTTGAAAAATCATTATGGGTGGATTGATAAATTATCATGTTACTTCTCATTATTCCTTTACAGATAATAAATATGGAATATGATAGAGATAAATTAAAAAAAACATAATGGTTGTGGGACGCACTTTTCAGACCTAGAAAAATTCATGTCATGATCACTATGTCTATTGATCTATATATAATTCATCTTGTCATACATTTCATTATATACAAGTAAGTTTATATTTTATTTTGATTTCTGAAAATATATTATTTTAAGGTACTCATGCCCCCTTAATCATTCATTATCCCATAAAATCCCCCCATATAGTATTCTGTATACTGATTCATTCATCACTTATATGTGATTGAACATGTTAACCCAATATGATATGTTAGGAATTTTCCATTTCTTTCTGATTTGAAACTCACAAAAACATTTTCATTAATTATAATTAACATTATCTAAGGAAATTTATTTTTATTATTATTAACATATTTTTCTATGTTATGATTAATGTTCATTATATATGTTCAACCTTATTTCTATTAAGACAGAATTAAATTAAGAATAATCGGATCATTATCCAACCCTCTTAACCTAATAGTTTCTTAAAAACTAGTTATCACTAACTTTAGACTTCAATTACATCTGATTTTAGACTCTATTTCATCTTGCTTTTTGACATTGATTTTCAGAAAAACCATACTCAAAACTATCTTAAATTCAGACATTGAATTCCTCAAAATTCAGACACCTAATTTCTTATATTTCACAATATAAATTCCGCATAATTCAGAATCTGAATTTCATATAATTCAGACTCTATATCCTCATAAAATTAGACCTTGTGTCCTCATAAATTCAGATTCTTTTTTCGTTAAAATCAAACTCCTTTTTATACATATTTTAGCATTTTTCTTATTATATTCAGAATATTATTGTTTATTATTGTTAATATTAACCTTCTTTCATAATGATACTGTTCCAATGTTATCAAATTCTTGTTTACATATGATTATTTATCATAATAATTATTTTCATTCATTTTATAATTACTAAAACATGATTATGTCATTAAAAAACTATGTCTCACAATCTTTATCTAACTAAAAATTGTTTCTATCACATGATTATAAGACCCTATGATATTTAAGGAAAAATATGTTCGTTGGAGGAGGATATGTCCACTGGATTTTATACCAATAAATAACTGATGCATTGGAAGAGTTCAAGATTTATATAAATACTACATGATTTTAGGATGGGATGTGATTTCAGGATAATGACAATGTCGTTCCTTGTGCTATATGTTAACATTTTGTTCAACCCTGAACAACATGTTTAGCCCAGTATGAATCTGATTCATGTGGTGTAAAATTGGGTGATTTTTGGGATATGAAGATAGAGTTTCCAACTACCACAATGTTCGAGTACATATTGGGATAGGAATACAGTGGTTGAAAATAACTTAATGTTCAAGGTATTGCATGGATATCATGACACACTCTGATATTCTAATCGAGGGGTAACCTTGGTGTCGGTATGAAAAACATTCTTGAAATAATAATCAAGGGATATTAATCGATGGTTGGTTGAAAGCCTTCTCTTTGGGTTAAAATATTTCATACTTGTTCTTGTTCTTGTTACATGTTTTATTTCAACTGTACTTTGGAAAATAAAGAATGTATTACTTTTATATAATTTCTTATACTTATATTATATGATAAAGAAGATTATATAAGTCTTAAGGTAGAATATTTCCATAATAAAAACATGATTATATATTTTCATTATAAAGGTTTTTATATTATGGTTTTTTATAATTGGACATGGGACCATCCAATTATATCATTATATAATATCAAAAGAGGGTTTATAAATTAACCTTGTTTAACATTGTTAAGAATATATTTTCAAAATTAGAAAATTGATAGTTTTTAAACATTCAATTCACCCCTATTGTAATTTATAATCCCATGTTCTATTTCGATCATATGATTGCAATAAGAGTAGGTCATTGAAATTACTATAATTTTATACATATTTTCCACCTCAATAATTTCCTTCTCAAGATTATTGTTCAATTTTTTAGAGAATTTCATTATTATATATTTTTCTATTTATTATTCCTGTGGAAAATTAATATTTCTATAGAATAGAAACAATGAACCTTGGTTCTATAGACAATCTAAATAAATCAAGAAAACATGTAATTTATGGTAATGATTATTAGTAATGAATTGATATTACGAAGACATTATTTATTAACACTAGAATCGATAATTTTGTCATGTTAACTCGTGAATACAATATTCATGAAAAAAACAAAACTTTTACTAATTAGTAATAACAATAATATCAACTCAACTATAAGGTACGAAATACTATTTTATGTTCCATTTCCATGAATATCTATAATCAAATATCTTCTTGTGAATATAAAAATAGAATTTTGATGAAACTTTATGTATCGCACTTTGTAACATGAAATGTTATAGAAACTATAAGAGATATTTTATGAGATGAATATCACTGTTTTATATTTCCTTATAGAGAACATGTGTGGAATGTGAAACACTGATTTATGACTATCGCCAATAGCATTCAATCTATGGGATAAAAAGGACATGATGATGATGTTATTATAGAAAAGATAATTGTTATCATTCTTAATGAGTGGGAATATAAAAGGAAATAAATTAATGAGAATAAGAAATTATCTATCATTAATCTTGATGAGTTATTTTGGAATTCTTCTTCAGCTAGAAAAAATAATTAAGAGTGATGATAATTTAAATAATAAGGGGAATGGTAATAGTAGTGTTACTTCTACTAATACATCTAAAACCAAGACTCTAGAAAGGGTTACATGATATAATGATAATAAATATGTTTTAATATCTGAATCATGTGGCATTGATCAGTCTTATAATGAATTAGACAATCATTCTTGATGAAAGAAAAGTTTTGTGATAATGAATGATTTTTTGTATAATAATACGAGGAAAAACATGAAAGACTAGAAATATTTTGATGTAACCTGTTATGAATGAAAAATGCATGAAATAGAAGACCATATTGTCTTATTCTCAAGTGAATCGATATAAATGAAAATCGTTCTGAATGGAAATAAAATATATACTAAAAATATAATTCTAATAATTTCCTAAAGGCAAATAACACATGTTGTTCCAGTAGTGGTGACTCTTTAGATGAATCCTCATAATATCAATCTTCTTTGTCTAAAGAATAATGGAATTATAGATATATTTCTTATTTAAAATAATTATCTTATAGGAAATATATACAATACTAAATCTTTAACCAATATTACATTAAATGAATATTTTCATAATGATGAATATTATGAATCATCAGATGAATAATCTTATTCATTAGAAGATAGTACCTAACATTCATTTAAGAAAGTATATTTATTTTCTAAATTAAATGAGAATGAAAAGTGTAAAATAACACACAAGTTAGTGAAATCTAATTATAGTATTTATTTTTTAATGAAAATAAGTTTCAGAACAATCTAATAATATTGATTAAAAAACTAATGTTTTTGAAAATGTTTCTAAAAACCATTTTGAATATAATTTTGAGAATGAAAAACATTATAAGGATCTCAAAAATGTTATTTCTATAAAAATGTTTTATATAATATGTCAAACTATTTGAATTTTAAATTTAATGATTATAATTTATTCATCAAACAAAAATATAAAATTTTTTCTATAAGGAATCAATTATCAAATTTAACTTATGGATTTAAATAAATTGATAAAATTTATTCACAACTTTTCCTTCATAGTAATAGGTATGTATTTGGTTACACTTACTAAAACCCCATTTTTAGTCATAAAAATTTTGTTCTCTAATGTGATTCTTTTTTCACTAAGCCTTCTAATGGCGGACTTTGGGAGAAATATTTTTCTATTAATATAACCCAATCATTATGTTTTCATAAATATTACATATTAAAATAAACACTTCTACATAATATTTTGCTTTTTGAAATTTCAGGATTCAAAGACGTTTGATTTATAAGAGTCTAAATAATTTATTTATCGAAAAATAAACATAGTACAATGAAAAATAACTGGTACATGGATATTGGATGTTACCGGTGCATGACTTGTAACAAAAACGTACACGAAATGATTATCAAGAAGAACTGAGGGAATTTAAAAATCAAAGATAATTATTAGGGATAAAGTATTCATATATGTAACACTTTTTTTATAGGAAAATAATTACTTTAAAATGTTTTATTTCATAATGGGATTATGAAAAACCATATAATAATAATCCAATTATTTGATGAAGGTTAACATGTGAATTCTATGAATGAATAACATATTGTATAAAATTTCAAGGAATAATATATTCTATCTTCCCATAGGCATGTGAATGTTTATACACATAATATAAAAGACATTAAGAGACATGATCTACCGTTACTTACATCAACGGATGAAAAATCTTGGTTATGACATTGAATACAAGGACATTATTACCATATGAACCTATTAAAACATTCAATGAAAAGACTGGTTAAGGATATACCAATGCATATATTTGATCCTTAAATTGTTTGTGATCCTCGTAAATATGGAATGAATAATACATCAATCCTTATATCAATTAGTCATGTATCAACTTCTATTTCATTACATCTAGTGAATATGGATATTTTTAGTCCAACAAAAACTGGATGTATTGTAGGAAAATACAATGTAAGGGTTTTAGTTGGGGATTACACAATATTTAGAATTGTCTACTTTCTAGAAATGAAATTTGATGCCTTTTTTTATTTTAAATAGTTTTCATCAAATGTTAAAAATGATAAAAATCATTCATTGATAACTATTCATAGTGATAATGGTGAAGAATTCAAAGATTCATATTTTGATTTTTTTGTAGTATGAAAGTCATTACTCATAACTTCTAATCTCCAAGAACACCTACAAAAAGATAAATTCTTAAAAGAAGAAACTAAATTCTTAAATTGATAAATAGAATCATATTGAGTAATTATAATATGACTATAAATATTTGGGTTATGAAATAAGTACTACTTTTTATACTGTAAATAAATCTTTAGAAAGGGCCTTTTTACAATAAAAAACTTTATGAATTGTGGAATGGTCGAAAACCTAATGTTTCTTACACTACAGTATTTCGAATAAAATTATTTATCTTAAATAATAATGATAACTTATATAATTTCATTCTCAAATATGATGAATGATTTTTCTAATATAAATCCACTATTTCTAAGGATTATAGAATTTTTAACCAAAACTCATGTGCAGTTGAAGAAATAATTCATAGTGAATTTGATGAAGACAATCCTTTTGTTTATAAATATCCCTAAACTACATCTTCGGATGTGATTTAAAAAACTGATTATCAATCTTTGATAGTTTATTACTCAAATAATGAATATACTAAAGAATATATTTATCATATATTTACCATAGAATATTTTCAACCTACAATTGATGAACAGGTTTTACAAAATCTAAATTAGTTGTCTCATAAAAATTATCTCAATTACAGTATCAAAGGTGATGTAAATCAACCTATAATTAATATAAGTTCAATATGAAATTATGTAGAGCATCTAGAATTTTGTTCCCAATTTGATCTGGAAAGAACTAATGAAGTTTTAGTTGATAGTGATTGGATTATATCTATTTAACATAAACTAAATGAATTCTAAATGAACAATTGTTGGGCCTTGGTTGAATGATCTAATGAAACTTATGTAATTGCTGTAAAAAGGGTCTCCAAAAATAAATGTGATGAAAATGAAATCAATGAAAGAAAAAAATAATGATTAGTTGATAATGGATACACAAAAAATGAAGGAATAGGCAATGAATAATCGTACAATCCATTATATAGACATCAATAAATTCATATCCTACAACCCTTTGGAGCATTATAAAATTTCAAACTTGTTCTAATGGATGTGAAGTGTGCTTTCCATAACAGATATGTTCATGAAAATGTTTATGTTGAAAACCCTCATGGATTTGAAGACAGAAAAAATCCTGCACATGTTTTCAAATGTACAAATTCATTATATGGTCTTAAACAATTTCCTAGAGCCTAAAATGTTAAAATTAGATTATTTTTGTTAAAAATAAATTATTCTAACGTAATGGATGATCCAACCCTTTTTATAATGAAATATTAGTAAAAAAAATTTGATTATAAAACATTATGTTGATGAAATTATATTTACATCAACTCAGTAATCATTAACTGATTCATTTGTGAATCTTACGAAATCTATGTTTGAAAAGAGTATGATGTGTGAGTGATCATATTTCCTTGGTTTTTAAATTTATAAAATACCAGAAGGAACATATATATCTCAACATATTTATACAACATTCCTTTTTAATATTTAATTTAATAAAACTACTAAAAGTATTAAAACTATAATTGTTACCTCAAACACTCTTGATCTTGATGAAGCTGGGAAACTAGTAGAACAATCAACTTTTATAGGTGTCATATAATGTTTACTATACTTAAAATCTACTTTACCAGACCAAATGTTTTTAGTATAATTATGTGAAATTTAAAAATCTAATCTAAAGGAAACACGTTTAGGAAATGTGAAATGAATTTGTATCTATATAAAGGGAACCGTAGATTTTGGACTTGTCTATAATTCTACATTTAATTATGTTTTAATATGTTTCTAGGATCCCAATTTTGTTAGATGTATAATGGATTGGAAAAATAAATCATGATCTTTTCATTTCATATCAGATTAGTTTGTTTTTTTTGGTCTTGTGAGGAACAACACTTAGTAGAACTTTACACTATTAAAGATGAATGTGTAGCATCTATAATTTGTTGTTCTCAAGTGTTGTAGATGAAACCCACACTAACAAACGATGGAATTAGTTTAACAAAAACATTTTTATTTTGTGATAATACTAGTTCCATTTACCAAAGAAAATCCCTAGATACCTCTCACATTCAAAGGAAATATACAATAAGCAACACATTCCTTGGGATCACACACTGTAAATAGATATTATTCTTCAATTTATCAGAACTCAAGATCAAATTGATATAATTTTTCCAAGCCATTACCCAATGATATAATTTATACATTAATGGAATGTAAGGAATGACAATATTAAGGTAATATTACATATTAACATTTTTTTGTAACCAATATCCTATCATTATTTTACTCATTTTTGTAGGGGGAGAACCTATGTTTATAAATTATTTGGAATCTAATTTTTTTTCTAAATTAAAATTTTATAACCTAAAATTTTATTTTATTTTATTTTAAATAAAATTTCATTTCTATAATAAAATTATTGGATCATAAGTTCTTATTTTAAAAAAACCTTATCAGATTTAATATCCTTGTATAATTGTTTTCCATAAATTTTATAATGATGATGATATACAAATCCTTATTCTACATTAATATCATCCATCTGATAATATCAAGTTAATCTCAATCATTACATCTATCATAGAATTTAGATAGTCTCTATGAAGCCCAATTTAAAGGGTCCCAGTGTTCTCATCCTACATTAGCTCACATGGTCTTTTAAATTAATGATCATCCATTCTTTATGTATCCCATAAAACATTTACATTTTCTTTATTTTTTGAATGTTATCTTGAATCTTATCCTAGAACTTTTATGTAGAATCAATCCATCATGGAACCAAAGTATTGGTTAATGTTCTGTGAAAGGTTAGTGTGTTAGAATTTATTTTGTGATGTATACTAATTTAATTTCAAATATTATCAATTTATACTAATGGGAATCTATTTGGGTTTCCATGTAAAAGAATCAATATACTGTCTAATATAACCTTGTAGAGGAATTTAATGATTCAGTTCGTTTCTATGATCGAGGTGTAATATAGATGTTTATGTTTAGAAGAAATGGAAATGAGTAATCTGTATAGTTTAACAAAGGCATCCAACATCCTATATATCCCCTATTATGGTGTAGCTATTCTATACACACATTGGTAACCAAAAAAAGAAGAACCATATTTGAAGAATAAATCCGATGAATTCCTTAGTCTCATGAATGTGAAGAAACACAATAGTTTTCATCTATTAACAAACTAATGGTTTGTAGATTTATTGATGAAAGTACTCTTTATTCCTAGGAAGGGTTATAAGTATTCACTCATGATATGTGATATCAATCACATATATTTCATAGTAAACCTATGAAAAATAAAATTGGTAATATATATCATTCTAAAAATCAGTATCATCAATAGTGGAAACATATTAATTCAAATCATAATCTATTCATCGATCATTTTTTAAATTATAGTCTTGTTCCTAGAATATTTTATGACCCCCTTCACATAAATTGAAAATAAATTTATTATTATGTAACTCAGTTATGATATAATAAGAAGAATTAAAATAGATTTCAATGCTGAATATGAAATGTATTAATATATTTCTGATAAGGATGATCATCCTAATGCTATGAAAGAAGAAGTTTAAGAACCTTCATAGAAGAGAATGCATAATTTCGTTGAAGAACAACCAATGAAACCCGTTCTAGATCTTCAATCATCACCCCTGAAACCAATGAAAAAAATAAGATTCTTAATGATGAATTTTCTATGTGGATGGAGGACAAGAAAATGAGAATGTAAGGTGATACTATATTAAGACATCAACCTCTAGAGGTTATTTCATTAAAAACTATTGGAGAAGAAAAGTTTGTGAAATAAGAAATTGAGAAAATGAAAAAAAAAATTGATGTTTTGGTTTCTCATTCATTGTTAAATTATGTTGGGAATGATTTAGAAGATATTCATGTTCCAAAATCCATCCTAATGGAATATTTAGTTATAGAATAGGTTTTTGAAGAAGAATAAATATAGGAAAAATAAGAATAATAAAATGAAGAAGAATGTGAAACAAGATATAAATGGTTAAAGAATATAATGAGAAGGAGGTTCCCACTAATAAACTCTCAATAAATCTTCCCAATCATTATCCACCAAAACTGATTCAGTTAATAAGATTGAAAAATCAAAATAAAATTATGTTAACAATGTCCAATATATTGATGAGTGTGAGGACAATGATGACTATGTTTAGTAAGATCAATTAGTAGATAATTTTAATGAATAATATTGTGATATATCTCTAGTAGTTGAAAAGGATGCTTCTAAATTAAAATTATTCCTACTAGATACACCATATAATGGTGATATTTATGAATCATCATATTCATGGGATGATAAAGATGTTAAATATAATCCTATAGAAAAAGCTGTTTTTTGTTCCGAATCATCATCATCCATGGGACATTATTTTTTGGTGCATCCTTTGAAGAATCTGGTTGATTAAAATCTATTAATTTAAAACATAGAACCCCGGTGTTAGCTTATTCAGTAGTTAGTCAACATGAAAATGGATTGTATGAAATTTTCGATGGAAATTTTAATCATGAAAGAGTCGGATTTGAAAACCTTCATGATAAAATATGAATCTTGTAGAATTTCAATCTTAAAGATTACATATTGGTCGAATTCAGTTGTTTCTAATCATAATAATCCTTGTGATTATATGGATTTAGTCAAATATTCTGTCAACATGTCTTATAAGAAGTTCATGATTTATTATGAAAGGTTGAATCAATAGAAAGAGACCTAGAATCAAGAAGATAAAGATATATAAAGAGAACGTGACTCCATTTTTGATTCCCATTATTGAGAAACCAATACCAATTATTAGTTAACCTATAATGTCAAGTTGCAAGAAGTATATATAAAGTATCAAGATTAAATGATTTAGACTATTGAGAAGAAAAACCAGGAACAAGATTATTTACTCATGATGTAATATGAAGATAATAATGAAATAATGAAGATGAAGATGAAGGATCTTTTCCTTAGAAATGGAGGTGGTTCTCTGAATTAATACTCTTCAGCACATCCAATTAAAGATATTTATGTGACTCTAAATTTCTTCAGATGTTGAAATTCAGACACAAATGGATTTCTTGTCACTCACCCTAAAATACGATTATTGGTTTTGAATGTTATGGTCATACACAACATTTAAATAAATATATATATATGTATACACATCGATATGGGTTGTGATCATTGGATCCAAAGGCTATCATGATGTCTTTGGATTCTTCAATTACTATAGGGCTCTATCCACATTCCTTAAGAGTGGAGAAATGTCATCTGTTACATCATTTTCTACAAGATATTGATTCAGATCCAGAAATATTGATAGGCAGTATTGCCATTTCATCTTTAGTGTAAATTTATTTATTTGATACTAGTTCTTAATAGTCATTTATATCTGGTTGTTTCATTCATATGATTAACCTCCCAGTGGAACTCATGTATTTTGTTAATGAATTAGTGATAACTATTTTGAAGGGGAATGAATAGGAGTTTTGGTGTCCTTATTATACCTTATTAATAGATAATATAAAGATAATATTATCTTTCATTACTCTAAATATATATCGATTTGACATCATTTTTGGGATGGATTCTCTTGTTTTTCATTAAAATGGGTTTGATTGTTATCATCAGCGTGTCTCGTTTTATTGTTATGATTTTGTTTATTTTCTAACCATTGATTTAACCAACTTTTTCTTTACAATTCTTTTTTGAAAGTCACAATTTTTGATAAATTATTAAAAAGAATAAAATATTAAGGGGAATTTTTCCAATAAGAATAAATTTATTAAGAAATTTAGAGCATAATAATATAGAAAAAAATATTAATAAAAGGAAATTCTATTTCAATAAAATTTCATATGATAATGTATATGATCCATAATTTCAAGAAAACTATTAGATAGTTTATTGTATTAACTACTCCATAAATATAAGGAATATAAGTTTTTTATTTCATTTTATCAGATAATAATATTATTTTTAGAAAATTGGTATGTTTATTAAAAAAAGGGGGAGATTTTTATGTCATTAATATATCTTTTTAGTTTTCCATTCATTTATATTTTTTAAATCATAAAATCGTTTTCTTTATAGATTATTTTCATTCTATAAATAAAGTTATTTTCTTTAACCATACCCTTATTTTCTCTTTCATGTTTAATGTTATTTATCTTTGTTTAATCCAATTTTTCTTAATAAAAAATTACGTTATGAAAATTTAGATAATTATCTAATATTTTGAACCATTCAATTTCATAAATACCAAGTCTCACTAATTTCAGACTTCGATTCCATCTATTTTCAAACTCCATTTAGTCCAGTTTTCTTCCTCCATGATTCACAAAAACCATAATATGAATTCACTAAAATTCAAACTATGAATTTTTCAATAACTTGACTCTAAATTACTCAAAATCTAGACTCTGAGTTCCTCAAAATTTGGACATTTTTTTAATAAAAATCAAACTTCATTTTTAATGAAAATCAGACTCTATTTCTATACTAATTTAGACTGTTTCTCCCATTATTTTCAGAATCTAATTATTCATACTTTCTAAAGTTACTTTTCATTCTTAATGATATTCATCAACTTTATCATATTCTAGTTTTCATAGTATTCTTAAACAATAGAATTTTATTCATAAATGTTATAATTTGTTACTCTTGTTTTAGTTACAATGAAAAAATGTATCATGATCTATTTATAACTATTCTTTTATTATATGACACAAGTACATGTCCATACGAAATTCATGGAAAAATTTGATTTTTGGAGGATTAGAAGATCATTCAATTTTCTACCTATAATTAAAATATCCAATTGAATACATCATGATACATCTTTAGATTACATGTCATGATATTGTGAAGTGATTTATTCATATAGAATACCATGCCTTTTGTGATATGTAAGCATTTTAAATCATCTGTGAAGAAATTTATCATCCTTGTACAACTCCGATTGTTGATGGCTACAATCGATGGATTCTAGGGAATATATGACAGAGGAATTAAATACTATAATATTTTATGACTTATACGGAAAGGATGACAGAGGTGCAGACTACAATAATGTTTCTGGGCTTTTGGGGATTCCATGTTGTGGGCAAGAATAATATTATTTATAGTATAAATCAATAGACATTTATCAAATGTTGTTTGATACATTTCTTTTTGGATAAAAATATTTCATAAATTTCTTTTTCTTATTTAATGATTTATTTATGCTATATTTATTTAATGAATAAAGGTATTATATTATTATACATTCCTATATTTATATACTCTGATTATTAAGATTACATATTTTTTATGGTATAATTTTTTCCTAATATAAACATTATTATGTTTCATCAAGATAAACTTGTTTATGTTTAGGATCATTATAATTGGATATGGGCCCTTCCAATTATCCCTTTATTTATGAACCTAAATGTGTTGGTAAATTATCCTTGTGTAACTTTGGTAAACATATATTTTCATATGGTTAAAACCAATTTTTTTAAAAAATACAATTCACCCCTCATATAATTGAGATTATTCTATTCTATTTATATTCTAGAATACCTTACATAGATTATAGTAATGGTAAATTACTTGTGTATCCTTAATGATTATATGAATGCAAGGGTATATGCACCAGATGAAAGAATACATTTCAATATTTTAGATAATAGGTTCTTATCATAAGGTGATGGTGAAATTGAAAAGTTTTTATCTTCCTTATAAACGTATGATAAAATAATCCTTATAGATGATAAATTTCTTAAATCACTTCATTATTTGTTTCAAGTATTTTAATATTATGATTTGACTAATCCATTTCCACATGGTGTTCACTTGGAATCAATTATTATTGTTTACCCCCTTGTTCATTTCACTGATTATCAACAATTGATAGATAAAATAAAATAACAATTTTAGACATCGACTATAGAGACTGAGACTATATTGACATTCAATTTATATTATTTTTGTAACAAAAACATTTATCAACATATTTTTATCACAAAACTAGTGATCCATAGAGTTCTAATGTATTTGGATATTAGATACATGATAAAATTAAATATTATTAAACATTTCTCTATAATATAGCCAAACTAAAAACCATTAAGGTACCACATAATATTAAAATTCCAATAGAATTTGTTAAATGAAAATAAAATAATTGGGTGAGATGAAATTATCAATAAGGGATAAAAATATATAAATAATGATGGGGTATATATAATAAATGATCAAGGGTACAGATCATGATAACATAAGATGTATACTCCTAATCATTTAATTATAGATGAAAATAATGTTAATGTATGAAACATCATAGAGAAGGCATATGTCAAGGAAAACTAAATAGATTACCTAAATTTTTTGGACAGCATTCGTAAAAAAGATATACTATTTCTAAACACCATAATTGTATAATATTATAATTATCCACACATGAACAATACATGTAATCACATGAAACATTAACATTGTGCAATGCATTATAGTGCTATAACAGAACCACCCGTCCCATATTAATAAAATATCCATCATAATACATACATGAATATATATTCTACATTAAAAATCATATAATAAAGAACAAATGAAAATAAAATGGGTTTCATAACCTTTATAAATTTAATACTTATTAATAAATTCATTAAAAGGAAAAATATTTTTGAGATAAAATAGGTGTTTGATGTTTTCATGTAACACTATATGTAAAAACCATTCAATAAAGATAATGAACCATATGGTATTTACACAATATAAATAAAGGATATATGATAAATATATATTTTCCCCAATGAATTGATATATGATAAACTAGGTTAAACCCCTCAATTAATTATCTAAAATAGGGTATTCATGGTGGAATTTCAATCTCAGAAAATCAATGTTTTTAAACATTGTATTTTTGGAAAGACCAAAAATATATTGTAGGATATTTTGAGAGATCACTTGGGAAAATAAAAAATATCCTTTTCATTTTCAAAAAAAATTAAATTTGAATCATTTTACTATAATTGGTGAGATATTCTTTTCTTTTAGAAACCATGAAATAATATAGAATATATTTATTGAAAAATGATAATGGTGGAGGGATCATACATTCACATGGTAACATTTAAAGAGATTATTTATGTTAAAAAATACCTATTTGGAAAACAAAAAAAATGTTTTCTTAAAAATATCTATGAATAATTTCAATTATGTTTAAAATTAAAATATTTTTTTGATAAATTTTATGATATGAACACTCCAGAAAATTTGAATTGTATTCTTAAAATTCAAGTAGATAAGAAATGCACAATTGTATTTCCAAAAAAGTTGTACTGAAAGACCCACATTGTATGATTTTTTTAATGAAATTATTTTAAATCAAATTTTAAGGGAAATAAAAACAAAATATGAATAGAAAAAACTATTATAAGATTGTGGTGGCTTCATAAAAAAATTTAAATGGTTGATCATCTTTTTGAAACGTAGTTTACAAAAAAAATTTGAAATCACAATATTAGGGAATGTGTGACCATTTTATAAAAAAGATAAATGGGTGGATCAAATAACTAATTTTGAAAAAAAATTATTATATGGGAAATAATGTTAGAAGTTTGTATTATTTTTTAAAATACACATCTGTAATGCCCCGACCCCAGTTACCTAGAGTCGGTGCATTATTGTATTACATTTTCATGATCACAAAAGATCAAGTCCTGAAAGAACGATTTGTTTAGTCGCCTTGGAAACACTGGATACATTCATAAATGTTACATTACATCATAAAGTAAAAAACTACAATAACATAGTCTCCATAGTCCACACCCATAACCCCTTCAGTGTATCCATGTAGGTCAGTCATAATATATTTCTTCACATCCTGAGAAAAATAAAACATTGAAAGGGGTGATTTAAAATGCTCAGTAAGGATAACAATTTAGTATAATCATTTATAAATAAACATAAATATTTAAGGAAATGTATAACTAAAACGAAAGCCTTTTGAACATGAAATTCAAAATAATATGGCAAAAGTAAAATGAGATACTGCCATTTACTTATTCACATGGATATTCTACTGGTCGAATAATCACATGCAATATCAATAACCACTTTCATAATGATGGAATGCATAATTCCAGACTATCATAACAACGTAGCCAAGGCCTCGTGCCAAGACTACATATACTATTTTGTCATGGCCTCGTTCCTAGAATCTAGTTTGTCTCATTAGACATGCCAATGCATCGAGGAACTATAGCGCGCTCCACCTGTCACTTATTAATTCCATTTCATTTCTCATATGAATAGGTTTAAACATATCATAAACCATTACATAATCGTATCACATAAAGCATGCATAAAGGAAACATAACATTTCCACATTTCAATCACAATATATCAATACAACACATTGATATAATAAAAACACTTTCAAATACATTTTCAATACCAAAACAAAAGAAAATTAAATCATTGTATTTATTTTTCATTTTAAAAAAAGTTATGGCTCTTAAAGGAAGATGAAACTCAAATAATGGTCATGGTGGTGGAGAAGTCATTGTATCCGCATACGTAGGGAAAAACATACATTCCCTTTTTTCATTTAGTAAAACTCTTCGTATCAAATAGATTGATTTTTAATAAATTTAATAGTCTAATGGGGTTTATACACTGTATAAAATAATGTTCTGTATAAAATAAAATATGCCTCAATGAAAGGAGATTGAGACGAAGTCCTTACAAATATCATTTTTTTAATAAAATAGATCTATTATGTGTATTCAATATAAGTACACATATAGAAAGAAAAAATACAAGATAGGACATAATAATATCATAACATAATTTGAAAGTAGTAGATTAACCCCAAGAATTGAAATTTGGTTTAGAAGTTCCCTTACCTCATGTCCCACTTGACTCGATCATTCTTTATCCTCATGAATATTAAACTATAGTTAATTTCTTCTTTCTTAAGAACCTATTTCATGTTCATTATTCCTTTTATATCACTTATTACCATGTTATGAACATTATATAATTATTTAAGTTAATAACGGTCTTTTTGTCAATCATTGGTACTTGAGAAAAAAATAAACTTCTTATATTACTTGTTGTTAATGTGGCGAAACATCCATTATATCTAGAATTATATTAACGATGTAGATATCATATATATAATATATATCTAGTATATACATGAATTTATAATATTGCATAACATTTAGAAGTAAGAAATGAAATGCACCTTTCATGGAGATGGTAAGCCGTACGTACGCATGAACGCTACTTTCATTTATATTTCATATTTAATGGAATGAAATCATAATGATATAATGTTATATTATAATTCCAGTATAATATAATATATAATATCATTTTCTCCATCATTTTTACATCCCACATATGGAATTAAAGATTCAAATCGCTTTGAGGGGGCGGTATTCTGCACTTCCTAAAATGAAAGTATCGCGTTTAGCCATAATGGAAATCATAATGGTATGTGATAAATGAAAAAATACAGAATCATAATGCCTTTTACATCATCACATGAATATTCTACTTGTCTAATAATCACATGCAAGATCAATAGACACATTCATAATGATGGAATGCATAATGACAGACTATCATAACCACATAGCCAAGGGCTCGTGCCAACACTACAAATAATATTTTTTCAAGGCCTCGTGCCAAGACACTAGTTTGTCTTATGAGACCAACCGATGCATCGAGGACCTATAGCGGGCTCTACCCGTCACTTATTAAGTCCAATTCATTCCTCATATGAATAGGTTTAAACTTATCATAAACCATAACATAATCGTATCACATAATGCATGCATAAAAGCAAACATAACATTTCAACATTTCAATCACAATATATCAATACAAAAAATTGATATAATAAAAACATTTTCAAATCCATTTTCAATACCAAAATAAATGAACATTAAAACTTTGTATTTATTTTTCATTTTAAAAAAGTTATGGCTTGTAGAGGAAGCTGAAACTCAAATAATGGCCACTGTGGCAGAGAAGTAATTGTCGCCACTTAGGTACGGATAAAAATAAATTCCATTTTGTCTTTTAGTAAAATGCTTTGTATAAAAAATAACCCTTTTGAATAAACGTAAAATTCAAATGGTGTTTATACACCGTATAAAAGAAAGTTGTGTATAAAAAAATATGACTCAATGAAAGGAGATTGAGATGAAGTCCTTAAGAAGATAATTTTTTTAAATAAATTAGATCTATTATGAGTATTAAATATAATTACACATATTGAAAGTGCAAATACAATATAGGACATAATAAAATGATAACATAATTTGAAAGTAGGAGATTATCCCAAAGAATGGAAATTGGGTTAAGAAGTTCCTTTACCTCGTGTCTGACTTGACTCGATCATTCTTTATCCTCATGAATAATAAACTAGAGTTAATTTCTACATTCATAAGATCCATTTTCATGTTCATTATTCCTTTGATATCACTTATTACGATGTTATTAATATTATGTAATTATTTGTGTTAATAAAAGTCATTTTGTCGATGTTTTGTACTTGAGTCAAAAATATACTTCTTATATTACATGTTGTTCCTGTGGTGAAATATCCATTATATATAGAATTATATTCATGATTATATATCATATATATCATATATATCTAGTATATACATGAATTTATAATATTGCATAACATTTAGAGGTATGAAATGAAATGCACCGTTCATGGAGATGGTAAGCCGTACGTACGCATCAACGCTACTTTCATTTCTATTGCATCTTTAATGGAATGAAATAATAATTTTATAATGTTATATTATAATTCCAGTATAATATAATATATAATATCATTTACTCCATCCTTTATACATCCCACATATGGCATTAACGATTCAAATCACTTTGAGGGGACAGTAGTCTGCACTTCCTAAAATAAAATTATCGCGTTTACCAATAATGGAAATCATAAAGGTATGCGGTAAATGAAAAATACAGAATCATAAGAAAAAAAATTATATATATCATATATAAAAATAGTTTCATCATAATGGCCACCATGAGAGGTGTTAAATGAAGATTGAACAATCATCGTTTCCTGAGGTAGTAATTCGGCACCGACATAAATAGTATGTTCTTTAACCATTAGAAAAGGTGTGTCTATGTTTAAGTAAAATAATTCTCATAAAAACATCCAAGTATAATGAGGATACTGGTTTTGTTACAAAATAAAGTAATAAAAATATTTTAGGGGGTTGGAGAATCAAAATAAAACAAAAGAACACAAGAGAAGAAATTACCTTGAAATCGGAAAACACTTTTTGATTTGAGCCGAAGGCTTCTTTGGGAAGACTTATTCCCAAATTGAGGCTTATAGAAGTAAGAGAGAGAATTTGGGAGAGTAACGGGGCAGATTTTGGCCAATCCAAATGGCTTGACGGTGTGAATAAGTTGGTAGAAGTGGGGGCCTTTTATAAGAGGAGAGGAAGGGCACTTTTTGAAGGTTATGAAATATTACCTTATTATGAAGTGATTTTCGGATTTAAAAGGTCCCAAAATGATATATTTAGAGGATAAAGAGATAAGGGTTCTAAATATACCCATGAAATAGGTTTTATACAAGTTTAAGTCTTATATTTTACATTATCTTTGCATTTTATTTAAATCGTTAATTAATGAGGTAATCGCTGCATCATCATGGTGTCATAAAAAATTTAATTTATATAATGTCTAAAAATCATAAAAAAAATACCATGATGTAGGAAATAGTTATATCATTCCAATGAATATTTATAGTCAAAATGTTAACTTATATATCCCCATGTAATAATTTTTTTAGTAAAACAACACATGTTTGTGACAATTTTATTTTTACATTAAATAAAAAGTTATTAATGTTATTTTCTTACCCAAGTGGCTCCATGGGGTCCCAAAGTTGACCCATTGATTTTATTGGTCGTAAATTACTCATCAAATAAGGGTATGACAAGTTTAAATGTATTTTAATATTATTATGATATCATTTTTACCTTAAATTTCACTAATTACCTTTAATAGCGATTAATAAAACATAAAAGTTACTATTCACCAAAAATTTATTTCAATCCCATTTAACCACATATTACATCCTAATAACAACCACATATGTCGGATTTTCGAAAATCAAATCACAGAAGTGTTAATGTTTCATTTACACGAAAAATTAATTTTTAAACTACAACTTAGTGGTTTCCCTATTCATCAAAAATTGAAGTTTTCCAGAAAAATACCAAAAATTCACCTAAGCTATAATTGATATTCCAAATTCAAAAATTATTTCTATTTTAAAAAATTCCAAAACTATAATTTTCATTAATTAATTTTATAATTAATTCCTACTGTCAAAACAAATAGCTTCTTTTTAAGAAACAATATATATCAAAAGATTGACAATTGTTTATGTACAATTTCAAATTGAAATTAATTCTAATGACAAAAATAGGATAAAATGGTAAAAATATATTATAATTATACTTTAAAACCACTAAATAGTATAATTTATCACAAAATATTATTTTTATTTAAAAAGTTGTTTTTAATTATTTTTCACTATTCATAAAAAATTGGAAGTTCTCAGAAAATTACAAAAAATTCAACTTAGGATAATATCAATAATCCAAATACAAAAATGAAGTCCATTTTGAAATATAAAATTTTTATAATTTCAAAAAGTGGGTATTACTATTCATAACTTCTACTTTGATTGGTCGCGGTGTGTTAGAATCTCGAACTTGCGTACAATGCAAGCTATTGCATTTTTTAAAGAGAAGTGTTTCGTGAAAGCATGTGGGGATACAAAATCTCTAATGAAAAACTTGGTGAACATGGAATGTGAATCAATTTAAGTAAATTGGTGTGATATAAATACACAACATTACCATAAAATAAATCCATGATTATAAAAAAGATATTTATAAACAAAAATTTAAATAAATTTTTATGTGCGATTAATGATGAAATATCCAATGGTATATTAGTTCAATAATAAAAAAACTAGGTTCAAAAAAAATTATCTTTTCTCAACAAAATGTAATGGAGACAAAAAACCCATACCTTTTTACATTATTACTTTACCACTCTAAAAAATCATGTAAAACAAATATAACTATTATAGTAAACTATTTTAATACCTTACTCATAAATATTTTCATTTATAAATCATTAATTATATTTATTTATTAGGATTACATTGATATGATATATTATCCTTTTACTTTCAGGTGTTAATAACATTAACCAATTTGCACTGGTTTGATAATGTGGATATTCTTACCCATAAATTCATTCCATGTTCATAGTTTATATATAATTTTATATTAATAAATATATATATTATCATTATTTATAATTTCTTTATTTTATTCCATAAGTTTTTTTTATACATAATTTTAAAACAATATTGGTATGATCTTATTTTATTTGTTTTTTAATGAAAAAAGTTGATATATTAAATAAGAGTTATTTAAATTATATGACATTAAAATAACCATATAATAATGATAAATATATTATTTACATACTATAATATTACTATTTTGTTTCCCAAAGTCA
The DNA here is from genome assembly GCA_963277665.1 of Viscum album. Classification (NCBI taxonomy): domain Eukaryota; kingdom Viridiplantae; phylum Streptophyta; class Magnoliopsida; order Santalales; family Viscaceae; genus Viscum; species Viscum album. The sequence continues at coordinate 601,578,617 of OY728161.1, read as the reverse complement.
TCAATTATTGAATTTTAAATAGCACTTCATGTATGTTGTTAGACCGCCCAAATTAAGAACATGCTTTATCATTGTGGTTGAGTGGGATCAATTTGGTGTTTCAGATGACATAATATTATTATATTATAAAAATAAATATATTATTAATATTTATTTTCTAGGGGATAACATATTATTATAATATTTGATAATTTATGAAAATATAGAAGAAAAGATAAAATGCTTCATCATAGTGTAGATAACCTGCTCAAACACGTGATTAGAATTTGTATTTATCAATACATTATAGGGGTTGAAGCATGATATTAAAACTAAATTCCTAAATCATAATTATATGAGATATATCATACTTTTTTCAACTTTTACACCATTAATAACATACAATAAATGTGGTAAAGAAAAACAAAATGTGTCACATAATGAAGGTGATAATTCGCACATACAAACTAACAACGTACATTTGTTTTTATTACTATGTGTAAATGAATAAATAAACGTTGTAAAAATAATATAAAAATATAATTATATTAATTATAATTTTTTCAGTATATAACAATGGTTCGGTTTCAATTGGAAAATATAGGTTTATGAAAAAAAGTAAAAGCATTGAGTGATACTCAATTTGGGACCTTGAGATTTTTCGTGACAGTCTCTTTGGAAATGGTAGGCCTGAACTAACTAAGAGTATCCAAGGGCATAACAAATATTTAGGGAAGTCTACAAAATGATATTTTAAAAAAAATCATGGATATTTATAATGAAATTTTTATGTTTGAAAGGGTTTAAATTATCCCCTTTCATAAGATAGGATAATGGAACTTTTTAAATCAATGTTTAAATTTCAATAATTCATTGACACTATTCTAAAATCAATGAATCAAATGATATAAAATAATGTATTTTGTGGTTTATTTTGGATGATAAATACATAACCATTTATTTAAACGGATTTTTTATGCATATTATATGGTTTTTACAATTATGTTTATTACATTTAACACTATAATTTTATATTAGGTTCTTATTTTTTACAAAGTTATTACATATATTAAAAAAATATAAAATAAACCATCTAACAAAATAATAGTGTAATGGAAATATATTTAACCTAATCTTAATACAAATAAATTTCAATATATTGTAATGTTAATTTATGAATTCAATTAGATTAACTGTATAAAAAATGATTTATTATAAAAATGACATTTTGACAATGTTTGATTATTAGTATTTATTAATATTGATTACCAATTAAATTTGTTTTAATATATTTATATATTTTTTTAAAAATATTATCAAATTCATTATTTATATTTTTTGACTTTAATTGATTTTATATAAATTCCATGATTCTTATAATACAATAATTTTTTTGAAATTGTGACACCATTTTCATTGAAATTATAATTAATACAAATAATCTATATTTTAATCCACAAAAATTAATTTAACCTCATTTAAAATATGAAAATTATTTTCCCAAAAATTATAATGATTTTAACAATTAAAATTTATTTGTATATGTAAATTAATATAAATATTTAGTGCATATGATGTGTAAAACCCAATGTTTAAAAAACTCCTCATTTAAGCATAAAAAAATTTAAAGGAAAAACAATATTTATTAACGTGATATTAAAATATTATTATTAATAATATATGAGTTATTTTTTATTGAAATAAATATGTACCCTAATTTCCACATGATCAATTTTTTCATAATGTATGAGAAAATATTATAAATTGTTAAACATTGATTTAAAAATTTCTACATAGTTTATTATAATGATCTATTTCACTTTTTTATACATTTTATTAGTAAAAATGAATAAAAATTGCAATTCATAATTTCATAAAATTGAATGTATTTTAAAAAATCATTATTCTTCATTATTTATGTTTAAATTGTTGATTTTTGTGAATACAAAAGAAATTGTAACAAATATAATTTTAAAAATAAAAATTGAAAATAATGTTTATATTATCAAATTTTTATTATATAATATATATATTTCTATTAAGGAAGATACAATGATATCTTTATTTTATTTGATGATGAAATTTTAATAAAATAAGAATTTTTTCTACGATTTCTTACTATTTTATTTTTAATTGTTGAGTTTTAATATTTATGTTTTAATATTGATTTATTATATCTTATCATAATACTATTATAAGGTTGACTGGGACATTAAATACTATATTACTAATGTAAAGGTATAAATGAGCATAAACCACCACTGTTGTTGATGTGGTAAGGGTCTAGGATGTGAGGGGATAGTCACATGATATATTTCCACAGCTTTTGATTTTATAAATTTTTTAACATTTCATTGTTTTGCGCAGTCGATGATTTAATTGACCTATTAAATGGATGAAATAGAATACTAAAATATAGAACATATTTATTGTTTTTTAAAAGTAATTATGGGAGGCATAATATAAAAGACTACTACAAAATGTTGTACATCCACTCTTAATGTAATATCGATGATTTCTATGAGTTATTAATAACCCGGCAACATTAAATCAATTTTATAACATTTAACCCGTATGAAAGTAGATTTCGGACCAAGATAGGTTAATTCTATTTTTCCATCTAAAACACTTTATGAAGACACATACACTCCCCTATATTTTACTCAACTACTAATAATTGTTTCTATATATGACTTGCTAGAAGAACACCATTTCCAGATAATTATCAATGCTCACCCATTTCCAAAACCTTTTGAGGTATCCATTAATGTTACATAGACTTAAGATCCAATTTGTGAACCAAAACAATGATTCATGATATCTATTGTTAATACTTCACTTATTACTTCCACTTTTCACGTATGATCATTATGATTTCATTGATGTTTTGTAGTTGAATCCATCATACCCTAGGGTAATGAGCATGTGTTGAATAACTGGAAGACAATTTATTTGTTCTTCCATGTGTGTCTCATAATTTAATTATATATTTCTTACCACTATAATGTTATCCTGGCCCAATGATGTAAAATGGATTGTGGGGTTGAGTTGGAACCCATTTGATAGGCTAGAACATAAGCTGACATGGATACTCATATTATGAATATTAGTTAATGGTTTTAAGCACATTACAATAAATTTGATGAAGAGGATGGAACTATAGTATTATCATTTTTGTACAATAGTATCACCCAAACTAATAGATCTATATCATACCCCATGTGTAAATATATGTTTTAGAAGTGTCAATGAATATAGATGGATTGTTTGGATATTTACTCATACTTCTTGGAGTTCCCAATTCACCTACAGTTATTTTCCCTATGGATGATCTGATAGGAACACATTATATATTATTCATAACCTTAACAATCAACTCATTGGTTTTTTTAAGGGTAATTATATTTTTTACATTACGTAGTTTATCATTTTCAATGGTTAGTGTATCTCCTTAAGAATACCTAATTCATGCTCTTTATTCGATTACCTTAAAAATGTTGATATCTTTATTGGAGTGATGGAATCATGAGCAGTATATAACCTTGTTTGTAATAGTTTATGTGTAATAGAATCCATTTTAATGATTCTCATTCAGATGTTTATATGGACAAAACTATTAAAATAAAGAATCTTATTTAACATGTTAAATAAATTATAGATTGGGGAATCATTGTCATTTGGATATATGTTCATCCAAATTCTAGTTAATTAAACTAAATATATGTAGTGATATAAAATAGTGTAGGTTTTGTATCTTTATTTATCTATCTCAAAACTTTTTTTAGCTGTATGTGCTCTTTGATTACCATAGGTCTTATAGTTTTAATATTATTATATTAATTAAAATAGTTTAAAATATTATTTTAATGAAATAATATATTTATTTATCTTTTGATAATTTGACTTTATAGCTAAATAAATAGTCAATGTATGATTCACCACAACATGAGTCTTGGGATAAGTAAAAGAAACTTCCATTACTTAAACATACAACATGATAACCTAAGAATTAGATTATGTAAATAGAGATTCATCACTAGTAACAGGGGATTTATTCTGGGGAACCATGATATTGAGCATCATCTTTTATTTAGACATAGGGAACTATGAGTAAAAGAATAATGGAACCAATAACCATGAAAATAATATAGAAAAAAAAATGAATGGGGTAAATCAATCTTTTTGTGATAAAAGGATTCAGTACATAGTGGAACCTAGTCAATTTCATCATTATCAATGATTACCTCAGAAGGATCTTTTACTAAGAAGAGATATTATTCATTTAAGGGGATATGATATCAGTTAATAGAAAATAAAGTTAGGGTGATGATTTTACACTCATACATTTTACTTATATGATTGTTCATGGATAACCTATCAGCCCATATATAATATATAAGCAATTAAATTTTCGTAATTGACCTATTATCTCTCCCTACTAGTAGTGATGTATGGAAATTATACAACAAATTCCACCCTTAAAATTCCCACATTACCATATAACCCCTTGATAGATCCTAATTCATTGCATCCACCAACTCCGAAAACCAAAATAGGGGAGTTCTTATTGCTATATATTTGAGTGAAGATATTGGTACCCCCACTACCTCTATCCTCCAGAAGATTATCAAGGTTGGGAATATCATAGGTAGTGTAAAATAAAAGAAACTCTATATATGGAATAGAATAAATATGTCCCTAGGGTATAGGAAATAATTCCATTCATTGTAAACTATTTATTTATTCACCCCATTAATATTTCTATTCTGTATAATATTTTGTATGTATATTGGGAAGGACACTGTATCATCAATGACATAAAATGGAATCTCTAACATCCTAATATATAAGATGATGTATTTTAGATGATATTAAATGATAATGATTGTGGGTACTATCATTTTTTCCATCTCTATGATTCATATACTACCTTTGAGTACAACATAATAATCATCATAATTAACTGTAATTGATATATTAGTAAAAATTGAAGGCCTCAATATATAATATAAATAGTGAAATTGTATTAGGATATACCTTTGGATAGAAATAGGTTTTATCTGATTTCTTCATTAGATGGCATCCCAACCTACAAACATATATTTGGGAATCATATTGTATCTTATATCTTGTTTAAAACATTCTGGGATCTCGATAAATCATTTATTTAGATGAAATCTATTTGGATAACCAAGTGTGTCACTGTCATTGATGATCAGATTAAACTTACTTAATCCTTCCCTTCCATGGATTTCTTATTTTTTGATTACCCTTTTCAATTTCATTTGGTTCACTATCCCTGTACATAATTCATAATAAAATATTGATGGGGTGATTTGAAATATATGAATAAGCTCACTCAAATTCCAAATGTTGTGAGTGTCATAGGATAGAAGGTCAATAGTGTACTAGGTGTCTTCCTTAATCATCATTTCCCACTACTACCTAGCCTCCATCATATACAGCTCTAGCCCCAGATTTACAAGTGGTTCCTGCATATATCATAACATGTTTTTGAATTATAGATAAAATCCATATGGTTTATAGGCATCACAGGTAATGTAATAGGCAATAAATACTGACTGAAATCAATACCATAAAAAATATTATAACTTCTAAAATCATCTTCAACCATTGTCTTATATCATTCTAGTTTTAACATATCTATATGGGAATAAATGGAACTCAAAATGGGTATATAGTGTTTTAATAATTTCCATATCGTCTATAATCTATTCAAGGATCCTAGATATAGCCTAAATATAAGTTTTGAATCTAAACCTTGAAATCTAATGAATTTTTTGAAATTCATACATCATGAAATGTGAAACTATATAAGTATAATATACAAAAAATTATCTAGAAATACACAATTTTACTTTTCAGATAAACATGAAAACCCACTTATATAACCATTATTGAAATGGTTCCACCAAACTGATGAACTTATGTTTCTCATCTACTAACATTTCCACCAATATAAATTATATTACACAAAAACCCTTTTCTGAATCTAGGTCAGTCATGACATAATCGATAAGCTACATGGATAAAAATATTTCATTATATAAACGGGTTTCAATGTCTATATAGACACTATAACATCATTTATCATACTGATAATACATCAATTTACCACATTAATAATCTGAGGATCCTTTAATTTTCATGTATGGGAATAACATTTGGAATTTATATGTTATTCAATTAGTATTATTTAGTATTAATACCTTCATATATATCAAAAACATAAGTCCATTACATGGGATACACTCCATATTGGAGACTCTGAAATTCCATCAAAACATTTTGAGTCAGTATTGGACTCCATTTTGTATCTTCTAGGTGGCTTTAGGTGGAAGGAACCCATCATACATCTCAATTAGAACTGATTCCCATGATTATTTTTCCACATAGATTCCAAAAATTTATACATCCCAATAAATTATATGGAATGTCTTAGTCCAAGGAATCATCCCAGTGGAATGGTATAAAATGAAATCATCATTCATATAAATGTTGGTTATAAAAACCAAGATAACCTCAAAAATCCTAGTAGACAAAAACTAGTTCTCAATATCCATATGAGTTTTTCATCCACAAAAGACCCATCTCAACCAGGGATTCAATATGTCACCATGTAATGGTGGCAATCCCCATTACATCATCACATATATTCATTATATTATTAATGATAGAGTGATATATTACAATGTGATTGAGGCTTAAATTGGTGTTTTTTATTTTTGGTGGAGGCCTTCATATAACAAATGATACACACTATGTTTATCAAAATACATTATGATAAATGAACCATTTATATATACATTCTCCTAATATATAGTATAATAATAGGTGAACCATGACAATGTTATGTTTTTATTTTTGTGTATAATATCATTATCCCTATATAACACATATCCATACAGAGATAAGAAATATTATTTCAATATTTTTTGAGGATGAATTGGAAGAGTTTGTGATTGGGATGAAATATATGATCAAAATATCCTAACATGTCCTCATATGATGGTTAAATCATGTATGTCATTGATTAACGCACTATCGCTTTATATAATATTTATATGTTCAGTAATTTTCTTTAAGTGATTCCAAAAACATTTGTTTGAACTTTATAGAATAATAACATATTAAATAATTGTATGATAGCATGAAATAATGGGACAGTTTATATAGACTAATGTATATAACTTTCTCTTGATTTTCAATTTCTAGCATATCATTATTCTTAGGACATGGTTATTTTGTCATAAAACCTAGTAATCACATCATTGATCACCTAACAATGTTATTTCTCCATGTAGGTAACATCCATATCACTTTTAAATTAAAAACATGACAAATAATTCTCACATTATCACTCATACCCAACATATGCATGCTTTCTTCCATGCCCAATGTCAAAAAAATGGGGAAAATGTTTTATTAAACACACAATGAATCACATTTGTAGAAAGGGGGATATGAATCTATAGTAATCTAGTATATTTTTTTTGTTTCTTGATTATGTGGTCCCATACATCTACATTGAGAATAAAAACACAATGGTTTCTTGCTAACAAAAAACACACAAATGTGTACTCTGATGGGATTAATTATATATTGATTATTGATAATTCACCTTTTAAGGGGTGAGGTAAGAACTATTAGAAGGCATGTAGGTGTAGATATTACATGGAACTAAGGATTTAGAAGAATTCATTGACCGTAGGATTCCAACATTTCATACAACTAAGACTAACTACATGGAACAACTCCTCCCCAGCAACTTCAGCGTGATATCAGCTCTCCACCTTTGTGTGGCTATTTGTCTAGTCTTTGTCATGGATGCATAGTCTTTTCCCGATGGTAGGTTCTATACCATCTCATTATTGAAATCCATTTAGCTTAGGCTATGGAGAAATCTCCTTGCTCATCCTCCTTCTTCAGCTTGTTCCTTGTATGTTTTTTGGTTTGCATCTGCACTTTAGGAGGCCCGAATTCCTTGAGGTGGCCTAATGGCCTTACTTAATTGAAGTCCATGGTGGCACGATGTTCTTAGAGGACTTGAGGATTAAATGGATGTCTTGATGGACCAATAAGGGGAATAGTCAGGACTACTATAGTTCCAATCAGTACCTACTATAGTTCTAACTACAATACTGCAATTTTTCTACTATAGAAACCTAGAAATTATACCTCCTCTTGGATTTGATTCTGGGTCACCTGGATGAACTTAAAGAGTCCACACTAACCTGGAAAATTCTCATGTGATACAAAAATGTGTACACTAATTATATGACATGTCATACTACCATAATGGTTTGTAGTATTTTTTATTTCATGGAATGATATAATTTTTTTAATATTAGAAAATAATTACTGTAAAATATCTACCAAGAGATACAACCCTAATAATTTGAACTAACTCATTTTGATCAAATATAATTCTTTGGGGGGTATTGTTGTAATTAAAATTTTATCAATGTATAATTTTCTATAATCATTGATAATAATATACAACTATCAATTGGATGAAGAAAACTTTGGTTACCACCTCTGTTTCCTTGTTTTGAGTAGATCTTGTATAACATATTCTATTTTTGAAATATGTCATTTATTGTCTATTAGTTCCATGGGACCTTTTCTATTTAAAAATATAATGAAATATTCTCTTCTATAACACCATAAATTATTCTCCTTGAGTCCCCCACAACACATATCTCCATTTTACTATGCTTCCTATTTTTGGGAACTAAGAACCAAAATCTTTTTTTGATGGTTGTCTTGGATCCCACCATACCATAATTATATATGTATTTAAATAATCCCATACCATAGTTAATAATACATAAAAACTTCCATGTGCATTAATTAAACACCTATACCATAGAAACATCCCCTTTTGGGATATTTAAATCATAAATAAGGGGAAATTGGAAAATAGGGGTATTTTTGTTCTGTAATGAATATGATCATTATTAGAGACTACGTAACCAAGTCAATAACCAATACATGGGTGAGTAAACATTAATAGTAGTCCCATGTATGAAATCCAAACAAACCATCACTGATGTCTCACATAAAGGGGACATTCATAGATTATCAATAAAGGTGATGTTCTTAGTTTTCCGTTAAAGAACCCAAACCATGTTATTAGGAGATAATCGAATGAGTTCTCCTTTGCTCAGCCCTCAAATATTAAAATATACAAATCCTCTGATAACAGTTCAATCTAACAAATAGGTTTTTAACACTAAATCTATGACTTGTTTATCTCATTGAGGACCTATTTATTTATTATATCCTATCAGTATCTTATTCACCTAGCTTACATGACTATGATCTCATTATCCTAAGTATCATAGTCTATGATTCCTTGAGTTCCCTATACCCACCGTCCATAAAATCCACCAAGGAACAACCATTTCATGGGTCCTGTAATTGAATAAAGATAATTTCCCTAACAACCTTAAAGATACATCTTAGCCAAAACCAACCAGATATTTAGTCTATACACTATGGAATATTTAATAACCACCAGAGATACATGACTAGGTTATTCACACTAGTATTCTACCTCTTCAAAAATGAATTTCGTTAAAGGAATTAATTGGGAATCAGGGAATAAATCTCTTCTAGACTTCCTAATAAACTGATATTAGCCATGGTATATAGTTGATATTGTATTACCTTCTTACTTTATTATATCTATCATATACAAATTTTTAATGATTTTATAGAGCACAACTCTCATCTCAATTGACATCATGGATTTCAGTTGATTGCATTTTCATCAAGAACCCATATATATATTTAATCGTTCAAACTAGTCCATATAATGAGCAATGAAGAGAAATATGCCTCTTATAAGGAGTAATACTAAAGTATGATATAATTTCCTTCCATGAATATATCAAATCATTTATATTTCTGAACACAAAATAGACTCATATTAGGTATATGCATTGACCATGTCTTCAATAGTGATCTAATACATTTTCTAAAACAATGATTCACAAATACTGTTAGACTCTATCATATTTCAAGATTTAATACCAAAAAAATATCATTGATGAATCCTAGTAACATTGGTGTAATTCTCACAACAACATTTTCTAGGACCCTTTTGTAACACCCTTATATTTTATTATATTATTCTCTACTAATAAAACATAATTTCATTAGTATCTTGGGATACACACAACCCCTGGTATAAATTAACAATAACATGGACTTGAATTTAATGGAATCTATTTCCATAATTCTGCTCAATTTTTTAAATTGTAATATCAAAAATATATTATGGTGTATTTTTGTGATTTTTCAAAAATCATTGGTTTTCATGTTAATAGTAAAAAATACAATCGTTTATTAATAACTATATTTATAGTTAAAAAATTATATATTTCAATAAAATATTAAAAAGATTTAAATATACTATTATTTCAATAATATTATTTAAAATCCTATTTAGATCATTGGAATTGATGTTATTAATGAATTTTTCATAAAAATAATTTTAGACATTAAATGCATTTTTTTGAAAAAAAATTATCATTGTGTTTTGACTTTTTGTAATTAATTTTATTTATTAATATTATAGAAATATAATCATAAAAATACAATTCTATATTTTTAATCATTTTTTTAGAATATGTTAAATTTTTCCCTTCTATTTTTGGACAATTTTAATAGAAAACACAGTAAAATGTGTTATAACATTAATGGTAAAATGGGTTAATTGGGGTAAAAACTATAGTGATAAGGCCTTAAATATCATTCAAACACCAGTAAATATTTCATTTTATGTGTATATTTCATCCATAATTATCTAAACATCTAAAATTAGTAGTTATTAAATTTAAAATGTATTATGACCATTATTATATTTAATAAATTAATAAAGACAAAAATGCCACTTTCTGGCTTTTTATATCTATAATATATTGTGATATGGATAAAAAACTAATTATATTATATTTTAAATAAAATTTTGAACTATTAATTCCTCTTTGGGATATTAATTTTTTTATAAATTTACTGATGAAATTATTAACATAAATACTTACGCAACACCAACATAGTTCTTGTCCAAAGAGTAGGAAGATTGTGTAAATTAGTTTAAATAATATAAAATTAATTTTTTTGAGTGATTATAGTTTTCCAAAATTTAGATTTAATAATATAAAATTTTAGGGATAATTTGAATTTTTAAATTATAGTTCATCTGATGTCATATTGTTTTCAATGCCAAATTATATGAATAGTAAAAAAATGACATTAATGATATTTTATAATAATTTTTTTATTAAATTATTTACAAATAATAAAATTTGAATAATTAATTGGATATGGTTTGAAATATCAACCATGGTGAATTTATGTATCAACATTCCTTTTATCGTAACTTTCATATCCATTAAAGAGTAGAAAATGTTGATTTTGATTTAGTTGTAAAAACGATCAACATGTGGTTAAAACATAGTGATTAGAGTACAAACATAAATAAATTTTTTGTAAAGTTTATAATATTTGTGTATTTATAATCCTAATAATATTATGATCTAATTATTTGAAATAAGATTCAGTTTTTCTTGAAAATAAATTTATATTAATTTAATATATTATGAAATTTGAAGAATTCCACTCCCATCACTTATAAATGTCCATGTGATCTCTTTCATTATTCATAATTCTTATGGATTCAATATCATATAAAACATACTAAAATATCATCATATCATTCTTTAAAATATTTTTTTTATTTTAGTCTTTCCATAATACCATTCTTTCACAAAAGATGTTGTTTTCCAAAGACGGTTTCTCATTAAAGTATTATAACTCTTAAAAAAAATTCAATTTTATTTGTAATTTTACATTATATAAATAAATTTTATCAATTATAATATAAATAATTATGTATATAAATAATTATTTATATAAATAATTTTTTATTATTCTTTAATATCAATTAAAATCATTATACTCAACCATTTGACACTGAATATGTCATTCATGTGTACGTGTGGGGTAACCCATCCCCGACCTGTTATGATTAAATTGTGATTTTATATTTAAAATGATTATGACAATTGTTAATTTAATTAAAAATATTATATTTTTAAAATAATAATTATTTTTAAAACATAAAATATTATTCACCTTCCATTATTTTTATCTTTTGAATAATGATAACTATGTTCATTCATATTTACGACCTAATGTCTGCACGAATAATGTAATTTATTTTTCAATACCTTTTTTTATGAATGAATATAAATATATGAAAATTAATTATATATTATATTCGAATCATTATTATTATTATGGATAATTTTCTTCTTTAATCAATGAGTATGGACTAGGGCTACTAAACAGAACAAATTCATGAAAAATGAAGCAATTATAACCTGAAACAATGATTTAAATATCAAATTGTTAATAAATATGACATATGAATTTTTAACTAAATATTAAATTGTAAAATATATATGTATTTGGTGATATTACATATTTATAATAAACATATATTTATAATATAAGAGGTTCAAACACATTTAAAGGAAAACGATACATGAGGTAAGTGATTTAAGTTTCAATGCCATTTTATTTAGTATGGTTTGTACATGATGTTCATCATACAAAATTAGATGGTCCTTATCTGATAAATATGTTTCATTTTTATTTTTCTTTTTTATTTATGATAATTAATTTTTTTTCACCTTTTTACTGTATTTGGTTCATAAAATGTTCAAAAAAAATTTTTATGAAAACATGTCCTTATTTATCCACTTTCGGTAGTAAAACATTTTTCACCCATATCCATATTTTCAAAAAATTCTGTGATTAATTTATGAAAATCGAAAATAAATTTTTAAATTAATCATTATATATGATTTTATCTATCAAAAAATGAATAAAAATAAAAAAATCCATTTTTTAAATGAGTTATTTTTTCCAAATGAGTGAATAATATATTTCTATTAACGATTATTACTAGAATATAATTTTACTTTGTCTTGACAACTTTGTTCTATTATGACTCATTTATAACATTCTAGGATTATTTTCAAATAAAATCTATGACATTATATTTTGGAAATATTTCAAATATGTAATTTCAAAATGAAAAGGGAATTTTCTTTAATAAATGTTGTAATTGATATATTTACAGAATTTTTATCTTTTTTCGAAATCCATTTCTTTTAAATATTCATAAATGCGGTAGGATTATTTGATACCATCCATAGTATTTCTCTATGTGGTTTTCGATTTTATTGATGAGTGGTTTAAGAAACCTTTTTATTTTTTATGGGTCATTCTATGATGAAATGTTAATCTTTTTATGAACACTTTTTCTATCTACAAGTTATTATATAACATGTTTTCTATTATATTTTGGGAAATAGATGTGGTTTTTATTATTTAATTGTTGTGAAAAAATTAAATATCTCTCCAATGCATTGGGAAAATATTTATATCTCATTATATAATTATGAAAAATGAGTATATGTGCACAATACACTATGGGAAGTAGTTAGAGATTAGTGATCCACTATGTAAGAATATTAGTGGCTCATGTTCTTTTGCGATATGGTAAACAAGGGTTGATACATGTTCAACAATGATTTTATGATCATTTTATTTATCAAGGGAATATAAAATTTATTATATTCCTATCATTATTCCTCACTTTTAGGAATTTTTTTTAATGATTAGGAATTGAATAAGTTGTATATGATAGATTTATGATGATTTCCCACTCTTATGGCTCATATATTTATTTATGATAATTTATTATTCCCCGAGTATTGAATATGATCTTTGATCAACTGGTATGAAATATTAATGTCTTTATCTTCTTCTAACACTATTATTCCTGAATTATTTATACATATGATCATCATTTGATATATATAATTTTTACCCATAAAATCCGATTTTATCTAATACTTTATTATGTTTCCTTTCCCTAGACCATCAATAATGGTTTTAAGTAGGGTATTTCATGAAGGGTATAAATTGATAAGAACATTATGAGATATGTGTAAGTATGTACATAAATAATATGATCATGTACCAATTATCTATTTAAAAAAAACCATTATGGTTAGATTATAGAACGTAATGTTAGGTATTTGATATTCATCTGAATAATTGTAATATTTTTATATGTAATTATTTATTCACTATTGTTAGTATCTGTGTAGGTTTTTTGTAAATATTTTGAGATTATGGTTTAAATCATTGGTGTGAAACTCGATTCTAATTCAATTTATCAGATAACACAATATTTTTATCATGACCACAAATAACCTTGGTTAATCATGAGGGTCCTTAGATAAAGAAGAATGTGTTATGAAATAATTAACATAAATACATACGCAAAACTAACATAGTTCATGTCCAAAGAGTATAGAAATTTTGTAAATTAGTTTAAATAATATAAAAGTAATTTTGTTTGAGTGAGTTATAGTGTTACAAAATTTATATTGAAAAATATAAAATTTTAGAGATATTTTTAATGTTGAAATTATAGTTCATCATATTTCATCATGTTTTCGATGTAAAATTATATGAATAGTTAAAAAAGACATTAATGATATTTTAGAATAATTTTTTTATTAAATGATTTAAAAATAAATAAATAAAAACTATTTTCAATTATTAATTGCATATGGTTTGAAATATCATCCATGGTTCATGTATGTGTCAACATTAATTTTATCTTAACTTTTATATCCATTAAAGAGTATAAAATGTTGAGTCTGTTTTAATTGTAAAAACAATAAACACGAGGATAAAATATAGTGATTAGAGTACAAACATAAATAAAATTTGTTAGAGGTTTATAATATTAGTGTATTTATAATCCTTATCATATTATCTTCTAATTATCTGAATTATGATTCATTTTTTTCATGAAAAGTTATTTATATTAATTTAGTAATTTGTGAAATTTGAATAATTCCCCAACCATCACTTATAAATGGCCATATGATCTCTTTCATTATTTATAATTTGTATGCCTTTATATCATTGGAAACATAATAAAATATATTCATATCATTATTTATTATATTTTATTTATTCTAGTCTACCCATAATACCATTTTTCATAGATGAAGTTGTTTTCCAAAGAAGGATTCTCATTGAAGTAGTATAACTCTTAACCAAATGTTTTTATTTTATTTTTAATTGTAAATTATATAATTAAATTTTATCAATTATACTATAAATAATTATTTATATAAAATAAATTTAATTGTTATCTTTATTATTGAATATCAATTATAATCCTTATTATCAACCATTGGACATTAAATATGTCCTTCATGTGTACGTGTGGGGTACCACCTCCCCTGCCTGTTATGATTCACTTGTGATTTTATATAAAAATTGTTTATAATAATTATTAATTTAATTAATATATATGATATTTTTAATATAATAATTATTTTTTAATGTTGAAATATTATATACCTTCCATTATTTTTATATGTTGAAGAATGAAAACTATGTTCATGCATATTTACGACCTACGGTCTGCATGAATGATGTAATTTATTTTTCAATATATATGTTTTATAAATGAATATAAGTATATAATATATATATATATATATGATATTAGAATATTTATTATGATTATGGAGAAGATTTATCCATGATCAATTTGTAAGGACCAGGGCTACTAGAGAAAAAAATCCATGAAAAAATGAAGTAATTATAACCCGAAACAGTGATTTTAATATCAAATTGTTAATAAATAGGACATATGATTTTACAACTAATTAATAAATTGTATTATATATATGTTTTTGGTTATATAACACATTTATAATAAATATATATTTATAGTAAAGTGTTTCAGACACATTCGAAGGAAGACGATACCTGAGGTAAGTGATTTATGTTTCAATACCATTTTATTTAGTATTGTTTATAATTGACGTTCATCATATGAATTTAGATATTCCTTATCTGATAAATATGTTTCATTTTTATTATTATTTTTAATATATGATAATTATCTGTATTTCACCTTTTTACTCTCTTTGGTTCAAAAAATGTTCAAAAAAAGGTTTTTAAGAAAAGATGACCTTATTTATCCACTTTCGATAGTAAAACCTTTTTCATCCATATCCATATTTTAAAACATTATTGGATTATTTTATGGGGTTCTGAAATAAATGTTTCAATTAATCATTATCTATGTTTTTCTCTATCCAAAAATGACTAAAAAGAATATTTTTTCACTTTTTTGAATGCGTTATTTTTCCCAAATGTGTGAAAAGTAGAATTCTATTAACAATTATGAATTAAATATATTTTTCCCTTGTCCTGACAACTCTATTGTATGACTACCCTATTAAAACATTAATGGATTATTTTCAAATCAAATCTATTGAAATATATTTTGGAAATATTTCATATGTGTAATTTCAAAATGAAAAGGGTATTTTCCAAAATAAATGTTATAATTGATATATTTAGTTAATTTTTATGGTTTGTGACATCCATTACTTCTAAATATTCGTAAATGTTGTTGGATTCTTTGATACCATTATTATTATTTCTATAAAAGTTTTATTATTTTATTGATTAGCGGTTTAAGAAATCTGTTTATTTTTTTGGTCATAGTATGATGAAATGTTAATTTTTTTATGAAAACTTTTTGTATATTGGAGATATTATATAACAAGTTTTTTATTATATTTTGTGATATAGATATAGTTTTTGTAATGTAATGGGTGGGAAAAAATTAAATTTCTCTACAATGCATTGGGAAAATATTTATATCTCATGATATAATTATGAAAAATGAGTTCATGTGCGCAATACACTATGGGATGTAGTTAGGGATTAGTGATCCACATTGTGAGAAAATTAGTCTCTCATGTTCTATTTTGATATGGTAAACATGTGTTGATACCTATTCAACTATGATTTTATGATATTTATATTTATCAATGGAATATAAAATTTTTTATATTCCTATCATTATTCCTCACTCTTATGACATGTTTTTTATGAATAGGAATTGAATAATTTGTATATGATTGATTTATGAAGAATTCTCACTATTAAGGCTCATGTATTTTTCAATGAAAATTTATTATTCCCCAAGTAATGAATATTATATGTGATATACTGGTATGAAATTTTAATGTTGTTATATTCTTCTTACCCTGTTATTCATACATTATTTATACATATGATCATAATTTGATATCTATAATTTTACCCTCACAAATCATATGATCTCATATTTTATTATGATTCCTTTCCCCAGACCATTAATAATGGTTTTATGTAGGGTATTTCAAGAAGGGAATAAATTTATAAGAACATTATGAGATATGTGTTTGTATATACCAAAATAATATGATCATGTGCCTATTACATAAGTAAACTAAACTATTATGTTTATATTGTGGAATGTAATGTTATGTATTTAATATTAATCTAAAAAGTTGTAATATTTATATATTTAATGATCTATTCACTATTGTTAGTATCAGTGTGGGTTTTTGTTAATATATAGAGATTACGGTTGAATAAATTTGTGTAAAACATGATTCGAATTCAATGTATCAGATAACACAATATTTTTATCATGAAAATAGATAAACTAGGTTAATCATAAGGTTCCTTTGATTAAGTAAAATGTGTGATGACTTATATATCCTATGAATGATAATTCATGATTATATGTTAGTCCACATTTATTATTATATTATGATTCTTATAGCTTTGTTTTTTGTTTTATTCAATTTATTGAAGTAGAAGACTTTTTGATAATGAAAAATATATTTAAACTTGCAAGAATTTTCAAATAGAGAAACAAAATTCTATTAGACATGGAATCCAAAATTATTTTTCTATTAACACATAATACACTATATCCGTGAATATTATTTAGATTCTATATTAAAAATATTGATCAATTTAATTTAGGATTTTTTATGAGGAAACATTGAAATTATTTTATTTGTTCTTCTAATGCAGTATTGTATCAGTGATGGATAATCACCATTGAGAGTGAAATTATTCTCTCAAGCACTCAGAACATGAAGATGTTTTCCAATAAACTTATCATTAAGGGGAAAAGATTATCATTGGTGTAAAATTATTATAAATACAAGGTATGTGGATGAAATTAAATCTATTTAATTTAATTAGTTAAAAATGATATTTTTTAATAAGTTATTCATTCATATTAAATATTAAAAAATGGAGAAAGAATTCATTGAGATTTTGTAGAAGGATGATGAATCCCTTGGTACTTATAAGGAATAATTTTTACGATATTACTAATATACATATGGTTTAATCATCATCTCTGAAAGAAAAAAATGATCAATTATTTAGTGGCATAAAACCATGTCTCCAAAAACCATTTTTTGTAAGATACTTTAGTATCTATGAAACTACCCCATCGTGGAAAACTCTTATTTGAAATGGAAATTATATAACCCCACAATTCCAATGGTTATGATATGAAAAAATATGGAGACTCATGAAAACTCAAATAAATAACATGGTGTAATCAAATTTCACTGACTAACATACAAATAATGGTGGATGTAACATCATGTGAATTAACTAAATAGAATAGTGTGGAGCATTAACTGTTGAAATGATGGTAAAAAGCAAAAAAACATTGAAATGATATGAAGAGGCCATTTGGTACAATGGATTAATGAATGATTACAACTAATTAACTACCTATTAATGAATTAATCCAATGAATGGAGTGTTGTAATTATTACAACATGTTCAAAAATATGATGGTTTTGATAGTGATCAGAATCCACAAACCTCTCATTTCCACGGATAATGGGAAATATCATATGATTAGGACTACATAATCCATCTATGAGAATGCTACATTTAAAGGTTTATTTAATACTCCCTATAGAAAATTAAATTCCTTAATTGATTATTTTTATTCCAATTATTTCATATTTATAGAATTTTGAAATCGTATCTTATTACAAACTCAATAATTAAATGTTATGTTCATGGTGGGAATTCCTAATTGTACAATAGTCACATATCAAGCCTTTAGTTTATCTGTAATTAATGTTTTTTATAATGAATATCCTAAAATTTTTGTGATTATGCTTCTAGTTAAATATTATTTGACCATATGAATGGATTGGGTTTACATATTGGAACCCCAATCAATTTCTCGAGAAGGGAAGACTCATTTCGTATTCCTGCTGAAAATATGATCATTTTTTCATGGAGATAATGAATATGATCATCATATGGAATATACTTCTATCTTTTCGATCATAATTCCTATCCTTCAGGGGTATCTATTGTATCATCTGGGATCTAGAATGTACTCAACTGGTGAACCATACCTAGTTTCTCACATCACCTCATGTGAATTTTCCATAATTCCAATGGTTGTTGACTAGTATTGAGGGCCTAGGGTGTGATGATGGGGAAATTATGCCCCCAATGAAATATTGTAACATAGAAAAATAAATAATAATTAAATAGTATATGTAGAAAACATCATAAATATGATATAAATATTTTAAGAAAAATAATGTATATAATCAAGCATATTTACATACAAAATATGATGTTTCATATTATGTTCTAAGAAAACAGCCAAATAGGTACACTGTAAGAACCCATAGTACTAGATCAATCTGAAAAAAAGACACAAGAAACTATGATGCATCACATGACTCATCTCGGTTATATGGTCTCAGGATCCTAAAATAGCATCTCAAGTACTTGTAGAAGGGCACTTTCCCTTATCGACACATGCAACAACATATTTTGTTTGGCCCCAAAAGCCTAATCCAAATAGGGTGTGAGAAATAAATCCAAGTAGGAAACCACCCAAGATTTGTTCCTATCTATCAGTCAGTATATGAAATTGTTAGTGGTTAAAGAGGAAAATTAGTAATCTATGAATTACTCAATTTTATACAACATATAAGTCATTTTTTTCCATTTTCATTTCTTATGTTCATTTCAACCATTCAAATACATTAAATTATATAAGTCTTGAGATCCATCCAATGAACTGAAATCCCCAATATAAAAGATTCTAAATTGATACCTGATATGTTTATCTAAACAAGTAAATTGGAGAGTGAATCCATTCTTGTTTATTTTCTTGGAAAATGTGTCATAAGTAATTCCATTTCAAAATTCAGTTCAACATCTTGGATGCATGCATAGAAAAACCTCACCTTTATTAAGTACTATTACCCACCCACATGACTCACTATTCATCACTCACAGAAAAGAAAATTCTCACACATAGACATTAACAATCCTCACATGAAAACATAATAGTCATCTAGGATGACCCAAGTATATCAGCATGGTAGGATAATAGACTACACTAGTAAATTACACTACTAAATTTTTGATATAATTACAACTCCTGTGGGTATAATACATTTGATGAAACAAGTGAACTAATTGTCAAAATGATTTAATGATAATTGGAATGTCACAGGGTAAAGGGGACACCACTAATCATCATACCCTTAATCAAATTAATCAAAATTTAACCCTATTTAATTCCATAATAAAATTTAGTTCATACTTAAAATATAATAAGACAAAGAAATGCCTTACTCATTGGAAAACTCTAAAAAATGTCAATAAATAGTCATTCAAGGAAAATGTACCGAGGAAGTATCCCTTAATCTATCCAAAAATGTAATACATGCATAGATTAATTTAATTCAGGACATAATCATCATTATTCATCAAAAATGGACAATTTTAATTCATGGATACACCCTAATCATGATAGAACGAAACTATAACACTTAAAAACAACTCGACAATTAGCTAAATGCACAAGAACCCCTACCTCATACTCATTTGACATTACTCATCTACTGTCAGGATATAAATCGACCTAAAATGGATTAGATATACAAAATGGGTAGAAACTCTCAACCACAAAAAATTATATCAATGCATTAATCAGGATGAAATTATCATGTTGAATTGAGAGCTTACTAAGGGGAATCCAATGCTTTTGACAATGTTCTTATCATAAATCAAAGGAAAAACCCGAAGGCCACTCAATCTTTAGATCCCTTGGGCATTCCTATTGTGGAACAAATGGGTGAGGTCTGTACGTTTTTAAAAAATCACGCAAATTTCCAATTTTTTCAATTAAAAAAATGTACAAGACATGTTCTTGAGAGTACATTCCATGTGTGTAACCTTCTTTCTCATACAACTACATGGTTCTATACCAATATTACATGTTATGTATCCTTCCTTACATATATTTTACCAATAATTACAAGGCAAGTAAATCCCATTCATGTCATATAACATGCATACAATCATCCTCTCTATATATTTTCCCACATTTTCATAAGTATAAACTGAAAATTAATGATCCATACCACAAGGAAGAATTTGTTTCATTCATATATCCCCACGATGAAAAACAAATCATGAATTTCCCATCTAAGGTGGTGAAGTTATATAAGATGATAAATCATGCCATTATGATCATATGTCGTTATCACTCTCTCAAGTCTCATAAGGCACATAAACATCATGCCATTACTCCCATACCAAAGGAACATACAATCCATAATGAACTTTCATGCTATGATCCAAAATATAAATGAGATGCTCTTAAATGAAATAATCATCATGAAGCTCTAGTTAATCGAGGTGAATTTTGTGAGATGGGTATGAAAATTAACTTCACAACTAAGAAACATGGAATATTTAATTAATAATCATTAACCTCATAGATAACTAAAATAGATAGGCAATCTGCCCAACTCACACATAAATCTAAAAAGGACTAACACATCTCAGCGAATGCTTTCCATAACTCTTGATCCTATTTTTTCGCATCCTCATTGAGAAATGATGGAAAATTTGTTCCACGACCTCAAACACAAAAGTTAGTATACGATGATTGAAGTAATATTTCGTGATGATACTATGTAGTTGTCATCCATTTATGAATCATATGGAATGAATCAGAAATCTCATGAATGAGGTGTGGTCCTGGTAAAGTTGTTTAAACCACTTCTAGCTAACATAGGGGTGATCAAAATACCATATGGTACAAATAATCATTATGTACCATAATTATATTTTCCTTGACCCAGTTATTGTATAAAAATTTAATGAGGGGAATATGTTTTTCCCAAGATCCCCTAATGAATAAGATGCATTCTAGAATCATTTACTCCTGCACCTGTGTCGTACACATTGACTGGACATCTATCTGATAATGGTATTTTATCCTCAGTAGAACTTGTTTATCCTGCAACCTCTGAAAACTCACCCAAAAATAGAAATAAATATGTCTTCCCTCGATGAAATGATAGAAAAAGGTGCTCCATGATGTCGTTCCACCTAAAAAATATAACGTCTCCCAATCTCATCAATAATGAAAGTCTACATGATCATAATAAAGTGACTCCTCGTCGTATGTCTATCAAAATCCACCAACAATACATCATTACGTCCTGTGAACTTAGTAAACCAATCACGATATCCATTGCAGCATCATCAAATTTATACCATGGAAGAGTTAGCTGCTCTAAAATACCAAGTACCCACTGATGTTCCCCATTCACCTAAAAATATGTTGAACAACTCGTAATAGAACTGGAAAACAATGTCTTCATTCCAAGACACTAGGATCGATGACACAAGTCACATAAAATTTTGGTTACGTTTGGATACACTTCCTGAGATAAACCAATATACTCCAACATCATCTCCTCCAGTAATCCACTAGAACCAGGACACATCTATGAATCCTTAAGATCCCATCAACACCTACCTTCCCACCAGTTTGTGGATCCTCACCTGCTTCACTATCCCACAGGACCATTCCCTTATAATCTAATAGTTTTATCATCCTTAGTATGTCCCAGAGGGTATAAGTCATAGATATATAATAATGGAAATTTTTTCCCAAACTGTTGTGGGGCTACAAATTCAAATCATAGATCAACACCATACGTTGTCCCACATTACTCACCTCCTACACAATTTTCATTTGATTCCTTCTATTTAGTGCATAATACATTGTATTTAACTTCCCAGGTATTTAGTTATGCTATATGTTGAATGAATAATGGTACTCCACCCACTGTCGCTAACTCAGATTTAGATCATGTTGAATAAAGATGTACATGATACTTTTTTGGTTCGTGTACACCACAATACACTCTCCAAATATGTAATGTATATAATAGCATAAGGAATGAACAACCACAACTAACTCAAGACAATGAATCATATCATTCCTCTCATGTTTCCTCAACTAATGAGACCCATACTCCATGACTTGATCCCCCTACATTATCCCTACAACCAACCAAATACCATATGCATCATACTATACAGTATAACACCTGCCATTCTTTAAAAACATTAGTAACAATGATGATGATGATAATCTCCCTTTAATATATTCAAAGTATATCACAAATGAATATATCCATACGTACTTCACAACTTTATTTTTCAATCCCACCAGCGGTGCTGCTAAGCATGATAAGTACTATATGAAACACTTATAGTAACCAGATATCCCTAGAAAACATTTCACCTCAATGATGTTATTGGAATTCTCTAAGCTAACTACTTCTCTCACCTTATCAAGGTCTATTGATACTCTTGTATCTGATATTATGTGACTTAGGTTGTGATCTAGTCCATCCAAATGTGTTAGATTAAGAGCTTAGAATATAACTGATTCTATCTCAGTGTAATCAGAATGATCTCAATATGTGTGCCATGGTCAGGTCAATTTTGGGAATAAACCTAGATATAAACCATAAACAGCACAACATAAGAACCATGTTAGGGATGGAACACTCAGTTCATTAGTTCCAGAATGACACATTGCATGTTCGTGAGACCGATCCACCTTACCAGATACTAATATACACAATAAATTATATGAAATGTGGTATGAGGTATGTTTGACAGTCGAACACACGCATAAATATATCCACCTTAATTCAATTTTTTTAACACCAGGGCTCCTCAAAACTATTCAAATAGTTCATCTCTATGTGGTAGTGGATATCTGTTTTTTAACCGTCATCTAGTTCATCTTATGATTGGAAACATATAACATGAGGGTACCATCCACCATTTTGATAAAAAGGACCATATATTCCTATAAAGATGTATTGGATCAAATAAATCACTTTAACTCTAAATAATACACCTATCTCATGATCACCTATATCTCTTTCATATCTATCCAGTTAGGAGGAATGGATACTAGTGTAGATCCATTCACAAGCTCGATCGTGAACCCCACATCCCTTACCGAAGGTAACCATAAAAGGTAGATTGGTAAAACCTCCTTGAAATGATATAAAACTTGAGGGAAATATATCTAATTTGATCTTGGGTCATCGATATATAATCCTTCAATCTGTGTTATCATCCCACTCAACCCATGTTGCTCAGGTCCATCTCATCTTGCCTAAACAACCTACTATCCTGTGTATATAAATGATCCCCCTTCTATGGATTTAAAACTCACCACGTGGTGATTTAAATCCAAAAATGATTGATATGAGACTAACTAATACATTATGAGTATGAAATCATGGTACGTAATCTCTAATACATAGAGATACCAAAATAAGTGACACCCACCAACCTCAAGGGTGCACTCATTACACAAACGCACACCTGTCATCCTTATCCAAAACTAAGTGTATTATGTTATAACATCATCATAAAAGAATCACAGAGCCAAAGGATCTATAAAAATGGAATAGATATAAAACTCTATGAATATACACTTTTAAAGATTGCAAAAGATAAAACAGAGGAAGCTAGCATTGTACCACTGATAGTAGAAGGTTCAGGATCATGCTCATACTGTGTCTTTTGCAATACATATGTATGACTTATACCACTGACCGATGAAACTTATTTTCTAAACTAAGATGACCCAACCTATTGTAATTGAGATCGTGAGGTCTTTCTAAAATATCCATGACCACCACATCATCCTGAACAGCCTAGCGTATTTCAATAATCTGACTGGTGTGAATTTCTGAAGCTTCTCTTGAATGTGGAGTCGGTTCTGAACATATCTCAAGTGACAATGGTATAAATGCCCTTATGAAGTAATTTAGAAGGGCCATCCTTTCAGAATGCTCTGCAATGTACTGGGTCCATATGTCATTTTTGTATCATATTCCATTCTCATTCACAATGGTATAATCTCACCAGGTTATTAGAAAAAACATTTTGACTTCACTTATCATCACAAGAAATCTCTATATGTTGCATCTTGGTCCCGCTAGAGACAATATAATATCTCAGTGTGGAACTCCTATGGTTCAAATCCCCATATTCCCACAGATTATACTCATTAATATGATCATGTTTCATGATAATGTATATAGAAGGAAACCTAAAAACTCTAACCTGTGATTGGATGTAGTACATGATACCATCCAACAATCACCTAGCTCTCGATATCTCATCACCCATTAGAATAGGTGAGAATATATGAAGATCAGAGAAAGGGGCAGTGTAGTCCATCACTAACATAGAACTCTTCTCCAGATGACTAAATTCATGGGCTCTATCATCCCTCAAAATCATAGTAATGTAGTAGACATAAATGACCATTTTAAAATATCCACATGACAAGTGTCGATGACACCCTATATGAGTGATAACATTCAACAACCTCTTGGCTGAATCATGCAACATATATGTCACGAGATTGACCCTTCTATATAGAGGCATCTCTAGATGCATGAAAATCGTAAGGATAGAGTCTAGTAATGACTCTGAATCCTATAGTCCACCATACCTTGAAAACAAAGGCAAATTAGGCTCTTTGAATACCTGAATCAACTCTACAAATGATATGACATGAAGATGTACTCCTTGGAAGGTTCATATAATCAACACGATGCTTTCACAGGATTTTGTGTTGGCACATATTCCTAGGGATAAAATTTTTTCAACAATATTCACATCTATATGCTCTTCTAATATCCCATGTCCTACCACCTCTGAGGTATAATCATTTCCACTCTCCTAGTATACTATTGGAGGTTTTAAGGGTAGAATTTTTTATTCAAAATACGTCACAAAACCCTAATTATAAGATTATTCATCATGGTATATAGTACAAGAGTGAAATAAATAAAAATGAAAAGAATATAATCGAAATCTCCCAAAATATTGCTACACGGGTTGTATAGCCTATACACAGAATATACCCTTAAAATCATACATGGGCATGTAACACTAACTGTAACACCCAGAGATTTTATGAGATATATACTTTTTAATTTGTCTCATATCTTCTGTTGTATGCTACACCAAGATTATCCTGCACTATACGCAACACCATATTAGCTTGCAATATACGCAACACTATTCATGGATTGTGTTACACACAATTTCAAGTTCGTTTGACAGTAGTTATTCAATGAAACATTGAGTGTATATATACATATATATTCAATTTATAAATGAAATATGATTGGATTTTGTTATATGAAACATCAAAGGAGTCTTGCACTATACGCAACACTGATGTGGCTTGTGTTACACGCAATCACGACTTTCCTCGATAGAGTGTGTTATACGCAATACCGTGTTTCACTAAACAACAATATATTATTATAATATTATTATGAACTAGCCACTGTGAATATTATTAACTTAATTTTGAATTTTATTACATTTTAATTCATCTTACATTTTCTAGATCATGGTATAAGAACAAAATAAATTTTTCAGGTAAAATAAGTATTTTAAAAAAAAACATTGAGTTTTGATGCCTTTTGATGGCCCACCCTCTTTAAATCTAGTTTTTAACATGTTTATAAGATAAATTTGAAAAAATAAAAATCTACTTTGGAATCATGATATAAAAATTTACTTTGGATAAATTTTTCATATTATTCTGATAACTTTCATATTGTAATGAATATTAAAAACATGCTATATTTTAATTAAAAACAAGTTTTTTTTCATCGTAATAATTTATATGGATAAATTATAATATTTAATGATTTTAAAGTTTATATAGAATATATTTTTACCATTTAATATAATTTATGTCATTATCATTGATTTTACACTGAATTCATAGGCAAAATCATTCAATCTTTTGCAATGTTTTAACTTTTAAAACCAGTTTTTTTAACAATGGGATTAATTTTAAATTAATTACTGCAACTACTATGTTTTGAATTTTGAAAAATGGATTCCATATTTTAAGTCAGTGGGATAAAATTATGTTAATAGGTTACTTTTATTTTCTTTTGATATTATGAATAGAAACTACAGTAATTTTTATTTAATATAGTTAAAGGTATATCTGGTAATTAAGGGTAAAAAAAATATTATAAAATTTCCCTAACACATTCTAATATCCTATTGGATAAACAAAAGTCGACCCATAACACCTGAAAGTCAAACTAAATTCATTTTAATGGACTTTGGACCAAGAAATAATATAAAAATTATTAAAACCAAAGAAAGTGACAACATGTCACTTTCGTAAATCTAATAAGTTTAATAATTATAATTTAAGGATAAACATCATAAAAATTCGGATATAAATAGTATATATAAAGATACTAAAATTATATACATCATATTAATTTACTTATAATTAATAGAGATTAAATAATTATAATTAATTATGACACAATAGTGATGTTGAAATTATTTTGTTGATTGAAATATCAAATAAATGATTTTAAATGTATTAAAATAAATACTATATGAACTATATAATGTGATCCACTGATTTTATAGACAAATATGACATGTTATTAATATATTAAATCTTATATTTCGAACATATCTTTTGTATATATTTTATTTAATTTCAATCAAATTAGTAGTTTCAAAATGGACACTATTGTTATTTTATAACAATTACGAATTATAAAATTGTTAAAAAATAAAATAAATATTTAAAAATTATAAATTAAAATTTAAATAGTCTAAAATGTCATAAATTATACAATTATGGAAAATTAACAACACAGAAGTGATTATTTATAACCATTTATAATTTATAATTTTATTACCACAAATAAAATTAAATAGATTAAATAAGGATAAATAAAAATTATATGGTTCAAAATAAGATCAAAACATGTCTAAATTTTATTTGTTGATGATATTACAACCCTATCTCATCTAAGCTTTGTATTTGTGTTATTTTGGAGTTTTTTATGTGGGGATTGAATTTATTATAAATTAATATTTCTTATAATTCCAAAGGGGCCCCTCTCCTCCCTTATAAAAGGGCACCTCCTCCCTCTCCTCCTCACAACATATTGAGCGTTAAATCTCGGTCAACCTCTGCCCATTTCACATCCCCACTTCCCAAGAAACCTTATAAAGGTACTGGTCTTCTGAAAAGACCAACTGTAGTGCCCAAAGAGGATGTTCAAAGGAGGAACTTCGAGAAAGAGGTAACACCTTCTACCGATTCATTCAAGTTTCTTTATTCTATACTTTCTCTTATTTAGTGGTTTAAATATGATGTAATAATATCCTTATCCCTAATATACTGATATTTTATTATAAATATTAAACAACCTCATTTCACCTTCAATCCATCCTATGGAAAATGAAATCACCGCGCGTGTGTACGTATATAATACCGTCTCCACGCCGTGATGTAATATGTTTTCCCACCACCACCATATTTGGATGGGTCAAATGGTGTAAAGAATAACTAAATATGATTATTATAAAATCAAACTGATTCTAGGATATTATATCATTCACTCCAATTCCATTCAATAAATATGGGAACGATATCATCCCTCGTGCATACCTACAGATTACTGTCTCCACGACGCGATGAGATTCATTTTCGATGTTAACAATTCAAGAATGATTATAAATTATATATAATAAGTATTCATGAAATATATGACATAATAATTATACCGTATTTATGTATATATATGTATGTCTTCTACCTAATTTTATTCAATTTAATAAGGAAACGAAAATAGCGTTCATGCGTATGTACGGCCTACCATCTCCATGAACAGTGTATTTCATTCCATTTATCGATCTATTATATATATGTATATTTTAAATATATATTATATATAAATAATGTTTTATATTATGGAATTAATTAATCATGATCTAAGTAATCATATGAATAATTACAAGTCAAAACACGGACGCCAAATTAAACAATTTTACCCAAAACGCTCTTTAAAATGGAATTTTCAAAAGAACAGGTAAAATAAAGTCATATGTGAACCATATATGATATCATAATAATGAATATTATTATGTAATAAGTCAATGACATTATTTAAATCATTATATAGGAGGTTCGGATACGTACGAAGCATATCAGACCTAAGGTAATGGATAATTTTTAAAATCTCATTTTTATCCGAGATTGCTTATATGTAAGTATTTACTAGGGTTATATTTATCATCCATGTCCCTATATTCTAAAAATTACTTCATGTTTGCTTAAATTCCTTTTTAACCATTTTTGACTTTTACTACATGGTGTGTAAGGAATATTTCTTTTTTTCACCATACGAGGTACTTTTTGACTTTTACGACAAAAGTACGAGGAGAATGTTATTTTTACTTATACGAAATGAACGGATTTTTACGGTTTCATAACACCTCATTTTCATGAATCTTACTCTACATGATATTATGACAATTTTCAAAAAAATAATTTTCTTTGCAAATTTCAAGGAATTTTGTGAAAAGAAAAATATTTTGAAGAAGAAAGTATATTTTCCTTAAGAATTCATTTCAATTGTTTTGTCAAAATTAGTTTACATCTAAGATGAAATTATTTCATATATGTATGTTTCAAGTATAATTTCTCTATGATTTACATGGTTTTACGTTTCTTATGTTGATATATCCATTTGTTTTATATGGATTATGGGATGATGGGATGATGTTTATGAAACACATTTTATTTTTTGGGTTTTGATAAATGTTTTAAGTTTATTTTATGGCACAAGTAAGAATGATTTCATTATGAGATGGGTGGGACCTACATCTCTCTCAAATGCATTGGGTATGATTTATATATCATGAGATAGATATGGCTGGAATGGTAAGTTAATCTGGTTTAGTGATACAGGATTGGAACGAGGAGTGAACTCGATTCGAAAAGGGACTTTGTCCACTAAGATGGTCTAGGATACAATGCCTTGTCTACTATGGAAATCATAACAAGTTCTAAATGGTTTCCACAATTACAAGATTTATTCCCATGCTATTTTTTCAATATTGATGTTCCATTATGATACATGCCTTACGTACTTCAATGATTTATGTCTTTGATCCTGATTTTGATGTTTCAACATTCTGTTCATGTTTTTATTTTCAAATGTGTATGGTTTGTTTTTTTCTCCATGCTTACCCTTACTGAGCATTTGAGCTCACCCTTTATATGTTTTAATTTCCCCAGGACTTCAAGAATGGTTTTAGGTAAGAAAACGAAAATGGGAATATCTTTATGGGAGATGTTGAAGATCGTTCACCATGATTAGATGATTATTTTCCAATATTCCAAAGACACTAAACTATTACAGTCCTTGTGTGTCAGTTTTTGTTATGTATTATGTATTCCGCAAAAGTAATGTAATGTCCATATACGTCATGTTTGGGTCTCTACAGTTGGTAACAGAGGAAAGGTTTAGTAAACCATTGGAAACTAAGATGCCAAAACATTTGTGAGATCTAGAGATATTTCTATGGTATGTCTAGGGATGTCCCTATTGTTAAGTATAAGTATAGGTTATAGTCCTATAATTATAGTAATGATCAAAGAATTTAACCTGAGATGATAGATATTGAATTTAATCCCCCTTGATTATGATTTTGTCCTCTCACGCTATTCTTTTTGGGTTTTAAAAAATGGCTTGAAACGGAATGATTCATGATAATGGAGGATATGATGGACAATGTAATGATATTCTTCCTGAGCAACCAAATGAAATTAGATCTGGATGTCCACATATCGTTATTATGCCTAATAAGAAATCTCATAATATTATCAATAATATCAACATTGGTATGTTTCCCAACTCACCTAATAAGAGAAATATGGAGTTTCATGATGATCATAGAGGAATGAAAGTTCAATTTCTCTCATGTAAATCATGTGGGAAGAGGCATCAAGGAGAATCATCATGGTCATATGGGTAATATTTATGTGGATGATGATGAGGATACTACAAATGATATATGAGATGAAATAAGTGTTGAAGCATGGTCAATGGTATAAGGAGGTAGTGGAATGATTTATGTTTATCAAGAGTTATGTTGTATAGGTAATTGTACAATGGAATGAAGACACATCAAATGATTATTACACTATTGTTTTTTCTAAAGTATTTGAAAGTATATGTTTAATGTTACCAGTAACCATGAAATGTGATTCAAATATTTTGGGGAAAGATTATTTGCGCATAATGAAGGGATAAATAGAAAATTAAATGTATGATAGTATTCATGAGCTTATGACTCATATAAGGACAAAGATATATCAAGGTTTGAGTATATAGAATTTTGGATTTTGGTATGTGGAATGAGTTAACTTTTGACATCATTTATGTTTTCACTAAGGTTCAATGGGTATTCATTTTCAAGAGAATATATGATTAAGGTATTCACATGATTGGAGTGTGACCAAAAAGATATATGAGGGATAAATGATGGTATTCACATGCTTGTTATATGACCTTTTTAGTAATCGTTAGCTTTATACTATGAGTTTGGAAATAAGTATTTTGGATAATCCTAATTATTGGAATGGATTATGTTGAACATAAGATAGTATTTTTTAAGGAAAAACTTTTTGATATTATTTTTGAAATGTTATAATAGTATAGTTTTAGAAATAGTACAACCCGTAGGATGGGCGAAAACCCGTTGTGTCGGACAAAGTTGGGGGAATCGAACCCAAAACTAATGTGAGACAGGCCTTCATCGCCTACCACTATCCTACAGGAAGTCCCTGGTTAGTAGAAACTAGTTTTATATTATTATGCGTTAAGATAGATGAAGTATAAGTCCATTTTAGGAGCCATATATGATTAATCTCACCATAGATGGACTTATGTAGATTAATTTTTCTAACCTTATGTTTAAGACAGATGAAATGACCTATCATTCTATCACATGATCTACTAACACTTCACGGAAGACAAATTCAACTTCATTTCATTAATAGATTATGTGGAAATTGTTCAAAGCACGAACAATAGTGAGATTATACTTAAATAAAGTAAGTATTTCATCTAATTCGGATTCGTCAACTTTAGGGAAATGATCTTTAAATCCAAAAATGTTGTCCTAGTGTCCTTATATCTGATGAATCATATAGTACCTTAAATGATCACAAATTTAGGTCGTTGTGATTGTTGGTTTTTTCATAGCCATGTTCTCTACAACTCTCCATCGGAACATGATGGTTGGATTTCTCTTGCATATCCATATTTTCACCTATATTTTTCTATGTGGAAACACAGTGATGAGTTACATTGGGTGACCATTTTGATTATAACATCCCTTTATAAAATTACATTTTAGTATTCCTCTTTACGATGTGGGTTTCTATGAAAGAAACTCTCATGTAATAAACCATTTATTACCCCCGGCGAATTTCGAGGGAAAAATTCATTTTAAGGGGGGTAAAATGTAGCAGCCCGTGATATTATGAGCTATATTATTTTTAATTTCTTTCTTCTCTTCTGTTGTACGCTACACCAAGATTATCTTGTGCTATACGCAACACCATATTAGCTTGAAATATACCCAACACTAGTCTTGGATTGTGTTGCCCACAATTTCAAGTTTGTTTGATAGCAGTTATTCAATGCAACACTGACATTATATATAAAAATATATTCAATGTATAAATGAAATATGATTTTATTTTGTTATATTCAACAACAAATGAGTCTTTCACTACACGCAACCCTGACTTGGATTGTGTTACACACAATCACGACTTTCCTCGATAGTGTGTGTTGTACGCAATATCGGGTTTTTCTAAACAAAGATATATTATTATAATATTATTATGAACTAGCCGTTATGAATA
Source organism: Viscum album (assembly GCA_963277665.1). NCBI lineage: Eukaryota > Viridiplantae > Streptophyta > Magnoliopsida > Santalales > Viscaceae > Viscum > Viscum album. The sequence goes on along the minus strand of OY728161.1, from coordinate 601,545,523 downwards.
ATTTTAAATAAATTTTGAATTTAATAACCTTATTATTCTTCTTACATTTTCTAGAACATGGTATAAGAAAAAAATAAATTTTTCGGGTAAATTAGGATTTTTTCGGAAAAAAAATAAGTTTTGACGCCTTTTGATGGCACACCCTCTTTAAATATAGTTTTTGACATGTTTATAACATAAATTTGAAAAAATAAAATTCTTCTTTGGAATAAGTATATAAAAATTTAATTTGGACAAAATTTTCATATTATTCTAATAACATTCATATTTTAATGAATAGTTAAAACACGCTATATTTAAATTAAAAACATCTTTTATTCATCGTAATAATTTATATGGATAATTTATAATATTAAATTATTTTAAAGTATATATAGAATAAATTTTTACCATTTAATATAATGTATTTCATTAGCATTTATTTTAAATTGAATTCATAGCTAAAATCATTTCAATATTTTGCAATGTTTTAACTTTTAAAACATGATTTCTTAACAATGAGATTAATTTTAAACTAATTACTGAAACTTCTATGTTTTGAATTATGAAAAATTTATTACATATTTGAATTAAGTGGGTCTAAATTATGTTAATAGGTTACTTTTATTTTTTTGATATTATGGATTGTAACTACGGTAATTTTTATTTACTACTGTTAAAGGAAGATCTGGTAATTAAGGTTAAACATTAGATTATAAAATTACCCTAACCCTTGATAAAATCCTATTGGATGAATATTAGTCGACCCATATAACCTAAGGGTCTGAATAGATTCTTTTCATGGAATTTTGACCATGAAATAATATAAATATTATTAAAACCAAAGAAAATGACAACATGTCACTTTCTTAAATCTTATATGTGTAATAATTTTAATTTAGGGATAAACATCATAAAACAACGAATATAAATAGTACCTAGAAATATTATAAAATTATCTACATCATATGAATTTATTTATTTATTTTAGAGATTATATAATTATCATTAATTATGACACAATAGTGATGTTGAAATTATTTTATTTATTGAAATATCAAATAAATGATAATTAAAGTATTAAAATAAATATTGTATGAAATATTTAATATGCTCCACTAATATTATAGAAAAATATGACAGGTTATTAATATATTAAATCTTTTACATAGAACATATCATGTGTATATATTTTATTTAAATTCAATCTTATGAATAGTGTCAAAATTGACACCATTGTTAGTTTATAAACATTACATATTATAAAATTGTTTAAAAATAAAAGAAATATTTAAAAATTATAAATTAAAATTTATATAGTAGAAAATGTCATTAATTATACAATAATTGAAAATTAACAACCCATAAGTGATTATTTATAACCATTTAAAATTTATAATTTTATTACCACAAATAAAATTAATTTGATAAAATAAAGATAAATAAAAATGATAAGGTTTAGAATAAGAACAAAACATGTCTAAATTTTATTTTTTGATGATATTACAACCCTATCTCATCTAATTATCGGATTTGAGTTATTTTGGAGGTTTTTATGTGGGGTTGGAATTTATTATAAATTAATATTTCTTATAATTCCAAAGGTGCCCCTATCCTCCTTTATAAAATGGCACCTCCTCCCTCTCCTCCTCACACAATATTGAGCCTGTAATTTTGGAAAAACTCTGCCCATTTCACTTCCCCACTTCCCTAGAAACATTATAGAGGTACTGGTATTCTCAAAAGACCAACTCTTGTGCCCTAAGAGGGTGGTCAATGGAGGCACTTCGAGAAAGACGTAATACCTTCTACCGATTCATTCAAGATTCTTTCTTCATATACATTCACTTATTTAGTGTTTTAATTATGATGTAATTACATAAGTATCCCTCATATACAGATATGTTATTATAAATATTAAACAAACTCATTTCACCTTCTATCCATCCTAAGGAAAACGAAATCACCGCATGTGCATACGTACAGAATACTGTCTCCACGCCGTAGTGTAATATGTTTTTCCACCACCACCGTAATTGGATGGGTATAATAGTGTAAAAAATAACTAAATATGATTATTATAACATCATATTTCTTCTATGATATTATATCAATCACTCCAATTCCATTCAATAAATACTGGAACGATATCATCGCTCGTACGTACGTACGGATTACCGTCTCCACGACGCGATGAGATCCATTTTCCATGTTAACAATTCATGAATGATTATAAAGTATAATAATAATTAATAATGAAATATATGAAATAATAATTCTACTGGATTTATGTATATATATGTATTTCATCTACTTAATTCCATTCAATTCAATAAGGAAACGAAAACAGCGTTCATGCGTACGTACGACCTACCGTCTCCATGAACGATTTATTTCATTCCATTTATCGACCTATTATATATATGTATATTCTGAATATATATTATATATAACTCATGTTTTTTATTCTAGAATTATTTAATCATGATCTATCAAATCATATGAATATTTACAAGTCAAAACACGGACGACAAATGAAACGATTTTACACAAAACGCTTTTTAACATGGAATCTACAAAAGAACGCATAATATAAAGTCATAAGTGACCATATATGATATAATAACAATAAATATTATTATTTAATAAGTCAATGACATTATTTAAATCATTATACATGAGGTTTGGATACGTACGAAGCATATCATACCTAAGGTAAGGGATAATTTTTCAAATCTCATTTTTATCTGAGATTGCTTATACGTAAGTATTTACTAGGGTTATATTTATCATCCATGTCCCTATTTTCATAAAATGGCTTAATTTATGTTTAAATTCATTTTTAACCATTTTTTACTTTTACTACATGGTGTGTAAGGAATCATTCTTTTTTTCACCACATGAGGTACTTTTTGACTTTTCTGACAAAAGTATGAGGAAAATGTTTTTTTAACTTATACAGCATGAACGAATTTTTATAATTTCGTAACGCCTCATTTTTATCGAGATTACTATACATGATTTGATGAATATTTTCAATAAAAACCATTTGTTTTGAAATTTCATGGAATTTTTTGAAGAAAAAAAGATTTTGAAGAAGAAAGGATATTTTCCTCAAGAATTCATTTCAAGTGTTTTTTCAAAACTATTTTACATCGAAGATGAAATTATTTCGTATGTATATGTTTCAAGTATAATGTCTCTATGATTTTCATGGTTACACTTTTCTTATGATAAAATATCCATTTTTTTATATGGATTATGTGATAATGGGATGATGTTTATGAAACACATTTTATTCATTGGGTTATGATGAATGTTTTATGATTATTTTGTGGCACAAGAAAGAATTATTTCATTATGAGATGTGTGGGACATTTATCTCCCTCCAATGCATTGGGTAAATATTCAAATCTCTTGATATAGACATTGCTAGAAAGGTAAGTTAATCTGGTTTAGTGATACAGGACTGGAACGAGGAGTGAACTCGATTCAGAAAGGGACTTTGTCCACTACGATGGTCTAGGAAGCAATGCCTTGGATACTATGGAAATCATAACAAGTTATGAATGGTTTCCAAAATTACATGATTTATTCCCTTTCTATTTTATCAATATTGATGTCCCATTATGATACATGCCTTACGCACTTCCATGATTTATGTCTTTGATCAAGATTTTGATGTTTAAACATTATGTTAATGTTTTTAAGTTCAAATGTATATGATTTGTTTTATTTTCTCCATGAATATCCTTATTAAGCATTTGAGCTCACCCTTTATTTGTTTTCTCTTCCCCAGGATTTCAATAATGGTTTTAGGTAAGAAAATAAAAGGGGAATATCTTTATGGGAGATGTTGAAGATATTTTACAATGATTAGAAGATTATGGTCCATGTTTCCAAAGACACTAAACTATTACGGTCCTTGTGTGTCGGTTTTTTTATGTATTAAGTATTCCACAAAAGTAATGTAATGTCCATGTTCGTCAAGTTTGAGTTCTCTGCAGTTGGTATCAGAGGAATGGTTTAGTTAACCTTTGGAAACTAGGATGCGAACACTTGAGTGAGATCCCTAGAGATATTTATATGGTATGTCTAGGGATGTCCCTAAGGTTATGTAAAAGTATAGGTTATAGTCCTAGAATTATGGTAGGATCATAGAATTTAGCCTAATATGTTAGATATTTATGGTAATCTCATTTGATTATGATTTTGGACTCTCACACTATTCTTTTTGGCTTTTAGAATATGGCTGGAAACTGGAAGATTCACGATAATGGAGGATATGATGGAAAATGGAATGATATTATTCATGAGAAACCAAATGAAATTGGATATTGATGTCCACATATCGTTATTATTCCTAATAGGAAATCTCATAATATGATCAATAATATCAATCGTGGTAAGTTTCCTGACTTAGCTAACAAGATAATGATATAGTTTCATGATGATCATAGAGGAAAGAATGTTCAATTTCACTCATGTAAATCATGTCGGAAGAGGCATCAAGGAGAATTTTTCAAAGGAACTGTAAGATGTATTAGGTGGGGAAAAGGACCCAATTACAGTAAGTGTGAAGGAAAAGGTTCAGTTAACACCATGTAGAAGGATAATTGTATTTCTACAACATCAACAATGATTAGATGTTTTAAATGTGGTATGTATGGGAATTATGCAAACTAATTCCTTAAGGTATAATCTCATGAAGAGAATCAGCCTGGTCATATGGTTACTATTTATGTGGATGATGATGAGGAGACAAAAAATGATATATGAGATGAAATAAGTGTTCAAGCATGGTCAATGGTTTAAGAAGGTAGTGGAATGATTTATGTTTATCAAGAGTTATGTTGTCTAGGTAATGACACTATGGAATAAAGACACATCTAAGAATTGTTACACTATTTTTTTCCTAATGTACTTGAATGTATATGTTGAATGGTACTGGTAAACATGAAAAGTGATTCAAATATTTTGGGAAGAAGTTGATATGCCCATAATGAAGGGATAAAGAGAAAATTAAATGTTTGATAGTATTCATGAGCTCATGACTTATATAAGGACAATGTTATATCATGGTTTGAGTATATAGAATTTTTGGATTTCGGTATGTTGAAATATTTAACTTTTGACAGCACTCATGTTTTCACTGAGGTTCAATGGGTATTTATCTTTCTAGAGAATACATGCTTAAGGTATTCACATGATTAGAGTGTGACAAAAAAGATATATGAGGGATAAATTATGGTATTCACATTCTTGTTATATAACCTTTTTAGTAATAGTTCTCTTTATACTATGACATTGGAAAGAAGAATTTTTTATAAGCCTAAATATTGCAATGGATTATGTTGAACATAAGTTAGTATTGTTTATGGCTAGAACTTTTTGATATTATTTTTGAAATGATATAATTGTATAGTTTTAGAAAAAGGACAACCCGTAGGACGTGCAACAACCCGTCACGTCAGACAACGTTGTGGGAATCGAACCCACAACTGAAGTACAACAGGCCATCATCGCCTACCATTGTCCTACAGGAAGTCCCAGGTTAGTAGAAACTTGTTTTATTTTATTAAGATGTATGATATATGTTGTATAAGACTATTTTAGGATCCATATACGATTAATCTCACCATATATGGACTTATGTATATAAATTTTCCTAACCTTATGTTTGAGATAGATGGAATGACCTGTCATTCTATAGAAAGATCTTCTAACACTTCACGGAAGACAAATTCAACTTCATTTCATAAAGAGATGATGTGGAAATTGTTCAAAGAATGAACCACGGTGATATTATATCGAAATAAAGTAAGTATTTCTTCTAATCAAAATTCTTCAACTTTAGGGAAATGATCTTGAAAAACAAAAAATGTTTCCCTTGTGTCCTTATATCCGATGAATCAGATAGTACCTTAAATCATCACAAATTTATGACTTTGTGATTGTTGTCTTTTTCATAGCCATGTTCTCTTCCACACTCCATCAGAACATGATGGTTATATTTCTCTTCCATATCCATATTTTCACCTATATTTTCATATTTGGAAACCCAGTGCTGAGTTACATTGGGAGACTGTTATGATAATTACTTCCCTTTTTAAAATAATGTTTTAGTATTCCTTTTTATGATGTGGGTTTCTATGAAAAAACTGTCAGGTAATAAACCATTTATAACCCCGACAAATTTCGAGGGAAAAATTCATTTTAAGATGGGTAGAATGTAACACCCCTAGATTTTATGAGAAATATTCTTTTTAATTTCTTTCATATCTTCTCTTTTACGCTACACCAAGATTATCTTGCGCTATACGCAACACCATATTAGCTTGCAGTATACGCAACACTATTCTTGGATTGTGTTACACACAATTTCATGTTCGTTTGATATAAGTTATTCAATGCAACATTGAGTGTATATATACATATATTTTCAATGTATAAATGAAATATTATTGGATTTTGTTATACTCAACAACAAAGGAGTCTTGCACTACACGCAGCCCTGACTTGGCTTGCGTTACACGCAATCGGAACACTCCTCGATAGCATGTGTTGTATGCAATACCGTGTTTCACTAAACAATGATATATTATTATAATATTATTATGAACTAGACGTTATGAATAGTATTAACTTATTTTTTAATTTTATAACATTATTATTAATCTCACAATTTCTAGAACATAGTATAATATCAAAATAATTTTTTTGGGTAAAATACGTATTTTTTCAAAAGAAAATGTAGTTTTGACGCCTTTAGTGGTGCACCTTCTTTAAATCTAGTTTTTGACATGTTTATAAGTTCAATTTGACAAAATAAAATTTTTCTTTGGAATCAGGATATAAAAAATAACTTTGGAGAAATTTTACATATTATTCTAATAACATTCATATTTTAATGAATAGCAAAAACACGGTATATTTTAATTAAAAACAACTTTTTTCATCGTAATAATTTATATGGAAAAATTATAATATTGAATGATTTTAAATTATAAATAGAATATATTTTTACCATTTAATATAATATATTTTATTATCATTTATTTTACATTGAATTCTTAGGTAGAATCATTTCAATCTTTTGCTATATTTTAACTTTTAAAACACAATTTCTTAAAAATGGGATTAATTTTATATTAATTATTGAAATTTATGTGTTTTGAATTTTGAAAAATGGATTCCATATTTTAATTCAGTGGGTAAAAATTATGTTAATAGGTTACTATTATGTTTGTGATATTATGAATAGTAACTACGGTAATTTTTATTTACTATAGTTAAAGGTAAATCTGGAAATTATGTGTAAAAATAAAATTATAAAATTACCCTAACACTTTATAAAATCCTATTGGATGAATAAAAGTCGTCCCATATCACCTACGTGTTGGAATAGATTCATTTCATTTACTTTTGACCATGAAATAATATAAATATTATTAAAACCAAAGAAAGTGACAACCTGTCACTTTCTTAAATATTATAAGTGTAATAATTTTAATTTAGGGATAAAAATCATAAAACATCGGATATAAATAGTACATAAGAATATAATGAAATTATCTACATCATATGAATTGTTTTATAATTTTTAGGGATTATATAATTATCATTAATTATGACACAATACTGATGTTGAAATTATTTTATTGATTGAAATATAAAATATATAATTGTAAAAGTATTAAAATAAATATTATATGAACTATTTAATGTGATACACTAATTTTATTGTCAAATATGACATGTTATTAATCTATTAAAAATTTTATTTAGAACATATATTTTTTATATATTTTATTTAAAATCAATCAAATGAATAGTTCCAAAATTGAAACTATTGTTATTTTATAAAAATTACATATTATAAAATTGTTTAAAAATAACAGAATTATTTAAAAATTATAAATTAAAATTTATATAGTCTAATATGTCAAACTTTATCCAATTAAGGAAATTTAACAACAAATAAGTGATTATTTATTCCCATTTAAAATTTATTATTTTATTACCACCAATAAAATTAAATAGAGTAAATAAGGATAAATCAAAATGATAATGTTTAAAATAAGATAAAAACTTGTATAAATCTTATTATATGATGATATTACAACCCTATATCATATAATCTTTGTAATTCAGTTGTTTTGGAGGATTTTATGTGTGGTTGGAATTTATTATAAATTAATATTTCTTATAATTCCAAAGCTGCCCCTATCCTCCCTTATAAATGGCCACCTCCTCCCTCTCCTCCTCACACAATTTTGAGCCTTGAATCTTGTGAAACCTCTACCAATTTCACTTACTCAATTCACTAGAAACCTTATTGAGGTAATGGTCTTCTCCAATGACCATCTCCAGTGCTCTAAGAGGAAGTTCAAAGGAGGCACTTCGAGAAAGCGATAATACCTTCTACCGATTCATTCAAGTTTCTTTTTTCTTATACTTCTTCTTATTTAGTGGTTTCATTATGATGTAATAACATCATTATCCCTAATATAGTGATGTTTTATTATAAATATTAAAAAACCTCATTTCACCTTCTATCCATCCTAAGGAAAACAAAATAATTGCCCGTGCGTACGTATGGAATATCGCCTCCACGCTGTTGTGTTATCTATTTTCCAAACACCACCATAAATGGATGGGTATAATGGTGTAATTAATAACTACATATGATTATTATAACATCATACTGATTCTATGATATTATATCATTCACTCCAATTCCATTCAATAAATATGGGAACGATATCATCGCTCATGTGTACGTATGGATTACCGTCTCCACGACGCGATGAGATTCATTTTCCATTTAATCAATTCAAGAATGATTAAAAAATATATATAATAAGTAATCATGAAATATATGAAATAATAATTCTACTGGATTTCTTGTAGATATATGTATGTCATCTACTTAATTCCATTCAATTCAATTAGGAAACGAAAACAGCGTTCATGCCCACATACGGCCTACTGTCTCCATGAACGGTGTACTTCTTTCCATTTATTGATCTATTATATATATGTATATTATGAATATATATTATATATAAATATTGTTTTATATTCTGTAATTAATTAATCATGATCTATGTAATCATATGAAAAATTACAAGTCAAAACACGGATGACAAATGAATCGATTTTACCCAAAACACTCTTTAACATGGAATTTGCAAAAGAACGGGTAATATAAAGTCATAAGTGAACCATATATGATATCATAACAATGAATATTATTCTTTAGGAAGTCAATGAAATTATTTAAATCATTATACATGAGGTTCATATACGTACGAAGCATATCAGTACTAATGTAAGGGATAATTTTTCAAATCTAATTTTTATCTAAGATGTCTTATACATAAGTATTTACTGGGGTTATAATTATCATCCACGTACCTATTTTATAATAGTGGATTCATGTATGTTTAAATGACTATTTAACCATTTTTTACTTTTACTGCATGGTGTGTAAGGAATATTTCTTTTTTTTCACCATATGAGGTACTTTTTGAATTTTCTGACAAAAGTATGAGGAGAATGGTTTTTTAAATTATAAGGAATGAACAGATATTAACGGTTTCATAAAGCCTCATTTTAATGAAGATTAATCTATAAGATTTTATGAATATTTTCAACAATATACTTTTCTTTTGAAATTTAGTGGCATTTTGTGAAACGAAAATGATTTTGAAGAAGAAAGGATATTTTTCTTCTAGAATTCATTTCAACTGTTTTGTCAAAATTATTTTACATCTAAGGTGTATGTTTCAAGTATAATGTCTCTATAATTTAGATGGTTTCACTTTTATTATGCTGAAATATCCATTTTTTATTTGGATTATGTGATGATGGGATGATGTTTGTGAAACACATTTTATTCATTAGGTTATGATGAATGTTTTAAGTTTATTTTGTGACAGAATTAAGAATGATTTCATTATAAGATGGGTGGGACCTATATCTCCCTCCAATGCATTGGATATTGATTTATATCTCATGAGATAGACATGGCTAGAACAATAATTTATTCTGGTTCAGTGATATAGGATAGGAATGAGGAGTGAACTCGATTCAGAAAGGGACTATGTCCACTAAGATGCTCTAGGCAGCAATACCTTGGACATTATGGAAATCATAACAAGTTTTGAATGGTTTTCACAATTACATGATTTATTCCCATGTTATTTTATCAATATTGATGTTCCATTAAGATACATGCCTTACTTACTTCCATGTATGATGTCTTTGATCATGATTTTGATGTTTAAACATTATGTTCATGTTTTTAAGTTCAAATGTATATGGTTTGTTTTATTTTCTCCATGCTTACCCTTAATGAGCATTTGAGATCACCCTTTATATGTTTTCTTTTCCCCAAGATTTCATGAAAGGTTTTAGGGATGAAAACCAAGAGGGGAAGATCTTTATGGGATATGTTGAAGATCTTCCACCCTGATTAGAAGATTATGTTTCAAGTTTACAATGACACTAAACTATTACGGTCCTTGTGTGTCTGTTTTTGTTATGTATTAATTATTCAGCAAAAGTACTGTAATTTACATGTACTTCATGTTTGGGGTCTCTACACTAACTACCTTGGACATGTAAACATCTGAGGTACATGGAATTTTTGTCTAAGACAAGGCATATTCCCATAAACTATCACATGAGCAAGAAACATCATCTCCCTTTGTCATGTAAACATCCTGGGTGCACAATCTGTGAGTCTGACACACGACATGCACTCATTTATTCCCAGATGTCTATGTACATTTACATATCCACAGTTACATGGGCCTTCCTATGAAAAACTACACGAGGTGTACATAAGGTACACAACATTTTTTAACCAAACCTCAACAGCCTAGGTATTATCTCACAAAATAGTTGACACAGTCATCTACCACATAGCAGGTACTTGAAAAAATTATTTTCTTTCCAACCATAAGAACACATGGTATGTGGTCAATGGTCAACATGTCATGTTGTTTGGGATTCTAGAAATTAAGCATCATAATCATCCCAAAAACCTCTATTTTAAAAAAAAAAGCAATGGTGTGCCAAATTTTGATCTGGGTGGGCCCATACTCCCCACAAATGAAAACATTGAACCCATATATAGCACATAACAACATTTTTTATATCTCATGGATGAAACGTGATCCACCATATTCAGAACCAGGAGGTTAAATACTCCTCAAGGATTAATTTTTGGAATCCATCAATTTCATCCGTGACACGTAATAATACAAAAATAAGAATAGAAGGCATATCTATCGTGGTAACTATCAGAACATCATGTATATTGTAACACGCAAAACATTTAAAAATATATTTAATATAGAATTCATGTAACAATTAGTAACAAAACAATAACACTTTTGATGAGAACAAGATGGATGGAGAATGATGTTTGAAGAGCTAGCTTTTGCAGAGTGTCATGATTTTCTGTCAAATAAGGTAAATCAATTCACTTTGTAAAACAATTAAAACCAGATGATACTTTGCTGCTATGTATTTCATAAATATCATAAGATTGGAGAACATGTGATGCAATACTTTTGAATGAAATGGGGAGAAATGAGGATTCAGTCATATACAGTTTATATTGGATTGAATAATGCTACGGGATGACAGGGAAGCTTTAATACTTCCAATTTTAACACTAACGATGCTAAATCTGATCAATTGAAGGAAATATATCACAATAGTGGAGTTCATGATGAATTATGAAGAATGGATATGGGACCCAGTGAAGAGAGAAATGAAAAAGGTACATAAAATCTAGAGGCAGTACAAAATAACAGTTTAAGGTTTCACACAAGATTGAATATTGTTTATATTTTTGCGCGCAAGGAATGATTTAAGGTCATAACAACGAAAAATTGATAAGGAATGGAGTGCGTGGAAATTTAGGTAAGATCCGCAAAAAAATAAAGCGATATATGAAATGGTTTAGGGATGCGTGAAATATCAGTGGGATGCATGAAAATATAGCTGGATGCACGAAATATCTATGTGATAAGACAAAAATAAAGGATGCACAAAATATTAGCGGGATATATGAAAAATAAAGCAGTCTCAAAATATTGGCATGGTGCGTGAAATAGAGGAATGATGTTTTTCGTGCAAAAGTTTTTTTTCAGATCTGAAGTGAGAAAATTGGTAGTTTCATGAGGTGTGCGAAAAAATTAGAGCATTGGGAGAAATATGATTTTGCGGGAAAGAGTTTTTACGTGCATGGAGAGGTTTTTATGTGCAGATTAGTGTTTTTCTTTCAGGGTTAAAAGGACCTATAAATATGAGGTTACCCACTCTAATTTTCAATTCTCGACAAATAGCAGAAAATCCAAGCTCTAGTGCTCATAATATTTTATGCTAAGTATGTTGCAAGAAATTAAAGAGGTATGCGTGAAAAGAGTAATGCTGCACAAAAAAGTTGGAATCTGCACAAAAAGTGAAATGTTGTGCAGAAAAAAAGCATGAAAAATGGTTTTCGTGCCGAATGGAAAATTTGACATTCAAGCATTTTTAATTACATGCAAGAAACCCTGACATTTGGGAGAAATATTTTGGGTCTTTGCACATATTCAATTGTGTGTTTGGGAGTTCTTACCAGCTTCTGGGTAGGAATGTAATGATTTATACTTCAGATAATACAACTACCCAATTGTACAGAAGCACTGAAATACTGTAATTCCAAATTTGTGCTAAGAGGGTGCACATGCGCTTACAGATTTTTTACCAAGTTCTACATGAATGCAATGGTATATACCACTCATTGTATTCCACATCAAAGGATGGTTTTCTTGTGGATTTTGTGGTACTGGATTACTTTCGTACCATACCAAGGACGTAGCTACTCTTGTTCATTAGTCAACCTTGTAATTATTGTGTTCCTTTGGTTGTTTGTGTTCATCATAGAAGAAAATATTTAACAAGAGGAAAATGTTGTTTCAATGATAAGGAAACATAAAAACAAAAAGATATCACTGATTCACCACCTCCCCCTCTCAGTGATACTTGGATCCTTGCTTCGAACATCAACTTTGTTATAACCAATCAATGTAAACATAATTTTTCCTCCTCTATGGTATAAATTTAGAAAAACCCGACATATATGGTTGCGTTCAGTAAGATATTTAGAGTCTAATAACATAAACCTAATTTCTGATGAATATTAACATATCCTAATTATTATTTACATAAACATATGAATAGTAATTAATAACAATGATTACTAAATCTTACAAAAAAATAGAAACATCACCCATGAATGTATAAAAACAATGTAGACACAGTAAAAGTGAAACAAAGATCATAGTATAAGTATTCGTATTTTTGTATGTTATAATTATTTTCATTACCATTTTATGATTAATTTAATAATTTAAAATTTGAATTTATTTTGAAAAAATGTAATCATAAATTTATACTTTATTATCATATGGCAATAATATAATTTTATGGGACCATGATTGATTTTTCAATGTTTTATAAAACGAGTTATAGTTTAATGGTGTTTTTTTGTAATAAATTATTATATTATTTAAAAAATAAATAAATAATATTTAGACAATAAATTAAAAAAAAATATTTCATTTATTAATTCTACATGTTGAAAATTGGATATGGTGATTATTAGGGATTTTTATTAAATACTCGAATTTTTTATGAATAGTGAAATATTGTAAAATACCATATATACAAATTATCAGGTAAATAAAAAATTTATGAAATCGTGACTGATGTAATGACAAATTTCTTGAACTCATGTGTATTTATCACTCAATGGGATCACATGAAACAACACTATTTGTTTCCTGGAATGAAATAATAAAATAATGAAATAAATATTCAAAATTCAGTCATCTTCTACCCTATAATACCACTCCATATTCTCCTCACTCCAATAAGCAATTATTTTCTAAAATGTTCAACCTAAATACCCTCCTCAACTACTTCCCCACATCCAATACCGTCTTGGTCTTTCAAAAATACTAAAACAAATTCCCTTATAGAGGTTGTCAACTAGGTGGACTCAAGAGGTAAATTCCACTTTTTATTTCTTTTATTTGAAGTTCAATTTTCTGTGGTTTTTTTTCATGTTTTCACAGAATGTTTTTATTTCCATTTTATTCTGTTACACTAATATATAATGAGTTTTCTAGGAATGGGTGACCCTTTTACCCACTATTTATAATGTTTTAAGAACTATTTTGAATATTGATAAAACACTATTTTATTGAATATTTCATTGATAATAAATGATATAATTTCTTCACATTGTGTTAAATATGTTTTATTAGAATGTATTTGGGATTATATCATTCATTTGAATATTTGATGAAAATTCCAGTTTTACCCTTTATAGTTCACTGTAATATTTCGAAGATAAATATTTTTATATTTATTATTTGAATTTGAAATTTTGTAACAGTGTTCCTAACTTAATTATATACAACTTTTATTCATGAAACTTGAGATAAAGAGTTCATTGGGTTATCGAAAATGGGCCATGAAGTCAAAGTTGGGCTGGGCTCCCCAGAATGGAAGAGCTTCTGTATTTCGGCTATACCTCCTTCATATGGGACTTTATTTATCCGAAATTTGGAGAGGAGATAGAGGAACCATATCTACACATTTGATCATTCTGGAAGGCCGGCCAATGAATGTGTTTTGGTGGTCAAAGGGGCGGTGAAAATTGGAATAAAATATTTGGCCGAATTTCCACATTCACACTTGAATCCACTTGTAACCTCTCCTCCCCTCCCCTCTATAAATTGGAGTTTTTCTTATTTGTAGGGGTTGGGACGTGCATGAAGTGATTGGAGGAAGAAGAGAATTTGTTTCACCAAAATTATCCAACCATTTTAAGAGGGGTAGCTCTTGAAGAAAGGATCCCCTCATCGAAGCCTCTTTCTCTTCTTCATTTTGTAATGTTTTCATTTTTGTAATAAACTTCTTTTTTGTTCTTATATTTATTCTCTTTTCTTCTGTTCTGTTTAAATTTATTCTTCTCTTAATCTTCATATTTGTGCTGTAATTCTTGAGTAGAAGCATTATTGGTTTATACCCATTATAAACCTTTGCACATGAAAAACGCTTCTATGATGATTAAACCACCCATGGTAGAGTAGTCTTTTAGTAATCAATCTATATTCTACCCTCTTCATTTAATTAGTTTTAATCGTTGAGATACTGTAATTCACTTAATATGATCCGTGAATTGTGTTTTTAAATTTTATGAAACTAAGCAAGCAAATGAACAATTAACACAAAAACACGAGAGGTCGGGATTTTGTGTAAATTGTGAGAGCACGATCTTAATCGGTAATACAAGACCACATGGGATAAATTTGTAGAGTTAAAATATAATCCCTAAACACAATTCATCCTCAAATTCGAGAATTTATATGTTCCTTAATTTACCACTGAACATAAGCTAATCTTAGAACATCAATCAAAGCTGGGTGCTGCGATTGCATGTTCCGAATTTAGCCTAGGGTTAAATTCACATCATCATCGTGGTAAATTTAATTCTCATAGGGTTCGGGATTTAAAAAATCAAGTGATAATAATTAAGTGAATATTAATTTAAATTATAATGATTAATAATAAAGTAAAGAGGTATAGTTATATCGATTACTCCTTTTAAAATAGATATCAAAAAAACATCTTCTTGTGGTGTCTTTTTAATCAAACATCATTTTAAAATTAAAAACAAAAAAAATGCAATCTTCTTCCAGAAAACTTATTATAGATATATAAACTATAAAAAAAACCCATCCATTCAATTAGTGTTTTTATTCTTTTTTATTTTATTTTTAGAATACCTCTAAGAAGTTGTTTTAATTCACTTCTTCCTTTGAGAGACGACCTTGGTCAGCCACTCTGTTGCACCTAAGTACCCCAAAATCACACTAATAATTTGAGGGCACCCACAACAGTGCTCTATAAAATTGGCCCCGTTTCCGGGGAGGCAAGTAATTATTTCAAGCAACTAGAGGTATTTATTTTATTTTACATTCTATTCTCTTCCTCTCTTCTTTCTTCCTATACCCAATCTGATTTTTCTTATTCTTTTCTTATTTTCTTCTACTTCTATTTAGACCATCAACTCAAACTTCTCATTTTTATTTTACTATTTTCCACATTCTTTTCATTTTTATTTTATCTATGACATGAACTAATCTCGAAGATCTCTTAGATCTTGACCCTGAGATTGAACACTGCCTTAGGGCTCGAATCAGAAATTCTCAGTCTACGGGAAGTTTCAATATTCAACCAGTTGGTGAATTCCTCTCTTCTGGAAACATTGAAATTGGAAGATATTCAAATTCAAACATAAAAGAGGAACCAATGGCTGAAAAAAATGGAAATGAACTTAATAGAACCATTCGAGAATTGGCTGCACCTGATATTAACTATCAACCAAATTGAATTGCATACCCAAACCTCGAATCGGACGTTGAACTAAAATCTTGGTTAATTCACTTACTTCCAATGTTTCATGGCCTCTCTGGTGAGGATCCCAATAAACATTTGATAGAATTTAATGTGGTTTGATCAACCCTTAAACCAAGAAATGTTTCTGAAGATAAAATCAAATTAAGAGTATTCCCATTCTCACTTGATGGATCTGCAAAAGACTAGATGTGTTATTTACAACCCGAAGATGTAACATGTTGGAATGATTTAAAATGTCTTTTCTTGCAGAGATTTTTTCTAGCATCAAGTACCACATCCATTCGAAAGGAGAATTCGAGGATCAATCAAGCACAAGTGGAGTCAATGTATGAGTATTGGGAGAGATTCAAGAAGCTGTGTGCAAGCTTTCCACATCACCAAATCAGTGAGCAACTCCTCATTCAGTACTTCTATGAAGAACACACACCTATGGATAGGAGCATGGTGGATGTCGCAGCTGGAGGAGCATTGGAGGACAAGACACCAGCAGCCGCATGTGCATTGATTGACAAGATGGCTCAAAACTCTCAACAATTTGGTGATAGAGGTACACCAGATGTTCGAGGAGTACATCAAGTAATCCCTTCTTCTCTTGAAAGTCATTTGATTGATACTAAATTATAAGAATTGACAACTATCGTGGGGAAAATTGCATTGGCTCAAAAGACATCCCAACCCCCTCCTTCAAGGCCATGTGGCATTTGCACTGAGACAAGCCACCCAACTGACTGTTGCCCACAACTATAAGAGACAGAAGATTGTGCAGCAGTGTTCCCTGGGAGACCATTTCAGCAGCAACAACAACAACCATATCCCCAAAAGAAGTTTGATACAGTATACAACCAAGGTTGGAAAGATCAGTCAGACATGAGGTATGGCTATGGACAACAACAAAGGCCCCCTTTTCAACCAAACTTCCAGCAGCCTCCACCTTACCAATAGGGTTTCCAACAACCCCAAAGGAGATTCGAAGCTCAACCATCAACGAGTCAGAAACAAGGGAATATCCAACACAAGTTAGAGTCTATCATTGATGTTCTTTTGAAACAAATTTTTCTTAATCAACATAATGAGATGAAGAGTCAAGGTTAGAAGCTGAGAGAGTTGAAGACTCAAATGAGTCAGATTGACACCACCCTCTATGAACTTGTGAGTAAGAATTATGGAAATCTACCTTCCCAAACCACTCCAAATCCAAAGGGGAATGTTAGTTCCATCACATTGAGAAGTGGGAAGCAAATGAACAATACATCTGGACCTACCATTCCACCGGGATTCACCTCTACTCTAGAGAAGCCGCATTCCATACCAACTGATGAGCAATCCAAGGAGAAAGATAAAGGTAAGAAAAATATTGATGATGTACCTCCTAAACCCCTTCCTTTTCCAAACAGGGTTGTTTAAACCAAGAATATGGCTGAAGAAGCAATGCACAAGGAGGTTTTAAACACATTCAATCATGTGGAGATCAACATTCCTCTACTTAAAGACATTAAGAAATTTCCAAGGTATGCAAAATTCTTAAAATAACTTTGTACCAATCGAAGAGGGCTCAAGGGAAATGAGAGGATCAACCTTGAAAGGAATGTCTTAGCACTCATTACACCAACTCTAGCAATGCCAACAAAGTGAAAGGATACAGGGACATTCACCATCCGATGTACCATAGTGGAGTTTCACTTCTCTGATGCTCTTTGTGATTTAGGAGCGTCAATAAATGTGATGCCTCACTCTGTATTCTCTTCCTTGCAGGTTGGTGAGTTGAAGCCAACAAGAGTAGTGGTACAATTGAAAAATAGAGCTATGGCATATCCAGCAGGAGTCCTTGAGGATGTACTTGTCCGGGAAAGAGACATGATCTTTCCAGCGGATTTCTAGGTTCTTAACAAGGAGGATGATCAGGTAACTTCTCATGCCCCCATTATCTTATGTAGGCCCTTCCTCAAAACTGCAAAAACTATCATAAATGTCAATGAGGGTACACATTCCATGGAATTTGGGGATGAAGTTGTGATATTTAATGTTATGGATTCCCTGAAGTACCCCTATGAGGACCATTCTTCTTTTGTTATCTCCCATTTTGAACCACCAAGTAAAAACTCCATGGATTTGGATTGTCCTATGCTTAGGGAGATTATGAGTATTGGTTCTAGTTTGATGTCTAAGAGTACTTCTACATCCGTTTTTAAAGAACAAGACTCTCTATGATTTGATTTTGAAATGGAATCATATTCGGATTTTGATCATGTGAACTCTGATTATGACATGGCTGTTGAGTATGCTGATGGATTTGATGCTTTATTCTCTGATTTTGATGATGTCTATTCTGATACTGATGATCTTTGTGCATATATTTCAGTTCCTTCAATGTCTCCATCCATACTACACCCTCCTTCATTAGAACTCAAGCAATTTCCACCAAATCTGAAATACTCATACTTTTTGAGTGGTGAGAGATTACCTGTTATCATTGCTAACAATATCCCTTTTGAACTTGAAGAAAACATTTTGAATATTTTGAGGGAGAACATCACGACGATTGGGTGGACCTTGGCTGACATATCAGGTATTAGCCCCTCCAATTGCATGCATAGGATTCCCTTGGAGGATGGGGTAAACCAGTGACACAGCCACAAAAGAGACTCAATCCCACCATCCTGGAAGTTATTAAAAAAGAAGTTGAGAAATTCCATGAGGCAGGTATAATCTTTCCCATTTCAGATTCTCAGTGGGTAAGTCCAGTTCAGGTTGTGCCTAAGAAAACTGGTTTTACTGTTGTTAAAAATGAGAAAGATGATTTAGTTCCAATGAGGGTGCAAAATAGTTGGTGTGTGCGTATTGATTATAGGAAACTAAATCAGACCACTCGCAAGGACCACTCCCCCCTCCCATTTATTGATCAAATGCTCGAGAGACTAGCTGGGAAAACACACTATTGTTTCGTGGATGGATTTTCTAGATATTTTCATGTTCCTATAGCTCCAGAGGATCAGGAAAAGAATACATTCACCTGTCCCTTTGGCACATTTTCCTTCCAGAAGATGCCATTTGGACTTTGCAACGCCCCAGGTACCTTCCAGAGAAGTATGGTGAGTATTTTTTATGATTTTATTGAGACCTGCATGGAGGTATTTATGGACTATTTTATAGTGTATGGGTCTTCATTTGATGAATGTCTAAGTAGTTTGGGAAAGGTGTTGAATCGTTGTATTGAGAAGAATCTTGTCCTATACTTTTAAAAGTTTCATTTTATGGTAGATCATGGCATTGTCATAGGGCACGTGGTGTCAAAACATGGGATAGAGGTTGATAGATATAAGGTAGACATTATTTTATCCGTACCCTATCCTTCATGTGTGCGTGATGTTAGATCTTTCCTAGGGCATGTAGGATTTTATCGGCGCTTCATCAAAGATTTTAGTAAGATCGTTCTTCCTATGTCACGATTACTTCAAAAAGATTCGGATTTTGTGTTTGATGATTCTTGTAGGACTTCCTTTGAAGAGCTAAAGAAGTGTCTAACCACTCCACCTATCATATAGCCCCCACGGTGGGACCTCCCATTTGAGCTTATGTGTGACGCCTCCAACTTCACGGTTGGAGTTGTCTTATCATAGAGGGTGGAAGGACATTCACATGTGATTGCCTATGCATCAAGGACATTGGATATAGCCCAATCAAACTACAAAACCACAGAAAAGGAGTTTCTTGCTGTCATATTGGCTTTAGATAAATTCCGTTCATATTTATTGGGCTCTAAAGTAGTTGTTTTTTCTGATCATGCAGATTTGAGGTACCTCCTGAAGAAGCCAGATGCAAAGCCATGACTTATCCATTGGATGCTCCTTCATCAAGAGTTTGACATCGAGATAAAGGACAAAAGGGGTTAGAAAACGTTTTTGTGGACCACATGAGTAGGCTTACTCACACACTAGAGGATGACACCTTGGATCAGGTACCACTTCGGGACACTTTCCCTGATGAGCATCTCTATACCATCTCAGGTACGCTTCCTTGGTATGTTGATTTAGTTAACTACCTTGTTGCTTATGAAATCCCTGTTAATTTAAAGAAACATAAAGTCCAAAAAATAAATAGTGAGTCAAGATTTTATGTTTGGGATGATCCATACTTATGGCGCATGTGTAGTGACCATGTCATTAGGAGGTGTGTTCCTGATCATGAGTTTGAGTCTGTATTTCATTTCTGTCATACACTTGCATGTGGTGGACACTTTGGACCCCAATGGAAATCTAGGAAGGTTTTGGACTCTGGATTATATTGGCCTAGATTATTCCATGATGCCCGTGTGTTTTGTAAGTCATTCTCTCACTTCCAACACACTGGGAACATTTCTAAGAGACATGAGATTCCCCAACAACCCATACTATTCTGTGAGATTTTTGATGTATGAGGCATTGATTTTATGGGTCCTTTTCCTAGTTAATTTGGATTTTTGTATATTCTGGTTGCTGTTGATTATGTGAGTAAATGGGTGGAGGCCAAGGCCACCAGGACTGACGATTCTCATGTTGTAGTGGATTTTGTCAATGTTAAAATTTTCTGCAGGTTTGGAGTACCAAAGGCCATCATCAGTGACCAAGGGACACACTTTTTCAATAGGAATTTTTCTTCCCTCCTTCGAAAGTATGGGGTGACACATAAAACATCAACACCATACCACCCCCAAACAAATGGACATGATGATGTTTCAAATCGTGAGTTGAAACAAATCTTGGAGAAAACTGTGCAGCCAAATAGGAAGGATTGGAGCAAGCGCTTGGATGATGCATTGTGGGCTTATAGGATAGCATACAAGACCCCCATTGGTATGTCCCAATTTCATATTGTTTTTGGGAAAGCGTTTCATCTCCCCGTGGAAGTTGAGCATCAAGATTATTGGGCTATAACGAAATGAAACATGGATTTGGCCAAAGCTGGAATCCAATGGAAGCTGAAAATTCAAGAGCTTGAGGAGATTAGATTATAATCATATGAGAACTCAAGGCTCTACAAGGAAATATCAAAAGCATCTCATGACAATATGATCTAACAAAGGGAGTTTCATGTTGGAGATAAAGTCCTTCTCTACAGTTCACGACTGAAGCTGATGCCTGGTAAGTTGTGTTCCAGATGGTTAGGTCCTTATGTTGTGACTAATTTTTTTCCTTATGGTGTAGTGGAGATCACACAAGAGGACACTGGAAGGAGATTTACAGTCAATTGGAATCGTTTTAAGAGATACATTGAGGGACTTTCTACTGATGCAGTGGATTTTATCACACTGCATGACCCCATCGTCACTTGAGCACATCAGGCTGTTCCTAACCCTTTCACTTTTATTTTATTTGTCCTATTTAAAAATTCAGCATTTCATGTGCATATATCATCTCATAGGTTCACATTGAGGACAATGCAATCCTTTATGTTTGGGGGAGGGAACTTTTTAGTTTAGTAATTTCAATTGCTTTCCTGTTCAAAAAAACCAAAAAAAACAATTGTGTGTTTGTCAAATTTTGTGTGTTTATTTTACAATTCTTTGTGTGTTTTTGATACTTTTGAGCTGAAATGATTCTCATCACCATTTTTAAATCCATATAAATAAGTGAAACAATTTACCCCTTCAAACTAAGCTTAAATGAATGCTGAAATTACTTTGTTTCATGTTCAAATATTTAGTAATTTCATGGAAAGTACACCGAATTTTGAATCCCATGCCACATCTCAGTATCTATCACTTTCATGTGAGGCTTCTGAACCATTATTTTCATATTCTTTACATTCACCTCACTTCTTGAGAGAACCAAACCATGCTTGATTTATCCTGAATTTGATTTATTCCTGTCAAAATTTGAGGTTTTGAGGTACTTATGTTTAAATGATTGAGGCATTTGTTTGGTATTAAAGCCCCTATTTCAAATAATACTTTTTTATAATGGACTACCTTGAATATTTAATCCTTTTATCCCTTAGAATCCATGCACAGCCAGTTAGGATAGCCACATTACAGGCCAATTTTCCCTATCCAAGCAACTCTTGAAGTAAAATTGCATAATATATTTGATCTTAAGTGTGGGGGAAGTTGTATTGTGTTTTTCCACCACATTCTATGATACATTTGGTGGAAAATTAAATTCTGAAGAGTTGTGTTTTCTTATGATGAAATTCATTATATTGAATGCTTTTCCTTTTCTGGAGCATTCATGACAAGTGATGTTGTGCCTTTTCTGGAGCTTCTATTTGAGGTGGAAAGCTGTGCCCATCTGGAGTTTTCATGAAAATCATGTTTGAGAATATTGGTATTTTTTATGCTGAAATGATGAATGGTGTAAACCTTTCATGACTTATTATGATTATGGAGATGAATTGATACTATGGGGATTGAGGACAATACCATATTTAAGTGAAAATTAGATTAATGCAATTTTTCATCAAAAGAGTCAAGCCCTCCTCATTCAGCCTCAGAGTTTTTCACATCTTAATCCTACCAACCGAAAGCCACAGAACAACCCTGAAAAGTCCTCATGATAAACATATTTCCTTGACTCACATCGGGTAGCGATGTAGGAATCTATCAAGCCTATGGTGACCCTTGTATGAGTTTGGATGAGAAAGACATTGCAAAAAAATTGATATTTTGAGTGATGAGAGAAAATTCTAGCGATGTAAGTGTTTTGTGCATGGGAGGATAAATAAAGTGGAAATATATTGAATGATATAAATGAAGAACTTGAAATAATGGTTTTTTATGAGGCATGGTATCTTTTTTTTCTTGGGGTGTAACTGTTTGATCTCAAGGATATGTGTTTTAAAATTGGTTTTGATTTGATATTAATGTTTACTTGATATGAGGTTTTTCCCATGAGTGCAAAAGGGTAAGTGTGGGGGAGTTGATAAAACACTATTTTATTGAATATTTCATTGATAATAAATGATCTAATTTCCTCACATTGTGTTAAATATGTTTAATTAGAAAGTATTAGGGATTAGATCATTCATTTGAATATTTGATGAAAATTCCAGTTTGACCCTTTATAGTTCACTGTAATATTTCAAAGATAAATATTTTTATATTTATTATTTGAATTTGAAATTTTGTAATAGAGTTCCTAACGTAATTATCTACAACTTTTATTCATGACACTAGAGCTAAAGAGTTCATTGGGTTGTTGAAAATGGGCCATGATTTCAAAGTTGGGTTGGGCTCGCCAGAATGGAGAAGAGATATAGGACACATATCCACACATTTTATCCTTCTGGAAGGCCGGACAATTAACGCGTTTTGGTGGTCAAATGGGATGTTCAAGTTGGCTTAAAATATTTGGACGAATTTCCACATTCACACTTGAAACCACTTGTAACCTCTCCTCCCCTACCCTCTATAAATTGGAGTTTTTCACATTTGGAGGGGTTGGGAAGTGCATTAGGAGATTGTAGGCAGAGGAGAATTTGTTCCACCCAAATTATCCAACCATTTTAAGAGGGGTAGCTCTTGAAGCATGGATCCCCTCATCGAAGCATCCTTTTCTACTTCATTTTGTAATGTTTTCATTTGTGTAATAAACTTCTTTGTTCTTCTTTTATTTATTATATTTTCTTCTGTTTTGTATAAATTTATTCTTCTATTAATATTCCTCTTTGGGATGGAATTATTGAGTAGAAGCATTATTGGGTTATACCCATTATAAACCCCTGCACATGCAAAAAGCTTCTTCGATGATTACGCCACCCATGGTAGAGTAGTCTTTTAGTAATTGATCTATCATCTAACCTCATAATTTAATTATTTTGAATCATTGAGATACTGTAATTCACTTAATTTGATCCATGAATTGTGTTTTTAAATTGTAAGAAACTAAGCAAGCAATTGAAAAATTAACACAAAAACACGCGAGGTCGGGATTTTTTGTAAATTGTGAGAGCGCGATCTTAATCAGTAATACAAGACCACACGGGATAAATTTGTAGAGTTCAAATATAATTCCTAAACACAATTCATCCTCAAATTTCAGAATGGATATGTGCCTTAATTTACCACTGACCATAAGCTAATCGTAGAACATCAATCACTGCATGGTGCTGCGATTGCATGTTCCGAAGTTAGCATAGGGTTAAATTCACATCATCTTCGTGGTAAAGTTAATTCTCGTAGGGTTCGGGATTTAACAAATTAAGGGATCATAATTAAGTGAATGTTAATTTAAATGATAATGATTAATAATAAATTGAAGAGGTAGAGTTAGATCGTTTACTCCTTTTAAAATAGATTTCTAAAAAAACATCTTCTTGTTGTGTCTTTTTAATCAAACATCATTTCAAAATTAAAAACAAAAAAAATGCATTCATCTTCCAGAAAACTTCTTCTAGATCTATAAACTATAAATAAATCCCATCCATTCAATTAGTGTTTTTATTCTCTTTTATTTTATTTTAAGAATACCTCTAAGAAGTTGTTTTAATTCACTTCCTCCTTTGAGAGACGAGCTTGGTCAGCCACTCTACTACACCTAAGTACCCCAAAATCACACTAATCATTTGAGGGAACCCACGACAGTGCTCTATCACAATGTTGTTATGATGCAGAACTATCATCCCAAATCTCTCTCTTTTCATGTAGGCTTTTTATGTTAGTATATTTTAATTTCAATTTTCTTATTTTGGGATATGTAATTAAATATCCCCCTTACTTTTTATATTATGTAATAATTATGAGATACATTTTTTATCTCATCAATATATTTTATGAATTGTTATGCGACACAATTACGATGCTGAATTTTCATAAGGGAAATCCTAGCTTTTCTTTTATTTCTAGGTCCATTATTTTTATATCATCTCCTCCTTTGTTAAAGATTTTTTAATGAACCCAATATATTACATGTAGTTGATTTTTATCCTGATAAATTAATAATTTTTCAACATCTCTTAGTTTCCATTCTTTTATACTAAGCATGAAAACACCACCTAAGATGTGCTAATCATCCACATTCAAGGAAGTTGGGTTTTCAGTTTCTATTACTGTCTTCAAATATGGTCATAAAACCATTATTATGGTTGATAAAGACTATAATATATTTATTACATCTCATCTATTGTTCTGGAATCTTTTTGTACACATGTTTTCGATTTATAATGAAAAATGATTTTGTTGTGTTCAAAAACTGAAAATTAACCCAAAAAGTTTTCATTAAATGATTTAAATAATGATTCAACTTCACTAAAAGTAACCATATGAAATTTAAAACCATTTTACCTTATTTATGTTCAATAATATAATGTATCATAAATTATGGACAATAATCCTCATTTTACATGGTTCTCTGTTCATGTATACAAGTATACCAATCATGAAACAAACAGACCTGAACAATGAAATTGAACCTCTTAACCCGTCAAAGAGAAAATTAATGAACATAATAAAGTAATAAAAAAATTAAATGGTGAATAGGTTATTTAAATATTAATTAATTAATTTAATTTGGATATATAGTATACTAATACCATGTGAAGAACACCACGATAAATAAGGTAAGGTGTTTCTTCATGTCCCATCGATTTTTTAAATATTCTTAATTCATCATAATTAATTGTATATGGATTATTAATACTACCCATTTATGTTTCATATCACCAATAGATTTATTTTCATTATATTAACTATGTGGTTTAATTATTATTATTATTTTGGAATTTGATTCAATTGATTACAAAGTTTCAATAATTTTCTAACTGAACCTCCATTTTCATTCAGGTTGCTCTTATTCTCTACTCAGATCAATGATATTATTGTATTATTCACTACTCATAAATTATATGTTAATGATCTATATATGTGTACCAAATTTAATCATACTTTCATTTATGGGGAGTTATATGTTTTAAAAAGATCATTCAAAATTTATTCTCAAAATAGATGCTCGGATAAATGAACTACATGGATTTTTACCTATTTTGAAGTTCAACATATAATAAGTTTTAAGACGCATTTAAATCTCTAATGTAACACTATTTACTAGGAAAAATATATTTTGGTTCCTTTCTGGTACTATTAATGTAATCATGACTGTTTTCTTTAACTTATCATTAATTTATTTCACAAACATCACTAAAATGTTTTAATTCTAAAGATTCTTTATGAAACACATTTTAAACGATTTCACATCTGTGGGAAATCACATGTGTGTCAAATGTAATATAAATTTATTCCCAATTATTTTCTTGGAAGTAAATATCTAAATCCATGTTTATATGAAATACAAATGATTTTCCAAAATTAATCTTATTTCCAATGTAAAATGTATTTTTCTCATCTCACAATAACTATTATGAGATATACACCTTGTTCACTATATATTCCGTGCATGTGGTGTATATATGTCACTTTGGTATATCATATTAGTAGTCACTTTATTCTCATGATATTATAAGGTTTTATGATTTGAATATTTCAAGAGGGTATGGTATACATTATAATAATTAAGGAGTATTTCATCAAGAAATTTTCAATTGATTCATTTAATTGTATCTTATCTATGTCAAAATCCTTGTTGAATATCGTGCATCATTTATTTATATATCTTATGAGAAATTATACCATATTAAATTTAATGTTTTATTATTAGTTTTATCGCGTATGTCCTATATTCAAACCATTCTCCAATTTAATTCTAATGGTTAGTGTTTATGATTATTATCTGGGGATGGTTATTTATATTTCATATGTTAGATTCAAGTCTAATTTATATGTTATTTATGTTTATCCCTATCTATTTTAGGAAGGCATGGGACTTATTAGGTTTTTGATGGGGTCTGTTATAGGCCCTCGGTGCATTCGTAGGTCTCCAGAGACAAATAATGGTCTTAGTTTGAGGCCATGAAAAATTTAAAATTTATTGTTTTGGCTGAGTACTTAATCCTTTTTAGATGTCATGGGTGAGTCCTTGATGATATATATTAGTATTTCCCACATATGAATTATACCTCATTTTGAAGCTAGTAATTGAATATTCATGTGGTCATTCAAGTAGTATAATACCCATTTCTATTTTTAATTATGGCATTATTTACTCATCAAATATTCCTTCCTTAATGTGTTCAAGTTTATTATTTTTATCGACATGTGTTTTCAATTATTCACAATTTTTAATGATAAGGATTATTTTATCTTCCGTTGTATTACATACCCCTACTGAGTGTTAGAGATCACGCTTTTATTAAGATTCATTTTCTCAGGACATGAATATGTTTTTATGGTCATATAAGGATAATCATAGAGTGTTTGAAGTCCCCAATAATACTTATATGTTTTAATTATTTTCTAGAGGTAATGTTGAACATATGTATGTATATAGAATTTTAAAACTAGTAAACTACTCGATCCATCAAGATTAGATTCCTTATAATCATGCCAATGTCTTAAATTAACAAACTAGATCTATTATTCTGGGGATGAGGCATTAAAGTTGGTATCAAAGGATATATACTAGAAAATATGGAAAATATATATAGAAAATGTATATATGTGAACAAAACTCTGAGATAGAATTTATGAATAAGAATTCATGGACATCCTAGAATTTTGGTAAGGAATAGATTATGTGGTTTATCAAAGAAAATACATCAATGTCTGGATATGAACAAGTAGAGGTGGCTCTGACAGAGATGTATCTAGGGGTAAAACCTCAAAACACCACTTTGTGGAAAACTCAAATGAGAATTGGTGTATGAAAATGGGTCTTATTGAAGTCTTGGTTAGACACTCCTAGGGGATATGTTTGTGTAATTTCATAATCTTATTGCAATCAATTATGAAGTATTTATTCCCCCAAATTACCCAATGTATATGGTTATAGTATTTATAATGCATAAAATTATGTTATGTGTTATACCATGTTTATAAATAAAGAGAGTTCATAATTATATGAGTTAATATATAATATCGAATTGATTAGAAGTTCCACCTAGAAGAATCATTGAAAACATTACCAAGGCACTTGATGAGAATAGTAAGAAAGATCAATTATCTAATGTTCTGAAGCCATCATTTCAAAGGAAGAATGTCTCCCAATTATCCAAATCATATAAGGTAACAATATCAAGTGATGAAAAGGTATTTAATATCTTCTCGGAGTCATATGTTTTTTAAGGGATGAAAAAGAAGAAGAGGATGGTTGGAAAAAACATTGATAATTAGAAGAAGGGAAATATGTATTTTCCCACATGTTATAATTGCGGAAGGAAACACCTTGAAATATGCATGAGAGGAAATGGAATTTTCATCATCTGTGGAGAAAGAGGCAACCATTCTCATAATTGAATGAAAAGGAAAGCATTTACTATATTCAATGCTTCATCTTCAAGGATATGGGAGACTATGCAAATCAATGTACCCAATGATAGAGGAATATACCCCAAATGACGATTTTGGATAATGATAAAGTTATGATGCTACATCAGATGAAGTATAATAATAAATATTCCTATTCAATGATCATGCCATTTGAATTTCTTTTCATTAATGTATTGGTTGTATGAATTATGTGATATATAATGATTCTACTGTAGTACTTTCTCATTTAAAATTTTGTGGTCATCTGATGAATGGTACAAAATGTACATTATACAGAAGGAAGTTATACATTTTAGAAATAAATATGATCAATGGATGGACAAACCTTATTATACATTTGATGTTGAGATAAATATTTTTAAATGATTGATTCTAATAAATACTGGATACTAATGAACTGATTATTAAATTGTCGGGAAGTGGTCAATGCTATCAACGATGGAGTTTACAACACTTTTGTTTTAATGAAATATATACAACATAATGTATCTTACTAAAATAATATGAAAGAATCAATGTTTCCAGTATGGTTTTTATGGTAATTCATGTTATTAACATATTTCAAGAGGATACATGATGATGTTATTCACATGTTTGGAATGTTAATTTTAAATATTCTTCTTTTTGACTACGGGTTATTGATATGTTCATCATGTCAATTTAGAGATATTAATTATAATTTTCTGAATCATTGTATTTTGGAATTTTAATCATTTGGGAAATGGTTTAAGATGATCAAGGGATATGGTTTTAGAGGTTAAGGTCACTACATGATGGTTTGATTATTCTTCCATGACAATGTTGTCAATTTTTAATGCATTGTTTTTTTGTAACTGGTGCATTTCTATTACATTTATTAATAGAATATTTAACAATATTCTACATGTGGGTTTCCCACTTGGGAATTTTCAAGTATCTACCATTAACATTCAAAGTTCAATTTATTATTTCCAAAATAATATTTTTGTATGGAGGGGATAATATAGAACCCAAATAATTTACAAGAAGATTTAATATACAATTCCAGAAACACTGAGTCTCTACAAGACATCATTTATTATATCCTAGCCATGTAAACATAATTTTTCCACCTCCTTGATTGTGATTTTAAAAAAACTGTCATAAACAATTATGGTCTGTTTGATATTGAGATTCCGATAAGACAATCA
Source organism: Viscum album (assembly GCA_963277665.1). Lineage (NCBI taxonomy): Eukaryota > Viridiplantae > Streptophyta > Magnoliopsida > Santalales > Viscaceae > Viscum > Viscum album. The sequence goes on along the minus strand of OY728161.1, from coordinate 601,515,532 downwards.
TAATTTTTTGTGAATTGTAACATACCCTTATGAATAGTAATGAATAGTAAAACTGAAAAAATAGAAACATCACCCATGAATGTATAAAAACAATTTAGATATCATAATAATTAATAAACGATCATATTATAAGTATTTTTATAATTATATTTCAATAATATTTTATTTACAATTTTATGATTAATTTAATAATTTAAAATGGAAATTTATTTTCATAGAACGTAATCATAAATTTTTACATTATTTTCTTATGGGTGTAATATAAATTTATGGGATCATGATTAATTTCTCAAAGCGTTATAAATCGAGTTATTGTATTAAAGTGAGTTTTAAAAATAAATTGTGATTTTAATTAAATATTAATTTAAAAATATTTAGAAAATTAATTTAGAATAATTTTTTTCTTTTTTTATTTATTCACATCGAAAAATGTTTCGGGTGGATTTTTTTAATTTTCTGAAATACTCATATTTTAATTGAATAGTGAAATACAGTAAAATATTGTATATACAAATTATTAGTTAAATACATAATATATGACATAATGAGTGATTTAAGACCACTATGTTAGAACTCATATCCATGATTAACTATTAGGGGAATAATTAATAAAATTTATTGGTTTTCATGAAGGAAATAATAAAATAATGAATAAAATATTCAAATTTCACTCCTCCCATCAACTATAAAACCCTTGTCTCATTCCATATTCTCCACAATCCTATAATAATTGAAGATACTCAAGGTTATTCCCAAATAACCACAAATATATAATCCCCAATTCCAATAATCTATTTCTCTTTCATAAAGAAAAAAATCACATCCCTTAAAGTGAATCTCTTGGAGGTATATTCAAGTGGTAAATTCCGCTTTTCATTTCATTGATTTTATGATATCTTGTATTTGGTAGGTATTTAATGTTTTTATACCATGTTATTATTTAAATTGTATTATTTTACAATATTGTTTTATGAGTCTTCTATTAATGGGTGACCCAATCACCTTCTCTTTTTAATGTTTTCTAACACCACGTGGAATAGTTGTTATGCGGTAGAATTTGCATATCAAAATCTATCTCTATTTCAAGAACTCTTATATTGTTATTACCTTTTAATATAAATTGTCTAATGTTTTGATATGTAATTATATGGACCCCTAATATTATATATAATTTAATAATTATGAGATACAATTTTAATATCATCAATATATTTTATGAATTGTTAATTGATGTCATAGGAGATTGGATTTTCATAAGTGATTAATCCATTTTTTTTAATTTTGATTTCAATTATTTTTCTTTCCACTCCTACATTTTTCAAAATGTTGTGATGAATCTGGTATATTACATGTACATGAATTTTAACATGATAATGGAATATTTTTTCATCATCTCTCATTTCCCATTCATTTATACTAAAAATGAAAACACCACCCGAGATGTGCTAATCTACGACATTCAAGGACGATGGGTTTTTAGTTTCCATTATCGTCTTCAATTAGGGTCATAAAAACACTATTATGATTTAACCTGACTATAATATATGTATAATGTCTCATCTATGGTACTGGAATATTTTTTTAAAAATGTTTTTTATTTATAAATCAAAATGAATTTGTTGTGTTCAAAAACCACAATTTGACTCAAACAGTTTTTATTAAATTATTTAAATAATAATTCATCTTCACTCAATGTATCAAAATGAAACATACAATCCTATAACCATATTGATGTCAAATAATAACATATAACATAAATTATGGAAAATATTCCTGATTGTACATGATTTTTTGTTCATTCATATATGTATACCGATCATGGAACACATGGACCCAAACAATGAAATTAAACCTCTTAACACATAAAAAAAAATCCTTGAATGAAATTAATAAGGTTATAAAAAATAATCTACTTATATAATAGGTTATTTAAATTTTTATTAATGAATTTAAATTGGTTATCCAGGACACTAAGACAATATTAAGGACACAATCAGACTTAAAGTAAGGGGTTTATCCATCTCACATTCATTTTTTAGATATTATGTATTCACTAATATTACATGTGTATGGTGTATGTATAAATACCATTGATATTACATATCATTATTCAACTTATTTTCCTTATAGTCAATGTGTTATTGATTTATTAATAATTATGGGGCATAAGATCTAATTGATTACAATGTTCCAAGAATTTTCTAGGTGAACCCCCATATTCATTTAGGTCAATCATATTATCTACTGAAATAAATGATATTATTCTATTATATACTACACATAAATTAAATGTTAATGGTGTATATATGTGTACCAATAATATTTATTCATTAATTTAGGGAGAGTTATATGTTTTCAAAGGATCATTCAATAATTCATCCTGAAATACAAGCTCTGTTCGAGGAACTTATCAGATTCTTACCTTTTTTTATGTTCACACTATAATCAATTTAAATACATATTTATCTATATAGTGTCCAACATTTTACTATGTAAAATATATTTTGGCTCATTTTTGGTTCATGAATGAAATCATTCGTTTTTTCATTGAAATATATTTAGTAAATTTTTTAAACCAGACTAAAATGTTATAATTGTAAATATTATTAAAAAAATTTAAACGATTTCACTTCAATGAGACATCAATTTTGCTAAAACTGTAATATCAATGTCCAAAATTATGACAACCCTGCTTTTATTACAAAATTAAACATGATTTATTACATAAACCATTAAAATGATATAACATGGATGATCGAGAGGTATAATGTCTTTGGGGCTTAGGATCATTACATAACAACTTAAGACATGAAGTAAAACTTCTTTTTGGAAAACATCCTTTACATGACCACTACATTCCCTCGGACTTAGCATTGCATGGGATATCCTGAGGAAATGCATAAGAAAAGGGGTGAGCTATAAAGCCCAGTAAGGGAATAAACATGGAAAACATGAGGAGTAAAATACATGTTAGACTATAGGTATACCTATAGAGCACAAGAAAAACATGAACATAACGGCATGATAAATCATGATAATAATAACATGGAAATGCGGCAACAACACTTAACATGGTATTAGCATGAGCCAAGGCTCATTGGACATAAAGAATGAGTAAATCCTCATTGCACATGATGCACGAGTAAACCCATATTTCACATGAAATAACATGAGTCAACACTCATTGCAAATAAAATATCATGATACTATACTTTAATCAATTCATTAGAGCGCTATAAGGGTGCACCCTTCTTAAACATTTCATTGCATGCATAAGTGTGCCACACGGATCATAAATCATGGATTTATAAAAAATAATAATTTATTCCATGATGAAGGAATGTAAAATTCATACATGAAACCTTATAATAAATAAGTAAATGTGAATAACAGTGAATACTCTTGATGGAGAAATGGGCATGGTATTCACTAAACTATGGCATTGGCTTAGAAAATCGGTGCGATTTCGGCTGTGTAACGGTGTGACATAAGAATTAATAAAAATGGTTGATGAGAGGTAAATGGGTTAATCATCATATTTAGATGTAATGAACAGTAAATAGGTCATATAGATCCATTTCCCAACATTTTTTATAGAATTTAGATTGATGATACAAATATATTGCTTGAATTTTAATGAGTAGAGAAAAGTTCCTTTCAGAATTTCAGCATAGAAACATGTGTAAATGGGAGGCATTTAATGAGAGAGAAAGGGGTCTCCCATCATTAAAAAATAAATTGGAAAGTATGAGGGAGGTGAGAAACCATACCCCTGAATTCAAATTTGAAATTAAAAGGGAAAAGAAACATAAAGAAAATTGGACAAAAATGAGAAAGGTAAAAAACCTTACTTGGATGTGTGCTTCCAAAGGCTTGAGAGAGGCCTGAGAGGGGATTATTGGGAGATTGGGGAACCTTGGGTGTATTCTAGTGAGAGTAGGGAAGAGGTTTGATGAACTCCAAATGCTTTGAGTGAGAAGTAAGTGGGAGCATGGGTGGGTTTATATAATAAAGTTGAGGGAATTCTTTATTATTTAGGTTTCGAACCCCATATATTCAATTAATCCAATCCAAAAACCAACCCATGATTTTTGCCCATGGTTTTTGGAAAAGTGAAAATAAAGTCAATATTTTATAAGTCCAAATTCCAATCTTCTTAAAATAATAAGGTTTATTATGTAGAGGTGAGCCACACTCCCATGGAAAACAATATAAAAAGACAAGGTGTTTAATAAGTCTTGAAGGGTCCGTCAAATCATTGAAAAATAAGTCAAAAACACCCAAAATCACATAATTTTAATGTTAAGACATATATTGTCTGAAAATAAATCTTTTTGTATTTTATTACTTCACAATTGGGTAATTCTGATGTCATAAACCACATTATATATTTAAACAATATTTAATTTTTACCCATAAAAATGACTGTCTCAGAAAATTAGGAAAAATTCATCATTGGATAATTTCGACGTCATGATTCCCGAAATAACATTTATTTTATCTAAATAATTTTCTAAATATGTTAATTTTCACTTTTAAAATGAAAACTGACAGTTATAAAAAATTCACCGGTTTTGACAAAAATGGCATTAAAACCTTAATAAAAATTACAATTGCATTCATAAAATTATATGATCATTTATATATAATGAAATTAATTTTAATAATAATAATAATAATATTTTATTAAAAAAATATTTATTTCAAAAGTCCCTTAATTTAATAGAATAAAATTCTTAATTAAATAATAACTAAAAACACTATTTGAACCTTAAAACTATTTACAATGTATCAATAATGACAAAAAATTATATTCATTATTATATACCAAAAAATGATGTACATGAACATAGTACTATCGATTTTTTACATAACCCCTTAAAAGAGCCACATAAGACCTAAGGGTAAGGTGTGTGATGGTGACAGACTCTTGGGGTGGATAGGAAAACATCGCTTGAGTAGTAATTTCTATCAACATCCACTTTTCCTGTATACGGTCAATTTAGAGCTTTACATGATGGAACTCAGCTTGGGATAGGTCAAGAGCGAAGCCCAATGATGCCACCTCTTTTCTGAGCTCCGTCAAATGGGCTTCGTACGGAGCAATTCTACTGGATGAGGCCATCACTTCCATTGTCTATATAAATTGGGTTTGTTAAAGCCTTATATTTATACTAATCACATGATCATTGTTCAACAGCTATAAAAGAAATGGACACAATTCATAACATAATACCTTAGAATTTGACATTTTATATAAACATTTTACATAACAAGTCATTTAATTAGATCAAGAGGGATTTCCAGTAATGAAACATTGGGTCTTTACAATTTTCCCCCCTTAAGAAAATTTTCCCTCAAAATTTACTTTTTCCTACACTAAAACAGATGTGGGTAACTCATCTTCTTCATTTCTTTAGATTCCCAAGTCGCTTCTTCAAACATGTGGTTTCACCACAACACCTTGACGAGGGGAATTGTTTTATTTCGTAGAACTTTTTCTCTATGATCTAAAATCATGACTGGTTTCTTCTCATAAGAAAGATCATCCTCCCATTATACCACCTCAGAAGAGAGTACATGTGAAGGGTCTGGTACGTACTTCCTTAATAGGGATACATGAAAGACATATTGTAATTTGGCCATGGTAGGTGGAAGTGCAAGTCGATAGGCCATAGCCCCGACACGATCAAGAATCTCGAAGGGGCCGATGTACCTTGGACTTAACTTTCCGTTTTTTTACAAACCTCATGATCATATTCCAATGATATAAGAATATAAAAACCATGTATCCAACTATAAACTCAAGGTGTCTTCGATGATTATGTGCATAACTCTTATGTCGACTCTAGGCTTCCTTGATATGCTGCTGAATGGTTTTCACCTTCTACACCATTTCCTTGATTATTTTCATTCCATGTAGCCTAAATTCACCGACCTCATCCCAACATGTTAGTGTTCTTCACCTTTTCCCATAGAAGGCTTCATATGGTGCCATTTTGATGCTCGAGTGGAAACTGTTATTATAAGAGAACTCAACCAGAGAAAGATGTTAATCCCATTCTCCTTTAAAGTACATTGACCAAGCTCTCAACATATTCTCATGTTTTTGGATACTCCACTCAGATTGGCCATCAATTATAGGATGATAGGTCATACTAAAGTTCAGTTCAGTATTCAGAGATTTTTGAAGACTCTTCTAAAACATATAGGTGAATATTGGATCTCGGTCAGACACAATATTTAGTGCCACTCCATGCAGCCTTACCACTTCCCTGATATATATCTGTGCCAGTTGATCCAAAGAGAAACCTTCCTAAATATAAATGAAGTGTGTTGTCATTGTAATTTGATCCATAATAACCCAGGTTGCGCTGTTGCCTTTAGATGTCCTCAGATGTCCGGTGATAAAGTCCATGGTGATGTTCTCCCATTTCTATTCTGGAATGGGCAAAGGTTGTATCATCCCCTTATACTTCTACCTCTCTGCCATCTCTTGCTGGCACACCAGACACTTTGATGTATATTCAACAATCTCCTTTTTCATATTATCCCACCAATATTTTTCTCGGATATCGTGATACATCTTTGTGCTCCCTGGGTGAATCGAGATATTTGAACTATGTGCATCATCCCAAAGATCCTTCTTTAGATCCAGACGTGATGGAACACATAGCCTTTTCCCAAATCACACAATTCCTTCTTCATTAACATTAAACTCCAATGATTTCTATTTTTTGATAGCTTCCACATATTTCTGAATTCACACATCATCCTTTCGAGCATCCTTTAACTTTTCCAAAATAAGTGATTGAGAAAACATTTGAGAAAGTATTGATTATGTTCCCTTATTTATGATTCCCAAGTCCATCTTCATCATGTCTAAGAGGAATGGATCTTTCTTAATTATCATAATTGATAGAATCGTTGGGTCCTTTATACATAGGGCATATGCCACCTTGTTCGCTTTCCCAGGTTGGTAATGTATTGAACAGTCATAATCCTTGATGAGCTCTATCCATCTTCTCTGGTGCATATTAAGCTCTTTCTGTGTGAATATATATTTAAGACTCTTGTGGTCAGTATTTATATCACATTTCTCCCCATAGAGATAATGCCGCCAGATTTTCAAGGAAATGATCACCGCTGCCAACTCCAGATCATTCATTGAACAGTTTCTATCTAGGATTATCAACGTCCTTGAGGCATATGATATCACTTTATCATTCTAAATCATCACAAAGCTAATCACTTCTTCAAGTCATCACTGAATACCACAAAAATTTCCCCACTTGTGGGTAAAGTGGGCACGAGCGCAGTGATAAGCCTCCTTTTCAACTCCCTGAAGCAGTCTTCACATTAATCACTCCAATAATACTTTACTCCCTTTTGAGTCATCTTGGTAAGAGGTTTGTAAAACCATGATAAATTTCTCACAAATCATCGATAATATCCAGCCAACCCCAAGAAGCTACGGATATCTATTACCGATGTTTGCCTCGGCCATCCCTCAATTGCATCTGTTTTGGAGGGATGCATAGAAATCCCATTGCTTGTGATGATATGGCCCAATAATGAGACTTACTTCAACCAGAAATCACAATTGTTGTACTTTGCATAGTGCCTCTCCTTGCGTAATGTTTCTACTACACTTATTAAATTCTCCTCATGATCCTCCTTGGTTTTGGAGTATATTAGAATATCATATATAAAGACTACCGCAAATTTTTCTTGGTAATCTCTAAAGACTCTATTCATCATGTCCATGATGATTTCTAGAGTATTGGTGAGTCCGGAAGGCATTACTATGAATTCATAGTGCCCGTATCTTCTACGAAATGCAGTCTTGGGGACATCTTCCTTCTTCACCGTTACTTGATATTATCCCGACCGAAAATCTTCCTTGGAGAAGTATTGTGCTCCAAAAAGCTGATCAAACAATTTATCAATCTGTGGCAGGGGATACTTGTTCTTTATCATGATTTTTTTATGTTCACGATAATCGATTCAAAGACGCATTGACCGATCCTTCTTCTTGATGAAGAGGATGGGTGCACCCTATGGTGAAGCACTCGGGCATATAAACCCTTTATCCAGATTCTGCCCTAGTTGTTTCTTCATCTCTTCATGTTCCACGACATCCATTCTAGAAGGAGTCTTGGATATTGGTAGCACCCCTGGTATAAGTTCAATTGAGAATTCAAAATCTCTTATAGTAGGAAGACATACAGTTCCTTGGGAAACACATTAGCAAATTCCATCACAATAGGAATTTCTTCATGGATGGTTTCTTCCTTGCACTCAATCATTTGAGCTAGATACGGGTGCTCATAGTGTAGTAATATATATTCTTGAGATGATGGAGTTAAAGGAGATTCATCTTCCTCCTTACACTTGTAATTAATCGGTGGTCGATTCTCCATATAGAGTGTGATTTCCCTCTCCCGACAATTTATGTTGGCACTATATAAGGAAAACCAATCCATGCCAATAATTGCATCAAATTCCACCAGAGGGAGTATGAAGTAGTTTGCTGGGAAATTAAATCCACATATTATAATAGGGGATGACTTATATTCATGGGATGCAATGATTACCACATTTTCCGTAGTCACCGAAATCTTCACTTCCATGGTTTGTGGTGGTGCTGGGATTGTTCTGATAAACATTAGAGATATAAAATAATGCATAGAACCTACATCAACAAGTACGTTCTCTATTCTTGAATGAATAACTAACACACCTTTAAGCATTTCGTTGTCGAGGTTCGCTTCGGTAGAAGTGAGGGAAAAGGGTATTCCTTGCTGCCTTGGAGGTTATTGGTTGCCTCCGAGAACCTTTGGATTAGGGCAATGATTTACAAGATTCCCCCGTACTTTGAATTTGTAGTAATTAACAACGCGTTGAGGTTCGAACGGAGAATTCCTATCCTCTGCCACAGCTTCCGGTCTTTCATGCCAACAGTTAACAGCTAGGTTCCCTTCTCTTCCACACATAAAGCATTTTTTCTCCTCACCTTGAGGAAATTTCCAGGGTGCTTCTTTCCGCACTTTTGTCAAGTGGGGTGCAAGATCTTCTTAGCACTATTTGATTTATCCATCAGACCGCCAGTATTGAAGTTCACCATACACTTGTTGTCCCCATGATACCCATGTGATTCTATGATCGTCATTTTGACCTTGAGGGAACATCGAAGAATTTCCTCATAGCTATCGAAGTCATGGATCAATAATTTATTTTCAAGGCTTGGCTTCATCCCACCAAAGAAGCGGTCAACCATGCACTCGGGGTTAACGACAAAGCCGGAAGCATATCGTGCAAACCTTGTGAATTTTTCATCGTACTCTCCAATAGATTCTTCTTATTTTTTCTTGAGGTAATGGAAGTCCCTTTCCATCTTAATATGGAGGGTGGGTGGAAAATATTTATCAAAAAACATCTTCCAGAAATCCTTCCATTCCAACACCTCGATCTCCTACTCAGGCTTCATATTTTTTATCAACATCCACCATTGATCAGCTTCACCCTCCATATGATAAGTCTCCAGGAGAAATATCTCCTGTTCAAAACATTGAAGGATTGATAAGATCTTTTCAATGGAGTTGATCCATTGTTCAGTGATCTTTGGATCAGCTAATCCAGTAAAAGTAGGAGGCCTTTGTCTCATGAAACTCTCGATAGCAACTTGTTCCGTCTTAGGGGGGGTTTGGATGTTCCTCTTAACCCGTGTTTCTATTAAAAGGTTGAGTTAGCTGAGAGTGAAGTGTGACAATGATCACGATTCCCGCTCCCATTGGATTGGGCATCTCATTAGTATAGTCATCACACTGATCTTCACACAAATTGTTAGCCCGAGTTCTCATATTACCAGCCATTGGCTCGAATAAAATGAATGTTAGGGGGTAACACATAAAGGGTAATCAAAAGACAAAATTTGATGACTTAAATATAAAGGTTTATTTCCTTAACTTGTGAGTCTATAGTCTTCAACCGCGAATTTTTATGATCTACATTTTAACATATAATCTTAGGGGTATTTTTTTTAATTCTTTTAATAAGGGTTCATACTAAGCTTGTGTATTTATCAAAACATATCCCTGGGAGTTTCATAACCAAGAGTGCAGCAAGACCCATTATCATGCACCAGTTCCTGTTAGAGTCTAGCTTAATGCTGTGTTTTCGAGTTTTACCCCTAGGATACATATGTGCCAGAGCCGCCTCAACCAGCTCATATCCAGATAGGGATGTATCTGTTTGATAAACCACTTAATCAGTAATAACCAAATCATAGAGATTTTTTTATTATACTGAGTCTTGTCTCTAAGGCTTTACTAGGGCTTTCTAATCCTAATCCCAAAAATAACTAAACCTATCCTCTAATACCAACTATGACAACCTTGATTTTATTACAAACTTAAAAATGATTTATTACATAAACACTTCACTTGATACAACATTGATGATAAGAGGAATATTGTCTTTGGGGCATAGGATCATTACATAACAACTTAAAACATGAAGTGCAACAGCTTTATTGAAAACTTCCTTTATAAGACCACTACATTCCCTCGTACTTAGCATTGCATGGGATAAGCCGAGGACATGCATAAGAAAATGGGTGAGCTATAAATCCCAGTAAGGGAATAAACATGGAATACATGAGGAGTAAAATACATGTTAGACAATAGGTATATCAATAGAGAACAATAGAATCATGAACATAATGGCATGATAAAGCATGACAATCCTAACACGGAAATGTGCCAACAACACATAACATGGAATTAGCATGAGCCAAGGCTCATTGCACATAGAGCATGGGTAAATCCTTATTTCACATGAAGCACAAGTAAAACCCCATTGCACTTGAATTATCATGAGTCAAAACTCCTTGCACAAGATATATCAAGATACTATACTTTACCCAATGCATTAGAGAACTATAAGGGGACACCCTTCTTAAACTTTTCATTTCATGCATAAGTTTGGAACATGGATCATAAAACACAGATTCATAAAAAATAATCATTTATTCCACGATTAAGGAATGTGGAATTAATACATGAAACATTATAATATGTAATTAAATTTTCATAAAGGTGAAGACCCCTGATGGATAAATGGGCATTGTATTCACTACACAATGTCATTGGCTTAGAAAATCGGCACGATTTCAGCAGCGTAACGGTCTGACATAAGAATCCATAAAAATGGTTGATGAGATATAAAGTGGTTACTAATCACATTTAAATTTAATGGAAAGTTATGAGGTCATATAGTTACATGTCCCAACAATTTTAATGAAATTTAGATTCATGATACAAAAGTATTCCTTGATTGTAAATGAGGAGAGAGAAGTTCCTTTCAGAATTTCGACATATTAGCGGGTGTACATGGGAGGCATTTAATAAGAGAGAAAGTTGGCTCCAATAATTCAAACATAATGAGGGATGTATGAGTGAGGTGAGAAACCATACCCCAAAACTCACAATTGAAATTAAAAGGAAAAAACATCTTAAAGAAAATTGGACAAAAATGAGAAAGGAAAGAAACCCTTACATGGAAGTGTGCATCCAAAGGCTTGAGATAGGCTTCAGATAGACTTCTTGGGAGCTTTAGGAAACTTGGGAGGATTATAGAGAAATTAGGGAAGTGGTTGGAAGAACTCCAAATGCTTTGAGTGAGGAGGAAGTGAGAGCTTGGGTGTGTTTATATAGGAATGGTGAGGAAATTCATTATTATTTAGGTTTGTTAACCCTTATATTAAATTAATCCAAAACACAAACCATCCCATGGGTCTTTCCCATGGTTTTTGGAAAAGGGAAGAGGAAAACAATATTTTTAAATTCCAAAGTCATAAATTCTTAAAATAATAGGGTTGCTTTTGTAGAGGTGAGTCACACTCCCATGGAAAAAAATTTAAAAAGACAAGGTGTATAATAAGTATTGAAAGGTCCATTAATGCTTTGGAAAGTAAGTCAAACAACCCAAAAATCACATTATCTTAATTTTAAAACATATACTGGCCGAAAATAAAGCTTGTAGTATATTATTACATCACTATTAGGTCATTATGATGTCATAAAACACATTATATATTTAAACATTATTTAATTTTAACCCAAAAAATTGACTGTATGAGAAAATAATGAAAAATTCACCGTCGGATAATTTTGACGTCCTGATTTCAAGAAATAACATTTATTATATACAAATAATTTTCAAAATATGTTAATTTTATTTTTAAAAATAAAAACATCCATTTATCGAAAATACACGGTTTTTGACAAAAATGGATTTCAAACCTTAATAAAAATTACAATAGCATTCATAAAATTATATGATCATTTATATATAATTAAATTAATTTAAAAATAATAATAATAATAATTTATTAAAATATTATTTAACTCAAAAATCACTTAATTTAATAAAAAATAATTCTTAATTAAATAATAACTAAAAACACTATTTTCACCTTAAAAACTATTTACAATGTATCAATAATTAAAAGAAAGTATATTCATTATTATATACAAAAAAAATAATGCACACGAACATTGTATTAGCGATTTATTACATAACCCCAAAAAACATCGCATAAGACCTTAGGGTAAGGTGTGCGATGGTGATAGACTATTTGGGTGGCTCGGATAACATTGCTTGAGTGGTGATTTCTATCAACTTCCACTTTCCCACATACGGTCACGTTCAGGCTTGACATGATAGACCTCAGCATGGGCTTGGTCAAGAGAGAAGCCCAAAGACGCCACCACATTTCTGTCCTCCGAAAAATGGGCTTCATATGGAGCAATTCTATTAGATGAGGCCATCACATCCATTGTCTGAGTAAATTGGGTTTGTTGAAGCCTTATATTTATAATAATCATGTTATCACTATTCAACAACTATAAAAGCAACGATCAAAATTCTTAACATAAAACCAAAGATGTTGACATTTTATATAAACATTTTACATAACAAGACATTTTATTAGATCAAGAGGTATTTATATTAATGATATTTTGGTAAGTTACATAAATTTTCATTTTTATAATATAAATGTATAAAACATAGTTTATGAAAAAAAATTCTTTTAAAAAAGAACTATTCATTATAAAGTAAAATTGATTTTCACATTTCACATTATATTTTATGAGATATAATACTTGTTCACTAATTATTTATTTCATTTGGTGTATATACATACCCTTGGTATATAATATTATGAGTATCCTTATTCACATTATATTCTAAGGGATTATTATCTAAATATTTCATGTTGGTATGGGACACATGGGAATGTTTTAGGATTATTTCATTAAAAATGTTCAATGGTATCATTAAAAAGTATCATACCAATATAAAAATCCTTTTTAATATTATATGTTATTTAAAATTACCTCTTATTAAATCATATACCATATTTAATTTAATGTTTTATTTTTAATTTGACAGTGGATATGCTATATTAAAACCATAAACAAATTTACTATGAATGGTTTCTGAATATGATTATTATTTTGGGAAAGACCTTTACATTTCATATGTTAGTTGTAATATATTGTATATATTTTTAAAATTTATCCCCATTCAAATGATGAATGAATATGACATTATAAGTGTTGGGTGGGGCATGTTATTACCCCTTGGTGCATCGATAGGTCTTATGATACAGTCGATGATCATGGATTGAGGCCTTGAAAAAATGAATATTTGTGGTTTTGGCCATGGCCTTACTAATTTTTAGATGTCATGGAAATGTCCTAGATGGTATATTTTAGAATATCCATCGTATGATCATTATGATTCTAGTAATTTAATGTTCATGTGGTTATTAGAATAGAAGAATACCCATGGTTATGTTTTATTATGACATTATTTACTCAGATAATATTCTATCTGTAATGAATTCAATTTTATCATTTGTAGAAGTATGTGTTTTAAATTATTCACTATGACTACTATTATTGTTAATGTTATCTTTCACTTTATTTTATATTGTTACTGAGCGATTGATCTTACCCCATTCTTATGTTTCATTTTATAATGACATGAAGAATTTTTTTATATACATACAAGAATAATCTTACAGTGATTGAGTTTCCCAATTAAACATATATGTTGTATTTCATTTCATGTTTTAATTTTGAACTTATATGTGTATCTGGATTAAAAAAATTACTGAACTATGTGATCCATCTACATTTATTCCCATGTACGCTTTCCAATGTATTAAAATAATTCACCAGCTCTGGGTTTCTGGGGTTGGGGTCTTACATATATATAGCATGACATCTATCATACTAGCATGTAAATAATAATAGTTTTTAAATGGTTTTGAAAGAATACATGGAACATGATTTATAACAAGAGGATATATGGTGCATGATAGGGAATACCCTAATATCATTAGGCTTCAACATTATATAACCATAATGATATCGATAATATCATCAATCAAGTGTATCACCTAACAATGATATCGAATCAAAAGTATTATCTCAAAATCAAAAAATTACATTGTCATTAATGGTATTTTAGATTTTCCCTATACATGGGGTAGCTACTCCCCAACACAACTAGTTACCAAATTCCATTTCCTTTTTATTTTATCCAAACAGTAATGGAAAACATGAATGAAATTGTTTTTATACATCTTTTTAATATCTCGAATCCAGATGCCACTCAATGGTTTTTCCATACATGGTAGGTCACATGGGATCAAGCACGTTTCCCAAAATTCCAAAAGCTTCAAACTAGTAGTGAGGTCTAGGGGTGTGATAGTGGGGAATGGGTTCCCTCATTAGAATATGGTAACACAATGGAATAAATAATAATCAAATAGTAGAAGCATTAATAATCATACATCTGAATTGAACAGTGAGAGATTATTCCATACTAATGATGATGAAACCTTATATCTTATAAGAAAATAGCCAAACAGTTACATTTTAGGAATCCACCCTATTTGTTACAAAATAAAAACAGAAAAAGGAATCAATGAATCATCAAAATCCTCAGCTCAGTCCCCTGCTCTCTGGAATATTAAGAACATCTCTTGTACCAGTAGAAGGGTGCTTTCCCTTATCGACAAAGATAACAATATGATCTATTTAGTACCAATTTCATGAACCAAATAGGGTGTGAGAAATAAATCCTTGTTGGAAACCCCCATAGATCTATGCCGATCTATTTGTATGTATATTCAATAATTATATTACAAAAAAAGAAAATTAGTAAACTAGTATACACTCAAAAGTTAAAAATCATACTTGTACGGTTTTCCATTTTCATACTTGTTGTTAAGTTAAACAATTAAATTACATTAAAATATATTAAACTCGAGATCCAGCCTAAGATAATCAATACCTATAATAAATGACACCCAATATATACTTAATAAGGATATCTAAACATTTAATGTGAAGACCGAATCCATGTTATTATTTGGATGGAAGACACTGCAAAATTCATTACATTTTATTATTCAATTCAACATCTTGACTGCAAGAATATAATATCCCCACACACAGGCAGAACCAATAATCACCCACAATCATAAAAAATCCTCACCCGCAAGTATAACGAAATTTCACCCGGAGGCAAAACAAATCCCCACCCACATGCATAGTAGTCAATAGGTTTGTGCTCGATATATAATCATTTCATCATAAAATAACATACATGTTAATTAAACTAATAAATGGTTAACATAATAAATAATCATTTGGGAATCATATATATCAATAAATAAGTGAATTAAACTCTCACAAGGCTAAACCGATAATGAAATATCATAGAGAAAATTGGAAATTAGTAATCCAAAAACACATAATCAAATAAAAAAAATTATCATAATTGAAATTCCATAATAAATATAATTCATTTTTAAGAACCCCACAATGGAAATAAAGTAATGCCTCATAAGAAAAATTACTCAAACAACCATAAATTGTAACTCAAGTGGAACACACCCATGGGGTGGCCCTTAATCCCACCAACATGCTCAAACATGATTTAATTAAATTATTTAATGAAATAATCATCATTAAAAACCGAAAATGTTCAATTTATATTCAAGGATACACCCAAATCATTGGATAATGGCACTAAAACAAATATAAATATATCCACATTAAGATAAGGGCATAAGACCACAAACCTCATACCAGTATTACCCACCACATTCAGCATTAGGCTCTAATTCAACCTATAATAGAGAAGACCTATAAAACAGGTACAAATGCTCGATTATAAATTTCTAGATCGAGTGAATAAATCATGAATATAGGATCACCAGGAATCAAGAGCATACCAAGGGGAATCCAATGCATCTGACAATGTGTGAATTGGATATCATAAGATGATACTAGAGGCTACCATATCCTTATATCAATTGGGTGAACTATTCATTGAATGAAAGGGTGAGTTCTATAAATTTTATTAAAAAACTACACTACTGCCTGATTTAATAAAAAAATTACATGTCATATACTTGAGACAACAGGCTATATCCATACAAATTATTGTCAGACCATTACACGATCATGTTTCAATATTACATAGAATTTATCCTTCCATAAACAACATGTTCCTATAAGTACACGATGTGTTTTTTCCAGTCACGTCATGTAACAGGCCTGCAACATGCCCATCGACCAATTTTCCTCCATTTCATTATGAATAAACTAAAAAGGAACAATCTATACCTCATCAAAGAACCATATTCATAAATATATCTTAAATTGATCTAGAGAAAATCAAAATTTATGTTATTCCTATAGGTCATGATTTATTTGATGTATATATAGAATATTTTCCTAGTCTTTTATAGAACCATGAAGTGGTGTTTAAAATAGAACTCATAACTGGTGAAAAACCTATTTCATAAACTCCTAATAGAATTTCCCCAATTGAGTTACATGGATTTAAGAAGAAACTATAAGTGAATCTTGATAATGGATTCATATTCCTTAGGGTCTGACCATGTGGAGAACCTATTTTTTTTTATAATAAGAATGACAAATCATTGCGTCTTTGTATTGATTCTGAGGTTCTTGACAAGATCACTATCCTGAACAAGTATATTATACCCATTATTGATGATTTTTTTTGATTGATTAAAATAATATCAATACATATAAAATATTCCAAAATCAATAAAAATATCATCTAATGATGGTTAATATGGTTTATATAACCAACACATACATCATTATGAGGAATGATCATTATGAATATATTGTGATGCTTTTCAGATATACTAATGCACTTTTTTTATCATTCATTTAATGATTAGAGTCTTTTCAGATAACATTGATCATTTTTATTGTAATTATTTGTAATATTAATATATTTTTAATGATCAAGGATTTTCATGAAGATCACATAATAATTGTTTTTAATAACCTAAGGATGGATAAGTGGTTTGAAAAAGTAAACATGTGTAATTTTTTTCATCAAAATTATTCACTGTTGAGTGAACTAATTTTATGTTAAGGAATATCATTGGATATATAAAAGAATATAGTTATTGAGAAATGACATAAACTAACCATTATAACACCAAAATATTTTATGAGATAGATTATTTAAAGTTTCATTGATGTTTTGTGTTCTATGCTACACCAATATTATCTTCTGATATAAACAAAATTATATTATCTTGTTTTATATGAAACACTATGATTGGATTGTGTTACACAAAATTTCAAGAACTTTGATATATTTCATTTCACTTAATACCGAGTGTAAGTGATCTACTAAATATTAGAACATAATCATTATAATGGTGGGTATAAATACTATAAAAATTATTGTAGAAAAACTATTTATTCTAAAATAAGCGAGTTAATAAAATAATGAAATTAGTCTTTCTAGATTTAATATGACGTTTAAAATCACCCTTATAGTTTTAATAGAAATTATATATGAAAAAAGACGATTTTACAGGAAAACGGTGTATTTTTCAAAAAAATGTAGTATTACAGCCTTCTGAGGGTGCACGAATTTAAAATAAATTTTTTGAAATTTTATTACATTGTATTTAAGAAAAAAAATCATATTTGGAATAAGGATAAAAAAATTTCTTCCAGCTAAATTTTTATATATTTAAAATATGTTTTAAATTTTGATGAATAAAAAATTTATACCAAATTTTAAATGAAAAATTATATTCTCACCAAAATATTTTAAGTAATTAAATTATAAAATTAAGTGGTCTAAATTTATAAATAGAATATATTTTTAAATTTTAATATAATGTACTTGATTAGAATTAATTTAACATTGGAAATAGATTTAATATATTACAATCTTTTGCAATGTTTTAACTTTTAAAAATCTCATTCTCTCTTTTCGAAAATGGGAATAATTTTATATTAATATCTAAAACAGATGTTATTTGAATTTTGAAAAATAGATTCAATATTTGGAATAATTAGGATAGTATTATTTAAAAGAAATTAATTTTTTTTTATTATGAATAGTAACTTTACAAATTTTAATTAATAATGCTATAGGGTAAAACAATGATTTCTAAAATATATTGAATGAGTTTTTTTCTATCCATATAATCCATAGGTATAAATTATGTCCTTTTGAATCCACAAGGACAATATTATTATAATTTATTCATTTTATTTATTGAAAAGTTAAATATGTCACACTGAAAAATTTAATAAATAATCCATTTTTAATAAATGGTTATACAAAAAATAATTTATATTTTAAATACATATATGAATTCAATTATTATTTTTATTATCCTGGAAATTTATATTTATGAAATATACAATTACCTTAAAATCTTATAGTTTGATGGTGTACTAATTAATTAATTGATGGGAAATCCGTAAAATAATTAGTATTAAAAATATAAATTACAATCCCAACACCCAAAAAAATTGTTAATTATTATTTCTGTAGTAAATGTAGAACATAATCATCAATGGTTTGAGTTAGTTACCATTTTAATAGATATGTAAGATTTGTTACACGTATATTATTTTTAAAAAATGATGTTAAAGATGTCACATTCATTGTTTAATAACAAAGAATTTTAAATGATGAATTTTATAAAATATAAATTTAAATAAAATAATTATTATGAAATAAAATATATTTTTATTTATCAAAGTATATTATTTTTAATTATTTATCCAAAAAATAAGTATATTAAATAATTACACAAATCCGATGTGGTAATTATTTTATTAGTATAAATTTCAAATTAATGATATATAAAATATAAAAATAAATATCATATTAGTTAATTAATATGTAAAACTATTTTCATAGACATATTATTCCAATATTTATCAAATAAAATAATTGTTTTATTGATAAAACCATATCTTGATACATTTAAAAATAAATGAATTAAATAGTTTTAAAATTGACAATACTGTTATTTTGTCAAAAAATTTTATTATTAAATCTTTTAAAAATTATATAACATTTAAAAAAATATATATTAATAATTATATGGTCTAAAATTATATATATTAATTATTTATGTTCCAATTAAAATAATATAAACAAATAATTCACCCTTTTAATATTGAAATACTTACCATCTTTGGTAATAATAAATAGAATAACTAAGCGTTAATTAAACTGAAAATGTTTACATCGACATAAAAAATTTCATAAAAATAATTGGTTGATTATATTATAATAACAAATCTTATAAAATATTAAATTTGTGCATTTTGGAGGGATTTCAGTGGGTTTTTATAAAATTATAAATTAATATTTTTGAGGTTTCCAAAAGTGCACATCACCTAAATTATACAATGCAACCTACTCCCTCCCATTTTCACATTAATTTGTGCCATAACACTCATCCATCCCCTACCATTTTCCTCTACCTAAATCCATAGTTATATTCAAGATGATATGGTCTTCTTTAATGACCAACTCTACTGCTCAAAGAGAGGTTTTAGAGAAAACATGTTGAAGAAGAAGAAATCTCCTCTACCGATTCTTTCAAACGTCATTCTTTTTCTAAATATTTTTCATGAGTTATTTCATTATAAATTAATAAATATGGAATCAATTATACATGGAAATTTTATTATTATCATGAAATAACCATATTCCATCTTTTATACATCCTATGAAAAAAATGAAATCACCATGTGTTCGTACGTACAACTTACCATTTCCACAATGTGGTGAAATATGGTTTTCACCACCACTTGAGAATTATTGGTATAATAAAGGAAATAATAATTATATATGATTATTATAGAAAATATTTATTAGTGGACCAAATATATACCATCCCCCTAGATATACATTCATAATTAAAGGAATGACATCATCGCTCGTGCGTATATACGACATACCGTCTCCACGATGCGATGCAATTAATTCTACATGATTTTAATTACAAAATAATTATATAAATTAATGGATTGAATAAATATGATATATATTATAATAATAAAATAATTCATATTATATTACTATAACATATTAAGTATAATACAATCTTATCCAACAAAAAATGAATAATAAAATAAAGTAGTTAATTCTCGAATAATTAGTAATAATGAAATATTATTACCAGAAAGATAATAATACGACCATATATGATATATTTATATGAAAAATGATTCTATAATTATTCAATGAAATTATTTAAATCATTATACATGAGGATCTTATACATACAACGGATTGAGGATCTATGGTAATATATAATTTCAAAATATCATTATTATTCGAGATTTTTTATACGTAAGTATTTACTAGGGGGTATTTTTCATCAATATCCATGTTTCATAAATATATATTAGTATTTATATTATTATAATAAATTTTTAAATAAATTTTACCCATTGGTGAAATTTTTCTTAAATAGTATTGATGTATTTTTTTATTAATTTCGAATTTGAGGTACTTTTTATCTTTTCCAGCAATAATAGAAGAAGAATTTTTTAACTTATATGATATGAGAAGATTTTGACATATTCATAACTCCTTAATTCCATGATTATAAAACTATACAATTTCATTTATAGTTTCTTATACATTTTTTTCTTTTAAAATAATTCCTCATTTGTAGAAAAGAAAACGTTTTTCAAAATGAAAGGTTATTTTCTTCAAGAATTATGATCAAGAGTTTATTCAAATTTATTTTCAAACTAATATGATGCTATGTAAAAAGGGTTATGTTTTGATCCATATTAACATTAGGATTTTATTGTGTTAATTACAGAATGATATTTTATATTGATTTTTGTTATGATTGAATGATGGTAAAGAAACCCATTTTATTTCATGGGTTATACTATGATGTATTGCTTATGAATTTGTGGCACATGGAAGAATGATTAAACAATGAGATTGGTGGGTCCTATGTCTCCCTCAAATACATTGGTTAAGTTTTTATATCTCGTGAGATAGACGTGGATAAAATGGAATATAAATCTGGTATAATAATATATTCTTGGAAGGGGAATTGAACTCAGTTCAATAATGGAATTTGTCTACTATGATAGACATGGATACAATCCTTGGCTAATAGGGAAATTTTTTTCAATGATTGTGTGTTTTCTTTATGATTTTGTTTTATTCCAATTCTATGTTATTATAGTTAATTTTCATTTATGATTTATGCATTTCCTACTATCATGTTTGAATTTATGACTCATGATTTTGATGTTCATGTTTTTATATTATTATGTTTATGTTTAGTTTTATATTCTACATTTTTAACATTACTAAGAATTTGGGATCACATTTTTATGTTTTACTTCCCTAAGATATATATAATGTTTTTATCTAGGATAACTATGAGGGAATATCAACCTAGTGAAAATATCCAATAATAAAAAATAAATATTTGACACCCGAATTGCTACTCTCCTATCAGGGGGACCAGAGGTTCTTCCGAGATAATTATAAAATTTAAAAAGATTATTTTTATCATTTGGTATGTATAGTCATTAATTATTTAATTGAAGAGAATCAGTCTCCTATATTTAAAATGATAATATAAATGGTAAAATCAATTTATATGATCTTTAGATTTGGTTACCTTATCTATGTTTAATGATCATATAGTTTAAATTATGTTTTAGCATTCATTGTTTAGTCAGCGAGCATGTAAATGTTTGTGAATTCCTAAAGGATATATATGACTAATTCATCTATTCAGATAAAAAATTCTATAATAAATTAATAATTGAGTTCCCTTTGGTATGTTAGAAATAAATTATTGTTCATTAAATTTATAACACAAGGTGGATAGTTTCTAGTTGTATAATCTATTTTATAAATAAATATCATCATATAAAAAACATTAGGATCCCACTACGAAGTGATATTAATTTTTTTTGTAAATCATAGGTGCTACCATGTGGATTTCATTGGGATGTTCATATTGATTGCTTTGTGTACATTAGAAATAAATATTGTTTCCAATCCTAAATTAGAAAATACTATATTTGGTAAATAATTCAAATATTTTACAAAATATAAATGTCATGTGAAAATGGTATTTTCAAATAATAATGATATGTACTTTCATTAGAACCAAAATAATATATTTTCATGATAAATTTATAATATTTTTAAATATATTAGATAATAGAATACCTTGGTATTATAATCATTGTTCAATGAAGATGTTTGTTTTCCAAAAAACCCTTATTGATCAAACACATTTTTTCTTCTTGGATTTTAGTGTAGAGTCCATCTAGAAGTAATCTACTCTCGATCAATTTATTACCAAAATAATTCCAATGAATTTTAGGGTCCTATTATATAATAATGATCAGATTGCAATTTTTTTCATTGATCATTGTGATGATTCTTTAATGATTTATGATTCATCCATTTTATCTCATTCATGTCATGATGGAGCAAGATGGATAGTGTCTAGATTGTTCTTAAGTCAATATTGTGATATTATGATTTTATTGTTAAATAAATTCTCAATTTTGATCAACATCTAAAAAATCGACGCAAACATCATATTGTTGTGTTATGGATAATGTTAAATTAAACTCAATTTCAAAATGAATCATAAAAGATATATTAAACCATGTATGATCCCATTCCATGTAATATTATTATTTTTATTATTTTATCAAGGTGTGTACTAACAAGTGAAAGGATATATATTATTTGACCTTCCTGGATATTTATATTTATCACTAGACACAATCATGGTTAAATTGTCTTCAATCTAATTTTATAAATATATTTAATATATTATTTTAATAATTAGTTAGCTTGAGAAAAAAAATATTATTTACCTATGTGATTACTAAGACCAATATAAAATTATTCCACAATATTGATAATAATAAATATTCCATCAATTAAATTTAAATATAATTTAATTTAGATCAACTAAAACACCTAGTTTGTTACACTCTAGGGTTTTTTCATGTTGGTATTATGCAGGAAATCCAGATTTCCATGATTACTGTCTAATAATGGGTCAAGGCCCCAAAGACAGAGAAGTTAACTTCACATCATAAAATAGGATACATGTCCACTCACTATGTAATATTATCCTTTTTTATATCACATCAAGAATGTTTAACACAATTTTTCATCAACCTATCTTATCATATGAAAATTTTAGACTATTTTAAGTAAACTTATTTTTATTAAATTTAAAACTATTTAATGTTCCATATCTATTTCAACCAACGAGATGAGATATCAACTTCAACATGTATGGAATGGAAAAATATTTCATCAACTTATTCATTAATAATGTTTCATTCGTGACATTCATAATGTACTAAATTCACCATGAATTGCATAGCGATGTCTTATGAAAATCCATCTAAGTCATCAATACATGTATCGAATAAATAATAATGTTAAATTTCATTGACCATTACAGACACTCATAGATAGAAATATACAATTACACATAAAAATTTGGAATTTTTATTAGTTTTCTATTTCTCATTGTCTTACGTCATAGAGATTACTAGATGCAATCAACATGATTTAATGTCTCATCTTCTTATGAGTAATTCCACCTAAAAATAAATATATTATTCACCCAGTCATATAATTTTATCCAACAATAGGTCAATGATTAAGAATATATTATTGGAATTTTATGTATCCCGTTGTAATAGGGGATTATTATATCATTTTTAATGAAAACATATTATTGGAAATTTTTACATTAATTTCATCTGAAACATGAATTGATATGTAATAAGATATATTATTTAATATATTTTTATTATACACTTCATCCAAAATATACATAGTTTTTTAAAGGACACCAATTCTAACACATTCTAGTAACTACGTGAACATCAATTAATGAAATACAATTTTTAATGACTAAGAAAAATAATATGTAAAAATATTTATAGAAAAAAATGGACTAATTTTGATATAATGAACTGTTATAAGTTATAATAAATTAGGATGAAATAATTTGGAAACAAAATAATCGTTTATAGTAAATCCATTATTTATTGATTGTATAATTAATATTTATGTATTGTTTATTGATAAATCCTATTTATCCATATAATCTATGTAATGAAATCAACTCGTAGGATTGTTTCATATGATTCACATTTATAGAATCTTCTATGGGAGATAAAACCACATAAATTTTCCCATGACCAATACTATGTTTGGATTCAAAAACTATGACATGATTAAAACCATTTATAGGCCAATTTCAAGCTAATCAAGGACATGAACAAGGAAAAGTTCTCCAAACCACCCAAAAAAGTCACACTATCACACATCGGTCCCTTTTGTAAATTTTTATACAAAGATATATCCATATATAGTTTAACAGAATTAAATTATATATTTTATTTTAATAAAATATTAATATATTTTTTAATTTATATTATTACATTATAAAATTTTTGATAATTATTTTGGTGAAAATTATATTTTTATAAAAGGAAATATAATTAGAATTTCTAGGTAATATATGGTTTCAATAAATAAAAACTTTAGATTAATTCATTATTTTTTGAAATGAACGATACTGTAATAAAAAGGACAAAAACATAATTTTCAAAAAAACTATATGTTTTCTATAAATTGATATTTATTATATAAAAGAATAAATTATCATTTTTAGAAAATTATTTTATAAAAAATATTATTTTTTGAAAGAATCAAGACAAAATTATTCAATGGAAAATTTATCAATATTTATAATATGTACAAATTTGTTATTAAAAATTAAATTGTACCTTAATATACCTAATGTATATAACATTATAAAATTACAAAAAATGTAATAAATAATTTAATGAGTATTGAAGAACAAAACAATGACTCCCATATAAAATAATGTGTTTTTAAATTTTTTTGATTAATATTATAAACCTATATTGAATCATAAAAAACATATAATATATTTTAATATTTTAAAATTAATTATTTATAAAAATATCCAACTTCCACATCACTAAGATTATTATATTCCGGAGTTTGGTTATTAACAATATTAAATAATAATATCTATACCTCTTTTTATGAACTCATTGTTAAAAAAACCAGAGTTTAAATTTGGTATTTATAGATTTTTATATAGATTCCAAAACTCATTTTTAGAAATTAATAATTAATTTTTCTCTCATGTTTTTTATAAAACCAAAAAAACTCAAATTACTAATCTCTAGAAACCCTTGTAAAATAATGGTTCACTACCTTTTCCTATATATATCGCTCCAATGGTTCTGCAATGATCATAATAATATTCTCCCGATATTTTATAACATCCCGCTCAAGGTTAGTGATCGTGTACATCTCATATTTATTCAATCACCTATTTTATATTATGCCTTTTTACAAATTTATCATGTTGTGTATTTATTGCACACATTCCTATTTCTTATATTATGACTTCTATGTGATGAGTGACCCATTTATATCTCATTAATACCTCTTAAGGATCTTTATGTACCCACATTTTACTGTCAATGTTATTTTATGAATTATCATTTCCAAAAAACTATATAGAGATTACATATCCACATTTAAAATCATGGTTATTCACAAAGATGAAAATAACCTTAATGGATTGTGGAATTTTGTGTATGTTACCCACACTACTTATTCATGTAATTAATAATTTTAAAAGACACCCTTCTGTTGTAATTCTTATTTGTAACATTTATGTTTATACATGGTATGAATGTGATGGATGGGAGTAAAATTATATAGGCCTCAAAAGAAATAGGTAATGCATTTACCTCATGATATTCAATGTATGTTTCATGAGATCTTATACAATACTCTCAATTTTAGGACGTATATTATTTTATCCTTGAAATTTATTATTACATCTTCTTTTATGTTGTTTAAACATTCCCATGTAAAATTTATGTTATCATTTTTTATAATTCTTTGATGATGATGCATATGGTTTATAGACAATTTATCACCATTATATTCCACATTCCTAAAATTTATGTCATTCATCATTTTATTCTTTAATATTTCATTTACTATGATTTATAGTTAACCCCATTCATATGTATTCCCTTACGATATCCCATGTAGTTCTAGGAGGATAATCGATTCTAAGAGCGTGCAACAGATGTTTTCAAAAATGACATTGAAACTGTGTTTTTTGTTCATATTATATATACCTAATTACAAAATCTCAGTATGTGTAACAATATTATTGTGTTTTGTTATGTTTAGCATTATTTAATAAATCATTCAATATAGTGTATTAAATAGATGGGTTTTCATAGTTGGAATTAATTGAAAGAAAACTTTTTGGGGATAAGGACTAGAAAACCATAGTCAATGCTTGAAGGATAAAATTAAACAATATAAAGCAATCCTCGATTTTTTAAAAGTAATTTTTTATTGTATTTTATAAATATACATACTATTATGGATATTTCATGTTGGTATTTCTCTATAATAGTTTTACATATCGGTAATAACATCATAATGGATGAATTGATATCGAATCGATCATCACCTAGTGAATAAAAATAAGAAATTATTAAAACCTACTCCGAAACTCATGGGGGGATATGTGTTGGTAAATTCAATATCTCTTTAAAAACCATTGTTATGGGAATAACAAAACCCAAAAAAAATTACGTTAGGAAATATTTCACTGATAATATATATTTATGAATAGAAATTCATTGGTAAAGTAATATATTGAATTTATTCCTTATTACTATAATGTTTGTTGTTTTATTTATATATGATTAATATTTTTTAAAGAATCACCATGAATTTTACATTTATTATAATAATTTCTATAAAATCAATAAACCTAGTTAAAATCAAATGATAGAGGGAATGTTACTACAAAAATAATATAGTCAACCTGAGGGTAGAATGAATCCTGAACAACATAACAATAAATTATCAAACGAATAATGTTTTAATGAGAATCCTAAATTTTCATGAACAACCAAATATAATTACGATGCAGAATGTTCAAATTGAAATCTTTATAAAATAAAGGCATATGAATTTTCGTATAAATTTTTGTCCCCTAATAACAGGACAATATATCACCCCTATATTAATGATATTCTCAATCATTCAATGATCTGAGAAAGATAAGGTCATTATTTTTATTAATCATAAGGATTTTGGATATTATTAATGGTAAACAATGATAAAAATATGTAGAATTATATTAATACCCATGTTATAGTATCCTAGAAATGTTGGTTACATTAATATATTATTAATATATCCAAATAATTTAATCCCAAAGGATTTAAAAATATAGTTCAATTGGAGAAATATATACATAAATTAATCTCACATTACATTTGATAAGCAAAAATAAAAAATTATTTTCATTGAGGAAATCATTATATAAAATTGTATAACCCTATATATCAATCATTATAAACTTCCAATTATTTAAGGAAAAGAAATATAAGAATTTTATTTTCACATATACTTTGTGAGTGTATTCATAGGAACAAAACTAAAAAGGGCATGCATAAAATGGAATGAAAGAAAAGAAAAAAATATATATCCATAAAATTATTTACATAAGATTGAAACGTTACCATGGATATCATATTCAATCAAATAATTAGATAGTCTCCAATAATTGATATTTTTAGTAATGGAATATATAATTATTAACATCTAATCAAATCCTTGAGGCCTCATTCCAAGAAACCAATATTATCAAGGCCTAATTGCAAGTCATTAATACCATCAATACCATAGGATAAGGCACATATACCAACAATTCCTAGTACCATTAAATTTATTCCATCTTGGCCGTGTTAAATTACAAATTTTATTTATGGGTATGGCCTCATCTAAATACCCCATCTTGTTTTTCAAATGATACATATTGATGAATCTAGAATTTATAAAGGGTCATGTTCATTTCATAATAAGTCAAACACATTCCTCATATGAATGGGTTGGATAAAAGAAAATATAAACATTCATATTATATGTTTCATTTGAACTGATTACAATAACTCAATTAAATAATCTCATGCATAAAATATATTTAGTAATACAATGAATGGTATCAAAATATTATTTCCCCAGTTAAGATGATCATAAAACACCGATATAAATAATAAAGATTGTATAATAACAATATATTCCATATATTTATTAATTAAAATAAGGGTTTTTGTAAGAACCCGGTTTTTGCTATGAAAGACTTTGGAATATTCTTGATGATATTCCAGAGCAGCCCCTTCAGACGGCGTGCGATTCCGAGCCCCAGAGTGGCCGGAATTAATTTTTCATTGCGTTCACACTGGAAACTCTAAATAAATGAGATAACTCCTAAACGGAGTTCCAGATCAGGGATCCGAGTGTACGGATGGGTCCGGAATGGGGTTTTACCCTAGGAACGACATAAAACTTATCGGCGCGGGATGTTTGGACCCCTCGCCCGCTTCTGGAACGTTAAACGGATTAATTAATAAATTAATTAATTTGTTTAATGGTGAAAGTCTAGTATCTCTTAAACGGTGGATCGGATTGGAAAACTGCGGGCACCGTTGAGTTTGGATCATGCCGTTTACCCTAGGAGGGGTGTAAGTTTCGCGGGCGTGGGCCGTTTGTGAAAAATAGCCCCAGGGGCGTTTTCTTAATTTGGCGTCCTCGGGCGCTAAGTTTAATAACTTTTGAATGGGGTCTCGGAATAAAATTCAGAGACTGCCGTAGTGCTCGGAGCATCGTGTTTACCCCAGGGACGCCCTCCTTTTTGTCTGCTTCGAGAGCGGGGCCGGGGGCGTGTCGGGCGGGGGTGTTTAAGTGTTATTACTTAAACGCACCGCCCCACCTTCTTCTTCTTCTTCTTCTTCCTCCTCACAACCTCTCCCCTTCCCTCCATTCCGGAGAGCTCCGGCAAGGCGAGCTCCGGCAAGGTGGCTCCGGCGAGACGGTGGCGCGTGGCGGATCGCGCGGGAAGCGCCGGGCGAAGCCCAACGTGGTAGGCGGATTTGAGTTTTCCTCCCCTTCCCCGTTTTAATCCCCATTAATGCTCAATCGCACCATTGGATCCTCGAACAAATCCCGTGGTTGCGTAGATCCCGTCCCAAGCTTTTTGGAAAGCAATCCGGATCAAAATTTCGACCACCGGATCGTTCCTGGTGGTCCTTGGAAGTTTTCCGGCCATGAGACTGGTTTCTGGCGAGTGCCGAAGGCGGCGGCGGAGGCGCGGGGCGGAGCGCGGCACAGCAGGGCAGTCGGCCGGGCTTCCGGGAGGCGGAGGCGGCGGCTGTCGGAAGCTGGCCGCGGCTCCGGCCACAGGTGCCGGCTGCGGGAGCCGATGAGAGGAGAATCGGGGTCGTGCTTTGCGACCCCGCGGCTGGGCAGAGAACCGCGTGACGCGGGTCTCCGCGTGGAAAGGCCGACCGGCCTGTCGGCCGGTCGGGGGAGGAACCGCCCGGGCGGCACGGGTGGTGTGATCCGCGGGAGGCGGCGGGCCGACCGGACAGGGCCGGCTCGAGCGGGGCGGACCGGCCGGACCGGGCCGGTCCGGCCGAGGAGGGTTCCCCCCCCCCCCACCTCTCTTCCTTTTAAATTTTCGGACGCCCGTATTTCGGTCTACGGGCGTCCGTTTTGCACGCCGTCTACGGCAGCGCAGAGCTTGAATCAGGGCGAAGCTTTTGAGATGCTTTCGGGAATTTTAAATTCCCGAAACCAGGGGTCGTTGAGGCGCAACACGTCCTTAAGTGGATGAGCGTTTTTCCAGGATTATTGTTTTGGACGGCGCGGACGCGTCCGACGTCCGTTTTAAGCGACGTCAGTGGCGTTGGAACCCTGGCGTCGAGGTGGAGGTTTCCATGTTGGTCCTGGGCATTGAGGCTGGAGTTGAGGCGTGGGCCCCACGGCCCGTCTTTTGAGCTGCGTGCATCTTTTAGCAACTTTTTCCACGGACGTCTGTTCGGGAAGTGCGAGCAGTCGATGTTGGGTGTTTTTCTGAGGGGATTGCAATGGTGCAATCCGCCTGACCTAATTCGGCACGATGGTGCGGGGCCCATGAGGGCCGTTTTGGCGTCGACGGTGATTTTCCATCATTATCACCGGGCGACCGTTTTGGAAAAGGGAGTGGTCCATCTTGTGTGCTTTTTACGGAGGATCGCAATGGTGCGATCCGTTCGTTGAGTTTCGGGACCGGGTTACGGGTCCCACGTGGCGTCGCTCGTGTGCGGTGCGCCAGAATGCATCTTTTTCTCCGGATACCCATTCTACTCAAGCTAGTAGTGCTTTCAACGTGTTTTTCCGAGAGCATTGCGATGGCGCAGTCCGCCCGACCCTTTTCGGGGACGTGGTGTGGGTCCTACCCGACCCGGCTACGGTGAATAGTGCACTTTTCACCGGGTGTCTACTTTGGGCGATTGAGTACTCAACCCCGTGTGTTTTCCCGAGGGGATCGCAGTTGCGTGATCCGTTGGTTCATCTTCGGGATCTTGGGGTGGGCCCCACCCGAGTTTGGTCACAGTGAATAGTACCGTATCCACCTGTTGACCGTTTCGGGCTAGTGAGTAGTCTAACTCGCGTGTTTTTTCACAAGGATTACAATGGTGTGATCTGTTTGGCTGTACAGAGCCTCAAGCGTGATCTTGAGAAATGTGGAAGCACGAAAGGTGCTCTAGTGGTGGTTCGCCCTACTTTACTTGTAGCGGACCTTTGGCGAGTGATCGCGTGCACTCCCGTGTGAGTGATGTAAATGCTTGAGGTGATGCGGTTGGCCGTTCCTGGGCCTTTGAGGTGGAGTTGTTATGTCACGCGTTCGCGTTGACGTTGGGTGCCGGGTGCACGATAGCCTCTTGGCTGGAACGAGGTATACTCTGGGAGTATACAGAATCGCTTGGAGGTACGTGTGGTTTGTACCAGAGACGTTTGTGCACTCAGTTGGGGTTGACTTGGGGCCACACGTCGTGTGGGCCCCAC
The DNA here is from genome assembly GCA_963277665.1 of Viscum album. NCBI lineage: Eukaryota > Viridiplantae > Streptophyta > Magnoliopsida > Santalales > Viscaceae > Viscum > Viscum album. Next base: position 601,484,140 of record OY728161.1, on the reverse strand, counting down.
GTGCGTACCAAGTTTTGCTTTGCATACTTGGACCTCTCGCGGCGTAGAGGGTCCCTTTGTGCTCTTTTTTTGGCTAGCAGGGTGGAGTTTATTTCCCCTGTCTTTGGGCGTTGGATTGACCAGAAGGGTTGAGTGGTCTCCCCCTGGTTTCGTCCTTGATGGATTGGCCAGTAGCGGTGCTAGCCACCTAGTGATGGAACAGGTGCTGAAACCCATTGGGTGAGTTGTGCTGGAGTTGGGTGGTCGCGCGATATCCACTCCGTGTTTGTTGGCCAGTGTTTTTCCCTCCAGTGGATGTGGCCAGAGAAGTTCTGAGTTTTACCCTCCAACGGGGCTGGGCAGTGGGTTACTAATCGGATTCTAGGGTCTACCCTCCAGCAGAGACTGGGCAGTGGGTCACCCGACACTCTTAGGCTCTACCCTCCAGCAGAGACTGGGCAGTGGGTCACCCAACGACCTCTTAGGGCCTACCCTCCAGCAGGGCTGGGTAGTGGGTCGCCCATCGTCTAGTTCCAGGTCTACCCTCCAGCAAGGCTGGGCAGTGGGTCACCTGTCGACTTATTCCAGGTCTACCCTCCAGTGGGGCTGGGCAGTGGGTCGCCTGATGATGTATTAGGGTTTACCCTCCAGCAGGGCTGGGCAATGGGTCACCCGATATCTGATTATGGTCTACCCTCCAGCGGGGATGGGCAGTGGGTTGCCGATTAATGTATTTGGGTTTACCCTCCAGCAGGGCTGGGCAGTGGGTCACCGGATATTTGGTTATGACTTACCCTCCAGCGAGGGTGGGTAGTGGGGATACCGGATGGCATTCCAGACTCAGTCCTCTAGACTAGGCTAGTCTGTGGCTATTCCTCCGTGTTTATCGGAGCGGGACCCTTGGTTGTACGGGTCAGTGATGGAACATCTTTGGCTTTGAGGAGACCTCTCGACTGTAGGGCAGTGATGAGGTGTGGTTTGAATTTCCCTAGAACTCTCAAGTTCTAGGGGCGCTTTCCCCACCGAAACACATTCTTGTGACGCGATCTAAAACTGTGCGGGCGAGTCAGTGCTGCCCAAAGTGGATAGTATCGAAGTGCAGTGATTGAGCCCCTTGGCTTGCGGTTCAGGGCAGACATGCGGGATGCTGGGCATAGATGGAGTTTCTTCTGGGACTGTTGGCAACACCTTTCTTAGGCTGAGCTACGGGATAGAGATCCCCTTACGAGTTTTTTTGGGCTTCTTGGCAGAGCATAAGGTTATGTATATACCTTGTTTTTGAGTACCCACTCCTTGGGTTTTGGCTACTCTCCTTCAGGAGAGGCGAAGACATGCGGGGTATGCCACGTGCTTTCCGCGTCCAGCTTCATGTGGTAGGACGAGTCTTCTATTATTCTCTTGATGGGTTGAGTTGTTACTCCTTATTGCGCTTTTGATTTTACTCCTCTACTTTTCTGTTTGTTCTAATGCTCACCCTTCGGTACCTCCTCTGTTGCTCCCTCGAGCCTTAGGGGTATCCTACGGAGTATTTTCATACTCACCCCTGCTTGGGCTTTGCCCGCACTTGGTGTGCCCTTGCAGATGACGGACAGGTGGAGCGTGACCTCGGTGGAGCGTAGGAGTTTGGGAGTTTGGACCGCGTGCGGTGGTCGTTGCTGGGTACCAGGTGGGAGACCTGTCAGCAGATTCTTTTTGTTCATCTATTTCCGGGTTGTGGCACTTTTTGGTTGGGCGCGCGTTTTGCACCTTTTATTTTCAGTTTGTACGTTGTACTTGTAGTGGTCGATGCACTCTGTGGTCTATATATAGCCGTTGTTTTTTTTACTCTGCTTTTTCTTTCCTTTACTCTGCACTTTTGCATTGAGTTTGCTGGGTGTGTGTGTGTACAGGTGCTTAAGCAAAGGCCTCCCCGAGTTGTTGTGCCTTCGGCGCTGGTCGCCAGCCCCTGGCCTATGGAGGCGGGCCTAGGGTAGTTGCGGATCGAGCCCGGGTAGGGTCGGGTCGTGACAAATTGGTATCAGAGGTGGTTTGTTCCATGGGGCATTGTGCAGACGTCCCTAAAAGAGGAATTGGTTGGGATATAGGGCAACAGTGTTAACATGTCTCGAGAGCGGCTCTAAGGCCAGGGAGTCCAGTGATGGTGCGGCGGCCAACGTATCCATTCACCAGGACCTTGATATCCCACTTGTCGACTCGGCATGCTAAGACACTTGTTGCAGGGAAATTTGTTTGTGCATCACATAGGATCTAGTCTTTGACTGTCCTTCTTGAGTTAGATCCCCATCGTTGTTGTTGTATTGGTATATATATATATATATATATATATATATATATATATATATATATATATATGCTCATCTGACCGCGACACTCCTTGATAATATTCAGGATGTCTCCGTGAGTACATCCAGCCAGGATACCGGCTTTGGTTTGTGACGATAACCCTATGAGCTACAAGGCCACAATCCAGGACCGATCATGTGAGCCCTTTCTCCGGGTGGACTGGTGGCATCACCCCCACCTGTTGAGCAGCAGGCAGTTTCAGCAGATCAGACTGAGCTTGAGCACAGGTTGAGCACGCTCCGTGAGTTCCATTGGCAGAGACCGCTGAGGTTCAGTGGTGAGCCAGACCCTCAGGTAGTAGAGGATCGGCTCAAGACAGTGGTTCGCCTTTTCAGGCTTGTGCAGACACCGACAGATCAGAGAGTGGCTTTGCCAGTCAACGTTTTTCCGTGGATCGGCTTGGAATTGGTGGAGTCTGGAGACTCAGTTTCTTGTCGAGTCGTCGTTTTCATTGGATGACTTTCAGTTGTTGCTCCGTGAGGAGTTTTCCCCCTCCTGTTTTTGCTCCATTCAGATTTAGGAGCTCCTGCAGTTTCAGCAGGGAGGGATGACGGTGGCCGAGTACGCGACCAGTTTTGCAGACCGTGCATGCTTTTACACGGACCTGGTCCGTGATGACAACTTCCGAGAACAGAAGTTTGTGCAGGGTCTCCGCCGAGAGATTCGTGCTGTCAGAGTACCATTGGGCATTTCCACATGTGTCGGGGTGCTAGAGCAGGCGCTGGTGACAGAGGGCTTCCTGTCATGTTTTGCGGTTGGTAGCGGCAGTGGGCGCGATGGATCCGGGACGTCTTCCATAGCTAGCAGGCACTGGAGGTCAGGATTTCGATACAAGTAGTCTTCCCACTTCCGGTTTCAGAGACGTGGTTGTATACCACTGCGGTGAAAAGGGCACAAGGCCTCAGTTGAGGATGCCCTTCCGTGAGTGGATCACGGGCCATGGTCGTATACCACAGTGGCGCCAGAGGGCACCAGGGCAGCCCATAGAGCGCTGGTGCTTTGCTTGTGACGGGTGAGGTCACTTGGCTCGAGACTGCCCGACCCGAGTTGCTGAGGGCTTCGGGCAGGCAGCAGGCGCACCACCATGGCAGAGGCAGCACCAGGAACGGAGTAGTGGCCAGAGAGGTGGTGATAGCAGAGGAGCGGGAGCTGGTAGTGGGAGACGACGTTACGAGATTTCCCCATCACCGCTAGGCGGTCCACGTCAGGCTCTGGGAGCTGACGGTTGGGACCACGAACAGCCGCGAGCTTTGGATGTCTACGATCCTGCAGAGCATGGGATGGTAAGAGGTACCCCATGAGACTCTTCTATTTCTTACAGTAGAATTGTTAGGCTCTGCGTGTGAAAGGGATTTCTCCCTGCTCTTTGTTTGAGGTGTTACCAGGGTGACGCAGGGCGTCAGGTGTAACCCTGTGTTGGTAAGGAAAAAGGTGTGGGACCTTTTCCTTTAGGCGATGGTGTTGGCTCCTTCGCTTCCAAGCGTGCAAGAGAGTCTTGGTTGAGAGACATCGACTGTGGAATCTAGCGTGACCAGATATCCTTGGCTGTTTCACCATATGGATATTCTAACGGAGGGAATCACCCGGCCTTGTCCCAGGTGCGGGCGGTGATTCCAGTCGCGGTGTGCGACGTAAGGGTTTGACCGGGGAGATGAGCTACCCCCGAGGGCCTTCGGGCCATTTTAGACCGTGCATAGGGATGGTGAGGCTCTCTAACGCCTTTCCCTAACCCCAAAGTCTAGAGTGGGAGCATGACGTCGGCAAGAGCCGACCTCGCATGAACAGATCAATCCTTTGGTCTGTGTGCAGTGACGCAGAGCTGTGCATGGGTTCTTCTGGGTATGGGAAGCCAGGTGTGGGCTTAGTACGCTGTGTTGCTCCCTAGTTTTTGCTTTTCGAGGACGCAAATCATGAAGGAGGGAATGATGTAAGAACCCGGTTTATGCTACGAAAGACTTTGGAATATTCTAGATGATATTCTAGAGCAGCGCCTTCAGACGGCGTGCGATTCCGAGCCCCGGAGTGTCCGAAATTAATTTTTCAGTGCGTTCACACTTGAAACGTTAAATAAATGAGATAACTACTAAAAGGAGCTCCGGATCAGGGATCTGAATGTACGGATGGGTCCGTAATGGGGTGTTTACCCTAGGAACGACATAAAACTTGTCGGTGCGGGATGTTTGTACCCCTTGCCCGCTTATGGAACGTTAAACGGATTAATTAATAAAGTTATTAATTCTTTTAATGGAGAAACGCTAGTATCTCTTAAACGATGGCTCGGATTGGAAAACCGAGGGCACCGTTGAGTTCGGAGCAGGCTGTTTACCCTTGGTGGAGTGTAAGTTTTGCGGGCGCGGGCCGTTTGTGAAAAATGGCCCCAGGGGCGTTTTCGTAATTTGGAGGCCTTGGGCGCTAAGTTTAATAACTTTTGAACGGGGTCTCTGAAAAAAATTACGATACTTCCGTTGTGCTCGGAGCATCGTGTTTACCCCAGGGACATGCTCCGTTTTGTCTGCTTCGAGAGCGGGGCCGGGGGCGTGTCGGGCGGGGGTGTTTAAGTGTTATTACTTAAATGCACCCCCCCCCCCCTTCTTCCTCTTCTTCTTATTCTTCCTCACAATCACTCCCCTTCCCTCAATTCCGGAGAGCTCTGGCGAGGCGAGCTCCGGCGAGGGGAGCTCTGGCGAGTTGGCTCCGGCGAGACGGTGGCGCGTAGCGGATCGCGCAGGAAGCGCCGGGCGAAGCCCAATGAGGTAGGCGAATTTGAGTTTCCCTCCCCTTCCCTGTTTTAATACCCATTTATGCTCAATCGCACCATTGGATCTCGAAAAAATCTCGTGGTTGCGTAGATCCCGTACCGAGCTTTCCATAAAGCTATCCAGATCAAAATTTCGACCACCGGATCGTTCCCGGTGGTCCTTGGAAGTTTTCCTGCCATGAGGCCGGTTTCCGGTGAGTGCCGAAGACGGCGGCGGCGGCGCGGGGTGGAGCGCGGCGCAGCAGGGCAGTCACCGGGCTTCCGGGAGGAGGCTTCGTCGGCCGGCAGACGCCGGCCGCGGCGCCGGCTGCGGGAGCCGGCGAGAGGAGAGCCGGGGTTGCGTTGTGCGACCCCGCGGCTGGGCAGAGACCCGCGCGACGCGGGTCTCTGCGTGGAAAGGCCGACCGGTCGGTGGAGGAACCACCCGCGCGGTGCTGGCGGTGTGATCCGCGGGAGGCGGCGGGGCCGCCGTCCCTGCGTGCCGGCCGGACCGGCCGGACCGGGCCGGTACGGCCGAGGAGGGTTTCCCACCCCCTCTCTTCCTTTTAAATTTTCGGACGCCCGTATTTCAGGCTATGGGTGTCCATTTTGCGTGCCGTCTGTGGCAGCGCGGAGCTTGCATCGAGGCGAAGCTTTTGAGATGGTTTTGGGAATTTTAAATTCCCGAAACGAGGTGTCGCTGAGGCGCGACGTGTACTTATGTGGATGAGCGTTTTTCCGGGATTCTTGTTTTGGACGGCGCGGACGCGTCCGACATCCGTTTTAAGCGCCGTCAGTGGCGTTGGAACCCTGGCGTCGAGGCGGAGGTTTCCAGGGTGGTCCCGGGCATTGAGGCTGGAGTTGAGGCGTGGGCCCCACGGCCCGTCTTTTGAGCTGCGTGCAGCTTTTAGCGACTTTTTCCTTGGACATCCGTTCGGGGCGTGCGAGCAGTCGATGTTGGGTGTTTTTCCGAGGGGATTGCAATGGTGCAATCCGCCCACCCTAATTCAAAACGATGGTGCGGGGCCCATGAGGGCCGTTTGGGCGTTGACGGTGATTTTCCATCTTTATCACCGGGCGACCGTTTTGGACAAGGGAGTGGTCCATCTTGTGTGCTTTTTCGGGAGGATCGCAACGGTGCGATCCGTTCGTTGAGTTTCGAGACCGGGTTGCGGGTCCCACGTGGTGCCGCTCGTGTGCGGTGCGCCGAAATGCATCTTTTTCTCCGGATACCCGCTCTACTCAAGAGAGTAGTGCTTTCGACGTGTTTTTCCGAGAGCATTGCGATGGCGCAGTCCGCCCGACCTTTTTCAGGGACGTGGTGTGGGTGCCACCCGACCCAACTATGGTGAATAGTGCACTTTTCACCGTGTTTCCGCTTGGGGCGATTGAGTACTCAACCCCGTGTGTTTTCCCGAGGGGATCACAGTGGCATGATCCGTTGGTTCAGTTTCGGGATCTTGGGGTGGGCCCCACCCGGGTTTGGTCATGGTGAATAGTACCTTTTCCACCTGTTGACCGTTTCGGGCGAGTGAGTAGTCTAACTCGCATGTTTTTCCACAAGGATTACAACGGTGTGATCCGTTTGGTTGTACAAAGCCTCTAGCGCGATCTTGAGAAATGTGGAAGCAGGGAAGGTGCTCTAGTGGTGGTTCGCCCTACTTTCCTTGTAGCGGACCTTTGGCGAGGGATCGAGTGCACTCCCGTGTGAGTGATGTAAATGATTGATTTGACGCGGTTGGCCGTGCCTGAGCCTTTGAGGTGGAGTTGTTACGTCACGCCTTCGCATTGATGTTGGGTGCCGGGTGCACGATAGCCTATGGGCTGGAACGAGGTATACACTGGGAGTATACGGAAGCGCTTACCTGAGATGTTTGTGCGCTCAGTTGGGGTTGACTTGTGGCCACACGTCATGTGGGTCCCACATGCGTGTCGTTTTCTGCTTGGCGTACTTGGACCTCTCGCGGCGTAGAGTGTCCCTTTGTGCTCTTTTGTTTGGCTAGCAGGGTGGAGTTTATTTCCCCTGGATTTGTGCATTGGTTTGACCAGTAGGGTTGAGTGGTCTCCCCCTGGTTTCGTCCTTTATGGATTGGCCGTTAGCGGTGCTAGCCACCTAGTGATGGAACAAGTGTTGAACCCCTTTGGGTGAGTTTTGCTGGAGTTGGGTGGTCGCGCGATATCCACTCCGCGTTTGGTTGGCCAGTCTTGTGCCCTCCAGTGGATGTGGCCAAAGCAGTTCTGAGTTTTACCCTCCAGCGGGGCTGGGCAGTGGGTTACTCATCAGATTCTAGGGTCTACCCTCCAGTAGAGACTGGGCAGTGGGTCACCTGACACTCTTAGGGTCTACCCTCCAGTAGAGACTGGGCAGTGGGTCACTCGACGACCTCTTAGGGCCTACCCTCGAGTAGGGCTGGGTAGTGGGTCGCCCATCGTCTGGTTCCAGGTCTACCCTCCATCAAGGCTGGGCAGTGGGTTGCATGTCGACTTATTCCAGGTCTACCCTCCAGCAGGGCTGGGCAGTGGGTCGCCTGATGATGTATTAGGCTTTACCCTCCAGCAGGGCTGGGTAGTGGGTCACCTGATATCTGATTATGGTCTACCATCCAGCGGGGCTGGGCAGTGGGTCGCCAGTTGATGTATTTGGGTTTACCCTCCAGCAGGGATGGGCAGTGGGTCACCAGATATTTGGTTATGAATTACCCTCTAGCGAGGCTGGGCAGTGGGGATACCGGATGGCATTCCAGACTCAGTCCTCTCGACTAGGCAAGTCTATGGCTATTCCCTTGTGTTTACCGGAGCGGGACCCTTGGTTGTACGGGTCGGTGATGGAACGCCTTTGGCTTTGAGGAAACCTCTCGACTGCATGGCAGTGATGAGGTGTGGTTTGACTTTCCCTTGAACTCTCATGTTCGAGGGGCGCTTTCCCCACCAAGACGCGTTCTTGTGATGTGATATAAAACCGTGTGGGCGAGTCAGTGCCGCCCAAAGCGGATAGTATCGAAGTGCAGTGATTGAGCCCCTTGGCTTGCAGTTCGGGGCAGACATGCGGGATACTGGGCATCGATGGAGTTTCTTCTGGGACTGTTGGCGACATCTTTCTTGGTCTGAGCTACGGGATAGAGATCCCCTTATGAGTTTGTTCGGGCTTCTTGGTAGAGCATAGGGATATGTATATACCTTGTTTTTGAGTACCCACTCCTTGGGTTTTGGCTACTCTCCTTTAGGAGAGGCGAAGACTTGCGGGGTATGCCACGTGCTTTCCTCGTCCAGCTTCTTGTGGTAGGACGAGTCTTCTATCTTTATATTGATGGGTTGAGTTGTTACTCCTTACTGCGCTTTCAGTTGTACTCCTCTACTTTTATGTTCGATCTACTGCTCACCCTTCGATACCTCCTTTGATTCTCCCTCGAGCCTTCGGGGCATCCTTCTGAGTATTTTCATACTCACACCGGCTTGGGCTTTGCCCGAACATGGTGTGCCCTTGCAGAGGACAGACAGGTGGAGTGTGACCTCAGTGGAACGTAGGAGCTTGGGGGCTTGGACCGTGTGCGGTGGTCGTGGCCGGGTACCAGGTGGGAGACCCTTCAGCAGTTTCTTTTTGTTTTCCTGTTGCCGGGTTGTGGCACTTTTTGGATGGCCGCGTGTTTTTCCCCTTTTCTTTTCAGTTTGTACTTTGTACTTGTAGTGGTCGATGCACTATGTGGTTTATATATAGCAGTTGTTCTTTTTACTCTGCTTGTTCTTTCTTTTACTCTGCACTTTTGCATTGAGTTTTCTGCGTGTGCGTGTGTACATGTGCTTAGGCAAAGGCCATCCCGAGTTGTTGTGCCTTCAGCACTAGTCGCCAGCCCCTGGCCTACGGAGGCGGTTCTGGGGTAGTTGCGGCTCGAGCCCGGGTAGGGTCGGGTCGTGACTGTTTTCTTCATTGACTGATATAAATACGATAATAAAAATATTAACAATATTCTTTTGGAAAATAATCATTCCACATTGAAAAATAAATATTAAAAACAAAACAATTTACGAATATAAAGAAAATTGATTTATTTTAAAATAATCAAGGAATGCTTCAATGAATTTATTGGTCACAATAGTTGGAATTTTTTTTCATTCCATTTGTATTAAATAAATTACTTTTGTTTGTTTCATATGAAATTCAAAAAGTACATCATTAAGGAAATGAAAATAAGATTCATTTTTAACTTTTTTTTAAATTAACAAAAGGTGAAATTTTATTTTTAAAATCATAAGAGTATAGTACAGAAAATTAATAAACATTTTTAGAAAACATAGATAAACAATGAAAATTATTTTTGACCAAAGATATAAATAAAATAATCTTTTAATCAAAATATTTCCCAAATATGTTTAAATAAACAAATTCAAAATGTACTATAACTAAAATGTCCCTTAATAAATATATTAGAATAAAATAATTGATTTTTGGATATAGAAATATAATAATTCCCCCATCGGAGGGTCAGACATAAACTATAATGAATAATGGTGATATTGTGAAATAAACTGTTACCTAAAATCTGACATCAACCATACATGTGAGAACCTCCTATAAAATATATATTTATTTAATATAAAAATATTATTTAACCTAATATATATATATATATATATTTATATCATAACATATGTTAATTACTTATAATCTATTATAGCCCACATATTATCAATTATTCGTTAAAGTCACTTTTTTAGGTAATAATTTTTTTTCTCAATTTATATTCTATTTCGTTAGTTTTGGTGTTTTTAAATTGATAATTTTTACTAAAAATTTTAATAGATAATAATGATATTGAAATCCTATATAAATTTCAAACAAATCATTATTACTAATTATAAAATATGGTAATGAAAAAATGAATTGAATACCTTTTTGGGGATGATTATGAGAACATGAACATGAGCGATACCTTAACATCCCATTTGACGTGACAAAGAGTGCATAATGCTAGTTTAATAATCATGATAATATTTAATTCTTTTCATTATACTAATCTATTATTTTTAAGATAAATTAACAAATTTAAACTGGGTAAAATAATAATTTGAAAATGAAAATAATATGTTAAATCGATTAGATCTTCTATGGAAGAATTATGTTGAATCTTCTCTTAAGAATCCAAGGGATGGTCTTTTTCGGAGACCATAACATAAAAAATTATTATATAAAATCTCATACTAGATTATTTAAATATAATTTTCATCTATAAGAGTCATCGTGGTCTAATGAAGTGAATGGACATATTTGCTTTTAAAATAGATGGGAGGGGAATTCGTGGAATATCATAAAATATTATATTAATTTAAATTATTTGAGATTTAAAAATGGGTAAACCATGATAATATTAAATTATATTATGAAAACTCGTCTTCATAATACAATGCAATAACATTTAGACATGTTATGGATTTTTTTAACACTTATCTTTTAGTTTTGACACCCCCTCCCAATTAACCCCTTTGAAAATTAATGTAATATTAATATTTCATACCCGATAAGGGTTACTAATGATACTATAAAATGAAAAATGAATTTTAAATGGAACATGGTTTATTTTAGAAACCATATAACATTAATTTTAATGAATATAATATTTTTATGACTTTTATATAAATTAATAAAATATTATTTTTTATAAAATATCAATACTCTCAGTTTTAACACTATTAATTTAATTAGATTATAAATTTATGAAAACATTGGGGGAATTAAAATATTATATGGATAAACCATAGTTAAATTTCACAAGGATGTATAAAATTCATGATAAATATTAAATAATAAAATATATATCACTTCTAAAATTTTTCATATCATTTATTTAAATATACACTTTAGAAATTAAATACAATATTTGTGTTGAAAAATATTTTAAGGTAATTATATTATTTTTAAAAATTGTAATTTAATTTTATTATGAAAATAATTAAATTATTCTTAAAATATAAAAATATTTTAATTCGTAACATTATTTTTTCCAAAGTCGGCATATAAGATATATTCCAAATCAAGGGAATGAAATTTGATGGCATTCTTTGTAATGACCCGTAAATCTCAAGGAAAGTTTTTTTCTTAAATACTTTGGAATTTTATGAGTCTGTGGTTTCTAACGGCAGCTGATTCTAAGGCCCGGTGTGCCCGAAATCAATTTTTGAGAAAAACAATTCGGGTATGTTTAGCGAACGTACGTGTGGGTTTTTCTATATTTTCAAACATTGATCGGAATTGAAATCTGACGGCACCGATGAACACTCATCACTGTTATTCGCTTAAGGGTACCTTTACCACAGTTTCGTTTTATGCGGGTTGGAAGTTAATTTTTTTGGATTTAAATTATATTAAATAAAATTGTTGTACACAATTTCATTTATAATTGGTGGTTATATCCTACAAGGGGAAGCTAAAGGTGGGACCCATACCAACATAACCTCTCATGAGAGGATAATGTGAGGTGGGGCCCACATGAGCCCCTAATCATTCAAATTCTCTTAAACTCCCCATTAACACCCCTTCATTTAATATGACAACACCTCTTTTTGAGACACATGGAATTCAAATGAATTAATGAGGCCGAATCTTCTCTCATAAATTATGCCATCCCAAATAATTAATGCCTAATTTAATTAACATGGTTGTCAACAATTCTTTTAGAATTATTTTTATTTTCATGGAAATTCTTTTATAATGGGATGCCTTATTATAATATTTTTCTGGGTAAATATTTCAGTGGGGAAACCTCTAGAGAATTAGAAGAAGGTGTTCCTCTCTCGACGAAGAACACCCATCTTCAATAATGAACATCCCCGAAGAAGAACACAAAGACTTTTTACAACAACGCTTCCTCCTCGGACGCACCCAAAAATCAAGGAAACTATGTCATTATCATATTATCATTCTGCGTCATGACAACGACTCTTCCTCCAACGTTGACGGGACGACAGCGTTCTCTGTGATGCCCGACTACTGTGACGATCATCTTCCATGGATCTTCGACGTGCGACGTCAATTACATTGTAGGGGGTTGGTATAATTTAATATGAATAAATTATACCTTCATTCTTGTAGAATTATATTGATCTTATATAGAAATTTGATACCCCCTAACACGGAGGGCACGGGCTGAACGAACATGGCCTGACGACCCTCCGTTAATCCTTGCTTATTTTCAAAGTGGAGGCAGAGATGGAAGAGGCGGCAGCGACTGGGGCGGTGACGGAATCAATGGCCATCCACCTGCCCGTTATAGGATCGCAACAACAGATTCCATGTGGAGAGGGGAAGATTGTGGCCCGCAAATTGGCCGCTCTGCCAAAGAAGAACCGTTCAGCCTTAGCTGGCCGAAAAGGAGGACCACAGCTCCCTGTGGCATGGCACTGCGGGGGGACCACGACCCGCGCTCTGAGGCCCCCTTTGGTGGATGAAATAGCCAGAAGGCGGCAACCTGGGCTGGGAAGACCCTGCTGTTCCATCTTGGTGCCACACTACAGAAGAGACGTGGACCTCTTCTACGGGCCACTCGACGGACGAACTGGCTGGCAGGCAGCCGACCTAGCTTAGAAGACCCCTCAGCGCCCTCCTGGAACCGCGCTGGGGGAAATAGCTGCCCGCCCACGCAGGCCGCTCGCGTCGGGGAAGACTGGACGGCTTCAGCTAGCCAGGTAGGAGGGTGGCGCCACCGATTTGGGAAACCTGGGGTCCACCACCCCTCAGACCACTCGACCAGCAAGGCCTAGCCGCTCGGCCAGACGGACCGAGCCGTAGCCAGTTGGGTCGGTCGGGGCCGCACTCCCTTGGGGCGGGCCGACCCCCAGCTGGGTCAGACCCGCCGGACGAGGTTGGGCCAACCTGCTAGTCCACTGGGCTAATTGGTCTGGGCCTGTTTCATATAAAGGTGAATAAAAATACGATCGCACGTCCGAACGATGCATCGTCTGTGGCATTGGGACCCCCGCGACAAGGTGTTACTTTTGCGATACTCTATGTGAGTTATGGAAAACATTGCAAATGGGCGGGATTGGAATGAGCATAATTCCAACTGGGCCCCTGGAATAGAAACACATATAACAGAAGGACAGTAAATCTGATTGACATGTAATCAACTAAATTAGATCAATTTTGATGAGAAGGTTCTTTTTGCATACTCCACTCAAGTTTCATACATAGTTGGAGTATGTTCGGGTTGGTTTGAGCCTAAAAACCAATTGGGTCCCTAGGACGGAAAAGACAATAAATCTAAGACTGGGCATCCGATTGACGCGTCGTCTGTCGCACTAGGTTTCTCTTGACGAAACGAAAATTCAGGATACATCAACTCATGAATTTGTGAAATATGATATATCGACCCCTTTGCTCGAGGAGCGAACCCTCATAGAATCGAGCATGCTGTGTGCGAGAACCGTAGAGCTGGCTGTTACTGCGATGACTACCATACTGGAATCTTCCATGTGTTCGACGACGACAACTACCATACTAAAATTCTCCACGGGTTCGACGACGAAGAATCCTATACTGGAATCCTCCATGAGTTCGATAGCGATGACTACTTTTCTTGTATCCTAAGTGGGTCCGACATTTTTGTCTACTATTCTTGTATCATAAGTGGGTGTGATAGTTTGACTTCTGTAATAGTATCCTGAGTGGGTCTGACAATGTAGCCGGTCTAGTATCCTATATGGGTCCGACAGCTTAGCTTGTCTAGTATCATACGTGGGTCCGACATGTTAGATTAATCATTGACTACATCTTATCATCTCTATCGCTATACGAAATATGTATACATGTGTGAGCTGAGTGTTGACATTTAATCATTATCATCGATGTAGATGACTTCTTACCTAGGCTGACTGGGTTGTGCTTGGGCTCGAGAGTTGGAGCTGAACTGGGATTTATGACTTAGTTATATGTATGGGAATATACCTAAGTAGAGTTGGTTGATTCTTCATGATTTTATCTTTCTTTTGTGTTTTATCCTTCGTGGATTCTGGGAGACCTTCGGGGGTCTCACGGTCCCTACAATGTATCGTATACTCACCCCTACATGGGCTATGCCCACAATATGTAGTTTTGGTTGCAGACAAAGGACATAACTAATTGAGGTAGAGACCTATACAGTTGGACGTAACCCTGAGGTGGACTACTTGTCATGTCATACATGGAGGTTACGGATGGACCTGAGGTGCTGAGGAGACTATCTGTTCCCACCCTTCAGGTGGGATTCCAAGAGGATGACTCAGTGGTTGATTTTTTACTTTATTGCAGTTGTACTAGCATTTTAGTTGTACTGTACTTACTTTTGGGCATGTATTTCCGGCCCCATTTCTTTTCAACACATAATTTTCTATACAGTTTTACTTATTTCTTACTTCAGTTGCGTACTCTATTATGTTTGTTTACTTTTATAAAGAAATTCCTTCCCAGTATAGGGATTTATGCATTTTTTGCTAGTATCCATCCCATGGCCTATGGAAGGCAGGCTTGGGGTTGTCACCGAACGGGCCCCGAGGATGGTTCATGAAAAATTTGTAACAGAGGAGTCAGTTCTACCGCTGAACATAGGTCTCTAATCATTATTTTCTATGAATCAATAGTGATAATAGTATTGAGTGTTGTTTTCATTCTATGGAGTCTAGTGTTGGTGTGGTGGCTGACGTATAAATACACTAGGACCCTTACCACATATTTCCAACTCAGTGCACAAAAACAATGATTGTGTGTGTGTTTCAAGAGGTTCCATTGTGGTCTCTTTGAGTCAGCTAACTATGTATTACTAATTGACCGTGGTGCACCTGTTCCATATCAGGATGTTGCTGCGAAGGCAGTCAGCTAGGGTTCCCGAGTGAGTACACGATGACGACCCACCGAGCAATGAGGCTCTGGTGTGGGACCCTCTTACTATGTTGGAACCTTCAGGTGGTGTTCCAGCAGCAGCACCACCCGTTGGGCAGTAGATGCCACCAGCCGCATTGGAGGACAGTGCATGCCGACTGAGCGTGTTACCCGAGTTCTAGGGGTAGAGGCCTCTTAGGTTTCGTGGTGAGACATATTTCTATGAATCATAGGAATGGATGGAGGAAATTACTGGAGTTTGTTTCCTTGTTGAGTCACTAGTAGGGAAGATGTTGATCTTAACTACTAATCTATTTCAGCGAGTTACCATGAGTATGGTCTGCATAGTGATGAGGTTATGGTAATTGGACAGTTTTCTGAGATGGTACCTTCGGGAAGTGTGCCAACTATATCCACTCCCATTGGTCAGCAGAAACTACCGGCAATACCCGTAGAGGTCAGTTGTAGGATTAGTGCATTAAATGTGTTTCAGCAACAGATATCCCTCAAAATACAAGGTGAGCCTAACCCACAGTCGGCTGAGGACTGGCTTGAGGAGGTGGCTGAGAGTTTTCTAGAGCTTTTAAAGCTTCATCAAGATGATGTGTCGGTAGATGAGTATTCATCGAGGCATACCGATCGTTCCTGGTACTCGATGAATATGATACAATCATTTCATTAAAGATGGGACCTCTATGTGAGGTGTGTATAAGGATATCTGAGCTAGCACATTTCCTCTATGAATTACTACTGATGTTAGGGTGCTAGAGAGAACCATTGTGGTTGAATGTTCATTGGATGAGCGGATAAGGCCAGGGAACGTTAGTAGTGGGATGCTTCGAACTAGTGCCAGTCTCAGAGACTTTAGCATGTTGAATGATTCGAGAAGATGAAGTATTAATGACAGATGAATCGGCAGGGCAGCAGATGTGGAATCAGATCTAGGAGAGATGAATGAGGTGGTGAACATTTCCACATGTTACAACCAACTGCCATTATATTCCCTTCTAGGCTCAGGGAGCTGGATGGCAGGGGAAGAGAATAGCTGCATGCTGTCAAGGAGTGTGACCCAAAAGCTCTAAAAATGATTTGAAGTATGGTCTATTTCTATTAATAGCTTCCAAATAAATATAAATATAGACGAATCATTCCCTCCTTCAATGATACGTTTCCCAAACCGAGAGTATTCGATTAATCCATTGACTTTACCATCATGTCTGGAGATACCTTTGGGAGGAGACTCAATAATCACACATATGTCGATGGTGTGATATGACCCTTGAGGTGAGAGTTTTGGTTGGAACCTCTTGGTGGAAGAATTGAGGTCTTATGAAGTTAGTTTGGGTATGGACTGGGCAACCACCGTTCATACACAGATGGACTATTTTAGGAAAATTTTTTGTGCTTTATTTTCAACATTGAGATGGAGTTTTCATTGGTCGGCAAAAAGAAAAACCTGCGAAGCACATGATGGAATCATGCATAATAGGGAGTAGTCGATTCACTCATGATTCAGCGAAACATCTCCAGAGAGGCAAATATTCTTTGTGGATCAGGAAGGATAAGCCTTTCTAGAGTCTCTCATAGTCACAAAACTCTTCTTCAGCAAGACAGGGAGGTGCAGCATGGGGACACTGACTGCAGGACACGACGTGCTTAGATATCCTCAGGGGAGGCACCCGAATGATTTTCTGAAGGTGGGTAGCACGTCATTCCTTACAGAGGACGTTCCATGGTACCAGTAGCACTACAGAAGGTAGTGTTATGGGAGTTCCGCACATTCCCTCTTGTGGTACATCCAGGAGAAAATGACGTCTTCATAGAGTCATCAAAAGTCTTATACTGATATGAGAAGGAGACCACTGTATTTCGAGGATGGTGACCATGTTTCCCTACGGGTCTCACCTCGATGAAGACTACCTAGATTTATCCATGGCGGCATTTTATCTCCAAGATTTATCGGACCATTCCAGGTCCTCAGCATGGTAGGAGATGTGGCTTACCACCTGGCCCTTCCACCTCAGTTGCACCGGGTGTATGTCATCTTCCACTTATCCCAGATGAGGAGACACGTGCACGACTCGTCCTACATCATCGAACTCATTGAGATGGAAATCGATGTTGGTGAGATATTCATGGAGGTCCCGGTGGAGATCGAGGATCGGAAGGAGCGGGTTCTACGTGGACCGTCGATTCCTCTGGTGCGGGTTCGCTGGTAGCACGGGAACCTCCAGGAGGGAACATGGGAGGGGGAGGCTCATATGTGTATTGAAAACCCACTTATGTTTCCCTAGTGTGTGTTGTAGCATTACGGGGACGTAA
Source organism: Viscum album (assembly GCA_963277665.1). Classification (NCBI taxonomy): domain Eukaryota; kingdom Viridiplantae; phylum Streptophyta; class Magnoliopsida; order Santalales; family Viscaceae; genus Viscum; species Viscum album. Next base: position 601,466,915 of record OY728161.1, on the reverse strand, counting down.
AGCCCCTTGGTGGGGGTAATGTGAAGACCTAGAAATTTCATTGAAATTTTTTTCTTAAATACTTTGGAATTTTATGAGTCTGCGGTTTTGGACATCACCTGATTCTGAGGCCCATTGATCCAAGAGTCAATTTCTGAATTTTTGTTCAGGTACGTTCAGTTAACATACGTGCGGATTTTTTTCTCTTTTGAACCGTTGTTTGGAATTGAAATTTGAGTGCACCGATTAACTCGCAGCACCTTTATTTGCTTAAGGGGACCTTTACCGCAGTTGCGTTTTATGCGGGTACAAAGATAATTTTTGGGGATTAAGAATAAATTATATAAAATTGGTGTACACAATTATTATTGTATCTGGCGGTTATATCCTGCAAGGGGAAGTTATATGTGGGGCCCACACGCACAAAACCACCAATGAGTGGATAATGTGATGTGGGGCCTACAAGAGACCCTAACCTTTAAACTTCACTTAAACTCCCCATTAACTCCCTTTCATCTTATTTGACAACTACTCTTTTTGAAACTCTTGGAATTCCCATGAATTAATGAGGCCACATCTTCTCTCAAAAATTGTGCCAACCCAATTAATTAATGCCTACTTAAATTAACGTGGGTGTCAACAATTATTTTTGAAATATTTTTAATTTCATGGAAATTTTCTTATAATGGGAGGATTTATTATAATATTTGTCTTGGAAAATATTTCAGTGGGAAAACCTCTAGAAAATTAGAAGATGGTGTTCCTATCTCGATGAAGAACACTGTTCTTCATCATTGAACATCCCCAATGAAGAACGTGAAGGACTTCTTCCAACTACTCTTCCTCCTCAGATGCACCCTGATGTCAATGAAACTATGTCGTCATCGGATTCTCTTTTCATGTCACGACAATGACTCTTCCTCCAATGTTGATAGGATGACACCAATCTCTGCGATGCTGTCATCCATGATGCCCGACTACCACGATCCTCATCTTCCAAGGATCTTCGACATGTGGCATAAATTACGAGATAGGGGGGTTGTATAATTTTATCTGAATAAATTATACCTTCGTTCTTATAGAATTCCACTGAGCATATATGGGCATTTTGATACCACCTAACACAGAGGCGCGGACCGAACAAACACGGCATGATGACCCTCCATTAATCCGTGTTTATTTTCACATTGGAGGGGGATATGGACGAGGTGTTGATGATTGGGGCGGTAGTGGAAACAATGACCATGAACCAACCTGCTAGAGGACCGTGACATAGAATGCCACATGGAGAGGGGAAGACCGCGACCTGCTACTGGGCCGCTTTGCCGAAGTAGAACCGATCGGCCATAGTAGGCCTGACAGGAGGACCACAGCGCCATGTGGCGCCGCACTATGAATGACCGCAGCCTGCGCTCCGCATGACTCATCAGTGGATTAACTGGGCGGAAGGTGACCGGCCAGACTAGGAAGACATCGCGGTGCCCTCTTGGCACCATACTACGGAAGAGATGTGGCCCGCTTCCACGGGCAGCTCGGTGGACGAACCTGTAGGCAGGCTTCCGGCCGAGCAGGGAAGACACAGCAGTGCCCTCCTGGCACCCTGCAGGGGGAAACTGCAACCCGCCCAAGTGGGCCCCACCCACTGGGGAAGACCGGGAGGCTTCGACAGGACTGAAGGAGAGCAGCGTCGCCGGTTCGGGAATCTCCCCCATGGACTGCTCGGCTAGCAAGGTCTGGTTGTGCCGTGTCGGGCCAGGTCGGGCTGTGCCGGGCCGTACCGGGCCGGGCTGCACCCCACTGGGCCAGGTCTTGCCGCACTGTGCTGGGTTGTGCCCCTCGACACTGTTACGCTCTCCATTTAGTCGGGTCGACCCCTAGCCGGGTCGGACCATCCAGACATGGTCAGGCCAACCCGCCACCCCATTGGGCTTGACGGGCTGGGCCCGTTTCACTTAAACATGAATAACATAAATACTGCCCATCTGACCAACACGCCGTATATGGAACGAGGAACCTCATGATGTGTCCATCCTTTTAAGATACTCTATGTGAGTTTTGGACAACATTGGAAAATGGCCGGGTTTGGAATGAGCATATTTCCAACCGGTCCTCTAGAACAAAAACGTCTGTAACTGAAGGATTGGACATCCAATTGATGTGCTATCAACTAAATTAGTTTTATTTTGATGTGACAATTCTTTTGGATTACTCCAATCGAGGTTCAGACATAGTTGGAGTACGGTGATGTTGGTTTGAGCCTAAAAACCTATCAGGCCCCTAGGACGGAAAAGCCAATAACTCACAGACCGGGCATCTGATTGACGCGCCATTTGTCGCGCTGTGTTTCTCTTGATGAGACTAAACTTCGGGATACATAATCTGAATACTTCATGATAGTTTATGTATCGAACCCTTTTCTCGAGAAGAGGACCCTCACGGAATTGAGCATGCTGTGTGCGGGAGCCATAGAGCAAGCTGCGACTATGACGACTACCGTACTGGAATCCTCCGTGGGTTCGACAGCGATCAATACTGTTATTTTAACCTAAGTGGATCTGACAGTTTTTCTACTGTTCATGTATCCTAAGTGGGTCCGACAGATGGACTTTTGTACTACTATCCTGAGTGGGTCCGACAGTGTAGTTGGCCTAGTATCCTACGTGGGTCCAACAGCTTAGCTGGTATAGTATCTTACGTGGGTCTGACATCTTAGATGAATCATTGACTACATATAATAATCTCTATCGTTATACGAAAGATGTATAACTATGTGAGATGAGTCTTGACTTTCAATCCTTATGATCGATTTGATTGAATTCTTACCCGTGTGGACTGGGTTGTGCTTGGTCTCGAGAGTTGGAGTCGAACTGGGATTGATTTCTTCGGTATATGTATGGGCATATACCTTAGTAGAGTTGGTTGATACTTTGTGATTGTATCTTTCATTTTTGGTTTATCCTTCGTGGATTCAAGGAGACCTTAGGGGGTCTCAGGGTCCCAAATAAGTATTGTATACTCACTCTTTCACGGGTTATGCCCGTACTACATTATGTTGGTTACAGACGATGGACAACAATGATCAAGGTAGAGACCTGTAGAGCTGTACTGAACCCAGATGTGGACTACATGCCATGATGTACAAGGAGCAGACGGACAGACCCGAGGTGCTGAGGAGACTTTATGTACCCACCCTTCAGGTGGGATTTCCGAAGGATGACTCAGTGGTTGTTGTTTACATTATTGCAGTTTTACTAGCTTTTCAGATGTATTGTACTTACTGTTGTGATTTTATTTCCAGCCCCCCTTTTTTCCGCACTTACTTTTGTATACAGTTTTACTTAGTGCTTACTTCAGTCGTGTACTCTGTTGTGTATGTTTACTTTTATAAAGGCAATGTCTTCCTAGTATAGGGATTTACGCCTTTGGTGCTAGTCGCTAGCCCCTGGCCTATGGAAGGCGGGCTTGGGGTAGTCACAGAACATGCCCTAAGGATGGGTCATGACATTTTTTTCTGTAAATATTAAATATGTAATTTACATTGAATATTTTCCATTGGAAAAATTCAATTTATTTTATAATATGATAATGGTGTAAAAATATTCAATCAATTACAATTAAGACAAAATGTAATGATATTATCACATAGTTTTTCAAAATATTCAGCTGATTTACCCATACCAAGGTAATAAAATTTTCCTCCATAAATATTGATAATCCCTAAAAACAAATTTGTTATATTTAAAAAGAATTACAAAATGATTAAAAGTTATGGCCAAATTTTATAAAACTAATACTCTATATGTTTCAATTATATATATATTTTTAAAAATACATTCCACAATATGAAATAATTTTTCCAAAAAATGAATTTTATATATAGAAATATTTTTATAAAATATTCAATAACATAATTAATTTAAATGTACATAATTGGATTATTAATAATTTAATATAACTAATCATAGTTTATTTTTAATTTAAAAACAACGTTTATATTTTTAGTTTCGTAAAACAAAATTATAATTTTCAATGAAATTAATTATTTTTTGTTATTCAATGTAAAAAATTATTTTTTGAAACATATAAATATTTTACCCTAAGAAAATGTTAATATGAAGATATAAAATTTTATTTTATTTCTCTAAAATATATTTTATTTAATTTCCATAAATTATATGTAATATTTCCTCACAAAATTTAATGAAATCTATTTATATATCAATAATATTTCAGAAGCATAAAATTAATTAACTGAAATTTGAGTACATATTTCATAAGAATTAATAATTAAATTTTTATTAAGTAGTTTCATTATATATATATCATAATTATGTATATACTATTCAAGAACTATAATTCTATATTGATATTTTAATTTTCATAGTTAAATAATGATATTTTGTGGTTGATCTGGGACTTTTTGTTTCATATCATATGCATTTTCTAAGATAATGTTATTTAAAATCAAAAATTGTTACAATATACCCTATTAAAAAATGAAAAAAATCCGAATATGAACAATTTCTCAATAATGAAGGGTTACGATTTTTAAAATTCCATTTTTGGAAATCAATGTCATTAAAATTGGTTACTAAAAATTACTCTTAAAATATTGAATGGAAAATTAGAGGGTCACTACAAAAATAGGTTTCCAAATAGGGAAATATCAATGAAAAGTGAAAATATGGATACGAAAGTGGAAAAGAAAATCTATGTATTATAATATACTAGAATAGAACACGGTAATTTTAAATTTACTGATTACTAAACAATATATATATAATCAAGTAATTTTTTTTAATTTTCTCATTATAATAATTATACAGATAATGTTTTTATTTCATGGTTATTTTCCTAATGTTTTGGGATATTTTGATATCTAGATAAATAACCAGAGAATATTAAATTACATTATTTACTTATATGTCAAATTTATAATATCATCATGTGGTTGTTCTTAAAAAAATTTCCACTTAATATATTATAAAATAATATGGCTATTCAAGATAAAATTTTCTCAGGCATGAAAAATATTCAATGAATTATAATATCCATAATTGATTCCATTGACCTATAAATATTTACCAAAAATGATAAATACAGTAAATATAGTATAAAAAATTGTACATTATGGTCAAATAACAATTTATATAATATATAAAACCTTCAGATTCCTCTAATAGTTTTTTGAATATATTAAAACCGTATATATTTGATCAAACAATTGTCCCTAAAAAATATATTGTAGTTCATAATATTAAATTATAAATATGTGAATTAAGTGACCACAAATACTAATATATTGTATCACAATTATTTTTATCCTTATTTCATATATCCCATCATTCAAAATATTCAATAAATTCTATGATAAATTTCTTTTTCATTAAATCCATAACTGTATTCATGGTCACAAAAACTACCCCGTTATCAATTTTCAATTAAAATCATAATTATATCCAAGAAAAATATTATTAAAACAAAATCATGAATGTACTATGGGATATCATTCCTTAAAAATGAATTCTCCTAAAATATCACATCCTCAATAAAATTTTTTTATTGTTTTTCAGTATCATTAAATAAATGTTTTCTGATACTTAATGAAAAAATATTATTGTGTAATGTTATTACATATCTTGATTCGTAAATAATTTTAAAAAATAAAAATAAAAATTAAATATTTAATCCAAATGAAAATCTCTTTATTCATTCCACAGTGGCTATATTAATAGCATAATATTGATCATGATACGTTAACTACATCAGAGGAATATTCCCTTGAATCTTGGGAAATTCATTTGCATATTACCCCTATCCTTATAGTTAAAGCACTGAAAATTTGGTGTTTTTTATTACCCATGTTTTTACACACTAGATATTTATTCCCTCCACTATTTAAGAAAACTGTCAATCCAATATAGCAAGTACCAGATAGTTTATTTCAAAAATTATAATATGTGGTAAAATAATTCATTCCATTCATCCGATTATCTATTTTTTGTCATAATTTTCTTCTATTTGATTAACTTAAATAAATTAAATATATATAATTATTTATATATTTAAATAACACATGACAATATACCCTCAAATGTTATAAATGTTTGGTAGAATAATTACATTTGATGGATTTTAGTAAGCCTATGAAAAACCACCAAATATTTCTTATTGAATTGCATATATAATCTACAAATTGCCTAGTAATACATTTAATGATAGATACATGCATGGTAATATTTTTTTTATTTCATTCATATCAAACTCATGATGTTTATCTTAATATTTTCACAATGTTTTCTAGTAAACTATTTTCTCGAGTGATGTTCCTTGAAATCCTTCTATTCTATGCATTTTACTTCTTCCACATTCTCAACGTTTTGGATAAATTATCACCATTTAGCCACATCTCCTAAGATATGATAAAATACCATCACAACATTTTCCTTACAATATATTAAAAAGTGATAAATATCTTCTCTAAAATACATATCAATTTCTCAAAAAAAAAATTGTCTTTAATTCCAACTAAATAGTTGTGGCTTATGAAAAATGAAGTCATAAAACATTACTACACCATTCTATTGATCAATAGAGTACTTCATACATAGAAGGTTATTGATCATAAACAAAGTCAAATACACTAATATAGTCATAATTTGTTCAATTCTATATTAATTATCATTCAAATTTGGAAATGCCTATAGTCATTACATATATTGATATAGATTACATTTCATGTGTTAGACACCACTTCAAAAAAATAGAATACACTAGTTTATATTATAACATTATGAAAAATAATGTATATTTTCAAAGAAAGTGAAATTGATAAGATAAATTTATAACTTATGTATAACTAAACTCAATGTCATAATATTGGTCTCATTGGGTATATTATCCAACTTCATCATAAGATTCTATTCCCAAATACATTGCATCCAAAATACATTTCCTCGATATTCTAAAAATCATTATCTGATACCAACAATAAAAATCCCAACTATAGAATCCCTTAGATAATGATTACATTAATATATAGAAATATATATACCAAAACATATCAGAAATGACTAATTAGTGAAACATAATTTGAAAAGTAGATAAATATTAAAACTCACATTACATTTTAATACATAAAAAATTTATTCTCTTCCTTGTCATATTTATTTATTCTAGAATAAACATGAAAATCAATAATAAAAAATTTATTGGTATTATGATAAGGGAAACATAATAATAGAGTTCTCTCATATGAGTAGTATGGGCATGCATATAGAGAATTATAACAAAGGGCATGAATAAAATGGAAATAAAAACTTTATATTCAACTAATTCCATATAATTAATTATAAGAGCTCAAAACAATACAAAGGGTATCATAAATAATGAAATAATCCCATGGTGATCAATAAATGATTTCACAATGATGGAATTCATAATGTCAAAAACATAAACATAATTTCATGGT